>CM045986.1:134903447-136160092 GCA_025175895.1 Wurfbainia villosa | reverse complement strand
CTTACCCCGTGGTTTTATTTTTATTTCAGGATGAAGTTGTCAGGAGAGTCCAGTTGTCATATCCCCCCCCCTCGCAGTGACAGTTTCTTAGTTGTTTGAGTTATGGTTTGAATTTTGTATAGAAGATATGTTTAGGCTTGGAAATGGATTAATGTACTCGTGGATTTTTGGGGTTCTTGTGGACCATTGGTCGGATCTTATTTTGATTGGTTTGGTTGGGTATTCCTGCTCAGATGGCAGAAGGGGTAAGTCTAGTTAGTGTAGACTTTTGTGTACCTAGATTGGATCACTTGCTTATCAGGATTCATAAACTTTAGTACTTAGCCTGGAGGTCTAGAGTTCGAATCTTGGGGAAGGCAAAAACCCACTTCCAGGAGTGGGAAGACCAGGTGAGTAACGACAGGCCAACAGGGGCGACGGTCGTCGACCAATAGGGGTTGCCAAATTCCGCCAATAGGGGTCGGGTCGTTACAGAAAGAGCCTAATGGCTAGTAGATGTAGATGTTGTATCATAGGATAACAGATCAATCCTTCGTAAATACGAGGGTGTTGTCCTTTTATACGTTAGTTACTAGTATAAAGGATCAAAGGTCTATCGTGATTTACCTTCTTTACGATGATCTGAAATTGAATTAGCAGAGACCGCTAAATTAACGGATTAGATATTCAAATATGTAAGTTAATAATTAATTAAGTTTAAAGATCAGTTTCATCAAAGTTAAATGATTAGTACATATAAATATTACATAATAAAGTATGGATTTCAATTTTTTTACTGTGTCAGGATGCCGATAAAATCATGTTTTATCATTTTGTGGGACCCACAAGAGGTAGCTCTTGGGAGGGTTTCCCGCACAATAAAGGACCAGTTCCAGCGCATGTGGTTTTACACTGCACGCGGTTCTACACTAGAACACGTTTGACAAAAAAAAAAAAAAAAAAAAAAAAAAAGGATAAGAAACAAAATGAACCAGTTCCATTGCACCCGTTTAGTCTCTCTCTCTCTCTCTCTCTGCGCTTTATCTCTGATATCCTCCTCCTATAAATATACATCATTACTTGCCAAATTTGGCCATCGCCTGGATTATCATCTCATGGCTCACGCCTTCTCCACGCTGCTGCTTCTAGTTTTGCTTCTTCTTCTCCCCCTCTATCTTAATCTCCCTGCGGCACTCGCTGAAAGAAGCAATTTTCCGACTGGTTTCACCTTCGGCGCAGCCTCCTCTGCTTACCAAGTCCCTAGCTCGCCATCAACTTCCCTTAATTGCACCTTCCAAATACCAACGAAGCTAGCTACACCATTCCAATCTCAAACTGTCAAGTTACATTAATAACAGAGATTTCATTCGAGATAGATCGATGATGCGGCACGGAATTATTTTGCTCCTCAATCTTGTGCCACCGAGGAAGGGGTCCTCTCCGACCGCATCAGTAAGTTTGAGTATGTCCTGAAAAAGTTAACACGGATTAAATTGTCGCCGGCCTACCCGGCGACGGCACTCCGATGCTTAAGTTAGGTCGGACATTAATGAAAGAAAATGTATTAAATACAGTAAAAATAATGTAAAAGAAGAGTGATAGAACTTATCGCATATGTAGCTTGAGGCATGCGAAATAATGCTTAGGTAATATCCAAAGAAGTAGCGACAGCCGGATAATTAAAAGAGAAAGGTCAACCATATATTGTTAAGCCAATATCCCAACCACAGTGCTTCACCCAACCTCAAAGTAGTTCTTTTCCACGTAGAAATTTGTGTTAAGGAAGAGACAAAATTGGTTTCTTACTATATGCATGCATGAGTGTCCACTCGGCAATGTCTAAAGGAAAATCCTCCACACTGACGCCTTCCTGCCTTGCAGAGCCCACCGATGAGAGTGTTAAAAATGATTGTGCTTGGGGAAACCCCTGAATCTGGGCTTGACATTGCATCGAGCACGTTCAGTGCAACTTCAAGCCAGCAGGATTTGCAAAGGTTGTTGATGAGTAGACCGAAGGTGACTACGTCGGGGCGCACACCCAAGCCTTTCATCTCCGAAAACAGAAGATTCATCCTTTCGAAGTCTCGAATTGCAACGAACGAGACCAATCAAGAGGGCATGGCACACAGGGACCTCGATGGAGCCACCAACATCCTTTACCGCGTTGAAGGAATCCCAGGCCCCGGAGGTGGTGCCGATGCGGCACAGTTTGCCGATGAGATCAGTGAAC
The DNA here is from genome assembly GCA_025175895.1 of Wurfbainia villosa. NCBI lineage: Eukaryota > Viridiplantae > Streptophyta > Magnoliopsida > Zingiberales > Zingiberaceae > Wurfbainia > Wurfbainia villosa. The sequence goes on along the minus strand of CM045986.1, from coordinate 136,157,883 downwards.
CAGACGACGTCGAGCAGGAGAAATCCCATCTTAGCAATCTCGACGAGGAGTGCGAGAGACTCCTCTTTCACGGGCTGGCTTCGCCTGGCCAAGCCGCAGAAAACGATCCAGCGAGTGGCGGCCTCCCTTGCCGAAGAAGACGTGGAAAAAGATCCCCCTTTTCTCCAAACCCTCACCATCCTTTTATTTCTCCTCTAATGGGTCGGGCCTATGTTCCATTTCATGGGCCAATATTTATCCCATATCACAGGTAACCCCCCTAAACAGTCAGACGAGTCATTCTGACAAGTCTGACTTTAGTCTTATCATTTCATCGTCTCGAATCAAATCATATCTCTACTCCTTGTTCATATATTCAGAAATATCATATACATCTATAACACCTGGTGATCTGTCTCGGAAATAGTCTCGAATAGATATAAGAAAAGGACATCCGAATCCCGACTGAGTAAAATGATATCCACCTCAAAATACTTAGGTTGAATAAAATGAGAGAATACCGATAACATAATGTCCATTTCAAAATACCTCGGAGGGATAAAATAAGAGCTAGCTGGGAATGCCTCAATCGAATAACATAAGATCCACTTTAGAACACCTCCGAACCGCATGAGTTCAGACCACTTTAGCCCAAAGAAATAAAATAATCCTCAACCAGATACATCTCAGTGCTAGATGACATCACAGCAAATCCAAGAACACCTCAGCCTAATAGAATAAGAGCTGACCCGAGATACCTCGGATGAATAAAATAATATCCGCCTCATAATAAGAGCTGACACAAAAATGTCTTGACCGAATGACATAATACCCCTTTGAGAACCATTCGGATGAATAAAATAAAAGCTAGCTAAGAATGCCTCGACTGAATGAAATAATATTCACTTCAGAATACCTCGGATGAATAAAATAATATCTGACTCGGAGTGCCTCGTCGAAATGAAATAAAACCTTCTTCAGTTCAGTTTGGTTGGATAAAATAACTGTAAACCTAGAACGACTTGGCTCGGAGCAATTTGGCTTAAAGAAATAAAATACCAACTAGCCTGACATATCTCGGCTAGACTGAGTAAAATAATGTCCGCCTCACATTACTTCAATAAGATTAGAACTGACCCAACAACACCTGGCCTGAATGAACTGAATAAAATAATATATATCTTCTAATACTTCCATAGAATAAGAATTAGCTCAATAATATATGAGCTGCCTCAAAACATACTCATAAAATGAAGTAACAACCACATTGAAATGCCTCGGCTGATTAAGAATAAAAACTCCTTCCGTATCAACACTTCATAAATAGGCAAATGAATACCCCTCTCCCCGATCGACTAAATATAGAATCATACTCCTTCCAATTTTTCACTGCCCGGGGAATGTAAACTTCAATTAATATTGAGCTGAAGAAGAATATAGACCGATTGGAGGACTTACGAATTGCCTCCTCCCACCGTGATAATAAACTCCGCCGTTCTTTCGAAGTGCATCTTATCTTAAATTCAACTCCTCCGATCCGCCATCACACGGGGATAATAATAATACAGTTGAGTGAAGACTCAATTCTTCCGATCCACCACAACACGGTAATAAAAATGATATATAATCGAACGAAGACTCAATTCTTCCGATCCACTATCACACGGGGATAAAGATAATATATAGCTGAAGAAATGTTCAGCTCTTCCGATCCGCCATCGCACGGGGATAAAATAATATATAGCTGAAAAAATGTTCAACTCTTCCGATCCGCCACCGCACAGGGATAAAATAATATATAGCTGAAAAAGTATTCAGCTCTTCCGATCCGCCACCACACGGGGATAAAATAATATATAGCTGAAGACATGTTCAGCTCTTCCGTTCCGCCATCGCACGGGGATAAAATAATATATGGCTGAAGACATGTTCAGCTCTTCCGTTCCGCCACCGCACGAAGATAAAATAATATATAGCTGAAGAAATATTCAGCTCTTCCGATCCGCCACCACACGGGGATAAAATAATATATAGATGAAGACATGTTCAACTCTTCCGTTCCGCCACCACACGGGGATAAAATAATATATAGCTGAAGAAATATTCAGCTCTTCCGATCCGCCACCACACGGGGATAAAATAATATATAGCTGAAGACATGTTCAGCTCTTCCGTTCCGCCACCACACGGGGATAAAATAATATATAGCTGAAGAAATATTTAGCTCTTCCGATCCGGCACCACATGGGGATAAAATAATATATAGCTGAAGACATGTTCAGCTCTTCCGTTCCGCCACCACACGGAGATAAAATAATATATAGCTGAAATGTTCAGCTCTTCCGATCCGCCACCACACGGGGATATCTTCCGCTTCGTGGGGATAGAAATTTTGTATATATATAATATATAACCGAGGAATTTCGGTTCTTCTGTTCCGCCACCACACGGGGATAAAATAATATATAGCTGAAATGTTCAGCTCTTCCGATCCGCTACCACACGGGGATATCTTCCGCTTCGCGGGGATAAAACTTTTGTATATATATAATATATAACCGAGAGATTTCGGTTCTTCCGTTCCGCCACCATACGGGGATATCTTCCGCTTCGCGGGGATAGAAAATATATAGCCGAGGAATCTCGGTTCTTCCGTTCCACCACCACACGGGGATATTTTCCGCTTCGCGGGGATAGAAATTTTGTATATATATAATATATAACCGAGGAATTTCGGTTCTTCCATTTCACCATCACACGGGGATATCTTTCGCTTCGCGGGGATAGAAATTTTGTATATATATAATATATAACCGAGGAATTTCGGTTCTTCCGTTTTGCCACCACACGGGGATAAAATAATATATAACTGAAATGTTCAGCTCTTCCGATCCGCCACCACACAGGGATATCTTCCACTTCGCGATGATAGAAATTTTGTATATATATAATATATAACCGAGGAATTTTGGTTCTTCCGTTCCGCCACCACACGGGGATATCTTCCGCTTCGCGGGGATAGAAATTTATACATAGAGTAAATAATAACCGAAGGATATCGGTTCTTCCGTTCCACCACCACACGGGGATATCTTCCGCTCTGCCTTGCGGGGATAGAAATTTATACATAGAGTAAATAATAACCGAAGGATATCGGTTCTTCCGTTCCACCACCACACGGAGATATCTTCCGCTCTGCCTTGCGGGGATAGAAATTTATACATAGAGTAAATAATAACCGAAGGATATCGGTTCTTCCGTTCCACCACCACACGGGGATATCTTCCGCTCTGCCTTGCGGGGATAAAAATTTATACATAGAGTAAATAATAACCGAAGGATATCGGTTCTTCCGTTCCACCACCACACGAGTATATCTTCCGCTCTGCCTTGCGGGAATAGAAATTTATACATAGAGTAAATAATAACCGAAGGATATCGGTTCTTCCGTTCCACCACCACACGGGGATATCTTCCGCTTTGCCTTGCGGGGATAGAAATTTATACATAGAGTAAATAATAACCGAAGGATATCGGTTCTTCCGTTCCACCACCACACGGGGATATCTTCCGCTCTGCCTTGCGGGGATAGAAATTTATACATAGAGTAAATAATAACCGAAGGATATCGGTTCTTCCGTTCCACCACCACACGGGGATATCTTCCGCTCTGCCTTGCGGGGATAGAAATTTATACATAGAGTAAATAATAACCGAAGGATATCGGTTTTTCCGTTCCACCACCACACGGGGATATCTTCCGCTCTGCCTTGCGGGGATAGAAATTTATACATAGAGTAAATAATAACCAAGGATATCGGTTCTTCCATTCCACCACCACACGGATATCTTCCGTCATTATGGGATAGAAATTTATACATAGAGTAAATAATAACCAAGGATATCGCCTTCCGCTCCACTACCAGTTGAGTGCAAATAATTACCCTAGCCGAGTATCCGGATAATATGAAGTATGTTAACTCAGTTGGATGACTAAGTACAAGTAATGACCCTGACCAAGTAATCGAAAGGGATGAAGTATATAAACTCAGCCGAAGGACTAAGTACAAGTAATTACCCTAACCAAATGGTCGAAAGGGATGAAGTATGTTCTCGGATGAGCTACCGAGTGGAACAACTTATCTCGGCCGAGTGGCCAGAGAGAATGAAGTATGCTCTCGGTCGAATGACTGAGTGTAAATATCTACCCTGACCGAGTGGTCGGCTTGATATGCGGTCGAGTGACCAACTAAGTATGTATGACTAAGAGACACTAGAATGTCGAATTAAATATAAACTTGCAAGATGAGCATTAAATGCTGAGGTAATGAAATTTGAGCTTTTAAGATATTCTAAGTGCATATATAATCATATTGTTTGTTCACTAAATATGTCTCATGTGATATATCTTCAACAGAGAAAATTTTAAATATAGCTAGAGAAATGACAAGGTATAAGAATGCAACAAGATGTTAAAGGTAAGTATTTATATACATACTTACTGAATTTAACAACATGGAGGATTTATGTCTTCCTCGCATCGCAGAGTCATATCCAATAGAGAAGCTTTGATGAGAAATTGATCATCCTAATCAGATGATTGTATTATTATCTCAACGTCTTTCCCAGATGTTTCCCACAGACGGCGCCAACTGATGCAGCATGGAATTTTTTCCTTCTATATGAGACTGTAGAAGGCGGGTTCTCTCTAACCGCATCAGTAAATTGGGTATGACCTGAAAAAGTTAACACGGATTAAACCGTCGCCGGCCTACCCGGAGACGGCACTCCGATGCTTAAGTTAGGCCGGACATTAATGAAAGAAAATGTATTAAATACAGTAAAAATAATGTAAAAGAAGAGTGATAGAACTTATCGCATATGTAGCTTGAGGCATGCGAAATAATGCTTAGGTAATATCCAAAGAAGTAGCGACAGCCGGATAATTAAAAGAGAAAGGTCAACCATATATTGTTAAGCCAATATCCCAACCACAGTGCTTCACCCAACCTCAAAGTAGTTCTTTTCCACGTAGAAATTTGTGTTAAGGAAGAGACAAAATTGGTTTCTTACTATATGCATGCATGAGTGTCTACTCGGCAATGTCTAAAGGAAAATCCTCCACACTGACGCCTTCCTGCCTTGCAGAGCCCACCGATGAGAGTGTTAAAAATGATTGTGCTTGGGGAAACCCCTGAATTTGGGCTTGACATTGCATCGAGCACGTTCAGTGCAACTTCAAGCCAGTAGGATTTGCAAAGGTTGTTGATGAGTAGACCGAAGGTGACTACGTCGAGGCACACACCCAAGCCTTTCATCTCCGAAAACAGAAGATTCATCCTTTCGAAGTCTCGAATTGCAACGAACGAGACCAATCAAGAGGGCATGGCACACAGGGACCTCGATGGAGCCACCAATGATACTACTGGTACCTTCTTTACATAATCCTCGATAGAGGGGTTAGCGGGTGACCTAAGATCCGATCCAAAATACACGACTCAGCTAAGAAAGGAAAGGAAGATTGGCGCGGGCGTAACACGGAAGTCATTGGCACGGGCGAATATTGGAAGCCATTGGCACGGGCGAACCTCAGAAGCCATTGGCACGGGCGAATATTGGAAGCCATTGGCACGGGCGAACCTCAGAAGCCATTGGCACGGGCGAATATTGGAAGCCATTAGCACGGGCGAACCTCAGAAGCCATTGGCACGGGCGAACCTCAGAAGCCATTGGCACGGGCGAATATTGGAAGCCATTGGCATGGGCGAACCTCAGAAGCCATTGGCGCGGGCGTAACACAGAAGCCATTGGCACGGGCGAACCTCAGAAGCCATTGGCACGGGCGAATATTGGAAGCCATTGGCACGGGCGAACCTCAGAAGCCATTGGCACGGGCGAATATTGGAAGCCATCGGTACGGGCGAATATTGGAAGCCATCGGTACGGGCGAATATTGAAAGCCATTGGTATGGGAGAGTTAATGAAAGCAATTGATACGGCAAAGGAGAGGCGGAGGGCGCTTCGCCAAGAAGCCAGCCCAATCTGATCAATACAAGGGGAAGTTGGGCACGGGAAAAAGAGGAATTGGTTCGGGTTGATGAGGAACCCTAGGGCTAGGGCGCCCGTGGGCTATAGACCTAAAACTAGCTTCCCTCAACACGGAAGGTTGAGGGAGATAGTCTAGCCTAGTTTCCCGAAAAATAGAGGAAAGGGTGTTAGGCAACGGCCTGGGAGGCCCCACATAATATTCCAAAGAGTCTTCACTCCTGATATCTGTAACAGAATTATTCTCCAGGGAAAGGTGGTGGCCACGTGTACGATGGAGATAACCTACGACGTTACGATGAAGGAAGGAAAAGGAGATAAAAGGAGAGGAAGCAAGGAGGAAGAGGGATCCCGCAATTATTCCCACCCAGCCAGAGATAAGGGGACGCAGGAGGAGGAGAAGGAGAGCGACAACCACCTCGCCGGAGAAGAAGGACGGAGATCTGTCATTGTTATATCTCTTGTATTTTTCTCGTCTTGTGAGATCATTGTAAGAGGTTTTTCTCCTCCACCTTCGGAAACTTACTTTCCGTAAAGGAGGACCTTCATATTGAAAGTGCTTGGCACGCCCCGTGAGAAAGCTCACCTTCGTGAGTAGAATCCTTATTCAACCACGCTTACATCTTGTGTCCGAGTTTCGATTCATTGGTCTTTGCCGTTTTTATGCGTTCATCTACTTCATCCTCTTACTTCCTTACCGATTGCGGCTGTGAAAACCCTCTCGAGATCTCCCTCGGCCTCATTTGCATTGAAAAAGGAGTAACAGATTTCACCCGTCCACACTGGGCGCGTCTGTGGGGAACATTTGAGCCGGACGCCGAGATGCAACTCAAGAAGTACAACAACCTCGCTACCTCGCAATGAGGAGCGCCCATCACCCTCCTACCATCGCACCAAGGCCCCGATGGATGACGCTTATTACGTAAGCCCTCGCCAGGAAAGGAGAAGGATCGGATATCTCGCATCCGCACTGGGAACCTTCTTCCAGAGGCCCACCCGTTCCTCCTCCTCTCTCGCATACCGCCAATGGGGAAGTATTGCTTGAGGCGGATCGGGGAAGAACGCCTCGTAATACTATGCCCTTCACCTAAACGCCAGAGAGGAACAGGTGAAAGTCAATCAACCCGACTTCTAAGTGTACGAGCCCATCCTTCACGATGGACATTCTCACCGAGCTCCTCCATCCTACTTCGAATTCTCAGTCAATAAGTATGATGGTTCGATGATCCTCAAGAGCACATATCGCACTGACGGAGCGGCTCGCTCGCTATCGACGCCTCAAGCCGAGTCTTCAACCACCGACCGCTCGGCGCAAAAGTGGTTTACTACTCGCCTCGGTCTATCACTGCTTACACGACTTCCAGAGAATGTTCAGTCGAGAATTTATCAGCTGCAAGGTGTATAAACAAGACGCCTCTATGTTAATGCATATCACCCAGGGACCTTCGGAATCCCTTAGGGGTATATTCATGATTCACTTCGCACTGGGAATCCCCGCCACCCGATCCAATCTTTCAGAGGCGCTTATTCAAAGATGGGTGAGGGAGGGCCCCTTCCTCAGGTCCTTGTTAAGACAACCTACGAATAGTTACGAAGAGCTACTGAGCCATGCGGAGCAGTTTATCCATGAAGAAGAAGGATTAAAGGTACGGAGGTAACGGATCGCCACAAATAGCCCCATCGAAAGAGTTCGCCCTCTCGCTCTTTCAAGCCCCTGGAGTATACAAGACCTTTTTTGGTAGGAGGTTCCAGGCCTCGCCCAATGCTACAAGGTGTTCGCCCCACCCGCTATTACAAATCATGGTCGCAAGCGCTTCCTCTGTGAGGACATGGAAAGAACGTGAAATGGAATTTTACGACCAGGTCTGCGCATAACGACCCTTTGGGACACAGGGGATCGCGTAACCCCCGACCGCTCTTTTGCCAATATCACATGTAATACGCCACGAGTGGTCGGATGTTTTAAGTTACAAGAAGAATTGGATCGCCTCCATACCGCATATCCGCAAGTAAAGTTTCAGCAGAGGGCCGACGCCACAGACCCCGACCTAATGTAACCCGGCCCAGGTCAGATAATCAACAACCTCGTGTCGCTTTCCAAACGCCATCCCGGAGGTTGTCTCTCAAGAAGGCCCATCAGGAGGGCCCTTCATCCAATCTAGATGACATTCCCACACGGGAGTTATTCATGTTATAGCCGAGGACCCACCGACGGACTCCAACCGCACTAAGTCGACGCCTGTCTCATGGAGAGTTTGGCCATCATCACCGACTGCGACTATTCAAGTTGCACCGCCCATTTTGTTCGGGCCGTAAGATCTCGCAAGGTGTCCTGCCGCTTACACGACGCCTTGGTTATTCAGATATCCTGGCCAACTATGAAGTGGCCCGGGTACTAGTTGACTCGGGAAGCTCTGTTAACATCCTTTTCCAGGAAGCCTTCGGACAAATGCAGCTGGGAAATGCCCAATTAGAAGATGTGTCCACTCCCCTCTTCGGATTCGCAGGGCACATGGTTCACCCGAAGGGACAGATATCATTGCCTTTAACTCTGGGTGTAAAACCCAACCAAAAAACCAGTATAATTCCTTTCCTTATTGTGGACGCTCCGTCCACTTATAACGCTATTCTTGGGCATCCTTTCCTCACCCTTTTTCAGGCAGTGGCTTCCCCATACCACCAGAAGTTGAAATTTCTAGTAGGTCAATTGGTGGGAGAAGTTCGTGGAGAACAGAAGGCCTCCAGGAGCTGCTATGTGCAAATGGTTCGGAACGATCAGAAGAAAGCCCGAACCGAGGACCTGAAGGGCAAAGCTGTCATCATCACTGATGTCTGCGTCCTGGAGGAAACCCCCCCCCAAAGTTGATAAAATAGAGGAGGGAGAACTGGTGGAAATCACTCCAGGAAAGGCCACACGAATAGCACAACAGCTAGATGTCAAAGAAGAGCTGGTGGCTTGCTTGAAGGAGAATGAAGACATCTTTGCAAAAGATGTGCATGATCTCACGGGGATCCATCCTCAAGTGGCGGAACATCATCTCAATATCATTAAAGGAGCCCGACCCGTCCAACAGAAGAGGCAGCATTTTGGACCAGAAAAGGATAAAGTCATAGCAGAAGAAGTGGACAAACTACTAAAAGCGGGTCATGTAAAGGAAATCCAGTTCCCCGAATGGGTTTCTAATGTAGTCTTGGTTCCCAAGCCTTCGGGGCAATGGAGGATGTGTATCGATTTCCGTGATTTAAATAAAGCATGCCCTAAAGACTGCTACCCCTTGCCTCGTATTGACCAATTGGTGGATTCTACAGTGGAATATGAAGTGGTGTCTCTGATGGATGCATATCAAGGGTATCATCAAATACCTTTGGCCCAAGAAGATCAAAAGAGGGTTAGCTTTGTGACTGCGGGGGGGTTATACGCTTATGTGGTAATGTCGTTCGGACTAAAAAACGTAGGAGCCACCTATCAGCGCCTTATGGACAAAATCTTCGCGGAGCAGAAAGGGAAGAATGTGGAGGTATACGTGGATTACATCTTGGTCAAATCAAAGGTCACTCGGGATTTAGTCAAGGACTTAAATGAAACCTTCGCTACATTAAGACGGTTTAATATGAAACTAAACCCTAACAAATGCCTGTTCGGGGTAAAGAGTGGCAAGTTCTTGGGGTACATAGTGACGGAGAAGGGGCTGCAAGCCAACCCTGAGAAAGTGCAAGCCCTATGCAACATGAAGTCACCTGCTAGTCTGCGAGAGACCCAAAAGTTGGTGGGCAGGATTGTTTCTTTATCCCGATTTATAGCCAGATCGGTGGACAAGGGGCTGTCTTTTTTCAAGATTTTGTGCAAGGCTGCTAAATTTCAGTGGGATGATCAATGTGAACAGACTTTCCAGGAGTTGAAGAAATATTTGGCTGGACTCCCCCTGCTAGACAAACCAATATCTGGAGAACCATTACGGATGTATCTGGCCGTTTCGGAAGGAGCCGTTAGTTTGGTATTATTGAAACAAGAAGGTTCTCATCAGCAACCTATTTATTATACTAGCCATATCCTGAAGGGGGCGGAATTCCGTTATACGGAGCTAGAGAAGTTGGTGTATATCCTAGTACTAACCGCCCGCAAATTAAGGCCGTACTTCTTGGCTCATCCCGTCACCGTTCTAACACACAGTGAATTGGGTAAGGTCGTCACCAAGCCAAATTTCTCTGGAAGATTGGCCAAATGGGTAGTAGAACTAAGCGAGTATGATATTCACTACCAACCTTGAACGGTTATCAAGGCCCAAGCACTCGCTGATTTTCTGGCAGAGGTACCTTGCGGCGCGGAAGATGGTTCGACAACAAAGGAGGAGGGATCAGAGGCATGAAATATATTCGTAGACGGTTCTTCAGGATCTACAGGCAGCGGCGTTGGTATCTTATTAATTTCCCCAGAGGGTGAAGAAACTCGATTAGCAGTTCGCTTAGAATATCAGGCATCTAATAATGAAGCGGAATATGAAGTCATTCTAGTGGGACTGCAGGCTGCTAAAGCAGTGGGGGCTTCTTCCATTGTGATCCACTCGGATTCCCAGTTGGTAATATCACAACTTCAAGGTTCTTTTGCGGTTCGGGAGGAAAGGCTGCATAAGTATTTGAAGACTTTTGAGAAAGAAAAAGCTCAATTTCGTCAGGTCCTCTTGAAGCAAATCCCACGGGAGCATAACGGGAAGGCAGATGAATTGGCTCGGATGGCTAGCACTATGGGAGGAATAAAATCCTCGGAAGTGATCCATACGAGAGTTCATACTTCCTTAGCAATATGCAGCGTGGAGGGAGACGTACCTGAATCGAGCCTAACTCTTGATTGGAGGACCGACATCATAGCTTATTTACGGCACGGGAAGATCCTTGAAGGGAAAATAGTGGCATCCACTTTAATAAACCGAGCCAAACGGTTCATCCTCTTAAATGAAGACCTATACAAGACCTCTTTTGGGCGACCCTTGTTAAAATGCCTGGGAAACGAGGATGCGGAATGGGTACTCCGGGAGATCCATGAAGGATGTTGTAGAAATCATTTAGGAGGGAGAGCTTTAGCAAGAAAGGCCTTATTGGCAGGATACTTTTGGCCTACTCTTGACAAGAAGATCTTGCTCATATATAGTGCAGACCTGCATCGCTTGTCAGAAGCATAGTAACCGTTCTGAACGGCCAGCTGAGTTAATGAAAGCCGTAATCTCTTCTTGTCCTTTCGATCAATGGGGAATAGATATAGTGGGCCCGATGCCGGCGGCACCGTTACAAAGGAAGTTTTTATTGGTAGCTGTGGATTATTTTTTCAAATGGGTAGAGGCAGAGCCCTTAGCCAAAATTACTGAGAATGCCGTAAAACAGTTCTTATGGAAAAATATCATTTGTCGGTATGGTATTCCTCGGAAAATAGTCAGTGACAATGGACGACAGTTCCAAGGAAAAAAGATCCAAGAATGGTGCCAAAGTCTCAACATTCAAGCTTTCACTTTTGAGCCCATCCTCAAGTGAATGGGCAGGTGGAGGTAACTAACAGGATCCTCATTCAAGGATTAAAGACCAAGTTGGGTGCTCAGAGGGGAAACTGGGTAGAAGAGTTACCTGGCGTCCTGTGGGCCTATCGAACCACACCCAAGACAGCAACAGGAGAAACTCCCTTTAGTTTGGTATATGGGGCGGAAGCCGTTATTCCGGTCGAGGTTTTGTTGAATAGCGCTCGGATAAAGGCATACGAACCAAATCAGAACCAAATTATCCGAAGCACCGAATTGGACTTGGTGGAAGAAAGGCGAGAGATGGCACGGAGGCGAGCAGAATTGTACAAGCAAAGAGTGCAGCGAGCCTTTAATAAGAAAGTGATGCCTCGGAGATTTCAAGAAGGGGATTGAGTTTTGCGTAAAGTCAATCCCGCTGGAGACCCTGGAAAGCTGGCTCCCAACTGGGAAGGACCTTATGAAATAACGCGCTGCGTAGCAGGGTCAGCATACTATCTGAAAGATGACCAAGGCAAAGAGCTTCCACGACCTTGGAATGCCCTTCATTTAAAACTCTTTCACACTGTATGAGAAACATGGAATAGAAGAAGGGAAATTATGAAACTCCGAAGGGGGTGCTTCTTGAATTGATTGCGTTAATTAGATGTCAAGTATTCTCCAAATTTCATTAAGGGGTTATTTATAAGGGCAATATGGTATTATCAATACATTTTGAAGAAGAAAAAGAAAAATAGAAAGGAAATTCCCACATCGAAATGGGATATTAAATTACAGCTTAAACCGGTCGGGAGGATAACGTCGAAAACCAGCCTCCTAATTTAAAGAAAATGAAGGATAAGTGGGAGGAGGTAACCCTTGGGCGGCATACTGCCGAACCGCTTCATTAAAGCCGTCCTGATAGGTGGCACGCATTAAGATGATGAGATGCTCCTCGCGGTTCGGACGGCCAGGGCTTCGCTCTCGATGCAGCCTCTTGCATGTCTCTTGTTGTTCTTGAAGATTTCGACGCACATCCACATAGTGCCGCGACACCTCCATAATAGCATCGGCCAAGATGGAGACATCATCAACTCGGGAACTTTGGTCCTGCTGCACAAGGTGCGTCATCTCCACCATATTTTGACGCATGGAAGCCGAAATCCCCTCCACTGCTTCGGAATACGATCTGGTTCAGGCAAGCTCAGTGCTCATCCTCTGGAGGGAAGTTTCTTGCCTGCGTAGACGGGCATGAGCATGCGCCCGGGAATTTATAAGGGATGAGTTTTCTTGTACCTCCTTGCACAAGCGGGTACGAAGGTCCCCTATCTTATCTTGTGCTCGCTGATATTGAACCTGAAGACGAGCGAGGGCGTCAGAATCCTGTTGCTTCCCCTTGAGAAGCTCTGCTATCTGCCCTTTAAGACGTAGTAACTCTTGAGCCGAGGAAGATTCTGCGCCAAGAGGGGCCGACTGGATTTCCTGCTGGGGGACGAGTGGCTCTGCACCTGGACGTGGTTGCTCCTTTAATGCTGCAATAATGTCAACATCCTTTTGAATTTGCTGACGAGCTTCGGCTAATTGCTCTTGGCACCGGTGCAATTGTTGTAGCAGGAGTCATTCTCGATTTTGAGCATCCGCCAAGCCTTCCCGTCGTTGACGCTCCCATTCTTGGGCTTGAACTTGGTATTGATGAAGAGAGCGATCCAATTCTTTATGGTTGGTCAGGGCCTACATACCGGTCATGGGAAAAGAAATTGATCAGCTAGACAAAGCTAAGGAAGCTGAGTAAGGAAACATACCAAGTCCAGAGCATGGCGCAGGCCTTCCATGCGAGGAACCACTTCCTCTAAGTTTAGAATCTGAAGACTCCTGGGAGAAAGGGAAGAAGACGGGACGGAAGATGCTGAAGGAGGAACCTCTCCTACAAAGGAGAGAAGGGGGGCGGTATCCATCGGTTGAGAATGGAAAGAGGGAAGCGCATCATTTGGACGGCCCACGGAGGTGATGGTCAGGGGCGGCAGATCCAGAGTTGCAGGGAGGATATGTGTCACGCTTGGTTGGGGGTTGAGTGCAGAAGGAAAGACGGAAGGAGGTTGATCGAAGGAAGGATCTTGAGACGACGAGAGGATGAGCATTGGGCTGGAGGAGCCTTCGATAGGGATGCAAGAAGTAGAGAAACCCTGGTCAGGGCCCACAGGAGGAGAGGGATTTTTCAAGCGATGAGCTAGGGGGGAAGTTGGCAGTGAAGGAATATCAACCGCCATGGGTTCAGAAAAGGAAGGACGGGCCGGGGAAAGAGAAGACAGAGGTGATCCATCCTCTGTCATTGGCTGACATGGGAATACACCTTCCCCAGGTTCATTCCCAGGTTGCGGGGAAGAAGAAGGCGATTTTTGAACGTCGTTGGCGGAAGGAGAAAGAGTGGGAAAGTTAGGGCTTGTAAGGACCCTGGCTTCCTCCGGGATGGGGGTAGTGAGGGTCGCCGGAGGAGGAGAGGGAGAACGGCGAGGTGAATCAAGTATGATGGTGATTGGGGAAGGTGAAGCGGAAGAAGAAGTGAAGGGATGACCAGCATCCCATTTGCGATTCGGGTAGCAGCCTGCTATCTCCTGGAAGAAGTTAGAATGCATCTTGGGGGTCTGAAAAAGAAAAGGAAAAAGAGGGGTTGGGAAGAAAGAATCGAGGAAACGAGGTTTGGCGGCGGAGGAGCAAACAGATGAAGAAGAAGGAGACCAAAAGGCGAAGGGAGGAGGATGGCAGAAGAAACGAAGACCAAAGAACCCCCTATAAAAGGGGGAAGAATGGGCTTACCTGTTCGTGTGGTAAAAGGGAAAGAAGGGTTTATATTTCTAAATGGCCCATTATGTACTAAGGCCCCCCATTTGCAGGAGAAGGGGCGGACATAGGCGTCCCCCCCCCTTTTAGGAGGGGAACCAAAGAGGAATGATATGAAGGCGTTGCCTCCTTTATGCTCATTGCCCTGGCGCTATACATTCAAATTTATCTATCCCCGCAAGGCAGAGCGAAAGATATCCCCGTGTGGTGGTGGAACGGAAGAGCCGATATCTTTCGGTTGTTATTTACTCTATATATATAAATTTCTATCCCCGCAAGGCAGAGCGGAAGATATCCCCGTGTGGTGGTGGAACAGAAGAACCGATATCTTTCGGTTGTTATTTACTCTATATATATAAATTTCTATCCCCGCAAGGCAGAGCGGAAGATATCCCCGTGTGGTGGTGGAACGGAAGAACCGATATCTTTCGGTTGTTATTTACTTTATATATATATAAATTTCTATCCCCGCAAGGCAGAGCAGAAGATATCCCCGTGTGGTGGTGGAACGGAAGAACCGATATCTTTCGATTGTTATTTACTCTATATATATAAATTTCTATCCCCGCAAGGTAGAGCGGAAGATATCCCCGTGTGGTGGTAGAACGAAAGAACCGATATCTTTCGATTGTTATTTACTTTATATATATATAAATTTCTATCCCCGTAAGGCAGAGCGGAAGATATCCTCGTGTGGTGGTGGAACGGAAGAACCGATATCTTTCGGTTGTTATTTACTCTATATATATAAATTTCTATCCCCGCAAGGCAGAGCGGAAGATATCCCCGTGTGGTGGTGGAACGGAAGAACCGATATCTTTCGATTGTTATTTACTCTATATATATAAATTTCTATCCCCACAAGGCAGAGCGGAAGATATCCCCGTGTGGTGGTGGAACGGAAGAACCGATATCTTTCGGTTGTTATTTACTATATATATATAAATTTCTATCCCCACAAGGCGAGCTGGAAGATATCCCCAGTGGTGGTCGAACGTAAGAACCGATATCTTTCGTTTGTTATTTACTTTATATATATATAAATTTCTATCCCCGCAAGGCAGAGCGGAAGATATCCCCGTGTGGTGGTGGAACGGAAGAACCGATATCTTTCGGTTGTTATTTACTCTATATATATAAATTTCTATCCCCGCAAGGCAGAGCGGAAGATATCCCCGTGTGGTGGTGGAACGGAAGAACCGATATCTTTCGATTGTTATTTACTCTATATATATAAATTTCTATCCCCGCAAGGCAAAGCGGAAGATATCCCTATGTGATGGTGGAACGGAAGAACCGATATCTTTCAGTTGTTATTTACTCTATATATATAAATTTCTATCCTCAAGCAAGAGTAAGATATCCCTGTGGTGGTAGAAGCGGAAGAACTGATATCTTTGGTTGTTATTTACTCTATATATATAAATTTCTATCCCCAAGGCGAGCGGAAGATATCCCCTGTGGTGGTGGAACTAAGAACCGATATCTTTCGTTGTTATTTACTCTATATATATAAATTTCTATCCCTCATAGTGACGGAAGATATCCCCGTGTGGTGGTGGAACGGAAGAACCGATATCTTTCGGTTGTTATTTACTCTATATATATAAATTTCTATCCCCGCAGAGCGGAAGATATTCCCGTGCGGTGGTGGAATGGGAGGACTGGGACTTCCTCAGTGGTATATCACTTTTTGTCCCCGTAAAGGGGAGGGGGGAGTTGAAATTCTTGTTTAATTTTGTATTGTTGTATTCCTGTGAAATAGCAGGGTTGACTCATTTAAGGGTTCCATATACCCAGCAGATTGGAAAGACGGAAGAGCCGAAATATACAACTCAGAAGATACTGGAGAAAGGAGATAAACTAGGAAAGTTCATTAATGTGAAAATTACATATTCTGAATCATCTACAAGGGAAGATAACAAACAACAGCCCTTATATATCCCAGGCGTTACAGTTCTTTGTTAGGAGGGACAGAGGGAGTTCCCTTGTATGGTTGAGGTTGGCCCCATAGTTGACGCCGATAGGATTGCTGCAAGAAGGTCTGCTTGGCTAGTTCCTTTCGGGACCCGACCAGTTGTTGGCGCAGGGAGCGATTATTAGCGTAAGTTTCCTTCAGCTGTTGCTGTAAACACTCCACTTGTTCCTCCAAGATAGCTATGTATCGGCGATCATTTATCTGTTCTTTAGAAGGCGAGGAACTGCTACCCTGTTCCGATATCCTATCCATGGCAAACAAAAGAAAAAGGAGAATGATGGAAGCTATCAGGTAAAGGTCGGGGGTTTTTATGGCAACGAAGGGGGAATAGTGCATTTATTGGTGGGAGAAGTGGCGACCATAAATGCCAGTAAAGAAGAGAAAACGTAAAGGCGAGGGAAGGTTGGACGGACTACAATTGTAATTAAGAGGGTCCGAATCCCCGAAAAATGATAGAGGAAGGTATGTTCGGATCAGACTACCGTCCCTTTTGGAAGACAGAAACCTTACTTCTACAGGAAAAAGACAAAAACAGATATCATTTGCCTCCCTTATTTTTTAGTAACATATTTGAAATGATTACATTAGCTTGATCTATAAAGATTTTCCATGATTACTCCTAACAGATGAAACGGGAGATGTCTCTTTGGGGGGAGAAGGAGCTAATCTGACTCTGAAGCGTTCGCCTTGAGGGGGAGGAAGAACTGGTGGACCTTCATCGAAAGAAGAAGGATGAGTCCTCGCCGGAAATCAAGAAGCCGCTTGGCCGTGGAAGTGGGGAAGTTCAACGACGCACGAGGATCTCCCACGTATACTCCCACGTGAAGGGAGGATTCCACACTCAAAGAAGGAGGGGAAAGGAGCGCGGAAGGACCTCCCTGCCGAAGGGGTGGGAGCTGGACGGAGAGGCGGAAACGGAAGGGGGCGGAGGGCTGAAGTAGCAGTTGAGCGGGTCTCTGAATCTTCCATATCCTCAGAGACCCAGTCTTGTAGTTCAAAAGATTCCGACTCTGAAGAAATTTCGATAGGATGCCCCGCTAAAGCCATGATAGACAGATAACAGGATGAAGACATGGGGGACGAAGGATTTATAATAGAAGGAAAGGGGCAACAGAGGTTCTGGGAAAGGGAAAGAAGACGAAGAGGTTGATATCATTTCCAAAGCAGTAAGAGAGATAGGGAAGATCAACAAGCAAGAGCTATTTAAAGCGAATTCCCGAACCAGAATCGGGACAGATATGAATGATGTTGGGTAAAAACCCTTCCAGCGAATCCCCGAACCAAAATTAGAGCGAAGGGGAATAACGGTATTCGAGATCTCTCCCACAAGCCCGAACCGCCGAGGATTATTGCGCTGTACGGGAAAGAGATAACAGCATAGAGAAAGATCAATTTAAAATTGGCTCCGAATTCCCAACCCCTCAAGGAGCATAATGAGATAATGATAGTTAGTTATATGGACAAAGTTATCGTTTAGAAGCAAGCGAGAAGCCATCAGAGAAATTACTAAAAAGAAAATGTTATAAGTTACAGTTCGAAAAGATCGGGCGGACACTTAGCTAACGCCCCTACCGGATCCAAGTAACTAGTGTCCGTGCCGGGAGGCGGGTATCCCTGCTCGGCGTTTTGAGCCGAGGACCCCTCAAAGCCTAATACAAACAAATCTACCCCCTTCTTCACATATCGTCTTTTAAGATCAGCCTCCTGCTCTTTCATCTGGTCTTGGCATTTGGCTAGTTGAGCTCGACTTTCCGCCAGTTCAGCTGCCAGAGCATCTTTTTCAGTGGCCGCCTGTATGGCCTGACGACCCAAAGTCGAGAGGGCCTTTGAATATTCTTGGTGAAGGATGGATTGCTGCTGAGCCACCGATGATAAGGTTCGGGGAATAGCCGTTACCATGGAGAAAAGCTCCTGACACTTCTTCGCACAGGATTCCCTGGTGATTGCCCAGGCTTGACGCTCTAGGTTAAAATGGTGACGTTCTTGTTGAAGCTGTGTGATAGTAGCCGAAGAATCAGCCTCCTTGATCATGGCATCCATGAGATATCTCTTATACTCTTTCAATTCCTGAGTCAGGATATCTACCTGTTGCAGCTCGCTAGATTGCAAAAAGAGGCGCTGTTCTAGTTCCTCATTTTTTCATTGCAGTTCATCTTTCTCGCTTTGAACCAAGGCTAATTGCATCGTGGCATCTTCGCATTGACCCCTAAAGTCCGCCTCCTTTGCCTCTTGTTCGTTTATTCATCGCGCGAGCTCTTTCTGTTGCGACACGGCGGCAAAATGGCGAGTCTCCACACTAGATTGGAATCGGGCTAGGTGGATTACCATGTTGTTATGTTGAGTGGAGGCCTAAAAGGAGAGGAAAATTATCAGCCTACATCAGTATAGGGAAATACCCATAGCAAAGAGGAGGAGAAGAAGGAGTAAATACCTCTGCCAGCAGTTTACTCACTTGCTCACACGGGCCTTGTATACCTGACTGGTTAAAGAATTTTACCTCCGAAGGGTGCCGAATCTTCAGCAAAGATCCCAGAGTGGCCCTCGGAGGAATCGGAAGGGAAGGGTCTTCTCCTTCCGAAGAAGATGGGGGTGTGGTACGGCGAAGAGGGGTAGGAACGGTTCTCGAGTCGGACGGCGGTGGAGCTTGGAGGGATTCCGCATGAGGAGGCAGGGGTGAATTCTGTGCGGAGGGGGAAGAATGCAGAAATTGGGAGGGAGAATCTCCTCCTTGGGGAGCTAAAGAAGAGGCAGGAGAGGTGTTGCCTTCCCTTCTGGGTTCATAGATGATTAGGGGTCGAGCTTCCGGCTAGTGGGAAGACAAGGGAAGGAGAGCACTGAAAACGCCGTGAGTCGGTGGTCGGTCGACTCTGGCGTCAATGCTCGACCTGCAACTAAGCATCGACCGACTTGCGCCGATCGTGCAGTAACATCGATTCATTGCTCCAATGAAGCGGTCGACTCAAACATGAGGTTTTAACCCAAGTATGGTGCCCCCATACTTGCTAGACCACCCTTAGCCTAGACCTAAGCCTTCTAGCCACCTCCATCAGCCTCACGCCTCTCGGATCCCTCCAAGTCATCCATGACTTGTTCATCCATCGCGCTAGCCTCCAGGTGCTTCCCTCGGCTATGTCATGCTAACGGTGTCTACACCGCCAAGGCACATTGGACTTACGCCGCCAAGACTCCGCTTGGACTTTATGCTGCCAATATCAATCCCCTTGGACTTCCCAAATGCCAAGACTCAAGCTTGGACTTTCCCTTGCCAACCCATGTTGGACTTTCCATGCCAAGACTCATGCTTGGACTTTCCATTTGCCAAGACCCATGCTTGGACTTCTCATTTGCCAAGACCCATGCTTGGACTTCACATGCCAAGTACTCAAGACTTGGACTTTCCCAAATGCCAAGTACCCATGACTTGGACTTTCCATGCGCCAAGTGTCCCACTTGGACTTTTCATGCCAAGTACTCAAGACTTGGACTTTACCAAATGTCAAGTGTCCCACTTGGACTTTCCATGTCAAGTACCCATGACTTGGACTTTACCTTGCCAAGACCCATGCTTGGACTTTCCCATAATCACATGGTCAACCCCAGTCAACCATCAAGGTCTTCCTCGAGTCAAACTCGAGTCCGGTCAAACATGACCCGGGTCGATTGCTCCAACAATCTCTCCAACATATTAACCGACTTTAATGTCAAACATCAATGCCAAACCGCTTTGTCAAATCCCTTTGTCAAACATCAAAACATCACTCGAGTCAAACTCGAGTCTGGTCAATCGTGACCTGGGCCGATTGCACCAACAATCTCCCCCTTTTTGATGTTTGACAAAAACCAAACAAATCATCTGAGTTAGACCACTAACTCAAATCCCTTACCAATTATCCCAAATTGGTAAACACTCTCCAAATGTTCTCCCCCAAACATTCTCCCCCTTTTTGACTAACATCAAAAAGGTTTTCTCTCCAAGGAGGTCAATGTCTCATGTCCCAATGAGATCTTACAATCTCCCCCTTGATCCAAAAATAAATACCTAGGATGCCTACCATCTTCCTAGTGATAATTCACATATCACTCAAGAGAGACAATCCTATACTCTCTCCCAATTTCCAAATTGGGTATCAAAAACCCATCAATTTTCCCAATTGATGATACTCTCCCAATAACTTCTCCTCTTCAAGGAGAAAAACACATTCATCATCCCAAGATGGATACCTCCCCCTAAAGGCTTGCTCCCCCTTGACCATTGCACCAACAATGTCCTTGGGAAGCCCCTAAGCCAATAGGAACTCTAAATCATCAAAAATAAGGTTCTAAGTTCAAACTTGAACTTTCCATACCCTAAATTTGATACTTTGACCTAACACTTCTCCTAATCCATATCCAATGGATTTTCACCCTTTATAATGCTTCCCAAAGCATATCCTTGGGTTAGAAGTGGTTAGGGACCTTTACCATGGCTGAAAATGGGCTAAACAAACCTTGTTAACCCAAAATCAGACCTGGCAATGACTCTGATAGTAATCGTCATTGCCACTCACATCGATCATTGCCACGCAGGCGATCGGTGATAATCAAAATCTCGATTTTCAGCTATCAAAAATGAATTTTGGAAATTCATAAATAATTATACGTAATTCAAAAAATCGTGAAAATTCATACGTATAATACTTATGACACACACAATGGGTGAAAAATATTTGAAAATTATTTTACCCATAAAATAGTGAGTTTGATACAAAACTCAAAACCATTGAAATTTTCAATGTTTTGGCCCTATTTTGTATCAACTCTATCAATGGTGATTGCCATCAAAAGATAGACTTCACCAAGGTTTTTCAAAATAATTTTAAAATGTTTTCAAAACCTTATTTTGGATCATATTCCTTGGGCTCTATGTACATGACTTGTACACATGCTCTCTCAATGATCCACAAATGAAACAAGATGAGTTTTAGTTCATCCTAATCTAGGGTTTTATGCATTCTCTAAGGCAACCCTACTTGATTCCCTTATAAATGGGACTTCAAGTCATGCCATAGTCCTTAATTCAATTTCAACCAAATTGTCTTAAATGCATGAATGATTATGACATTAGAAAAGTTATAAATAAGCATATGCTCATAATCATGATGTCATGGCATAAGATGAAATCTAAAAACACATGACATTTGAAACCTTAATCCTAAACATGAACATGACATATAAAATCATAGAACTAGGCATGATGTCATGACATGGCATATGACAATCAAAGCATGGCATATAACATGTATAGGTATAGTAATACCTAAATTTTAATATTAATTGCCATTTGATATAGTTAGATATATTTTGCCATATTATCATTAATCTCCCAAGTGTGCCAAAAACCCAAAATGCCACATTAACACTCTAAACCCTAATTGTGCCAATTTGATCATTTTGTCAAACTTCATAACTAATATTGGCACATCCTAAAATCTTTTAGGATTATAATTCAAATCTATTTCCAAGGTATCCATAACCTTGAAAATAACCTAAAATGCCACCTTTATCATGGTTGAGTTAACTACCCATCCACTCAAGGTTGGCACATCCTAGACCCACCTAGCGTGAATCAATCACGCTCTTAGAAACCCAAAACCGATTTGAGCTCCTAGGGTTAATTAGGTATTCCTTAGGGATAACCTCCCTAAATACCTTCCTAATGACCCTCCTAGGCTTGTTAGCCTTGGTCATTTGGGTCTTACCTAGGTTGACTCTAGGGGTAACTCCCCTTGCAACCTTCTTAGTGGCCACCCTAGGTTTCCTAGAAACCCTAGCCACTAGGCACACCCTTTGGTCAACTCTAGGGATGACTTCCCTATTGACCTTGGTCTTCCTAGACCTAGTTTGTGTTCCATAGTCAAATGGAACACTATGATAAGCCACCTTAGGCTTAGGTTTGTGACCCAAAACTTGCTTGTCTTTGGTTGACTTTTGACTCTTAGGTCCTTGGTGTTGACTTTGACTTTTGGACCTTTGACTTTGACCATTAGACCCTTTAAATTGATCTTGTATCTTATTTAGGGTCTTTTCAAGTTTTTCAAGCCTTGACCTCAAGACTTGATTTTCCTTTTCTAATTGCCCGATTTTAGAATTTTGATTTAAATCTTGGGCATTGGACTTCCTAGGCATATGCCTAGTCCATTTAGGGTTTAGACCTAGGTGCTCTTGCACCTTTCTAATTGTCTCCCTAGGTAAAAATTTTCTAGAGTTATTTGACCTAGGTTTGTCCTTAGATAAGTTGTTTTTAGGGACATTAGTCCCAAATTTCTCCCTATTATCTAAGTGAATATTTTTAGCTCCTAAACAAAAGTATTTATTTCTATTAGCATGCTTTTCATGGCAAATTGCTAGGGAATTGAAATTTCTAGCATGCTTTTGTCTATTAACTAAAGAAAGAGCATTATTAACTTGATATACCTTAGGGTTAGCCTTAGTAGCTCCCCCTACTTTTGATGCTCCCCTTTGCCCTTTCTTCTCCCCCTTCGGGCATTGACTCCGGTAATGACCCGGTAGTCGGCATTTGAAGCAAATCACTTGCTCCTTGCTCTTTTTCATTGAGGCACCGGTCTCCTTGACTTTTGGCATGGGTGGAGTCTTCTTAACCCGTTTAGGATACTTACTCTTGTAGTGTCCTTTCTCCCTACACTCAAAGCATATAATATTCATTTTATTATTAATTGACATGCTTGAGTTACCTAGGGTGGTTGTGGTGGTCGGAGAGGATTCTTGAGCTTGCTCTTCCTCTCTACCGGATGTAGATGGTTCTTCTTGTTGCTCCAGTATCGAGGATGCCCTAATCTCCTCCTCTTCTATCCTAGAGGTGGAGGTCTTCTCTTCTTCCATCACTTCTACCTCTTCCGATCCGGATGTTGATTCCCTATCAACCTCCGAATCCTCTAGCTCTTTGGATGTTTCTTCTTGAGCTTGAGAGGGTGATGGTCCTTCTTCTTGGACGGGTGATAGACTTTCATGGAGCTTGGCCAAATCGCTCCATAGCTCCTTGGCATCCACGTAGTCACCTAGGCTACACAAGAGATCATTAGGAATTAAATCGAAAATGAATTTGATTACCTTCTTGTTTTTATCGAATTGTTGGAGTTGCTCCTCACTCCATCTCTTCTTCTTGAGAAACCCTCTCTTTGGTCCCTTAGGATATTCAAATCCTTCCATCAAGATAGACCATTCTTCGAAGTCCCTCATCATTAGGAAATCTTCAATTCTTGACTTCCATTGCTTAAACCCTTCTTGTCCATAGAAGGAGTAAGGGATTGGTGTGTTAATGTTCCATCCCAATTGTTCTTCCATCTTCACCCTCTAACTTCTTTGTCCTAGCTCCCGGTTGTTAATCTGTAGAAGAGCCCCGGGCTCTGATATCACTTGTTGGAGATTTGAGGGCGCTAGAGGGGGGGTGAATAGCGTTGACCGTAGGAAGATGGAAATCGTTCGCGTTGCTTGTCTACAATCTTGTTAGTACGCAGCAGAATAAACAATAACAAATACAAACACAAGATACAATCACAACACGCACGATATAACGTGGTTCGGAACCAAACGGTTCATACTCCACGGATCGAGCTCTAAAGAGCCCTAGTGATGCACACACACTCACTAATCACAAATACTCCTTCTCGACACAAGTCGGAGGTGGAGAAACCTCTTACAATAAGATTACAACAATAATCTAAATACAACAAGCAAATATAAGAAGAAATACAACAAGAGAAGTAAAGAACACTTTACAAAAACTCTTTAGAAGCTTGCTTGTTGATTGCCTTGGACTAGCACTTGAAAGCCCTGATTTGCAGCAGCAAATCGCTTCAAAACGTCTAAGAAAATCGGTTACAAAAACCATCCCGTCGAGCTCCTTTTATCCTTGTGCGCGACCTAAATTTCCGCCCATCAGTCGACTGCCATAAGTCACCAGTCGACTGATGCAACTGTTGTCGTGAGACAACGGCTCGATCCACGCTGGAAAAACTCCAACGGATCTCTTGGCGGCAATGATCGCAATATTGGCCGATCGGCCACCCGGTAGTCGACCGCTACGGCTACGCGAGCATTCTGTGTCGGTCGCGGGTGAACTAGCGGCTCATTCTCAGCCGACTGGGCCGATCGCCAGACATCGGCCTGATCGCCCATCGAAACATGAGGTTTTAACCCAAGTATGGTGCCCCCATACTTGCTAGACCACCCTTAGCCTAGACCTAAGCCTTCTAGCCACCTCCATCAGCCTCACGCCTCTCAGATCCCTCCAAGTCATCCATGACTTGTTCATCCATCGCGCTAGCCTCCAGGTGCTTCCCTCGGCTATGTCATGCTAATGGTGTCTACACCGCCAAGGCACATTGGACTTACGCCGCCAAGACTCCGCTTGGACTTTACGCTGCCAATATCAATCCCCTTGGACTTCCCAAATGCCAAGACTCAAGCTTGGACTTTCCCTTGCCAACCCATGTTGGACTTTCCATGCCAAGACCCATGCTTGGACTTTCCATTTGCCAAGACCCATGCTTGGACTTCTCATTTGCCAAGACCCATGCTTGGACTTCACATGCCAAGTACTCAAGACTTGGACTTTCCCAAATGCCAAGTACCCATGACTTGGACTTTCCATGCGCCAAGTGTCCCACTTAGACTTTTCATGCCAAGTACTCAAGACTTGGACTTTACCAAATGCCAAGTGTCCCACTTGGACTTTCCATGCCAAGTACCCATGACTTGGACTTTACCTTGCCAAGACCCATGCTTGGACTTTCCCATAATCACATGGTCAACTCCAGTCAACCATCAAGGTCTTCCTCGAGTCAAACTCGAGTCCGGTCAAACATGACCTGGGTCGATTGCTCCAACAATCTCTCCAACATATTAACCGACTTTAATGTCAAACATCAATGCCAAACCGCTTTGTCAAATCCCTTTGTCAAACATCAAAACATCACTCGAGTCAAACTCGAGTCTGGTCAATCGTGACCTGGGTCGATTGCACCAACAAGAAATAGATTTTATTATTTAGGTGCTAAGAGTGTCAACCTTAGGAATAAGGAGAAATTTAGGACTAATTTCCCTAAAACAATTTTACCTAATGACAAATCTAGATCGAACAATTCTAGACCTATCCTTCCTATGGAGACCATTAGGAAGATAGAGGATCACCTAGGCATCAACCCTAAATGGATTAGACATATGCTTAGAAATAAGAATATCTCAAGAGTTAATGAAAAATCAAAAATTGAGATATTGGAAAAGGAAAATCAAGTCTTGAGGTCAAGGCTTGAGAAAATGGAAATGACCCTTAGGAATATACAAAATCAAATTAAGGGGTCAAATGGTCAAAGTCAAGGGCCTAAGAGACAAGAGTCAACCAAGGGCAAGAAAGGTTTGGGTCTCAAATCTAAGCCCAAGGAGACCTACCACAATGTTCCATTCGATTATGAAACTCAAGTTAGGTCTAGGAAAGCCAAGGTCAATAGGGAAGTCATCCCTAAGGTTGACCAAGGTGTTGGAGATTTGAAGGCGCTAGAGGGGGGGTGAATAGCGTTGATCGTAGGAAGATGGAAATCGTTCGTGTTGCTTGTCTACAATCTTGTTAGTACGCAGCGGAATAAACAATAACAAATACAAACACAAGATACAATCACAACACGCACAATATAACGTGGTTCGGAATCGAATGGTTCCTACTCCATGGAACGAGCTCTAAAGAGCCCTAGTGATGCACACACACTCACTAATCACAAATACTCCTTCTCGACACAAGTCGGAGGTGGAGAAACCTCTTACAATAAGATTACAACAATAATCTAAATACAACAAGCAAATATAAGAAGAAATACAACAAGAGAAGTAAAGAACACTTTACAAAAGCTCTTTAGAAGCTTGCTTGTTGATTGCCTTGGACTAGCACTTGAAAGCCCTGATTTGCAGCAGCAAATCGCTTCAAAACGTCCAAGAAAATCAGTTGCAAAAACCCTCCCGTCGAGCTCCTTTTATCCTTGCGCGCGACCTGGATTTCCGCCCATCAGTCGACTACCATAAGTTACCAGTCGACTGATGCCACTGTTGTCGTGAGACAACGGCTCAATCCACGTTAGACAAGTTCCAACGGGACTCTTGGCAGTCGACTGCCAACACCGTAGTCGACCGTCACGGCTTACGGCCGCCTGCGGCTCGACACGTAACTAAGCGATGATCGCCGACCCTTGGCATGATGCCGTGAGACATCGGCCCGATCGCTTCCAATGAACGAATGCCCGAGCGTCAGCTCTTAACGGCAGTCGAACTCAAGTCGACTCACGGCAGTCGAACCGGCCATAATGCTAGTCGACTGTTAACCTCAAACATGAGGTTTTAACCCAAGTATGGTGCCCTCATACTTGCTAGATCACCCTTAGCCTGGACCTAAGCCTTCTAGCCACCTCCATCAGCCTCACGCCTCTCGGATCCCTCCAAGTCATCCATGACTTGTTCATCCATCGCGCTAGCCTCCAGGTGCTTCCCTCGGCTATGTCATGCTAACGGTGTCTACACCGCCAAGGCACATTGGACTTACGCCGCCAAGACTCCGCTTGGACTTTATGCTGCCAATATCAATGCCCTTGGACTTCCCAAATACCAAGACTCAAGCTTGGACTTTCCCTTGCCAACCCATGTTGGACTTTCCATGCCAAGACCCATGCTTGGACTTTCCATTTGCCAAGACCCATGCTTGGACTTCTCATTTGCCAAGACCCATGCTTGGACTTCTCATGCCAAGTACTCAAGACTTGGACTTTCTCAAATGCCAAGTACCCATAACTTGGACTTTCCATGCGCCAAGTGTCCCACTTGGACTTTTCATGCCAAGTGCTCAAGACTTGGACTTTACCAAATGCCAAGTGTCCCACTTGGACTTTCCATGCCAAGTACCCATGACTTGGACTTTACCTTGCCAAGACCCATGCTTGGACTTTCCCATAATCACATGGTCAACCCCAGTCAACCATCATGGTCTTCCTCGAGTCAAACTCGAGTCCGGTCAAACATGACCCGGGTTGATTGCTCCAACAATCTCCCCAACATATTAACCGACATTAATGTCAAACATCAATGCCAAACCACTTTGTCAAATCCCTTTGTCAAACATCAAAACATCACTCGAGTCAAACTCGAGTCTGGTCAATCGTGACCTGGGCCGATTGCACCAACAATCTCCCCCTTTTTGATGTTTGACAAAAACCAAACAAATCATCTGAGTTAGACCACTAACTCAAATCCCTTACCAATTATCCCAAATTGGTAAACACTCTCCAAATGTTCTCCCCCAAACATTCTCCCCCTTTTTGACTCCAAGGAGGTCAATGTCTCATGTCCCAATGAGATCTTACAATCTCCCCCTTGATCCAAAAATAAATACCTAGGATGCCTACCATCTTCCTAGTGATAATTCACATATCACTCAAGAGAGACAATCCTATACTCTCTCCCAATTTCCAAATTGGGTATCAAAAACCCATCAATTTTCCCAATTGATGATACTCTCCCAATAACTTCTCCTCTTCAAAGAGAAAAACACATCCATCATCCCAAGATGGATACCTCCCCCTAAAGGCTTGCTCCCCCTTGACCATTGCACCAACAATGTCCTTGGGAAGCCCCTAAGCCAATAGGAACTCTAAACCATCAAAATTAAGGTTCTAAGTTCAAACTTGAACTTTCCATACCCTAAATTTGATACTTTGACCTAACACTTCTCCTAATCCATATCCAATGGATTTTCACCCTTTATAATGCTTCCCAAAGCATATTCTAGGGTTAGAAGTGGTTAGGAACCTTTACCATGGCTGAACAAGGGCTAAACAAACCTTGTTAACCCGAAATCAGACCTGGCAGTCGACTCACGATGAATCGATCACATCATCACTCACACGATCGGCCACAGGCGATCGTGATAATAAATCTCGATTTTCAGCTATCAGAAATGAATTTTGAAAATTCATAAATAATTATACGTAATTTGAAAAATCGTGAAAATTCATACGTATAATACTTATGACACACACAATGGGTGAAAAATATTTGAAAATTATTTTACCCATAAAATAGTGAGTTTGATACAAAACTCAAAACCATTGAAATTTTCAATGTTTTGGCCCTATTTTGTATCAACTCTATCAATGGTGATTGCTATCAAAAGATAGACTTCACCAAGGTTTTTCAAAATGATTTTAAAATGTTTTCAAAACCTCATTTTGGATCATATTCCTTGGGCTCTATGTACATGACTTGTACACATGCTCTCCCAATGATCCACAAATGAAACAAGATGAGTTTTAGTTCATCTAGATGCAAAAACTATGCACCTTGAACTCAACTCATATCCTAGCATCTCACATGTATCTAAGGTGTATAAATACACATACATGTCAATTGGATGTGAGATGTGGGTTTTGTTCATCCTAATCTAGGG
Source organism: Wurfbainia villosa (assembly GCA_025175895.1). Lineage (NCBI taxonomy): Eukaryota > Viridiplantae > Streptophyta > Magnoliopsida > Zingiberales > Zingiberaceae > Wurfbainia > Wurfbainia villosa. The sequence continues at coordinate 136,129,079 of CM045986.1, read as the reverse complement.
TTTCATGCATTCTCTAAGGCAACCCTACTTGATTCCCTTATAAATGGGACTTCAAGTCATGTCATAGTCCTTAATTCAATTTCAACCAAATTGTCTTAAATGCATGAATGATTATGGCATTAGAAATGTTATAAATAAGCATATGCTCATAATCATGATGTCATGGTATAAGATGAAATCTAAAAACACATGACATTTGAAACCTTAATCCTAAACATGAACATGATATATAAAATCATAGAACTAGGCATGATGTCATGACATGACATGTGGCAATCAAAGCATGACATATAAAATGTATAGGTATAGTAATACCTAAATTTTAATATTAATTTTCATTTGATATAGTTAGATATATTTTGCCATATTATCATTAATCTCCCAAGTGTGCCAAAAACCCAAAATGGCACACTAACACTCTAAACCCTAATTGTGTCAATTTGATCATTTTGTCAAACTTCATAACTAATATTGGCACATCCTAAAATCTTTTAGGATTATAATTCAAATCTATTTCCAAGGTAACCATAACCTTGAAAACATCCTAAAGTTCCACCTTTACCATGATTGAGTTAACTACCCATCCAATCAAGGTTGGCACACCCTAAACCCATCTAGCGTGAATCAATCACGCTCTTAGGAACCCAAAACCGATTTGAGCTCCTAGGGTTAATTAGGTATTCCTTAGGGATAACCTCCCTAGATACCTTCCTAATGACCCTCCTAGGCTTGTTAGCCTTGGTCATTTGGGTCTTACTTAGGTTGACTCTAGGGGTAACTCCCCTTGCAACCTTCTCAGTGGCCACCCTAGGTTTCTTAGAAACCCTAGCCACTAGACACACCCTTTAGTCAACTCTAGGGATAACCTCCCTATTGTCCTTGGTCTTCCTAGACCTAGTTAGTGTTCCATAATCTAATGGAACACTATGGTAAGTCACCTTGGGCTTAGGTTTGTGACCCAAACCTTGCTTGCCCTTAGTTGACTTTTGACTCTTATGTCCTAAGTGTTGACTTTGACTTTTGGACCCTTGATTTTGACCACTATACCCTTTAAATTGATTTTGTATCTTATGTAGGGTCTTTTCAAGTTTTTCAAGCCTTGACCTCAAGACTTGATTTTCCTTTTCTAATTGCCCAATTTTAGAATTTTGATTTAAATCTTGGGCATTGGACTTCCTAGGCATATGCCTAGTCCATTTAGGGTTTAGACCTAGGTGCTCTTGCACCTTTCTAATTGTCTCCCTAGGTAAAAATTTTCTAGAGTTATTTGACCTAGGTTTGTCCTTAGATAAGTTGTTTTTAGGGACATTAGTCCCAAATTTCTCCCTATTATCTAAGTGAATATTTTTAGCTCCTAAACAAAAGTATTTATTTCTATTAGCATGCTTTTCATGGCAAATTGCTAGGGAATTGAAATTTCTAGCATGCTTTTGTCTATTAACTAAAGAAAGAGCATTATTAACTTGATATACCTTAGGGTTAGCCTTAGTAGCTCCCCCTACTTGTGATGCTCCCCTTTGCCCCTTCTTCTCCCCCTTCGGGCATTGACTCCGGTAATGACCCGGTAGTCGGCATTTGAAGCAAATCACTTGCTCCTTGCTCTTTTTCATTGAGGCACCGGTCTCCTTGACTTTTGGCACGGGTGGAGTCTTCTTAACCCGTTTAGGACACTTACTCTTGTAGTGTCCTTTCTCCCTACACTCAAAGCATATAATATTCACTTTATTATTAATTGACATGTTTGAGTTACCTATGGTGGTGGAAGGTGTTGGAATTGAAACTTCTTCATCTTGACCGGATGTGGAAGCTTCTTCTTGATGCTCCGGTGTTGAGGAAACTCTAATCTCCTCCTCAATCCTAGAAGTGGATGCTTCTTCCACTTCCTCCACCTCTTTCGATCCAGATGTTGATTCTCTATCAACCTCCGAATCCTCAAGCTCTTTGGATGAAGATGTATTTGCTTCTTTTTGAGCTTGAGAGGATGAGCACTCTTCTTCTTCTTCTTCTTCTTGGACCAATGATGAGTTTTCATGGAGCTTTGCCACTTGGCTCCACAACTCCTTAGCGTCCATATAGTCCCCTACCATACACACAATCTCATTAGGGACCAAATCAAGAATAAATTTACTACCTTCATGTTTTTCTCGAAGGCTTGGAGTTGATCTTCACTCTACTTCTTCTTCTTGAGGAATCCTCCCTTTGGTCCTATTGGATAGCTATATCCTTCCATTAAAATAGACCATTCTTCGAAGTCCCTCATCATTAGGAAGTCTTCAATTCTTGACTTCCATTGCTTAAACCCTTCTTGTCCATAGAAGGAGTAAGGGATTGGTGTGTTAATATTCCATCCCAATTGTTCTTCCATCTTCACCCTCTAGCTTCTTTTTCCTAGCTCCTGGCGATTAGTCCGTAGAAGAGCCCCGGGCTCTGATACCACTTGTTGGAGATTTGAGGGCGCTAGAGAGGGGGTGAATAGCGTTGACCGTAGGAAGATGGAAATCGTTCGCGTTGCTTGTCTACAATCTTGTTAGTACGCAGCGGAATAAACAATAACAAATACAAACACAAGATACAATCACAACACGCATGATATAACGTGGTTCGGAACCGAACGGTTCCTACTCCACGGATCGAGCTCTAAAGAGCCCTAGTGATGCACACACACTCACTAATCACAAATACTCCTTCTCGACACAAGTCGGAGGTGGAGAAACCTCTTACAATAAGATTACAACAATAATCTAAATACAACAAGCAAATATAAGAAGAAATACAACAAGAGAAGTAAAGAACACTTTACAAAAACTCTTTAGAAGCTTGCTTGTTGATTGCCTTAGACTAGCACTTGAAAGCCCTAATTTGCAGCAGCAAATCGCTTCAAAACGTCCAAGAAGATCGGTTGCAAAAACCCTCCCGTCGAGCTCCTTTTATCCTTGCGCGCGACCTGGATTTCCACCCATCAGTCGACTGCCATAAGTCACCAGTCGACTGATGCCACTGTTGTCGTGAGACAACGACTCAATCCACGTTGGACAAGTTCCAGCGGGACTCTTGCGATCGGATCGCAACATTGGCGCCGATCGCTAACGCCAGAGTCGACCGCCAGCCGGCTACGGCCGTCAACACAAAACTAAGCGATCGGATCATTGAGCTTGGCAATGCCAGTAGACATCGCCGATCGCTTCCATGAGCAATCGATCGCCGAGCAGCCTCTTAACGGCAAATAACTCTGTTGACTCAGCGTCAGTCGAACCGGCCATAATGCCAGTCAACTGCCAACCTCAAACATGAGGTTTTAACCCAAGTATGGTGCCCCCATACTTGCTAGACCACCCTTAGCCTAGACCTAAGCCTTCTAGCCACCTCCATCAGCCTCACGCCTCTCAGATCCCTCCAAGTCATCCATGACTTGTTCATCCATCGCGCTAGCCTCCAGGTGCTTCCCTCGGCTATGTCATGCTAACGGTGTCTACACCGCCAAGGCACATTGGACTTACGCCGCCAAAACTCCGCTTGGACTTTATGCTGCCAATATCAATCCCCTTGGACTTCCCAAATGCCAAGACTCAAGCTTGGACTTTCCCTTGCCAACCCATGTTGGACTTTCCATGCCAAGACCCTTGCTTGGACTTTCCATTTGCCAAGACCCATGCTTGGACTTCTCATTTGCCAAGACCCATGCTTGGACTTCTCATGCCAAGTACTCAAGACTTGGACTTTCCCAAATGCCAAGTACCCATGACTTGGACTTTCCATGCGCCAAGTGTCCCACTTGGACTTTTCATGCCAAGTACTCAAGACTTGGACTTTACCAAATGCCAAGTGTCCCACTTGGACTTTCCATGCCAAGTACCCATGACTTGGACTTTACCTTGCCAAGGCCCATGCTTGGACTTTCCCATAATCACATGGTCAACCCCAGTCAACCATCAAGGTCTTCCTCGAGTCAAACTCAAGTCCGGTCAAACATGACCCGGGTCGATTGCTCCAACAATCTCCCCAACATATTAACCGACATTAATGTCAAACATCAATGCCAAACCACTTTGTCAAATCCCTTTGTCAAACATCAAAACATCACTCGAGTCAAACTCGAGTCTGGTCAATCGTGACCTGGGCCGATTGCACCAACACAAGGTAGATGCCTAGTGGCTAGGGTTTCAAGAAAACCTAGGGGGACCACTAAGAAGGTTACAAGGGGAGTCACCCCTAGAGTTAACCTAGGCAAGACCAAAATGACCAAGGCTTCTAAGCCTAGGAGGGTCATTAAGAGAGTATCTAGGAAAGTTATCCCTAGTGAATACCTAGTTAATCCAAGGAGCTCCAATAGGTATTGGGTTCCTAGGAGCGTGATCGATTCACGCTAGATGGGTTTAGGAGTGTCAACCTTGATTGGAAGGGTAGCTAACCCAACCATAGCAAAGTTGGCACTTTAGATTATTTTCAAGGTTATGGATACCTTGGAAATAGGTTTGAATTATAATCCTAAAATAATTTAGGATGTGCCAATATATTTTTGGGACTATGAAAAATCAATTAAATTGACACAATTTAGGTGTAGAGGTTGAGGTGTGCCTTTTGAGTTTTTGGCACACTTGGGGAATAAATGATAATATGGTAAAATGGGTTTTAATAATAACAAATGGCAATTAATTCTAAAATTTAGGTATTATATACCTTATATTCTATTTGTCATTCTTGATTTGTCATATAACATGTCATGACATCATATCTATTTTTAATCATTTAATATGTCATGATATTACTTAGGATTAAGGTTAAATGTCATGTATGCTTAGACTCCATTTTATGTCATGGCATCATGATTATGAGCACATATCTATTTATATCATCATTAATATCATAATCATTCATGCATTAATAAAAATTGAGTTAAGGACAATTGGCATGACTTGAAGTCTCATGTATAAGGGAATCAAGTAGTGTTGTCTTAGAAAAATGCATGGAACCCTAGATTAGGATGAACAAAACCCACATCTCACATCATATTAACTTGTATGTGTATTAATGCACTCTAGATAAATATGAGATGCTAGAATATGAGTTAAGTTAAAGGTGCATAGTTTTTGCATCTAGATGAACTCAAACTCATCTTACATTATTGATGGATCATTGGAAAAATTTATGTTCAAGCCATGTACATTAAGCCCAAAGAACATGATCCAATATAAGGTTTTAAAAATCATTTTGAAAAACCTTGGTGAAGTCTATCTTTTGATAGCAATCACCATTGATGATGTTGATACAAAGTGAGCTGAAACATTAAAGTTTTTCTTCACTTTTGAACTTTGTGCGATGTGAAACGATACCAAATATACACATCAAACGAGGAAGAGGAAGACCAAAAAAGACTTGGTTAGCAACAATAAAACAAGATAAAATTTATTTAAATATAGATGATGATATAGTAGGGGATAGAGTCCAATGGCGTAGAAGGATCCATATAGCCGACCCCACCTAGTGGGATAAGGCTTTGTTGTTGTTGTTGTTGTTGTTGTTCACTTTTGAACTTTGTGTTAATTTCACTATTTTATGGGTAAAATATTTTTCAAAGATTTTTCACCCATTGTATTGTTTATTAGTATTATACGTATAAATTTTCACGATTTTTCAAATTACGTATATTTACTTATGAATTTTTGAAATTCATTTCTGATAATTAAAAATCAAAATTTTCAGTTATCACGATTATTAAGCTTGATGGGTAGAGGCGATCATTGTGTGATAAGTAAGTCAGATGTGTGTAAATCATGCTATGTTTTCACTACTCTATATACATGCATTCTATCACATTTCATATCCTAGGCATGTATTTTATCATGATTCAGTTAAAGTTTAGCATATTTTGGACGAAGAGACTGCTTTTGGGTATTTTTGTGTTAACAGGGTGAAGAAGCAGGCGTATCAAAACAACACAGGTGTGTCAAAGATCGACACGCCCGTGTCATGAGAGCCAGCAGCCGACACGCCCCAGTTGAGCTCCGACACGCCCTAGTTCAAAGATCGACACGCCTGTGTCAGGGGTTCCAGCAGCCGACACGCCCCAGTTTAGCTTCGACACGCCCCGGTTCAAGCGCAACACGCTCGGTGGGAAATGCGCGACACGCCAGTGCCCTCATGTGGCACGGGCGTGTTGGCCTGATTCCAGAATTCCTTTTCTGCGAGCAATCAGGATCTTCGTCTCAATTATGGGGAAATCTATTGCCTTAATTGAGGAGGAGGCTAAGGCTATAAAAGAGGAGAGATTCTAACCCTAAGGGAGGACGGCGGGTGGTCAGAGATCGAGGACAGAAGAAGAAAAAGAGAAGGAGTCGGCAGAAGAAGGAGATGGCATCCAGTATCGTAACTTCTTTCTCTAGAAATTCTTGTCAGACTATGGAGTAGTATCCTGTAATCTTAGGATGGGGGAGTAGCCCTTGACGATTTATGACTGATGATATAATCTATACTACCTGAACTATTGTTTATTTTGATCTGGTTCTTTTGGATTCTTATTGATAAACCTAAGGAGCAAAGGGGAAGTACCTAACAGTGAACCCGAGTTCTCGAAAGCCAGAACCAACTAGGGAATAACTCCTACTAGTAGCGGTAGTGTATCTATGAGGGCTTGCGGGGGTCTCGTGACAGGTCTCCTTAGCTGATTATGGTCCCGTGTGCAAACCTACCGTGAAGAGGAATTTTGACTCTAGAGGAACTCTCATGAACTTAATGGATCTATCAAATCCAATTTTTACCAAGTAATGGAGGTAAGACATAGGGAGGTTTGCGGGGGTCTCATGACAGGTCCCCTTAGCTGATTATGATCCCCTATGCTCGAACACCGTGACTGGTAAATTGAGTTTGATAGGTACAGTTAACGTAGACCTCGAAAGGGGCCGTTGATTTACCTTATGACAGGTTCCATCAAAACAACTCTAATAAGGTTAGGAAATAATTAAATCACTTTATAAATCGTCGACGTGGTGAAACCCATATCCTGAGATTCTCCTCAACTCTTGACTTTCAGCTCGTTCTTCTCATTCGTTGTTCTTGACTTCTCAGGTTCTTTGCTTAAACCACAATTCGATTGACTAGATAACTTGGTATCACGACCACTCGGTAATTGACCCAATCCCTGTGGGATCGATATTTTTATTACTTGACGACAACCGTGCACTTGCGGAAAACAACACATCAAGTTTTTGGCACCGTTGCCGGGGATTGGCACTCAATATTGAATTGAGCGTGATTTAGTTAATCTAGATTTTTGTTCTGAATTCTATTCTGAATATTGATTGTTCCTATTTTTCTTTTGTATCTATTCTGAATTCTTGTTTTGGGAGCCTCTCTTTTTGTTGCATGCACAGACTTAATAGGGAAATTCTCGATATTGATCTTGAGATAGAGAGAACTTTCCTTGCTAGAAAACGATTTCAGCAAACTCAGGAAAACAATCTGACCTCCGACATGACTGACCAGAATGAGAATAAACCTCTAAGAGATTATGCAACACCTAGTACAAGGGGATTGAGATCGAGTATTAGAAGACCCCCTATTGAAGCGAACAATTTTGAATTAAAACCGGCTCTACTATCCATGGTCCAACAGCATCAATTCGGAGGAGCACTCACTGAAGATCCAAATCTACACTTGGAAGTATTTTTGGAATTTTACAAAACTTTAAAAAGCGAGCAGAGCCTCGGTGATGCTATTAGGATGCGCTTGTTTCCTTTCTCATTCGGACAAAGCTAGAGCTTGGCTACACTCTCTTCCAAATAGATTGTATAACTACCTGGGATCAGCTGGAGCAAAGATTCTTAGACAAGTATTTTCCACCCAGCAAAACTGCAAGTCTTCGTCATCAAATCACGAATTTTGCGCAAAAGGATGGAGAAACATTATTTGAAGCCTGGGACAGATTTAAAGGATTACTACAGCAATGCCCTCATCATGGGCTGGAGAAGTGGCTCATTGTTCATACTTTCTACAATGGAATCTCGTATGCTACTAAAGTTTCTCTTGATTCTGCTGCAGGAGGAGCTCTTATGAACAAAACATTGGATGAAGCTTTTGAGATCATCGAGAATGTGGCAATGAATTCTCACCAATGGGCTACAGAACGAGGATATCAAACTAAAATGCCAGGTAAGTTTGTGGTAAGTACCCTTGATCTACTCAGTGCAAAAGTCGATGCGTTAACTCAAAAGCTCGAACATTTTAATGTATCAGCTGTAAACTCATCTAATGTCACTTGCGAGATATGTGGTGTAACAGGACATGTAGCAATGAATTGCCAAATCCTACACGCACCATCTGAAGGAGCTGGGATTGAGCAAGTAGATGCGCTAAATAATTTTAATCAGAAGCCTAATGGTGGCAACCCTTACTCGAACACGCATACTGATCCGGTTGGAGGAATCATCCCAACTTTTCGTATAGAGCCAACCAAAATTCTTCGGGACAGAACAGTTTTGGAGCACCTTCGGGATTTCAGCCAGGACCCAAGTCGAGCTTAGAAAAGATGATGGAAAATTTTATTACGTGTCAGGGGAAGATAAATGATGAATTTCGACAGCATATTGTAGAATCAAATCGGCAACATCAAAATAATACCGAGGCAATCAAGAAATTGGGAAGCAAGGTTGATAATTTGACTAATCACACAAGAATGCTGGAAAATCAAATTTCCCAAATTGCCAGCTCAGCATCAAGGACGCCTTGTGATTTCTTGGAAATTGATAAACCCAAGAGCATTGTAATTCCATAAGTTTGAGAAGTGGAAGGATTTTAGAAGGAGACAGAGCTCAACAAGCAGCCCCTGTGCTAAATGACACGAGCGTGCCAGAGTTGGAAGAAGACAGCAGCACGCCTGGGTTGAGTAGCAAAGGAAGCCGACAACACACCCTGACCCAGGGCGTGTTGTTCAACACGCCTGAGGCCCACGAGCGCGTGTCAGCCGACACACCCGTGTCAGGTCACTCCAAAGAATAACACGCCCGGCTAAAACGACACAGGCGTGTCGAATAGGGAACCAAGAACATATAAGCCCCCTATCCCGTTCCCTCAAAGGCTGATTAAGGAAAAATTGGATGAACAATTTGGTAAGTTCCTTGAGGTAATTAGGAAGCTGTATATCAATATACCTTTTATAGATGCTCTTCAACAAATGCCTACATATACCAAATTCTTGAAGGACATCTTAACAAATAAAAGAAAAGTCGAGGAGCATGTAATAGTGGCTCTTACTGAGGAGTGCAGCGCTTTAATTAAGAACATGGTACCTCCCAAACTAAATGATCCAGGTAGCTTTTCTATCCCTTGCATAATTAATGACTCAAATTTTGATAAGGCTTTTTGCGATTTGGGCGCCAGTGTAAATCTGATACCTCTTTCCATATGCAAGAAATTGGATTTGGGAGAAATGAAACTAACTACTATAGCCTTACAGTTAGCCTATCGCTCCATTAGATATCCTTTGGGAATCTTAGAAGATGTACCAGTGCAGGTGGGAAATTTTATTATTCCTGCAGATTTTGTAGTACTAGACATGGATGAAGACCCATGTATTCCACTCATTTTGGGGAGACCTTTCTTGTCTACTGCAGGAGCAATGATAGATGTCAAGAACCACAAACTCTCACTTGCATTTGGAAACGACAAAATTGAATTTGACCTTTCAAAAGCTGTTAAACAACCTTCTGTTTTTTATGTTTGTTGTAGGATTGACAGTTTCCAGTCAATAGCACTAGAAGGAGCACCAGAACAAACTCATCTTAATAAGCTCGGAGGGGATTTTGAGGATAAAGAGCTGGAGATTTCCGACCCCAACCTAACACCACGGATCTGGTTGAGGAGGAAGAGGGGCAGAGCACACTCCTCGAGCCATATCCCCAAAACTAGGGGATAACTGAGGGGTCAAGCTAACGACCTTAAACAAGCGCTTCTTGGGAGGCAACCCATGCTATTTTCATTTTTTTAGTCATTGTATTTTATTTTATTTTATTCTTTATTCTATTTTTATTTTTTCTGTTTTCAGATACGTGCCATCAAGCTGCGTCAAGTTGACCGACCGCTTTGTCGACGACAGCTCGCTTGTTGGTACCCGAAGACAACACAGGCAGAGCGTGCTGACTAGCACGCCCGTGTCGCACACTTCTCAACCTAAGCACGCCTGGGCCGAACTGCAGCACGCCTGGGGAGCGATGGAGCACGCCTATGTCGCGCTTAAACGGGTCGGGTATTTGCGTATGAGGATGCCCGACACGCCTATGCTGCGGATAACCCTCTAAAGCCGACCCGAGCACGCCCTAATTTTCCACTCGCGATCCAAGGTTGAAGCAGCCGCCGTCGGTCTCTCTCTCAAGCAGCCGAGGAGCTAACCTGCTGTCTCTCCATCACCAACGCCATGAGCAAGCGAGTGAAGACCAGAGGAGGATGCTAGTAGTTAAGACGATGACCATTGACCACCTTGAACTATTTTGTGAGTTTCGATGCACATCCTTTATTGTTTGTTCTATCTCTACTTAGATTTTTAGTTTGGTTACTGCCATTTTGTTTGCATCTTTTCATATATCATAACAGTGCATTTTTTTTTATATCATCTAGCGTAATACAACTGAACATTGGTCGGATCATGATATTCCTTTTTGCCTATTTGATAAGAACCCTATTTCACTTCTAACACGGTCTATAAGTCTGAGGTATCCAAAGAAAAGATTTAAATCCCCCATATCGGACGAGTACTCGATTTTCCATTGGAGACTTACCTGCGCAACTTGGTTACTGGAGAAACACTTTCACTAGAAGTATGTTTAAAAAAAAAAAAGTTACTGGAATTGTTTTCAAGCACCCCTTTGAGACCAAGTAGTTACTGGGGAAACACCTAAAAGGTGCCCCTTTGAGACTAACTAGTTACTAGGGAAATGCTCTCTATAATTCCTTTCCTTCTCTCTTCTTAGAAAGTGCTCCTTTGAGACCTTTTGATGATAGGTAAGAATGATCCATGCATTAAGGCAGGTAAGTGCCTCTATGTTGGAAATAAGAATGTTCTACGATAGAAGGGATGTCAAGTCCAGATTGGTGTCCAATGACTTTAGTCCACCTTTTCACGTGCACTATATAGGGATCTTTCAAACTTGGAAACTAGGAATGATTTGAAAAGATTAAGATCAGATTGTACACCTCTGGATGGTGTCTAGAATTTCCACAATTAAATTGTCTTTTGGGTTTTCTTTGCTTGAGGACAAGCAAAAGTTTAGGACTAGGGGATTTTGATGTGTGTAAATCATGCTATGTTTTCACTACTCTATATACATGCATTCTATCACATTTCATATCCTAGGCATGTATTTTATCATGATTCGATTAAGTTTAGCATATTTTGGATGAAGAGGCGCTTTTGGGTGTTTTTGTGTTGAGGCGAAGAAGCGGTGTCGAAACAACCAGTGTAGTCGACCTGCGCCCCGTGTCGCATGAAGGCCGGTATGACCGCCCGGTTGAGCTCAAAGCGCCCTAGTTCAAGATCGACACGCTCGTGTCCGGGAGTTCGGCCTGGTAAACACGCCCTAGTTTAGCTTCGACACGCCCCGGTTCAAGCGCAACACGCTCGGTGGGAAATGCGACGCGCGGTGCCCTCATGTAGCAGGCGTTGTGGCACGCTGATTCCAGAATTCCTTTTCTGCGAGCAATCAGGATCTTCGTCTCAATTACGGGGAAATCTATTGCCTTAATTGAGGAGGAGGTTAAGGCTATAAAAGAGGAGAGATTCTAACCCTAAGGGAGGACGGCGGGTGGTCAGAGATCGAGGACAGAAGAAGAAAAAGAGAAGGAGTCGACAGAAGAAGGAGATGGCATCCAGTATCGTAACTTCTTTCTCTAGAAATTCTTGTCAGACTATGGAGTAGTATCCTGTAATCTTAGGATGGGAGAGTAGCCCTTGACGATTTATGACTGATGATATAATCTATACTACCTGAACTATTGTTTATTTTGATCTGGTTCTTTTGGATTCTTATTGATAAACCTAAGGAGCAAAGGGGAAGTACCTAACAGTGAACCCGAGTTCTCGAAAGCCAGAACCAACTAGGGAATAACTCCTACTAGTAGCGGTAGTGTATCTATGAGGGCTTACGGGGGTCTCGTGACAGGTCTCCTTAGCTGATTATGGTCCCGTGTGCAAACCTACCGTGAAGAGGAATTTTGACTCTAGAGGAACTCTCATGAACTTAATGGATCTATCAAATCCAGTTTTTACCAAGTAACGGAGGTAAGACATAGGGAGGTTTGCGGGGGTCTCGTGACAGGTCCCCTTAGCTGATTATGATCCCCTATGCTCGAACACCGTGACTGGTAAATTGAGTTTGATAGGTACAGTTAACGTAGACCTCGAAAGGGGTCGTTGATTTACCTTAGGATAGGTTCCATCAAAACAACTCTAATAAGGTTAGGAAAGAATTAAATCACTTTATAAATCGTCGACGTGGTGAAACCCATATCCTGAGATTCTCCTCAACTCTTGACTTTCAGCTCGTTCTTCTCATTCGTTGTTCTTGACTTCTCAGGTTCTTTGCTTAAACCACAATTCGATTGACTAGATAACTTGGTATCGCGACCACTCGGTAATTGACCCAATCCCTGTGGGATCGATATTTTTATTACTTGACGACAACCGTGCACTTGCGGAAAACAACACATCAACTGCCAGACTTGATTTCAGGTAAACAAGGATGTTTAGCCCATATTTCAATTATGTTAGGGTTCCCTAACTACTCCTAACCCTAAGATATGCTTTGGGAAGCATTAGAAAGAGTGAAAATTTATTGGATATGGATTAGGAGAGTTGTTAGGGTGATTTATCAATTTTAAGGTGTGAGAAAGTTCAATGTTGAACTTTGAACCTTATTTTTGATGGTTTAGTGTTCCTATTGACTTAGGGACTTCCCAAGGATATTGTTAGTGCAATGGTCAAGGGGGAGTAAGCCTTTAGGGGGTGGTATCCATCATGGGATAATGAATGTATTTTTCCTCATGAGGGGGAGAAATGGAATTTGAGATGCCCAATTTGGAAATTGAGAGAGTTTGTAGGATTGCCTCTCTTAAATGATATGTGACTTATCACTAGGAAGATTGTAGGCATCCTAGATGTTTTTGGACCAAGGGAGAGATCGTAAGATCTCATTGGGATATGAGACATTGACCTCCTTAGAAGAACCTTTTTGATGTATGTCAAAAAGGGGGAGAATTAATGGGAGAATGTTAGAATTACCAATTTTAAAAAATTGGTAAGGGAATTTGAGTTAGGGGTTTAACTCAAGGGTATTTTTGTCAAACATCAAAAAGGGAAAGATTGTTGGTGCAATCAGCTTAGGTCACGATTAACCAGACTCGAGTTGGACTCGAGTAGTATTTTGATGTTTGACATTGATGTCTGACATGTGTTGGGAAGATTGCTGGTGCAATCGACCCAGGTCATATTTGATGTTTGACGATGGTTTGACCATTGTCATGGGAGAAGTCCAAGTCTTGTGTACTTGGCATGAAAAGTCCAAGCTTGAGTCTTGGCATGGAAAGTCCAACATGGGTTGGCAAGGAAAGTCCAAACATGGGTCTCGGCAAGTAAAAGTCCAAGCATGAGTCTTGGCATGGAAAGTCCAATATGGGTTGGCAAGGGAAAGTCCAAGATTGAGTCTTGGCAATTGAAAAGTCCAAGGGGAATATTGGCGGTGTAAAGTCTAAGTGGGAGTATTGGCGGCATAAGTTCAATGGTTGGTGGCGTAAAGTCCAAGCGGAGTCTTGGCAGTGTAAGTGTTAGGATGCCTCAGCTGCATACATCACTGCACTTCCACTTGACACCTATCGTAATGATAAACAGCTCGTCTCGCCGTGACCTTATCTTGGATTCTCAATACTTCTGTCGCTCCATCCCCGCATGGACAGAGAACCTGTCGCTGTCTCGGCTGTGCTACCGGGGACTCTGGGGAAGTCGGAATAAGAGAGCACTCATCTTGAGGTGGGCTTGCTACTTAGATGCTTTCAATGTGCCTTGGCGGTGTAGACCACATTAGCATGACAATAGCTGATGGAAGTACCTGAAGGCTAGCGTATGGATGAATAAGTCATGGATGACTTGGAGGGATCTGATAGGCGTGAGGCTGATGGAGGTGGCTAGAAGGCTTAGGTTTAGACTAAGGGTGGTCTAGCAAGTATGAGGGCATCATACTTGGGTTAAAACCTCATGTTTGAGGTGTATCACGACCGACTATGGTCACTGATCAGGGTTTGATTGGGAAGATGGCCTAGAATCGATCAGTAAGCATTGACAATGATCGTGATGGTGCCATCAATTGATTGCTAGGGTATGACAGTCGATTGATGCTTCGACCATGAGACAGTAAGCTCTCCAGTCGAGTGATCGACTCGAACACTCGAATGATTGAGCGATCAGTCAACTGATGGGCATGATCAGTCGACTAATGGTGTATCCGTTGGAACTTATTCGATGTGGCTCATGTCGTTGTGAGACAATGGCTATAGGGGCAATCGACTGATGGTCCTGATCAGTCGACTGCTAGGTGGAATTAGGGCGCTAAAGAGTTATGGAGTAAATTGATCGAGCTCCACAAAAAGCCTTCAACGACCCAAGACGATAAGTAAGAGTCCAAGGAATCAAGTTCATCATCTCAAGAGCTTGATGATTCGAAGGTTGATAGGTGTTCAACATCTGAGTCAGACAAAGTTTAATAAGTTGAAGAAGCCTCCACCTCTAGGATTGAGGGGGAGGTTAGATCTTCAATGCCGAAGCAAGAAGAGGAGCCTTCAACCGTCGGAGCTATTGGAGAACAAATTTAAGATTCTCCTACCACCTCTATAGTAACTCAAATGTAATTTGTAAAAATAAAGATCATATAATTTTCTTTGAGTGTAGGAAAAAAGGGTATTACAAGAGTAAATGCCCTAGGAGAATCAAGAATAAGGTTTAAGTAGTGCCCAAGGCCAAGGAGAAGGTCAAGGAGGTCGAAGCCCCAATACGGAAAAGCAAGGAGCATATAGTATGCTTCCAATGCAACCAAAGGAGTCACTACTGAAGCTAATGTCCAAAGGGGAGTCACCCTAGGAAGGACAAGATTGAGAGCTCAAGTGTAGGGGGAGCTCTTAAGGCTAAGGTATCATTTAATGCACCTTTAATTGTTCATAACAAAATGCATGCTAAGTATGAGTTTCGTCTTAATGCAATTTTAAAGTCTCATGATAAGAAGCATGCTAGCAACAAATTTTAGTGTTTAGGTACTAAACATCATGATATTAAGAATAAGGACAATTCTAGGATTGTTAGCTCTAAAACTACCCCACCTAAGGATGAGAACAACCTAGGCAAAAATCCTAAAAAGACTAAGCATATGCCTAGGAAAAAGAAAGTCCAAGGAAATAATGGAAAATAAAAAATGGAGAAATTAGAAGAAGAAAATCAAGTCTTGAGGTCAAGACTTAATAAATTAGAAAAGACCCTTCAAAAGATAGCAAATATGCTTAAAGGGTCTAATGGACAAAACCTAGGCTTTATGAGGCAAAATTTACCTAAGGACAAGAAAGGTTTGGGTTACAAGCCTAAGTAAAAAGAAATCAAACCCTCTTACCATATAGTGTTCCTTATAATTATGGAACTAGCTCTAGGTCTTGAAATATCAAGGCTACAAGGGAAGTTATCCCTAGAGTTGACCTTGACAAGGGTCAAGTGACTAAGGCTTCAAAGAAGCCTAGAAAAGTCACCAAGAAGGTTAAAGGGAAGATATTCCTAGGGTTAACCTTAAAGAAATCAAAATGACTAAGACTTCCAAGAAGCCTAGGAAAGTCATTAGGAAGGTATATAAGGAAGTCATCCCTAGTGAATACCTAGAAAATCCAATGAGCTCCAATAGGTATTGGGTTCCTAAGAGTGATTTTTTTACGATAAATGGATTTAGAGTGTGTCAACTTTAAATGGAAAGGTAGTTAACCTAACCATAGTAGATTTTGTTGGATCGTTTAGAGCGCTAGAGGGGGGTGAATAGCGCAAAATTCTCTTCGTTCGTTTGTTCGATATAAAATACAAGTAAGAGTAAGTGCAGCGGAAAGAAAATAATACTCGTTTGTTTTTACTTGGTTCACAGCCTTCGGCTGCTAGTCCAAGGCCCTAACGGTCCTAGACCGCGTACGGAGGGAAAAACACTAAAAACACTCCTCGTTGGAGGAAGGAGTAAGCGAATACAATCGATGAAAAAGCTCAAGGTAGAGGGACACTCCCCCTCTCCTTGTTACGATTAAAGTACGATTAAATATAGAATTTAAGACGACAATAAGAAAGAATACTGATGACTATTAAATTAATGAAAGGTAGGTACTTGTCATCGGAGATGCGGTAGCACTTCGTCGTCGTAAGGTCGTCGTAGAAGAGTATCATAACGGAGGCTTTTTGGAGAGATTTTGATGATGGAAATAGGGTGGAGAACCCCTACTTTTATAGCCTTGCAAAACCTAGACGTTCACATCTTCAACCAATGAGAGCAAGCCTCCTATCCCTTCAAAAATGGAGATAAGCTTTGACTCTCCTCGAAGCTGATCCTTGACCAATAGTCGGCTGCTACCCTTACCAGTCAACTATTGATGGATCAGTCGACTGATACAAGCCTTCAGTCGACTGATGGTAGGTTTCCCAGCTACAACGAAGAGTTAACTCAAAAACACAGTTAATATAAGTAAATTAAATGGCTATACACCATCCGATCTCGACTTAGTCCTTCCATGGGAGGTCTTGGTTGGATCGTCGTCTAAGAATGTCCTCATACAGAGGACATGACCTTCCTTGCGCTTACTTACACGAGCTTACCTCAATATTTACCTTGTAGCTTTTGGGTCCGGTCTTTCACTTGATTCCTTCGACTTCCTCCGAAGTCATCCCGGTGTCGCCCGACCACCACGGCTCCCTCCGAGTGTTGCTGACCTTCAGCTCTAGCTTTAGCACTTTTCTGCACACTTAATTTAGATCGTGAGACAACAAAATAACCTTGACTTTGTGTCTTTGCCATAATCAAAACATAGGTTCGATTATCTGGTGCCCCTGCACCAACAATCTCCCCCATTTTGATCTATGGAAAACCAACACAAAGTTAAGGGAAATTTAAAGCATAAGGCATAAAACAAGTAATAAATGATAAACTCGCTTTAAAGAACTCCCCCTTAACCCTAGGTGAGTTTTGAAAGAATTAATTTTTAAAATTTTGTTTGTGGTACTCCCCCTTAACTTACGTTCTTCTCCCCCTTTTGCCATGAATCAAAAACAAGGTTTGGGGGTTTTTATAAAAAGTAGGGGTTTGAAAAATGTAATATTATAGCATGCATAAAAATAATCTAGTATGAGTCCAAGCATGCGTCTCGAATCGGTTAAGTTCATTGGTTCGAGGTATATCCCTCTGCACCAACAATAAAAGTATTTGAAAGATAGTTTTGAATTTCAAAATACTTATAAGTCTAGTTTCAAGAAAAACTTTAAAGATTTATAACCCTTAGGGTTAGTTTGCTCTCCCCCTTAGTCAAGTATATAAGGTATAAGAGAGTTAGGGGGCGCTAAACTTTGGCCTAGAGAGTTTTATAGTTAACATTGGCCGATTATAATTATTCGTTTAAGTGCAATAGTTGAAAAATAAGTAGCATTTTGAAAACGTTGTGTAAGTTAAAATTATTCCTTAATTATCTCACCCATTCTAAGTGTCTCATGATTTGTTCGCCTTATATGTTTTGTGAGATGATTTGAACCTAATCAAAGTTAGTCAACCTTGGGTTAGATTCGGATTTAACCCTAAGCTTGTCAAGTCACCTTTTCGAGAAATTGGCTTTCAGGTTGTGGCGAGGCACAGGGACCTTCTTTGATCGGAACAACAACCACTTCCTTAGACAAAGCCAAGTTCAGGAAAATGATAACTTGAGTCACTTAAGACTACTTCCTGGTCTAACTAGTTTAGGATACGACGAGGTAGCTTCAGCTAGTTCCACTCGGTCAAGCGCACCAAGCTAGATACGCCTTATCTAGCTCGAATACACGAGACTTTATTTTCCTAACGTACTATCATCTCGCCGCGTCCTGATAATATATTGTCAAGAGTTGACTAACTATTTGTCCTATCTAGCTGTTCTAAAAAGTAAAATAAAGGTTTGATCATGCTAAGTTATCGGGTATACTATTTGTTAAATATAAATTTTTTTAAAAAAAATCCTAAAATTTCCTAAAAATCTCAAAAAATTTCCAGGAATATTTTTCCTAAATTTTGGGCCATAAATTTATATTTTAAATTTTTCCGTATTTAACATTATAATATGCTTCCACTTCCATATCGGAATCGGAATTTCTTGATGCAGCTGTTCCTTAAACTAATACAACTCCGGAAACCATTCCTCCTCGGAGTCAGAGATGGTAGTCCATCTACCGTCCAAAATCCACTCCACCACACACTCTGTAAGTGCATGGGAGACTATCGCGACCAAGCTTCCTTGTTACAATCGTTCGTGTTCCAACTACTCTATAGTAGCTATCCAGTAGCTAGCCAAAACTCCATGAGCATTTCTGCTCCTCACCTCTTCAAAACAACATAATAACTGTGAAGTCCATGTCATATATATGATGGCTTATCTCGCAGTCCTTTAACTGCCGTAAGGTTAGGATATGTCTTATTCTATAGCATCGGAATCGCTCCGATCCCCGAAATGATGCATCCCTGTACACTACCCTTCCGTCCACACCAGAATGATTAATCAACACTCGCATAAAAGTCAACCATCGTCTGAGCCCTGAAACTAGTTTCACAAGCTTTAGACCAAGTAAATTCCATCACCTTCCTGGTTCAACCAGTTTGCGATGTAGTACCGCTAGTGCATCCTATCCATATCTATGGTAATAATCAAATCAATACCAAAAAAACCACCATCTATGGCGGCCGAGTGCACAATTGATCTAATCGTGTCCAGAATACACGACTTCCCAAATTCATGGACGACTAAGTCATTAATAAGTCTAATAAGATAACCATAAGCTCATACAATTCATACCAAGTATGAAATTATCGTCACTATACAACTGCATTCTCTTTACTCTAGGCTGATGATATAACAATCATCACAATGACCATGATAATTGTATGACACCATGTCACTACAATATCAACACACCAGTCATATACCAACCCTAGAGTATATACAGGTGTCCTATAACTGATCTAAATAGATCCTCTATCCACAATGAAGGATATTCATTTCCTTCCACAACTACCGTATTCTATCATCGATAATCGATGCATAACCTCAAAGGTCCATCTCTCTTTTAACAAAGAGTTCTGGATCTTCTCTAGAAAAAAAATACTAGGACAGATAAATATCCCATCCAACACCTCCTATAATAAGGTAAAACAATCTTTCATCGTCTTGACCAGTGTAGGCATACACGCCTTATCCATAACCAAATCACTATTAGTAGGGTCTGATATTCTCTGAGGGTTTACTCCTTGTCCTTCAAATTGGTGGCTAGAAGGCCAAATCCCTAGCTTCCTAATTCGACATCAGTCGTCACCTCTAAAGAGTCCGTACTTCTAAAATCATCGTTAGGTTTCGCAAGGTCAATACGTCATCGACCTCGTCCCCAACCATGAGTAGGGGCAATTTCACTATGTCTATACTTTTCCTAACCACTAAAGTACAGTAACTTTTCCTATAGCTCAGAGATATCCTTCAGCTTGCCTGGTCCCCAAAACACGAGAACTCCCAAAAAAAAATCCAAGGAAAGAAAATCCTCGAAACACAAAGCCACAAACCAATAAAATTGTCACGTCCTGGGGGCATATCCGTCATCCAAATGACAGAGGAGCCCCTTAGTGACAATATTCCGAAATACTTGGACCAGATCTGGTAAAAATCTTGAAATATTAATAGATATACAAATATTTTAATTAACTGCATGCATGCACTACTAAACATGTATCAATTAAAGTAAAATAGTTTTATGACACCAAATCAAACTGCGACAAAATCCAAAGTGCATAATGAAATGCAATACCAATAAAGTAAATAAAGCGGCATCCCGAAGATGCAGTAGAACAAGCATAGCAAGGAACTCTCTGAGCGACACGAAGGTAGGTCAATAGGACACGTCCTACATCAGTTAACCTAGAGGATAAGTGAGGAGGGGATAAGTACAACCACTCAGTGGATGGATATACAATAGTGCATAATCATAATGCACATAATGGAAGTCACAGGGAACAAGCTAATGTAACCCAACCCTCAAAGTACCAATATCAGTCTACTACTATCCTGGTCGGCGGTATAACAAATATACCTGTAACGGACACAACCACTGCAATCTACAAGCAATGCACATCCAGATACCACGACAAAGCCTCGTGGCTCTCGAGGTAATACAAAGTGAACTATCTATGAGCTACTGCGAACAGAACTCGTGGGTCGACAATCAATATATCAAGCACTGTCTATGTGCAACTACATGCTACCACGAATGGGTCTCGTGGGCAGACAGCGTATATAGATATCTAATTATTGACTGCACGCAACAACATACTACCACTAATGGGGCGCGTGGGCAGTCGATTTTCCTAGGTTGTTAAGCCTAAGGTTATCCAATACATCCAGCATAGAATGACTATCAAAATCGATAAAGATCATCGATCTACAATTAAACCCATTGAGGTGGTCAAGCGAGGGTTTCAACACCTCTAATACGAAATGTTTACCAAAGCCGGTAAAGATCATCGACTTATAAATAAATAAGTCGAGATGGTTAAGTCTAGGGTTCCAACCCTTCTAACATGATCGGTTATCAAAGTCGATAAAAATTATAAGTTCAGTCCACTCATAAACACGTTGAGACGATTAATCATAGAGTTTCGTCCCAACTAACAGGAAACGCCTATCAAGGCCAATAAAGACAACCCCTCTACTAATAAGCACGGCAAGAGGGTCAAGCCTAAATTATATCATCCTACCAGTTCAATCATGCATGCCCCAACCTGCTACCACGAACATAACTCGTGGGTACTTAAGACGTAAAGTAAGCTATCTAGCTACAGACGTCCTACGAATCCGATTATCACCAACTCCGAACGAATAACACAAGAATATAACCTTACAGTAGATCATCTCAACCATGATTGGGAGGCATGATTGACCACAAATATACAAAGCACTTACTTATAGAGAGACTCTACTGCAGACTCTCTCTCAACCAAGGATGAGAGATATAGTAAGGATTAATCGCATCCTTACCATACGAACTCTACTAGTCCGATCACCATATCACTGAAACAGTAAATGAATAACCATATATCATTAAACACATCCAGGTTATTACACCTAGGGTTCCAACACCTAGGGTTTGTTTCATTCCTAAGATCCGCTCCTATAGAATAACCTCATCTAAGTTATTCTATCTCTACTGGTCTAAATCATGGTATCCACCAAAAAAAATACATAACCATATAATCACATAACATGCTGTCTAATAAACAACAACATAGTCATACTAACGGAAATCAATGGCTGAAATTAATTAGAGTATAACTAAAGGGTCATGCCAGAACAAAGTCAAGACAATACTAAATAAAGCATCAGATGCCTATATATACCCTAATACTAGTCCAAATAGCAAGAGGTAAACATCTACCAATAAAATCTAAACATTTACATCACAATGATAACTAGCTACGTATAGCAGTAATAACAATTAATAACCATATACAGTCTAACAAATATAAAGTTAAAACAATACTAGACAAAACATGATACCACCACATAACCAATATAACCAATACAAATATGTACTAAATCTAGAAAATTTTCTAGAATTTATTCACCTGTTAGCCGTCTGGAGATGTCCTGTCGCCGCCAAATCCCCAAATTGACCTCGTCAATAATACCTCGAATTTCCGAAACATACAAATCGTCGGAAATCCATACAACTCCGAAAATTCCCCAGTTAACCTGCCAAACGAGGCAAACTCTGAAAACCCAAAGACCCTAAGGAACTCGAAAACCTATGCTCTGATACCAAATATTTTGGTACTTGTGGTAATTTCTTACTCGTTATGCATCTGAGTAGGAAATTTGATGACCAAATTTTTATTAGTGGGGGAGAATGTTAAATATGAAAAAATTTAAAATATAAATTTATGGCCCAAAATTTAGGAAAAATATTCCTGGAAATTTTTTGATATTTTTAGGAAATTTTAGGAATTTTTTCAGAATTTTTCTAGATTTAAACGGAGATTTTATGATATTATATATGGAAAGAGTCAACAGGCTTTTACAAGGCCTGTTTGGTTTATATGGATTGAGGGGTTAATAAATTTTATTAACCTAAGGTTTTAAATAGAAAACCTAAGTTTATTTTTTTCTATTTCTTTTTTTCTTTTCCCCGCCACAGCCCAACGCCTTTCCCTCTCACGACTTACGGTTTCTCTCTCGCGAACATCTTCTTCCCTCTTCCTCCGCAGCAGCCGACGCCCTTCTTCCTGAGCCTTGTGGTCGCCGATTTCTTCGTAGTAGCCGACGCCATCCTCCTCGCCTCTGACCGCCGCTTTTTCAGTGCCCAGGCCGCCGGCTCCTCGCCTCTGAGCCGCCGCGAGCCTTTTTTCTTCCTCCCTCCGCGGCCACCTCTCCATCGGCGTCTCTTCCTCGTGTCCGTAGTCGCCCGGGTCTTTCGATCGGTCATCCCTCCGCAAGTGTCGCCGTAGTGCCTTTTCGCCGCCGCCCCGACGGTCCTCTGCGGGCTTGCCGACCACAGCCGCAGTAATAGGATCACGCCAACCTCCTCTGCCCTAGACGACGACCGACGACCTCCTCGACGCACCCCTCTTTCTCCGCAAGCGCCGGCGCACACCTTCATCGTTGTGTCTGCGAGCACTGCCGTCCGACACGTCGTGCGCTCGCCGTCCACAGCCGACGCCTCCTCCTCTGCTCTTTGGGCCGAGCATCGTCGGAGGTAGGTAAACACTGCTCTTCCTTGACCTTGAGAAGACCTATTCTCAGCTGTGATTTTTCGCCATGTAACACATCGATCTGTGGATTAGGGTAGTGACTGGCGTTGGATTTTTCCAGCGAACCGAGGAGATTAGGAGGTGGGTTCACTGCCGTGTGTCATCAGGAATAGGTATGCACCAATTTTTCTTCTTATCTTGGGCGAGACTTAGTTGATAGCTATGAATCTCTGTGGTTGAGCAATTTGTGAAATGGGGCAGTGGTTTAGGGCAGTCGAGATTTGATCGGGTGAAAAGGATTGGAGACCTTCTGTCGTTGGAGGTTATTAGGGGTTGTAATGAAGGTGTGGTAGAGTGTGTGTTGTTGTGCGGCTGTGATTGGAGTTTGTTGTTGGGTGCGGCTGTGATTGGAGTTTGTTGTTGGTTGAGAGGGATGTAAGAGTCCATTTGGGTGATATTGGCTGTGCACGGTTAGGTGTTGGAGTTTTGTGCAGATTTTTTGTGATGTGGGGTTTTGGTCGACTGTGTAAGGGTTGGATAAATTAGTGGAATTGGAAATTGATTTGGATTAATTGGTTTATGTAAGAAATCGATTAAGTATTCAATTTGTTGGTGAATTGCATCTTTAGTGCTTAACAATAGTTATGTTATATACTGGTTTCGGTCACGAGGCAGGTTCATGGTCGTGACGATTTGGTTGTTTTCTCGAGCATTTTTATCAGGCGGGTATTTTGACTTATCTTTTACATAAAGTCTGTTGATATGGTAGTTAGGATAGCTTGCAATAATTTTCATGTTTATATGCCTAGTATGTTTTTGTGCCTACTTGATACATGCATTTGATCAGTATGATTATATCTTTCTTGTTTTACACGGATCATGGATATGTACTTATTGGTTGTGCATATTATTCGGTTATGCATTTTAGTTGGATTTACATGCTTTAGTATCATGCACCATCTTGCATGATTGCATGCTGGCTGGACGGGGTTCCTTTATAGTTGAGCCCACAGCCAGTTACATGGCCTGCATACACTGCCACTCATAGGTTAGTGGTACATCAGGAGGGTGTGTGCAGTTGCTCTGTTAGGCTCCGCTGGTCCGCTCATGGGTAGCGATGAGGCAGCGTGGTAGCGGGCAGGGATCCCTCCTCTGGTCTATGACACCGGGAGATGAGAGCTTAGCTCCCCCACTTTGTTTGGGGCAGGAGGATAGGTGTACTCCGACAGCATCCTGTCCACTCAGTCACTCAGGAGCAGTGATGACAGAGTGCACAGTTGTCATAGCCCTACCCACTCGGCTTCACCATCGCGTGTGAAGCGGCTGACTGGCGTCAGGGGTGACCATGTCATTTGCACGACATGCACTTTGCATGGATATCATTTGTATTGTGTTTGCTGCATTTTTATTGATGCCTTAGATGTTGCATATGATTGTCATGCATACAGGATACATATTTGTATATGGTGATGACTATATTTCTTCTAGTAGGGCACATGCTCTTATATCAGGGTAGGAGATTCAGGTAAGTACAATCCTTTTATATTTCTTTCTTACATACCCTATATATATGAGACTGTACTGACATAATTGTTATTGTTAGCTATATCTTACTTTGCATATCGACTATATCAGCTGAGTTCTTTGAACTTACCCCGTGGTTTTATATTTATTTCGGGATGAAGCTGTCAGGAGAGTCCAGTTTCCATACCCCCCCCCCTCGTCGTGATAGTTTATTAGTTATTTGAGTTATGGTTTTTTTTTGGATTTTGTATAGAAAATATGTTTAGGTCCTAATGTTTTGGTTATGTACTTGTGGAAGTTTGGAAATATTTGTTGTGTCCTTATGGACTATTCGATTGGTTTGGTTGTATGTTCCTGCTCAGATGGCAGAAGGGGTAGGTCTCGATGTTTTAGATCTTTTATTTATTTTGGTTGATGGCCTGAGGCCTCATATTGTATTGTGGTATATTCCGGTCGTGTTGACCGATGTATAATGGTCGTGTAGGCCTTGTATGCAAGATTGGTATTGTCACCCGTACAGGGGAGATGCTGCCGGATTTTCATCTGGCGGGGACTCCCCCGGGGCATGACACTATTTTGGTATTAGCTCCCCCTAGATCATTGAACCAATATGGTCTAGTCAAGTAATGAACTTGATCCTGGGGAATCCAATACTTGTTTGCCCTTATATGTGAGTTTAGTAAGACCTTTGGGACCCAAGCTTGGACTCGTTGATGACTACGATTTACAATAGACATATATAATCTATTCATAGTCTTTGAGCTAAACCTGAGTCTAGCTCTATTGTACACAGCTCTCTGAGTTCCAAGAAGTCGGTTAAGATTCTTGGATCCCGTCGAGAACTTGTCCAACCGAGCCTCGAGCTCTTGGACTTGTCCTTTCAAGAGAGAGTTCTCTTCTTCGAGTTTTTCAACTCGAGTTGAGTCCTCCTCTTGAACTTGACTAGTCGAAGAGGTTAGGATGGCCTCTTGCTTGAGGGTTTCAACTTCCTCAAGCAAGGACTTGACCCTAGACTCGGACTTAGCTAATTTCCTAGTAAGCATTTTAATTGTAAGATACAAAGTACTAATTAACGAACGGCTAACCTTTATTTTCTCTTTTGATCTAGCTTTGAGTTTCTTCTTGAAGTAGTAGGCTTGGAGTCGAGTCGAGTGGACTCGTGACTGGCTAGACTCTAACTCGGACTCCTCCAGTCTTGCCATGTAAGCTATGTCGACGTCTTCTTCGTCGTTTTCCCAAGTCGCATGAAGTGCCTTCTTTGCTCCCTTTTGTTTTGATCTCCTTTTTTATTCGAATCATCCTTCTTCTCGTTCCTCAATTTCTCTCTTTCTTTTCGAACTATTCTTCGCACCATGTTGACTATCGCGACCTCCTCTTCAGATTCAGATTCGGATTCGTCCTCGGGTTCGGATCTATCTTCTTGCTCGGGAGGTGGCTTGCTCTTTTCCTTTCTTCTTCGTCCTACAAGTAAAGCAACACCTCTCTCGGCCCGGACCACGTTAGTTTGTTCATGAAGTTCAAACTCAGAAAATAACTCATCTAATCTAAGTTTAGAAAGATCCTTAGAAACCTTGTAGGCATCGACCATGGATGCCCATAAGGTGGTCCTAGGAAAAGAGTTCAAGTCATACCTTATTAGGTCGCGGTTTTCGACCTTTTGTCCAATGGCGTGCAAGTTGTTGACGATGTCTTGTACTCGGCCGTGTAGTTGAGTCGCGGTCTCATGTTCATGCATTTTTAAGTTATATAATTTTTTAAAAAGAAGGTCCCGTTTGCATACCTTTGCTTTGTTGGTTCCTTCGTGCAATTCCACTAATTTGGTCCACAAGTCCTTTGCACTGATGAAGGGGCCGAGACGATTAAGCTCCTCCTTGGACAAGCCGCATTGGAGGATTTGAGTCTCCTTGGTGTCAGCTTTAACTTGTCTTTTTGTATCATTGGTCCATTAATCATAATCCAAAGATTCACCCACTTCGTTAGTCAGAAGTGTGAATGTCATTTGGATTATGATCCACATCTCGATTTGGGTCTTAAGGAAGCACTTCATCCGACCCTTCCAATAACAGAAGTCATCTCCATTGTAAAATGGAGGTCGGACGGTGCTAAAACCCTCAAGATGGGCCATTGATACAAAAAGAGCAAGAAAAATGCAGAAAAAACCTATCAACGATAAAAATAAGCGGAATGTATCAAGACTCGCGTCTTGGATTAGTAGTGCAGGAGAAAATCTAATCGAATGAAAGAGCTTGTATAAAAATTCGAAATAAACAGAAATAAAAATGAAAATAAATTTGTAAAAAAGCTAGATTGGTGGTTTCACCAAATCATAGCACCCCCCGCTCTGATACCAATTGTTGGATCATTTAGAGCGCTAGAGGGGGGTGAATAGCGCAAAATTCTCTTCGTTCGTTTGTTCGATATAAAATGTGAGTAAGAGTAAGTGCAGCGGAAAGAAAATAATACTCATTTGTTTTTACTTGGTTTACAGCCTTCAGCTGCTAGTCCAAGGCCCTAATGGTCCTAGCCCGCATACGGAGGGCAAAACACTAAAAACACTCCTCCTCGTTAGAGGAAGGAGTAAGTGAATACAATCGATGGAAAAGCTCAAGGTAGAGGGACACTCCCCCTCTCCTTGTTATGATTAAAGAATGATTAAATACAAAATTTAAGATGACAATAAGAAAGAATACCGACGACTATTAAATTAATGAAAGGTAGGCACTTGTCGTCGGAGATGTGGTAGCACTTCGTCGTCGTAAGGTCGTCATAGAAGAGTATCATAGTGGAGGCTTTTTGGAGAGCTTTTGATGATGGAAATAGGGTGGAGAACCCCTACTTTTATATCCTTACAAACCCTAGACATTCACATCTTCAACCAATAAGAGCAAGCCTCCTATCCCTTTAAAAATGGAGATAAGCTTTGACTCTCCTCGAAGTTGATACTTGACCAACAGTCGACTGCTACCCTTACTAGTCGACTGTTGATGGATCAGTCGACTGATACAAGCCTTCAGTCGACTGATGGCAGGTTTCCCAGCTGCAACAAAGAGTTAGCTCGAAAATACAGTTAATACAAGTAAATTAAATGGCCATACACTATCCAATCTCGACTTAGACCTTCCATGGGAGGTCTTGGTCGAATCGTTGCCTAAGAACGTCCCCGTACAGAGGACATGACCTTCCTTGCGCTTACTCACACGATCTTACCTCAACATTTACCTTGTAGCTTTTCCTTCCGGTCTTTCACCTGATTCCTTCGACTTCCTTCGAAGTCATCCCGATGTCGCCCGACCACCACGACTCCCTCCGGGTGTTGCTGACCTTCAGCTCTAGCTTTAGCACTTTTCTGCACACTTGATTTAGCTCGTGAGATAATAAAATAACCTTGACTTTGTGTCTTTGTCATAATCAAAATATAGGTTCGATTATCTGGTGCCCCTGCACCAACAGAGTTTACACTTTAGAGCATTTTTAAGGTATGTTGATACTTTGAAAATGAATTTAGATTAGATCCTAAAAGGTTTTAGGATGTGACAATAGAGATAATGGAGTTGAAAATTGATCATAATTGACACAATTAAGTTACAGTCAATAGTGTGCCAAGTTGGAACTTTGGCACACTCATGGGAGTTAGGTTATCATTATGGCAAAGTTGGTATTTGATATAATTTTAGATAATGGAAATTAAGTTCAAAACATAGGTATTCTTATATCTTTGTATTTTATATATTTTTCATACTTTGTTTGTCATGACAGGTTGATTTTTTGAAATGTAATGTCAATACTTAGGCTAATTTTATCATGCCATAACATCATGTATCATTGGCAATGTTTCAAATTATGCACATCTAATATTCCATAGTCATAATTCATGCATTAAGATTATTAAATTGAATTTAAGGACAAATAGCATTATTTGACATCCTAGGTATGGTGATCAAATGGATATGCCTAGATAATAATGCATGAACCCTTAATTTATGAAGAACCAAATCCACATCTCACAAAGACTATAGGATGACATGTGTGTATTGAAACACTAGACACATGTGAGATTCTAGGTAAATAAGTTAGGTTCAATGTGCTTATATGGTACATCAAAATGAACTCAAACTCATTAAATCATAAGAAGAAATTATGAGGAAAACTAATATACAAGTCATGTACACTTAGCCCATTGACTATGATTGAAAATAAGGTTTGAAAATAATTTTAAAATCATTTTAGAAAATCTTAGTGAAGTATAGTTTTTGATAGCAATCAACATCGATAAGATTGATACAAATTAGACAAAAACATTGAAGTTTTTAATGGTTTTGAACTTCGTATCATTCTTTAAAAATAATGGGTATTTTCATATAAAATTATTCTTCACCCATAATGTGTGACATAAGTAATGTATGTATGAAATTTCAAAAATTTTGGAAAATTACAAAATTACTTGTGCATTTCTGAAACTCATCTAAAAACCCTGTTTTTTACAAATGCAAAAATCAGTCGACTGATAGTGTAGTCAGTCCACTAGTGGTGGTCTCAGTCGACTGATCACTGACAGAGTCGACTGATGATGCTGATTTTGACTGAACAAGGGTTGTTTAGCTAATTATCAATACCCCTAAGTACCTTAACCACTCCTAACCCTATAATATGCTTATAGAAGCATTAGAAGGGTGATATTTTCATTGAAAATGATTAAGAAAGTTAATTAGGGTGAAAATCAAATTCTAAGGGATGTTAAAATTCAAGTTTAAACTCTTACCCTTATTTTTTATTGTTTAGATTTTCTATAAGCTTAGGAACTCTCAAAAGACATTGTTGGTGCAATGGTCAAGAGGGAGAAAGTCTTTAGGGGGAGTTTATCTATCAAGGGATGATAGATGAAGGTTAAAAAAAGAGAGAGTGAAGAATTGTCTTTCATTTAGTGATAAGGGTTTTATCACTAAGGAGAATGAAGGCATGTAAGATGAATTTGGACAAAGGGAGAAAATGAAGGATCTCATTGGAAGATGAGAGACTTTTTTATGTATGTTGGTGCAATCGACCCAGGTCACGATTAACCAGACTCGAGTGGGACTCGAGTAGGATTTTGATGTTTGACAATGGGTTGACAATGGATTTGATCATTGTTTGACAATATGGGTTTAATCATATGTTGACCATATGACAAATGTATGTTTGGGATATTCAAGGTCATATGGGGGAGATTATTAAGAGGTAATTGCTGGAGCAATCGGCCTTAGGTCAAAGGTTGACCAAGCTTGAGTGAGACTTAAGTGAAAGTCCAAGGTTAGAGACTTGGCAAGAAAAGTCCAAGATTGGATTCTTGGCAATAGAGAAGTCCAAGTATGGATACTTGGGAAGGAAATGTTGGGTTTTTCCGAGCCGCAAAAACCGCTTTTTGCGTTGCGGAAACCTCGGAAGCCCCGGCCACGGATCCGTGCGAAGTATAAAATTATAATTACATGTATGTGCTTACAGAAATCCTAGATCTACCTTAGATCTAAGAGGTTAGAACGTTACCCTCGAAGCGACGCCCTTCGCTTATCCCGCTCGTCCAAAAGTTCGCCGGAACTCGAGAGTGTCAAGTGCACACTCCTCTATGGTATCCACACAAGCAATAGGTGGAGAGAAATGCCTTAGAGTGTGCTAGCACTCCCTTAGGAATTTCGGCCAAAGAGAGGGATGGGAGAGGGAGAGCTTGAGAGGAAAGGTTCCAAGGTTGAAGATGAAGTAATGAGAATAACTCACCAAATGAATTCACCACCCATAACCCCTAAGTGGCCGGCCACTTCATGGAGGGGGGGTTACATGCATGCATGTAACTCCCATGACCCTTGGTCTCCCTCATGATGTGGCACCAATTGACCAAGTCAATGATGATGTGGAGCACCATCATTGGCCGGCCATGCCTAGTCATCATCATGACATGGCATTTGGTCAAGTCAAACTTGACCTTTCATCTTCCCTCTCAAGTCAAGTCAAACTTGACCTCTAATCTCCCATG
Source organism: Wurfbainia villosa (assembly GCA_025175895.1). NCBI lineage: Eukaryota > Viridiplantae > Streptophyta > Magnoliopsida > Zingiberales > Zingiberaceae > Wurfbainia > Wurfbainia villosa. The sequence continues at coordinate 136,098,542 of CM045986.1, read as the reverse complement.
GTTGATCAAATCTAACCACTTGACTCAAGTCAATTTAATATAATGAATCTCTATTCATTAATTTAAATTGATTTGATGAATCAAATCTCAATTAGACTCATTCAACACTTGAATCAACTTGAGTCTAACTCAATTAGTCTAATTTGGATTACTCTTAATCCAATTTGGTTCATCCCATGAACCTAATCCTCATGGTTCATCATATGAACCTAATCTCCATCTAATTGCTCTTATGTGTGTGACCCTATAGGTTCTTGTAACGTTGGCAATGTCACTAAACCGATTTAGGAACATAAGCAATGAGCGGTATCTAGCAACACATCATTGCTACCCAAGTTACAAGAATGTTGAGCTCCAACATCACCTTTGTGACTACTAATTGTGACTCTCACAATATGTGACAATGTCCCTCTATTCTTGACATCTAGATTGACCAATCGAGGCATAGACCGTGTCATCCTCAGACAATCTAAATCTTGAACTCAAGTAGACTCACTCTAATCAAATGAGCTCAATATCTCATATTGACTCATTTGGGCATGGCCATGCACTTCGTGGTCTCACTCTATCAAGAATATCGATGTCACCCCTGTCATATAGGAGGGATAGATCCCATCTACATCACTCACATCCCTCCACATAATTTGTTACATACCCGAATCGCTTTATAGTCCACCCATTTACGGGTGGCGTTTGTGAAAGCAAAGTATGCAACTCCTTATGTAGGAACCATGGTGACTTGGTCTAAGGACTAATAGTCATACTAATAGCCACATGAGAAAGTATATGACACTCATATAACGATCCATGATACTTTCTCATGGCGGGTCATTCAGTATACATTCTCCAATGCATACCCATGTGTCAACTTGATATCTCATATCCATGACTTGTGAGATCAAGTCATCTTGTTGACCTACATGCTAGTCTCTATGCATTAACATTGTCCCTGAATGTTAATACTCGACTAGGAATGATTAAGAGTAGTGTTCTCTATATCATCTCATTATCGATTCAACCAATCGATTGATATAGATAAGAACCTACTACTCAAGGACATTATTATATTTAGTTATTTGGCACCAATACAAGTAAATATAATAACCATGCCTTTATAAATAGGAATATGATACAATAAAGTCCATACAACAATCATCATATGATTGGCTCTAGGGCTTTCACTAACAATCTCCCACTAGCACTAGTGTCAATCACCGTAGTATCTAATACCCAATGACCTAGTGTGACCATCATGCTTTTTCTGTGCCAAAGCCTTGGTCAAGGGATCTGCGATGTTAGCCTCTGTGGGTACTCTGCAAATCTTCACATATCCTCTATCGATAATCTCTCGAATGAGATGGAAGCACCGATATATTCGACCTCTGTTGTAGAATCAGCAACTGTGTTCTGCTTGGAACTCTTCTAGCACACAGTGTCACTATTCAAACAAAACATGAACCCTGACTACGATCTATAATCATCCTGGTCAGTTTGGAAGCTGGCATCACTGTAACCCTTTACAGCTAGCTCCTCATCGCTTCCAAATATCAAGAAATATTCTTTAGTCCTTCTTAAGTACTTAAGAATATTCTTGACTGCTATCCAGTGACGCTCACCTGGATCTGACTGGTATCTACTCGTCATGCTCAAAGCATACGAGACATCAGGACGAGTACACAGCATGGCGTACATGATAGATCCTATAGCAGATGCGTAAGGGATCTTATCCATGCGGTCTCTCTCCTCTCTAGAAGAGGGACTTTGAGTCTTCGAAAGACTCACACCATGTGACATCGGCAGAAGTCCTTTCTTGGAATTCTGCATGGCAAACCGAAGTAATACCGTGTCAATGTATGTACTCTGACTTAGGCCAAGCAATCTCTTAGATCTATCTCTATAGATCTTGATGCCTAGAATACTGTGCTTCACCTAAGTCCTTCATTGAGAAGCACGTCCCACCAAGTCTTCACGGTATGGCGAAGGGATGTCATTCCCAATGAGTAGTATGTCATCCACATACAATACAAGGAACACAACTGTGTTCCCATTAACCCTCTTGTAGACACAGGGTTTATCTTCATTCTTGATGAAACCAAACTGTTTGATCGCATCATCGAATCGAAGATTCCAGCTCTGAGAAGCTTGCTTTAGCCCATAAATGAACCTTTGTAGCTTGCATACCTTCCCAGTATGCTGTGGATCTACAAAACCCTCAGGTTGTGTCATGTACACATCCTCGAGCAAGTTTCCATTCAGAAATGCGGTTTTGACATCCATCTGCCAGATCTCATAATCGTGGTATGCTGCAATAGCAAGCAAGATCCGAATGGACTTAAACATCGCCACTGGAGAAAAGGTTTCATCATAGTCAATACCATGAATTTGCTTGAAACCTTTAGCTACCAATCGGCCCTTATAGGTATGCGCAAGTCCATCCATGTCAGTCTTTCTCCTAAAGACCCACTTACACCCAATGGGTTTGACCCCTTCAGGTGGATCAACCAAAGTCCATACTTGGTTAGTGTACATGGATTCCATCTCGGATCTCATGGTGTCTAGCCATTTCTCAGAATCTGGGCTCATCACAGCTTCCTGATAGGAGGTAGGCTCATTCTCAATGAGCATAACGTCATCTTGGTCAGACAAGAGAAATGAGTATCTCTCAGGCTGACGACGTACCCTATCAGACCTGCGAAGAGGTAGGTCTACTTGAACAGGTGGTTGTTCCACAACTCTTTGTGCAACAACCTCATCACTCACAACACTTTGTGGTTCCTGTTCAACCTCCATCAAGGCCTCAGTGTTGTGGTCCTTATCTTGAATTTCTTCAAGATCGAAGGTACTCCCACTAGTTTTTCTAGAAACAAAATCCCTTTCTAGAAAAACCCCAGTCTTTGCCACAAACACTTTGTGCTGACTGGGAATGTAGAAGTTATATCCCTTAGTATCCTTGGGATATCCAACAAAATAGCACCTATCGGATTTGGGTCCCAGTTTGTCTGAGACTTGACGTCGAACGTAAGCCTCACAACCCCAAATCCTCATAAAAGACATCTTGGGATTTTTCCTGCATCCATATCGTATATGGTGTCTTTACCACGACCTTGGATGGTACACGGTTAAGGGTAAAGGCTGCTATGTCGGCATATCCCCAAAGGATATAGGAAGATCTGTGACTTATCATAGATCGTACCATATCGATAAGTGCGATTCCTCCCTTTCGGATACACCATTCCCTTTGTGGCGTTCGGGAGGAGTGAGTTGGGATAGAATCCCACACTCGGCTAGATAGTCACGAAACTCATGGCTAAGGTATTCACCACCTCGATCGATCGAATTATCTTAATACTCTTGCCATTTGGTTTTGTACTTCATTCTTTAATTCTTTGAACTTTTCAAAGGATTCAGATTTATGTCATAAGATACACATAACCATATCTACTGAAGTCATCAGTAAATGTAATAAAGTACCTGTAACCACCTCTAGCAGCAACATTGAAAGGACCACATACATCACTATGTATAAGTCCTAACAAATCTGTTGCTCTTTCGCTATGTCCACTAAAGGGAGTCTTGGTCATCTTGCCTAAAAGGCAAGACTCGCATGTCTCATATGATTCAAAATCAAATGAGTCTAGCAGCCCATCCTTATGGAGCTGAGATAAGCGACTCTCATTTATGTGACATAAGCGACAATGCCAGAGATAGGTTTGGTTCAACTCATTTGACTTGAACCTCTTGGTACTTATGTTATAGATAGGGCTCTCTAAGTCTAGAAAGTAGAGTCCGTTCATTAGAGGTGCACTACAATAGAACATATCATTTAAATAAACTGAACAACATTTGTTCTTTATTATAAATGAAAAACCTTTCTTGTCCAAACAAGAAACTGAAATGATGTTCTTAGTTAAGGCAGGCACATAACAACATTCATCTAATTCTAGTACAAGCCCAGAGGGCAGAGATAGATCATAAGTTCCTACAGCAACAGCAGCAACCCTTGCTCCATTGCCTACTCGTAGGTCCACCTCGCCCTTTGTCAATGCCCTGCTATTTCTCAGCCCCTGCACATTGGTACAAATGTGAGATGCACATCCGATATCTAATACCCATGATGAAGAAATAGATAGATTGACTTCTATAACATTTATACCTGAAGTAGAAGTCTCACTTCTCTTCTTCTTAAGATCTTCCAGGTATGCCTTGCGATTCGCTTCCGGTGTCTGCTTCCTTGCAGAAGAAGCAAGCCCCTTCCTTGGCTAGCCCTCCTTTGGGTTTAAGTTCTTTTCCTTTGCCCTTGGGACTTTCCCTTACCTTTAGGCTTGCCCTTGCCTTTCTTCTTCTGTACCATCAAAATGGTGTCAGATTTACCCTTCTTAAGGTTAAGCTCTGCAGTTCTCAACATGCTGAGCATTTCAGGCAATGGCTTATCAATTTCATTCATGTTATAATTCATGACAAATTGATTGAAGGCTTGTGGCAAAGATTGCAAGATTAGGTCAGTGGCCAGCTCTTGGCCAAGTGGGAATCCCAGCCTTTGTAGGTTTTCTACGTACCCAATCATCTTGAGTACATATGTACCTACGGGAGTCCCTTCTTGCATTTTGGACCCAAATAATGCCTTAGAGACTTCATATCTCTCATGCCTAGCTTGTCCTTGATATAGTTGTGATGTCCAACCATATCATAAGCATTCATGAACTCGTGTTGCTTCTGAAGCTCAGAGTTCATGGTCGCGAGCATTAGACATGACACATCTAATGCATCATCTTGATGCTTCTTGTAAGCATCTTTGTCAGCTCGCAAGGCATTGGCAGGAGGTGCCTCCAGAATGGGCTGCTTCAGGACGTACAGCTTCCTTTCTTGGGTGAGAACAATTCTCAAGTTTTTGTACCAGTCCAGGAAATTTGCTCCATTGAGCTTGTCCTTCTCAAGGACGGATCACAGAGAGAGAGTGTTCATATTTGTCGACATAGTTATCTACAACATACAATGCAGAGAATTAATATCATATTCCTTTTATCATTTAATTAGGCCTTTAATCAAATGATGCTCCCACTAAATTATAGGAATTTTGTAGAATTGAGTTATGGATGTGGTCAAACCAGTTTTACTAGATTCATACAAACTAGCTATAATTCTTGCGGGACAAGATCCACATCATACTAAGCCTTGAGTTAGCTTTGGCTAAATCGCCCAAGACTTAAATATGATCGGAGTAACACATTACCGATTACATCTCTATGCAACTCTTGTTTATAGGATTAAGACCCACATTTACAAAAGACCTTGAGTTAGCTTTGGCTAAATCGCCCAAGATTTAGTGTAAATGCGATCTTAACCTATCTTTCCAACGATTGGAATATGCCTATAGTTCTACTCGATCCAATTGAGTTAACTAGTTTTGCTCTAATTGAGCTTACTCTAACCCAGTCGTGATAAGGCGGGACCAAGATTGTCCCTCCGCACCCTACCAAGATAATATCGTTGCTTCTGCTTTGGCGATTCAACAACAACAAATGATCGAGGTAGTGATGGGTATCAAGGCTCAGTAGGCATTTTCGAGTTGATTCGATTATGATCTAATCTAATCGTAATGTGTATCTTATACGCATTTAGGCCTTTATTATCCTATATTAGCATGCATCATATACATACATTCATTATTCTAGCATGCATCATATACATACAAGAAAATTATCCTAGCATGCATCATATACATACAAGAAAATTATCCTAGCATGCATCATATACATACAAGCACTATTCTACTAGCAAAATCAATTAAATATACATATATATATATCAACATATATATATATATAATTAAATGTGATATAGTCATGGCCCTATACGATCTTTATAAGCCAAATGAGAAGATTGACTGATCAACCTAAGGCTAGCGGCTTCTCCAAGCGCTTCCTTTGACCGCCATGTGTCGTCGTCACCCTTCTCGTAATCTCGTCTTCGAGTGGACTTTCCATCGCTCCATTTTGTACATTACAAATATGAAACTCGAGTTACATTCGAGTCTAAAAACTAATTACAACTAGAATTTCAAAATAAGAGGTACGACGCGCAGGTCGCATACACTATACAACACGCACAACCACAAAACGGCACACAGGCCGTATTATGAATTACAACACACTTATTCAATCAAATTTGGGTCATTGGGCCATGACAATCACAGAATTATACATAATTCTAAATTATGTATTTTTACAGAAATTTCTATAATTTTTCCTAATTTATTTCGAATTTATGAGTCAACTCTCCGTAACGGTCCCGCTAAGCGGTTTCCGGGCGCGATCGCGGGACATGGCCCCTTTCGGGGATAGGGGCAGCGCCCCTACTCGCAAAATAAACTTCGCGAGTGTCCCTACAATGATCTTACAGCGACTTAAGTCGCTGTCCCAAAAACCTAAAGCGAGAACTCGCCGATTCGGAGAGTTTTTCTCGACGGTTGAAGCCTACGAGTGTCCCAACACTCATTGCTTCGACTCTACGAGAAAAATACCCAAAAATTCTATAAAATAAGAAAATTTACAGAAACATATAAATCTGTAATTTTTATATCTAATATAAAAACTACAAAGACGAAACACATACATGCTTCGCACGTGGCTCTGATACCACTGTTGGGTTTTTCCGAGCCGCAAAAACCGCTTTTTGCGTTGCGGAAACCTGGGAAACCCCGGCCACGGATCCGTGCGAAGTATAAAATTATAATTACATGTATGTGCTTACAGAAATCCTAGATCTACCTTAGATCTAAGAGGTTAGAACGTTACCCTCGTAGCGACGCCCTTCGCTTATCCCGCTCGTCCAAAGTTCACGAACTCGAGAGTGTCAAGTGCACACTCCTCTATGGTATCCACACAAGCAATAGGTGGAGAGAAATGCCTTAGAGTGTGCTAGCACTCCCTTAGGAATTTCGGCCAAAGAGAGGGATGGGAGAGGGAGAGCTTGAGAGGAAAGGTTCCAAGGTTGAAGATGAAGTAATGAGAGTAACTCACCAAATGAATTCACCACCCATAACCCCTAAGTGGCCGACCACTTCATGGAGGGGGGGTTACATGCATGCATGTAACTCCCATGACCCTTGGTCTCCCTCATGATGTGGCACCAATTGACCAAGTCAATGATGATGTGGAGCACCATCATTGGCCGGCCATGCCTAGTCATCATCATGACATGGCATTTGGTCAAGTCAAACTTGACCTTTCATCTTCCCTCTCAAGTCAAGTCAAACTTGACCTCTAATCTCCCATGGTTGATCAAATCTAACCACTTGACTCAAGTCAATTTAATATAATGAATCTCTATTCATTAATTTAAATTGATTTGATGAATCAAATCTCAATTAGACTCATTCAACACTTGAATCAACTTGAGTCTAACTCAATTAGTCTAATTTAGATTACTCTTAATCCAATTTGGTTCATCCCATGAACCTAATCCTCATGGTTCATCATATGAACCTAATCTCCATCTAATTGCTCTTATGTGTGTGACCCTATAGGTTCTTGTAACGTTGGCAATGTCCCTAAACCGATTTAGGAACATAAGCAATGAGCGGTATCTAGCAACACATCATTGCTACCCAAGTTACAAGAATGTTGAGCTCCAACATCACCTTTGTGACTACTAATTGTGACTCTCACAATATGTGACAATGTCCCTCTATCCTTGACATCTAGATTGACCAATCGAGGCATAGACCGTGTCATCCTCGGTACAATCTAAATCTTAAACTCCAAGTAGACTCACTCTAATCAAATGAGCTCAATATCTCATATTGACTCATTTGGGCATGGCCATGCACTTCGTGGTCTCACTCTATCAAGAATATCGATGTCACCCCCGTCATATAGGAGGGATAGATCCCATCTACATCACTCACATCCCTCCACATAATTTGTTACATACCCGATGTCGCCTTTATAGTCCACCCATTTACGGGTGGCGTTCAAAAAGTATGCAACTCCTTATGTAGGGAACCATGGTGACTTCAGGTCTAAGGACTAATAGTCATACTAATAGCCACATGAGAAAGTATATGACACTCATATAACGATCCATGATACTTTCTCATGGCGGGTCATTCAGTATACATTCTCCAATGCATACCCATGTGTCAACTTGATATCTCATATCCATGACTTGTGAGATCAAGTCATCTTGTTGACCTACATGCTAGTCTCTATGCATTAACATTGTCCCTGAATGTTAATACTCGACTAGGAATGATTAAGAGTAGTGTTCTCTATATCATCTCATTATCGATTCAACCAATCGATTGATATAGATAAGAACCTACTACTCAAGGACATTATTATATTTAGTTATTTGGCACCAATACAAGTAAATATAATAACCATGCCTTTATAAATAGGAATATGATACAATAAAGTCCATACAACAATCATCATATGATTGGCTCTAGGGCTTTCACTAACAGGAAAAGTCCAAGGGTATAGTCTTGGTCACGTAAGTCCAAGTGTGTAGTCTTGACAGTGAAAAGTCCAAGCATTGAGGCTTGGCAATGGAGAAGTCTTTGAGGAACAACCTCTTGGAAAAAGAGACCCGATTAGCATGATATAGCTGATGGAAGCATCTAAATGCAAACTCAAAGGGTGAAGGAGTCATGGAGGACTCGGATGGATCTTGAGAGCGTGAGGCTGATAAAGGTGGCTAGAAGGCTTAGTTCTAAGCTAAGAGTACCCAAAGGCATGACATAGCCGATGGAAGCACCTGAAGGCTAGCGTGAAGGGTGAATGAGTCGTGGAGGACTCGGATGGACCCTGAGGGTGTGAGGCTGATGGAAGTGGCTAGAAGGCTTAGGTCTAGGCCAAGGGTGATTGATAAAGTATGAGGGGATTATACTTGGGTTAAACCTCAAACATGAGGTTTACTAGTCGACTGGTCAAGTGCATGACACTTGGGAGGCCTAATTGACTCGAGTAGTCGATTGAAGTTATGACCCAGTCGATTGGTAGAGTAGTCGACTGAGGCTCAACTGCTCGAGTTGTGCTCTGTCAGTCGACTGGTGAATTACACTAGTCAACTAACCTCTTGCAGTCAATTGCCATGGATGTGCAGTTGACTGATCATAAGTGGCCAGAGCACAGAATGTCTCGTAGTCGACTACTAACTTGGCAATCGATTGATGATAAGGGAAGTCGACTGCTTAGGTATATATTGGGCAGAATCCAATATGGATTAGTCCATTATGAGACAACGAAAAGGTGAGCAGTCGACTGGGACCTTTTGGCAGTTGACTACTAGGCAAAAATCCAGCCCGATGCAGGTTATAAAAGGAGCAACTTGGAAAGGATTTTTGTAGCTGGTTCTTGAGGGATTTGAAGGGAAGTGTTGCTACAATTCTAGGTCTTCAAAGTCATTCAAAGCAACTAAAAGAATAAACATTCAAAAGATCACTTATAAAGTGTTGTAATTTCATTTCTTTTATTTACTTGTATTTTTGATGTTGTTTATTGTTCTAAGCACTATTGTAAGAGGTTTTCTCCACCTCCGATGTGTTGTCGAGAAGGAGAGAAGGTTTAGTGGAGTAGACAATAAAGCACGACCGTGGAATAGGAACTATAGATTTCAAACCACGTAAAATCCTTTGTCTTGTGGTTGTGTTTGTCGTGTATTCCTTTTCATATTGTATTTTTGTATTCCATTGTGATAACAAATATTGTAGACTAACATGATCGAGAGTCGAAATCAAAGATGCTATTCACCCCCTCTAGCGTGTCAATTCAGTACCAACAATATATGCCAAAGGGAGAGAGATGAATGGTTTAAATTAAGAAACCTTCATTATTCATTGGCATAAAAAGAGTCAAATTTGGCTTATGTGATAGTCTAACTTAAAGGTATTATCAAACATCAAAAAGGGGGAGATTGTTGATTCAATCGGCCTCATGTCAATATTGACCAAGCCCGAGTGGGTCTCGAGTAGTGTTTTGACAATTGATAATACGATTGACAATGTGTATGATCATATGACTAATGGATGGTTTGGGATATCCAAGGTCATATGAGGGAGATTGTTAGGAAGTGATTATTGGAGAAATCAACCTCAGATCAAGGTTGACCAAGATCAAGTAAGACTCGAGTGAAAGTCCAAGAATGAATACTTGGCAAAGGGAAAGTTCAAGTTTGAAGACTTGGCAAGGAAAGTCCAAGAATGGATTCTTGGCGAGGGAAGTCCAAATTTGAAGGGTTGGCAAGGAAAAGTCTAAGTATGGATACTTGGCAATGGAAAATTCCAAGGGTGTAGTTTTGGTCGTGTAAGTCCAAGGGTGTCCTCTTGGCGGCGAAAGTCCAAGTATAAATACTTGGCAAAGAAAAGTTCAAGGGTGTAGTCTTAACCGTGTAAGTCCAAGTGTGTAGTCTTGGCAACGCAAGTCCCGGAGGCGCGACCTCTTGGCAAAGGTAGACCGATAGCATGACAAAGTCGATGGAAGCACTTGAAGGCTAGCACAAGAGTGAGGAGTCATGGATTCACACCAAAGGTGTGAGGCTGATGAAAGTGGCTTGAAGGCATAGGTCTAGGTTAAGAGTACCTGATAGCATGACAAAGCCGATGGAAGCACTTAAAGGCTAGCGTGAAGGGTGAAAGAGTCATGGAGGACTCGGATGGACCCTGAGAGTGTGGGGATGATGGAAGTAGCTTAAAGGCTTAGGTCTAGGCTAAGGATGAGTGTCAAGTATGAAAGGATTATACTTGGGTCTTAAACCTTAGTTTTGAGGTTTACTAGTTGATTGGGACTTGATTCAATTGACTGGTCGAGTGCTCGACACTGAGGAGCTCAGTTGATTGGGGTTATGCACCAGTTGGCTGATCAAGTAGTTGACTCAGAAAAACTAACTGTGGCTCTGACAATCGACTGGCCCACCAGTCGATTAGCACTGGCATTCAACTGCTAGGGTAGAGCAGTCGACTTGCTTCAGTGGACAAGAGCACAGAATATTTTTGAGTCGAGTACTGGCTCAGAGTAGTCAACTGATGGCTATGAGTAGTCGACTAATCGACTATTTTTGACGTGGATTAGTCCATTGTGAGACAATGATACTGTGCATAGTCGATGGTGGGTAAGGCCAGTTGATTGGATGGCGAAAAATCAGCCCGAGCAAAGCTTTAAAAGGAGCCTACGGTGGAGGAAAGAAGAAGCTGGTTCTTAGGGTTCTTGACGGAGAATAGTTGGTGCTTTTCAGACCTTCAAAGTCATTCCAAAGCAACCAAAAGCAAAGTGATCAAAAGCATTATTGTGTAAAGTATTTTCACTTTTTCATTTCATTTGCTTCTTGTATTTGGTTGTATTCTTGTAAAACTCTATTGTAAGAGGTTTCTCCACCTCTGGTGTCATTTTGAGAAGGAGAAAGAGTTAGTGGTGGTGCATCACTAGAGCTCACTCTAGAGTTTGACCGTGAAGTAGGAACTAGGATTCCAAACCATGTAAAATCGTGTGTAGTGTAGTTATTGTGTTTGGCTTGTCTTGTTTTTGTATTGTCTTTCTGATGTTAACATTTTGTAGAGACAAGAAAATGCGAACACAATCGATGAAATCGAACAAATGCTATTCACCCCTCCCTCTCTAGCATGATCACAAGATCCTCAATAGAGATCAGAGATATTATGATCAATTAAATTCATATCAAAGGATGATAGTTGATGTAGTGTGCTAGAATTTCATTCCTGAACCGAACACTGTAAGTTTTAGTTTTCCTCAAACACTTGAATAGGTGTATAATATTTATGCATCACCATTGGAGGAGGTATAAGTAACAGGTGTTGATAAAAAAAATACAAATAATGAATCATATATCTAATTTCAGGAAGTATTGAGAATTACAAATGAACCTGTCTGGTCTAGTCGTGACAGTCACTCTAAAATATCTCTAACTGCAAGGTTGTTGAATGTTAAAACTAAGAATAATATGTATAAATATTTTTTTAATGATTTTGTTCAAGTTATTGGAGAAGTAGTGTCGTGTGATTACATAATGCCCAATGATTTCTATAGTATGAAAAAACTTGTGAATGAATTAGGTATTCTGGTGGAAAGAATTGATGTTTGCAAAGATGGTTGTATATTATATTGGGGAGATAATACAGATGCAGATATTTGTAAATTTTGTAATCAATGTAGGTACAAGAGTACCAAGAGATTGGGTGGTAATAAGCGACGTAAATCATACAGACAAATGTTCTATTTGCCTTTAACTTCTAGATTACAAAGGTTTTATGCATCAAAGGCGTCACGCCCGCCCTTTCCAGGGGTTGGAAGGGCGGCGCGATGCGATCATACATACATGCATTTACAGCGGAAGACTATATACTTCTTACAGTGGAAGACTTTAAACTTTTTTCTTTCTTTCTTTTAAACATAAGCATGCATCATCATTTCATAAGTACTTAGTTCAAGTTCATGACATTCAACTTAAAAGAAAACATGCATAAGTATGGGAAACATAAACATATCTCCTCCACCATGCCACTACCACACACATTTTGCCCCTCCTGCTGCTCCCTTTAGTTTAGCCATTCTTTACCCTTATCTGCAGTACAAGGGAACATAAAACTATAAGCACATAGGCCTAGTAAGATCCTTTCCTACTCACAAAAACCATACATCAAGAATTAGACATAGAGTAGTGACATGATCTTTTAAGGATATATGAGCATAGCATGCATATAAACATACAAGAACATAAAAGCATAGCATTCATATAAACATACAAGAACATATAAGCATAGCATTCATATAAACATACAAGAACATATAAGCATAGCATTCATATAAACATAACATTCATATAAGAGAAATGACATGAGCATTCAGAAACATATAAGCATAACAACCATATAAACATCATAATCACCTAGACATGAAATAAGGGTATATGCAGGATGCTCTTTGAAAACATATATCTTATAGGTACTTAAACATAATCTCAACATATTGGACCCGACATTGTACCACATACATCATCATCATAGCGCGCATCTCTAATAGACCCGAGGTAGCTAATCCTGAACCTACTAGAGTACTAGGCACGTACTATGTCCGTCGGCCTAGGGGAAACATAACATAGAAGCCCATCCTAAGCCCGTACTTATGACCGTCGGCCTAGGACATCTAGGAGCCCATCCTGTACTGGGTCCGTACTACGACCGTCGACCCAGGGGCACGTAGGAGCCCATCCCTTGGACCTTATTAGGGTCCGGTACAAGCCATGCAAAAAGTAAAATAGCATATCATATTCTTTATCATAACATATCATATTTCTTTACACAACATATCATGTTCCTTCTTCATAACATATCATATTTCTTTTCATAACATATCGTGTTCCTTCTTCATAACATATCATATTTCTTTTCATAACATCTCATGTTCCTTCTTTATAATATATCATGTTTCCTTCTTCATAACATATCATATTTCTTTTCATATCATATCATGCTCCTTCTTTATAACATATCATATTTCTTTACACAACATATCATGTTCCTTCTTTATGACATATTATACACTCATACAATTAACATGACAATGAGCATAACATAATCATACATTCATACAATTAACATGACAATAAGTAGAACATAATCATACATTCATACAATTAACATGAACATAAGGTAGTGACATCAACCAATCAGGCTATCATAAAATCTAACTAACATCATATTTGCATCTTTTTCTACATGTAGCATGGCATGGAGGACTTAGTAGAAGGCATGTACATGGGCTGGCCGAAACCCTAAGGGAGGGTTCTTGGGAGTTTACATGCTAAACAACTTGTGCAAGGTCTACTTAACATCATACTAACATCACACACATATAGAGTATGACATAAACATCATGAACAAGCATAACATGGTGTGATCTAAACTTCATGGGGTTCTCACAAAATTTTAAACCCTAAACAACTTGTACAAGATCTAACTAACCACATGTTAATTCCATCACATATAGATGCATGGAAGGCCCTTAGGGGCCTAAATAGGTCTTGGCCGAGAGTTTCAAGAGGCTTAAAGATCCAACACTTGAATCTAGCTTAGCTATCAACATAATATCTTCATCTACATTCAAAACATAACATAACTACATATAGATCATAGCATAGAAATCCATTAGGAGCCTAAATGGTTATTGGCCGAAAGTTTCAAGAGGCTTAAAGATCAAACACCTAAACCAAGCCTATCTAGAAACCTGTTATCATCATATTCCTACAAAACATAGCATGGACAATCATGGGAAGCATGTATAGGGACTTGGCCGAAAGTTTCATGAAGCTTGAAGATCAAACCCTTAAACCAAGCCTATCTAGAAACATGTTATCATCATATTCATACAAAACAAAGCATGGACAATCATGGGAGGCATGTATAGGGTGTTGGCCGAAAGTTTCATGAAGCTTGAAGATCAAACCCTTAAACCAAGCCTATCTAGAAACATGTTATCATCATATTCATACAAAACAAAGCATGGACAATCATGGGAAGCATGTATAGGGTGTTGGCCGAAAGTTTCATGAAGCTTGAAGATCAAACCCTTAAACCAAGCCTATCTAGAAACATGTTATCATCATATTCATACAAAACAAAGCATGGACAATCATGGGAAGCATGTATAGGGTGTTGGCTAAAAGTTTCATGAAGAAATTCCTTAACAACCATCAACCGAAGCAACTTGACTACAGGTGAGGGGATACTTACATCCTTCGCTTTGTTTAATAGTTGGAAACACCCTAAGTGATGCCAAGACTAGAGCCCTCTTCTTGCTTGGTTGGTTTTCGGAAAATGGAAGAGGGGGGAGCTTAGGGTTTCGGTGAGGAAGAAGAAGAGAAGTGGAGAATGGCAATTGTGGTTTCTCTTGTCTCCTCATTCCCCTATTTATTCACTTGAAGGTGTCCCTTAGCCTCCCTTACCCTTATCTATCATTTCCCATACCCTTCTAATAGCACAACCCTACTGGGCTTCTGATTATTGGGTGCATCTTAAGGTTTAGCTATCTACTTGGGGGTTTATGGTTCAAATCCTGGGCCATGCATCCTTTTTTGCTCTATTTCTTTTATTTTTTTTGAAAGAGCCCATACCAAGCTCGTTATAATCATTCAAAAATTCTTGTAAAATTGCTAGGAATTTTACGGGCATTACAATCCTTCATACCTTTTAAAAGTTTCATCCTCGAAACTTAGAATAACTCTGGGTACTTCTGTTTCTTGTTCTCCTCGCGTTCCCAGGTGGCTTCTTCGTACCGTTGATTTTTCCACAGGACCTTCACTAAGGGCACCTCTTTATTCCTTAGTCTTTTGACTTCTCGATCTAGTATCTGGATAGGCCGACTTTCATAACTCAGGTCCTCTTGAACTTGCACCATTTGTGGCTCTATCACTTGGTCTGTACTGGGAATGCACTTCTTGAGCATCGAAATGTGGAACACGTTGTGAATAGCCGACATCTCTTGAGACAACTCTAGCTCGTAAGCTACCTTGCCAACTCTCTTCAATATCGGATACGGTCCCACATAGCACGGACTCAGCTTACCCTTCCTTCCGAATCTCATCACTCCCTTCATAGGGGCTACCTTGAGGAATATCAGATCCCCGACATCGAATTCCAACGGTCTACGTCGCATATATGCATAGCTCTTTTGTCGGCTCTGAGCAGTTTCAATTCTTTGGCGGATGTTCTATATAGCTCGGGTGGTATCGTCAATGAAATCTGTTTGAAGTCCCATCCCCTTCTTTTCACCACCCTCGTACCAGCATATAGGAGATCTACATTTCCTCCCGTATAGAGCCTCGTTGGGTGCCATTCCAATAGTAGCTTGGTAGCTATTATTGTAGGCGAATTCTGCCAAGCATAAGTATCGACACCAGCTCCCTTTGAAATCCAAGGCGCAAGCTCGTAACATATCCTCCAATACTTGATTCACCCTTTCGGTCTGTCCATCAGTCTGAGGATGAAAGGCAATACTGAATAATAACTTCGTGCCAAGGGCCTTCTGAACACATTCCCAGAAATAAGAAATAAAGAGACCAAAACATGCATAAGTATGGGAAACATAAACATATCTCCTCCACCATGCCACTACCACACACACTTTGCCCCTCCTGCTGCTCCCTTTAGTTTAGCCATTCTTTACCCTTATCTGCAGTACAAGGGAACATAAAACTATAAGCGCATAGGCCTAGTAAGATCCTTTCCTACTCACAAAAATCATACATCGAGAATTAGACATAGAGTAGTGACGTGATCTTTTAAGGATATATGAGCATAGCATGCATATAAACATACAAGAACATAAAAGCATAGCATTCATATAAACATACAAGTACATATAAGCATAGCATTTATATAAATATAACATTCATATAAGAGAAATGACATGAGCATTCAGAAACATATAAGCATAACAACCATATAAACATCATAATCACCTAGACATGAAATAAGGGTATATGCAGGATGCTCTTTAAAAACATATATCTTATAGGTACTTAAACATAATCTCAATATATTGAGCCCGACATTATACCACATACATCATCATCATAGCGCGCATCTCTAATAGACCCGAGGTAGCTAATCCCGAACCTACTAGAGTACTAGGCCCGTACTATGTCCGTCGGCCTAAAGGAAACATAACATAGAAGCCCATCCTAAGCCCGTACTTATGACCGTCGACATAGGGCATCTAGGAGCCCATCCCGTACTGGGTCCGTACTACGACCGTCGACCCAGGGGCACATAAGAGCCCATCCCTTGGACCTTATTAGGGTCCGGTACAAGCCATGCAAAAAGTAAAATAGCATATCATGTTCCTTATCATAACATATCATATTTCTTTACACAACATATCATGTTCCTTCTTCATAACATATCATATTTCTTTTCATAACATATCGTGTTCCTTCTTCATAACATATCATATTTCTTTTCATAACATCTCATGTTCCTTCTTTATAACATATCATGTTTCCTTCTTCATAACATATCATATTTCTTTTCATATCATATCATGCTCCTTCTTTATAACATATCATATTTCTTTACACAACATATCATGTTCCTTCTTTATGGCATATCATACACTCATACAATTAACATGACAATGAGCATAACATAATCATACATTCATACAATTAACATGGCAATAAGCAGAACATAATCATACATTCATACAATTAACATGGACATAAGGTAGTGACATCAACCAATCAGGCTATCATAAAATCTAACTAACATCATATTTGCATCTTTTTCTACATGTAGCATGGCATGGAGGACTTAGTAGAGGGCATGTACTTGGGTTGGCCGAAACCCTAAGGGAGGGTTCTTAGGAGTTTACATGCTAAACAAGTTGTGCAAGGTCTACTTAACATCATACTAACTTCACACACATATAGAGTATGACATAAACATCATGAACAAGCATAACATGGTGTGATCTAAACTTCATGGGGTTCTCAAAAAATTTTAAACCCTAAACAACTTGTACAAGATCTAACTAACCACATGTTAATTCCATCACATATAGATCATGGCATGGAAGGCCCTTAGGGGCCTAAATAGGTCTTGGCTGAGAGTTTCAAGAGACTTAAAGATCCAACACTTGAATCTAGCTTAGCTATCAACATAATATCTTCATCTACATTCAAAACATTACATAACTACATATAGATCATAGCATAGAAATCCATTAGGAGCCTAAATGGTTATTGGCCGAAAGTTTCAAGAGGCTTAAAGATCAAACACCTAAACCAAGCCTATCTAGAAACCTGTTATCATCATATTCCTACAAAACATAGCATGGACAATCATGGGAAGCATGTATAGGGACTTGGCCGAAAGTTTCATGAAGCTTGAAGATCAAACCCTTAAACCAAGCCTATCTAGAAACATGTTATCATCATATTCATACAAAACAAAGCATGGACAATCATGGGAAGCATGTATAGGGTGTTGGCCGAAAGTTTCATGAAGCTTGAAGATCAAACCCTTAAACCAAGCCTATCTAGAAACATGTTATCATCATATTCATACAAAACAAAGCATGGACAATCATGGGAAGCATGTATAGGGTGTTGGCCGAAAGTTTCATGAATCTTGAAGATCAAATCCTTAAACCAAGCCTATCTAGAAACATGTTATCATCATATTCATACAAAACAAAGCATGGACAATCATGGGAAGCATGTATAGGGTGTTGGCTAAAAGTTTCATGAAGAAATTCCTTAACAACCATCAACCGAAGCAACTTGACTGCAGGTGAGGGGATACTTACATCCTTCGCTTTGTTTAATAGTTGGAAACACCCTAAGTGATGCCAAGACTAGAGCCCTCTTCTTGCTTGGTTGGTTTTCGGAAAATGGAAGAGGGGGAGCTTAGGGTTTCGGTGAGGAAGAAGAAGAGAAGTGGAGAATGGCAATTGTGGTTTCTCTTGTCTCCTCATTTCCCTATTTATTCACTTGAAGGTATCCCTTAGCCTCCCTTACCCTTATCTATCATTTCCCATACCCTTCTAATAGCACAACCCTGCTGGGCTTCTGGTTATTGGGTGCATCTTAAGGTTTAGCTATCTACTTGGGGGTTTAGGGTTCAAATCCTGGGCCATGCATCCTTTTTGGCTCTATTTCTTTTATTTTTTTTGAAAGAGCCCATACCAAGCCCATTATAATCATGCAAAAATTCTTGTAAAATTGCTAGGAATTTTACAAGCGTTACAAAAGGTCACCGTTGAACATGTGACTTGGCATGAAAATCATGAAATAAAGGAAGGGCTAATGTGTCATCCATCAGATGCAGAGCCATGGAAATTTTTTGATAAAACATATCCTGAGTTTGCGAAGGAGACTCAAAACATTGAGTTAGGTCTTTGTGCTAATGGATTCACTCTATTTAACAAATCAAGAAGAACTTATTCTTGTTGCCCAGTTATCTTAATTTTGTATAATCTTCCATCCGGTATATGCATGAAAATACCGTATATATTTTTAACATTCATTCTTCCTGGTTTGCAAAATCCGAAGAAGTTAATAGATATTTACATGCAACCACTGATTACGGAGCTGAAACAACTATGGGATGAGGGTGTTTCTACATATGATGTTTATCCTAATTAGATGTTTGTAATGAAAAGTTATTGGTGCAATCGACTCATGTCACGGTTTAGGTGTCAATGGGTTTCTAGATAGGCTTGGTTTAGGTGTTTGATCTTTAAGGGAGTGGGACAATGGTTTGTCAATGGGTTTGACAATATGATTTGACCATATGTTGACCATATGACTAGTGGATGATTGGGATATCCATGGTCATATGAGGGAGATAGTGAGGAGAATATTGTTGAAGCAATCAACCTCAGGTCAAGGTTGACCAAGCTCGAGTGAGACTCGAGTGGAAGTCCAAGATTAGAGTCTTAGCAATGGAGAACTCCAAGTTTGGATACTCTACAAGAGAAGTCTAAGAATGAATTCTTGGCAATGGAGAAGTCCAAGTATGGATACTTGGCAAGGAAAAGTCTAAGGGTGAAGTCTTGGCAAGGAAAAGTCCAAGTATAGTTACTTGGCAAAGGAAAAGTCCAAGGGTGTAGTCTTGGCCATGTAAATCTAAGTGTGTAGTCTTGACGGTGAAAGTCCAAATATAGATATTTGATAAAGGAAAGTCCAAGGGTGTAGTCTTGATCGTGTAAGTCCAAGGGTGTAGTCTTAGCGGCGAAAGTCCAAGTTTGGAGACTTAGAAAAGGTAGACCTGTTAGCATGACATGGTCGACGGAAGCACTTGAAGGCTAGGGTCAAGGGTGAGGAGTTGTGGACTCGAACTAATGGCTTGAAAATGATGGAAGTGGCTTGAAGGCTTAGATCTAGGCTAAGGGTACCCAATAGAATGACATAGTTGATGGAAGTACTTGAAGACTACGTGAAGGGTGTAGGAATTGTAGAGGACTTGGATGGACCCTGAGAGCATGATGTTGGTGAAAGTGGCTAGAAAGCTTAGGCCTAGGCTATGGGTGAGTGACAAGTGTGAAGGGATCATACTTGAATTAAACCTCAGTTTTGAGGTTTACCAGTTGATTGGTTGAGTGTTCGACACTCATGAGGTTTAGTTGACTTGGACAATCAACTAGGGTTATGAACTAGTCGATTGGTGAGTAGTTGACTGCGGCTCGATTGCTAAATGTCACTCTAGAAATCAACTGGTGGGCTAGACCAATCGACTGGCTACTTATAGTCGATTGCCATGGATGGGAAGTTGACTAGCGTTAGTGGACACGAGCACAGAAGGTCTCATAGTCGATTGGACAGTAGACTGAAGGCTTGGCAGTCAACTGATGGTAATGGCAGTCTACTACTCAGGTATCCGTTGGATAGAAATCCTACATGGATAAGTTCGTTGTTAGATAATGGATAAGGGGGAAATTGACTGGGGGTAAGGCAAGTTGATTGTCGGGAGACGAATCAACCCAATGAGAGCTTTAAAAGGAGGATACGAGGAGTTCTTCCATAGGGGTTTTTGCTGAGGACTTTTAAGGGGAAATGCTGCTATGATTTCAAACCTTCAAAAGCATTTCAAAGCAATCAAAAGCAAAGCAATCAAGCGCTCTTGTGTAAAGTGGTTCTTTGTATTTTTCAGTTTTATTTCTTAAAGTGCTTGTATTGTAAGCTCTTGTAAGAGGCTTCTTCACCTTTGGATTGTTTTCGAGAAAGAGAAGTTCATAGTGGTGGTGTGCATCACTATAGCTCAACTAGAGCTCAGCCGTGGAGTAAGAACTAGGGTTCCGAATTACATTAAACCTTGTGTTGTGAGTGTTTGTCTTTATTTTTGTTTTATGTTTTATTATTTCCGCTACGCATAATGAGTTTTGTAGATGAACATGAATGAAATCGAAATGACGCTATTCACCCCCTCTAGCACACCAAATGATCCCCAACAAGTGGTATCAGAGCGAGGATGCTCTTCAAGGACTAACCGCCACGAAATCAAGCGCTAGAGGAGTAGAAGAACAGAGCTACGCAATGCTGGACTTGGTCAACCGAGAAGACTTTTCGGCATAGAGAACGAGGATGGAGACTTTCCTTATGATGGACATCAAGTAATAGTTCATCTTAATGGACAGGTTTGAAACCCCTAAGGATAGAAAGGGCAATCTCATCAAGATGAAGAAATGTACCGAAGAACAAATCCAAGGTAATATTTAATGATGCACTTCGATTTATCACAAAAAGCATCTAGTGATGTATCACATAGTTTACTTGCAATTGTCCATCATAAAAAAATATGCTAAAAATAAATATTTTTGTTTAGGAGATAAATCTTATGAAATTAAAACTAAGGAAAATTCTAGATCCATTAGCTCAAAAACCATATCACCTAAGGAGAACATTAGAACTCTTAAGGATAAATCAACCTTACCTAAGGATAGGAAGGTAGAGAAAAATCTAGGCATAAATTTCAAAAAGAGTAGACACATACCTAGAAAGAAAATTTCCCAAAAATATAATGGAAGATTAAAAATGGAGAAATTAGAGTTAGAAAATCAAGTTTTGAGATTAAAACTTGATAAAATGGAAAAGACCCTAAAAATAATGGAAGATATGATGAAAGGGGCAAATGGGCAAGATCTTAGGTCAAGAGGGCAAGGTTTAGGATTTAAGAGGCAAGAAATTCCCAAGGACAAGAAAGGCTTGGGTGACAAGCCTAAGTCAAAGGAGGTCATGCCCTCTTATCATAGTGTTATATATAGCTATAGAACAAACCCTAAGTCTAGGAGTGTCAAGGTCACAAGGGAGGTTTGTTGGTGCAATCGGCCTAGGACACAATTGACCAG
Source organism: Wurfbainia villosa (assembly GCA_025175895.1). Lineage (NCBI taxonomy): Eukaryota > Viridiplantae > Streptophyta > Magnoliopsida > Zingiberales > Zingiberaceae > Wurfbainia > Wurfbainia villosa. The sequence goes on along the minus strand of CM045986.1, from coordinate 136,076,685 downwards.
ACTCGAGTTTAACTCGAGTAGTGTTTTGATGTTTGACATTGATGTTTGACAATATTTTGGGGTGATTGTTGGTGCAATCGACCCGGGTCATGATTGACTGGACTCGAGTTTGACTCGAGGGGTATTTTGATAGTTGATTAGGGTTGACCATGTGATGAAGAAAGTCTAAGTCATGGGTACTTGGGGACACTTGGCATTTGGGAAAGTCCAAGTCTTGTGTACTTGGCATGAAAAGTCCAAGCATGAGTCTTGGCAAGGAAATGTCCAAGCTTGAGTCTTGGCAATTGGAAAGTCCAACATGGAGTTGGCATGGAAAGTTCAAGGGTGTAGTCTTAGTCACGTAAGTCCAAGGGTGTAGTCTTGGCGGTGAAAGTCCAAGTCATGAGTATTTGGCATTTGGGAAGTCCAAGGGTTGATATTGGCGGCGTAAAGTCCAAGGGTGAAGTCTTGGCAGCATAAGTCAAATGGTTGGTAGCGTAAAGTTCAAGCATGGTCTTGGCAGCATAAGTCCAATGTGCCTTGGCGGTGTAGACATCGTTAGCATGACAATAGCCGATGGAAGCACCTGAAGGCTAGTGTATGGATGAACAAGTCATGGATGACTTGGAGGGATCCAATAGGCGCGAGGCTGACAGAGGTGGCTAGAAGGCCTAGGTTTAGACTAAGGGTGGTCTAGCAAGTATGGGGGTGTCATACTTGGAGTTAAACCTCATGTTTGAGGTTATCGGTTGACCGAGGCTTTATACCGGTCGGATGGTCAAGTGTTTGACACTTGGCAACTGAGTCGACACTCAGTAGTCGACTGAGATTATAATCAGTTTGACTGTTGTGAGTTGACTAGTGCTCGACTGTGATTTAGGACCAAAAAAGCCTTAGAAATCGACTACTCATTGTAGCAGTTCACTGATGTCAGTCCACTGCCATGGATGACAGTCGACTGATAGTTTTTTGGTCGCGAGCACATAACTCTCGGTAGCCGACTGGGCAGTCGACATGGGCATTAGCAGTCGACTGCTAAGTGATCCATTGGAACTTTTCCAATGTGGATCGAGCTGTTGTCTCACAACAACAGTGTTGGCAGACGACTACCAGGCACAAAAATAGCCCGAGTGCAGGTTATAAAGGTAGCTCGAATGGGAAGTTTTGGCAGTGATTTCTTGGGAATTTTTGAGGCGATTTGCTAGTGCAAATCAAGGTCTTCAAGCACGGTTCAAGCAATCAACAAGCAAGCATTCCAAAGCAATAGTTGTAAATTTTTCTTTACGTTATTTTGTATATTCATCTTGTATTTTCTTATTTTACCTTGTATTACTTGTTGTAATCTCTTGTAAGAGGTTTCTTCGCCTCCGACTTGTTGTCAAGAAGGAGTATTTGATTAGTGGTGTTGTTCACATCGCTAGAGCTCGTTTGAGCTCAATCCGTGGAGTAGGAACCTTGAGGTTCCGAATCACGTTACATCTTGGTGTATTTGTGTTTGTCTTTATTTTTGTTTTTGCTATTATATATATTCCGCTATGCATAACAAGTTTTGTAGAGACGAACACAAACGAATTCCATCGACGTACAACGAATCACTATTCACCCCTCCCCCCCTCTAGCGGGCGCATATGTCCTAACAAGTGGTATCAGAGCTAGGAGATCTTCAACGGATTAACAACCGAGAGCAAGTGCATTAGAAGAAAAAGATGGAGTTTGAAGACAAATTGGAATGGGACGTCAACACCCCAATTCCATACAATTTCTATGGACGAGAAGGCTTCAACCAATGGAAGGCAAGAATTAAAGACTTCTTGATGATGAGGGACCTTGAGGAATGGGTCGTATTGATGGAAGGATTCCAATATCCAAGACGGTCAAAGGGAGGATTCCTCAAGATGAAGAAGTGGACCGAGGAACAAATTCAAGAATTCGAGAAAAACACAAAGGTAATAAAATTCTTAGTTGATTTGATTCCTAACGACATTGTGTGTAGGTTAGGTAATTATTTGGATTCCAAGGAGTTATGGAGCCAAGTGGCAAGATTCCATGAGAACTCTCAACCGGTCCAAGAAGACAAAGAAGAAGAGGAATGTTCATCGGCTCAATTGGAGGAGGCCGAAGAAACAAGTTCATCCTCACAAGAAAGTGAGGAGTCGGAAGTTGAAGAGGAGTCAACATCTGAGAAGGAAGAAGAGGTAGAATTGGAAGAAGCCTCCACTTCTAGGATTGAGGGGGAGGAGATTAGGGCATCCTCGATACCGGAGCAACAAGAAGAACCATCTACCTCCGGTCGAGAGGAAGGGGAAGCTCGGGACTCCCCTACCGTGGAAGGTAATTCAAGCAATTCAATTAAAATTAAAAAAAACTTATAATTTGCTTTGAGTGTAGGGAAGTCGGGCATTACAAGAGTAAGTGCCTAAGAAGGTCAATAAAAGTCAATCGACACCAAAATTCCAAGAAAAGTCAAAGGAAGTCGGAGCCCCGACAATTAAAAGAAAGGAGAACGTGGTGTACTTCAAATGCAACCAAAAAGGCCATTATAGGAGTCAATGCCCTAGGGGGAGCAAGAAGGTCAAAGAAGGGGCCACACATGTAGGAAGAGCCTCTAAGGTAAACACTAAGGTAAAATTTATTAATGCACCTTCTTTAAGTTATAGGCAAAAGCATGCTTTTAATTCACATGCAATTCATCAAGAAAAACATGCTAATAGAAATAATAGATTTTATTGTCTAGGTGCTAAACATATCGATATTAGGAATAAAGAGAAATTTAGGACTAATGTTCCTAAAATAATTTTACCTAGGGAGACCATTAGAAAGACATATGCCTAGAAAGGAGAATATCTCAAGAGTTAATGAAAAATCAAAAATTGAGATATTAGAAAAGGAAAATCAAGTCTTGAGGTCAAGGCTTGAGAAAATGGAAAAGACCCTTAGAAATATATAAAATCAAATTAAGGGGTCAAATGGTCAAAGTCAAGGGCCTAGGAGACAAGAGTCATCCAAGGGCAAGCTTAAGCCCAAAAAGACCTATCACAATGTTCCATTCGATTATGGAACTCAATCTAGGTCTAGGAAAACCAAGGTCAATAGGGAAGTCATCCCTAAAGTTGACCAAGGTGGGTGCCTAGTGGCTAGGGTTTCGAAGAAACCTAGGGAAGCCACTAAGAAAGTCAAAGGGGGAGTTATCTATAGAGTTGACCTAGGCAAGACCAAAATGACCAAGGCTTCTAAGCCTAGGAGGGTCATTAGGAGGGTATCTAGGAAAGTTATCCTTAGTGAATACCTAGTAAACCAAAGGAGCTCCAATAGGTATTGGGTTCCTAGGAGTGTGATCGATTTACGCTAAATGGATTAGGTTGTGCCAACTTTAAATGGATGGGTAGTTAACCTAACCATGGTAAAGGTGACACTTTAGGTCATTTTCAAGGTTATGGGTACCTTGGAAATGTGGTTGAAACTTAATCCTAAAAGATTTTAGGATGTGCCAATATATTTTGAAGATTATGAAAAATCAATCAAATTGGCACAAACTAGTTTTAGAGGTCATGGTGTGTCATTTTGGGTTTTTGGCACACTTGAGAGATTAATAGTAATATGGCAAAATGAATTTAATTCTAAAAAATGACAACAAATATTAAAATTTAGGTATTATATACCTTTACATTTTATTTGTCATGTTTTGATTGTCATATACCATGTCATGACATCATATCTACTTTTAATTATATAATATCATGATCATGCTTAGGATTAAGGTTAAATGTTATGTATGTTTAGATTTATATCATATGTCATGACATCATGATCATTGGCCATGCTTATTTATGCAATCATTTATATCATGATCATTTCATGCATTAATAAAATTGAGTTAAGGACTATGACATGACTTAAAGTCCCATGTATAAGGGAATCAAGTAGTGTTTCCTTAGAAAAATACATGAAATCCTAGTTTAGGATTAACAAAACTCACATCTCATATTACATTGACATGTGTGTGTATTGATACACCCTAGACACATGTGAGATGCTAGAAAATGAGTTAAGTTCAAGGTGCATAGTTCTTGCATCTAGATGAACTCAAACTCACTTTTATACCATGGATGAATCATGAGGAAAGCTTGTGTACAAGTTATGTGCATTAAGCCCATAGACCATGGTTCAATATAAGATTTTAAAACTATTTCAAAATCATTTTGAAAAACCCTGGTGCAACGTATCTTTTGATAGAAGTCACCATTGATAGAGTTGATACAAAGTGAACCCAAAACAATGAAGTTTTTTCTCATTTTTGAACTTTGTATCAAACTCACTATTTTATGGGTAAATTATTTTTCAAATATTTTTCACCCATTGTACATGGTATAAGTAATGTACGTATGAAGTTTCATTATTTTTCAAATTGCGTATATTTACTTATGATTTTTGAAAATTAGTTTCTGAAAGTTGAAAACTGCATTTTGCAATTATCAGTCGACTGTCATTATTGGCAATCGACTGGCATCGACGGCAGTAGACTGATGACTGTAAGAAGTTGACTGCTAGGTCTGATTTCGGATAAACAAGATTTGTTTAGCCCAATTTCAGCTATGGTAAGGTTCCCTAACCACTCCTAATCCTAGGATATGATTTGGAAAGCATTAGAAAGGGTGAAAATCCATTGGATATGGATTAGGAGAATTGTTTAGGGTGTGTATCAATTTAAATTGAGTGAAAGTTCAAGTTTGAACTTTTAACCTTAATTTTGATGGTTTAGAGTGCCTATAGGCTTAGGGACTTCTCAAGGACATTGTTGGTGCAATGGTCAAGAGGGAGCAAGCCTTTAGGGGGAGGTATTCATCATGGGATGATGGATGTATTCTTCCTCATGAGGGGGAGAAATGGGAATGTGAGATGCTCAATTTGGAAATTGAGAGAGTTTATAGGAGTGCCTCTCTTGAGTGATATGAGACTTATCACTAGGAAGAGTGAAGACATCCTAGGTGTTTTTGGACTAAGGGGGAGATTGTAAGATCTCATTGGGATATGAGACATTGACCTCCATGGGAAGAACCTTTTTGATGTATGTTAAAAAGGGGGAGAATTGACATGTGAAAATTATGGGATTACCAATTTGGGAGAATTGGTAAGGAGATTTGAGTTAGGGTTTAGGCCTAACTCAAAGGTGTTTGGTTTTTGTCAAACATCAAAAAGTGGGAGATTATTGGTGTAATCGACCCAGGTCACGATTGATCTGACTCGAGTAGTGTTTTGATGTTTGACATTGATGTTTGACAATATTTTGGGGAGATTATTGATGCAATCAACCCGGATCATGATTGACCAGACTCGAGTTTGACTCGAGGGGTATTTTGATGGTTGACTAGGGTTGACCATGTGATGAAGAAAGTCCAAGTCATGGGTACTTGACATGGCAAGTCCAAGTGGGACACTTGACATTTGGGAAAGTCTAAGTCTTGTGTACTTGGCATGAAAAGTCCAAGCACGGGTCTTGGCAAGGGAAAGTCCAAGCTTGAGTTTTGGCAATTGGAAAGTCCAACATGGAGTTGGCATAGAAAGTCCAAGGGTGTAGTCTTGGCGGTGAAAGTCTAAGTCATGGGTACTTGGCATTTGGGAAATCTAAGAGTTGATATTGGCAGCATAAAGTCCAAGGGTGGAGTCTTGGCAGCATAAGTCTAATGGTTAGTGGCGTAAAGTCCAAGCGTGGTCTTGGAAGCGTAAGTCCAATATGCCTTGACGGTGTAGACACTGTTAGCATGACAATAGCTGATGGAAACACTTGAAGGCTAGCGTATGGATAAACAAGTCATGGATGACTTGGAGATATCCAATAGGTGCGAGGATGACGGAGGTGGCTAGAAGGCTTAGGTCTAGGCTAAGCGTGGTCTAGAAAGTATGGGGGCACTATACTTGGGGTTAAACCTCATGTTTGAGGTTATCGATTGACCGGGGCTTTATACCGGTCGGATGGTCAAGTGTTTGACACTTGGCAACCGAGTCGACACTCAATAGTCGACTGAGATTATGACTAGTTCGACTGTTGTGAGTTGACTAGTGCTCAAGTGCGATTTAGGGCCGAAAAAGCCTTGGCAGTCGACTGCTCATTGTAGCAGTCGACTGATGGTTTTTTGGTCGCAAGCACATAACGCTCAGTAGTCGACTGGGCAGTTGGCTACGGGCATTGGCAGTCGACTGGCGATGTTGGCAGTCAACTATCAAGTGATCCGTTGGAACTTTTTCAGCGTAGATCGAGCCATTGTCTCACAACAATAGTGTTGGTAGTCGACTAGGGCCTTATGGCAGTCGACTGCCAAGTGCAAAAATAGCCCAAGGGCAGGTTATAAAGGTAGCTCAAAGGGGAGGTTTTGGCAGCGATTTCTTGTGCATTTTTGAGGCGATTTGCTGGTGCAAATCAGGGTCTTCAAGCACGGTTCAAGCAATCAACAAGCAAGCATTCCAAAGCAATAATTGTAAAGTTTTCTTTACGTTGTTTTGTATATTCATCTTGTATTTGTTTGTTTTACCTTGTATTACTTGTTGTAATCTCTTGTAAGAGGTTTCTCCGCCTTCGACTTATTGTTGAGAAGGAGTATTTGATTAGTGGTGTTGTTCGTATCGCTAGAGCTCATTTGAGCTCAATCCGTGGAGTATGAACCTTGAGGTTCCGAACCACGTTACATCTTGGTGTATTTGTGTTTGTCTTTATTTTTGTTTTTGCTATTATATATATTCCGCTGCACATAACAAGTTTTGTAGAGATGAACACGAACGAATTCCATCGACGTATGATGAATCCCTATTCACCCCCCCCCCTCTAGTTGGCGCATAGGTCCTAACAAGGTCATCCCTAGAGTTGACCGTGATAGGACTCAAGTGACTAAGGCTTTGAAGAAGTCTAGGAAAGTCACTAAAAATGTTACAAGAGAAGATATCCCTAGAGTTAATCTTGACAAGACCAAAATGACCAAGGCTTCTAAGCCTAGGAGGGTCATTAGGAAGGTATATAGGGGGATTATCCCTAGTGAGTACCTAGTAAACTCAAAGAGATCCAATAGATTTTAAGTTCCTAGAAGTGTGATCCCTTCACGCTAAATAGGTTTAGGGTGTGTCAACCTTAAATAGATGGGTAGTTAACCTAATCATGGTAGAGTTAACACTTTAGGGCATTTTCAAGGTAATGTGATACCTTGGAAATGAGATTAGATTATAATCCTAAAAGATTTTAGGATGTGCCAATTAGAATTATGAAGCTTGAAAATTTGATTATAATTAGCACCAGTAGGTTTAGAGTTAAAAGTGTGTCATTTAGATTTTGACACACTAGAAGGATTTGAATTGTCATTATGGCAAATTGGATATAATTCTTGAAAATGAAAATTGGAATTAATACTTAGGTACTTTTATACCATGATATTATATATTTGCTATGCTTGTTTGTCATATGTCATATCATGACATCATGTTTCATATGGTCTTTTAAAATGTCATGATAGTACTTAGAGTGATTAATGTCATGAGTAATACTTAAGTTATTCTTACAATGTCATGACATCATGAATCATGGACAAATGTTTTAATTTATACAATCACTTATGCCATGATCATAATTCATGCATTAGGATTATTAAAATTGAATTTAAGGACAAATGACATTATTTTATGTCCTAGGTAAAGGAATCAAATGGATATGCCTAGATATAACACATGAACCCTTAGATTTAGGGAAGAACAAAATCTACATCTCACAAAGATCATAAGGATGACATGTGTGTATTGATATACCCTAGACACATGTGAGATATTAGGAAAATGAGTTAGCTTCGTGTGCTTATATAGTATATTTATATGAACTCAAACTCATAATATAACATGAAGAAATCATGGGGAAATCTAATGTACAAGTCATGTACATCTAGCCCATAGATCATGATTGAAATTAAGGTTTGAAAATAATTTTAAAATCTTTTTGAAAAACCTTGGTGAAGCTATTTTGATAGTAATCATCATTGATAAGATTGACACAAAGTTAGGCAAAACATTGAAGGTTTCAATATTTTTGAACTTTATATCAATTTTGAAATTAATGGGTATTTTCATATAAACCAAATTTTCACCCATAATATTTGACATAAGTATTGTACATATGAATTTTCATGATTTTTCTAGACTCATATAATTACTTATGAATTTTCAAAATTCATTTCTGAAGTTTGATTTCTACAAACTGCAGAAACCAATCAACTACCGCATGGAGCAGTCGACTGATTACTTATTTTAGTTGACTGTTAGTTTGATTTTGGCTGAACAAGAGTTGTTTAGCCATTTATCAATACCCCTATGTACCATAATTGCTTCTAATCTTATGATATGCTTAGACAAGCATTGGAAGGATGAAATATTCATCGAAAATGATTAGGAGAGTGTTGATTAGAGTGGAGAATCAAATTTCAAGAAAATTTCAAGTTCAAGTTTGAATTTTTACCCTTATTTTTTATTATTTAGGTTCTATAGGCTAACGAACTCTCCAAGGACATTGTTTGTGCAATGGTCAAGGGGGAGTAAGCCTTTAAGGGGAGTTTGTCCATCAAAGGATGATGAATATTTTTTTTAAAGAAGGAGAATGAAAGATTGTCTCTCATTTAGTGATAAAAGTTTTATCACTAAGAAGAGTGAAGACATCTAAGATGATTTTGGACAAAGGGGGAGAATGTAGAATCTCATTGATAGATGAGACATTGAAAACCTTGGTAGGCTTTTTAATGTATGCCAAAGGGGGAGAAATGAGGGTTTAAGTTAGGTAAACTTTCATTATGCTTTGACATAAAAAGAGTCGAGTTGGACTTATGGGATAGCCTAACTTAAAGGTGTTGTCAAATATCAAAAAGAGGGAGATTGTTGATGCAATCGACCTAGGTCATGATTGACCAGACTCGAGTGAGACTCGAGTAGCATCTTGATGTTTGACAATAGTTTGCCAATGGGTTTGATAATATGGTTTGACCATATGTTGACTATATGACTAGTGGATGATTGAGATATAAGATCATATGGGGGAGATTGTGAGGAGGATATTGTTGAAGCAATCGACCTCAAGTCAAGATTGACTAAGCTCGAGTGATACTCGAGTGGAAGTCCAAGATTGGAGTCTTGGAAATGGAGAAGTCTGTTGGTGCAACAATGCTCCAAGCAGTTATATATGTTTTGATGTTTGGATAATCATCTAAGTTAGGCAATGTTTTGTGATCTAATTGCAAATATGGTTAAGTGATAGGGAAATCCTTGGTAAAAGAGAAGTCCAAGTATGATCTTGGCAAGGAAAGTCCAAGGGACGGACTTGGCAGCATAAGACCAAGCTTGTAGTCTTGGCAGCGTAAAGTCCAAAGTGAACCTTGGCAAAGGAAGACCAAGTATGATCTTGGCAAGGAAAGTCCAAGGGATGGACTTGGCAGCGTAAGACCAAGCTTGTAGTCTTGGCAGCATAAAGTCCAAGTGAACCTTGGCAAAGGAAGTCCAAAGTAAGGTCTTGGCAGCATAAGTCCAAGATTGTAGTCTTGGCAGCGTAAAGTCCAAGCATTTGGCAACCCAAGACATGACGAAACCGAAGGAAGCTCTTGGAAGCAAAGCGCAAAGGATGAACAAGTCGCGGACTCGGAAGGATCCTAAAGGCGCAAGGCTTAATGAGGAGCTAGAAGGTTGAGTCTAGGTCTAGGGTGTAAAATCAAGTGTGAATTACTCATACTTGATGAGTATTAGTCGACTGATACGATGTATCGATCGGCCGTCGCGCTCGACCGAGTCGCGTAAAACCTCGCCATCACCGATCGCTTGTCACGGTCGACTAATGTTGCGATCAATCGATCGCCAAGGGCGCAATGACCGATCGATCAAGGAGAAAATCATCACGCACGCAATCCCACTCGACTCTCGCTTGATCACTGATCGATCACTCCATCGGGCCGATCGATGGAGGGATCACCGATCGATCACCTGGCCGTTGGAAATTACGGCTACGAATCTCCGTGGAGATCTCGGTTCGGTCGTTGACGGCGATGACGAATGACCGATGGAAAGCATCAGTCGACTGATCGAGGCCCAACGGGAAAAACAACCCCTCTTCTATAAAAAGGGGCCTTGGGGAGCTTGGTGAAGCTAGTGCTCTCATTCCTAACTACACCCTCGTGCTCACCAAGCTTTCCTAAGTGTTTTAGCAATTCAAAACCTCCTCTTCTCTAGTTCTTAATCATCCATCATTGTAAAGAAGAGGAGAGCATTGTAAGAAAGGTTTCTCCACCTTGGTTCATCCAAAGGAGAATATAGTGAAGCTTGGCTAGGACTAATCCACCTTACGGATTGTCGTGGAGTAGGAGCGTCATCTCCGAACCACGTACATCGGGTGTTAGCGTTTGGTTTCTTATTTCTTATTCATATTCGTTTTCGTATTTATATTGCTTCCACTAACTTACTTGTAGAAACGAAGAAAGGCTAATCACCCCCCTTCTAGCCATTACAAGGGTCCTAACAAGTGGTATCAGAGCTCGGATAGCTTGGAAGATCTCACCATCAACCAAGGCATCAATGGCTCTTCAAGAGGGATATAGCACCGCCAAGCCACCGCTCTTCGATGGGAGTCACTTTGCATATTGGAAAGGTAGGATGAAGTATTATCTTATGAGCAATATTGAAATTTGGCATAGTATTGTAGATGGCTTCGAGGAACCGGTGGATGAACATGGAAACCCTATTCCAAGCAAGGATTGGACAAGGGAGATGAACCGGAAGTTCGAGTCAAATGCAAAAGCCGTACTCACCATCCAATGTGGCATTACAATGGAGCAACTCAACAAGGTGGGGCCTTTCGAATCCGCCAAGGAGTTATGGGAAAAGCTCATTGAGCTAAACGAAGGTTCCAAGGAGTCAAAGAGGGCCAAGAAGGACCTACTAATTGGACAACTTCAAGCCTTCCAAATGAAGATGCATGAAACCATAAGCCAAATGCATGGAAGGTTCAAGGAGATTGTGAACGGACTCCATATCATAGGTGAGCGAGTTGACAACCGGGACCTGGTAAGGTATATTCTTCAAGCATTTCCTAGAAATTCTTTATGGACTTCTATAGTTGATGTCATTAAGGTAACTAGGGATCTTTCTCAAATTAAAATTGATGAATTATTTTGTGAGTTTGAATTACATGAGCAAACTAACATTTCCTCTAAGGAAAAGGGTTTAGCTCTATTTGTTGAAAAGAAGGAAAAGAAGAAGAAGGAAAGGAAAGAAGCATCATCATCATCCGAATCGGAGCATGACTCAAGTAGTGATGAAGACTCATCTAGTGAGATGGCAAATTTTGTCAAGAAGCTCTATAGGAAATCAAAGGAGTTCAAGAGTAGAGAAGCAAGGAAGGGATCTCATTCTTCAAAAGGTAAGTTTAGTGGTAATTCAAGTTTCAATAATAATGTGATTTGCCATGCTTGCAACAAGAAGGGGCACATAAAGCCAAATTGCCTGGAGCTAAAAAAGAAGGAGGAAAAAGAAAAGAAAAGGAAAGACAAGAGGGAGAAGAAGAATAAGGAGGCCATGGTGGCTCAAACCACATGGGACACACCGAGTGTTGAAGACTCCTCCTCCGATGATGAACTTTTCCACATCACACGCCATGTGGCACTCATGGCCCTAGGAGATGATTCCGGTACATCAAGCCAAGAAGACTCCTCAAGTGATGAATCGTCATCTAGTGACGATGAGGTAATGAACTCTCCCAAAGTCAAGCTTCTTTATAAATCAATTGCTTATCTTAAAGAGGCTCTAGATAAGTCAAAATCTAAGGTTAAGAGCATGAAGGTAGAACTAAAGGCCATTAGGAATGAAAAGACTTCACATGTTGATTCTTGCATGCTTAAGGAAGAAAATGACAAACTTAAGGATGAGGTTAGTGAATTGAAAGCATGTTTAGAGAAATTCTCAAATGGCTCAAAATGTCTTGATATGATCCTTAGTCGACAAAGAGTCGTTTACAACAAGGCCGGTTTAGGATATAAGCCAAAAGAAAAAGAAGTTGCTTATATTTCATTGATTAATAGGAAAGCAACCATTAAGGGAAAGGTTAAGAAAGCATGGGTACCTAAGAAGTTTTTACTTAATGTTACCGGTCCAAATGTTTGGGTACCAAAAGCTTGTGTTTTTCATGTGATTTAGGTAAGAGAGCAAGGTATGTGGATTGTGGATAGCGGTTGCTCAACACATATGACCGGGGATGTGAGCAAGTTCTCCACAATTAAGTATGTGAAGAAGGGAGCGGTGTCCTTTGGGAATAGTGGAAAACTCAATATATTAGGTAGAGGTACAATTGAGGTATCCCCCAAAATTGTTATTCACAAAGTCTTGCTAGTTGAAAATATGAAAATTAATTTATTAAGTGTTAGTCAACTTTGTGATGCAAACTATCATGTCTCCTTTGAATCCTCTAAATGCATGATTAGACATAAGGAATTAAATGATTGTATGTTAGTTGGATATAGGAAATCAAATATCTATTATGTTGATCTTTCATATGCTTCTAACATTTCAACTAAGTGTCTTGTTGCAAAAGAAGAAGAAAGTTGGCTATGGCATAGAAGATTGGGGCACATCAACATGAAAAACATAGCCAAGGTAGCCAAGATGGAGTTGGTCAAAGGGCTACCAAAGATCAAGTATGTCAAGAACAAAATGTGTGATGCTTGCCAAGAAGGAAAACAAACAAAGGCATCACACAAAGGTAAAACCTTAACTAATACTTCCTTACCATTAGAACTATTGCATCTTGATTTATTTGATTGCCATAGTACTCCATCTTTAAATGGTAACAAATATTGTTTGGTTATAGTAGATGATTTTTCTAGGTATACTTGGGTTTATTTTATGAAACATAAGGATGATACCTTAGAAATAATCATAGGATTTAGTAAAAGGGTTGAAAATGAAAAGAGTCTCAAAATCAACCGGATCCGTAGTGATCATGGTGGTGAATTTGAGAACTCAAAATTTTCACAATTTTGTTTAGAGCAAGGGTACAAGCATGAGCTCTCTTGTCCTAGAACACCTCAATAAAATGGGGTGGTGGAAAGGAGAAATCGTGCCCTACAAGAGGCGGCTAGGACTATGCTTAATGCATATTCTCTACCTAGCTACTTGTGGGCGGAAGCGGTTAATACCGCTTGCTATATCCAAAATAGGGTTCAAATCCATAGGTTTTTAGGAAAAATATCATTTGAATTATGGAATGGGACTATTCCCACAATTCATTATTTCAAAGTCTTTGGATGTAAATGTTGGGTTTCCGGCACCGCGGCGTGTGTGTGTTCGATCACGTTTCGCAAACATGAACACAGCGGAAGCAATAAAAATAATAAATCTATATTTATTACAACACACACAACACACGCATGCATATTACAACAAGTGTAGACATAACCGTAAATTTAAATTTGCAATAAAAGGAAATTTATCTACGTTATACCTTTCGTATGACGTGTAGCGGGAACGGCATCAATCGGAACGATCCTCGCTAGAATCGTCTCTATCCGTATCCACGCCGAGTTCCTCGGGATGACTTCGCTAAGCCACGAGCTTCGTCTTCGTACGGGTTACTAGCCTCGTGTTGAAGACGACGTGATCGAGAGATGATCACGATCCGAATCCAAATTCGGATCCTAATACGAGTTCTCAAAACTCGCTTCTCCGGAGAGGTATTCGTCAACCAATTGACGAATCCTTCGTCCTCCACCTCAGAGGATTACCGGAGATCGAATCCCCGGTAAGTTAGCCGCTGTCGGAGCTCTAACCGTCGTCCAAACGATGCTCCGACGAGAGGAGAACAAGCTGTCCAGAAAACTGGACAGCTTTGGTGGAGGTGATAAGCGCCGGCCAACCAAGAGAGATAGAGCTCACCTTGATGCCAAACTTGAAGGAGATCACCGGAGCACTAACCGGCAGCAGCTCGACGCCGGCGAGGGGGAAGGAAGCAGCCTTCTGGACGCCGGTTGGAGCCTCAAGGTGGGCGGCGGCAAGGAGGAGGAGAGTTAGCTCTGAATTTCTCCAAGGAGAGGTGGGCGGCAACTTAGGGTTGTGGATTAGGGCTTAAACCATCCCTTAAGCCCTCTTTTATAGAGAACTAATTCTCTTAATGGTTATTGGATCATAACCATTAGGCCCGTTAACCCGCTCCATTAAGATAAGTTAAAATAAACCAAACCATGATGGTTTATTTTAAGTTAAAACGAACCGAACCAACTTTTGGTTCATTCGTTTAAAATAAACCAAACCCTTTGGTTTATTCTCCTCCATTGGATTAGAACCAAACCATTTTGGTTCATCCATTACGTCTTCATAAGACTCGGCTCATCCACACTTCCATTGCGACTGAAACGATTTCATGCTCGCTTTATGTTTGATCCAACCAAACCTAGTTTCTCTCGGTCTGAGAATTCCATTCTCAAACTCGTTTTAAATCCTTTGGATTACGCTCGTTGTGCGTGTGACCAAATAGGTTCTCGGTTTATGTTGGCCATCTATAATTAACCATTAATTATAGAACGATCATGAGTGGCACCTAGTAGTACATCATGATCCCCAATTAACCGAAAAGATCAACGGTTGATCCATAACTATTTCTGAAACCCTTCAGCAGCTCGAATGATTCGTGCCCCATTCCCTTCACTCATCTTATACCCACTTGGTTCAGGACATGGTCTATAGTGTCAGTCCCCACTAGGCTGACTACGTCACACCTAGCCCAAGTATCATTTCCTCGTCCTACGGATTCTAGTTACTCCACATGTATCGAAGAGTACCTTACTCTAAACATGTAATGCTTTGGCCAAAGACTTTAGTAACAATCCGACGAGAGGCCATGGGTATACATCTCCTCGCAAGGAGTAGTGAATCCTTTATAGGCTATTCAAACACCTTCGATCACTTCGACTTATACCCAATCATCCCGGGTCCACATCTCCTTAGAAATGTTTGCTTAAGATGTCAAAGCATAAGTCTCCATGATCAAGATGACTTGAATACCGCAAATCAAAGGAACATCGCACTTAAGCCACAGTAAGAACTTCATTGACATATCTATATATGCAGAGAACCATATGAAGTCTTACGGCTGGTCACTCCAATGAACTAGTTACCATAACTAGCATCCACGATCAACTCCGGACATCACTATGTCTCCAGCCAGTGAGAATCAGCTGCTTGGATACACCAAGGAGTATACCTCGTGCTAGTCTCGACAGAATTGATGGTGTCCAACTCCATCAATTCATTGACTAGGGATAATTCCGATACATCACAATTACACATGTAGAGATACTCACTAGTTGTGATCCAATCACAAATTCTCTCATGCTGTGAATCGTATCGTGGACATTCAGTAAATGAGTTTAAGATCCAATCAAATACATGAAACATGTATACTCAAATAGTGAATCTTCATTTATCATATAAATGGTTCATACACAAGGCGATTGCCTTAGGACATCTCTCATATATTACTAACAGTAAAGTTTATATTTTAAACACCAAGGATAACTTAGGAAAATTTGAATCCAAAGCGGATGAGGGAATCCTAGTTGGATACTCATCCACAAGTAGAGGATATCGAGTCTACAATAAGAGAACCCAAGGGATTGAGGAGTCCTCCAATGTTCAATTTGATGAAACTACTAGTACCTACCCTAGAAAGTCCTCCATTGATAAGGATATTAATGACAATAATCAAGACATTACCCAAAAACTTTAAAATTTAACCATCAGGGGTAATGATCAAGGGGGAGGAAGAGGAGATTTCGATGATGAAAGGAGGGTAGAAGATAACAATGATCAATTTGAAACCCCTTCTAGAACCCTAAGAATTCATCAAGATCATCCACTTGACCAAGTAGTAGGAGATCTATCTCAAGGAGTAAGAACTAGGTCATTTCATAGACCTCCTACTAGTCAAGTAGCTCTCATTTCACAAATTGAGCCCAAATCGATCAATGATGCATTACATGATCCGGATTGGATTTTGGCAATGCAAGATGAATTGGCTCAATTTGAGAGGAGTCAAGTATGGGAGTTAGTACCTAGACCCAATGATAGCACCATAATTACTACAAGATGGGTCTTTAGGAATAAGCTAGATGACCAAGGAAATATCACTAGAAATAAGGCTAGGTTGGTTGCTAGGGGATTTAATCAAGTTGAGGGGCTTGACTATGATGAGACCTATGCCCCGGTTGCTAGGTTAGAATCTATTAGGATTCTCTTAGGATATGCTTCCTACATGGGATTTAAACTTTACCAAATGGATGTTAAATCGGCATTCTTAAATGGTTATATTAAGGAGGAAGTATATGTAGAGCAACCACCCGGTTTTGAGAACATAGATTATCCAAACCACGTTTATAAGCTTAGGAAAGCATTATATGGGTTAAAACAAGCTCCCCGGGCATGGTATGAAAGATTGTCATCTTTCTTAATTTCTAAGGATTTTAGAAGAGGCCAAGTAGATCAAACCTTGTTTATAAAGTCAACATTAAAAGATATCTTCATAGCCCAAGTATATGTTGATGACATTATTTTTGGGTCAACAAATGATGATCTTCTTCAAGACTTTATAAAAAACATGGAAAATGAATTTGAAATGAGTTTAGTTGGAGAGCTCAACTTTTTCCTAGGGTTACAAGTCAAATAAACCCATGAGGGTATTCATATTTATCAAACCAAATATGCAAATGAAATGATCAAGAAATTTGGTTTGGAAAATGCCAAAATTGTAACCACTCCTATGGCCACTAGCACTAGAATAGATAGTGATCATGAAAGAAAATCAATTGATCTTAAACTTTATAGGAGTATGATTGGTAGCCTACTATATCTAACCGCTAGTAGACCCGATATCTTATTTGTGGTAGGTATGTGTGCTAGATATCAATCTTGTGCCAAAGAATCACATTTAGTAGTCGTTAAGAGAATTTTAAGATATATTAAAGGCACCCTAAATGTAGGACTTTGGTATCCTAGGACTAGGTCGTTTGAATTGCTTGGCTATACCGATTCCGATTATGCCGGGTGTAAATTGGATAGGAAGAGTACTAGTGGTGGATGCCAATTTCTTGGGTCCTCCCTAGTTAGTTTGAGTAGTATGAAGCAATATTGTGTTGCTTTATCAACCATCGAAGTCGAATATGTGGCTATGGGTGGTTGTGTAGCTCAATTACTTTGGATGAAACATACTCTTGTGGACTATGAGCTACACTACTCTAACATTAAAGTTTATTGTGACAATGTGAGTACCATCAACTTGACCAAAAATCCGGTACATCACTCTAGGACCAAGCACATTGAAGTGAAACATCACTTCATAAGAGATCATGTGGCAAGAGGGGACATTGAACTTAATTATGTAGAATCTAAGTCTAACCTTGCCGATATCTTCACAAAAACTCTTCCCGAAACCGAATTTTCATCATTAAGGAGAGAGCTTGGTATGTGTTTTGTAGAGTAAAAGTCTAGGTTTGCATGATCCCATGTTAAGCTTTATATCTTGATACATCTCACAAAAGCCTTAAGAAACTTTGATTTTTGTATTGAGCCACTTAGAAATATGTGAGATGATAGGGAAGGTGTACTTGGCTCATCATGCTTGTTATGATGCATTACTATGAGCCAATGACACACCTAGAGACATAAATACCTTATGGACCAATCATTGGGAAGGCTTGTATTCAAGTAATGGATACATAGCTCTAAGAACATGGTTGGAAATTCCAAATCATATATATTTTAAACTATATTCATCATATTTTGAAAAACAGTTTTCAAGTGGAACACAAAAGTGATACAAAGTTTGCAAAATCTTTAGAACTTTTGGTAGGTTCCAAGTTTGTATCAATCTTGAAATCTGGAAAACATATATTTTTAAAACTATTTTTCCTTAATAAAGTATGATTCCATAAATGTGTACACAAAATTTCGTGATTTTTCAAGGTTTCTAGAATTTCTAACGCATTTCTGAAGTTGGGCTGAAAAGGCTGAAATTTCGATTTCAGGCATAGCAGTCGACTGGTTCAGAAACCAGTCGACTGATACACTGTATTTTCGGATAAACAGCTCCATGTTTTGGTATTTAGTGTATCTTTGATGTCCTAAAACTATAGTATGATAATATTGCGTATACATAAAGTTTTAGGATTGATTAATGCAGTGTTTTAGGGGGAGTCTCATAAATTATATCTTTTTCATCCCCAAAACCATTGTTGGTGCAAAGTTAGGACTTAACTTTTGAATTTTTTATTATGCTTTGCGTCAAATATTATTTACACATCCTATCTTGGATTAAGGGGGAGCTTAATTTCAATCTTATACCTTAGTCCAAGATCCAACACCTTTAATTCTTTCATATTTGAATCCTTCTCTTTTTGATGTATGTCAAAGGGGGAGAAGGAGTATTTAAGTTATAATTCATATTGAAAATATGATTATGTACGTACTTTTAAAGACCTAACTTAAATGATTGTCAAACATCAAAAAGGGGGAGATTGTTGGTGCAACAATGCTCCAAGCAGTTATATATGTTTTGATGTTTGGATAATCATCTAAGTTAGACAATGTTTTGTGATCTAATTGCAAATATGGTTAAGTGACAGGGAAATCCTTGGTAAAAGAGAAGTCCAAGTATGATCTTGGCAAGGAAAGTCCAAGGGACGGACTTGGCAGCATAAGACCAAGCTTGTAGTCTTGGCAGCGTAAAGTCCAAAGTGAACCTTGGCAAAGGAAGACCAAGTATGATCTTGGCAAGGAAAGTCCAAGGGATGGACTTGGCAGCGTAAGACCAAGCTTGTAGTCTTGGCAGCATAAAGTCCAAGTGAACCTTGGCAAAGGAAGTCCAAAGTAAGGTCTTGGCAGCATAAGTCCAAGATTGTAGTCTTGGAAGCGTAAAGTCCAAGCATTTGGCAACCCAAGACATGACGAAACCGAAGGAAGCTCTTGGAAGCAAAGCGCAAAGGATGAACAAGTCGCGGACTCGGAAGGATCCTGAAGGCGTAAGGCTTAATGAGGAGCTAGAAGGTTGAGTCTAGGTCTAGGGTGTAAAATCAAGTGTGAATTACTCATACTTGATGAGTATCAGTCGACTGATACGATGTATCACGATCGGCCCAGTCAGCGTTCGAGTCAAGGTAAAACCACGCCATCGATTGACTACCTTGGTCGAGCGATCGATATGTTGCGATCGATCGCCAAGCGCGCATGATCGGTGATCAAGGAGAAAATTGCCACAGAATCGATCCACTCATTGCCGCTTGATCACTCGGTGATCACTCCATCGGTGATGGAGGATCACCGACCGATCACCGCCATCGGAGATCTTGGTTCGGCCGTTGGCTTGCAAGCGATCGGCCGATGGAAAGCATCAGTCGACTGATCGAGGCCCAACGGGAAAAACAGCCCCTCTTCTATAAAAAGGGGCCTTGGGGAGCTTGGTGAAGCTAGTGCTCTCATTCCTAACTACACCCTCGTGCTCACCAAGCTTTCCTAAGTGTTTTAGCAATTCAAAACCTCCTCTTCTCTAGTTCTTAATCATCCATCATTGTAAAGAAGAGGAGAGCATTGCAAGAAAGGTTTCTCCACCTTGGTTCATCCAAAGGAGAATATAGTGAAGCTTGGCTAGGACTAATCCACCTTACGGATTGCTGTGGAGTAGGAGCGTCATCTCCGAACCATGTACATCGGGTGTTAGCGTTTGGTTTCTTATTTCTTATTCATATTCATTTTCGTATTTGTATTGCTTCCGCTAACTTACTTGTAGAAACGAAGAAAGGCTAATCACCCCCCTTCTAGCCATTACAAGGGTCCTAACAAAGTCCAAGTATAAATACTTGGCAAGAGAAGTCCAAGAATGTATTCGTGGCAATAGAGAAGTCCAAGTATAGATACTTGGCAAGAAAAAGTCCAAGGGTGAAGTCACAAGGAAAAGTCCAAGTATGGATACTTGGCAAAGGAAAAATCCAAGGGTATAGTCTTGATCGTGTAAATCCAAGTGTGTAGTCTTGGCAACAAAAGTCTAAATATGAAATTTGACAAAGGAAAGTCCAAGGATGTAGTCTTGGTCATGTAAATTCAAGGGTGTAGTCTTGGCAGTGAAAGTCTAAGTTTGGAGACTTGGTAAAGGTAGACCCATTAGCATGACATGGTCAACAGAAGCACTTGAAGGCTAGGGCCAAGAGTGAGGAGTCGTGGACTCGAACCAAGGGCTTGAGACTGATGGAAGTGGTTTGAAGACTTAGATCTAAGCTAAGGGACCCAATAGCATGATATAGCCGATGAAAGCACTTGAAGACTAGCGCAAAGGGTGAAGGAGTCATGGAGGACTCAGATGGACCTTGAGGGTGTGAGGCTGATGGAAGTGGCTAGAAAGCTAAAGTCTAGGCTATGGGTGAGTGATAAGTATGAAGGTATCATACTTGGGTTAAACCTCAGTTTTGAGGTTTATCGGTCAACTGGTTAAGTATTCAGCATGCAGGAGGCTTAGTTAACCTGGATAGTCGACTGAGATTATAACCTAGTCGATTAGTGAGTAGTCTACTATGGCTTGACTGTTGAATGTGGCTCTAGCAGTCGACTGGTGGCTTAGACCAGTTGATCGCCATGGATGAGCAGTCAACTGGCATTAGTGGACACGAGCACAAAAGGTCTCGTAGTTGATTGGGTAGTCGATTGAAAGCTTGACAGTCGATTGATGGTAATGGCAATTGACTGCTCAGGTATCTATTAGACAAAAATCCTATGTGGATAAGTCCATTATGAGACAATAGATAAGGGGGCAGCCGACTAGGGGTAAGGCTGGTCGGCTATCAAGCAATGAATCAGCCCAACAAGAGCTTTAAAAGGTGGGCACGAGGAGTTCTTCCAAAGGGGGTTTTGTTGAGGATTTTGAAGGGGAAATGCCATTGTGATTCCTGACCTTCAAAGACATTCCAAAGCAATCAAATACTCTTGTGTAAAGTGGTTCTTTGTATTTTTAGTTTTATTTCTTTACCTTGTATTTGCTTGTATTGTAAGCTCTTGTAAGAGGTTTCTCCATCTCCAAATTGTTTCTGAGAAGGAGAAGTTCATAATAGTGGTGTGCATCACTAGAGCTCGATCGTGGAGTAAGAACTAGGGTTCTTAACCACGTTAAATCTTGTGCTATGAGTGTTTGTCTTTATTTTTGATTTATGCTTTATTATTTGCGCTGCGCATGACAAATTTTGTAGATGAACATGAACAAAATTGAAACGATGCTATTCACCCCCCCCCCACCAGTGCACCAAATGGTACCCAACAAAAGTTGTGCTTCTTTGGACTGTATATGATTTTCTAGCTTATGGTATGTTATTGAGATGGAGTACCACTGGAAACTTGGGATGCCCAATACGTATAGAGAGATCAAAGTAATTCAGATTAAGACATGGGAAGAAGGTCAGTTATTTTGATTATCATAGATAATTTTTACTACAAAATTGTAAATTCATAAGGAATAAAGAAGAATTCATTAAGAATAGTATTGAAAGAACACCTTTGCCATTAAAATTAATTGTCCAATGCATATGCTATAGAGTGCTTAACTTTCTATCTGTTATTGAAAAACTAAATGTTACAACACATGGTTATGGAAGTATGTATAAATGGACTAAACTGAGTATATTTTGAGATTTACCATATTGGCAGAGTCATTGATTCATCATAATCTCGATGTAATGCATATTGAGAAGAATATTTTTGATAATATGATAAATACAATAATGGATATTTCTGAAAAAACGAAAGACAATCTGAATATAAGAAAAGATATGTGTCTCCTTTGTAAACGATCCACTCTTGATGTTGATGAAAGTAGTAGGGGTCAAAGTCAAAGACATTTTATACATTGAATAAGAATCAGAGATGAATTATTTGTGAATGATTGAAATCATTGAGATTTTCGGATGGTTATGTCTCTAATCTTGGAAGATGAGTCGATATGAAGAAATGCAAATTGATAGTTTGAAAAGTCATGACTATCATATATTTATAGAAAGGCTAATTCTTATTGCTTTTAAGGAAATCTTACCAAATTTTGTATGGAGTGTTATTACAGAATTAAGCATTTTCCTTCATGATATTTGCTCATAGTGTTGAGACATTCACACATGGGAACATTAGAGAGAGACATTTCAATTTTTTGTGTAATTTAGAAAGAATATTTTCATCATCATTTTTTGATTCCATGGGAATATTTTTGGTTCACTTGCTATATGAAGCCAAAGTTGGAGGTCTTATTCAATTTCGATGGATGTAACCATTTGAAAGGTAAACTTTTTATCTTCTATACTTCATTATCAATACATTATAAAATGTCCAATTTTATTATATATTAATTTCTAATACATTTTATTTTATTACAATTAGATTCCTATAACATTTGAAGAAAAAAATGAAAAATAAAGCACATGTTGAGACTTCTATTGTTAATGCATATATTATGGAGGAAGTTACAACTTTTGCATTATATTATTTTGAGCCTCACGTTCAGTGCAAAAGACAAAGAGCAGGAAGAAATGATGTGGGTCATATTGATTCAAATTTGTAGTCATTCTCAATTTTTAACTACCTTGATCGACCGAGTAGACCATATATACATAAATATTTAACTATTCAAGAATGGTAGGTTGCTCACATATATATTTTACTGAACTGTCCAGAAGTAACACCATATTTCAAGTTAGTATATATTTGCTATATTATGTATTTCCTATGTTGTAAATTATTTGTGTTACAATTTTTTTTATGGTAGAATTTTCCAAAACCTATACTATGAGCTTCCATCACATGAGTTTGATCGTTTCTGTGATGAAGAATTCGTACCATGTGTAATAATATGGTGAAAAAAAATTAAACTTGGGTATATGGATTAAATCCCATTAAGTAGCTAATGGGTTTTAATGGGTTTTAATTAAGGGTTGGATTTAATTCGGTTTGGCTTGAACCGAACCAACGAACAACATTTAAAGAGGTCGAACCGTCGATTAGCCACTACCGCATTTCTTCTCTTCCACATCGCGACCTTCTTCTCCTCGCTCGCGATTTTTGCTTCACCTCTGCCTCTCGTCTCTTTCGAACCTTAGCTGCTGCCGACAATTTCTTCCGGTGGGAGATTCAGCTGGAGGGAGGGACGTCGATCGAGCTTCGCCAGGCTTAAATCGAATGAGGGATCTCGTTGGGAGCTAGGGATCAGCAGGAGGTTCACGCTACCAGATTGTGAGCTGCCCTGCCCGAACGCTGCCGGAGTTAGGTAGGTCAGTGATCCATTTTCTTGATCTCGGATGAGATCCATTTTCATCTGAAATCCCTATCCCTCTTAGCTTTGATTTTTGGTGGTATGGGTAGCAGTGACTGGTAGCTATTGTGGGAGAAATTTTCGGTGAACAAAGTAGATTGGGGAGGAATACCGCTGGTGTGGCTTCATTGCTGGTACATCTTGATCTTTCTCTTCATCTTCTATTGGTTCAATTTTTGTTGATCATTGATGTCGAGTGGATTGTGGTTGTCGGTCAGTCAACAGTTTCTTCATTAAGAGATTTCTGAGTTTGTTGTGATAAGGAATGTTGATCCAAATCACTGTGGTCGAGATGTGTGTAGTATATGATGCTCTGTGTATGGCCTGTTGGTGAAGATTTGGTCGGTAAGTTTTGTTTCCTTTTCTATTCTGTTCAAGATGTTTTCCGATAGATCAATGTGGTTGCATTAATGGTAATTGTTGTATGTGTTGTGATCTATTCGGTGGATGAGTTAGGGAGGTTTTACTGTCATCGATCCAGTGAGGTTGGAGCTGTGGATCGTGCTTAAGGTAAGGATGGGATCCGATGAGTTTGTTGTCGATGAATCGGTGGTTGATGCAGCTGTGAAGTGTAAATTGGGTATAATCCTTGTTTTTCCCTTTACCTGTTCTGTTCATGGTGGTTTCAGATCTGTAATCAGTGAGTTGGTGCAATCAGGTGAGACTGTTTTAAGTGTTGTTTAGATCTATTTACCTTAATTGATCCTGTGGATGTCAGTGATCTATTATGAGTGGGGTTATGGTGTATCAGATTGGGATACTCGAGTTTCTAACTCGTAGACGAGGGAAGGATGCGAATATAGAAACGACGTAGTAGCTAAGTGATGTATTGTTGGATACTTGTACTTAATCATAGTTTGCTATTATGTGCAGGTTTGGGATTCGAGGAAGGTCCCTGGGCTTGAGGATCATTATTACGGGATTCGTATCAGGTGGGTAATATCTACCCTGGTCAGGTAGTTTTGACTTATTCTGGTGCATGAATATTGGACTTATAATGATACCTTTGATCTTAATCCACTCTTATTTAATCATATGCTTGTACTGCCTTTGACCTTTGAGATATATTGTTGTTACTTCATTGATTATCTATCACGAATATGAACTACAAACCCTATTGTGTGTTAGCTGATGGATGTTTAGTAAGTACATGTGGTTAGGGTTATCATTGTGAACTCAGATTGGGTTACCGTGTCACATCACTAGGGTTAGGTGATGGAATTGATTATAAAGTCGATTTTCTATATCGTACACATATTAGTTGTGCACCTATGGTGGATTTAGTCATAT
Source organism: Wurfbainia villosa (assembly GCA_025175895.1). Lineage (NCBI taxonomy): Eukaryota > Viridiplantae > Streptophyta > Magnoliopsida > Zingiberales > Zingiberaceae > Wurfbainia > Wurfbainia villosa. Next base: position 136,052,039 of record CM045986.1, on the reverse strand, counting down.
GTGCATAGATAAGTGTGTGTGGTTGTCAGTATGTGGCAAAGGACTAGAGGTCTTAGCATGATTATATATCCATTATAGATCGTGTGACTGCGTATGGTTATATGGATGGTCGACAATATCTCGCTACGGACTATAGGTCTTAGCATGATTGACTGTCAGATGTGTATGACTCTCTGTGTGATAGAGAGAGAGTCTTGTGGATTAGTAGTCATTGCATAGTTGACTTTTGATTGACCAGGACTTCCCGTGGGATAGGGAGTGTTGCGAGGATACGTGTATGGAGCTATGCATTATTACATTGCATGCATGCTGGCGATTAGGTCTCCCTTGTGGTTGAGAGGGTTGTCAGTCATCCTGCCTCCCCGGCCACTCGGGATAGTGGTAGTAGGGTTGAAGGCAGAGCATTGGATGTGCCGCACTCGGCCACTATAGACGTGGTAGCTGGAGTAGCATGCATCTTGTCCTGTCATGCAGCACTCGGCCACTCATGGGTAGTGGTAGCTAGAGTCGCTTACAGCAGGGACCCCTAGGGTAGCATATAGCTCTATGGCGGCTAGCTACCAGTCATACTACCCAACTCGGCCACTTGAGAGTAGTGGTAGCTGGAGTCGGGATAGTAGTCATGTCATGCCACCCTGGCCACTCTGGGGTCGTGGTTGGACGGGTCCGCAGACATGGTCATGCATATGCATTGTTGATATATATGTATGCATGTATTTGATATATGTTTTACATATGCCTGTGAGATCCTGCATATGTTTGTACATCATGATACATGCTATTTGCATATTATATACTGCTATGTGTTGAGCATGATATATGTGTTGGTCCAGACTGTTGTATGCATTTGATTAGCGTCATGTCCTAGTATGGATCGAATTGTTATTACATGTGATTATATACTGTTCATATGTCTGAGTATTGGTCAGGTATGGGATTGACCTTGTACGTTATATGAGTTATATTATTGTATACCTGTTCAGGATGATATAGCTTATGGTGTTGCAGACCGTCAGGTACGTGGTACATTACTTCATGTTCAGTTGATCAGTTTAGTATATGCATTGAGTATTACTATACTGGTGGTTACTTGTTATTACATTTAGGACTGTATGTCTGTTGGATTTTTCTGTATACCTATAGATCATCACATGTATACTTGTAGATCTCTATATCCTTATATGTTGTTCATGCACTTTCTACATATTACCCCTGAGTTTATACTTACCACTCCGGACCTTGGATTTCCTGTTGCCCAGGTAACAAGTAGAAGATTCCTTGGACGTTCGGAGCTCCACCAGCTGATCTCATCTCACTCCAAATGGTTGGATAGTATTTCCATATCGATGTTGTATTCTTATGGATTGATGTTTTTTTGGGTTTTATCATATATCATTTCCATATTTGTGATATACGGATGGGTTGTATGTATTTGGCCTTTGATGTGGTTTCTATTATGATTCTTATTGTGTCAAGTCACTCCAGAGTGCATAGTTGAGTCGTTTGTATCTTTATTATTTGTCAGTATCTTCTGCTGTATTTTATGGATTATGTCCATATATTTGATATATGATTGTGGCCAAAAGGCTTTATGTATATCAGGGAATTGTATCACGTACAGGGGAGATGTTGTCCAATTATTTTTGACTCGGCATACTCTCGGGGCGTGACACCATGGTTCAAAAAATATGTAAGTAGTATATAATAAATTGTTTAAATTATGAGTTTAACACATATTTATTTGACTTTAGGTTCAAGATAATCAAGCTCACATTGAGCAAGCATTGTTAACCATCTGTCATAGGGTCCAAAATCAATGGTACAAACTTGGCCAATATATTTCATAAACAGATATAATTTTCATACTCAGGAATATGCAATAGAAAAAACTACAATGAACAATAAAGTTTGTGTTCAGTCGTCTAATAATGGAGGCGTGAGAAATGATTTTTATAGTTTGTTCGATGAAATTTTAGAAGTAGAGTACCCTGAATCAAAATTGCGAGTAGTTTTATTTATTTGTCACTGGTTTGACCCTATCAAAGGCATGAAGGTGCATCTATAATTTAATTTGGTTGAAATAAATCATAAGAAATTATATAAGAGATATGAATCATTTGTGTTGGTACAACAAGTGATTCAAGTATTTTATGTTTGAAATGTGACAAAATTGATTGGTTGATTGCTTGTAAAACAAAAGCAAGGACAAAAATTAAGGAACGTCGAGAAGACATAGCAAATCAGTAAGAGGAAGTTGCGAACACAGTTCAGACCGAAGAATATAATATTCCAACATTATGAGATCCCACCGGAATAGTGATAAACATTGAAGCAAATGAAATTAATGAAGATAAAGATGAGGAATTTAATTTTTGAGACAAATGATGAGGATGAGGAGGAGGATGATATTGAAGAGACCGATGTTGAGGATGAAAATGACAATGTAGAATTCAATTTTTGATTATGGATAAGTTTTATTCAGTATCATAACAACAATCTAATATTGATATTTATATATGATAATATTGATTAAGTAAGTATGTTTAGTTGTAAATTATAAAAATATAAATCTCATGACTCAAATAATTATCTATTTATTGTCTCATTCTTAATTTTATATATTTGATCTATTAATGAATTTTTTTTCTATAGGTTATTAGAGGAATTTCTTGACATATTGGTATATTATTTCACCCCTTTAGTACTTCAATTTAAATATGATAAATTTTTTCGTATTTTTCATTATACATCCGATGAAGATGCAATTATTTTCTACTTTATCATTCTAATAATTATGGTTGATAGTTTCGACGTACCGTACATAGATGAAATATTGATGGAAGATCATAATAGGATCTTCTCATTCTCAACTAAGATCTACTAATGTATCTTCTCCAATAACTTCAATGTAGTCACTTGTTGAGAGAGAAGATACCCGAGAGTTGATAGTCATTCGTGGAGATTCATAATTACTCAATATTTAAATTTTACATGTTTTTTATAAGATATTATTTGTTTAATTTTCTTATTTATTTGGCATTGTTTGTTTCTATTTTATAATAGATTTATAAATTTTGTACATGTTATTCATGAGATTAATAGAATAGTGAATAATCATTGGAATGAAGCTTAGGTGAGCGCTGTCGGTGAGCAGCGACGACGGCGCGCCCTCGGCGTCGGACGGCGCTGTGGTGGAATGAGTTTAAGATAAATTATTCTAATCATTTAATATATAAAATTACAGTGAATATAGCCAATTACATTTTTTCCATTGTAGCGGTTATTCATTTAAGATGAGATTGAAGAATCGAAAATAAGAAGGATTTAAAAAAAAAAATATGGCGATCACATCAGAAATGTATTAAGTCATGCGAAGGCCAAAGGTAAAAATTCAAACTGCATCACAGAATTAAGGTATGATTGTTAAATCTTAGGAATCTGAGGAGAGCAAATGAAATAGTGAACAAAATAAAAGAAATCAAACTTATAATTCTAGTATTTTGTCTACGACGTATATAGGAAGCTCAATCAATATCAATGAACATAGATTGGTAATTTTTTTCAACCCCTATTTTTTGAATCCAATCCTTTTTTTTTATTTTTAACAATATTTTTTTAGGCCAAAGAAATGGGGACCGAGCCTTTATTCATAGACATTTTCATGCATACATTTAAAAAAAATACAAGACGTGGAGCGGGGAGAGAGCTGGAGCAATGAAAGTTTATAATTTCAAAACTTTTATTTAATTTTGATATGGTTTAATTTTTGTTGTGTCAATACAGGAGAAATATGATGAACTAGCATAGAGAAGTTCGGGTGCTAATGATGATACTGTCGAATCTGAATCATATATTAGTAATATGAGTCCATGGATTTGAAGTGACTCGTGGAACAAAGGTGGAAGAATATTTGGAATGGGCTCTTTGAGGTAAAACTTATAGAGTCATTTTGGTACATTTTCTTCCACCTCATAAGCTGATAAGAGAAAAAATAAATCAATTGATTAAAGAGGTTACCCATTTGAAGGAGTTACTAGTGAAAAAGGATAATGAACTTCAAAAGATCCACACATTACAAAAGCAAAGGAATTAGGAAATCAAATTAGAAATGATCAATTGACAAACAACAAATGTTAATCACACAACATCTTGATTAAGTTGCTCTAAGTCAAATTCTCTCTAACTCCTCCTGGTGATAATAATGATGAATTTTTTGATGATAATGGTGATGGTTATATTTGAATTGTTGTATTTAAGTATTATTTGACTGATAAACTTTTTTATTAAGTTTTTAATTACATCTTGTGAATATATCGTTAGGTATTGATAATGGCTTGTTATTGTTTATTACAACTATAATGATATATTATACATGTGATATTGCCATGATGACAATGGTGATGGTTATGTGAGATTTTACAGGGTGGCGTATAAAATAGGCATGATCACAGGGACTCCATGGCTTGCCCGTGGAGGACCCCACACACACACACACACTGTAAAATACCACGGAAAAAAAATAGTATGGTTAGGAGTTAATTACATTTAACCTAGCTTAAGAAATTTTATTAGTTCAAATAACCTAGATTTAATTAAATTTAGGGTTAATGATTTATTGGGTTTAAAGCCCAACCCATTTAGAACCCCCGACCCATTAACCCATTAAACACCGCCGTTTTCTCTCTTCCGTTTCTCACCGCCGAAGCGACAAGCGTTTCTATTCCGCGATTTCTTTTCCTCACGCCTCTGTTTCTCGCCGACTCTTCATCCCAACTACAGGCGATGGCTGCTCCCTCTCGCTGCTTTCTTCCCTTCCTCTGCAAACATGATCACTCGCTGCTCGCCGGTACCCACGGGCGACCCGGAGAAGCAAGTGTGGATCGACGGCGTCTCCGCATCATTCCGATTGGGTGTGACTTCGCGATTCTGCCGGAGGAAGATAGGGCGATCTCTCCCATCAGTAAGTTCTTTTCTCCCATCTACGATGAAATCCATTTTCGCCTGACAATCTTGCTCCCGTGTAGCTCACAAACTGGGGGTGATTGGTGCAGCGGTGTTGTCAGTAGGTTTCCGACGACCCAAGTCGTCCACTGCCGATCGTGGGCAGGGAAAGGGATCCGGAGCGTCGATCGCAGCCAGTGAATGGAACTGCCGGTTTAGGGAAGAAGCAACGCCGGTGGTCGTCAGAGCTAGGTAAGGGGTGATTCCTTACCTTGGATGAGATCTACACCTGCTGCGGTGGACACTCGGTATTGAATTTGTGATTTGGGCAGGAGGTTGATTGGTGAATGGGCTGCCAGGTTTTGGGGACCTTGCTGCCGGTGGAGGTTACAACGATTGGTAAGTTCAATTGTTCTATCTCATATATGAAATTTCTAAATTTTGGGTGTTGGGATGATTTGCCTTGGTTGTGTCAGATTAGGTTGAGTTTGGGCAGTGGTTTCGAGCGGTTGAACAGGGAAGAGTTAGGGAGGATTGTCACCGGTGAAACTCCTAGGGTTGGTAAGCAAGATCAATTCCCTTTTGTGCAGTGAATTCCATTCGGTGAAGCTAGGTTGAGCTAAGGATTCTAACTTAGGGTTGGATAGATCTTTGAATTCGTGTGTATTGATTGGCTATGGGATTGATCTGCTCTTGGCTGTGGAATTGATCTATTTTGTTGGGGAAGGAACTGTGTTTTAGACAGGTTGTAAAGGTAATGTATGGAAGGAGTTGTGGGGTTCTTTGTGCTTGTGGTGAAGCTATGGACGATGGTTTGAGTGCTAAGATTAGTTGAAGTGGAAAATATTTCGAGTGTGAGCTAAGGGATGATTACTGATCTGAAATGTGAATTAGTGTAAGACTCGAATGAGTTTTAGCATGTTGTACTCATTAAGATATAGTCGGGGTTACAAAGGGTGGGTGATCAAGATTTTATTTCGTATTCGATAGATTGAGTGAATACGAAAGGATGTAGGGTTTGATTTAAATTGTTGTCTTGTGTTGGGATTTAATGATGGTTTATGTTGTGTTCAGGACTTGGTTACGAGGCAGGTCCACGAGCATGAAGATTATTATCACGAGCTTCTTATCAGGTAGGTAATTTCCTACTGGTCGGGTAGATGTAATGATTTCCAGATTTAGACATAGATATGAACATGTTAGGTGTTCATATTACCTTGACCATGCTCTGTTTATCGTATGCTTGAACTTACCGTTGTTATATATGTGTGCTCGATTATTGTTAACACATATTCCCTAGCATGATCTAGAAGTTGCAGATGTGATGTAAGTAGGTTTAACTGTTTAGTAGGGTGTAGATGTTAGAGTACGGAGGATGACCTAAATTGTAAATTTGGCAAAAAGGTCCTCTGTGGATAAGTATGACCCTAAATGTAGGACTCATTCCATACCTGTATGTTGCACCTTTATTACCAACCACGGGTTGTGTAAATGGTCAGGTGAGTCGTGGACAGTGTGTCGCTATGGACCGATGGTCCTAGCTTGTCATGATCAGATGAGTATGACTCTCTACAGGATAGAGAGTGTACTGATCAATTGGGTGTGACTCTTTGGAGAGAGCAGGGTAGATGGTTTATGCGTGTGTGACATACTCATGTCATTTCATGCATCGACGACATCGTCTCCCTTGGGGTTGAGAGAGAGTCGTCGGTCATCACGCCTCCCGAGTTACTTCGAGGAGAATGGCGGTGTGAGGGCAGAGCATTTGTTGTGCCGCACTCTACCACTATAGGCGATGGTAGTTGGAGTTGCGTCTTGTCTGGGTGCGTGGTACTCGACCACTCATTGGTAGTGTTAGTTGGAGTGACCGTGGACCCCCCGTTGCGTAGCTCTTTACGCTCATATGCTACTTGATCATACTACCCAACTCGGTCACTCGAGAGTGGTGGCGGCTGGAGTCGGGATAGTTGTCATGTCGTGCCACCTAGGCCACACTAGGGTCGTGGTAGCGAGTAGGGGTGAGCAGGCATGACCATGCATGTTGCATTGCCGTATCATACGGTGTTTTGCATATGATTATATATATATACATACCTTGTATATATATATATATATATGGATGATGATGATTAGTATACATACGAATCTGATCTATATGTATACTCACTTTGATGATGCATTTGTATGTACTATGCCTGTTGCATTTGTTTGTACATATTCATACATGATATTGCATTTCCTGTATGGTAGTAGGTTGATATTTGTATACCTATCGGATATTCACAGTGATACCCTTGACTCAGGTTAGGATATTGTGTTAGTACTATACTGTTATACCCTATGATGTGATTATATGCCCAAGTTGGATCGGGATAGAGTAGCTGACTGCCAGGTATGTCAGCATCGTTGATGTTCAGTTTATTTAGTATATGCATGCATATCTATAGTTATCTTGATGTATACTTGTTATGCAGTAGATTAAAGCTGTTGAATGACATGTAATATTGATACATATATTTACATGTTTTCTCACGATTAGAGTTTTACTCACCACCTCCGACCACAGGTTTTTATCGCCCAGTAGCAGTGTGTAAACGACCGTGACGACTTGGAGGCTGCACACCGATCCATCCCATCTCCGTTTTCTGAGTCTCCTGAGGAGTTCGTTTTCTTATGGCTTGGACTTGTTTATTGTGTTTTGGATTTTGGTCCTATGTCATGGACCTTAGTTTATATTTGGACTTCGTCTTTATGTTGTGGACGTTATTCTGGTGTTGATGTTTTTGTACGGTTTTAGTGCTGTGGTCTTGTCAGGTGGAGTACACCTGTATATTATATTTTTGTTATGTATGTTGTGGGTATGCGCTCTTTATTTCCATTCTTTGTTATTTGTTATATATATTGTTGTTGTTGTGGGCCTCTACAGAGCCTTGTATTAACCGAAATGTTGCCCGCGTCTGAGGAGATCTTTGTCCGTTTGATTTTCGGCTCGGCATGCTCTCGGGGCGTGACAACTTTAGTGGTATCAGAGCCCAAGGTTCTGCGATGCCATACAATGTTATTTTGTGTCGAGTCTTGGATTCTCGGGAGTCGATTTATTCGGTTTTGGTTTTTGAGATGAGATGGACAGCGGCCTGAGCTCCAAGCAGCACGAGGTAAGAATTCCTGAAAAACTTATGGTTTAGTAGATATTTATCTAAACTTGATCAGTAGGTGTATACAATATAGTTATGACACCTGTGTAGACTTTTAGTAGATTAGATCCACGAGACGACCAACCGGAGTTACCTTAGTGTTTATACTCCCAGTTTTATTGCCTATGCATTTAGATGCTTATAACAGGGAAAAACCTGTAGTTTGTTGGTTATTGTTCGTAACCGTGGTATGTATTGACCCCGGAAATGACCTGTTAAGTTTGTGAGTCTTGAACCTATGTCGAAAAGGTGATTTGCCTTTGAGGGCCGACTGATACCGAGTCGGAAAACGGGGCCAAGTTGTCACATTTATTATGGAAATTAGAGACTACAGTCTTAGAGATTTCCACTAACTGTGCTAGTCGGATCATTACCTGTGGGTAATGAATAGACTTGTAGACTATTATTGATGCAGATAGCGGAAGGCTAGGTTATGGAGTTTCGTAGGGATTTTATCCATGAGTTGTTCGTACTGAGTTGTATAACTTTGAGAGTACTTTTAAGGCTTTATGTATATCAGGGAATTGTATCACGTACAGGGGAGATGTTGTCCAATTATTTTTGACTCGGCATACTCTCGGGGCGTGACACCATGGTTCAAAAAATATGTAAGTAGTATATAATAAATTGTTTAAATTATGAGTTTAACACATATTTATTTGACTTTAGGTTCAAGATAATCAAGCTCACATTGAGCAAGCATTGTTTACCATCTGTCATAGGGTCCAAAATCAATGGTACAAACTTGGCCAATATATTTCATAAACAGATATAATTTTCATACTCAGGAATATGCAATAGAAAAAACTACAATGAACAATAAAGTTTATGTTCAGTCGTCTAATAATGGAGGCGTGAGAAATGATTTTTATAGTTTGTTCGATGAAATTTTAGAAGTAGAGTACCCTGAATCAAAATTGCGAGTAGTTTTATTTATTTGTCACTGGTTTGACCCTATCAAAGGCATGAAGGTGCATCTATAATTTAATTTGGTTGAAATAAATCATAAGAAATTATATAAGAGATATGAATCATTTGTGTTGGTACAACAAGTGATTCAAGTATTTTATGTTTGAAATGTGACAAAATTGATTGGTTGATTGCTTGTAAAACAAAAGCAAGGACAAAAATTAAGGAACGTCGAGAAGACATAGCAAATCAGTAAGAGGAAGTTGCGAACACAGTTCAGACCGAAGAATATAATATTCCAACATTATGAGATCCCACCGGAATAGTGATAAACATTGAAGCAAATGAAATTAATGAAGATAAAGATGAGGAATTTAATTTTTGAGACAAATGATGAGGATGAGGAGGAGGATGATATTGAAGAGACCGATGTTGAGGATGAAAATGACAATGTAGAATTCAATTTTTGATTATGGATAAGTTTTATTCAGTATCATAACAACAATCTAATATTGATATTTATATATGATAATATTGATTAAGTAAGTATGTTTAGTTGTAAATTATAAAAATATAAATCTCATGACTCAAATAATTATCTATTTATTGTCTCATTCTTAATTTTATATATTTGATCTATTAATGAATTTTTTTTCTATAGGTTATTAGAGGAATTTCTTGACATATTGGTATATTATTTCACCCCTTTAGTACTTCAATTTAAATATGATAAATTTTTTCGTATTTTTCATTATACATCCGATGAAGATGCAATTATTTTCTACTTTATCATTCTAATAATTATGGTTGATAGTTTCGACGTACCGTACATAGATGAAATATTGATGGAAGATCATAATAGGATCTTCTCATTCTCAACTAAGATCTACTAATGTATCTTCTCCAATAACTTCAATGTAGTCACTTGTTGAGAGAGAAGATACCCGAGAGTTGATAGTCATTCGTGGAGATTCATAATTACTCAATATTTAAATTTTACATGTTTTTTATAAGATATTATTTGTTTAATTTTCTTATTTATTTGGCATTGTTTGTTTCTATTTTATAATAGATTTATAAATTTTGTACATGTTATTCATGAGATTAATAGAATAGTGAATAATCATTGGAATGAAGCTTAGGTGAGCGCTGTCGGTGAGCAGCGACGACGGCGCGCCCTCGGCGTCGGACGGCGCTGTGGTGGAATGAGTTTAAGATAAATTATTCTAATCATTTAATATATAAAATTACAGTGAATATAGCCAATTACATTTTTTCCATTGTAGCGGTTATTCATTTAAGATGAGATTGAAGAATCGAAAATAAGAAGGATTTAAAAAAAAAAATATGGCGATCACATCAGAAATGTATTAAGTCATGCGAAGGCCAAAGGTAAAAATTCAAACTGCATCACCGAGGAGAATTAAGGTATGATTGTTAAATCTTAGGAATCTGAGGAGAGCAAATGAAATAGTGAACAAAATAAAAGAAATCAAACTTATAATTCTAGTATTTTGTCTACGACGTATATAGGAAGCTCAATCAATATCAATGAACATAGATTGGTAATTTTTTTCAACCCCTATTTTTTGAATCCAATCCTTTTTTTTTATTTTTAACAATATTTTTTTAGGCCAAAGAAATGGGGACCGAGCCTTTATTCATAGACATTTTCATGCATACATTTAAAAAAAATACAAGACGTGGAGCGGGGAGAGAGCTGGAGCAATGAAAGTTTATAATTTCAAAACTTTTATTTAATTTTGATATGGTTTAATTTTTGTTGTGTCAATACAGGAGAAATATGATGAACTAGCATAGAGAAGTTCGGGTGCTAATGATGATACTGTCGAATCTGAATCATATATTAGTAATATGAGTCCATGGATTTGAAGTGACTCGTGGAACAAAAGGTGGAAGAATATTTGGAATGGGCTCTTTGAGTAAAACTTATAGAGTCGCTGGTACATTTTCTTCCACCTCACCGACAGTAAGAGAAAAAATAAATCAATTGATTAAAGAGGTTACCCATTTGAAGGAGTTACTAGTGAAAAAGGATAATGAACTTCAAAAGATCCACACATTACAAAAGCAAAGGAATTAGGAAATCAAATTAGAAATGATCGAATTCAGCAAACAACAAATGTTAATCACACAACATCTTCAGTTAAGTTCTGCTCTAAGTCAAATTCTCTCTAACTCCTCCTGGTGATAATAATGATGAATTTTTTGATGATAATGGTGATGGTTATATTTGAATTGTTGTATTTAAGTATTATTTGACTGATAAACTTTTTTATTAAGTTTTTTAATTCTGTCTTGTGAATATATACGTTAGGTATTGATAATGGCTTGTTATTGTTTATTACAACTATAATGATATATTATACATGTGATATTGCCATGATGACAATGGTGATGGTTATGTGAGATTTTACAGGGTGGCGTATAAAATAGGCATGATCACAGGGACTCCATGGCTTGCCCTTGGAGGACCCCCCCCCCCCCCCACACACACACACACACACTGTAAAATACCACGGAAAAAAAATAGTATGGTTAGGAGTTAATTACATTTAACCTAGCTTAAGAAATTTTATTAGTTCAAATAACCTAGATTTAATTAAATTTAGGGTTAATGATTTATTGGGTTTAAAGCCCAACCCATTTAGAACCCCCGACCCATTAACCCATTAAACACCGCCGTTTTCTCTCTTCCGTTTCTCACCGCCGAAGCGACAAGCGTTTCTATTCCGCGATTTCTTTTCCTCACGCCTCTGTTTCTCGCCGACTCTTCATCCCAACTACAGGCGATGGCTGCTCCCTCTCGCTGCTTTCTTCCCTTCCTCTGCAAACATGATCACTCGCTGCTCGCCGGTACCCACGGGCGACCCGGAGAAGCAAGTGTGGATCGACGGCGTCTCCGCATCATTCCGATTGGGTGTGACTTCGCGATTCTGCCGGAGGAAGATAGGGCGATCTCTCCCATCAGTAAGTTCTTTTCTCCCATCTACGATGAAATCCATTTTCGCCTGACAATCTTGCTCCCATGTAGCTCACAAACCGGGGGTGATTGGTGCATCGGTGTTGTCAGTAGGTTTCCGACGACCCAAGCCGTCCACTGCCATCGTGGGAAGGGAAAGGGATCCGGAGCGTCGATCGCAGCCAGTGAATGGAACTGTCGATTTAGGGAAGAAGCAACGCCGGTGGTCGTCAGAACTAGGTAAGGGGTGATTCCTTACCTTGGATGAGATCTACACCTGTTGCGGTGGACACTCGGTATTGAATTTGTGATTTGGGCAGGAGGTTGATTGGTGAACGGGCTGCCAGGTTTTGGGGACCTTGCTGCCGGTGGAGGTTACAACGATTAGTAAGTTCAATTGTTCTATCTCATATATGAAATTTCTAAATTTTGGGTGTTGGGATGATTTGCCTTGGTTGTGTCAGATTAGGTTGAGTTTGGGCAGTGGTTTCGAGCGGTTGAACAGGGCAGAGTTAGGGAGGATTGTCACCGGTGAAACTCCTAGGGTTGGTAAGCAAGATCAATTCCCTTTTGTGTAGTGAATTCCATTCGGTGAAGCTAGGTTGAGCTAAGGATTCTAACTTAGGGTTGGATAGATCTTTGAATTCGTGTGTATTGATTGGCTATGGGATTGATCTGCTCTTGGCTGTGGAATTGATCTATTTTGTTGGGGAAGGAACTGTGTTTTGGGCACGGTTGTGAGCTGTAATGGCTGATGAAGGTAATGTATGGAAGGAGTTGTGGGGTTCTGTTTGTGTTTGTGGTGAAGCTATGGACGATGGTTTGAGTGCTAAGATTAGTTGAAGTGGAAAATATTTCGAGTGTGAGCTAAGGGATGATTACTGATCTGAAATGTGAATTAGTGTAAGACTCGAATGAGTTTTAGCATGTTGTACTCATTAAGATATAGTCGGGGTTACAAAGGGTGGGTGATCAAGATTTTATTTCGTATTCGATAGATTGAGTGAATACGAAAGGATGTAGGGTTTGATTTAAATTGTTGTCTTGTGTTGGGATTTAATGATGGTTTATGTTGTGTTCAGGACTTGGTTACGAGGCAGGTCCACGAGCATGAAGATTATTATCACGAGCTTCTTATCAGGTAGGTAATTTCCTACTGGTCGGGTAGATGTAATGATTTCCAGATTTAGACATAGATATGAACATGTTAGGTGTTCATATTACCTTGACCATGCTCTGTTTATCGTATGCTTGAACTTACCGTTGTTATATATGTGTGCTCGATTATTGTTAACACATATTCCCTAGCATGATCTAGAAGTTGCAGATGTGATGTAAGTAGGTTTAACTGTTTAGTAGGGTGTAGATGTTAGAGTACGGAGGATGACCTAAATTGTAAATTTGGCAAAAAGGTCCTCTGTGGATAAGTATGACCCTAAATGTAGGACTCATTCCATACCTGTATGTTGCACCTTTATTACCAACCACGGGTTGTGTAAATGGTCAGGTGAGTCGTGGACAGTGTGTCGCTATGGACCGATGGTCCTAGCTTGTCATGATCAGATGAGTATGACTCTCTACAGGATAGAGAGTGTACTGATCAATTGGGTGTGACTCTTTGCTGAACAGAGAGTCTGGGGTAGATGGTTGTACGTGTGACAGCATACTCATGTCATTTCATGCATACTGACGACATCGTCTCCCCTTGGGGTTGAGAGAGAGTCGTCAGTCATCCTGCCTCCCAGGTTACTTCCAGAGGAGTAACTGGTGTGAGGGCAGAGCATTTGTTGTGCCGCACTCTACCACTATAGACGATGGTAGTTGGAGTTGCGTGCAGTTGTCCTGGGTGCGTGGTACTCGACCACTCATTGGTAGTGTTAGTTGGAGTGACCAGCAGCAGGGACCCCCGTTGCGTAGCGAGCTCTTTACGCTCATATGCTACTTGATCATACTACCCAACTCGGTCACTCGAGAGTGGTGGTGGCTGGAGTCGGGATAGTTGTCATGTCGTGCCACCTAGGCCACACTAGGGTCGTGGTAGCGAGTAGGGGTGAGCAGGCATGACCATGCATGTTGCATTGTCGTATCATACGGTGTTTTGCATATGATTATATATATATACATACCTGCTTGTATATATATATATATATATGGATGATGATGATTAGTATACATACAGATACAGTCTATATGTATATTCACTTTGATGATGCATTTGTATGTACTATGCCTGTTGCATTTGTTTGTACATATTCATACATGCTATTGCATATTCCTGTATGGTAGTAGGTTGATATTTGTATACCTATCGGATATTCACAGTGATACCCTTGACTCAGGTTAGGATATTGTGTTAGTACTATACTGTTATACCCTATGATGTGATTATATGCCCAGGTTGGATCAGGATAGAGTAGCTGACTGTCAGGTATGTCAGCATCGTTGATGTTCAGTTTATTTAGTATATGCATGCATATCTATAGTTATGCTGATGTATACTTGTTGTACGAGTAGATTAAACTGTTGAATGACATGTAATATTGATACATATATTTACATGTTTTCTCTGATTACCTGCTGAGTTTTACTCACCACCTCCGACCCTGGGTTTTTCTGTCGCCCAGGTAACAGGTAGACGACTTCGTGACGACTTGGAGCTGCGCCGACCGATCCATCCCATCTCCGTTTTCCGAGTCTCCCGAGGAGTTCGTTTTCTTATGGCTTGGACTTGTTTATTGTGTTTTGGATTTTGGTCCTATGTCATGGACCTTAGTTTATATTTGGACTTCGTCTTTATGTTGTGGACGTTATTCTGGTGTTGATGTTTTTGTACGGTTTTAGTGTTGTGGTCTTGTCAGGTGGAGTACACCTGTATATTATATTTTTTTTATGTATGTTGTGGGTATGCGCTCTTTATTTCCATTGCTGTTATTTGTTATATATATTGTTGTTGTTGTGGGCCTACGGGCCTTGTATTAACCCGAAATGTTGCCACGTACAGGGGAGATGCTGTCCGTTTGATTTTCGGCTCGGCATGCTCTCGGGGCGTGACAACTTTAGTGGTATCAGAGCCCAAGGTTCTGCGATGCCATACAATGTTGTTTTGTGTCGAGTCTTGGATTCTCGGGAGTCAATTTATTCGGTTTTGGTTTTTGAGATGAGATGGACAGCGGCCTGAGCTCCAAGCAGCACGAGGTAAGAATTCCTGAAAAACTTATGGTTTAGTAGATATTTATCTAAACTTGATCAGTAGGTGTATACAATAGAGTTATGACACCTGTGTAGACTTTTAGTAGAGGTCGTCCACCGAGACGACCAACCGGAGTTACCTTAGTGTTTATACTCCCAGTTTTATTGCCTATGCATTTAGATGCTTATAACAGGGAAAAACCTGTAGTTTGTTGGTTATTGTTCGTAACCGTGGTATGTATTGACCCCGGAAATGACCTGTTAAGTTTGTGAGTCTTGAACCTATGTCGAAAAGGTGATTTGCCTTTGAGGGCCGACTGATACCGAGTCGGAAAACGGGGCCAAGTTGTCACATTTATTATGGAAATTAGAGACTACAGTCTTAGAGATTTCCACTAACTGTGCTAGTCGGATCATTACCTGTGGGTAATGAATAGACTTGTAGACTATTATTGATGCAGATAGCGGAAGGCTAGGTTATGGAGTTTCGTAGGGATTTTATCCCTGAGTTGTTCGTACTGAGTTGTATAACTTTTAGAGTACTTTTAAGTACTTAACTCATGTTATACCGAGAAAGTAGAGTTATTTGCATACCATTATCGGGGTTAAGCCGGTATTTGGTGATAAATGTAGAAAATAATCTTCGGGAAATAATATATCACTTAATCATTGTTTAGTGATGTTGAAAGAGAATATTTCCCCGTGTCACTTTTAGTGACACATTGTAAGGAATTCTTGAGCTTCAAGAAAAAAAAACAAAAAAAAAAGTGATCGATTAGTAATAGTGTACTGTGAAGAGTCGTGAGACTTGCAGAGGTTATGACCACCTAATAGCTCAAGAAGATGAATGGATGATTTAAGCCACCCAGAGTTATTGACTTATAGTTGGATAAGGATCTCTTCATCGATCCCGCCGTAAGACGTTGGATTGAGACAGGAGTTTAGAAATGACTCCGTACAAGGGTTTAAGAGTTGGAGACCGATAAGCAAATATTGCAGGTCAACTTAACAGAGTTAGAAGTCTCCGAATGTTGGATAAAAGGATCAATATCAGGGTCATATGTCTTGAGCTACTTTTCGATTATAGAAGACCAATCGCAGATCATCAGAAGGTTCTTGTGGATATCAGCAAAATCAGAACAAAGACTCCGAAGGGATTGTGTGCGTGCAGTGCAGATCACGAAGACACGTGAAGCCAGATTATCTGTTGGAGCAGTTCAGCTGTTGCTATTGTTGAGCAACCAGTACAGTGGAGGAGGTGTACCTTGAAGATTCAGTGGAAGATTATCGATGGTGTTCCGGGAGAAAGATGCACCGTCTCGACAGCAGAGATCAGCACAGAAGATATGGGTTACCTGTATCAACCTACTACTTCAGGCGTGGTTGGAGTTCCTTGATACTACCCTTCAGCAGAGATCATCACAGAAGCAGCATCAGTAGAAGACATTGTAGAAGACTCAGCAGACAACAACAAACAGTTATCTCCAGATGTGGATTTGATTAGTACAGAGGAGAAAGAATACGACGATGATCGTATCTATTCGGTATTCTACAGTTGTAGCTCGTAGGATTAAGTGATGTGATCGGATGATCTAGGAAAAATCCTAGGATCATTCATCGCAGAAATGCGACCGCTTTGTCGCGAACAGTTGGATCTGATCTTATTCTCTTCGGAGAAAGGCCGAGACCTGCGTAGAGCCTTTGGATCGGATCGACAGATAATGGATTGTTCAGGGTATTACTCTAGTTTTACCCTTTAGGTTAATATGTCGAGAGATGCTTGTAGTTACATGTATCTATATCTAGAACATTCTCAGTAGGATTAGAAGGGTCCTTTACATCGACTTGTGGGTCGATGGTATCTCTACCGTCAGGTGAGATGAGGATCAACAATTAAGAAGTCAAGGGATGCCCTTAGACTCGGATAGACATATCTTTACTGTAGACATGTCCTTACGGATGGTCAAGTTGTTGAGATTATAGTATGATTGTCTCTCAGATGTGTGTATAATCCGAGAGCATTCGGATGTAGTTTTGGATGAACTCCTTGCCTTGCCGTTTCTTAGGCAAGTGGAGTAGGCGATCGAAATGATTGCGGAAATAGTTCCGGTATCGAAGATCCTATACCGGGTGATAATTTAACTGGTATCAGTGTTGTTAAACACTATAGAAATTGGAAGAATGTGAGTTACGATTATAGGAGATGTTGGAGGGGATATTTATCTATCCCAGTATTCCTCCTTGAGAAAGATCCAGAACTCTTTATTGAAAGAGGGATGAATCTTTGAGATTATGCATTGATTATTGATGATAGAATGCGATAATTGTTGAAAGTAAATATCCTACGTTGAGGATAAATGATCTATTAGATTAGCTAAAGACACCTGTGTATACTCTAGGGTTGGTTTACGACTGGAGAGTTGATATGATAGTGTCATATAAATATCATTGTCGTTGTGATGATTGATGTATCATCAGCCTAGAGAAAATGGGATGCAGGTGTATGGAGGACGACAATTTCATACTTAGTATGAATTCTTTGAGTTTTGATTAAGTTGCTAGACTAATTAACGATTTAGTCATCATTGGATTTGAGAATCGTGTATCTTGGACACGACTGGATCAGTTTGTGGTAGATGGTATTGCGCACTCGACCACCGTAGATGGTGGTTTGCCTTGAATGTTTTGGTTAGTACAATAGATGTGGATAGAATGTCTTAGCATTACTATACCATAGACTTGTTGACAAGGATGATATTGTAAATCATTTAGTCGGAAGCTGGTGAAACCAAGTTACAAGACCTAGACGGTGGTTAACTTTTACACGAGTATTAGTTAATCCGTCCGGAGTGGATAAAAGGATGTTGTATGCAGATGCGTCATTTCAGGGATCGGAACGATTCTGATGCAGTTGAATGAGGCATATCTTATGTCAGCGTCAGTTAAGAAACTACGAGATAGTCTGTCATATACATGACGTGACTTTAGTAGTTATTATCCTGATTAGTAGATGTATGGAGCAGGAATGCTCATGGGATTTTGGATTAGCTACTGGGTAGCTACTATAGAGTTGTTGGAACTCGAACAATTGCAACAAGGGTCATGGGTCGCTAAAGTCTCCCATGCACTTACATAGTGTGTGGTGGAGTGGATTTTGGGTGGTAGATGGACTTATCTTGTGAGAAGATAATTTTCCGTCTCTAATATGGATATGTGTTCTGGACACGCATCCAGTTAAGGAAGAGTTGCTACAGGAGCCGCATTGTTTGAGATTTACTATGCATCCTGGTGGTATTGAGATGTACCAAGAGTTGAAATGCTTATACTAGTGGAATGGTATGAAGAGAGATACCACAGACTGTGTTGCTGGGTATTTAGTATACCAGCAGGTGAAAGTTGAATATTAGAAACCCGCTAGGTTGCTTCAGGAAATTCCAATTTCGGAATGGAAATGGGAGCATATCACTATTGATTTCATTACGGGATTGCTTAGAACCCGTAAAAGACATGATGTGATTTGGGTGATCATGGATCGACTAACCAAATCAGCTTACTCTCTGCCTATTCGTGGGTCGTACTCGTTGGATTGTCTGGCAAAGATGTACTGTCGAGGGATTATTAGATTGCGTGGGGTACTTTAAGTACCAAATCGGATAGAGATTCGCGATTTACCTCGCGATTTTTGATAGAGTCTGCACCAGACTGTGGGCATAGAGCTTCGGCTTAGTGCAATATTTCATCCGCAGACAGATGAACGGTCTAAGTGTATCATTTAGGCGTTGGGGGATCTATTCAGATCTTGTGTCGTGGATTATGGAGGTGCAGCTTATCGGTTGACTTTACCTCCGACACTTGCGGGTGTACACAATGTATTTCATGTTACTATACTGAAGAAATACATGCCGCATGTTGATCATGCTCTGAAAGAGGTTTCGAATTCTACCTCAGTCTAATGCGACTTACGAGGTGATTCCAGGGTGGAGCCTGGGTCGCAAGGAGCGACAGTAGTGGGAGGAAAACCATCCGACTCGTAAAGGTTGGATGACAGCATCATACCGATGAGGAGGCTATGTGGGAGCTGGAAGATACTATCCGAGCTCGATAGTCTCATCTGGTCACTTGAGGAAGGTATGTGGTCCTTTCGAAAACTTGCTTGAAGTAAATTTTTGCAGGTAAGTACGAAATTTGGGGACCAAATTTTAATAAGTGGGGGAGAATGTAAAATACCACGGAAAAAAAAAATAGTATGGTTAGGAGTTAATTACATTTAACCTAGCTTAAGAAATTTTATTAGTTCAAATAACCTAGATTTAATTAAATTTAGGGTTAATGATTTATTGGGTTTAAAGCCCAACCCATTTAGAACCCCCGACCCATTAACCCATTAAACACCGCCGTTTTCTCTCTTCCGTTTCTCACCGCCGAAGCGACGAGCGTTTCTATTCCGCGATTTCTTTTCCTCATGCCTCTGTTTCTCGCCGACTCTTCATCCCAACTACAGGCGACGGTTGCTCCCTCTCGCTGCTTTAATTTCTTCCCTTCCTTTGCAAACATGATCGCCCGCTGCTCGCCAGTACCCACGGGCGACCCGGAGAAGCAAGTGTGGATCGACGGCGTCTCCGCATCATTCCGATTGGGTGTGACTTCACGATTCTGCCGGAGGAAGATAGGGCGATCTCTCCCATCAGTAAGTTCTTTTCTCCCATCTACGATGAAATCCATTTTCGCCTGACAATCTTGCTCCCGTGTAGCTCACAAACCGGGGGTGATTGGTGCAGCGGTGTTGTCAGTAGGTTTCCGACGACCCAAGCCGTCCACTGCCGATCGTGGGCAGGGAAAGGGATCCGGAGCGTCGATCGCAGCCAATGAATGGAACTGCCGGTTTAGGGAAGAAGCAACGCCGGTGGTCGTCAGAACTAGGTAAGGGGTGATTCCTTACCTTGGATGAGATCTACACCTGCTGCGGTGGACACTCGGTATTGAATTTGTGATTTGGGCAGGAGGTTGATTGGTGAACGGGCTGCCGGGTTTTGGGGACCTTGCTGTCGGTGGAGGTTACAACGATTGGTAAGTTCAATTGTTCTATCTCATATATGAAATTTCTAAATTTTGGGTGTTGGGATGATTTGCCTTGGTTGTGTCAGATTAGGTTGAGTTTGGGCAGTGGTTTCGAGCGGTTGAACAGGGCAGAGTTAGGGAGGATTGTCACCGGTGAAACTCCTAGGGTTGGTAAGCAAGATCAATTCCCTTTTGTGCAGTGAATTCCATTCGGTGAAGCTAGGTTGAGCTAAGGATTCTAACTTAGGGTTGGATAGATCTTTGAATTCGTGTGTATTGATTGGCTATGGGATTGATCTGCTCTTGGCTGTGGAATTGATCTATTTTGTTGGGGAAGGAACTGTGTTTTGGGCACGGTTGTGAGCTGTAATGGCTGATGAAGGTAATGTATGGAAGGAGTTGTGGGGTTCTGTTTGTGCTTGTGGTGAAGCTGTGGACGATGGTTTGAGTGCTAAGATTAGTTGAAGTGGAAAATATTTCGAGTGTGAGCTAAGGGATGATTACTGATCTGAAATGTGAATTAGTGTAAGACTCGAATGAGTTTTAGCATGTTGTACTCATTGAGATATAGTCGGGGTTACAAAGGGTGGGTGATCAAGATTTTATTTCGTATTCGATAGATTGAGTGAATACGAAAGGATGTAGGGTTTGATTTAAATTGTTGTCTTGTGTTGGGATTTAATGATGGTTTATGTTGTGTGCAGGACTTGGTTACGAGGCAGGTCCACGAGCATGAAGATTATTATAACGAGCTTCTTATCAGGTAGGTAATTTCCTACTGGTCGGGTAGATATAATGATTTCCAGATTTAGACATAGATATGAACATGTTAGGTGTTCATATTACCTTGACCATGCTCTGTTTATCGTATGCTTGAACTTACCGTTGTTATATATGTGTGCTCGATTATTGTTAACACATATTTCCTAGCATGATCTAGAAGTTGCAGATGTGATGTAAGTAGGTTTAACTGTTTAGTAGGGTGTAGATGTTAGAGTACGGAGGATGACCTAAATTGTAAATTTGGCAAAAAGGTCCTCTGTGGATAAGTATGACCCTAAATGTAGGACTCATTCTATACCTGTATGTTGCACCTTTATTACCAACCACGGGTTGTGTAAATGGTCAGGTGAGTCGTGGACAGTGTGTCGCTATGGACCGATGGTCCTAGCTTGTCATGATCAGATGAGTATGACTCTCTACAGGATAGAGAGTGTACTGATCAATTGGGTGTGACTCTTTGCTGAACAGAGAGTCTGGGGTAGATGGTTGTACGTGTGACAACATACTCATGTCATTTCATGCATACTGACGACATCGTCTCCCCTTGGGGTTGAGAGAGAGTCGTCAGTCATCCTGCCTCCCAGGTTACTTCCAGAGGAGTAACTGGTGTGAGGGCAGAGCATTTGTTGTGCCGCACTCTACCACTATAGACGGTGGTAGTTGGAGTTGCGTGCAGTTGTCCTGGGTGCGTGGTACTCGACCACTCATTGGTAGTGTTAGTCGGAGTGACCAGCAGTGGCGGGGACCCGAGCTCTTTACGCTCATATGCTACTTGATCATACTACCCAACTCGGTCACTCGAGAGTGGTGGCGGCTGGAGTCGGGATAGTTGTCATATCGTGCCACCTAGGCCACACTGGGGTCGTGGTAGCGAGTAGGGGTGAGCAGGCATGACCATGCATGTTGCATTGCCGTATCATACGGTGTTTTGCATATGATTATATATATATACATACCTGCTTGTATATATATATATATATATGGATGATGATGATTAGTATACATACAGATACAGTCTATATGTATATTTACTTTGATGATGCATTTGTATGTACTATGCCTGTTGCATTTGTTTGTACATATTCATATATGCTATTGCATATTCCTGTATGGTAGTAGGTTGATATTTGTATACCTATCGGATATTCACAGTGATACCCTTGACTCAGGTTAGGATATTGTGTTAGTACTATACTGTTATACCCTATGATGTGATTATATGCCCAGGTTGGATCAGGATAGAGTAGATATCGGTATATCGACATCGTTGATGTTCATTTATTTAGTATATGCATGCATATCTATAGTTATCTTGATGTATACTTGTTGTAATGAGTAGATTAAAGCTGTTGAATGACATGTAATATTGATACATATATTTACATGTTTTCTCACGATTACTGGAGTTTTACTCACCACCTCGACCACAGGTTTTTCATGCCGCCGTAATGGTGACGACACCGTGATGACTTGGAGCTGCGCCGACCGATCCATCCCATCTCCGTTTTTCGAGTCTCCCGAGGTGTTCGTTTTCTTATGGCTTGGACTTGTTTATTGTGTTTTGGATTTTGGTCCTATGTCATGGACCTTAGTTTATATTTGGACTTCGTCTTTACGTTGTGGACGTTATTCTGGTGTTGATGTTTTTGTACGGTTTTAGTGTTGTGGTCTTGTCAGGTGGAGTACACCTGTATATTATATTTTTGTTATGTATGTTGTGGGTATGCGCTCTTTATTTCCGCTGTTGTTATTTGTTATATATATTGTTGTTGTTGTGGGCCTACGGGCCTTGTATTAACCCGAAATGTTGCCACGTACAGGGGAGATGCCGTCCGTTTGATTTTCGGCTCGGCATGCTCTCGGGGCGTGACACACACGCTATTGTAAGGGAATCCACAACCAGGCCATGGAGCCTTCTATGCTTATAGGTGCGACGAAAATTTCTTTTGTCATCAAATCTGGGATGAAAATATTTTTCGTCATAGATTTGGCGACTAAATATATTTGTTGTCGTAGATTTGGCGGCGAAAACAAATTTCATCACAAATTTTGTGACAAAATCTATTTTTTCATCGTAAAATCCAGTAAAATAAGGACAATGACTATTATATTGGATTTTACGACGAAATACTTGTTCGTTATAGATTTTGCGACGAAAAGTTTTTTCGTCACAAAAGAAAGATTATCTCAATTTTGCGATGAAAATTTAATCGGTCGTAACTTTCATGACAAAATATATTTTTCATGTCAAATATTTGTGATGAAACAATTTTTCATGGCATATTTTTGCGATGAAAACAAATTTTCGTCGCAAAGTTCTGCCACAAAAAATTATTTCGTCGCAGATATTTGTAGCAAAAACTAGTTTTCGTTGTAAATATCTATGACGAATTTATACTCGTTGCAAAGTGAATCACTAATTTGTAATAAATTTGGTGATAAAATATTTATTCATCACAAAAATTGCGATGATTTTCTCTTTTTCATCGCTAAATTTTGCGACGACTTATTTGTAATAAAATATTTTCGATATAAATTTCGTTGCAAAATATTTTTCAACGAATTCATATTTAAAATTCATCTTAAAATTCATTGCAAAATTTATATATATTTTTTTAGTGATTCACATTTTATTTAGCCATTGACCATCCATACAAATAATCTGACAAAAAAAAGCCCTCCAATGACATGTATTATCCTATTTTATTGATACGAATGATCTTTGATCATTTTAGGTGGCGTTTGGTTGGAAGGTGAGAATAAGAATGGGAATGAATTTGATAGTAGATTAGAATGGGAATGAGTTTTGTCATTTCAATAATATTGTTTGGTTTATAAGTTAGAAATGAGAGCGATCGATATGGCGGTGGCGGCGTGGCCGACGGGCCATCAACCACGACGGCGGCCGGCGATCGCGATCGGTGGCCGGCCGACGGCAAACCCAGCGGCGGATCGGGCGATCAGCGATCGGTACCAAATCCACCATGTGAGATGGGTTTTGTTGATTCCCAATTATTTAGAATTGATTCCCAAATCCTTCTTTCTAAAACCATTAACCAAACATTCTATATAATTCTCATTCTCATTCTCTCATTCCAAATCCACCAACCAAACGCCACCTTAGTAAGTTAATTTTCAATATCATTTTCGTAATGTCGCTCTCCTTTCTCCTTAGAAAGTACAAGTAACAATATCTCGTAGAATCATTTCCACCTCTTGTTTGCAAGAACTTTAGGCTACATATACAACTATGAATTAGTTCCATAGGTGTCTTTAGGCATGCTTATCGGTTCTTCGATTTTGATTTCAATTTGATTCTGATCGGTTCCGGATTCGTCGACATTGGAACTGGTCCGAATCAGTTCAAAATCAGTTCTGAATCGATTCCGATTCTAAAGTTTTAACTTTAGAATCAATTCAATCCGGACCGGTTCAGAATCGGTTCCGAATCGGTTGCGAAACGGTTCTGAACCGATTCCGAAATGGTTTCGAACCATCTTTCTCAAACTTGAACTTCCAAATTCATCTAACGTATTGATGATCCTATTCTTTTTTCTATTGCAAAATAATCTTGCAGATATGTTAGCATGTTAAGAATTTTCATCTTTAAATTAGCAACCGAAACCAATCCAAATCAGAACCAGAACCAGTTCCAAAATCGATTGAAACCGAACCGAACCGAAATTGGAACGGTTCCACTTCGGTTCTAGAACCAGTTCATTTGAATCAATTCCAATTCAGAATTTAACGGATTGATTCCGACTCGATTCTCGATCAAATTAATCCGTTAAACATGCCTAGGTGTCATGCTCCTTCCTACGGAAGGAAAGCGAAGCTAGTCAATATTAGTCCCTACACAAATTTCACACTTGTGTCTCAAGTCAAACTCAATTTTCAATAACAAATCCATATTCACTATTTTATATAGAGTATTATAATGTACAAGTCCTAAGAACTCATGCCACAAATTATTAAACTTGGTCATGTAAATCGAAGATACACTTTAATCGCGTATAAACATATCTTTGTTTGTAGGGTTTGCATTCATTTTGAATTATCCTCTCACAAGATATCATTTCTCTATAAAGTTAAAGTTGGCATTTTTTAAGCAAAAATTTTGTCGCTTGGAATACCAACTCCATGGCACACTCTCTAGTAGTTGTAACCCAAATATAAGGTTCCTCTATATATAAGTACATGCAAGACCGATAGACATAAATTTTATTCTCCGAAGACATCATGAGTATTACTCTGCCTAGTCTTACAATCTTAGACTTGCATGAGTTGACCGTACGCGTAGAGCTCGCCTCGAGATAGATGTATAAGAAGAGAGCATGCTCCCGTGGAAAGAATCTAGTGGCTAGTGTATGCAGACGTTATATCATAGGATAACGAGTCAATCTCTTACAAATGCGATGATGTCATCCCTCTATGCGTTAGTTATTAGTCTCAGGAGTCAAAGATCTACCGTGATTTATCTCTCTTGCGATGGTCCGAAAACGGACTGATAGGGACTGCTAGGTTGACAGATTCCAACCAGTGCACCATATAAGAAGAGAAAACCAATTTATCAATGTAAACATATCATATCGATCCTATGTCCATCCACAAGTCCTCTAAGTATCAACCTTATTGGCCTTGAATATCACTACAAGAAACAACAGATCATCTAACAATCCAATCGTCTTGGTGATATATGGACTTGATCTTTAGTTCCCACATTTGATTGCCTAGGTTTTTCTTCTTGGTGCATTGTGGTCATCTTTTCTTACTAGTACCTTGTTAGGGCAAGTTGGCATTAGAAATCTTTTATAATCTTTAATTTTCCTCGAATATCTTATTATTCTCTTCTATTCAGAGTCAAATAGTGAATTCTTCTCGTCTCATCTCTTTGTGCTTGTGGTTGAGATATATTTCTTAAAGTCCTTCAACATATGGATGGAAACTTCATATTTTTGGCATAATTAATTTCCTTGCAAAATTAGCTATAAGTATTGCACTTAGCTCATCGCATATCTTGAATTCACCATTTTAAAATTCAAGAATCTTTTTACTATGAATTTATTCGAGTATTATATTTTTGACATAAATCTCCTCGCCTATAACTCTTGGACTTAGCTCATCGTATATCTTGAATCCATCGATTTTTTAATCTAAGAATTCTTTGAATAGAAATTTCTTTTAAAAAAAAATATGGAACCATCACATTAGTGGTTCTCTTCGATGATCTCTATTGGTGAAGGAGATAAATCGGAATCTTAAATGGCAAATACAAAAGAAGGGGATCGATTGATAGGCCAAGGTGATAAAATCCTCAGAAATTGATCCATACCATTTAAGAATTATCTCTTTGTACTTATCAATTGGGACAACTCTGAAGACTAGGAATTTCTTTAAATTATAGTAGATAAAGTGACCCATGCACAGAGCCACGACGGGCATGAATATTACTTAAAATTATTGTTTAAGATTTTTTTTAAGTGTATATTTTTTTACTAGCATCAAATATCTAGTTTTTCGATCTGATAAATTTGGAGGATGATCGATCCGACTTTATGAATTTCTCATGGAATATTAAATAATTTTTAGGTGAGATATACTTTATCGACCACCAAAATGAATTACAAAACTTAGTAACTTAATCTAACTATGTGGTCACACCATCTCTATAAAATAGGTTTGATATCAAAAATATATTATATCTGAGAACATAAATTTTCTATTCATATTCAGTTCAGAGTAAACTATTCAAATTTTTTTAAAATTCAAAATCAACTTTATTCTAATAAAAAATTAAACAATATTACTACGCAAGATGCCGCTCTACAACTAGAGACATTTTATTAGCGTGAATTTTCTACTTTTAAATGAGGAGCTCATCGTCTTGTCAGTGGTACAGTGCGATGAAGATAAAATACAAGGACGAAGCAAAAGATCGAGGTGCCCTTTGGTTGATGATTTTTAAACGAGGGAACGAGGATAAGAATGAAAATCATATATAATATTTGATTAATAGATTTATGATTAAAATTTTAAAATGATTTTTAGTTATTTGGAAATTAATAAAATCCATTCTAAATGATGGGTTTGAGTTTCATTCCTTCACTTGTTGTTGTCGTCCGTCATCGCTCAATGGTCGTCGTCTGTCTTCCGTCTGACGGTCGACGATCGTCGATCATCGGCCATCAGTCGTCGACCGTCGGTGGTCGACCATCGATGGTAGTTGGTCACGGGCCGCTGGTCCCCCATTGTCAATCGCCGACCGTTGGGTCGGCGGCGGCTGACAGTCGTCGATCACCAGTCGTCGCTCGGCTCGCCACTTGGCCCATCACTCATCAACCGTCGATGGTTTGTCGTCGACCGTCGACGGTCGCCGACTATCGATCGTCGACTGTCGACTGTCGACCATCGACCATCAATCGTCGCCCATCGCCCGCAGCTGTCCGTCGGCAATCGCCGGTCGTCGGCCGCTGGTGGTCGTCAGTCGCCGACCACCGGCGATCATTGGTCGTTGTCGTCGATCGTCGATCGTCGGTCGCTTGACCATCGTCCGTCGTCCGTCGGTCGTCAACGGTCACCGGCAGTGCCTTCAGTCGTCGCTCGGCCCATCACCCGTCGACGATGACATCAATGTCGTCTCCGCCTTCATTCCCAATTTATAAACCAAACAATATTATTAGAATGACTAAATTCATTTTCATTCTACTTTACTATCAAATCCATTCCGATTTCTATTCCCACACTCAAACCAAATGCGATCGGAGTTTTCTTTATTTATTTATTTATTTTTAAAGATGATATTATCCCATCTAATTAACTACTTATAATTATTGATTATTATATTTTAAAATATAATAATCTTCGACTCAAAATAGAAACATTCTAAATGTTAAATTTAAGCTGAACTTTTAATGAATCGGAACTAATTAAAGGGAAAAAAATAACAAAAAAGAAGAACACAAGAGAAAGGTGAACATTTGAGAATCGAATAATTTGGGAGTTGTGTTTTCGGATCATTTGACTTTCTAAACAACAGTGGGCATACATCCAAGGCAAAGGAGGCCCGCCCCTCTTTGTCTTCATTACACATAGAGAAAGCTGCTACCACTTTAGCGATGTCATGTGATAAGATAGAGGCTGAGTGAAAGTTTTCACATCTCTCTCAATTATTATTATTATTATTATTATTATTATTATTATTGATACAGTAATTTCTTTTGAGAGTTTTTCTTAGCCTATAAAAAAAATCAATAATAAGTTGTTAAAAGTATGGTAAAATTATTGTTACTTAGACCTAATTTAGGTTGATCTATATAAAATATCGGAGAAAAAATATATATATATTCCTCGATAATTGATAAAACATCTTATGGAATTTTTCAGAAATTTTTAGAAATTTTTTTGGATTTAAACGGAGTTTTATGAATATTTTATGGGGATGAAGCGAACAGGCTTTTGTAAAGCCTGTTTAGACTAACTTCTAATGAGGTATTAAATGTGTTAATTAATCGATTTCCTTCCGTTTTCCCTCAATCGACGTTTTCCTAAATTCCCGATTTCCTCCATTCTCGATCGCGACTTTCTCCATTCCCTTGTGCGCGACCTCACCGTTCCCTCTTCTTCTCTTCTCATCCACGTCGCGAGCTCTCCCTGCCCTTCGACGCCGGTCGCCGCCGCTACCGCTACCGCCGCGAGTCCAACATTGGCAACGCGAGGGAGTCGTCGATTTCGACCGCCGTCGACTCTTCTTTCCGATTCCCTTGCTACTGATTTCTTCGGATTCGATTTCTAGGGTTGGAACTTCGCGCCGAGCAGACAACGCCGATCGCCGCCGTCCGCCTTCGGCTCTCGATTATGCGCGCCACATTGGGCACCGACCGCGGCCTCCTCGCGATGTCGCCGCTTCCCTCCGCCACGCGGGCTCGATTTATCGTGGATGTCCGCCCATCGGCGTTGCGAGCCCAACACCACCCGATCGCGCTCTCCTTCATGGTAGGTTTCGGCTCAGATCACCATCGCTGTACAGGCCGGCGATCTTTCCGTTGGAGGCGCTGATCGAATCACCGACCCCATTCTTCGCCGTGATAATTCTAGAGCTTGATCGTCGCCATGGAATGGACTGACCTCAACATCTGGAGAAAGAGGCAGGGATCGTTTTGCTCAGCATCGCAGATCCAGATTCGCTACAGCTCGTGTAAGCCTTGCTCAACCACCTGGTTGTTTCCCTGATTGCTTGTCGACCATCCTCTGTCGTAGCTAAGACAGTTGCCGCCTCTCTTTTCGGACCAGGCACAACATTGGTATTGGTTTCTAAAGCTAGTACTTCATCGTTAGGGCAGAGAATGGAGGTATGATGAGTGGAATTTTGTTTAATTGAATATGGTACAAACCCATACGATTAATTGGCTTGAATGATAGGTTAGTTAATCTGATGGGATTTGTTTGCAGTTAGACTGATTGGATTTAAATCTAATGTGAGTAGGATCGCTGATCAAAAGTTTTAGAATTGAAGTCGGGCTGGGTAAGTTTTGGTTTGTATTCATTGTGGTAGAAGGGTTACGTTTGATGATGGGGGGTTTCTAATTCGTATTCGATAAAGGGATACGAATATAGGAACGATATAGTAGTGGATTTGTATATTTGTCGTGTGCTTGAATTTAATTGTGAATGATGATATTTGCAGGACATGGATACGAGGCAGATCCACGGACGTGAAGATATTATTTCACGGAGCTATTTAGCAGGTGGGTAATTTCCTACCTGGTCCGGGTAGATGTATTGCATTCAGATTTAGTCATAGATATGAGCATGTTAGGTGTTCATATTATCTTGACCCTGCTCTTTTTATCGTATGCTTGATCCTTTACCGTTGACTATTAACTCCATTGATGATATCATGTTTATTTTATCATGATTAGGAGTTATACATATATGTGATGCAAGTAACTTAGAAATTGTTTAAGTTAAGTGCAAATAGTAAAGTCCGGATGACAACCTGATTGTACATTGGGCAAAAAGGTCATCCGTATGTAGATAATGTCTTTAACCTAGGGTTAGTTCTAGTACCCTTAGGTTGTATGTTACCACCGAACATATATTGTGTAAATGGTCAGAGGAATGATACTTAGGGTATCGCTACGGACCGGTGGTCCTAGATTGTTATAATCAGATGAGTACGACTCTCTACAGGATAGAGAGTGTGTCCATCAGTTGAGTACGACCCTCTACAGGATAGAGAGTGCGTCGATTAGATTGGTATAACTCTCTACAGGATAGAGAGTGCATTGATCTGACTAGTATGACTCTTTGTAGAATAGAGAGTCTATGGTGGATGTCTGTATGTGAGACATTGCATTCATGTCATTTGCATGCACGCTGGCGACGAGGTCTCCCTTGTGGTTGAGAGTGTCGTCAGTCATCCTGCCTCCACGGTTACTCATAGGAGGAGTAACCGGTGTGAGGGCAGAGCATTGTGGTGCCGCACTCTACCACTATAGACGGTGGTAGTTGGATTTGCGTGTCGTAGTCCTGCGTGTGTGGTACTCGACCACTCATGGGTAGTGACTGTCGGAGTGACCAACAGCAGGGACCCCCATCGTGTAGCTTGCTCTTTACGCTTATATGCTACTCGATCATACTGCCCACTCGGCCACTCGAGAGTAGTGGTTGGTGTTGAGTTGGGACAGTTGTCATGCTCGAGCCACCGAGGCCACACTGGGGTCGTGGTAGCTTTAGGGTGAGCCGACATGACCATGCATGCTGCATTGCCGTATCTGATGGCGCTTTGCATATTACCATATATATATACATATATGCATGTATATATATATATATATATATATATATATATATATATATATATATATATATATATATATATATATATATATATATATATATATATATATATATATATGGATGGTTGAGATTAATATATATATGGATACAGTCTATATATATATGATTATTGTGATGTTGCATTTGTTTGTACTATGCTTGCTGCATTTGGGTGGACATCATATTCATGCATGTCTCTTACATTTGTTATACGATTGAGTCGGATATTGGTATGTGTTGGACAGACCATAAATACCTTGACCTGTAGCATGAGTAGATTATGTGTTGGTATTACTCTTCCTGTTATATATATGTTGGATATATATTCAGGTTGGATCAGAGTAGCGTAGCAGACTTCAGGTATGTCTGCATTTTATGTTATTCATTTGATTAGACGGTATATGCTTGTATTTATATACTATGCTGATATACCTGTTGTACATCTAGATTATGTTGTCGAAATACATGTGATATTACATATATACATGTTTTCTATTACCTGCTGAGTTTTACTCACCACCCCCCGCGGACCCTGGGTTTTCTGTCGCCCAGGTAACAGGTAGAAGACTTCGTGATGGCATTGGAGCATCGCCGGCTGACATCATCTCATCTCACCTCCGAGGCTCCCGTGTTTTGTTTTGGGCCTTTCATCCGCCGTGTTATGTATTCAGAATTTTCGTGATGTATATGTTGTATATTCAGATTTTGTAGAGGTTTGTGTTGTTGTGGTGTGTTAGCCATACCGGTATGCATGTGTGGGATTGTTGTATTGTTGTGGTATGTTTCCGCTGTGTCTTGTGTAGTTTTTGTTTTCATACATATATATTGTTGTTATTGTGAGCCTACGGGCCTTGTATTAACCCGAAATGTTGTCACGTACAGGGGAGGTGTCGTCCGTTTGATTTTTGGCTCGGTATGCTCTCGGGGCATGACAACTTTAGTGGTATCAGAGCCCAAGGTTCTGCAATGCCATACAATGTTATTTTTGAGTCGAGTCTTGGATTCTCGAGAGTCGATTTATTCGGTTTTGATTTTTGAGATGAGATGGACAGCGGCCTGAGCTCCAAGCAGCACGAGGTAAGAATTCCTGATAACTTATGGTTTAGTAGGTATTTATCTAAACTTGATCAGTAGGTGTATACAGTAATGTTATGACACCTGTTCAGACTTGTAGTAGGGGTCGTCCACCGAGACGACCAACCGGAGTGACCTTTAGGGTTTATACTCCCGGTTATGTTGGTTATGCATTTAGATGCTTATACCAAGGAATAACCTGTAGTGTGTTGGTTATTATTCGTAACCGTGGTATGAGTTGACCACGGGAACGACCTGTTGAGTCTGTGAGTCTTGAACCTGTGTCGAGGAGGTGATTTACCTCTGAGATCCGACTGATACCGAGTCGGAAAACAGGGGCCAAGTCGTCACATTTATTATGGAAATCAGAGACTACAGTCTTAGAGATTTCCACTAACTGTGCTAGTCGGATCATTACCTGTGGGTAATGAACAGACTTGTAGACTATTGTTGATGCAGATAGCGGAAGGCTAGGTTATGGAGTTTCATAGTGATTTTATCCCTGAGTTGTTCGTACTGAGTTGTATAACTTTGATAGTACTTTTAAGTACTTAACTCATTTTATACCGAGAAAGTAGAGTTATTTGTATACCATTATCAGGGTCAAGCCGGTATTTGGTGATAAATGCAAAAAAAAAAAAATCTTCGGGAAATAATATATCACTTGATCATGGATTAGTGATGTTGAAAGAGAGTATTTCCCCGTGTCACTTTTAGTGACGCATTGTAAGGAATTCTTGAGCTTCAAGAAAAGGTGATCGGTCAGTAATAAAGTACTATGC
Organism: Wurfbainia villosa; assembly: GCA_025175895.1. Taxonomy (NCBI): domain Eukaryota; kingdom Viridiplantae; phylum Streptophyta; class Magnoliopsida; order Zingiberales; family Zingiberaceae; genus Wurfbainia; species Wurfbainia villosa. The sequence goes on along the minus strand of CM045986.1, from coordinate 136,019,289 downwards.
AGAGTCGTGAGACTTGCAGAGGTTACTACCACCTAATAGCTCAAGAAGATGGAAGGATGACTTAAGCCATCCAAAGTTATTGGCTTATAGTTGGATTAGGATGTTGGGATCTTCTACCAGATCCTGCCGGAAGACATTGGATTGAGACAGGAGTTTAGGAATGACTCCGTATAAGTGTTTAGGAGATGAAGATCGATAAGCAGATATTGCAAGTCAGATATTGGAGTAAGAAGTCTCCGAATGTTGGACAAAAGGTGTCACGCCCCGAAGGAGACCCCACCAGACAAAAATCCGACAGCATCTCCCCTGTACGGGTGACAATCCCAATTTACATACAAAGGCCTACACGGCCACTATACATCGGTCAACACGACCGGAATCCAAACTCACACGCAGTTATATAATTTGGCCTCAGGCCATCATCCAAAATAAATGACAAACAGTCTAAAATAAATAGACTTACCCCTTCTGCCATCTGGGCAGGAATACTCAACAAAATCCAACCAAACCAAAATCCAAATAAGGTCCATAAGGACACCAAAACCAAATACAAAATCAATCTCCAAACCTATACATGTCCTCTAACCAAAATATCCAAATACCGTAAAAAAACAAATATCCAAATCAAAACTTTACGACGAGTGGGGGTCCGGCAACTGCACTCTCCTGACAGCTTCATCCTGAAATAGATATAAACCAACGGGGTGAGTTCAAAGAACTCTGCGGGTAAAGTAGATATGCAAAATCAGGTATAGCTAACAATAAAAATATCATGCCAGTACAGTCTCACATAAATAGGGTATGCAAGCAAGAAATACAAAATGACTGTACTTACCTGAATCTCCTACCCTGATATAGGAGCATGTGCCTGACTAGAAGTAATAAAGTCCTGATCATATATAAGCATGTATCCTGTATGCATGACAATCATATGCACATCCAAGGCATCAATAAAAATGCAAAGAAACACAAGATAAATGCAATCTATGCAAAGTGCATGCCGTACAATGATCATGGTCACCTCGACGCTACCACCGCCTCACACGCAATGGTGAAGTCGAGTGGGTAGGGCTATGACAACTGTGCACTCTGCCATCACTGCTCCTGAGTGACCGAGTGGACAGGATGCTGTCGGAGTACACCTATCCTCCTGCCCCAAACATAGTGGGGGAGCTAAGCTCTCATCTCCCGTGTCATAGGCCGGAGGAGGGATCCTCGCCTCGCTACCACGCTGCCGCTACCCATGAGCGGCCCAATGAGAGTCGACAGAGCAACGTGACACACCCTCCCGATGTACCACTAACCCATGAGTGGCAAAGCAGTAGTTATGTAACTAGTGGGCTCAACAATAATGGAACCTCGTCACTAGCATGCAATCATGCAAAAATGGTGCATGATACTAAAGCATGTAAATCCTACTCATAATATCTATCCAAATGATATGTACAACCAATATATATACATATCCCTAATCCATGTACTATGATCCATATCAAACAGGTAAATATAATCATATCCTAACACATGCATGTATCTAGTAGGCACCAAAAATATATCAGGCATATAAACATGAAAATGTTATTGTAAGCTATCCTACTAGCATATCAATTTGACTTAATCTAAACGTTAAGTCAAAATACCCGCCTGAATATATATCCGCAAGAAGAACCGAATCGTCACGATCGGGACTCGCCGTGGATCAAAAACTCGCATATAGCATAATTATAGTCAAGCACAAAATATACAATGACAAATCGAATAATTAATCGATTTCCTTCGTATCCCAATTAATCCAATTAATTCCTAATCCTCCAAATATCATACCGATCAACCGAATAATACCCGAATCAACCCAAACCGACCAATCAAGCTCACCCGCCCTAGAAATTCCACCGATAACCAATCCTTTTCCCCAAATTAGATTCCCAACTCAATTTACAGCAACTCAAAGACTGTTCACAGTCGACACATCCAAATCAAACCCTCACAGTCTACTAACATCCGACCTTGCACAGCCCGCTCTCAGCCGGCCCAAATTCCTCCCTACTGCCCTATTCACCGACACCATCCACACTCACCGAATCCTTCAGTTCCTCTCCGCACAACACCGATCGACCAGAATAGAAAAGAACCTTACCTACTCCGGCGAGAAGGGCAGAGGCGGCGGTGGCTGTGGACGGCGAGCGCACGGGAATAAGCAGTGGCGGAAGGCAAACGCTGCCGGTGAGCAGCGGCCTGGCCAGACCTAGGCGTCGGACGGCGAAGGGAAGACCTGCCGTGGCCGACGCGCGTGCGGCGGTGGACGGCGAACTCGCGGCGTCGGGTGGCGGTGCTCGCGGGAGCGCAACCGAGGGTTGCGATGGGGGAGAGAAGGCTCGACCGGAGAAGAAAGCGTCGCCGGCGAAGGGAAGAGAGCGCTGGCGTCGGGCACGGCAGCGTCGGGCGGAAGCGGCGAGAGAAAACGAGGAAGAAGAAGAAGGCTCGCGAAAAGGGAACTGCCGAAGGAGAAGTGGCGGCGGGGAAAGAAATAAAAGGAAAAATAGAAATTAGGTTTTCCGTATACTTATCCGCTTTAAATAGACCCCTCTAAAGCCTATTTACTTTATCCCCGTAAAAATCTCGTACGGAGTCCGTTTAAATCCAGAAAAATTCCGGAAAAATTCCTAAAATTCCCTAAAAATCCCGAAAACTTTCCAAGATTATTTCCTTAATTATTTGGCCATTTAATTTACTATTTAAATTTTTGCCGTATTTAACATTCTCCCCCACTAATAAAAATTTGGTCCCCAAATTTCCTACTCAGATGAACGAGTAAGAAATACCACAAGTACTGAAAATACACCTCACGTACCTCAAGTAAACAAGTGGGGGTATTGAGCTCTGATCGTTTCCTCGAGCTCCCAAGTAGCCTCCTCGTCGGTGTGGTGACTCCACCCGACCTTGACAAGTCGCACAACCTTGTTCCGCAACTGTCGTTCCTTGAAATCCAAAATCTGCATCAGGAACCTTCACAGACGTAGCATCAGGTTGAATGGAACCTGATACATCTAATAGAATATGTGTAGAATCTGGCACATACTTCTCAAAGATAGACACATGGAATACATCATGTATACTCCAAAGATGGGGGTAGCGCTAGACGATAAGCAACTGCTCCGATCCTCTCCAAAATCTCAAACGGACCGATATATCTAGGAGCAAGCTTACCACGGAGTCCAAACCTTTTCACCCCTTTCGTGGGTGAAACTCGCAAGAATACATGATCACCAACAGAGAACTCCAAAGGTCTCCGCTCACGATCCGCATAACTCTTCCGCGATCCTCGCGCCTCGACATCCTACGCCCGATAATACGGACTAACTCGCCTCATACCGAGCCTCTCGGGTCCTAGCAATCGGGCCTCCCAACCTCCTCCCAGAGGGTGGGTGTACGACATCGCCTACCATACAATGACTCATACGGTACCATTTGGATAGCCGAATGATAACTGTTATTGTAGGCGAATTCAACTAACGGTAAATGATAATCCCAGTTGCCTCCGAAATCTATAACACAGACCTCAAAGAAATCCTCTAGTGTCCGAATGGTCCGCCAGATCGCCCATCCGTCTCGCGGATGGAATGCAAGATTAAACCAAGCCGGTGCCTAAAGCTCCGCAGACTCGCCGTAACCTAGACGTGAAACGGAGATCTCTATCTGATATAATGCTCAAAGGAACACCATGCAATCTGATGATCTCCCGACAATATAGATCTGTCAACCGATCCAGAGAGTCGGTCTTCCGAATCGATAAGAAGTACGTGAATTTGGTCAGTCGGTCTACGACTACCCAAATCGCGTCATGGCCTTGACGTGTCCTAGGCAAACCCATCACAAAATCCATAGTAATATGATCCCACTTCCACTCAGGAATAGGAATCCTCTGAAGTAATCCAGCTGGTCTCTGGTGCTCAGCCATTACCTGCTGATAAATCAGACATCTAGCTACAAAATCCGTGATGTCTTTCCACCAATACAACCGCTTTAAATCTCGATACATACGGGTTCCGCTTTGGGTGGATCGCAAATCGAGCGATGTGCCTCTGTAATAACTCCTCCATAACCGGGTGAGGTGAGGTACACATAATCTACCTCGGAAATATATAATATCATCTAGGGTGAACTCGATCTGTGTCAAGTGATCGACTACCAATGAGCTGTAAATGCCGATCATCGGCTCGAGCCTCCCGGACTCGTCCGGATAGACGATCGAGCAACCATGGTAACTAGAACGCCTGCTCGCTTCTGGCCCCTCGCTTCCTCTAAGCTCAACTCGGAGAAACCACAATCAAATCCGTGACCAAAACTCGGAAGGAAGCTAAAGTCCCTCGGGACTTCCGGCTAAGTGCGTCAGCAACCACATTGGCTTTCCCTGGGTGGTAGCTGATGGTACAGTCATAATCCTTCAGGAACTCCATCCATCTTCTCTGTCGGAGATTGAGTTCATACGTATAGCAGATATTTGAGACTCTTATGATCGAAGAATCTCAAACGTAATACCATATAAATGATGCCTCCAAATCTTCAAGGCGGCAAACTCTAAATCGTGAACTGGGTAGTTTTTCTCATGATCCTTCAACTGTCGAGAAGCATAGGAGACTACCCTGCCGTGCTGCATCAATACTGCGCCTAAACCCTGTAGAGACGCATCTGTATAAAGAACGAAACCATCGTCCCCTGATGGTAATACCAGGATCGGTGCTGACACCAATCTCCTCTTTAACTCCTGAAAACTAGTCTCGCACGCCTCTGTCCACGTGAACTTCACGCCCTTCCTGGTAAGGCGTGTCAATGGCATAGAAATGCTCGAGAAACCCTCAACGAACCGTCTGTAATATCCGGCCAAGCCTAGGAAACTGCGAACCTCCTGAACTGATTTCGGCTGCTCCCAACTGGTGACAGCCTCGATCTTCTGGGGGTCAACTGAAATACCTTTACTCGAAACCACATGTCCCAGAAAACCGACTGAGTGTAACCAAAACGCGCATTTATTGAACTTCGCATATAGCCGCTTCTGTCGGAGCCTATCTAGAACAAGTCGAAGATGCTGCGCGTGTTCCTCCTCGGAACGAGAATAAACCAGAATGTCATCGATAAAAACAATGACGAACCGATCTAGAAAATCCATAAATTCACGGTTCATTAAGTCCATGAATACCGCTGGAGCATTGGTAAGCCCAAATGGCATTACCAAAAACTCATAATGTCCATATCTGGTACGGAACGCTGTCTTCTGAATGTCAGAATCTCTAACCCTTAATTGATGATATCCGGACCGCAGATCAATCTTAGAATAGACTGATGTACCTCTGAGCTGATCAAACAAGTCCTCAATACGTGGCAGGGGATATTTATTCTTGATAGTGACGGCGTTCAATTGCCTGTAGTCGATGCACAGTCTCATCGAACCATCTTTCTTCTTCACGAAGAGAACCGGAGAACCCCAGGGTGATGCACTAGAGGCGAATAAAACCTCATCCAAAAGTTCCCGAGAACCTTTAACTCATCCAACTCTCGGGGCCATACGATAAGGAGCTTTCGATCGTGCGCGTCAGTATTAACTCAATCATGAACTCCACTTGCCTTCTGGGAGGCAGACCCGGTAACTCCTCTGGAAAGACATCTGGATACTCTCGGACAATAGGGATGTCCGCGATCTGAGAGTCACCACTGTCTTCTACATTGATCATAGATAATAGAAAACCCTGACAACCGTGCAATAAAAGCTTCTGAGCCTGAATCGCAGATATGGTCGCTATACCGTCGTCCCGGATGCCAGTGAAATCCCACGAGGGTTGGTTCGGAGGTCTGAATGTGACCACCCTCGTGCACCCATCGTGGCATGATATCGATCCAATCCATGCCAAGAATAATGTCGAACTCGACTATGTCCAGTACCAATAAATCTACCGTAAGAATGATGTTACCAAAATCTAAGGGACAACCTCGAACCTCCTGGGTAACATCCATTGTATCGCCAGACGGTAGGGAGACGACTAATCTCTGTGATCTACTAGCAGGTAGTCTACCAATCTCTCTCATAAAAGTACGAGAAATAAACGAATGCGAACTACCAGTATCAACTAGCATAATAGCTGAAAATGCATAAAGTGAAATCGTACCGCGAAATACGGATTCGTTGGCTCGCTGCGCATCCTCTCTGGTAATCGCATGAATCCGCCCAGTCTCCGGTGGCGGTGGAGGTGGTATCACTGCCAAAGGTGGCTGTGCCTGAGCACGAGGTAATCGTCTGGTAGTACGGGCGTGATAGGAAGGCTAGTATAACGGTGCCGCGATGCATGTCTGCGGTTGCGCGGTGATCTGAACTAGTGGCGAGGCTGCGGTGATCGTAACGATGGGCTGCTGCTGCGGATAATCTTATGATGGTGAGGCGCATCTGCATCGCGGTCTGGCCCGAACCCTGTGACACCGTGCGGGCACTGGTGTACTCCTGTCCATGAATGCCATAGGCGACTCCTGCAGGGGGAGCTGTCCTCTGCGGGCGTTGCGAAGGTCTGGCTGTCTGGCCCCCTCTCTGAGTCCCAGACTGACGCAACGGTCCTCCCTGAATAGAAACCCCGGAAGCCACATGCTGAGCCTTCAACGAACAATCTCGGCTCATGTGTCCAGGCAGCTTGCAATAATAGCAAACTGGCTGTCCCAAGGTGCAGGCTGAGATGATATGCTCTTTCGATCCACAACGAGTCTGATGAGGTGTCGCCAATGGGCGGTCTCCGGCTCTGCTGAAAAGACCGCGAGGGCCCAGCTGAAGATCGTCCTGATTTCTGAGGCCGGCTAGATGCCCCAGAATGACTCTGACCCGGTTGACTGCGGCCACTCTGCTGATGTCCAGTAGTCTGTGGCTGATGGGTCTGACCTGTAGATCTTTCAGTCTGTTTCCTCTTCCTGTCTGTATTAACCCTTTGTTGAGCCGACTCGATCAACAAAGCTCTATCCAACGCCTCTCGGTAGGAAGAACTACCAAATCCTGCCATCCTAACCTGTAGATGCCCATCCAGTCCCTGTACAAACTGCATCATCCGTGACCTATCCTCAGCAACTAACTCTGGGCAAAACCTGGCTAACCGATTAAATTCTGTATTATACTCCATCCTTTGGCGATTATTGTCTTAGACTCGAAAAATCTCGACGTCTCATCATCCGATATGCCCGGGAAATCATCGACTCTCAAAGCCTCTCTAAATTTCGATCGTAAGCGCCAGATATCCCACCAGATCTCGGCCTCGCCTCGTAAATGGAAGGCCGCTAACTCTGCCTTCTCCCACTCGGAGCAGACCATATAGTAGAAGGTACGCTCCATCGTCTCGATCCAAGACTGAGCCACGATCGGATCAGTCTCTCCGCTGAATAAAGTGAACCGGCTCTTCATCGACTTAGCCAATCCTGGACTCCGAGCTCGTGCCGCATGGCATCGATAGGATAAGTAGGGCCGATCTCGAGTGAGGGTCGGCCGGCTCGTGATGGGCTGCTGGTGCGTAGTAGAAGGTCCTACCGGTGGGGTTTCGATGTGTAGCAAGAGGATCTCCGGTACATCGGATGCCCGGTGGGTATCTCGGGAGGAGGATCCGCCGAGGACTGAGGATCCACAACTCCCGTAGCACCCTGTGGAATCTGACCCTGATCAATATGCTCACCCTCAGTAGATCTCTCTGGCAAGTCAGTCACCAAAGATCTCTGGGTCCTCTGGCGTGGCCGTCCCACACCACGTCTCGGCGCAGAAGTACGCCCACCTCGTCTCATATCTGTTAAATGAATACAGATATTACCATAAATAAAAACATATCAAATTTATCATCATACCTATTTCACCGTCAGGAGAGGTCCAGTAGCCGCCAAAACCCCATATTAATCTCGTCAAAATCCTCGAATTTCCGAAACATAAAATCGTCGGAAATCCATACCAATCCAAAATTTCCAAATTACCTCGCAAAACCTGCCAATACATGGCGAACTCCGAAAAAATCCAAAAACCCCTAGGAACTCGAAAACCTAGGCGCTCTGATACCAAATAAATTGTCACGCCCCGAAGGAGACCCCACCAGACAAAAATCCGGCAGCATCTCCCCTGTACGGGTGACAATCCCAATTTACATACAAAGGCCTACACGGCCATCAACACGACCGGAATCCAAACTCACACATTATATAATTTGGCCTCGTGCCATCATCATCCAAAATAAATGACAAACAGTCTAAAATAAATAGACTTACCCCTTCTGCCATCTGGGCAGGAATACTCAACAAAATCCAACCAAACCAAAATCCAAATAAGGTCCATAAGGACACCAAAACCAAATACAAAATCAATCTCCAAACCTATACATGTCCTCTAACCAAAATATCCAAATACCGTAAAAAAAACAAATATCCAAATCAAAACTTTACGACGAGTGGGGTTAAGCAATGCACTCTCTGTGACTTCATCTGAAATAGATATAAAACCAGCGGGTGAGTTCAAAGAACTCTGCGGGTAAAGTAGATATGCAAAATCAGGTATAGCTAACAATAAAAATATCATGCCAGTACAGTCTCACATAAATAGGGTATGCAAGCAAGAAATACAAAATGACTGTACTTACCTGAATCTCCTACCCTGATATAGGAGCATGTGCACGACTAGAAGTAATAAAGTCACGATCATATATAAGCATGTATCTGTATGCATGACAATCATATGCACATCCAAGGCATCAATAAAAATGCAAAGAAACAAAAGGTACAAATGCAATCTATGCAAAGTGCATGCGATGACATGGTCACACTTGATCTAGCCTACACACGCAATGGTGAAGCCGAGTGGGTAGGGCTATGACAAGCTGTGCACTCTGCCATCACTTTGCTCTGAGTGGCCGAGTGGACGAGATCCGCTTGAGTACACCTATCCTCTGCCCCAAACATAGTGGGAGCTAAGCTCTCATCTCACGGTGTCATAGGCGGAGGAGGGATCCGCCGCTACCACGCTGCTGCTACTCCATGAGCGCTACCAATGGCGGTCGAGAGCAATCAGTGCACACACCTCTGATGTACCACTAACCCATGAGTGGCGTGTGTGCGAGCCATGTAACTAGCTGGGCTCAACAATAATGGAACCGATCGGCTAGCATGCAATCATGCGAAAATGGTGCATGATACTAAAGCATGTAAATCCTACTCATAATATCTATCCAAATGATATGTACAACCAATATATATACATATCCCTAATCCATGTACTATGATCCATATCAAACAGGTAAATATAATCATATCCTAACACATGCATGTATCTAGTAGGCACCAAAAATATATCAGGCATATAAACATGAAAATGTTATTGTAAGCTATCCTACTAGCATATCAATTTGACTTAATCTAAACGTTAAGTCAAAATACACTCAATATATATCCGCAAGAAGAAGAATCGTCACGATTTGGGGACCTGCCTCGTGACCGAAACCTGCATATAGCATAATTATAGTCAAGCACAAAATATACAATTCAATGACAAATCGAATAATTAATCGATTTCCTTCGTATCCCAATTAATCCAATTAATTCCTAATCCTCCAAATATCATACCGATCAACCGAATAATACCCGAATCAACCCAAACCGACCAATCAAGCTCACCCGCCCTAGAAATTCCACCGATAACCAATCCTTTTCCCCAAATTAGATTCCCACAAGAACTCAAAGACTGTTCACAGTCGACACATCCAAATCAAACCCTCACAGCCTACTAACATCCGACCTTGCACAGCCCGCTCTCAGCCGGCCCAAATTCCTCCCTACTGCCCTATTCACCGACACCATCCACACTCACCGAATCCTTGGTTCCTCTCCGACAACACCGATCGACCAGAATAGAAAAGAACCTTACCTACTCCGGCGAGAAGGGCAGAGGCGGCGGTGGCTGTGGACGGCGAGCGCACGGGAATAAGCAGTGGCGGAAGGCAAACGCTGCCGGTGAGCAGCGGCCTGGCCAGACCTAGGCGTCGGACGGCGAAGGGAAGACCTGCCGTGGCCGACGCGGCAGCGTGTCGGTGGATGGGCGAACCGCGGGTCGGTGGGAGCGCACCGAGGTGCGATGGGAGAGAAGGCTCGGGAGAAGAAAGCGTCGCCGTGAAGGGAAGAGAGCGGCGCGTCGGCACGTCGGCGTGAGCGGCTCGCGCGAGAGAAAACGAGGAAGAAGAAGAAGGCTCGCGAAAAGGGAACTGCCGAAGGAGAAGTGGCGGCAGGGAAAGAAATAAAAGGAAAAATAGAAATTAGGTTTTCCGTATACTTATCCGCTTTAAATAGACCCCTCTAAAGCCTATTTACTTTATCCCCGTAAAAATCTCGTACGGAGTCCGTTTAAATCCAGAAAAATTCCGGAAAAATTCCTAAAATTCCCTAAAAATCCTGAAAACTTTCCAAGATTATTTCCTTAATTATTTGGCCATTTAATTTACTATTTAAATTTTTGCCGTATTTAACAAAAGGAGCAAGATCGGAGTTATAGGCTTTGAACTATTTTCCGATTATAGAAGACCGATCGCAGATCATCAGAAGGTTCTTGTGGATATCAGTAAAGTCAGAACAAAGACTCTGAAGGGGTTGTGGGCGTGCAGTGCAGATCACGAAGATACGCGAAGCCAGATTATCTGATGGAGCAGTTCAGTTGTTGCTATTGTGAGCAACCAGTACAGTGGAGGAGGTGTACTTTGAAGACTCAGTTAAAGACTAGCGATGGTGTTCCAGGAGGAAGAAGCACCGTCTCGACAGCAGAGATCAGCACAGAAGACTGGATTATCTCAACAGCAACAACCTACTACCTCAGGCGTGGTTGGAGTTCCTTGATACTCCCCTTCAGCAGAGATCAGCACAGAAGCAGCATCAGCAGAAGACATTGTAGAAGACTCAGCAGACAACAACGAGTAGTTACCTCCAGATGTGTTTTGCTTAGTGCAGAAGAGAGAGTATATGACGAAGGTCGTATCTATTTGGTATTCTACAGTTGCAGCTCGTAGGATTTAGTGATGGGATCGGATGGTCTAGGAAAAATCCCCGCGGCATTCATCGCAGAAATGTGACCGCTTTGTCACGAACTGTTGGATCTGATATGGTTCTCTTCGGAGAAAGGCCGAGACTTGTGTGGAGCCTTTTGGATCGGATCAACAGATATTTGATCGTTCAGGGTATTACTCTAGTTTTTATCCTCTGGATTAATATATTGAGAGATACTTGTAGTTTACAGGTATCTTTGTCTAGAACATTCTTAGTAGGATTAGAAGGGTCCTTTACATCGACTTGTGGGTCGATGGTATCTCTACCATCAGGTGAGATGAGGATCAACAATTAAGAAGTCAAGGGATGCCCTTAGACTCTGATAGACATATCTTTACTATAGACATATCCTTACGGATGGTCAAATTGTTAAGATTATGGTATGGTATGTCTCTTGGATGTGCGTATAATCCGAGAGCCTTTGGATGCAGTTTCGGATGAACTCCAAGGCTTGCCGTTGCATAGGCAAGTGGAGTAGGCGATCGAAATGATTGCAAAAATATTTCTGATATCGAAGATCACAGACCGGGTGATAGTGTTGTTGGTATCAGTGTTGTTAAACACTATAGAAATTGGAAGAATGTAAGTTGTAATTATAGGAGAAGTTGAAAGGGATATTTATCTATCCTAGTGTTCCTCCTTGAGAAGGATCCAGAACTCTTTGATAAAAGAGGGATGAACCTTTGAAATTATGCATCGATTATCGATGATAGAATGCGATAATTGTTGAAAGTAAATATCCTACGTTGAGGATAAATGATCTGTTTAGATCAGCTAAAGACACCTGTGTATACTCTAGGGTTGGTTTACGACTGGAGCGTTGATATGGTAGTGACATGGTGTCATATAAGTATCATTGTCATTGTAATGATTGATATATCATCAGCCTAGAGAAAAAGGGGATGCAGGTGTGTGGAGATGACAATTTCATACTTGGTATGAATTGTATGAATTTTAATTAAGTTGCTGGACTAATTAACGATTTAGTCGTCACTGGATTTGAGAATCATGTATCCTGAACACGATTGGATCCTTTTGTAGTTGTTGGAATTGCGTAACCTGGCCACTGTTGATTGTGGTAGTTAGAGTTGCGCACTCGACCACCGTAGATGGTTGTTTGCCTTGTATGGTTTGGTTAGTACTATAGATGTGGATAGAATGTTTTAGCATTACTATACCACAGACTTGTTTGACAAAGGTGATGTTGGAAATCATTTAGTCGGAAGCTGGTGAAACCAGTTTACAGAACCTAGATGGCGGTTAACTTTTACACGAGTACTAGTTAATCCTTCCGGAGTGGATAAAAGGATGTTGTACTCAAATGTATCGTTTCAGGGATCGGAACGATTCTGATGCAGTTGAATGAGGCATATCTTATGCCTACGTCAGTTAAGAAACTACGAGATAGTCAAACGGTCGCATTTCTGCGATGAATGATCCAAGGCTTTAGTAGTTATTATCTGGATTTATAGATGTATGGAGCAGGAATGCTCATGGGATTTTAACTAGCTACTGGGTAGCTACTATAGAGTTGCTGAAACGCGAACAGTGCAACTTGAGAGATTGATCACTATAGTCTTCCATGCACTTACAGAGTGTGTGGTAGAGTGGATTTTGAATGGTTGATGGACTTCTCTTTTGAGAAGATAATTTCCCCGTCTCTAATCTGGATATGTGTTTCGGACACGCATCTGCTTAAGAAAGAGTTGCTACAGAAGGCACATCATTTGAGATGGGCTATATACCCTGGAGGTACTCAGATGTACCGAGAGTTGAAATGCTTATACTGGTGGAATGGTATGAAGAGAGATACTGCAGACTTTGTTGTTGGATATATACTATACCAGCATGTGAGGGTTGAACATTAGAAACCCGCTAGATTGCTCCAGGAAATTCCAATTTCGGAATGGAAGTGGGAGCATATCACTATTGATTGCGTTACGGGATTGCCTAGGACCCGTAAAGGACATGATGCGATTTGGGTGAGTGTGGATCAAACCGGGTTTACTCTCTGCCTATTCGTGGGTCGTACCCATTGGATCGTCTGGCAAAGTTGTACTGTCGAGGGATTATCAGATTGCATGGCGTGCCTTTGGGTATTATATCTGATAGAGACCGCGATTTACCTCGCGATTTTTGGCAGAGTCTGCACCAGACTATGGGCACAGAGCTTCGGCTTAGTGCAACATTTTATCCACAAACAAATGAACAGTCTGAGTGTATCATTTATACGTTAGAGGATTTATTCAGATCTTGTATCATGGATTATGGAGGTGTAGCTTATCGGTTGGCTTTACCTCCGACACTTGCGGGTGTTCATAACGTATTTCATGTTTATATGATGAGGAAATACGTGTCGCGATCTGACCATGTTCTGTAAGAGGTTCCGATTCTACCTCCGTCTAATGCGACATACGAGGATATTTCAGTGCGTATTCCTGGTCGCAACAAGCGTCAGTTGCAGAACAAAACCATTCTACTTGTAAAAGTTGGATGACAACATCATACCGATGAGGAGGCTATGTGAGAGCTGGAAGATACTATCCAAGTTCGATATCCTTATCTGTTCACTTGAGGAAGGTATGTGGTCCTTTCGGAAACTTGCTTGAAGTAAATTTTTGGATGTTAGTACGAAATTTGGGGACCAAATTTTCATAAGTGGGGGAGAATGTAAAATACCGGAGAAAATATATATATATATATATTCCTCGATAATTGATAAAACATCTTATGAAATTTTTCAGAAATTTTTAGAAATTTTTCTGGATTTAAACGGAGTTTTATGGATATTTTATGGGGATGAAGCGAACAGACTTTTGTAAAGCCTGTTTAGACTAACTTCTAATGAGGTATTAAATGTGTCAATTAATCGATTTCCTTCCGTTTTGCCTCGATCGACGTTTTCCTAAATTCCCGATTTCCTCCATTCTCGATCGCGACTTTCTCCATTCCCCTGTGCGCGACCTCACCGTTCCCTCTTCTTCTCTTCTCATCCACGCCGCGAGCTCTCCCTGCCCTTCGACGTCGGTCGCCGCCGCTACCGCCGTGAGTCCAACATTGGCAACGCGAGGGAGTCATCGATTTCGACCGCCGTCGACTCTTCTTTCCGATTCCCTTGCTACTGATTTCTTCGGATTCGATTTCTAGGGTTGGAACTTCGTTGCCCGATAGACAACGCCTGATCGCCGTCGTCGTCTTCGGCTCCTCGATTGTGCGCCACATTGGGCACCGGCTGTGCCTCCTCGCGATGTCGTCGCCTTCCCTCCTTGCCACAGGCTCAGTTTGCTACTGTGGATGTCAGCCCATCGAGCGTTTGCAGCAGCCAACAGCCACCCGATCGCGCTCTCCTTCATGGTAGGTTTCGGCTCAGATCACCATCGCTATACAGGCCGACGATCTTTCCGTTGGAGGCGCTGATCGAATCACCGACCCCATTCTTCGCCGTGATAATTCTAGAACTTGATCGTCGCCATGGAATGGACTGATCTCAACATCTGGAGAAAGAGGCAGGGATCATTTTGCTCAGCATCGCAGATCCAGATTCGCTACAGCTCATGTAAGCCTTGCTCAACCACCTGGTTGTTTCCCTGATTGCTTGTCGGCCATCCTCTGCCGTAGCTCAGACAGTTGCCGCCTCTCTTTTCGGACCATGCACAACATTGGTATTGGTTTCTAAAGCTGGTACTTCATCGTTAGGGCAGAGAATGGAGGTATGATGAGTGGAATTTTGTTTAATTGAATATGGTACAAACCCATACGATTAATTGGCTTGAATGATAGGTTAGTTAATCTGATGGGATTTGTTTGCAGTTAGACTGATTGGATTTAAATCTAATGTGAGTAGGATCGCTGATCAGAAGTTTTAGAATTGAAGTCGGGCTGGGTAAGTTTTGGTTTGTATTCATTGTGGTAGAAGGGTTACGTTTGATGATGGGGGGTTTCTAATTCGTATTCGATAAAGGGATACGAATATAGGAACGATATAGTAGTGGATTTGTATATTTGTCGTGTGCTTGAATTTAATTGTGAATGATGATATTTGCAGGACATGGATACGAGGCAGATCCACGGACGTGAAGATATTATTTCACGGAGCTATTTAGCAGGTGGGTAATTTCCTACCTGGTCCGGGTAGATGTATTGCATTCAGATTTAGTCATAGATATGAGCATGTTAGGTGTTCATATTATCTTGACCCTGCTCTTTTTATCGTATGCTTGATCCTTTACCGTTGACTATTAACTCCATTGATGATATCATGTTTATTTTATCATGATTAGGAGTTATACATATATGTGATGCAAGTAACTTAGAAATTGTTTAAGTTAAGTGCAAATAGTAAAGTCCGGATGACAACCTGATTGTACATTGGGCAAAAAGGTCATCCGTATGTAGATAATGTCTTTAACCTAGGGTTAGTTCTAGTACCCTTAGGTTGTATGTTACCACCGAACATATATTGTGTAAATGGTCAGAGGAATGATACTTAGGGTATCGCTACGGACCGGTGGTCCTAGATTGTTATAATCA
This sequence comes from Wurfbainia villosa, assembly GCA_025175895.1. NCBI lineage: Eukaryota > Viridiplantae > Streptophyta > Magnoliopsida > Zingiberales > Zingiberaceae > Wurfbainia > Wurfbainia villosa. Next base: position 136,003,674 of record CM045986.1, on the reverse strand, counting down.
GATGAGTACGACTCTCTACAGGATAGAGAGTGTGTCCATCAGTTGAGTACGACCCTCTACAGGATAGAGAGTGCGTCGATTAGATTGGTATAACTCTCTACAGGATAGAGAGTGCATTGATCTGACTAGTATGACTCTTTGTAGAATAGAGAGTCTATGGTGGATGTCTGTATGTGAGACATTGCATTCATGTCATTTGCATGCACGCTGGCGACGAGGTCTCCCTTGTGGTTGAGTGTCGTCGTCATCCCGCCTCCACTGCTACTCATAGGAGGAGTAATCGGTGTGAGAGAGCATTGTATGCCGCACTCTACCACTATAGACGGTGGTAGTTGGATTTGCGTGTCATAGTCTGCGTGTGTGGTACTCGACCACTCATGGGTAGCGACTGGCTCGGAGTGACCAACAAAGAGGACCCCATCGTAGCTTGCTCTTTACGCTTATATGCTACTCGATCATACTGCCCACTCGGCCACTCGAGAGTAGTGGTTGGTGTTGAGTTGGGACAGTTGTCATGCTCGAGCCACCGAGGCCACACTGGGGTCGTGGTAGCTTTAGGGTGAGCCGACATGACCGTGCATGCTGCATTGCCGTATCTGATGGCGCTTTGCATATTACCATATATATATACATATATGCATGTATATATATATATATATATATATATATATATATATATATATATATGGATGGTTGAGATTAATATATATATGTATACAGTCTATATATATATGATTATTGTGATGTTGCATTTGTTTGTACTATGCTTGCTGCATTTGGGTGGACATCATATTCATGCATGTCTCTTACATTTGTTATACGATTGAGTCGGATATTGGTATGTGACTGGACCATAAATACCTTGACTGTAGCATGAGTAGATTATGTGTTGGTATTACTCTTCCGTTATATATGTTGGATATATATTCGTTGGATCGAGTAGCGTGAGCGTATCGTGCATGTCCGCATTTTATGTTATTCATTTGATTAGACGGTATATGCTTGTATTTATATACTATCTTTGATATACTGTTGTACATCTAGATTATGTTGTCGAAATACATGTGATATTACATATATACATGTTTTCTATTACTTGAGTTTTACTCACCACCCCATGGACCACTGGGTTCTCGCCCGCCTGTAGCATGTAGAAGACTTCGTGATGGCATTGGAGCATCGCCGGCTGACATCATCTCATCTCACCTCCGAGGCTCCCGTGTTTTGTTTTGGGCCTTTCATCCGCCGTGTTATGTATTCAGAATTTTCGTGATGTATATGTTGTATATTCAGATTTTGTAGAGGTTTGTGTTGTTGTGGTGTGTTAGCCATACCGGTATGCATGTGTGGGATTGTTGTATTGTTGTGGTATGTTTCCGCTGTGTCTTGTGTAGTTTTTGTTTTCATACATATATATTGTTGTTATTGTGGGCCTACGGGCCTTGTATTAACCCGAAATGTTGCCACGTACAGGGGAGGTGTCGTCCGTTTGATTTTCGGCTCGGTATGCTCTCGGGGCGTGACAATCTAAGTCGCCATTCTAGTCCTCCTTAAGTTGGATTGGAAGACAAAAACTTGACCCTAAAATCTTACCTAATACCCAATATGTCCCACTTATTAACCCAAAAAATGTACAAAATGAAATTTAAAATTTCTATATAAATATTTCGAGTTTCATCGCTCACCTAAACAATTCATGTTTTCATGCTTGATTCGGTCTGAGTAGGACTGTAAATGAACCAAACGTTCATGAGCAAGTTTGGTGTTCGACTCGATAAGAGCTCATTTATGTTCGTTCAATATGCATCAAAATAAATTAATAAACAAGCTTGAATAGTTTGATAAATTAAATAAATAAACTTGAACACATATGTGTTCGATTTGTTAATGTTCGTAAACAGTGTTCATAAATAATATTTATGATTAGACTCATTTAAATATTATTTATGAGCTTATTTATACTCATTTATAAATAAGAATTAAAATTTTAAAATTTTAAACAAACAAACAAGCTTGCTTTAAGAGCTTGATAATGTTAAAATAAGTCAAACTTAAATAAATTTGAATCAAGCTTGATTTAAGCTTGAATCAAGCTTGATTAGAAGTCCGATACCCATTAAACAAGTCAAGCTCAATTCAAGTTCAAGCTAAGTTCAATCTCAAAAAAAAAAACAAGCCAAGCTTGAACAAGTTTTTCAATAGTTTGACTAATTTTAGGCTTGGCTTAGCACGACTCGACTCGATTTGATTATCTTATCAAACAAGCCTGAATACTATAAAGCTCAGCTTGTCTTGGTTCGTTTATAACCCTAGGCTTGTGCTTCACTAAGAGGTTGGCAAAGTAGTTTATGCCATCGGTTTTGCTTCGGATTGACTTCGATTTGATTTCCTTCTTATTGGGTTGACTCTCGACGAGTAGTGACCACAATTTAAAGGACAAAAGAGAAGGCAAAGTTCATGCCACTTCCCAAATGTGTTTTTTAAGTTAGCTTGCGAACAATAGAAAGAATTAGAAGGAAGGTAAACGGAAAACTTTGGTGAGACTCTTTGATGCTCAAGTCAAACTTCATGAGACAAAATGGAGTGAGTATAAGAAAAGATGAAGTAGAAATAGTTCCAATGATCCAACCATACTTAGCTTGTTGTACTCTTATACAAATCAAGGGGTAAACGATCGAATGCCTCGTTGTCTTCCTCATCCGTTCGTTCCTATTTTTGCACATTCATACCCGTACCTATTGTAAAATACCACAAATAAATTGCTACAGAATAGTATTTGTTATTCATTAATTAAAGAACTTATTGTTGAGTTAATTAGATTGATGATGGAAGATTAGGGATTTATTTGAAGCAAACCTAGGGTTAAAGCTTTTGGATTAATTAAAAATCTAATCTAGGTTTAGGTTTAACTAATTAATCTGACCCTTTACTTAAAGCTATCTCATTTATTTTCGCTCTGTTTTATTTCCTCTCCACCTCACGCGAGTTCTTCCTCCTTGCGATTTTCTTCCTCGCAACCCACTCCTTGCAATCAACTCCACCTGACGCCCTTTTTCCTTGCGATCTCCTCCGTGCGACCTTGCTCTCTCGCGATCCTCTCCGCGCCGCTGACCTCTCCCTCTCCTCTGCAAGCGGCTGTAGACTTCTTGTGATTCCCTTCTCCCTCTCATTCTTTCTCCTCGCAGCAAGCGGCGGCAACCAACCTCAACGTTTCCGCGGACGAGCCGGCAGCAAGTGTATGTGCGGCTAGAAGCTTGCGTCGGCAGCGTCCTCTCTTCGTCCTGGTTGGGAGCTACTCTGTGAACGTTGCCAGAACAAGGTAGGGCATGGTTTCTTCCCCGATATCGGATGAAATTCATTTCCCAATCTCAGTTTTTCCCCTTGGAACTCATCTATCTGTGGTTAAGGGCAGCAGAGGCTCAGCCTTCCGACGAACAAGGGATAAGGGTGTGATATTGCCGGTGGAGACCCAAGTGTTGGTAAGCTTGATTTGCCTTTTCTCTTCATCTATAATTGCTAGATTTTTTGGCTGTGAGTGGAGTTTTTGGCCGGCTGGGTTCTGGGTGAAGGGTTGTGCAGTGGGGTGAATCGACTGTGAATGTTTTGATTGTTGTGTTGAGGAGATAAGTTTTGTTTATACTCTGTTAAGGGCTATGAAGGCTGTGATGGTGTGGATGGGGTTGTGATTGGTAGTTTAAATGGTTAGAGAGCCATTTTGGGTTGTGAACCATTCTGCTAATGTAGGAATTGATGTATGGAATTGAATGTGTAGGTTAGCATATTTGCTAATTGGAAACGGTGGATTTTAATTATGGAGTTAAATATAGTATGGGGCAGCTATAATTTAAGTGTTGTGATTATGGATTAGATTTATAACTAATGTTTTTGGTGATACTATTATATCATATTAGGTGTAAAAGGTTAAATCTTCATAAGATTAGCTTAGTTAAGTTGGATATGGATTGATCTTTATTATAGTGTATATGGGATTAAAGGAAGGGATAGATTGGTTAAGTGGATAGCTTAATCCATTAGGTTTTGATCTTAATACTAGAGTAATCCGATTATATTTGCAATATACAAGTTTTGATCACGAGACAGGTCCACGGGCATAAAGACAGTTGGTATTCTTCATAACAGGCGGGTATCTTTGACTTATCTTCTTTTAGATATTGTCATATTGTTGTGCATCGTTTACTATAGCTAGTAATAATTTTCTATGCTTTTAACTATCCTGGTATGTCGCTACCTAGTACGTGTTGTAGCTATTTCATATGCTTATTATATTGATTCTCTATCATTTTGATACTTGTCATTTGTTTATTTGGCACTAAGAGTAGTGACATACCTTACATACTGGGCATTGAATGAATAATGGATATACCTTGCATGTGTACATAGACTTATGTACTTAGGTTATTTGATATGGGCTCCTATTGGTACATACCATAAGTAGTCATGGATTGACAGGTGTATCGTGCATTAGTGACATGCGCCATCTTGCATTATTGCATGATTGGCGATCATCGGCTCCTCGGTAGGAGGTGATACTACTTGGTAGTTGAGCCCATCGTCAGTTACATTATCTACACACACAATCACTCGTGAGTTAGTGGTATTTCAGGAGGATGTGTGTAGTTGCTCTGTCAGGGCTCCACGGTGATCGCTCAGGATATTGGTATTGCGGCGTGGTAGCAGACAGAGATCTCTCATTTGTTGTGAGACGAGGAGATGAGATGAGGTGATGTCCCCTATATATATACATGGGGTAGGAGGGTGATATTCCACCAGCATCCTGTGCACTCGGTCACATAGGTGTAGTGACGACAGAGTGCATAGTTGTCACAGCCCTACCCACTCGGCCGACACACATGGCATGTCGGTGGCTTAACTGGCGTCAGGGGTGACACATGTTATTGCATCATGTGCATACTCTTTTACTATATGTATTGCTTATTGCACTTTTAGTTGTTGCATATGATTGTCATGCATATACAGGAGGTATTATGTAGTTTGTTTTGATGATTCTACATCTGCTTGTATGGATGTATCTTATGTCAGCTTAGGTGATTCTGGTATGTACAGTTTCAGGTATGTATATATATATTTTTGTTTATTGTCGAGAAACTGTACCAGCATGATTATTATTGCTACTTATAGTTTAATATGCATGCCTATTAGATATCCACTGAGTTTTACTCATTCCGTTGATATCTATTTTATTTCAGGATGAAGCCTTCCGGAGGGTCCAGTTGTCAGTCCCTTGATCTGACGACTCCGTTATTTTGATTTCAGTTTTCCATATTTTTGTCACTAGTACTCTATGTTTTAAACTTGTAGTATTTTATAGTCGTGGTTGTTTTGGTGGTACTTGATTATGTCCTTCTGGACTTTTTGTTCGATTTGTTTTGGTTTTATGTGTGGTTGTGTATTCCTACTCAGATGGCATAAGAGGTAAGTCTAGAGGTTTTAGGCTTCTTATTTACTTTGGTTGTTGGCCTGAGGCCCATATATTATATGTATTGTGGTATTTTATGTTTCGGCCATGTTGGCCGATGTATAGTGGGTCGTATGAGCCTTGTATACAGGTTTTAATTGTCCGCAGTACAGGGGAGGTGTTGTCCGATTTTCGTCTGACAAGTACCCCCTCTTGGGGCGTGACAATTTATTTGGTATCAGAGTCTAAGTTCCGAGTTTCTAAGGGTTTTTGGGTTTTTGGAGTTCGCCACGTTTGGCAGGTCAACTTGTGCATTTTCGGATTTTTATGGATTTCCGTCGATTTGCCGTTTCGGACATTTTGGAGTCATATTTCAACAAGATCGTATTGGGGACTTGGTGGTGATAGGACATCTCCAAATGTCTAACAGGTGAAATTATTGATTTTCTACCTGTAGTAATACTTGGGTAATAATTTAACAGATATGAAACGAGGTGGATGTGCTCTCGCGCCGAGATGTGGTGTAGGGCAGCTACGCAAGAGGACATTGAGATCTCTGGCGATGGAGTTGCCAGAAAGGTCTACGGAGAATGAGCCTGTCGATCAGGGTCAGACTTCACATGGTGTCGCGGGTGTATTGGGCCCTCAGTCCTCAACGGTTCCTCCTCTAGAGATACCCACTTTTGCGGTATTCACTATACCACCAGTGGTACCCACACTAACATATCCTGCAGTACCCCCGGCAACACCGCCATCAGACACCCGGAGGTACCACCGTAGCCTCACGCTACTTACTGTGCACCTCCTCCAAAGAAGGTGCTTATAGGATATGGCACCTCCGCTGTGCTCGCATCGTGATACCCGACAGCCCCACTAGCAGTACCGATCGCCCCTTTCTCAATACCTGCCCCTACTTATGCAGCCACACCAACTCCAGTGGTTCCGCCAGCTCCTGCAGTGATCCCTACTCATCCTGCTGATGTGACTGCGGCACGAGCTCGGATCCCAGCCTTAGCAGAGTCAGTGAAAGGCCGGTCCATGCTCTTCCACGGAGAGACAGATCCGAGGGCGGCTCAGTCCTGGATAGAGACTATGGAGCAGACCTTTTTCTATATGGCTTGCTCCAAGTGGGAGAAGGCAGAGCTTGCAGCCTACCATTTATGGGACGAGGCTAAAATCTGGTGGGACACACAATGCGCGATTATAGGCGAGCAGCAGATAACATGGGCAAAATTCAGAGAGGTTTTCAAGAGCCAATATTTTCCACTATCTTATATGATGACGCGTCGTCAGGATTTTCAGAATCTTCGACAAAACAATCGCACGGTGATGGAATATAATGCTAAATTTAATCGGTTAGCTAAATTCTATCTGAAGTTAGTCGCTGAGGACTAGTCTCGCATGCTTCAGTTTGTTCAGGGTCTAGACGAACATCTTCAAGTGAAGCTAGCAGGTTTTGGAAATTCTTCTTATAGAGAGGCATTGGATCGAGCTCTTCTGATTGAGTCAGCTCAGCAGAGAGAAAATGCGAAAAATAAAAGGAAACCGCCAACTCAGAGTTCAGTTCAAGCCCAACAGTCGCCAACTACGGGTCAGCAGCGAGGCAATCACAGTGAAACGGGTCAGAATGCTTCTAAGGCATCAGGCAAACCCCAGAAGATCGGACGATCTTCGTCAAGATGCTCCCAGTCTGACCAGCAAAATCGAAAGTGATCCTCTAATGACAATCACTGTGTTAGATATGGGTCCATGGATCATCATACGTCGGGCTTTGCTATCGCAAACTTCACGAACACCGAGCCGCGGATTGTTCCGAAGGCTCAAGATGTGGCTTCAAGAGTGTCATGCGGCAGGAGGACATTGCATGAAGGGACCTCAGTGAGGCGGGCAGAAATCCCATCCTCCTAACCAACCCTCGTGGGATTTCACTGGCACTAGAAACGATGGTATATCGACCGTTTCTGCGATTTAGGCTCGGAAGCTTTTATCACATGGCTGTCAGGGTTTTCTATTATCATTGATCAACGCCGAGGATAGTGGTGACTCTCAGATCTCGGACATTCCTATCGTCCGAGAGTATCCGAATGTCTTTTCAGAGAAGTTACCGGGCCTGCCTCCCAGAAGGCAAGTGGAGTTCACAATTGAGTTAATTCCGAGGATGGCACCGGCATCGAAAGCTCCTTATCGTATGGCCCCGAAAGAGTTGGACGAGCTAAAGGTCCAGCTTTAGAAGCTTTTGGATAGAAGTTTTATCCGCCCTAGCGTATTTCCCTAGGGTTCTCTGGTTCTCTTCGTAAAGAAGAAAGACGGTTCGATGAGATTATGCATCAACTACAGGCAGTTGAACGCCATCACCATCAAGAATAAATATCCCCTACCATGTATTGAAGATTTGTTTGATCAGCTCATAAATATGTTAGTGTATTCTAAGATTGATCTGCGGTTCGGATATCATCAGCTAAGGGTCAAAGATTCGAACGTTCAAAAGATAGCATTCCGTACCAGATATGGGCACTATAAGTTTTTGGTAATGTCATTTGGGCTTACCAATGCTCCGGTAGTATTCATGGACTTAATGAATCGTGAATTTATGGATTTCCTAGATCAGTTCGTCATTGTCTTTATTGACGACATTCTGGTCTATTTCCGTTCCGAAGAGGAACACGCGCAGCATCTTTACATTGTCCTGGATAGACTTTGACAAAAGCAACTATATGCGAAGTTCAGTAAAAGCGCGTTTTGGTTACCCTCAGTCGGTTTTCTGGGACACGTGGTTTCTAGCAAAGGCATTTCGGTTGAGCCCCAGAAGATCGAGGCTGTCACCAGTTGGGAGCAGTCGAAATCGGTTTAGGAGGTTCATAGTTTCTTGGGCTTAGCCGGATATTACAGATGGTTCATTGAGAGTTTCTCAAGCATTGTTATGTCGTTGACACGCCTTACCAGGAAGGGCGTGAAGTTCACGTGGTCAGAGGCCTGCAAGATCAGCTTTCAGGAGTTGAAGAAGAGACTGGTGTCAGCACCGATTCTGGTATTGCCATCAGGGGACTACGGTTTTGTCCTTTATACTAATGCGGCTCTCTAGGGTTTAGGCGCAATACTAATGCAACACGGCAAGGTGGTCTCTTATGCTTCTCGCCAGTTGAAGGAGCATGTGAAAAACTACCCAGTACATGATCTAGAGTTAGCTGTTATTATCTTTGCCTTTAAGATTTGGAGGCATCATCTGTATGATATTACATTTGAGATTCTCACTGATCATAAGAGTCTCAAATATCTATTTACGCAGAAGGAACTCAATCTACAACAGAGGAGATGGATAGAGTTCTTGAAGGATTATGATTATACCTTTAGCTACCACCCAGGGAAAGCCAATGTAGTTGCCGATGCACTTAGCTGGAAGTCCCGAGGGACTTTAGCTTGCTACCGAGTTTTAGTCACGAATTTGATTCAGGGTTTCTCCGAGTTGGGCCTTGAGGAGCAGGGACTGACAAAGCAGGGCATTCTTATTACCATGGTTGCTTAGTCATCTATCAGGACGAGAGTCCGAGAGTCTCAAGCCGGTGATCAGCACTTACAGTTTATTGGCAGCCAGATAACCTCTAGATAGCAGACTGAGTTCACCTGAGATGACGAGGGTATTATTTATTTCCGAGGCAGATTATGCGTACCTCAGTCTCACTCGGTCATGGAGGAGTTACTTCAGGAGGCTCATCACTCTCGATTTGTGATCCACCTGGGTAGAACCCACATGTATTCAGATTTAAGGCGTTTGTATTGGTGGAATGACATGAAGAAAAATATCGCAGATTTTGTAGCTAGATGTCTAGTTTGTCAACAGGTGAAGGATAAGCACCAGAGACCAGCCGGACTACTTTAGAGGATTCTTATTCCCGAGTGGAAGTGGGATCACATTACCATGGATTTTGTGGTGGGTCTGCCTAGAACACGACGAGGCCATGACGCGATTTGGGTAGTCGTTGACTGATTAACCAAATCCACACACTTCTTAGCGATTCGGAAGACCGACTCTCTGGATCGTATGACAGAATTATATTGTCAGGAGATCATCAGATTGCATGGTGTTCCTTTTAGCATTATATTAGATAGAAATTCCCAGTTCACATCCCAATTCTGGCAGAGTCTACAGCAGGCCTTGGGCACACAGCTCTGTTTTAGTACAACATTCCATCCGCAAACAGATGGATAGTCTGAGCGGACCATTCAAACTCTAGAGGACTTGCTGAGATCCTGCGTTATGGATTTTGGGGGCAGTTGGGAGGATCACTTGCCATTAGTGGAATTCGCCTATAACAACAGCTATCATTCGGCTATCCAAATGGCACCGTTTGAAGTATTGTATAGTAGACAGTGTCGGACACCCACCCTCTGGGAGGAGGTTGGGGAGGCACAGTTGCTAGGACCCCATAGAGCTCAGCATGAGGCAGAGTTGGTCTGTATTATCAAACAAAGGATGACAGAGGCGCAGGATCGTCAGAAGAGTTATGTCAATCGGAGACGGAGACCTCTGGAGTTCTCTATTGGTGACTGTGTATTCTTGCGAGTCTCACCCACGAAAGGGGTGAAGAGATTTGGCCTCTGTGGTAAGCTAGCTCCAAGGTACATTGGTCCTTTCGAGATTTTGGAGAGGATCGGAGTAGTAGCTTATCGCCTAGTGCTACCACCATCCTAGGCTGGTATTCATGATGTGTTTCATGTGTCCATGCTGAGGAAGTATGTGATAGACCCTACACATATTCTGTTAGATGTGTTAGGTTTCATTCAACCTGATGCTACTTATGAAGAGGTTCCGGTACGGATTCTGGATCACAAAGAATGACAATTGTGGAATAAGATTGTGCGACTTGTTAAAGTCAGGTGGAGTCACCACACCGATGAGGAGGCTACTTGGGAGCTTGAGGAAAAGATCAGAGCTCAATAGTCCTACCTGTTTACTTAAGGTATGTGAAATATACTTTCAGTACTTGTGCTACTTGAGTGTGCTATCTCTTACTTATTATACATTTGAGTGGGAAATTTGGGGACCAAATTTTATTAAGTGGGGGAGAATGTAAAATACCACAAATAAATTGCTACGGAATAGTATTTGTTATTCATTAATTAAAGAACTTATTGTTGAGTTAATTAGATTGATGATGGAAAACTAGATATTTATTTGAAGCAAACATAGGGTTAAAGCTTTTGGATTAATTAAAAACCTAATCTAGGTTTAGGTTTAACTAATTAATTCAACCCTTTATTTAAATCTATCCCATTTATTTCCGCTCCATTTTATTTCCTCTCCGCCGCACGCGAGTTCTTCCTCCTCGCAATTTTCTTCCTTGCGACCCACTCCTTGCGATCAACTCCACCTGACGCCCTTTTTCCTTGCGATCTCCTCCGCACGACCTTGATCTCTCACGATCCTCTCCATGCCGCTGACCTCTCCCTCTCCTCTGCAAGCGGCGATAGACTTCTCACGATTCCCTTCTCCCTCTCGTTCTTTCTCCTCGCGGCTTAGCGCTGGCGACCGACCTCGGCGTTTCCTGACGGCAGCGTGTATACGTCGAAGCTTGCGTCAGTCTCTTCGTTACAGTTAGGAGTTGCTCTATGAACATTGCCGGAACAAGGTAGGGCATGGTTCCTTCCCCAATCTCATATGAAATTCATTTCCCGATCTCAGTTTTTCCCCTTAGAACTCATCGATCTGTGGTTTAGGGTAGCAGAGGCTCAGCCTTCCGACGAACAGGGGATAAGGGTGTGATACTGCCGGTGGAGACCCAAGTGTTGGTGAGCTTGATTTGCCTTTTCTCTTCATCCATAATTGCTAGATTTTTTGGTTGTGAGTGGAGTTTTTAGCCGGCTGGGTTCTGGATGAAGGGTTGTGCAGTGGGGTGAATCGATTGTGAATGTTTTGATTGTTGTGTTAAAGGGATAAGTTTTGTTTATGCTCTGTTAAGGGTTGTGAAGGTTGTGATGGTGTGGATGGGGTTGTGATTGGTGGTTTAAATGGTTAGAGAGGCATTTTGGGTTGTGAACCATTCTGCTAATATAGGAATTGACGTATGGAATTGAATGTGTAGGTTAGCATATTTGCTAATTGGAAACAATGGATTTTAATTATGGAGTTAAATACAGTATGGGGCAGCTGTAATTTAAGTGTTGTGATTATATATTAGATTTATAACTAATTTTGTTGGCAATACTATTACATCATATTAGGTGTAAAAGGTTAAATCTTCATAAGATTAACTTAGTTAAGTTGGATATGGATTGATCTTTATTATAGTGTATATGGGATTAAAGGAAGGGATAGATCGGTTAAGTGGATAACTTAATCCATTAGGTTTTGATCTTAATACTAGAGTTGGCAATATAATCTGATTATATTTGCAATATGCAGGTTTCGATCACGAGACATAAAGACAGTTGGTATTCTTCATAGCAGGCGGGTATCTTTGACTTATCTTCTTTTAGATATTGTCATATTGTTGTGAATCATTTACTATAGCTAGTAATAGTTTTCTTTGCTTTTAACTGTCCCGGTATGTCGCTACCTAGTACGTGTTGTAGCCTTTTCATATGCTTATTATATTAGTGCTCTATCATTTTGATACTTGTCATTTGTTTATTTGGCACTAAGAGTAGTGACATACCTTACATACTGGGCATTGAATGAATAATGGATATACCTTGCATGTGTACATAGACTTATGTACTTAGGTTATTTGATATGGGCTCCTATTGGTACATATCATAGATAGTCATGGATTGACAGATGTATCGTGTATTAGTGACATGCATCATCTTGTATTATTGCATGACTGGCAACACTACAAAAAAAACCCTTTAGAAATGATTTTTAAAAGCCTTTAGAATCATTTATTAACCGCTTCTAAATATTTAGAATCGGTTTTTAACCGTTGTAAATAATGGCGATGCTAAAGACAACCGAAGCAATAAAATAAACCGGTGGTTCAAAACAAAGAGCCGCTTGTGTTGGAGACCTGTAGAACCGATTGTTAACCGGTTCTAAAGATTTAGGGGTGGTTTTCAACCGCTCCTATTGTACGATCGTCACAAACGCTTGTGACTGCATCTATAAATATACATTTTAAAAGCGGTTAAAACCACTCCTAATGTGTCTGTTTGGCGATGCAATAAACAGAGTTTTAGAAGCGGTTAAAAATCACTCCTAATGTGTCAGTTTGGCGACCCAATAAACAAAGTTTTAGGAGCGATTAAAAACCGCTCCTAATGTATGTATATCTCAAGCATAGTTTTAGAAATGGTTACGACCGATTCTATAATCATATTTTTTTTAAGAGAGATTATAACCGTTTCTAATATCGAGTTTGAACAATGATCTCATATCATATTTATACAATACCAAATTAAATCAATTTACAATATTCACATTTCACTTCACAAAACAAATTTATTGTATTATCAAACTAACACATAATATTCATGTTTCAGTTCAAAATGTTAATACATCTCATTAACATTTTACTCCACACTACATTTTACTCGGAATGCAATGGCAGATTTGATTCTACAAAACCTGGAGGCACATGTGCTGAACAAACCCCTTATAACACCCGTGATGTGATCAGATCTCCTCAAGACTGTTCTCTTGTCATCTCGTGTCAAATAATCACGTAATAAGGTAACTTGCGTTGAGTCTGTGGAGCTCAACAGCTCCTTTCAACATGATTTGATGTTTGAAAATTATGGGAACACACTGTATACATTCCAATAGCCTTGTCATGTGAGACATCAAACCAAGCCTGATTTGAATACTACTACCAATAGTGTTGAACAAAGTTCAGCTATGGATAAGATCGATGTAGCTAACTCTTAGCAAAATCCCACTGAGCAAAACAACCTATGATATCCTTTGATAGTAACATGGAGCTAACTTAGAGGCTACTCATTTATCTATGTATGATAATGATGGTTTATAATGGCGCATCATGGAATGTAGCAAAATTTCCAGGTCATAGTATTGAACAGGCTCATTAATTAGAAATATTACCAGGATGGAAAACAATATATTACTCTCCTCTCCATTACACCAAATAAAAAGACAAGTGTAAACGATCAATAATGTCTACATTTTCCTAAGGTGCTGCAAATGAGGAAAATCAACTCAATGGCTCTATAGATAGTGCTGAGTACATGCAAATAACTGCAATAAGAAATGAAGTCACTTCTTTCATACAAGTTGATTATTCCTTGACAGATGTATATCTCTTCAAAAATTCTAATTTTATAAATTGTGCTAGAAAACTAGCATACCAATGGAAGAATGATAGTTGATTATTCCAGGCTCGTTGGCACGATTATCTTAAACTCCTAAGGCCATCTGAAAGAGAATGCTTTATTTTTTTCACTCACCAATTTGTCTGTTGTAAACAAGACACAAAGTGATTTCTCTTAATGAGAAAATGAACCTCATTCTTAATAAGATAATGAGATAATAGACGATAATACCTCTTAAGCAATAATACCTCCAAGACGTATGGCTGCTTAGGGTTTTGAGATAATAGACAATAATACCTCTTTTTATAAACCTTTAGGAGCGGTTAATAACCGCTCCTAAAGAATTGGGATCGGTTATTAAACGATCCTAAAATTATTATAAAAATCGATTCTAAATATACTGAACACAATCAAAAAATTATCAGATAAAAAAAAATATTCAATTGAAGCGGTATTAGGAGCGGTTATAATTACCGATTCTAAATATGTCAAACAGAATCGGAAAATTATCCGCTTCAAAAAATGTTAAATTGAAGCGGTATTAGAAGCGGTTATAACCACACCTAAAGAATTAGGAGCGGTTATTAACTACTCCTAGAAAATTTATATAGAACCATTTGCTAACTGATTCTAAATATACTCAACAGAATCGAAAAATCATCCGCTTCAAAAAAAATTTCAATTGAAGCGGTATTAGCACCGGTTAAGAAAATTGTTTCTAAAAGCCCCTCTTTTACCACCATTTTCCCAACCACTTCTAAAATTCCAATCCAAATGCCTCATTTTTTTGTAGTGCAAACATCGGCTCCTCGGTAGAAGGTGATACTACTTGGTAGTTGAGCCCATCGTCAATTACATTATCTACACACACAACCACTCGTGAGTTAGTAGTATTTCAGGAGGGTGTGTGTAGTTGCTCTATCAGAGCTCCATGGTGGTCACTCAGGATATTGGTATTGCGGCATGGTAGCAGACAGGGATCCCTCCTTTGTTGTGAGACGAGGAGATGAGATGAGGTGATGTCCCCTATATATATACATGGGGTAAGAGGGTGATACTCCGTCAACATTCTGTCCACTCGGTCACCTAGGTGTAGTGACGACAGAGTGCACAGCTATCACAGCCCTACCCACTCGGCCGGTACACATGACATGTCGGTGGCTTGACTAGAGTCAGGGGTGACACATGACATTGTATCATGTGCATACGCTTTTACTATATGCATTGCTTGTTGCACTTTTGGTTGTTGCATATGATTGTCATGCACATACAAGAGGTATTATGTATGTAAAATACGAAAAAAAAATTATGGATTAACCCTTTAATTAATTGGATTTAATTAGTGAGTTAATTGAGTTTAATTAGTGAATTAAATTGGGCTCAATAAGTGGACTGATTGGGCTGGTATTGGGCTTGGGCTGGTATTGAGCTTGGGTTGTATTGGGCTTGGGCTTGGGCTGTATTGGGCTTGACTGGATTGGGTCAAAGCAGATTGTGTTGAACTTGGGTTGGTTTAATCGAATCGCTCGAACGGCGTTTAAAACAGGGTCGGAAACTTGCGATCAACATACCTCCTTCCGCGATTTCTCCGTTTCTCTTCTCCACGTCGCTTTTCTTTTCGCCACGCGATCATTTCGTTCCTCCTCAGCTCGTCGGCGTTCCGGTGAGAGCAACTCGATGGCGCCGCCACCTTGGTTGATCTCCGGCCGAAGATCAGTGAGTTCTCGCCTGAGGATCTCGACGACTCTTTTGGTGGATCGACAGTGTTACGCTGCAGCAGCGAGCTGCCAATCGAGGATTTCGTTGCCGATCATCACCGGAGTTAGGTAAGAGGTCGATTTTTCCTTCCTCTTTAAGCTGAGAGTGAGATCTAGCGGTGGGTTTCTGATGTTGGCTTCAATCGATGGTTTTGGGCAGAGTTGTGAAGCTTGATGGTCGCCGGCGAACAGGGGATTGGGGAAGGAGCAAGGCCTGTGGATTCTAAGGGAAAGTAAGCTCGATCCAACCTTTTTCTTCTCAGCTGTTAATTGCTTCATTTAGTGTTTGATGCGATGGATTGAGAATTGAAGCTGTTGTGTTCAGATTGTCGTGTGATTGGGATTTCGCCGTTGAACAGGGGTTAAAGGAGGAAGGTGCTATCGGTGAGGAGTTGGCTTTTAAGCTTTGATTCACCTTCCGTTACCATCTGGTAAATTCTATATGCGGTGTTTGTCGATGGATGTGTTGGGTAGTTCTGTTTCTGTCTTCGATCCAGTGAGGTTGGAACTGGGAATTGAGCTTGAGGTAAGTTGCCATAGCTATAGGATTTGTGGGTATGTTTTCATATTCGGATTGTTCTTGATTTGCTGGATTGTTCACGTTGGCAATCGATTGTTTGGGCAGAAGCTTGAGGGTGGCAGTCGTGAAAGGTGATGATGGTTAGGTGAGGAGAAATTGAATTAATGATTCAGCTTATCTATCTAATTGTTATAGATTGCAGGTGTTAGGGTTATTGAATTGGATTTATCTTGTTGATAAGTGTTGGCAGTTTGAAGTGGAAGAGGTAAGCCTTAGTTGCATAACCATCATGTTTATTCGTGATCATTGATATAGTGGTGTTATTATCGGATTGGGATAATAGGGGTTCTTAATTCGTAGATGAGGAAAGGATGCGAGTATAGGAACGATGTAGTGTTTAGTTCCTACGTTTGTTGGATACTTGTACTTAATCATTGTTGCTATTATGTGCAGGTTTGGGATACGAAGTAGGTCCACGACCGTGAGGATTATTCAAGCTTCGTATCAGGTGGGTAATATCTACCTGGTCCGGTAGTTTTGATCAAATTCTAGTTCATGATCTTGGATTTATGTTTATATCTGTTTACCTTAAATCCACTCTTATTTAATCATATGCTTGTACTGCCTTGACCTTTGAGATATATATTCTGGTACTTCATTGATTATCTAGCTCGGATAGGAACTATAAATCCTATTATGTATTAGATGATGGATGTTCAGTAAGTACAGGTGGTTAGGGTTATCTTTGTGACCTCAGATTTGGGTTACTGTGTTACATCACTAGGGTTAGGTGATGAATTGGGTTATGGAGTCGATTGTTGTATCGTACACATATTAGTTGTGCATCTATGGTGGATTTAGTTGTCTGTGCATAGATAAATATGTGTGGTTGTCAGTATGTGGTTACGGACTAGAGGTCCTAGCATGATTGTATATCCATTATGGATCGTATATCTGTGTATGGTTATAGGGATGGTCGATAGTATCTCGCTACTGACTAGAGGTCTTAGCGTGGTTGACTGTCAGATTAGTTTGACTCTTTGTACGATAGAGAGAGTCTCATGGATTGTAGTCCTTGCATAGTTGACTTTTGGTTGACCAGGACTCCCCGTGAGATAGGGAGTGTTGCGAGGATACTTGTGTGGATCTATGCATCATTACATTTGCATGCATGCTGTTGAATGAGTCTCCCTTGTGGTTGAGATGGGTCGTCAGTCATCCTGTCTCCCCGGCCACTTGGGGTAGTGGTAGCAGGGTTGAGGGCAGAGCATTGGATGTGTCGCGCTCGGCCACTATAGACGGTGGTAGCTGGAGATGCGCACCTGGCCACTGTGCAGAGTGGTGTTAGCACTCGGCCACTATAGACGGTGGTTGTGTGACGTGCAGTTGTCCTGTGTGCGGCGCTTGTCTACTCATGGGTAGAGACGGCGTGGCTTGCAGCAAGGGCCCTAGGAGTAGTTAGCTCTTTACACGTATACGCTACTCAGTCATACTACCCAACTCGGTCACTCGAGAGTAGTGGTAGCTGGAGTCGGGCTAGTTGTCATTGTCGTGCCACCCTGGTCACTCTGGGGTCGTGGTTGGACGGGTCCGCAGACAGTGATCATGCATATGCATTGCTGATATATATGTATGCATATATTTGATATATGTTTTACATATGCCTGTGAGATGCTGCATTTGATTGAGCTATGATTGCTGCATATGGTTGTTCATCATGATACATGTCATCTGCATTTTATATACTGCTATGTGTTGAGCATGATACATGCGTTGATTCAGATTGTTGTATGCATTTGATTAGCATCATGTCATTGTGTGGTACGGACCGGATTGTTATTACAGGTGATCATATACTGTTCATATGTTGGAGTATTGGTCAGGTATGGGATTGACTTGGTACGTTATATGGGTTATGTTATTGTATATCTGTTCAGGATGATATAGCATATGGTGTTGCAGACCGTCAGGTACGTTGGTACATTACTTCATGTTCAGTTGATCAGTTTAGTATATACATTGAGTATGATTATACTGTGGTTACTTATTATTAGATTTGGATAGGACTGTATGTCTATTGAACTCATGTTGTATACCTGTAGATCTTCACATGTATACTTGTAGATCTTTTTACCCTATATGTTCATGCACTTTCTATATATTACCCCTGAGTTTATACTCACCACCCCTGGACTCTGAGTTTCCTGTCGCCCAGATAACAGGTAAAAGATTCCTTGGACGTTCGGAGCTCCGCCAGCTGATCCCATCTCACACCGGACGGACGGATATTTAATCCGCATTGTTGTATTTGTGTGGATTGTCGTTTTGAGATTTTAGCCTGTATTGTTTCCGTATTTGTGATATACGAACGTATTGTATGTATTTTGCCATTGTTTTGGTTTCTATTATGATTCTTGTTGTGTCAAGTCACTCCGGAGTGCACAGTTGTGTCATTGTATATTGTCTTATCTGTAGTATATTTCCGCTGTGTTTGATATGTGGATATCTTTATATATTGTGTTGTTGTTGTGGGCCTACGGGCCTTGTATTAACCCGATATGTTGCCACGTACAGGGGAGATGTCATCCGTTTGCTTTTCGACACGGTATACTCTCGGGGCGTGACAATTTTATTGGTATCAGAGCCCTAGGTTGCGAAGTCCATTTTCGAATTTTATTTCGTTCGGATATCGAGTTTTGCTTTACTCGATGTTGGTTTTGTGAGTTTTGGGATCTGGCTGTATCGGACATCTCCGAGCTACAAGGTTTAAGGTATGTTAACTATTATTACATATCCTTCTGTTGGCTGTGCATTTAGTTGCTTATAACATAAATGACTTGTAGGATATTGGTTAGTATTCGTAACCGTGGTTTGAGTTGACCATGGGAATGATATATTGAGGTTATTAGACATGTATTTGCTGTCGAAAAGGTGAATTATCTTTGAGAGTCGACTGATACCGAGTCTGATAGCAGGGGTTAGTAGTCACATCTCTGATGGAGATCAAGGATTACGGTCCTAAGATTTTCACTAATTATGTTAGTCAGATCATTACCTATTGGGTGGGTAATGGACAAGTGAGTATACTATTGCTGATGCAGATAGTAGAAAATTAGTGGATGATATTCATGGGGATTTTGATCCTCGGACTGGTTGTTCTAGGTTGTATAACATTGGGAGTACTTTTGGAGTACATGACTCGGGTTATACGAGGATAGTAGCGTTAGTTGAATACCATTATTCGGATCTAGATGGTACTTGGTGGAAGAGATAGAAAGTAACCTACGGGAAATAATGTATCACTTGGTCATAGTTCAGTGATGTTGTGAGATAGTATTTTCCCACGTCATCTTCTTTGACTCATTGTCAGGGAATTCTTGGGCATCGAGTAGGGTGATCGTTTGGTTACGAAGGTACCATGCAGAGTCGTTAGACTTGCGAAGGTTACGACTATTTAATAGCCCAAGAATGTGATTGGGTTGGTTTTGACCACCCACAGGTTATCGGTTGACATCTTGATCAGGATGTTTGGATCTCCTACTAGATCCTACCGGAAGTGCATAGACCGAGTCATGTGTATAGAAATGACTCCGTAGCAAGTATTTTAAGAGTTGGAGATTTGATAAGCATATATTGCAAGTCAAGTTATTGGAATTAGAAGTCTCCGAATGTTGGATAAAAGGAGCAAGATTAAACTCATGAGTCACGAACGACTATTGGAGAGTTTTCCGATCATAGAAGATCGATTGCAGATTGTCAGTAGCTTCTCATGTTTATCAGTGAACTCAGAGGAAAGACTCCGAAGGGAGATTATGTGTATGCAGTGCGGGTCACGACGAGACACAGAGTCAGATTATCTGATGGACCATTGTATCTGTTTCCACTATAAGCAGCCGATATCTACAAGGAGAGTATGTACTTTGAAGACTCAGTTGAAAACTATGGATGATGCTTTCGAGCGGACGATCCACAACCTCGGAAGCCGAGATCATGACAGAAGAATAGATTATCACATCAGCAGCGATCTACTACCTTAGATATAGTTAGAGCTCTTTGATACTTTCATCCGGAAGAAGTAAGTTACTCAGCAGTATCAGCCGAAGACATCTCAGAAGACTCAGACATTCAAACAACAATTGTTACCTTCCCAGACGATAGCAATTGTTACCTTCCCAGGCGTGGTTATGATTTGTTCAGAGGAGAGAGAGTATACGACGATGGTCGTATCTGTGCTATATTCTTCAGACACAGCTATACCTTTCACAGAGTTGGAGCGTGCTACGATGTTGGCAGTTCTTCAGTATTTTATAGCCAGATATGTACCTTTTGTCAGTACAACAGTGTTTACCATCTCCATTGCGATTGTTTTGATTTGTACCTCGATTTATTGGTGATTTGATTCTCCATGGTAGTCTTCGCATCTACTTGTGCTCGACCGCCAAGAGCGTGAAGTTGGAGATTACTCAAGAAGAAGTATAGAAGACTGAAGGATCGGTCCTTCGGGGTATTACTTTAGGTTATCCTATTTGCGGATATATCGAGAGATACTGGTAGTTTACAGACATCTTTATCTAGAACATTCTTAGATAGGATTAGATGGGTTCCTATCGACTTGCGGAGTGGTGGTATCTCTACCGTCAGGTGAGATGTTGACTAACGATCACAAAGTCAAGGGATACCCTTAGCCTTTGCTAGACATACCTCTACAATAGACATATCCTTACGGATAGTTGGATTGTTGGAGCGTTGGTATACAAGGACTCTCGGATGTACGTATAATCCGAGAGTATTCGGATGTAGTTACGGATGAACTCTCGGGCTGGTCACTGCATGGGCAAGTGGAATATGCGATTGAGGTGATTTCGGGAATAGTTCTGATATTGAGACCTCATACCGGGAGATGATTTTATTGGTATCAGTGTTGCTAAACACTGAGGAAATTGGGAGAGCCTAAGTTGCGATTACATGAGGTATTGGATGGGAGATTTATCTGCCCTAGTAGTTCTTCTTGAGAAGATCCGAAACTCCTTGTAAAAAAAAAGAGTCAGACCTTGAGTTTATGCATCGATTATCGATGATTGGAATGCAGTAGTTGTTGTGAATGAATATCCTTCGTTGTGGATAGATGATTTATTTAGATCAGCTAAATGACACCTGTGTATATCCTAGGGTTGGTCTACGACTGGAGGTTTGATATTGTAGTGACTTAGTGTCATACAATTATAATTGTTGGTGTGATGATTGAGCTATCATTAGCGTAGAGTAAAGGATGCAGGTGTATAGAGCTGATTGATAATGTTGTTAGACTTATCGATGATTTAGTCGTTCATGGATTTGAGGAATCAAGTACTCTTGGAGTATTTGGGATCGATTGTCATCATATCTGTGTATGATATATTTTTGGGATATATTCACAATCTTAAAGGAAGTTGTGGTTTCCCTAGATTGATTTGGGATTTACCATAGAGGTGGATAGGATATTCTAGTGATACTATACCGCTGATTTGTTGGACTAAGAAGGTGATGGAAATCACTTGGTCGGAAGTTGGGGAAGCTAGGTTTCAAGGCTTAGAAGGTGGCTGACTTTTGTGTCAGTGTTAGTTAATCCGTCCGATATGGATGGAAGGATATTGTACGTAGATGCATCATTTCAGGGATTAGGAGCAATCCCGATGCAGTTGAATGGGACGTATATTATGTGTATGCTAGTTGAGAAACTAGCGAGATTAGTCATTATAGTCTTACAGTTACTTTCAGTTCTGTATGATAGAGTGAATTTTGGACATTAGATTGATTTCTCTTGTGAGAAAGGAATTCTCCATCTCCGAAGAGAATAGTGGGTTACAAAGTTGTATTTCGATTTAGGAAGAGTTGTTCAGAAGACTCTTCATTCGAGATTGGTGATTATTCGGAATAGATCCGAAAATAGTGAGTGATGGAATGTTCTTGGTGGTAGAACGACATGTAGAACATGGTTGAGTTCGTAGTTTGATGTTGGGTATGCCAACAAGCAAAAGTGGAACATTAGTGACCAGTAGAGTTACGTACCGTGATGGAAGTGGTAGCCTAGTACGATGGACAACGTTTGGGAGATTATCTGGAATTCGGAAAGGATTTGATAGGATTTGGATAGTCGATGATCGATTAGCTAGGTCCGCTCATTTTCTCCCGAGGGATTTCGTTGGATCGCTTGATGGAATTATATCCATGGAGTAACCTTGAGTATCATTTCTGATAGTGATTCATGATTCACCTTACGATTCTGGCAAAGTTTCCCATCGATTACGGGTATAGAGCTCCACTATGGTACAGTTATTTACCTTTTAATAGGTCGATTGAGAGTGTATATATGAGCTGGAATATAATATTCGAGCTCAGTACCCCACTTAGTCACTGGAGGTGTGTGACTTTTCCCAGATACTTGAGTAGTTGTTGTGACATCTCGTACTCGTACGTGAGTTGGAAATTTGGGGACCAAATTTTTATAAGTGGGGGAGAATGTAAAATACGGAAAAAAAAAGTATGGATTAACCCTTTAATTAATTGGATTTAATTAGTGAGTTAATTGAGTTTAATTAGTGAATTAAATTGGGCTCAATAAGTGGACTGATTGGGTTGGTATTGGGCTTGGGCTGGTATTGGGCTTGGGCTGTATTGGGCTTGGGCTGTATTGGGCTTGACTGGATTGGGTCAAAGCAGATTGGGTTGAACTTGGGTTGGTTTAAGAGAATCGCTCGAACGGCGTTTAAAACAGGGTCGAAAACTCGCGATCAACATTCCTCCTTCCGCGATTTCTCCATTTCTCTTCTCCGCGTCGCTTTCTTTTCTCCGCGCGATCATTTCGTTCCTCCTCAACTCGCCAGCGTTCCGGTGAGAGCAACTCGACGGCGCCGCCACCTTGGTTGATCTCCGGCTGAAGATCAGTAAGTTCTCGCCTGGGGATCTCGGCGACTCTTTCGGTGGATCGACAGTGTTACGCTGCAGCAGTGAGCTGCCAATCGAGGATTTCGTTGCCGATCATCACCGGAGTTAGGTAAGAGGTCGATTTTTCCTTCCTCTTTAAGCTGAGAGTGAGATCTAGCGGTGGGTTTTTGATGTTGGCTTCAATCGATGGTTTTGGGCAGAGTTGTGAAGCTTGATGGTCGCCGGCGAACAGGGGATTGGGGAAGGAGCAAGGCCTGTGGATTCTAAGTGCAAGTAAGCTCGATCCAACCTTTTTCTTCTCAGCTGTTAATTGCTTCATTTAGTGTTTGATGCGATGGATTGGGAATTGAAGCTGTTGTGTTCAGATTGTCGTGTGATTGGGATTTCGCCGTTGAACAGGGGTTAAAGGAGGAAGGTGCTGTCGGTGAGGAGTTGGCTTTTAATCTTTGATTCACCTTCCGTTACCATCTGGTAAATTCTATATGCGGTGTTTGTCGATGGATGTGTTGGGTAGTTCTTGTTGGGAGTATGGGGAATACAATCAAAGTCCCACATTGGTAAGACATGGAAAAGATCATGTGCTTATAAGAAAAAAGATATCTCCATTGGTATGAGGCCTTTTGGGTAAAGCCCAAAAACAAAACCATGAGGGCTTGGACCCAAAGTGGACAATATCATGCCATTGTGGAGATATGTGGAGCTTATAAGCACTAACAATTGGTATCAGAGCCATGGTCCATGTCAAGCCATGAACCTCGAACGAAGGAAGTTGAGCTCCCACGTCCGGATCAAGAGAACCAGACATCAGGAAGGAAGTCTAGTTGGGTCGGGGGGACCGAACAACTGGCAGGAAGTCCTGGTGGGTTGAAGATCGGACATCAAGCAGAGAAAATCCTTCGAGGAGGGATAGGCTTGAGGGGGGGCCCAATGTGGTCCTTCGTTTGAGGGGGGGATTGTTGGGAGTATGGGGAATACAATCAAAGTCCCACATTGGTAAGACATGGAAAAGATCATGTGCTTATAAGAAAAAAGATATCTCCATTGGTATGAGGCCTTTTGGGTAAAGCCCAAAAACAAAACCATGAGGGCTTGGACCCAAAGTGGACAATATCATGCCATTGTGGAGATATGTGGAGCTTATAAGCACTAACAGTTCTGTTTCTGTCTTCGATCCAGTGAGGTTGGAACTGGGAATTGAGCTTGAGGTAAGTTGCCATAGCTATAAGATTTGTGGGGATGTTTTCATATTCGGATTGTTCTTGATTTGCTGGATTGTTCACGTTGGCAATCAATTGTTTGGGTAGAAGCTTGAGGGTGGCAGTCGTGAAAGGTGATGATGGTTAGGTGAGGAGAAATTGAATTAATGATTCAGCTTATCTATCTAATTGTTATAGATTGCAGGTGTTAGGGTTATTGAATTGGATTTATCTTGTTGATAAGTGTTGGCAGTTTGAAGTGGAAGAGGTAAGCCTTAGTTGCATAACCATCATGTTTATTCGTGATCATTGATATAGTGGTGTTATTATCGGATTGGGATAATCGGGGTTCTTAATTCGTAGATGAGGAAAGGATGCGAGTATAGGAACGATGTAGTGTTTAGTTCCTACGTTTGTTGGATACTTGTACTTAATCATTGTTGCTATTATGTGTAGGTTTGGGATACGAAGTAGGTCCACGACCGTGAGGATTATTCGAGCTTTGTATCAGGTGGGTAATATCTACCTGGTCCGGTAGTTTTGATCAAATTCTAGTTCATGATCTTGGATTTATGTTTATACCTGTTTACCTTAAATCCACTCTTATTTAATCATATGCTTGTACTGCCTTGAACTTTGAGATATATATTCTGGTACTTCATTGATTATCTAGCTCGGATAGGAACTATAAACCCTATTATGTATTAGTTGATGGATGTTCAGTAAGTACAGGTGGTTAGGGTTATCTTTGTGACCTCAGATTTGGGTTACTGTGTTACATCACTAGGGTTAGGTGATGAATTGGTTTATGGAGTCGATTGTTGTATCGTACACATATTAGTTGTGCATCTATGGTGGATTTAGTTGTCTGTGCATAGATAAATGTGTGTGGTTGTCAGTATGTGGTTACGGACTAGAGGTCCTAGCATGATTGTATATCCATTATGGATCGTATATCTGTATATGGTTATAGGGATGGTCGATAGTATCTCGCTACTGACTAGAGGTCTTAGCGTGGTTGACTGCCAGATGAGTATGACTCTTTGTACGATAGAGAGAGTCTCATGGATTGTAGTCCTTGCATAGTTGACTTTTGGTTGACCAGGACTCCCCGTGAGATAGGGAGTGTTGCGAGGATACTTGTGTGGATCTATGCATCATTACATTTGCATGCATACTGTTGACTGAGTTTCCCTTGTGGTTGAGACGGTTCGTCAGTCATCCTGCCTCCCCGGCCACTCGGGGTAGTAGTACTTGAGGTTGAGGCGAGCATTGGATGTGTCGCTCGGCCACTATATGCGGTGGTAGCCGGAGATCGCGCCACCGCGGCAGAGTGGTGTTAGCACTCGCCCACTATAGACGGTGGTTGTGTGACGTGCAGTTGTCCTGTGTGCGGCGCTTGTCTACTCATGGGTAGGGACGGCGTGGCTTGCAGCAGGGGCTCTAAGAGTAGTTAGCTCTTTACGCTTATACACTACTCAGTCATACTACCCAACTCGGCCACTCGAGAGTAGTGGTAGCTGGAGTCGGGCTAGTTGTCATTGTCGTGCCACCCTGGCCACTCTGGGGTCGTGGTCGACGGTCCGTGAAGCGATGATCATGCATATGCATTGCTGATATATATGTATGCATGTATTTGATATATGTTTTACATATGCCTGTGAGATGCTGCATTTGATTGAGCTATGATTGCTGCATATGGTTGTTCATCATGATACATGTCATCTGCATTTTATATACTGCTATGTGTTGAGCATGATACATGTGTTGATTCAGATTGTTGTATGCATTTGATTAGCATCATGTCATTGTGTGGTACAGACCGGATTGTTATTACAGGTGATCATATACTGTTCATATTTTGGAGTATTGATCAGGTATGGGATTGACTTGGTACGTTATATGGGTTATGTTATTATATATCTGTTCAGGATGATATAGCATATGGTGTTGTAGACCGTCAGGTACGTTGGTACATTACTTCATGTTCAGTTGATCAGTTTAGTATATACATTGAGTATGACTATACTGTGGTTACTTATTATTAGATTTGGATAGGACTGTATGTCTATTGGACTCATGTTGTATACCTGTAGATCTTCACATGTATACTTGTAGATCTTTTTACCCTATATGTTCAATCACTTTCTATATATTACCCCTGAGTTTATACTCACCACCCCTGGACCCTGGGTTTTCTGTCGCCCAGATAACAAGTAGAAGATTCCTTGGACGTTCGGAGCTCCGCCAGCTGATCCCATCTCACACCGGACGGATGGATATTTAATCCGCATTGTTGTATTTGTGTGGATTGTCGTTTTGAGGTTTTAGCCTGTATTGTTTCCGTATTTGTGATATACGATGTATTGTATGTATTTTGTCGTTGTTGTGGTTTCTATTATGATTCTTGTTGTGTCAAGTCACTCCGGAGTGCACAGTTGGGTCATTGTATATTGTTTTATCTGTAGTATATTTCCGTTGTGTTTGATATGTGGATATCTTTATATATTGTATTGTTGTTGTGGGCCTACGAGCCTTGTATTAACCCGATATGTTGCCACGTACAGGGGAGATGTCGTCCGTTTGCTTTTCGGCACGGCATACTCTCGGGGCGTGACAATGTAGTTTATTTTGTTGATTCTACATCTGCTTGTATGGATGTATCTTATATCAGCTTAGGTTATTCTGGTATGTACAGTTTCAGGTATGTATATGTATTTTTTTATTTATTATCGAGAAACTGTACCAGCATGATTATTATTGCTACTTATAGTTTACTATGCATGACTATTAAATATCCGCTAAGTTTTACTCATTCCGTTGATATCTATTTTATTTCAGGATGAAGCCTTCCGGAGGGTCCAGTTGTCAGTTCCCTGATCTGACGACTCTGTTATTTTGATTTTAGTTTTCCATATTTTTATCACTAGTACTCTATGTTTTAAACTTGTAGTAATTTATAGTCGTGGTTGTTTTGGTGGTACTTGATTATGTCCTTATGAACTTTTTGTTCGATTTGTTTTGGTTTTGTGTGTGGTTGTGTATTCCTACTCAGATGGCAGAAGAGGTAAGTCTAGAGGTTTTAGGCTCCTTATTTACTTTGGTTGTTGGCCTAAGGCCCATATATTATATGTATTATGGTATTTTATGTTCCGGTCATATTGGTCGATGTACAGTGAGTCGTGTGGGCCTTGTATACAGGTTTCAATTGTCCGCAGTACAGGGGAGGTGCTGTCCGATTTTCGTCGAACAAGTACCCCCTCTCGGGGCATGACACCTATCATGTCCATTTGCACTTGCACCCATCCCCCTTCCTTATGTGTATGTTCCACTCTCATAGATGTGACACTCTTGCCTGCCACTCTGCTAGATTGATCGAGCTCAACCCTCAGGCCGAGCTTCCAAGTCTACCTAGTTCAGGTCGGCCATGAAGCTAGGACTTTCACCCAAAGTTCACATGCCTGCCATGCATTTATCGAACATGTCATCATGTTGATTGAGTATGAAACTTGTCATATGGACTTCTGTCATCTCTACTATATCATAGGCTTTCCCTCTGAGTCCATTCAAAGGAGGAAACATTTAGACTGACTAAAAATATGTTGACTCTGAGGCATTCAAATCGTCATCAAGATTCGCATGACCTTCATCTTGATTGAGCTCCTCCTTTACCATTGCAAGACATGACTGACCTTGTTCCTCGACCACTCCCTGGGAATTCCAAAAGCCATGCCGCCATTCGAGAATCAAATCGCTCTCCTACTCCTAAATCCACCTAAAAGGGGATATATGAATCCTCCACTCTACCTGTCCTATCCACCATTAATCTTCGACATTTATCTTGGATTCGAAAGCTACAACATCTGACAAGCATTATGAACTCGATCCAATGGCAAAAAAACATGAACCACATTCGCACCCTACATCTAACCCTCCTTCATTGATCAATCACACTTATCAATGCTCCAACGCATTCAAACAGGTAATACTCGTCACTTATCACCATCACAACTTCTGCCCTTGACTTCAACCTATAAGTTCTTTCTCTCCCTATCATTCCATGGATTCCCAATCTCCTACTACCTTCTAGTTCAAGGCTGCTCAATCAACCTATACTGAGATTGAAAAGGTAGCCCTCCTCGCTACCTTTTTGTATATCGAATGATCACCTACTCTAGAATCCCTAAGCTTCCCGATGCCCCCATCTGCCTATTATTGAGTACGTTACATTCTTTATTAGTCAATTGACTGGTGGCCTTCGCTTCCCCTTGCCATCATTCTTTGAAGAAATTTCCTCCTACTTCATGATACCCCTTAGCCAATTGACCCCCAATTCTTTTCAACTCCTCTATGGAGTCATTATGATCTTCCTCTTCTACCATATTCTCTTCTCTCTCATCATCTTCTATTACTTCTTTTTACCCAGAAGAGAGTGAGGTCGGAGTCTTCTATTTCATCACCCGACCTTCTTAATAGTTTTTGCAAAATTACTCGACCTCTCACAAACACTAGAAAACACATTATTTCTATGCCCAATCAAGTGCACCCATCACATAGCTGACTGATTACCACTAGGTCACTTCAAGGATGACTTGACCTACAAAAGAATTGTTAAGGTCCTTTAAGACCTTCATTTTGATGTCAACCTACTGATTAAAGAAGACTTGCACTTCTACTTTAGGCTGAGCTCGTGGAGGTTGAGCTTTCTCTTCTTCAAGGTATATAATACAAATTTGTTTGTCTCCTTAATAACTAACTTATATTTTTCTTTTCTTATTTCAGTTGACAAAATGTGAAGAGCCTCCATCAATAAACATATGAAATGACCTTAGTCCCTGACACCCACACCTAAAGAGTTGGCCCTAGAATCTAAGTTGCTGCCCCGAAAGTCTATAACTTTGCAAACCATTTTTCTACTAAGTTTGAGTAACCTCTTCGACCCCACAAGAGAACTCAACACTTGTGACACCCTACTGAACCAAGCTCCTCTCAACATTCCATAAGTCCAAGCCCCTCATCAACTTGGCTCTCTTTCTTAGTCATCCACCCTACTTCACCACCACCACCACTTACCAAAGGACTACTCTTCCTTCCTGGTCCAAGCTCTTCGCTTTGATTGGGTTCTAACTCCAAGCATAGCCTCCCTTGACAACCTTCCCTAGAGATAGCCCCTAGAGTCATGATAGGGAACCTTCCTGATACCAAATTAG
Organism: Wurfbainia villosa; assembly: GCA_025175895.1. Lineage (NCBI taxonomy): Eukaryota > Viridiplantae > Streptophyta > Magnoliopsida > Zingiberales > Zingiberaceae > Wurfbainia > Wurfbainia villosa. Next base: position 135,974,368 of record CM045986.1, on the reverse strand, counting down.
AGGATATCAAGCACCTCCCCATAGTGGCTTTGGCAGACAGGCTAACCACTGGGTGTCAAGGTAAGGATACTTTTCCTATTTTTCCTTCAACTTGAATTTTGTAATCTAACCCTCTTTGTTCCCTAGCTTCTAGCTAGATAGAAAGAACTTTTGACATATCTTCCTTGCCTATCCGAGAGTTACCACTAGCTTCAAGTTCAAGGGGCAGAAACCTGAGCTCAATTGGAGCAAAAGACTCAAGAACTATAGGATGTCTGAGCCAAGGTCAACCTATACTCGAAGAAAATCCTCAAGCTCCAAGTGGAATTGAGGGCTTCAGAGGGCAGTCGCCAAGAGGTTGAGAGAGAAATGGTAGATGAAAAAAATACAAGAACTCCCTTTTGACTATTGAGTTAGAAAAGATCAAGGTAGAGCTGGCTGACTATTGAATTGGGGAAGAAGTACACTAGGCCAAGAAGAAGAAAGGCTTCTTTGAATCCCCAAAGTTCTTCAACCTATTGGCTAGTCATTCTACCTTCTTGTTCAAGCACAACTTCAAAGGAGTCATCCAACAATTCAAGGTAGTCGGCTACCTCTTGAAGGGTCCTCCCTAGATTTCATAGATCCTTACAAGATCCTAGATAGTAGTCTTCAGGAGAAGTTCGGCTCGAGTTAAGGATATAATCTATCTCTTTATCTTGCACTATAATAGTTGTAGGTCTTATGTAAAAGACCTTTTTGTTGAAATAATATGAAGAGTTTCTTTCAGTACTCTATTAATTCTATTGAAAGAATACTCATGATGCAATTTGGATACCTTGTATCCAAGTTCGCATAACCCCCAAGCCAACTACTCCACCAGAAGTCAACCTCGCCAAGAGGTAATGAGACAAAACTCTTCAAGACCAAAAAGAAAACTAGCCTTGTATGAGCTAGCAACTTCTCCCTAAAGAGTTAATACACAACCCCTTTATAAGACTCAGATGAATTCACATTTTTCTCATCTTACCTAGTATTGGTATTGTGCATAAAAAGGGAGAGCATAGTGAGTTGACCCTCCACAAAGGAGATGGAGAACTTGATCTATGATTATGTCTAACTCGAGAGAGTGTAACGAGTTAACTCTCTGAGAGGAGATGGAGAACTCGATCTGTGACTTTGTTCGAGTCAAAAGACTATAACGAGTTGACTCTCCGAGAGGGGATGGAGAACTCAATCCACAACTATATCATAATCTAAAGAGTATAATGAGTTGACCCTTCGAGAGAGGATGAAGAACTCAATCCGTGACTATGTCATAGTCGAGAGAGGGTAATGAATCAAACCTCTGAGAAGGGATGGAGAACTCAATTCACAACTATATTTGAGTCGTAAGAGTGTAACGAGTCAACCCTTCGAAAGGGGATGAAGAACTCGACCTATGATTATGTACTAGTCTAAAGAGTATAATGAGTAAACCCTTCGAGAGGGGATAGAGAGTTCAATCTATCATTATGTTTGAGTCAAGAGAGTATAACAAGTTGACCCTTCGAGAGGTGATAGAGAATTTGATTTGTTAATGATAGGTGGCTTATGCATTCTTGAGGTCAACCTCTAATAGGTGGCTCCTACATTCTTGAGGTCAAAGGGCATCACTATGTAATAGAAAGTCTCGTCTGACGTAGGGATGATTATCTTGTGATCCCCCTATGCCAACCATATCTGATGATAACCTTGATAAGCATCTAACATGCAGATAAGCTCATACCCCGAAGTTGAGTTTGCCATCTCGTCTATCCAAGGAAGAGGATAATAATATTTTGGACATGCCTTGTTAAGGTCCCTAAAATCCACACATACCCTCTACTTGTTTGTCACCTTTGCACACCACATTCGCCAACCAGCTCAAGAATTAAACTTTTAGAATATATCCTGCCTCTAATCACTTGGTTATCTCTATCCTATTATTTTATTCTTCTTCGTACTAAAATATCATTTCTTCTACTTCATCACTCGAGCCTTAGGGAGAATGCTAATTTGGTGCTCCATGACTCTATGGGACACTCCTCTAATCTCTTGTACTAGCCAAGTGAAAATTCCTTTATTCTGAGCTAGGGAAGTCACAAAATTTTTATTCAACATGAGATTAGCGGCCACTCAAGTGATTTTCTCTAGGTGACCGAGTATAATCTGAACCTCCTCTTGCTCAACCTTCTCAAATTTAAGTGAGGGCACTTCTTGTAGAATTTGGATCTCTGTGCTTTCTCTTCTTTGGTACTCTTATGAATTCCTTCCTATTCTGGCTCTTTTCATGTCAACATAAACCATCTTCACATAGCATTTTCTCGCAGTGACCTGATCTTCTCGGACTTCTCCTACTCGTCGTCTCATTGGGAACTTAACCTTTTGATGGTACATCAAGGTCACCATCTTGAATAAGCTCATCATCGACCTCCCCAAGATAACATTATAGGCCGAAGCGACCTCTACCATCGTAAAAACCATGGTACGAATTCTCCTTAAAGGGTCCTCTCCTAAGGATAACAGGAGGATTATTTGCCCCAACATCTTAACTTCATGACCCATAAAACCAACTAGGGAGGTGAATATGGGTTAGAGCTCGGCTAGATCCACCTACATTCAATTAAAATCTTCCTTGAAGAGGATGTTGACAGAACTTTGTGAATCAATAAACATCCTAGTCACCTGGTGCCCCGCATCACTAGTGTATCATCATAGGGATGGTCACACCTTTCGAATATGAGGGCCAAAAATTGATGATGGGATCTTTCACTAGCCTGCACTTGGTGTTGACTGCATAACTTTTTAGCCTGCAACTATGAGCCTTCCTTGCCTCATTGGAGTTTCTGTCAATAATTTCTTCCAAAATAATATTGATAGTTACTCAGTGAGGGAGGTTGTTGTTCACAGTCCTCCTTTGAACCTCTTGACTTCCTTGAGATGGCTCTTGAGATTGCTAAGGTGAGCCATCTACCCTAGAATGTATCACATGAGCCCTTGGCTCAATCGCATGAGGCCATTTGACTGGGGGTTGGGCTTCTCGTCTTGGAAGAGGCCTAACTTGCTGGTTTTGCACTACTCGGTTGATCTCTTTGGTGAGTCTATTGCATGCCTAGGAAATGACCATAGACCTGATGGAAGGTGTAGAATAACCTTGGTGTCGAAGTAAAAGGCCTCCTCCACTCATAACCCCAGGGCCTCCTCCGCACGTGATCCTCCTCCAACACTTGGACATAGGGCTATGCAAAATATCAGTTAAACTGAATAAACTGATCAAACTAGATAAAATAAAAAATTCAATTTAGTTAATTCATTTTTTTTAATATTGATTAATTCATTAATTCGATTTTGTTTTGGATTTCAAATTAAAAAATTGATTTAACCAAGTAAATCGAACTAGAGACTATTAGTCAATTGTTATCAGTCGACTAATGACCTCCAATTGACAGATGTGCATTACCAATCAACTGATGCCCTTGAACTGCAACTTCAAATTTGTAATTTTGTCCAACCCACCTATCTCAAATTTCACACAATTTCTCCCATGTCTTGTCCCTCTAAACCCTAACCTCTCTGACACTTTGCATCTTCGACACCCTACCAGTGTTGGCTCATCGACTCTCTAATCTAAACTCTAAAGGCCTAAACTCTCTTCTCTAGTCTCCTCATCTCCTCTCCTGTGGTGTTGCCTTACATATCATAGTATCACTCCATCAAGATTTAGGCATCATCCTTCTGACCCTTCTCGCACTCATGGCTTCCTCCTCAATCCTCATTCCTTAATCTTCGCCGTGGATAGTGACACGTTCTTCTCCCCTTACCATCAATGACAAAAAGGTCGATTTAGGGTTTTAAAATTTATTGATAGTAATGGATGTTAAATATTTGGGTTGCTTATATATATATATATATATATATATATATATATATATATATATATATATATATATATATATATATAAAGGATCATGATCAAATACTACAATCTGGTCCTTCAATGGTTATAAGAACATCTGTAGATTCTAAAAGAAAAGTAAGCAAACAAAAAGTAATAAAATCAAAAAATGAGGTATAAGATTATTTCATGAAGTTTACTAATGATGCTAAGGAGATTAAAGTCAAATGTAAATATTGTGATAAGGAATCTATTGTGATCCATACAAGAATGGAACAATAAGCCTGAGATCTCATATGACCTCATGAAAAAAAACCTCATGGTCTTGAAACAACTCAAACACAATTAAGTTTATAATTAGATACAAGACAAGATGAGGTATCTATTGGTACAATTGGCCCAGGTCATGATTGATCATACTCGAGTGAGACTCGAGTAGAGTTTTGATGTTTGACAATGAGTTTGACAATGGGATTGTTAATGTGTTTATCAATATAGTTTGACCATATATTGACCATATGATAAGTGGATGTTTAGAATATCCAAGGTCATATGAGGGAGACGTTAGTAGACAATTGTTAGAGCAATTAGCCTCAGGTCAAGGTTGACCTAGCTCGAGTGAGACTCGAATGGAAGTTCAAGTTTGGAGACTTGGCAAAGAAAGTTCAAGTATGACACTTGGCAATAGAGAAGTCCAAGTATGATACTTGGCAAGGAAAAGTCCAAGGGTTTAGCCTTGGCAAGAGAAAGACTAAGTTTGGATACTTGGCAAAGGAAAAGTCCAAGGGTGTAGTCTTGGTGTATAAGTCTAAGTGTGTAATCTTGACAATGAAAGTCTAAGTATTAAGGATTGGCAATGGAGAAGTCTTGGAGGTGAGACCTCTTGGCAAAGTAGACCTGATGACATCACATAGTCAATGGAAGCACATGAAGGCTAGCGCAAAGAGTGGACGAGTCGTGGAGGACTCGGATGGACCCTGAGGGCGTGAGGCTGATGGAGGTGGCTAGAAGACTTAGGTTTAGGCTAAGGGTGAGTATCAAGTATGAGGGGATCATACTTGGATTAAATCTCATTTTGAGGTTTACTAGTCGACTAGGGCTTTGAACCAGTAGACTGGTTGAGTGCATGACACTTGGGAGGCCTAGTTGACTCCTAGTCAACTGGTCGTGTAGTCGACCAAGGCTCGACTGTGATCTGCGGCTCTGGAAATTGATTGATAGGATTTAGCAATCGACTGGCCACTGACAATCTATTGCTAGGGTTGAGTAGTCAACTAAAATTAAGTGACCAGGGCACAGAATATTTAGCAGTTGACTAGTGGTTATGACAGTCAACTACTATGTAAGGGCAGTCGACTGGTCGGGAATTTTTTGACGTGGATTAGTCCGGGATCTACACATGATATTCATTGACTTAGAAAAAGTTTATGATAGAGTTCCAAGAGAAATTATATGGAGAATTTAAAAAAAAGGTGTTAGTGTAACATATATTGAGCTAATTAAGGATATGTATGAGGAAGTAACGACCAGAGTGAAGCCTTCATGTGGATTAACTGAAATATTTCCAATAAAGATAGGGTTACATCAAGGATCAACTTTAAGTCTCTATCTTTTTACACTAATCATGGATGAACTCACTGGACACATTCAAGACACAGTACCGTGGTACATGTTGTTTGTAGATGATATTATTTTGGTAGATGAGACACGTGAAGGAGTAAATGCTAAACTAGAATCTTGACGGAAAACACTAGAAGTGAAAGGTTTTAGATTTAGTAGAGTAAAAATAGAATATATGGAATTTAAGTTTAGCAATATTAGACGTAATGAGACAAGTATTAAGATAGGAGATGACGAGTTGTCTGGAACTGAGCTTTAAATATTTAGGATCATTTTTGCAAGATGATGGAGAGATTGAGAGAGATATCTTATATAGAATACAAGCAAATGGTTAAAATAGAGGAAAGTGTCGGGTGTTTTATATGATCGTAAAGTGTCTCTAAAACGTAAAGGGAAGTTCTACAAAATGACGATTAGACTTGCTATGTTATATGACACTGAATGTTGAGCTACGACTCGAGCACATGAGCAAAAGATGAGAGTTACAGAGATGAGTATGTTAAGGTGGATGTGCAGACATACAAGGATGGACAAAATAAGAAATGAGAGCATTAGAGAAAAAGTCGATGTTGCATCTATTAAAAGAAAGCTCCGAGAGACACGTTTAAGGTGGTACAAACATGTGCTTAGACGACCAATAAATTCTCCAGTTAGGCGATGTGAAACGATGACAAATATACACATCAGACGAGGAAGAGGAAGACCAAAAAGGACTTGGTTAGCAACAATAAAATAAGATAAAATTTATTTAAATATAGATGATGATATAGTAGGGGATAGAGTCCAATGGTCTAGAAGGATCCACATAGTCGACCTCACCTAGTGGGATAAGGTTTTGTTGTTATTGTTGTTGTTGTTGTTGGATTAGTCCATTGTGAGATAACGGATAGGTGAGCAGTTGACTGGTGGGTAAGGCCAGTCGACTAGAAGACAAAAAATTAACCCAATGCATGACTTAAAAGGAGCTCGACGGGAAGAAGGAAGGCAGTGATTCTTTGGGTAATTAAAAAGCAAAGCGATCAAACTTCTCTTGTGTAAAATATTCTTTACTTATATTTGCTTTTGTATTTAGTTTTGGTTGTTGTATTCTTCTTATAAGCCCTTGTAAGAGGTTTCTCCACCTTCGGTGTCATACTGAGAATGAGAAGTTCATAGTCACTAGAGTGCCGCTGTGGAGTAGAAATCGTAGGTTCCAAACCACGTAAAAATACTTGTGTCATAATTGTGCTTGCTTATTTAGTGTGTTTATTTCTTTGTATTCGTATTCCAGTGTGTGCACTATCATTCTTGTAGACAAGCAAACGAACGTAATCAATAAAATCGACAAAACGCTACTCACCCCCTCTAGTGCATCCAAAGATCCCCAACAGTATCTCTATTTTTTTTTAGAAATTTGATCATGATGCATCTAGAAAAGCATTAACTAGAATGATTATAATGAATGAGATTCCTTTTACATTTGTAGAAGGAGAAGAGTCTAGAGTATTTGGCTATGGTATGCTCAAAGTTTAAAATTTTTTCAAGATGGATAGTTGTACATGATTGTGTTGAATTATATACAATTAAAAGGGAAAAATTAAAAAGTCAATTGCATGATTCAACACAAAGAGATTCTTTGACTACTGACACATGGACATCGATTCAAAAAATTAACTATATGTATTTGATAACTCATTGTATCAATAAAAATTGAAAGTTATATAAAAGAATTCTGAATTTTTATCCAATTATAAGCTATAAAGGCAAGACAATTAGTTTAACTATTAAAAATTGCTTGAAAGGTTGGAGAATTAATAGAATTTTTACTATTACTATTGATAATGCAAGTTCAAATAATGTCGCTATCCCTAGTTTCAAGAAAAAAGATAACTAATTGAGATTCTACTATTTTAAAAGGAGAATACATTCATATAAGATATGTAGCTCATATAATCAACTTGATTGTTATTGATGGTTTCAAAGATATAAATTCATTTGTGATGAGGATTAGGAATACTATTAAATATGTTAAACAATCCCCCTCTAGATTAATCAAGCTTAGATAAAGTGTAGAGATTGGAAAAAAAATTAAAAACAAGAACTCATTATGTTTGGATGTACCAACCATATGGAACTCAACTTACTTGATATTGAATGCAATTCAAAAATTTGAAAGGGCTTTTGATTGGCTTGATGAACAAGATATATGCTTTAAATTAGACCTTCAATATACATATTGACATGTTATTGTGAATGATAATGGAGATTTGATACTTGAGTCAAATGAAAAACCTGTAAGAGAATTAAAGACTTTTGATGGAAAGGCAACAAGTGTATATTGGAATAATGTTAAACCTCTAATACTTTTGCATATGAAATTAGTTATATTCATATCATATTGAAGGAGTAGTAAGAAAATGAAGAACCTAATATGTATTCAAGAGGAATTAAAATGAAAAATAAATTTGGCAAGTATTGGAGAGATCCAGAGAAGATGAATAACTTACTTTATATTGCAGTGGTACTTGATCTAAGGCATAAATTAGATTTCATAGAATTTATGTTGATTGAATTAAATGGAGATGAAAAGGATGCAAAAGCATATTTTATTTGCTTTGTATAGGAATTATAAGGAGAAAATTGAGCCTCAAAGAAGTAATTCAATAATTTCATCCATTTCAAAGTCAGGTGATAGTGATATTGTGTCAAAAAATATTAGTTAAATAGATTTGAAAAGTCAACCAATCCTTACAAAGTATAAGAAATAAAAAGTATAAATTTTTAGTGATGGCTATATGTCAAAATTAGACAAGTATCTTAATGAAATAGTTGAGAAATATTATGATACTTTTGATATTTTGGAATTGTGGAAGCAAAATTATCATAGATTTTCTATACTTGTTCAAATTGCTCGTGATGTATTAGTTATTTCAATATCAACAATTACTTTGGAGTTCGCTTTCAATACTAGTGGTTGGATACTTGATTGTTTCAAGAGTTCATTAACTACTAGAGTGGTAGAAAATCTTATTTGTATCCAAGATTAGCTTCAGTTAAGTTTAGAGTCAATCAATGTTAAAGAAATTTTAGAGAATGTAAAAAAACTTAAAGTGATAAGTTTTTAAAGAAAAATATAGTTATTTTTTGTTTACAATTAAAATTTATAAAGTATTAATTTGTTTGACATGCATGTTATCATGTTTTGTCAAAATTCTCAAAAATAATAATGAATTCGTCATTTTCGACGACACCAATACATAGATGAATTACATAATAATCAAAATCAATGGTATGTTTTAAAATTTTATTTTATTTATAAGTGTATTTACTTCTTGATCATCTTGTTCAAGTGGTAAATAATAAATTATTACTTCATAGTCATTACTCATTAGGGATAAGCACAAGTCACAAGAACTCAACTCTCATGATTCAAGGACAAAGAAAAACTTCCCGATGATGTAAACAAAGTGTTTTTTATTCTTTAGTCTTCTAAATAAAATATGATTTATGTGGAAGTGAAATTATATTTATCATCTCTATAAATGTATTAACATTTGATAAAACTTGTAATATTTAATTCTCTACTATATGCTATAGTATTCTGTGTATGTCTAAGTTATTGACTTGTTATGTTATTCAAACATAGCAATATAATTTGATTTGAATTATTGTGTAATTAAAATATAATAATATATTGATTTAAATATTTGAGTTATTGACTCGTTGTCTTATTTAATTTTGTGAGATGTATTTAATTTGGTTAATATTGAGTTGTAGAGTTCGGATACCCTATGTGACTCTTCCCTACATGCTCATGTGCGACTTGTGATTCATCGTCCGTTCCTGTCCCGTAATTGTCCGATCTTGGTCCGATCTACCATCAGCATTCGTCTCTACTGATTCATGCTAAAACCCAATCCTTGAACCCTAACCGGTCACCTACATCATCCTCTCGCCACGTTTGGGCATTACCAATCCTATCGCAACGCGATCACAATGTTGTAGTTGAAATTCGATTGCAATTCGCAGCGACACGACCACTGCGATCCCACAATAACATGGTCGCAATGCTGCCACCGTGATCCAGTCGTGATCCGTGGAATCCGATCATGACCATGATTCGGTCAAAATTCGACCACAATTCAACTACAACCCGATCGGAATCCGACTGCAATCCTATCAAAATTCGACTGCATCCTAGTCGGGATCCGACCACAGTTGTGAGATGTCGAGAGGCAGCGATGTAGAGCAGAGGGAGTTATGTGCATTCCTCATTATTGTGCATTCGTGCACAAGTGTGCGAGGAAGAGTCGCTCAGGATATCAATCCCATTGAATTGTAATCTAGCATACTATATTAATGTTTTAGCAATGAAATATAAGAATGTGATTTAATTTAAGTTAATTTTATAATTGTAAATGCACCAAAAAATAATTCTATAAATATAAAAGAGATTTTTTGATATATTTTTTTATTAATTTAACAAGTCGTGTTAATTTAATAAACTTATCAATCAAAAGTTTTCAAATATGGAATACCCAAATTATATATTTAATTTTCAACATTTGAAATTTTTTTCCAACTCAACTAAAAAGATAAATATAAAGTGTATCAACCGACTAATCAACTTAGATGCTTGACTTAAAATTGAAAAAAAAAAAATATCAATCGATGGATAAACTCAACTGCTCATTTAGGAAACCAAATAAAATATTTAACAATCAACTGGTCAACTCGATTGATTTTTAAAAAATCTCATACAATATTAAATATTGGTTTTTTATTTTAATAGAATTAACTAATTTTTTTATCGATTTGGTCAATTTGGTTAACCAACAAAATTCGATTTATTCAATTTTGATTTGATCAATTTGGTTGGTTCAATTAATAACTAATTGTTCACCCCTATTTAGACATCTTTTTCCCCTGCTATTTTAGTTGGTCTATAGTCGAGGAATGGTCTCAGAATTTCATTCCAAGGAGCTAGATGCATAATCTTTCTCTCTAGTCTACTAGTCACGAATCCTGACGGGTTAGAATCAGTCTTCCTTGCCTTTTGAACTTTTTCTATATTTATGTATTTCTCTGCCTTGTTTAAGAGGTCATCATAAATGAGCAAAGGTTTGTTCACCATCGATCGAAAGAAGTCTTCTTGCAACCTTTGGGAGAAGGCATTCATAAGAATCTCAAAGGTGACTGAAAGTACTTTCAAAGTCGTCCAATCGAATCATTGAATGTACTCCCCCTTAGGGTCTCCTTTTTATGTTGCTTTATTGGAAAAAGGATGAGGGAAGTCTTCTGATAATGCTTATTGTTAGCAAAATGATGCAGAAATATGACACTAAACTCATCGAAGGAGTGGATAAACCTTAGCTTTAATCGACTAAATTATCGTTGTGTTGGCCCATCAGTGTGGTCAGAAAAACTCAACACTTCGCTTCGTTGCTATATTGGTGTAGGAAAGATGTAGTTTCAAAACGACATAGGTGGTTCTTAGGATTAGAATCACCAATGTATTCCCCTATATGAAGAGATCGAAAGTGACTCGATAACTCTTTCGCCAAAATGTTTTCAAAATATTGGGTATTATGTCGAATCACCGTCACCTTCTTTTTCGCTTGAACCTCCGAAGAGCCACGAGCTCTAGATTCTCTAGATTTCTCCTCCCATTGTGTTGATGCCACACCTAGCATCTCTGCTAGTGGGGGATTCGGCTAGGGTTTCATTGGAGGATCTTTTCCATGGTAGTCATCACAATCCTGCTTAGCTTTTCTACCATCCAAGTAGGGTTCCTGAATCTGGGAACATATTATAGTCTTGACCTTTCAAAGTTGATCCTTGCTCTTTTCCATTCCTTTGTGGATCTCCCATCTCAACATCTCAACTCGATATTTTTCACAGATAATGTCAATCATCCAATTTGAGATCAATGGATGGGTTGAGTCTTAAAAAACTTTGAATGTTCTTCTTAGTAGATAGGCCAAACAATTCACTTGGAGATTGGCAGAGCAGCCTTCCACTGATAGATTGGCTCCAAATCTACTTCGAGTCAATTGCCTTCTTATTGAGTCAACTTTTTGATGGGTCAATAATGACCCTAGTCTAATATGCATGTTTGTTCCTCTCCTGTAGGCTCCTATAGACATAGTCGAATTGATATTCGGATGATAGAATTGATAGAATGGGCAATAGTCGATTTTAGATTGAGTTAATTTTTTTGAAAAAATAAATATCCTCTCACTTAGGAGGCTACGTGGATAAAGCGTTATCATTTTTTTTTCACTATAATTGTTCCTCTCCTGCATACACGATCGATACTCCTGCCTACAACTCGATCCTTGGGTCGAACTTCCCGCTTGACTTAGTTCAAATCGCCCTTCAAATCAAGACTTCCATTAAAGTCCACGGATCTATCATGCATCCATCCAACATGTCATGATGTTGATGTTGACTGAGTCTGAAACTTGCCATATGGACCTCATCATTTCTACCGTATCAACACTAGAGCACTTAAAACCGACCTCTTTGATATTTAATAAAAGATATTGACTTAAAATAAAATTCTTCTATGATATTAAAAAAAAAAAAAACGTCAATCTAACGATTTTTATCAATCCGTCTTCGAATCATTGTAAAGGAAATAAATCATGGTAAACTTTTAGTCCTTAAGACTAATAATTAACACATAGAGGAACGACACCTCGCATTTATAAGGAATTAATTCATTGTCCTATAATATAATATCTGTTGTGCAAAAGCTCCTTCATCACAAGGGAGAGAGTTGCTGTAATGGCTTCGGACAGTCCTTTCAGCATCGGCGGAGTCAATTCAGCAGAGCTAATTTGGCAGAGCTGGTTCGGCAAAACGGTGTGGCAAAACCGGGTTCCAGCGAATCAGAGCAGAAGCGAGCAGAAGCTTCGCAGAACCGATCGAGCGTAACGACAGCAGAATCGCCCGGTAACTCAGCGAGCGAAGCGGCGTAATCGGTTTCGCAAAACGTGTGGTAGAACGGAGTGGCGAATCGTCGCCGTAACCTGCAGAGCGAGCGACATAACCGGTTTGGCATAACCAAGCGTGGCGTAACGGCGGCGAATCGGGTAATCAGTTGGGTAGAGCGGAGTGGCAGAACTGGTTCGGCAGAACCAGTGTGGTAGAACGGAGTGACAGAACTTGACGCATATCTCCAACGCTTCCCCTTTTATAATTTCGTAGCATATCTCCAATTAATTACGCAATTAATGGATTAATGGCTCGCTTTTGAAACGTCTACAAATAAACTCGACCGTTTCAACGTCAAGTATCAATGCATGCGTTACAAAAAATGAAACGGATTAGCAAAAGGTTGGTTGGATCCACTTGGGCAAATTATAACTCGATCGATCGTACATTTTACGTGCACAGGTCGCGCTCGCACACAAGTCACCTTGCGATAGTGCAATTCAGGTCCTGGATTCGCACCACCCTGCGCACCCACGCGTGAGAGAGAGTCTCTTCCCTTGCTTATGTTCACAATTATAATACTTGTGATACATTATAAACCAATCAAGTTGTCCCTCAACTTCCAATGTGAGATTAAACTCCTCCACAAGAAGGTTTCTCTATCCTTCCATTTCTTTATTTTCATTCACATTTTCAACAATATCTACGTATATTAGTCACTCGATTCTCCACGGGACCCAAAAAAAAAAAAAAAAAAAAAAAAATTCTTCTCTAGCATGCGAAGGTGTATACAATTTTGATTATTCACAGAGTATGTTATTTTATTTTAAAGCGCAATCTCTTAAATATATTATATATTTTTATTTTAAAAATATGAAAAAAAAAAGTTATAAAACAAAATAATCAAGTTCAATCGAACGAAAACGGTCTTGTTTAGTTGGTTGGCAATATTTAAGACGTCAGCATGGTTTGTCACGTGACAAAAAACCTCCCGACCTCCGTCTCCTCGAACACGACGTTCGCCTCCATTTTCTTTTTTTTTTAATTTTCATTTCTATTTTTCTATTATTTTATAAATAATAATAATATTCCAACTTTATTTATTAGTTTCTTAAATACGACGACGCATTAATCTGTCTTCTCATTCCTTTTTAATCCAACCACAGCAGCGGCCGCTCTTCTTCGCTGCATGTTCTGCCGCTGCCTCCTTTGTGCCGTGTTGTTTTGCGTGCGCTCTCTCTCTCTCTCTCTCTCGATATTTTGCCTCGTTGCTACCGTCGACATCCTCTTCTTGCTTCAGATCTCTGCTTTGTTCCCATCTGCGGAGAGATCAGGCGCCGGAGGTGCTATGTGCAAATGTGAGGGACAGTAGTGCAGCACCAACTGAGTCCGCCACCTGCGCCTCTCATTCTCTCTCCTCCTCGCTTGATCGCCATTGTGCTCTTCTGAGGTATTCCTGATCGCTTAAAGGCTGAACCTTTACGGTTCTTCCTTCCTTTTTTTTTTCTGAGTTTATCTGAGTGTTCTTCTAATTCGGTGTGAACTTCTTGCGCATGTCTAGGTTTTCTCTGAGGAAAAAAAAAAGTCAGTTTTTTGCCATCCCGTTAAAAAAGCCAGTTTTTTCTTCCCCTCATTTTACGCGGTGTGTGTGGGTAGCGGTGGGCGAAGGGCGGGGTGGTTAAAGAACTTACTATGTGAAAGTTTAGGGTTTTAGGGTTTCAATGGACGAGTTCGATTCGGTTGGGAGGGAAATCAGCTGAGGTTGATTGTGTTCGTTTCAACGTCAGGCTAACTCTAAACGTATATATCTTCGCAATCTTCTCTAAGTTTGGAAGTTAAAACATATGACATTCTAGAGTTTAGAATTTGTTGTTTCTCAAGCCTAAGTTTTTGTAGATATTATCAATGTTACTCTTGAGAAACATGCCAGTTTACTAGAAAGCAAGATCTAGGCTTTGGATTCCTGAAACTTTGGGTTTTAACGTTGAATATCTACATTTCTTCTGATCTTTCTCATGCCATGTAGATATCACAATATTCGACTGCAAAAAGAATATTTGAAGTATTTCTTTCGGAGGTTTTATTTATTAAACTCCCTGATTCCGTTGGATTCTAGCTTTGTTTACACGAGAAGGGTGAAAAAAGGGTAACGATTAAACAGGGCAGAATAGAAGAGTAAGGATGGAATAAGGTCAATACTTTCATTCTCTTGTTTGGTTAGAAAGAGGAAAAATTTTGTTAAATCTTTCTTTCGTTTGTTCAGAAGATGGAAGATTAAAAATTCATTTAAGAAAAAATTGCTCTCAATTTGAGTGTAACTCGAGCAAAGATCATAGTGCAATGGTCTTTTGAATGAAAGAATGTTTTCTTCGTTCTATCTTTGTGCAGATTTGGGTGGAAGCAAACCCGAGTATAGAAGAGCTCGTTTCCCACCCATCCAGTTGCATCCTTGTACATGTCTTCATCTTACTGATTAGCACTGATTTTAACTCCTCTCCTTTTGCCACTAGCTTCAAAAGATGCAGAGACCGTTCCCTCTCCCTCAGGAGGATTTCTCCTTGAAGGAGACTGCTCCCCGCCTAGGTGGAAGAGGACTTGGCGGCGTTGACAAGCTCACCAACACCTATGACCTTGTTGAGCAAATGCAGTACCTCTATGTGCGCATCGTGAAAGCCAAGGATCTTCCAGCTAAGGATGTCACTGGGAGTTGTGATCCTTATGTGGAGGTAAAGCTTGGTAATTACAAAGGTACAACTCATCATTTTGAAAAGAAGAGTAACCCTGAATGGAACCAAGTGTTTTCCTTTTCCAAAGAGCGGATCCAAGCTTCTGTGGTTGAGGTTGTTGTCAAGGACAAGGATTTAGTAAAAGATGATTTTATCGGAATGGTTTTGCTTGATCTTAATGAGGTTCCAAACAGAGTTCCACCTGATAGCCCATTGGCGCCACAGTGGTATCGCTTGGCAGATCGCAAAGGGGAGAAAGTGAAGGGAGAACTGATGCTGGCTGTTTGGATGGGTACACAAGCAGATGAGGCATTCCCAGAAGCTTGGCACTCTGATGCTGCAACAGTTCCCGGTGATGGCCTTGCTAGTATTAGGTCTAAGGTATACCTTTCCCCCAAGCTTTGGTATCTGAGAGTTTGTGTCATTGAGGCCCAAGATTTGCTTCTCAATCCAAAACCAGGTTTTCCGGATGTCTTTGTTAAAGTTAACCTTGGTGGTCAAATTCTAAGGACAAGGATTTCATTAAGCAGGTCCACCAATCCTTTGTGGAATGAAGATTTGATGCTTGTTGCTGCAGAACCTTTTGAGGAACATTTAATCTTAAGTGTGGAAGAAAGAATTGGACCAAACAAAGATGAGGTGCTAGGGAAGGTTGCCATTCTTTTACAGAATGTTGAAAAGAGAACGGACTGTGGCATTGTAAGTTCAAGGTGGTACCACCTGGAAAAGCATGTGGCAGCTGATGGTGGGCAGAATAAGGAAGTGAAATTTGCCAGTCGCATTCATCTGAGGTTAAGTTTGGATGGGGGTTACCATGTTTTGGATGAATCCACACATTATAGCAGTGATCTTAGGCCTACAGCAAAACAGTTGTGGGAACCAAGCATTGGTATTCTAGAGCTTGGCATATTAACTGCTCAGGCATTATTGCCAATGAAGACTAAGGATGGGCGTGGCACCACTGATGCTTATTGTGTTGCCAAGTATGGGCATAAATGGATTCGAACAAGAACAATCATTGACAGTTCCAATCCTAAGTGGAATGAGCAATACACTTGGGAAGTTTTCGACCCTTGTACTGTTATAACAATTGGAGTGTTTGATAACTGCCACTTACAGGGTGGAGAGAAGGCTAATGGTGCTACAGATAACAGAATTGGCAAAGTTCGGATTCGACTTTCTACACTTGAGACTGATAAAGTGTACACACACTCATATCCTCTCTTGGTTTTGCATACATCAGGAGTTAAAAAGATGGGGGAAGTTCAGTTGGCCGTTCGGTTCTCCTCTTCCTCTTTGCTTAATATGCTGCATACTTATTCCAGGCCATTACTGCCGAAGATGCATTACCTCCATCCTTTGACTGTTAGCCAGCTTGATTACTTGAGGCATCAATCCACACAGATAGTCTCAATGAGGTTGAGTCGGGCAGAGCCGCCGCTAAGGAAGGAGGTGGTGGAATACATGTTGGATGTAGGTTCCCATATGTGGAGCATGAGAAGGAGCAAAGCCAATTTCGTTAGAATCATGGGTGTCTTCAGTGGTTTGATTGCTACAGGAAGATGGTTCAGCCAAATTTGCCTTTGGAAGAACCCTATCACAACTGTACTCCTCCATGTTCTCTACGTGATACTGGTTCTGTATCCTGAGTTGATACTTCCAACGATGTTCCTCTACTTGTTCTTGATCGGAGTATGGTACTACCGGTGGCGGCCGAGGAAACCTCCTCACATGGATACTCAGATGTCCCGTGCAGACACAGCCCATCCAGATGAGCTGGATGAGGAATTTGACAGGTTTCCTTCTACCAGACCACATGACATCATAAGGGTGAGGTACGATCGACTAAGGAGTGCTGCAGGAAAGGTGCAAACTGTGGTCGGAGACCTGGCTACACAAGGAGAGAGGTTTCAGTCTCTGTTAAGCTGGAGAGATCCTAGAGCAACTGCCCTATTTTTGATCTTTTGCCTTGCAGCAGCAATAGTTCTCTACGTAACGCCCTTCCAAGTCGTCGCCCTCCTAACTGGATTTTATGTTCTGAGACACCCCAGGTTCAGACATAAGCTGCCATCAGTGCCACTCAACTTCTTCAGGAGGTTGCCGGCTAGGACAGATAGCTTGCTTTGAGAAACCTGCTCTTGTTTATGCTGCAATTTGGGTGCTCCTGCGCTAGCGAAGTAGTAAAAGCTATCAAACTTTGAAGCCTTTTTTTAGCATATCAATGGTGTGGTAAATCCTGAACTTGTATTTGAACTTTATCTGTCCTTTGTATTGTGCATTTTCCAGTTACTTCTCGATATCTATCTGTTGCTTGAACTGCTCATGGTCAAGCGCACTAAGTTCCTAAAATCAAGTAGTGTTTTTGCCATTTCCAAGATTTTCTGAGGTTACTTGTGCCATTTTGCCCATGAAGTACCATAAAAGTGCTACCTAAGGTGCCATAAAGAGACTTCCCCTATCAAGCAAACTCAATTTTTAGCATTGCCATATCGAATTTTCTTTTCTCAGTCATTGACAATTGTAGAGGCTGCCATGAAGCAGTCCCTAGTGCTGCTTCCATGGATGAAAGCAGATTGGGTTGCTGAAACTAGGCTTTCTATTACTGGTTGAAGGCCAAGAACAAATATAGTGGACATTAGTTTCTCTATACTGTTTACTAAAGCAATTGATCTGATCATCAATGCACAAGAAAAGTTGAATCTTTATTAGAAATTGCAGTTATGGAAGATTCTTAAGCTTTAGATAGGTTCAGGGAGCCGCCATACAGTTCAAAAAACATTGCAGGAAGTTCAAGCAGTACTTCAAGCGTACATGGTGTGATTCTTAATTGATATTGTTGGAAAAACTTAAATGGGCCAGATTTTTAAATGGGAGCCCACGGAGAGCGGTCCGATAGAAGATGGAAGGTTGAAGACAGACAAAATGAGTGCGGATGACCATTCGAGGGGCTAAGAAGTCGGTGAAATATGAAGTTTGGGCATAGGACTCAAGGACTCAAACACATAAGTACTCGGGTGCATAAGCACTCGGGCATTATGCACACGGACACTTGGGCGCACATAAAATCAGGATTTTAGAATTGTGTGAATTCGTAGAGTCGGCCACTCAGGACATCATAGGAGTCAGCGGATCGGAACTTTGTAGGAGTCGAGCACTCGGGAATTCTGACGAAGATTCCTCTCAACAATCGTTACAATTGGTACCTTAATAATTTAGCACTCCACGAAGTGCAAATCAGACCCAGCAAACAGGGAGCCTTCTCAGGCAACTTTGTAGTCGTTAAACAAAATTCACCTTACAATTTTAAGTAGAAGGGGATGTATCTGGCCTACCTTAATGATGATTATGTATTACAGAGATTCGTTTTAGAAATTATCCCTTAACAAATTGTCAAAAGGCATCATACGAATGATCGTGGGGAAGAAGGTATTTTAAAGTTGTTATATAAAGACAGAGTCGAGATAAAGAAGAACTCTCTGAATACACTTTTGTTTTTTGCTGTAACATCTTGTATTTATATTTTTTTTTTTCATTTTTCTTTCTGATTTAAACATCGGAAGATCATAATCAGAGTATCAATGATTGTCTGACTTCATGTTGATTTGATAGGAATTACTGTTACGATCATGAGAATTCATCCTCTTTCGATAATTCAATGAAAGTGATCAAAAAGTGACTATCATTAGCTTACAGTATATTATAGATTTTTTTTAGTGGTAACAGTTAGGTTGTTCACTGTGAGTATTTTCGGATTTATTATAATGATAGATAAGAAATTTTGAATTGATCCTTCTCAATTCAAAGAAAGAAAGAAGTCGATATTTAGAGCTTGTAAAAAAATAAAATAATGAGTTCAAGACATAAAGATCAGGTGTTTTGTGAGAGCCAATCCCTCCTCCCCACCCCAATAAGGTTTTGCTAAAAAAAATAAAATTGTCATTCTTTTTCGACTGTCAATAGATAAATTAAAAATTCAATTAACAAGTATGAAAAGATCGATCGATAGTCCAGGACGGAATTAGTCCTGGGACTAAGATTGTCTTGATATAACTCAAGGGCGCACAGACTAATACAGGTCTCCCCTTCACAGTTCGAGCTCGACTAAAAAAAAAAAAAAGAGTGAAGTGTCGAAGCATAAGTGACTACTGATCAGATGAAACAAGGCCATCAATATTTAGGGTTTTAATTATTGATATTTTGGATCTACATTGAACTACTTTTGTGAGGAAAAAAAAATCTCAAATCTCTTCGCTCAACCAATATAGGCCTGTCCACCACTTGAGTCAGAATCGGAATCAGCCCTGAATTATAATTGGGCCAACGAGCCGTTTTTTAACTTGGTCCACAATCATGATCGGCCCATCCAGATAGATTAGCTATGGTTTCCTTTTTAAAGACTATAATTGGTTAAGTGAAAAAAATATTAAAATATTTTTATCTTAAAAAATAATCAGTGATAATTATTGCTGTAAAATATTTTTTTTTATTTTGGAGGTAAAAGATGATTCATTTTAATTTTAGGATTAGCAAAAAGAATATAATAAAGAATCAGTTGCTGCAATTAAAACAAATAGGAAATGTAAGTAACTAAACCCCTTTTAAAAAAATATTTTTACTTATAAATTTTAAATATATTTTTTAAAATACTGAAATATAAAAATCTAATTATACTCGTAATCAACATCCGAAATCATGAATTATAATCTATTTTGATAAATAAAGTTAAAAATTAAAAAAAAAAAAATAGTCTCGACTAACGTGATGTAATGGTAAAACATCTAGAGAAATAAATGAGAAAAATTAAGATTTGAATTTAAATATGCATAAATTTCAAATACTAGATTATTAAAAAAAAATATTGAACCGTCAATTTTCAATGTGCAACTCTAGAAATTAATTGTTATGCCGACTGTTCGCCAAGAGACACTAAATATAATTTGCTGAAGATTTTTAATCGTTTAACAAAATTATAAAATTTTAATTTTTTTATAGATAAAATTTTCTTTTTATTAAAAATTGAACTTTTTTATATAAATTATTTTGATCAATTTTTGAATCTCGGACGACTAATTGTTCTTGTTCAGAGTCGATTCTAGTGCCTGATGCCGATACTCTATTGACATAAAGAATTAATTTTTATTTATTTGATATAAATTTATATTGTACTAATTATTATCCGTCGAAATAATTTCTTCCTATGCAATTTAAAATATCACGGTGAATATCTCGGACTCTCTGCAATTCCACTCCTGAATAATCATTTGGAATCTTGGTCAAAGTAGCCAATTATTTTTAAACTGAATCTCTGCAAGGCCAACATCATTATATATATATATATATATATATATATATATATATATATATATATATATATATATATATATATATGATATCGATCGATTTACACGCTGCGCTCTCGATGAGCCGCCACCGCACCGTCCATCGCGCTGACCGACGCAATCGACACGTACCACGCGTTCGACAGTGAGAGTTTAGGCACGTTAACGTTGGATTCCGTACGAACATGGGCAACGCTACGGCTTGATCGGACGGCGAGCGCTACGCGACGAGCGCCAAGATGGATCGGCCAGCAAGTTATCAAAATCCTATATATATATATATATATATATATATATATATATATATATATATATATATATATATATATATATATATATATATATATATATATATATATATACTAAATATATTCTACAGACGTTTGATGAAAGAGTGTTTTCCATCTGCTCATCAAAGCACGATGAACAGTGAAAAACATTGTTCATCACACTTTGGCACGCAGGGTCGCGCATTGATCTTGCGCGCAAGATATCTGCGGCGTGTGTATATATATATATATATATATATATATATATAGGGATGTCATGCTGCGCGACATCGTTGTGCACCCGTGCATTCCACGTCGATCCACCCTCACTGTCACCGTCGTCATCGCACCGTCCGCCCACTGTCGGCTGTCGGACCGGGCGCGATCGACATGCAACTCGCTGACAATCCGACGGGGCTTGGATTTCGACCGGTTAGCGCCCGAAATCCAACGCAAATCGATCAGAAAAGACCGAAATACGCGGTCGACAGTGGTGCAGCCACTGCCGCCCGCGATCGGGCCGGATTCCAATCGAATTGCTGTCGGAATACGGTGGAGGACGGACCGACAGCTAACTCCGGCCCGTCCGACATCGGCTGTCGGTCCGTCCGATATACTCGGCCGGCCTTGATTCGGCCGCCGGTAGGCCGAATCAAGGCTGAAATCGGCTACTAGAATCATGCAGTCGATTTCGGTCGCGATCGGGCCGGATTCCGACCGAATTGAAACTGAGGCGGAATCAATCCGTTAAATTCAAAATCGAAACCGATTCAAATAAATCGATTCTAGAATCATTCCGATTCCAATTCGATTCGGTTTCAATCAATTTCGAAACCGATTCGGAACTGTTTTGGAACCGATTCGGAGTCGATTTTGGTTCCGATTGCTAATTTAAAGGTGAAAATTTTTAGTATGCTAATATGTTTACAAGATTATTTTGCGATAGAAAAAAAAAATAGAATCATCAACATGTTAGATGAATTTGGAAACTCAAATTCGAGATGATGATCCTGAACTATTTCGAAATCGATTTGGAATCGATTCAGATGGAAACTCAAGTTCGAGGATGGTGATCCAGAACTATTTCGAAATCGATTCAGAACCGGTCCGAATTGAATTGGTTCCAAAATTAAAACTTTAGAATCGGAATCGGTTTTGAATCGGTTCGGATCGGTTTCAATATCGACGAATTCAAAATCGATCAGAATCGAATCGGAATCGAAATTGAGAAATCAATAAGCCTGTCTAATATATAGCATTCAAATTATTAATAATATTGATCTAACGGTTTCGTATTTATTTTGATAATCAATTGAAATTCCGTGTGAAGATGAACCAAAGTTAATTACATCATAAAATTTAAATATTTAGATTATAAAAAAATAAACATAAGTGATCCCATAGACTCTGTTTTTTTCGTGCATAAATGATCTCTTCCGAAAGGAATCTGTTGAGTTTAGCAAATAATCTTTCACTCTGGTTACTAGAGTTTTGTGTAATTCAAATTTATTTAATAAAATAATTAAGTGAAGCCGAGACTAAAATAAATTAAACCATTCAAATGATTTTGGAAGCTCGACTTAATTTATTTTTTATGAGTTGGAAGGTAATTATTTTAAATTTAATTCATTTAAACAGGAGACACATCTACTGAAACGATGAGAGAAGATTACAAAGTCTCATGACTATGATGTGTTGTTCCATTGGATTCTTAAATATTTATAATTTAATTTTCAATTAAAATATATTTATAAATTTAATAATTTATTCAAATTTAAAATTATTCAAATACAATCTCATAGTTTTATATTTACCAAAGGATGTACATTATTCCTTTTTGATCACTCCCGCCAAACGTGAATATAAAACTGACCGAAAAAATAAGGTGTTGAAAATTATATTTCAGCAATAATTTCCAGCAACACAATTATGCTGAGATTTGAATTTTCAGCACCACGTAAAATATCAAATTGATCTAAAAAAAGATAGTGCTGAGAATTATATTTTCAGAAATACGGTGGTCATGAAATTTAAATTCTCATGAACACAATGATCCTGATATTTAAATTCTCAGGAACACAGTGATCCTGATCAGATTTAAATTTCCAGTATCATATATAATATCAAGCTGCTTCGGGAAAAAGATTGTACTGAAAATTATATTCCCAGAAACACAGTGGTGTTGGGAATTATATTTCCGGGAACACAATGGTACTGAGATTTAAATTCCCAATACCATGTACAATATCAACTGATCGAAAAAAAAAGTAGTGCTGGAAATTATATTTCCAGGAACACAGTGAGCCTGAAATTTAAATTTTCAGTATAATTTTTTTTTCGACCGTTTGGTGGGAGAGAAAAAATGAATGAGGTGCGTCCTTTGGTAAATATGAAACTATGAGACTGTATTTGGGCAATTTCAAATTTGAGGTGTCTCCTTTGGTAAATTGTCGTTATAAATTTTTTCTTCAAATATAATGACAAATCAAGAATGCTACAGTTGTTGAGATTGTCAACGATAGTACTTCTTGATTTATTTTGATAATCAATGAAGCATATCTTGTCAAAACTTATTTAGTTTCTTGTTAAAAATCTATGGAAAAAGATCGATCATTTTCAAAATCAGTTGAATCAAAAATTTAAATATACGATGTTAATAAAAAAAAATTACAAAGAAGAGAAAACAATGGTAAATAGTAAATAGCTACGTAATAGGCTTGCTAAGCTCATATAAATAGGCCTATCATAGTAGCCTAACAAAAGGGGTTTTGGTAAGCAGAGACTAGACATTTTCATGCCTTCATCTTCTTGAGCTAGACCGTGGGTCTTCCATTCAATTCGTCGAGGTCCAAGTCTCGATCGATCGTTCTCCTCTTTAAACTTTAGCTTTTCGTCAACTTTAGCGTGTTAGACTTCCAATCATCAATCCTATCGAGCTCCTCGCTGATCTTGACTCTCTTTCTTTATATATATATATATATATATATATAATTAAGAAAATTAAGATTCGAATTTTACAATATTCTGAAATTTAATTTTTAAATGTGTTTAAGTTGAAATAACTACTCAAATGATTCTAAAATAAATATTCTTTTACTTTCTTTATTTATTTTGAATATTAGTGTTATGTTGTATTTTGTTCCATCAGGGGGACATTATTTAATTTATAATGTTTACATCAAATTAAAACACCTTCGCTTCATTTTATTCGATCAGTCTTCACTACTTATTTACTATGTGACAATAATATCATCAAAGTTATTCAAATCCATAAGTAACCAAACTACGATTCTACCTGATTGTCACCCCAAAACCCTGGGGCTAAATAGTCATTTAACCTTGCTATGAAACCCTTCCCGCCCTGGCACAGAAGCCACCAGTGGGACCACCGATATCTTCGTCGGTCCCACTGGCACATGTTGGAAAACAACTGCAAGGGCATTTTCGTCATTTTTTCAGCATCCTTTTATTTACTCCCTCGAGTCGCCATCCCTTGCAGCTCAGCTCGGCTCGAGGGAGAAGGAGACTGGCCCACGAGTGTATCAGAGAGGGAGATGTGGTGGGGTTTGAGAAAGCGAGTGTTGCTTTTTCTATCAATTATTTCATAGGTCAGCCACGTGGGGTCGT
Source organism: Wurfbainia villosa (assembly GCA_025175895.1). NCBI lineage: Eukaryota > Viridiplantae > Streptophyta > Magnoliopsida > Zingiberales > Zingiberaceae > Wurfbainia > Wurfbainia villosa. Next base: position 135,949,995 of record CM045986.1, on the reverse strand, counting down.
TTACTAGAGTGCTTAATGAAAATAATTTATTAAGTTCGATCATTAAATATAAATATGGATTCCGCGCTACGGTGAGTAAGGCTCGCCTTGGATATTTTTGAGGATTTTGACAAGTTTTATTTTTTTATTTATTTATTTTTACTAGTACCTTATATTCAAATTTTTAATCCAATTAATCTTAAAGATAATTAATCCGATTTAATGGATTTCTTTCGGAGAGCTCATATTCTCCTAAGCGAAGTTTCTATCGATCATCAGAGTAAATCCGAAAGTGTACTTAGTTCAATAGTCCAATCCGACTTCTACAGTCATATTGACCCTGTAGGACTATTAAATACCGAAGTCATGCTCTATTTAAGAAGGCAAACTCTCGAGACTAGGGTCGCTTATAAAATTTTTTTCAAAATTCATCATTAATATTTATTTTTTTAAAAAATTCCATATATCCAGTGGTTTCATGGTCTAATTAATTTTAGAGATTATCAATTTAATTATGTGATTTTTTTTATCAGTAATCAAGATAAATTCAGGAAGCAGAGTTAAGTTTCGACAGACGACCTAACATCACCAGTAGTTTGAGCATTGTTGATGAATATATGTGCAACGTGGAAATCAAATCATCATTGTATGAATATCTCCGTTCCATCGTTATCAACACACCATGTCTGGGGCACAAATGGTTGTTTTTTAGTAATCTAGGTATCTAGATCTTATGATTCGAATAATCTAAAGGTGATTGATTTATCCCACAAAAACTTCTCGCATGCTACTAGAGTAAATCCGAGAAGCGTGGTTGGATTTCGACGAACGACCAACATCATAAGTGGTTCGAGTGTTGTTGGCAAATATATGTACAATGTGAAAATCGAACTCTCATTGTGTCACGCCTTGAGGTAGATTTTGTCCGGCCAACGGACGACATTCTTTTATGACAATTCCAATACATATCCAAATAAACACAGCCAACAGAGCACATATGAAAATACATAACATCGACAGCGGAAGACAAACACAATAAAAGATATAATCTCAACAATAAAGGCATACCGATATATTCGTTCACCAGTAAACAAAATCCAACAATGAAACCGTAGAGGAAATCACAATTATTTCAATTAACCCATAATACTATCTCTAATAAAAACAAAGTCCATATCGAAATACATACGATATACGAAAATAAGATCCTCGGAAAAACGACGGGATGGGATCATGTAGTGATGCTCCAAGTCAGTGTCGAAGTCTTCTATCTGCCGCCTGGGCTATAAGAAAACCCAGGGTCCGTGGTGGTGAGTATAAACTCAAGGGTAATATGTAGAAAGTGCATGAATAACATATAGAGGTATAAAGATCTACAAGTATACATATGAAGATCTACAGGTATACAAAAAAAAATCCAATAGACATACAATCCTAAATGTAATAACAACTAACCACCAGTATAGTCATACTCAATGCACATACTAAATCCAATGTTCAACCAACATGAAGTAATGTAGTACTTAATACTTCAATTGAATGCTCAGAATAACGTAAGATATACCATCCTACCAGTATGCAATAATATACCCTATATAGCATATGACAATGAACTAACATATACTTATGCTCAACATACACACATACAATAAAGATAAAATATACAAAGTATGTATACGCAATAACGCATATACAACAAACAAATGCAGCATCTTACAGGCATATGTAAAATATATATTGAATACATGCATACATATATACATATCCAGCAATGCATATGTATAGCCATGTCTGCGGATCTATCCAACCACAACCCTAGTATGACCTGGGTGGCACAACATGACAACTATCCCAAATATAGCTACCACTACTCTCGAGTGGTCTAGTTGGATAGTATGAATGGTAGCTAACCGTCATAGAGTTATATGTTACCCCACGGGGGTCCTTGCTGCTAGTCACTCCGTCACACTACCCATGGGTGGACGAGCATCACACACAGGACAACTGCACACCTCACAACTACCATCTATAGTGGGCGAATGTGCTATCTACCACTCTGCACAGTGGCCAAGTGCACATCTCCAGCTACCACCGTCTATAGTGGCCGAGCGGGGCACATCCAATGCTCTGCACTCAACCCTACTTTTACTACCCCGAGTGGTCGGAGAGGCAGGATGAATGACGACCCGTCTTAACCACAAGGTAGACCCAGTCAACAGTATGCATGCAATGTAATAATGCATAGCTTCACACATGTATCCCCACATCACTCCCTATCCCACGGGGAGTCCTAATCAACCTAAAAATCAACTATGCAAGGACTACTAATCCAGAGTCACAACTTATTGATCTATGTACAGATAAATAGATCTACCAAAGATGCACAACTAATATATGTATGGTACAACAGTCGACTTCATAATCTGATCCATCACCTAACTCTAGTGATGTAATCCGATAACCCAATCTGAGTTCACCATGGTAACCCTAACTACATGTACTAAACTGAATATCCATCAACTAACATACAATAGGGTTCGTAGTTCGTATCCGGGATAAATGAACGATAAATAACAACAATATATCTCAAAGGTCAAGGCTAAGTACAAGAACAAGATTAAATAATAGTGAATTTAATATCAAAAGTAATAGCATAAAACCAAATTCATGCACCGGATTCAGATCAAACTACCTGGCCAGGGTAGATATGACCCACCTGATACGAAGCTCGAAATAATCCTCACGGTCATGGATCTGCTTCGTATCCCAAACCTGCACATAATAGCAAACTATGATTAAGTACAAGTCTCCGATAAATATACGAACTAAACACTAATTCGTTTCTATATTCACATCCTTTCCTCGTCTACGAGTTAGAAACTCAAGTACACACCTCTCATATCCCCAAATCTACATTCATCTTTGGCCAATTTACCCAACCAAGCTCTCTCCCACATCAATAAGATCAATCCAAGTATATAGATCTAAACAACACTCAAAACAACCACACCTGGTTGCACCAACTCACCGATTACAGCTCCACCCCCGACTACACAGAACAAAAGCTTCCTCTGTCCCATACTTGACCGCTTGATCAACATCCATAACCCAATCAATACATCGAACAGAACCACCTCATACACATCTCCATTTCCATTCTCACAGCATCACAGTTCTGGAACACCGTGAACAGAATTGGTAAAGGGAAACAAAAACAGGGATTATACCCAATTTACACTTCACAGCTACATCAATACACTCAAATCAACAGCAACAACAATCACTGATTAAGCTAGATCACAGATCACAGCTGCCCCCATTCTAACCATAGCTTCCAATCGACAATCCATCAACAGACACACCACTAGATCCAATAACATCGACACCCACACTCAATACAGAAATCAATAGATGAAAAGAATAGGTTAGATCAATCTTACCGGCTCTAATCTTCACCGACAGCCAACCTTCTCCGATTTCAGCTGTTCACTGCGAACAACTTAGCCACCAACGCAACTGAGCTCCAATCACTGACCAAATCATGGATCCAAGCTCAATAAGAAACCCACGGCTAGATCTAAACGAAATCAATGATGAAACCTAACCCTAGACAACCGGCATACCTCGATTGGCAGCTCGCTGCCGCAGTGACAGCACTGCCAGTTCGTCGAAAGAATTGTCGAAATCCCCAGACAAGAAACCCACTAATCCTCGGTTGGAGATCAGCCAAGATGGCGGCGCTGTCGAGCTGCTCTCGTCGGAACGCTGACAAGCTGAGATCTGGCAGTGGAATCACGAGGAGAGAAAGAAATTGCGAAGAAACAAAAGAGGAGTCGATCGCGATGGAGAAATGTCGCCGCTCGATTCGTTCGACTCTTTTAAAGGTCGTTCAGTCAAGTGGTTTAAGTCAGCCGGTCCAGGCCAAACCGGTTCAACCCCTAACTAAACCCATCTTTTAATTAAACCTAATCTCAATTAACCCTAACCCTTAATTAAACTTAATTAGCTATAGTAATTAAGTCAAGAAATATCTTGAACTACTACATACCTCAGGTGAACATATGAGGGTATCGAGCTCGAATAGTATCCTCCAGCTCCTATGTAGCCTCTTCATCCGTATGATCCTGTTATCCAACCTTTACAAGTCAGATGGTTTTGTTCCGTAGTTGACGCTCCTTGCGACTATGAATCTGCAATGGAATCTCCTCATATGTCACATTAGGCTGGAGTATAATAGGCACCTCTGTCAAAACATGATCGGGATGCGACACGTATTTTCTCAGCATAGAAACATGAAATACGTTATGAACACCCGCAAGTGTCGGAGGTAAAGCCAACCGATAAACTACACCCCCAATCCGCTCCAATATCTCGAATGGTCCAATGTAGCGTGATTCTAACTTTCCTTTAAGGCCAAATCTCTTGACTCCTTTTGTAGGTGATACGCACAGGAATACATGATCTCCTACAGAAAACTCCAGAGGCATTCGCCTCCAATCCACATAACTCTTCTATCGATCCTGGGCATTTGATAATCGTCGTCTGATAACACGTACCAACTCTGCATCGTGCTGGATACTCTGAGGCCCCAATAGTTGTCGCTCCCCAACATCCTCCCACAATACCAGAGATCTGCAAGGTCTGTCGTACAAAGCTTCGAAGGGAGTCATCTGAATAGAGGAGTGATAACTGTAGTTATAAGCAAACTCCACTAAATGGACGTGATCCTCCCAGCTACCTTCAAAATCCATGATGCAAGATCTTAATAAGTCCTCCAGAGTCTGAATGATACCCTCAGACTGACCATCTGTCTGCGGATGAAATATTGTACTGAGACAAAGCTCGATGCCCATAGCCTGTTGAAGACTCTGCCAGAACCGTAAGGTAAATCGCGGATCTCTATCAGATATGATACTCATAGGCACTCCATGCAACCTGACAATCTCTCTACAATCTAACTCTGCCAATCGATCTAATGGGTGTGTCCCATAAATCGGAAGGAAATGAGCAGATTTGATTAATCGATCCACAATCACCCAAATCGCATCATGTCCTTTACGGGTTCTAGGCAATCCCGTAACGAAATCCATCGTGATATGTTCCCACTTCCATTCCGGAATCAGGATTTCGTATAACAATCCAACGATTTTCTGATGTTCCGCCTTTACTTGCTGGCATACCAAACATTGAACGCTTCAAATCCTGATACATCCGGGTACCGCCAGGATGTATAGAAAATCTCGAATAATGTGCCTCTCGTAATAACTCCCCCTTAATTGGATGAGTATTCGGAACACATAATCTTCCTCGGAAACGAAGAACCCCAGTGTTGTCACACGAGAAATTTATCGGTCGTCCTGAGTCCACAGTGTTGCATAAAAACTGTAGATGCTGATCACTAGCTTATGCCTCTTTGATCCTCTCGGCAATAGCGAACTGGGCAGCCATAGATACTAATATCTCCCAAGATGTTTGACCATGTTCAGACAACCCCAACTTTGAGAACTGTCGATCTAGATCAGTAACTGTTGTCAAATGGCTGGTCAGAATCCCACGGGACTTCCTGCTCAGTGCATCAGCTACTACATTAGCTTTTTTCGGATGATACTGTATGGTGCAATCGTAATCCTTCAGATATTCCATCTATCGTCTCTGTCTAAGATTCAATTCCTTCTGAGTGAAAAGATATTTCAAGCTCTTATGGTCCGTATAGATTTCAAAAATAATCTCATACAGATAATGTCTCCATATCTTTAGCGCAAAAATGATGGCTACTAACTCCAAATCGTGCACTGGATAATTTCTTTCGTGATCCTTTAGCTGACGGGAGGCATAAGATACTACACGATCAAAGTGCATCAAAACTGCTTCCAACCCTTGGAAAGAAGCATCAGTATATAGTACTATCCCATCGCAATCAGAAGGAACCACTAATATAGGTGCAGAAATTAGCCGTTGCTTAAGCTAAAAGCTAGAGTCACAAGCCTTTGACCAGGTAAACTTGATCCCTTTCTGGGTCAAGCGAGTAAGTGGTGTAGCTATACGAGAAAATCTCTCTACAAATCTACAATAATACCCGGCCAATCCAAGGAAACTACGAATTTCCTGAACTGACTTTGGTTGCTCCCAACTAGTAATCACCTCGATTTTCTGGGGATCAACGGAAATACCTCTGTTGGATACCACATGTCTAAGAAAACCCACGGAAGATAGCCAGAAAATGCATTTACTAAACTTGGCATATAAATGCTCTTGTCGCAATGTCTCTAACACAATCCGAAGATGATGCTCATGCTCCTCTTCCGAACGAGAATATATCAAAATATCATCTATGAATACGATGACAAACTGATCCAAGTACCTCAAGAATACCCGGTTCATCAAATCCATAAATGTAGTCGGAGCATTAGTAAGACCAAACGACATCACCAGAAAACTGTAATGTCCATAATGCGTGCGGAACATTGTCTTCTGAACATCCTCATCTCTTACTCTCAGCTGATGATAACCGGAGCACAGATCAATCTTGAAATACATACAAGTATCTTTGAGTTGATCAAATAAATCATCTATCCTCGTCAATGGATATTTGTTCTTAACAGTCACCGCATTTAGTTGTCGGTAGTCAATACATAACCGCAATGATCCATCTTTCTTTTTAACGAAAAGTACCGGAGCTCCCCATGGTGAAACACTAGGATGAACAAATCCCTTATCCAACAACTCTTGTAGTTGTATCTTAAGCTCACTCAGCTCTTTCGGTGCCATCTGGTAAGGAGTCTTCGATACCGGTGCAGTTCCTGGAATTACCTCTATCGTAAATTTCACTTGTCTAGGAGGTGGCAAGCCCGGAAGTTCATCTGGAAATACATCCGGATACTCACGAACTACCCGCACATTGGAGAGGAGTGGTATCTCCTCACTCTCCACTTTGACTAACGACAATAAGTACCCCTGACAACCATGAGACAATAATCTTCGAGCCTGAAGTACATATATAATGGACACTTCACCATCTCTGGTACCAACGAATTCCCATGCAGGCTGATCTGGTGGTCGGAAAGTCACTACTCTCGCTCTACAATCCACTGTAGCACAATAAGTAGCCAACCAATCCATTCCGAGTATAATGTCAAATTCCACCATCTCTAACACCTGAAGGTCCACCGTAAGTATATGCCCATCGAAATCCAACGGGCAACCCTTGATTACTTGATGACTAGTCAATATCTCTCCCGATGGTAACGATACCGCTAGCCTATAAGAACGAATCATAAGAATCCTTCCAATTCTACTCAAAAATATTCTAGATATAAAGGAATGCAAGCTACCTGTATCAATCAAAGTATCTGCATGTATAGAATAAACCAAAATCATACCCTGAATGACCGATCCCTCGGCTTGCTGAGCATCCTCTCTGGTAATGGCATAAACTCGTCCAGTCTCCACATTCAACGATTGTGCTCCTGATATGGTAGTAGAATGCCTCCACTCAGAATGGATGCTCGCGGATATCTGCCGAAGTCTTTCATCAAGGCAGCATAATATATTCCTGAGAGATGACCAGTAGGTACCGCTGGGTAGGGGCCCCTGAATAATAACTCTCTGGAGCTGGAGTATAGTGAATCGCTACTGGCATCCTTGAAAAGTCACTCCCCTGTATATGATATATCTGTGTCTTGGGAGGTAGTGTCTGCCTCTGACCATGTGTCTGTATCCTAGGTGCTGACCTCTGCTGCTAATGTTGGCCTAACCTCTTTCCCTTACTGGAGTTGTCTGAAAACTTCAACTGTGCCTTCAGAGTACACTCTCGGCTCGTATGTCTTGGATGCTTACAGTAATAACAAACATCCCGATCTAGTGGACACTCGGAAACATTATGGTTTCCAAATCCACATCTACGACATCTAGTCATGTGCCCACTCTTACAGTTCTTCTGAGAACCTCCAGACTGCCAAGAAGTTTATCGCTTCCCTTTCTGTGCTCTAGATGATCCTTCTGCAGTGCCTCGAGAAGCCCCACTCTGATCCTGCTTCTTATGAGTCTTAGTTGCTGAATCCTGTTGTCGCTGCTTTCCCCGGGACATCTGCTTTTCCATCTCCTTCTCCTTTGTGATTTGTTGAGAAGTCATCCCAATAGATATCGCCCGATCTAATGTCTCTCGATAGGAACTGATAGAAGATCCCGATAGTTTGGCCCGAATATACGTAGCCAAGCCCTGAGTAAATTGGAACATCCGATCCCCATCTTGTGATACCAAATGTGGGCAAAATTCTGCGAGTCGAGTGAATTCTGTATTATACTCCATAACTGAATGGTCGCCCTGTTTAAGACTTAAGAATTCCTGACGAGCTATAGAGAATGCGGTAGGAAAGTACTGCTTCCAGAAGACATCCCGGAAGACTGACCATGTGATCTCATGCTCTCCAATTAAAGTCTTCTGCATCTTCCACCAAGTCATCGCCTACTCTCGGAGGTGATATACAGCTAAACTCACCTTCTCCTCGTCTGTACAACTCATGAACTCGAAGGTGTCCTCTAGATTATCCAACCAAGCCCGAGCAATCCAGGGGTCAGACTCCCCTCGAAATAGTGTGAATCGGTCCTTGGCTGAACGCGCCAGTACGGGTATACGAGCCTTATCCCTGACCCAAACAGAATCTGCAAGAGTCGACATAGTCGGGGGTAAATCTGGCTCTTGAGGTTCTGAACCTCTGATAGGTGAATGTTGCGACTCTTCCTGATCGATCGGTCCACCGGTAGTAGGTTGCTTAGGTGGACGACCTCTAGCACGAGTCCGAACATGTGCCATAATATCGTCTGTCCACACTTGCTGAATGACTTAAATAAGTATCTAACCAAAAAATATAAAGCGTCAAGATTTCTTACTTCGGACAACTTGGAGCTCACGCCGCTGCCAATCCCATCTCACAAAACCAAACCAAATCAAAACGATTTCCGAGGACCAAAATCCGACAAAACTCATTATGACATCGCAAACCTTTGCTCTGATACCAATAAAATTGTCACGCTCTGAGGTAGACTCTGTCCGGCCAACGGACGACACCCCCTTATGACAATTCCAATACATATTCAAATAGGCACAACCAACAGAGCACATATGGAAATACATAACATCGACAACGGAAGACAAACACAATAAAAGATATAATCTCAACAATAAAGGCATATCGATATATTCGTCCACCAGTAAACAAAATCCAACAATGAAACCGTAAAGGAAATCACAATTATTACAATTAACCCACAATACTATCTCCAATAGAAACAAAGTCCATATCGAAATACATACGATATACGGAAACAAGATCCTCAGAAAAACGGTGGGATGGGATCATGTGGCGATGCTCCAAGTCAGTGTCGAAGTCTTTTATCTATCACCTGGGCGATAAGAAATCCTAGATCCGTGGTGGTGAGTATAAACTCAGGGGTAATATGTAGAAAGTGCATGAACAACATATAAAGGTATAAAGATCTACAAGTATACATATGAAGATCTATAGGTATATAGAAAAAAGTCCAATAGACATACAGTCCTAAATGTGATAACAACTACACACCAGTATAGTCATACTCAATGCACATACTAAACTGATCAACTGAACATGAAGTAATGTAAAGTACCGACATACCTGACGGTCTGCAACAACGTAAGATATACCATCCTGAACAAGTATACAATAACATACCCCATATAGCATATGACAGAATGAACCAACACATACTTATGCTCAACACACACACAACAGTATAAAATATACAAAGCATGTAACATGATGTATAAGCATATGCAACAAACAAATACAGCATCTCACAGGCATATATAAAACATATATCGAATACATGCATACATATATACATATCCAACAATGCATATGCGTGGCCATGTTTGCGGACCTATCCAACCACGACCCCAATATGGCCTGGGTGGCACAACATGACAACTATCCGGACTCCAGCTACCACTATTCTCGAGTGGCCGAGTTAGGTAGTATGAATGGTAGCTAGCCTTCATAGAGCTATATGCTATCCCATGGGGTCCCTGCTGCTAGTCGCTCCGTCACACTACCCATGAGTGGACAAGCATCACACACAGGACAACTGCACACCTCACAACCACCGTCTATAGTGGGTGAGTGCGCTATCCACCACTCTGCACAGTGGCCAAGTGCGCATCTCCAGCTACCACCGTCTATAGTGGCCGAGCGCGGCACATCCAATGCTCTGCACTCAACCCTGCTATCACTACCTCGAGTGGTCGGGGAGGCAGGATAACTGACGACCCGTCTTAACCACAAGGTAGACCCAGTCAACAGCATGCATGCAATGTAATGATGTATAGCTTCACACATATATCCCCACATCACTCCCTATCCCACGGGGAGTCCTAGTCAATCCAAAAGTCAACTATGCAAGGACTACTAATCCAGAGTCACAATCTACTGATCTATGTACAGATAAATAGATCTACCAAAGATGCACAACTAATATATGTATGGTACAACAGTCGACTCCATAATCTGATCCATCACCTAACTCTAGTGATATAATCCGATAACCCAATCTGAGTTCACCATGGTAACCCTAACTACATGTACTAAACTGAACATCCATCAGCTAACATTCAATAGGGTTCATAGTTTGTATCTGGGATAAATGAACGATGAATAACAGCAATATATCTCAAAGGTCAAGGCTAAGTACAAGCACAAGATTAAATAAGAGTGGATTTAAGATCAAAAGTAATAGCATAAAACCAAATTCATGCACCAGATTCAGATCAAACTACCTGACCAGGATAGATATTACCCACCTGATATGAAGCTCGAAATAATCCTCACGGCCATGGACCTGCTTCGTATCCCAAATCTGCACATAATAGTAAACTATGATTAAGTACAAGTCTCCGATAAATATACGAACTAAACACTAATTCGTTTCTATATTCACATCCTTTCCTTGTCTACGAGTTAGAAACTCAAGTACACACCTCTCATATCCCCAAATCTACATTCATCTTTGGCCAATTTACCCAACCAAACTCTCTCCCACATCAATAAGATCAATCTAAGTATATAGATCTAAACAACACTCAAAACAACCACACCTGATTGCACCAACTCACCGATTACAACTCCACCCTTGACTGCACAGAACAAAAGCTTCCTCTGTCCCATACTTGACCGCTTGATCAACATCCACAACCCAATCAATACATCGAATAGAACCACCTCATACACATCTCCATTGTCATTCTCACAGCATCACAGTTCTGGAACACCATGAACATAACTGGTAAAGGGAAACAAAAATAGGGATTATATCCAATTTACACTTCACAGCTACATCAATACACTCAAATCAACAGCAACAACAATCACTGATTAAGCTAGATCGCAAATCACAGCTACCCCCATTCTAACCACAGTTTCCAATCGACAATCCATCAACAGACACATCACCAAATCCAATAACATCGACACCCACACTCAATACAAAAATCAACAGATGAAAAGAATAGGTTAGATCAATCTTACCGGCTCTAATCTTTACCGGTAGCCAACCTTCTCTGATCTCAGTTGTTCACCGTGAACAACTTAGCCACCAATGCAACTGAGCTCCGATCACCGACCAAATCATGGATCCAAGCTCAATAAGAAACCCACGGCTCGATCTAAACGAAATCAACGATGAAACCTAACCCTAGACAACCGGCATACCTTGATTGGAAGCTCACTACCGCGGCGATAGCACCGCTAGTCCGCCGAAAGAATCGCTGAAATCCCCAGATAAGAAACCCACTGATCCTCGGTCAGAGATCAGCCAAGATGGCAGCACCGTCGAGCTGCTCTCGCCGGAATACCGACGAGCTGAGATCTGGCGATAGAATCACGCGGAGAGAAAGAAAACTTCGAAGAAACAAAAGAGGAGCCGATCACGATGGAGAAATGTCGCCGCTCAGTTCGTTCGACTCTTTTAAAGGTCGTTCGGTCAAGCGGTTCAAGTCAGCCAGTCCAGGCCAAACCGGTTCAGCCCCTAACTAAACCCATCTTTTAATTAAACCTAATCTCAATTAACCCTAACCCTTAATTAAACTTAATTACCTGGGGTTAATTAATTATTTTTTTCACCGTATCTTACACATTGCATGAGTATTCCTTGTTGGTGCATGAAGCACCAGATAATCGAGTCTGTGTTTTGATATTGGCAAAAAGTTTAAAGTTAAGTTTTTATTATGATTTTGATGTGTGTGTTAAGTATATAGGTCTTAAGAAAGGAAGTCTTAGTGGGTCAGCTAGATTGGACTAGATAAGTGAAAGCCCTATTAGGCCAGTTGGACCAGACTAAGATAAGTGAAAGTCCTAGTAGGTCAGTCAAACTAGGCATGTGGAAGCCTTAGTAGGTCGGTGAGACCAAACTAGGCAAGGGAAAGTCTTAGCAGATCAAGGACACTATGTGTAATCTCAATGGGTCAGCAAGGACTAGACATTGGAGAGGGTCATGGAGGTCAAAGGTTCGGATGTTGAGCAGGAAGTCTAGACAAGCCAGAGGGACTAGAGGTTTAGCAAAGATAAGCAAAGTAAGTACCTTGTGAGGAGAGGTTCTTTTGGAAAGAATAACTAGTAAGATTGAGTCCTCTATAAGGGGACAATCTTAGGCGTTGATCTGACTTAGGATTTCAAGAAAATGTCAAAGTCAAGATCAGACAGTTGGAAGACTATCATTAATATTGTAATGTGTATTTGACTAACTTTGTCTTGCATGAAGTTGGTTAACTCTATTTCAAGATGTAATGGGTTGAAGCAGTCCAAGCGACTGGTTGTCTAGGCGACTAGTTGGGATACAAATGATTGGGATAGGGATAATACACATTGTTTGAGACAGGATCAAAGTTCAATCAGAGAAAGCTACATCAGTTTTTAGGCGCCTTGGAGGGATCTAGATGATTGAACCAAGATAGGACTCGACTAGGTCAGATTTGATCGAGATCTGACTAGAGGCACTTGGAAGGCCTTCCAGGCACCCAAAGTAGGTCTATAAAAGAAGACCTCAAACAGTGAGTCAAGACGTCAATTCTAAGAAGTTTGCATTCTCGCTTCTCATGTTCGTTGAACAGATCTCAACACCGTCGTGTTACAACTCTGACTTCGTGCTCCAATACTTTCATCACTAGTGCCAATATCTTTCATTTATTTTGTTATTGTTGTCTTTTCTTGTACTTATTTATTAAGGAACGGTAAGTCTATTGTCATACCTTAACTTTGCAAAAAGAGACAAATCTCTTTCTCTCCCGAGAAAGAGATTTTTTAGTGATTTGCCTATTCGAAGTGGTCTTAGATAACAAACTTTGGAGTAGCAGTCCTTTGGCTATGAACCAAGTAAATTGTTGTGCTTATTTGTGTTTTATTTTAATTTCTGTTAGTTTTTACAAATTTTTATGATCAAGAATTTAGTTCTATTCACCCCTCCCCTCTTTAATGCTCTTTATCAATCCAACAATTAGTATCAAAGCGGAGGTCCTTAAATTTAGTGCAACCACCAGTCTAACAAATTTATTTATTTATTCTTGTTTTACATTTTATTTCCTTCACTCACACTACTAATCCAAGACAAAGTCTTGGAACATTCTCTTTATTTTGTTTCTCGCAAGATTTATCGAATGACTCACCAAGAAGGCCACAACACTATTCGACCCCTTTCTTTTTCGGTGATGATTTCAAGTATTGAAAGGGTCAGATGGAATGTTTTATAAAGACTCAAGTGGAGATGTAGATTATTATACAAATTGAATTCACACTACCCACCAATAATCTTGGGTACCTCTCGAATGGGACAAATGAACAAATAACATAAAGAAGCAAATCAAAATAGATGCAAAAGCAACACAATTCTTTAATATGATCTATCTAAAGAAGAGCTCAATCAGGTTGACTCATTCATGAGTGTGAATGACCTTTGGAACAAGTTCATCAAACTTCACAAAGGGACTTCGGACACCAAGACATGTAAAAGAGATTTATTATTAAATAAATTATATAATATAAGAACGCAAGAAAGCGATTTGACAAGTTCACTCCATGCTAGAATCCAAGATATTCTAATGGACTTCATTCTATTGGACAACAAGTAGAAAATCGAGACATTATCAAATATGCACTAAAAGCTTTCTTGAAAACTCTTGTGTGGGCATCTATGGTAATTGCTTACAAGGTATCAAAAGACTTGTCTAAAATTAAATTATATGAGCTATTTTTTGAGTTTAAACTGTATGAACAAACTAATTCGATCTAGGTCGAGAAGGATATTACTTTGGTTGTAGGTCAGGAAAAATACAGGCTAAAGGCTAAACCCCAATCTCAGTCAGATGAATCTGAGTCCGAGTTAGATGACGACATGACATGACTTTTAAGCTAGACAATCTAGTTCGAAAGTTATTCAAAAATAAGAGGTCTTCAAAGCTATCAGAAGATAAGATGGCGCGCTTGAACAGAACTACCAAAGTAGATCAACTTATTTCAAGTGCAACTAGAAGGGACATTTTAAAGATAAATGCCCAAACTTAAAGAAATTGAATTACAAGACGAATTCAGTTTCATATATATATATTGAATAGTCAAGGGTCGTCTGATTTTAATTTATTATCAAAGCAATGGTCCTAACTCAATTTTTTTCTTCTTCTTTACAGCGACCCTATATAATTTTATCAAAATTATTATATGAACTTATAATAATATAAATTAGAAAATAAAGATATTGAACAACTCTAAAGAGTGTAACCTGCAAAAAATAAAATCGTCAATTTAGCAGTCCTCATCAGTCTATTTCATGATCATTACGAAGAAGATAAATCATAGAGGATTCTATGGGTCTTGACGTGGTGACCAAAACACGTGGTGGTCAAGACACATGGAGGTCATCTGAATCCAGAAAAAAATTTTAAATTTTCTCCGAAAGACCCATACTTTATCAGTAAATATTATCGTGCTTTAGTCACTATATTATCTTCGTAGGGATAACTCTAAAGAGTGTAATGAACTCTCAGGAGTGGTTGTGGTGTAATTTGACTATTTTAAAATTATATAATAATTTTTCAAAATTGTTATGCTGACCTATAGTATACTTGTCAAATTTAAAAACAAATAAATTATAGTCCAATAGAAGGTTTAGGAAATGTTTGTTTATGAAATTTAAGTGCTTTAATTAGATTCATTCTATAAATTTTAACTATTAAAAATAGAAGACTCATAACAATTCCATATAGTCCACCAAGAAAAGTATTTTTCTTATGAAATTAAATCAATTTAGATCCATACCACATATTTGTCAAAAACTATTACATGTACTTATATTCGATCTAAATTGAAAAAAAAATCAATGAAGGCATATAACAAACTTAGAGGATCTATAAAACTTAAAGGAGTGTTTGTAAAATTAGACCAATGCATATCCATATATTAGTTTTGGCCAAAAATGCTACTTGGACCTCTAATAGTCTAAATTGTAAAAAAGAGCAAAACATTGAGGATTTTTTTAATGAAATTAGACCAATATAATTCTATATATGTGGTAATTTTGGTCAAAAAAAGTTTATGGAACACAAATGAGTGTTTTTTAGGTTTTGGATATAACTATCACATTGACCTATAATGGACTGAATTGGAAAAGGACAGAATGAATCTATAGGATCCATGAAATACAATGGAGTTTTTTTTTTTAAAAAAAAATAAACTAGTATATATATTTTCATGTAATTATTTTTTGTCAAAATTATTACATGGATTTATAATTAATGGTCTAAATTTATAAAGGAAAAAATAAAATGAACCCAAACGTCGATGGAACTCAAAAAGAGTGATTTTTTAAAATGAAATTATATCATGTTGGAATTGGTGATAGAACCATTAAAATTTTATATTAGAAAAATATAGAAAATATCATGGACTTATAAGATACAAAGATATTTTCATTAGTTTGAGGTCTTGTAAGTATATTCTAAAAATAAAATCGTGAAAATTTAGATTCAAAGTGGACAATTTTATATTATTGTAAAGATTATGAATCTTATTTACACCAACAATTGATATTAGAAGTAATGATTCATGTCGAGCTATGAGTCTTGAACCAATGAAATGTGGGCTTTCATATCCGGATCAAGAGAATCAGACATCAAATAGGAAGTCCAGTTAGATTAGGAGAATCGAATAACTAATAGAAAGTCCAATGAAGTCAGAAAGACCGAACAACTGTCAGGAAGTCCAGTTGAGTCAGGAGAACCAGACAGTTGACAAAAAGAGTTGATGAGTTGAAGATCAGATATCAAACAGAGAAAGTTTTTCAAGGATAAATAGATTTGAGGGGACCGATATGATCCTTCATTTGAAGAGAGATTATTGAGATTGTTGAGATAACAATCAAAATTTTACATTGAAAATACATAAAAAAGATTATGAGTGTTTAAAATGAAAAAATATTTTCATTGGATAATATCACATCATTACGAAGATATATAAATTTTATTTATATTAACACATCACTATAGTTTTAAATAATAGTATTGGCTAAAACTGCTGTGTGAACTCAAACCACCTGAGTTTTAAATATATGACTCCTTGATCGTTACCCATATATATTAAAAAAAAAATTACACATCTTTAATTTTATAATGTTAGATGACTTCAAGTTCTTTATAAACAACTTATTTACATAAAGGACTGTCTCACATGATTGTAAAAGGAAACTAAAATGAAATGTTTTTTATTTGAGAAATGGGATTGTGAAACTAGATGCTTCACCTTTCAAATGTCCTACTATTAAACCTCACAAGACTTGATGTTGCACTCATCCTTAGAATATTATTTGTTTCACTTTTACTTTTAAAGTTTCACTTGCATATTAAATACATCTGAACACATTCAAACTAGGACTACCATTTGTTAATAAGCCAATTCAAGGTGTTCTTTCTTTACGAGATAAAGATCATACAAAGGAAGACATTTTCCACAAGCTCTTTCTTTATTAAGTCTTAATAACTATGTAACTTTTGTTGGATATTGGATCTTAAAATATCAATATGGTTTACGATTTTATAAGAAAAAATCGAGGTGTCATCAATCGATGAAAGTCTGAATTGACTTCAAAATCGAAATCTACGTTTCGAGTAAATGAATATAGACTATTAATTTGCTCAAAGTCGATTATAGGTGAATGAGAAATCAATTGTTAAAGTCAACCCAAAATATTATAAAAGGAAGTGAGGGGGGGAGGGGGAATAGTCCCACATTGGAAATTCCAGAGGAATTACTTTCTTATATGTGTTGTTGTGTTAATTGAGTTAACACAAATAACACATATACTCTGATCCAATGGGCGAGCAAGTGCTCGCACCTGCGAGCCCGCCACGCGTGTACGCGCACTTTGTTGCCGCACTTTGCACTTTGAGTTGTCGCGAGGAGCATTGAGGAGCTTAAATTTATACTCCAGGTGACGTGACACTCGGGTGATGTGTCATGCATACATGGGACTCGGTTGGGCAGAGAGAGATAATTGGCTGCTGACTGGGCGATCGGATAGTCACCGTTGGATCGAAGAGGGTGATGGATCGCAAGTGACGCGATCTAGAGCGTTCAGATGACTGAAGAATGGAGAACATCATTCTGTCATTTTTCTCATCTAGATGTGTAACATTTGCAATTAATGGTAAATCTGACGAAACAGTAGCATTATGGCAGATGTTTAGAATCAAGGCAATAAAAGTGAAATGGTAGCATTATGGTTGACGTTTCGGACAATAAAAGTGAAATGACAACATTATGGATGATGTTTCAAGAAATAAAAGCGAAACGACAACATTATGGTCGATGTTTTGGATAATAAAAGCGAAACGACAGTATTATGGCTGATGTTTCAAACAATAAAAAATGAAACGACAGTATTATGGCTAACATTTCTAGCAATAAAAGTGAAATGACAATATTATAGCTAACATTTCGAACAATAAAAGTGAAATGACAATATTATGACTGACGTTTTGAATCAAGGCATTAAAGGCAATAAAGGTTTCTAATTCTACCATTGAGGTGTCTCTCATATAAAAAGAGACAGGATGCGACCTCAAAAGAGGAAGAGAGAAAAAGAGGATCTCTCTAGCTCTTTGTTTCCCCACGATGATAGTTTTTAGGCGTGTATTCTATTCGTTGCAAATGACCTGTGTTTATTTGTGTCAGTGGTCTTGCCATTGTATCATAGAAAATATATGTCCTATGAAATCTCACAAACACCTTGTCGAAGGAGGACGAATCTGTTCTAAAAAAACTATGTACATAGGCCTCGGTGTGTTTCTCACTCGGCTCGGCAGTTGCCCAAGCACCTTCGGTGCCTATCTGTGTGTACTACATCTTTTGAGCACCCTTGACTCAGCTCCATCCTGAACATTCCCGATGCTCAGTCTGTGTGCACCGCTCCTTCCTGAGTACCCTCAATGCTTGATCTGCATGAACCGCATCTCCCGAATAGACTTTTCAACTCGGCAACCTCTCTGACACTCGAGTACCACTTAGCCCTGTTACCTCCCGAGCATTCACAGTGCTTGGCATTCTCGATGGTCCGATTTCTCACTCAGACGACAACCTCTCGAGCACTGTAGTGCTCAACAGTCCGCTTCTCAATAGGACAACTGTGAGATACTGGAAAAAAAATATATAAAAAATAAAAATAAAATAAATAAATAAATCTAATTTATTGTATAGGGATTAAACCTCATTTGGTAGCTAAGTGGGTTTAATTAGGGGTTAGGTTTAATTAAGGTTGGTATTAATTAGGGCTTGGTTTGAATGGGGTGGCGTGAACCAAAAATGCAAACGGCGTTTAAAAAGGGCCATGTAAAATCGATCAACTGCATATCTTCACTTCGCGATCGCCTCTTCTTTGTCATCTCGCGCGATCGACAGTTTCTTCATCTTTCCTTCTTCCTCCGTGAGTCGCCGTTGCCGATGCACTTGGTCGGAGATCCGGCAGGAGGGAGGACGCTGAGCAAGCTGGAAATGGGTGGAGGCCGATTTTGGAGTTGAGAGCGCTGCAACGGTGGGCTACCGAGAGGGAGGGATCTCGCTGTCGATCGTCGTTGGAGCTAGATAAGGGGGCCGACTTCCTTTCTCCTTAAGCTGAGAGTGAGATCTAGCTGTGAGATTCTTATATTGGCTTCAATCGGTGGTTTTGGGCAGTGTTCTGAAGCTTGGATTTCTCGGGTGAACAGAGGTTAAAGGAGTGGTGACTATCGGTGAAGATTTAGGGCAAGTAAGCTCGATCCAACCTTTTCTTCTCAGCTGTTAATTGCTGCATTTAGTGTTTGTCGATGGATTGTGGTATGGTAGCTGTGGTTGGAGTGGTGGCAGCCGTGAGCTGTGATTTAGCCTCTAATTGGCACTCAGTTGTACTGAGGAGTTTAGTCGATGTTTGAGTGAATCTGTGAATAGGTGAAATGATTTAGGTGTTGTTAATGTATCTGATTGATTTTGGGATTGGATGGAGTGGTATCTGATTGTGATTCAGTGTGCTGTGAACGATGGTGGTTGTGTTGTGCTGCTGTGATAGGGAGGTAGGTGAATGTAATAGATGTGTTTGTGGTGACTTCGTTGATGCAGTGGAGATGTGTGAATGATTGATGCCCTGTATATGCTAATGGATGGAGCTGTGAATGTAATAGATGTGTGAATGATTGTGCCCTGTATATGCTGATGGATGGAGCTGTGAATGTAATAGATGTGTGAATTGTGGTTGGTAAAGTGATGTAGATTTAGGGATACGAGAGGTGTGTGCTCGAGTTTCTAACTCGTAGACAAGGAAAGGATGCAAATATAGAAACGAATTAGTGTTTAGTTCGTATATTTGTCGGAGACTTGTACTTAATCATAGTTTGCTATTATGTGCAGGTATGAGATACGAAGCATGTCCACGATCGTGAGGATTTCTATTACGAGCTTCATATTAGGTGGGTAATATCTACTCTAGTCAGGTAGTTTTGACTTATTCCGGTGCATGAATTTGGACTTATGATGATACCTTTGATCTTAAATTCACTCTTATTTAATCATATGTTTGTACTGCCTTTGACCTTTGAGATATATTGTTGTTACTTCATTGATTATCTATCACGGATATGAACTATAAACTCTATTGTGTGTTAGCTGATGGATGTTCAGTAAGTACATGTGGTTAGGGTTATCATTGTGAACTCAGATTGAGTTACCGTGTCACATCACTAGGGTTAGGTGATGGATTAGATTATGGAGTCGATTTTTGTATCGTACACATATTAGTTGTACATCTATGGTGGATCTAGTCATCTGTGCATAAATAAATGTGTGTGGTTGTCAGTATATGACTAAGGACTAGAGGTCCTAACGTGATTATATATCCATTATGGATCGTGTGTCTGCGTATGGTTATATAGATGGTCGATAGTATCTCGCTATGGACTGGAGGTCTTAGCGTGGTTGACTGTCAGATGTGTATGACTCTCTGTGTGATAGAGAGAGAGTCTTGTGGATTAGTAGTCCTTACATAGTTGACTTTTGGTTGACCAGGACTCCTCGTGGAATAGGGAGTGTTGCGAGGATACGTGTATGGAGCTATGCATCATTACATTGCATGCATGTTGGCGATTAGATCTCCCTTGTGGTTGAGAGGGTCGTCAGTCATCCTGCCTCCCCGGCCACTCGGGGTAGTAATAGAAGGGTTCAGGGCAGAGCATTGGATGTGTCGCGCTCGGCCACTATATACGGTGGTAGCTGGAGATGCGCACCTGGCCACTGTGCAGAGTGGTGTTAGCACTCGCCCACTATAGACGGTGATTGTGTGATATGCAGTTGTCTTGTATGCGGAGCTCGTCTACTCATGGATAGTGACAGAGCGGCTAGCAGCAGGGACCCCCGTGGAGTAGTTAGCTTTTTACGCTTATATGCTACTCATTCATACTACCCAACTTGACCACTAGAGAGTAGTAGTAGCTGGAGTCGGGCTAGTCATCATGTCATGCCACCCAAACCATACTGGGGTCGTGGTTGGATGGGTCTGCAGACATGGTCATGCATATGCACTGCTGATATATATGTATGCATGTATTCGATATATATTTTACATATGTCTGTGTGATGCTGCATTTGTTTGCTGTATATGTCTGTACATCATGATACATGTCATTTGCATATTATATTCTGCTGTGTGTTGAGCATGATATAAGTGTTGGTCCAGACTGTTGTATGCATTTGATTAGCGTCATGTCATAGTGTGGTATGGACCGGGATATTATTTCATGTGATTATATATTGTTCATATGTCTAAGTGTTGGACATATATGAGATTGTCATTGTATATTATATGAGTTATGTTATTGTATACCTGTTCAGGATGATATAGCTTATGGTGTTGTAGACTGTCAGGTACGTTAGTACATTACTTCATATTCAGTTGATCAATTTAGTATATGTATTGAGTATGTATATACTAGTGGCTAGTTGTTATCACAGTTATGACTATATATCTGTTGGACATTTCTGGTATACCTGTAGATCTTCACATGTATACTTATAGATCTCTTTATCTTATATGTTGTTTATGTACTTTCTACATATTACCCCTGAGTTTATACTCACCACCCCGGACCCTGGGTTTCTTGTCGCCCAGGTAACAGGTAGAAAATTCCTTGGATGTTTGGAGTTTCGCCAGTTGATCCCATCTCACACCGAAGGGTTGGATATTTATTCCGTATTATTGTATTCTTATGGATTGTTGTTTTGGGATTTCCTCCTATATCGTTTTTCATATTTGTGGTTACGGATATGTTGTATATATTTCAGTTTGTATATGGTTTCTATTTTGATTTTTGTTGTGTCAAAGTCACTCCGGAGTGCACAGTTGGGTCTTTGTATTTTGTTTATCTGTCAGTATGTTTCCATTGTATTGATTGGATTATATTCATGTATATGTCATGTGATTGTGGCTGAAAGGCTTTAGGTATATCAGGGAATTGTATCACGTACAGGAGAGATGATGTCCGATTATTTTTCGGCTCGGCATACTCTCGGGGCATGACAATAACTGCTCGGCAATAACTCCCAAACACCCACGGTGTTCGACAACTTTGCTTCACAATCGGACTCGAGCTTCTTAAGTGCTTGGTCTTAGACTCTTAGGTGCCTAGTGACCTACCCAAGCTTATGGTTCTAAGCTCATTGGTGATCGACTTCATCTCGACAGAAGATAAATCTTTGGATTTTTTTTCCTCCAAAAACTTGGTGTAATTTTGCTAACAAAAAGAAAAATTGTAAATTTGATTTAATTTTCAAGGATGAAATTGTAACTTTTGTAACTTAAATTGATATAATGTAACTTGAATTATATCTATGAATTTGTAATTTAATAAATTACTTTATGGGGCTTTTATTCAAATGGTAAAACCGAGTAGAAAGATATCTTCCAAGAAGTTATCCATAGCTTTAGAATTGCACAACTCCTTTAAGATGATAAAGTAATGGTTGTGATAAAAAAATGCTACAAAGATTTGAATGTTTAAAATTGGAGAAGGAAGCTAGAACATGAGTGTTTTTCTTATGTGTAAAATTAGACCAATTTAAATTCATATATCAGTTTTGGACAAAACTACTATAGATCTAAATTATTCAAAATTGAAAAATAAAGTCTTTGTTTATAACATAGATAGTTTTTGTTTATAAAATTAGACTAGTTTGTGTCCATGGAAAAAAAATTACACTAAATTTTTACATGAAGCTAAAATAGTCTAATTTCACAAACAAACATTCCTTTGTTTCTTAGATCCTCTAGGCTCCTCTGTGACAATTCCTTTTTCAATTTTCAACATTTTAGGTTCATGTTGTAATTTTATCCAAAATGATTTCCTTTTTCAATTTCATAAATACACACACCTTTGTGTTTTTGGATTCTCTGAATTTATATTTGGCTTTTTTTTTCAAATTGTGAAAATATTTTGTACTAGTCTAATTTCACAAATAATCATTTCTCTACATTCCTTGGTTCATTTGAACTTATTATATAACTTCTTTTTCCAATTTAGACTAATGTAGGTCAATACAGTAGTTTTGGTCAAAATTGCTATATGAACTTAAGTTAGTTAAATTTCATAAACAAACACTCTTCATTATTCATTGAACCGTCTTAGTCCATGTATCAACTTTAGACAAAATTGTTACATGGACTCGAACTGATTTAATTTCACAAATAAATACTATGTTATGCTTCTTGATCAGAAAGTAAAATTTTTTGACATCGTACGATTAATACATGTACACAAAACTAGTACATACGATATTTGACCAATAATATGTTATTTACAAGATTTATGTGGACAAATTTTTATGGAGGGATTGAGAGAGATATCTTACATAGAATATAAATAGGATGATCGAAATAGAAAAAAAATGTCAGATGTTTTATGTGATCGTAAAGTGCCTTTAAAATTTAAAGAGAAATTCTACAAAATAATGATTAAATTTACTATGTTATATGATGTTGAATGTTAAACTATGACTCGAGCACATGAATAAAAGATTTATGTGGATAAATTTTTAAAAACCAAATTAGAAAGATACAAATTGAGTCATGGTGTCATAGAGATATAAAGTTACATAGTTATAGAGTATACAAACACCCTTGCCTTGCCGCCCTTTTAAGTTACAAAGTTATAATTGATTTCATGGTATAAAGTTACAATTTTGATCCATAATTGCTACGTGAGCATGTTCCATTATTTGCATAAGTTTTTAATTTTCCCTTGCACAAACATCAATCAAAATTCCACCTAAATCAATTTTTCTTGCACAGAGATACAATTCTCCTTCTTAAATATTTTATTAACCAAAATTATAATTTTTTGTACTGCAAGTTCATTCAAATAACAAAGTTATAATTTTTCATATAGCACATTTCATATGAGTACCCAACCACCCTAATGCCCTCCCAAAAGGCTTCATGTTCCATACTCTATACAACTGTAAAGATTGGAATCGTCAATTTAGCGGTTCTCATCGATCTGTCCCATGACCATTATTAGAGAGGTAAATCACGGAGGATCCCATGAGTTTTGATGTGGTGGCTAAGACACGTGAGAGTCATATGAATCTAAGAAAAGATTTTAGACCTTCTTCGAAATTGATCCATGTCATTTCTATAAACACCGTCGTATTTTAACCACTATGTCATCTCTGTAGAGACTTTCATACTCTATGCAAGTTTCAAAAGAAAATGGTTTCCTTTATTTATTTTTTTCTTCTCATTTTCTGAAATTAATTCTTCCTTTTCCCTTGCTTTTCCCTTTCTAAGTGGTAACAAAGTAGAATTGGCCAATTCATTTTTAAATGAGCATTTTATCATATTAAAATCTCATTACATGGTTGCTAAATGATGCTTCAATTTCTTTTTTTTTTCAACTAAAGTTTGGGCATAAATTAGGTGGTGTTTGGTTGGAAGGTGGGAATAGAAATGAGACTGATTTTGATAGTAGACTAGAATGTGAATGAGTTTTGTCATTTCAATAATATTGTTTGGTTTATAAGTTGGGAATGAGAGCAATCGAAGATGGTCGACGATCGGGGCCGTGATCGGCGACACGACGATCGATCGGCCGGGCCGACGGCCGATCGACCGACGACCGACGATCGGCGGCGACCGCCGACGACGACGACGGCGGTGGTGGTCGGCGACCGGTGATCGGTGGCGCGCGCCACCGACGGCGATCACGGCGACCGACGGCGCGGCCGCGATCGCAACCGACGATCGAGAAATCAAGGCGGTCGATGTGGCCGACGACGGCATAACGACGGACCTATGGCGGAATTGGCGACCATTGATCGTCGGCCAGTCGTCGCCTGTTAACTGTCGTTACTCACCTGGACTTCCCACCCCTGGAAGTGGATTTTTGCCTTCCCCAGGATCCGAACTCTAGACCTCCAGGCTAAGTACTAAAGTTTATGAATCCTGATAACCAAGTGATCCTTTTTATTGTAACGACCTGACCCCTATTGGCGGAATTCGGCGACCCCTATTGGTCGACGACCGTCGCCCCTGTTGGCCCGTCGTTACTCACCTGGACTTCCAACCCCTTGGTTACCAGGATTCATAAACTTTAGTACTTAGTCTGGAGGTCTAGAGTTCGAATCCTGGGGAAGGCAAAAAACCCACTTCCAGGGGTGGGAAGTCCAGGTGAGTAACGACGGGCCAACAGGGGCGACGGTCGTCGACCAATAGGGGTCGCCGAATTCCGCCAATAGGGGTCAGGTCGTTACAATAAAAAGGCGCATTTTTACTGTAACGACCTGGCCCCTATTGACACCTAAGGATCACTTGGTTACCAGGATTCATAAACTTTAGTACTTAGCCTGGAGGTTTAGAGTTCGAATCCTGGGGAAGGCAAAAAACCCACTTCCAGGGGTGGGAAGTCCAGGTGAGTAACGACGGGCCAACAGGGGCGACGGTCGTCGACCAATAGGGGTCGCCGAATTCCGCCAATAGGGGTCAGGTCGTTACAATAAAAAGGCGCCTTTTTATTGTAATGACCCGGCCCCTATTGGCGGAATTCGGCGACCCCTATTGGTCGACGACCGTCGCCCCTGTTGGCCCGTCGTTACTCACCTGGACTTTCCACCCCTGGAAGTGGGTTTTTGCCTTCCCCAGGATTCGAACTCTAGACCTCCAGGCTAAGTACTAAGTCCAGGTGAGTAACGACGGACCAACAGGGGGCGACGGTCGTCGACCAATAGTGGTCGCCGAATTCTGCCAATAGGGGCCGAGTCGTTACAGTGGCGGTCGGCGGTCGGCGGTGGCTGACGGCTGACGATCGACGACGGTCAACGATCGTCGAGTGAGCTACGGGCGACGGCGAACGGGAATGAAACTCAAACCCACCATGTGAGATGAGTTTTGTTGATTCTCAATTATTTAAAATTGATTCTCAAATCCTCCTTTCTAAAATCATTAACCAAACACTCTATATCATTTCCATTCTTATTTCCTCATTCCAAACTCACCAATCAAACGCCACCTTAGTCTTTCATAATTTACAGTGGACCAAAAGTGTTTCCTCTATCGACTAAACTCATATCCTTCTCTCTATCTCTTTTAGGATGTTTAATTCAAGTTATAATGTATAATTTTAATGGTATGATTACTAAGTAATTATATTAGCAAAGTTATAGAAAATAAAATATAATTTATATTGTTTAATTCAATTTGAAATAATACAATCAAAATTTATTTATTTGAATATTTTAAAATATCATCTAATTTAATATTTTACTATATTACTCATTCAATTATACGACTCTGATGACTGCGCAATCAACATCGACGACGATCGATAGATGATCGACATCAATATCGATGATAGTTGTTGATCGACATTGGAATCAACGATGGATCGGTCGACGACTGACTGCGGTGACAACCGACGATTGTCGATGTCGACCGTCAACGATGGTCGACCTGCTGAGCGACCATCGGTGACAGTCGCGAGCAGTCGATGATCGTCGAGGGCGACCATTTGCGGTGGTCGATCGACGATCGGTCGGTGATTATTGATGATCATCGGTGGCGGTCGGCCGACGACCATCAACGACGGTGGCATTAGTTCGATCAACGATCGACGATGGTGACGGCGACACTCGATCGGTGATCGACGGCGGCGACACACGACTGACGACCAGTGACAAACGGTGGCGCCCGACGATCGACGACGGTGACGATCGGTTGACGACCGACAATCGACGGTCACGACGGTTGGCCGGTGAAGGTGACGATCGGTCAGTGATCGGTGATCGACAGTGATGACGGTCGACCAACATCGATGGCCAGTGACCAGTAACGACCGCTAGCGACAATGGCGGTCGCAACCGATCGATTATGATTCTAATTATATTATTAATTTATATATAGTCAGATTATTATTTGATAAATCGATAAGGATATTTTTGTTCCCATGGTAAAAATTAGAGGATATTTTTTAAAAAAAAAATCCATAACCTATGGAATCAAAGAAAACTAAGTTTTTCGGAGGTTTTTTTTATTCCCCTATGTATGACATCCATCATGACTTGATAATTATTTATATCTTGAATCAAATAAAATTTTTATCGATAATTAGATGGATAATCAAGGATATCAATAATAACTCCGAACCATGCACTTTTAAAGTGTTGTGTATGGATCTAGAGCGTTACGAGAAGAAAAAGAAAGAATATCTAAAGCTAAAAGAGAGAAATAGAAGTAAGTGTTGAAGGATTATATTAGGGGATGAAAGAGAAAATACATAAAGAAAAAGGAAAAGACGAAAGTGACTATGAAAGAAAAGAGATGGCTACAAAATCTATATGGACAAATTAAGGGGAAGGGGGAAATGATCGTAAGAGATCTTTTAAGACGCTTGACGGCTTGAAGAAATTGGAGAAGCAACTAGCTAGCCTTAAATATTGGCATGGGAGGAATTTTTTTTTAATAATATGATGAAAGAAATTCTATGACTACTAGATAGAATACTCGTAAATATAGTATCAAATAATAATTTAGACAATCGTTAATCTTTTAGATTGTACACGAACAAAGTTTGGAATGCTAATAGTGTTGCATTGTAATCTCCTTGCCTTTTGGTTAGCCTTAATTTAAAAATATTTACTGACAAATATCTTTTAGCTCTTTTGCATCAATACTATCGAAATTGGTCGGTCAATAATCTACTCTATGTGAAATCAGCATACATGTACAATTAATTTGAGGTTAATTAGTTAATGTGTGAGTTTAAAGCATGTCAAAAGTTCTCCTGAATAATCCATGTGTGTTGACAAAACTCAATACTATGGTTAATGTATATGAATTTATGATTCGCTAATCAAGTTTCATGCATGGAAAACATAACACACAACAACAATATCATTATTATTTTTTGATAGTTGATATGAAGGCTCACTAATTCACACGATGCTATATCGATCATTAAGGAAGTTATTACAAGTTTAATTTAACCTAAAATAATGTATTTATGTTTAGTGAGACTTGTTTTATGCAACCTAAAAGTTTTCTAGCTAATGTCAAAAGTCATGAAGCATAATTTCATAATGGTGTGTATACCATATTGTAGGGTCTATGATGTCGCATTAGAGGGGGTGAATAGTGATTTTCATTTCGCTTCGATGGATTGCATGTTTGTCTACAATAAATTAGTACACAGTAGAATATAAAAATAAAATATACAACAAGAATAAACATACACACGCATACAAACATAAAAGATTTAACGTGGTCCGAAACTAAGATTCCTACTCTATGAAGTGAACTCTAGTTGAGCTCTAGTGATGCACACTGCCACTATCAAACTTCTCATTCTCGATATGACAATGGAAGTGGAGAAATCTTTTACAAGGTATTTACAACAATAAACAACAAGATACAAACAAATACAAAAAGCAAATGAAAACTAGAAGTGAAAATACCTTACAAATGTGAGCTTTTGAATGCTTGATCTTTGGTTACTTTTGGAATGCCTTGAAGGTCTGTAATGTATCAGCAATTCTCCTTTAACTTTATCAAGAAACATTAGCCTCAATCATCCTTCTCGAGCTCTTTATAAAGCTGCAACTCGGACTGATTTTCGTCTTCCAGTCGACTGCTCTTACCCAGCAGACGACTTGCCTCAATGTCGTTGTTTCACAACAACTTCATCCATATTAGAATCTGCCCAATGGATACCTCAACAGTCGACTCTTAGCCTGTAGTCGACTATGCAAGAATCTGTGGACTGCTACAGTGTCATCAGTCGACTGTTCATACATGACAGTTGACTACCACAGTCTGCTGAGCAATCGAGCCTCAGTTGACTCCTCGATCAGTAGACTGATAATAATCCAACCGACTACTCCAAGTTGACTAGGCTCTCGAGTGTTGAACATTCAATCAGTCGACTAATAAATCTCAACCATGAGATTTAATCCAAGTATGATCTCCTCATACTAGATTGACCATCCTTAGCCTAGACCTAAACTTTCTAACCACCTCCATCAGCCTCACGCCTCTCGGATCCCTCGAGTCCACGACTCTTCATCATTCGTATTAGCCTTCAGGTGCTTCCATCGGCTATGTTATGCCAACTGGATCCTTTGTCAAGGTTCATTTAGACTTATGCTGTCGAGACCATATGCTTGGACTTTACATTGCCAAAACATCACCTTTGGACTTTACCATTACCAAGCCTCAATGCTTGGACTTTCTTGTCAAAATCCATTTGAATTTATGCCGTCAAGATTACATGCTTGGACTTTACACTGCCAAAATTATATCCTTGGACTTTCCTATTGTTAAGATCAAGTTTGGACTTTCAATGTCAAGACCATGCTTAGACTTTCTCTTGCCAAGACTATTCTTGGACTTTTCTTGCCAACTCCATGTTGGACTTTTCAATTGCCAAAGTTCACTTGAAATTTACGACACCAAGACTATACACTTGAACTTATGCTACCAAGACTTTACTTTGGGACTTCCCTTGTCAAATATTCATATTTGGACTTTACGTCATCAAGACTACATACTTAGACTTATGCTATCAAGACTTTACCTTTGGACTTCCCTTGTCAAATATCCATTTTTGGATTTTCCTTGTCAAGTATCCAAACTTGGACTTCCGAGGTTGATTGCTCCAACAATCTCCCCTATATAACTTTGGATATTTCAATCATGCACTAGTCATATAGTCAACATATTATCAAACTTATATAGTCAAACAATGGTCAAATTCATTGTCAATCCATTATCAAACATTAAAATTCTACTCGAATCTCACTCGAATTTGGTTAACATTGATTCGATCGAGGCCTATTGCACCAACACATATTACACAATTGATGTTGCAAGATACTTGTCTCTCCATGGGCAAAGCTGGATGATCAACGCAGTGCAAATTTGTACCGAATGAGTAAGGGTCAATCCTCATTGTTGGGTAGAAATATCAACTATAGTGCCTGACCTCCACTGTGCCAAGCACCGATACGATCAAAGATCAATCGTGATTTATCTCCGTTCATATTATCATGGGGCCGACATTTAGGAGTGTTTGGGATGTGCATTATCACCTTTTAAACTGGAATTACAAGATACTTGTGATATTGTGTCACTCAACGAACTTCTCCCACTACTAAAAATGAACCTTTTAACGACGGGAAATCCCGTCGTTAAAGAGTCAATTCCTGTCGTTGATGAGTTTTAACGACGGTATTAAATATCGTAGGAAGTTGTCGCTAAAAGGCCTCGTCGGAAAAAGATTAACGACGGGAATAAAAATATCATCGTTAATAACCTTTAACGACGGTATTCACTACCGTCGTTATTGATAATAACGACGGATTTATATACCGTCGTTATTGACAATAACGACGGTCAGATGCACCATCGTTAATAACAATGACAGTCAGATGTACCGTCGTTAATAACAACGACGGTAATATATACCGTCGTTAATAATAACAACGACGATTTAGCATACCGTCGTTAATAGCAATAACGACGGTCGTTATATAAGTATTATTTTGTTATTATTATTTATACACAATTCACAATATATATTAATGAATACTAATAAAAATCAAAACACAATATATTAAAAATCAAAACAGCATATATATTTATAATGAGTGTATGTACATCATTAAATTTGAAAAATAAACATTCATTTACATCAAAAGAGTATTTCTTTAAAGTCTTCATATGCAACATGTAGACATTCTCAAAAGCTCAAAAAAATCTATTTCGCTGCAAATCTCGGGTACCTATAATAAATAGACAAAAAAAAAGAGCATTACAATACAATATTTAAAAGAATTTAGAAATCTTGATATAATAAATAGTTGAAAGGATCCAATGCATTGAGCATCTCAGATAAAATATCTCCAGGAAAAGAATCAAGATAACAACAGTAATGAAGAAACATGTTGATATTTAAGGATTCTGACAGATCATAAATTAAATAAGTAAGAACTGACCTTGGTTTCCAGGCGATTGCAGCTCTAGCACGTTTTTCAGCATTGGCAACCTCAGCTCTTAGCTTCTCAACCTCGCGAGCAATTGAAATTAGATTTTTCTCCATCACTTGTCCTTGTTCATAATTATCTGAATATCCCTTCTTCTCATACTCTATAGCAGCCCTACATATCATTGTTGCCCACAGAATAAAAATTCCTGCCTGAGATAACAAGTAAGGTACTTCAAAGAGCACAATAAGGAGACAAAAAGGCTTTACTTCAGCTTCTTCTAATTGGGTTAGGCTTTACAAGTTGGACTGCCTATTCTAAAGCAATCTTCAGCCTCAAATTCTCAAAATAACAGATTGACATAAATTATAAACATCAAAATGTCAGGTTTTTTTCTCATTATTATAACATTTGAGGGATAAAGGTATGATTTTTGCAACTTTTGGGGTGATGATTTCTCTAAAGTTTGAGTCCTTCATTAGTTGTGGTATACAAACATTTCACTTATTCTAATCTAATTGCAACCAACCAATTACAAGCTATGTGCAGATTATACAAGCCATGCTGGGAAACCTAACCATCTTGATAAACATATGCAACTAGGGCTAGAACAACAAAGCCTCACTTGGCTTACCATTATGTTTTAATAAAGAAAAAACTAGCAATTTCAGTGCATTCCTTGGTCATATGCCCGATGATCTACTAGCTTGCAATGGAGAAAACATACCCAGACGCCAAGGTTCAAATTCGAATGTAAAGAGATGGCTTGAGTCATATCAAAGACAGTGAACACATTTACAAACTATACCTCAAGATCATAATTCAATGACTAAATTAGTATAAATTAACCTAGATTTATCTCGGAATTAAAAAAGTCATCCATGAGATCATACACAAATCTCTATTCACATACTTGAGCAAGAAAAAAAAAGAGAGAAAAAATATTTGTGTTATCCTAACTTTGATTTCTGAAAGAGAGAAAGTGAACTGTGTACCTCTTGGTTCTTAGGATCCAATGCATTGAGCATCTCAGATAAAATATCTGTTATTCCTTGAGCATTCTAAATGTCTTGCAAACTGCACCAAGACAATAGGTTGCCTCTAAATTGTAAACTTCACCAAAATTGAAGATTATAGATATGATGAAGGTTGAAGTCACGGGCCTCGTAACCTTTTATGATGAGGCTAACTGATAAATAAATTATTCTTTATGCTCAAAATATAGAGAACATGGCCAATACAGTAAGAATAAATCTTAGCTGGTTGTTTTGGTGATTATGTTTTACTTGTTTATGTGGCTTTTGTTACAATTTTATTCAACAAGTCGTGTCTTGATAAACAAATTATGTTTTATCCTCCCAACTGTTAGGATAAGTTATGCAGGAAAGAGTAATCAAAAATATATTACCTGCATTGTTTTCACTTTTTTACCCAAGGCGACCACCTTCATTACACCTCCACAAGTCACCACCAAACTTACAATGACTTGTAATTACTTATTGGATTAACAAAAATGGACAAAAAACATATTAAAACCGATGTGCAATATGCAAGAGTAAGTTAAACACACCCTCACTATCTATCTTTGAGCAATATGCAAGAGAGATATCTTAACTGCTAAAGAAGGGAGGAAATGGTTCATTCAGTAAAGCAGCTTAACAAAGAGGAGATCTAAATTTCATGTTTTTCATTCAAGCAGAGAGTTTTGATACTCAGAATGTTTGTGAAGAACAAATCGATCAGAATCCCTAGAGAACCAACAACTAAAATGCCTTGTTCACCAAATTAAGCGAAAACAACCCTTACTGCCATTTACGATGCTCAAGGAACCTTATTTGAGCTCAAAGAAAAAGGGAAAGGCGCGAGGCATACCAGGACGTATCGGAACTAGCGACTCCTCGGGCGATGGAGTCGCAGTGTCCTTGGCGAGGGCGGCGACGGGGGTCCACCTGTAGAGGAGTATACGAGAGGAGCGGCGGCGGTGGTCGGGATTGGAGAGGGCTACCCACTTCTTGTTCCAGTGCCGCACCGAGCCATTGAAGATTGACGTCCGACCGTAGCGCGTGGACGACTGACCGAGGTGGCCTACTACGCCGTCCATGGTTCAAGCGAAAACCCTTGAGCGTACCAGAGCTTCGCCGCCTCTGCTCTTGGCTTCTACTATCTTCGAGCAAGCAGCAACTGCAGAAAACACTTGAACTGGGTGGTGGAGCGACGACTGATCGGTGCAGTGGCCAACAGGAGGAGCGTCCTGCACTTCGATCTCGTGGTGGAGATGCCAATAGAGATGACCGACGATCGGTGCGTGATCGAGCGAGGAAGAGGAGAGCGGCGGTGGAAATAGGAATAGGGCACGATGAGTAAAAGGGAAATATAGGGTTTTGGGTATATATATATATATATAATGTTAATTAACTTTTCAATAAATAGATAATTCAAATAGTTTCTTTAAAAAAAAACAACACTATTTAAAAATCATTGTTTTATCAAAAAAAAAACACTAATACATAACGATTTTACAAAAAATATTATCTATAATAAACTTAAAAAAAAAAAGACAATACTTTATATAAAAGCGTTGTTAAACTAAAAATAACAACGCTTTTCATAAAAAGCGATGTCTTTTAAGTGTTGTGTATTATCTTTTTTGTTTTAGTGTCATTTGATAAAAAGATTCTTCTTAGTAGTTAGGTGTGATACATGGATAAAATACTCATTTACTCAAGAGGAATTTTACATTATTTTATCTAAACAAAAATAAGTTTAACCTCTTCAGAAGGGCCACTGGCCGGAAGGAGAGAGTAGCGGTGTCGAAATTTCGGCATCGACCCCCATGGTGATGCTCGCGAGCGGCCACTAGCATGATTGGACTCATGCCGGAGACCCAATCCGTGACACACGGTAGCTCGCGATGAGGATGTAAAGACGGTGGATGCGCTAAGGGAATCGCCAGTGTGGCCGACGATGATGATGAGGGTGGCAACAACAGGAAAGAGGGGTCGGGAGCGATGAGGAAGAGAAATTGCGACGAGGGAAAAGAATTGGAGTGAGGGTAGAGGAAAATTGAGAGAATTAAAACCTAATTATGTTGATATAGGTTAGGGGGGAAATTACAAGAAAAGAAATAAAACAATATAAATAAAGTTAAAATATTTTTTAATGAAATAAAAATGGATATAAATAAAATTATATTTTCTTAATTTATTTAAGATTGTATTTTTTATATTTAAAAAAAATAGATTTCTATCCGGTAAAAAAATATACTTAGAGTCTCGATTTTATAAAAAATCAAAAAAGTAATAACGACTGGAGAAAAATTTTGTCGTTAAAAATCTTGCAATAATGACGGGAGGAAATACCGTCGTTAAAGACATGACATTAACGACCGAAATAAAAAATACCGTCGTTGATGATAAAGTATCAACGACGGGACAAAATATCGTCGTTAATATATATTCATTAACGACGGACATTAAATATGGTCGTTAATGACCCACCAATAACGACAGTATTTGATACCGTCGTTAAAAGTAGATTTTTTACTAGTGTCCATAAGTAAAATATTGGTCCATACTTCATTTCATGACACAAAATGAACTAATTAGCTAGCTAAACTTGTATAAGTTGTGATACGGAGAGTATTGGTTCACATGGCTCAAAGAGGACTTGATTAATATAATATATATTTCAGTGGGGGAGGTGACTTAGAGTCTTGTTGACCTTAACTTTATAATCTTGATTGGTCATACATTACATTTCCCCTAAATTGATAGGTACAGATAAGCTGCAAATACTTCACCTAATCAATTATGATGGTTTTGTAATTAAAAGAGGTTGGCGATTGGAATGGATGTGCCCAAAATAAGGGGTGCAACAATTGGAATGGATGCATCCAAGAAGGGATGCAACGACTGCACCCAGATTTATATAAAAATAGTATTCAAAATAATGGAAAGGTAACTTGATCTTTTTCAATTCAATTGCAATCTTGTTTTTGTACTATTTGCTTCAAAATCTAACTTGAGTTTCAAAGAGAGTTCGTTCAGAGACACCCCTAGCTCTCTCCTAACTCTTTTCCTGCCTATAGAAGTCAAGATTCACTCGGTCATAGTTCGACTAAGGAGAAATAGATCCTTTTCCATATGTGGGTTAGGCTGCTGATCTGCATCATTGCCAACCCAACAATGAGACTCTATCATCAATCCGATAATATAATATGATCCGATAACCAAAAGAATTGGACTTAGTCGTCCATGCCTATTTAGTCGAAGCTCATCAAGTGTTGGAACTTCGATGAGCGCTAGAGGAAAGTGAATAGTCGTTCATTCGCTTGATGAAATTTATTCAAGTTTGTCTCTACACAATCATTAATACGCAACGGAATATAGAAATACAAACACAAACACACACACTACGCACGATATACGTGGTTCGGAACCTTAGAGTTCTTACTCCACGGGACGAGCTCAATGAACTCTAGTGATGTACACACCACTACTCAATAAACTCCTTCTCGACAATACATCGGAGGTGGAGAAATCTCGTACAAATGATCTTACAACAATAATAAAGAAATACAAACAAATACAAGTAAACTACACAAATACAAGTAAAGAAAACTTTACAAATGTAAACTTGGATGCTTGCTTGTTGATTGTTTTGAACCACACTTGAAGATCTTGATTTGCACCAGCAAATCACCTAAGAAATCACTGTAAAATCCTCCAACTCGAGCTCCTTTTATAATCTACATTGAGCTAATTTTGCACCTAGCAGTCGACTGCCAACAGTGTCGTTGTCTCACAATAACTTAATCCACATCGGTATTCTAGCCAACAGATACACTGACAGTCAATTACCAGTTACTAGCAGTCGATTGCTCATACCTATAGCCAATTGCTCAGTCGGCTATCGAGCATTCTACCTCGAGACCAAATCTAGAAGTAGTCGACTGCTCTCCATGGCAGTTGACTGTTCAAGGCCAGTCGACTGCCCAATACTGGCAGTCGACTGCCAAGGTCATTTGCTCACAATCGAACATCAATCGACTCACAACAGTCGATTGGTCATAATCTCAGTCGACTGCTCAGTGTCAACTCGACTGTCAAGTGTCAAACACTTGACCAGTCGACTGCTACACCTCAATCATGAGGTTTATCCCGAGTATGATGTCCTCATATTTGCTAGATCACCCTTAATCTAGACATAAGTCTTCTAGCAACTTTCATCAGTCTCACGCTTATCGGATCCCTCCAAGTCATTCATGACTTGTTCATCCATACGCTAATCTTTAGATGCTTCCATCGACTATTGTCATGCTAAAATGATATACACTGCCAAGGCACATTGGGCTTAAGCTGCTAAGACATACGCTTGGACTTTATGTCGCCAACCATTGAACTTATACTGCCAAGATTCCACCCTTGGACTTTACGCCGCCAATATCAATCCTTGGACTTCTAATGTCAACCTATGTTGGACTTTCCATTTGTCAAGACTCAAGCTTGGACTTTTCCTTCCCAAGACTCATGCTTGGACTTTCCATGCCAAATATCTCAC
Source organism: Wurfbainia villosa (assembly GCA_025175895.1). NCBI lineage: Eukaryota > Viridiplantae > Streptophyta > Magnoliopsida > Zingiberales > Zingiberaceae > Wurfbainia > Wurfbainia villosa. Next base: position 135,913,399 of record CM045986.1, on the reverse strand, counting down.
TTGGACTTCTCCATCATATGGTCAACCATATAGTCAATCCATTGTCAAACAATGGTCAACTCATCTTCAAATATCTAAGCATCAACATCAAAATACAACTCAAGTCCAACTCGAGTTTGATCAATCATGACCTATATCGATTATACCAACATCTAGAACTTCAGAGAATCCAATCTATCCAAGTGATTTTAGATCCGAATTAATTTAGATTGCCTTTCTTTGGGATGAAGTAAATTGAGCACATCATATTAGAGTAAACCATATATTTGTATTAATGTGACTCAAAAGGGATATCAATGGAAGTTAGCTAGGGGCATTGTTAATAACCAATCGATTTGGGTGCAAAAAAAGATTTAGGTAGTGTAATAATCTTTGTTATATGATGTTTCATTTGGATATTGATATGGTGATTTATATTTATATTTATGTCAAACTTAATGTCCAATAATAGTTTGAATTGGTCCAAATGTTTCAATAGTCCATGAAACTAAATTCATCCAAATCCCTAATAAAATTCAAATAAAATCATAGGTATGATGAAAATCCACGAATCTAAGTATATATGCGAAATCAAATAGAGTACAATACGATTCATAAAGTAAATATAATTTTATCAATTTCTATAGCAATAAAAATATAAATAAAACGAACGATAGCATAAACAAAGAAACCTAAGTACAACGGAGCGACCATCATTCGTCTTCCTTAAGATCCACACCATTATTCCTATGAAGAAGCAAGGAGCAGGTCTTCCGTAAAGTTTTGGAGTGATGACATCGTAAATCCTAACCGATAGGATGTCAGAGATCTGTCAGAATGTTAACCTCTACAGGGATCATACCCAATATATAGAGAATGGGTCAGATTCATTATCGGTGCATCATCAATAATAGATCCGTACTTTAACGAGTTCTACATATTAAATCTCCACATCAAATAATCGAAACTCGTAAATCAATAAGTAGATCACTTAATAGAGTTCGAATCAATATGACACAATCGGACGATTATAATAATCACATATAAATCACATCTAACAAAGTATATCATATATTTATGATGCAAAGGTTGGAATTCGTCAACATAGCGGCTCCTACTAGTCTGTCCCCGGACCATCGTAAGGGAGGTAAATCACAGTAGACCTTTGACCCTTAAGACTAGTAACTAGCGTATGGAGGGACGACACCCTCGCATTTGCGAGGGATTGATCCATTGTTCTGTGATGCAACGTCTGTATGCACTAACCACTAGATCCTTCCCGCGGAGGCTATACCATATATTTATGGACAATATAAATATTGAGAAAATTACACTCATTTAACACATATTACCAAATTTTGACTCTGGGAGGCCTCTCGAAACAATCATGCCAATTGAATAATTATATGACATCTCAAGAACATATCAATGATATGGGAAATACAATGATCATAGGTTCTACTTAAATATGTATATATGGCTCGTTGAAATATCTCACGGTTAGAAGTTGAAACTTATATATAATTTCTCTCAAAATGTTGAATTCATTGGCACATTGCGAGGGGTCATTCATCGATAAACTATTTCTATAAAAGATTAGAACTGTCAATCTAGCAGTCTTTATCTATCTATTCCATGACCATTATGAGAGAGGTAAATCACGGAAAACTCTATAAATCTTGATGTGATGACCAAAACACGTACATGAGAATCATCTGAATCCAGAAAAAGACTTTGGACTTCCTCCGAAATCGATCCATATTATATTTATAAGTACCGCCGTACTTTAGCCACCACCCTATCCCTATGGTGGTTTATCGATAATTCATATATTTAGATCTTTGACTTGATTTTTCATGAGGCGAATGATCGAACACTATAACAATTTTATCATTGACTATAGAGTATATTTAGATAGTGCAAATGAGATTAGTGAATGATCTAACGGTATAAATAATTCGAATTCATTCGGAGAGTCAAACTCGAAATATTTTAAAGAATGGTATTAAGAAGAAATAAACTTTTATTGCATGAGAAATTATCTTATTATTTTATCATTGCATCACGTCTTGATGGAGATAGCAATGGTGGGCAATTGAGCTTCGGGCGGATGATCCAACCTTACAAAAAAGGTAGCGCAAACGAGACTGGTGGGTGATCCAATCGTATAAATAATTCGAATTTATTCAGAGTAAAGTTCGAAATTTTTTAAAGAATAATCATCGAAAGAAATCAAATTCTTATTGTATGAGAAATTGTTTTATTCCCCTAGAAAGAACTTAGTAATTACACGTATAGATGTTGCATTATAGAACAATAAATTAATTCATCGTAAATGTGAGGGTGTCGTCCCTCCATATGTTAATTACTAGTCTCAAGGATCAAAGATCTATCGTGATTTATTTCTCTTATGATGATCCAAAAACGAATTAATAGAGACCACTAGATTGACAAATTTCAATCTTTTTACATCGTAGAAATTATTTTATTATTTTATCATTGCAAACGTACTTAGTAATAAATCATATAAACGGTGGGCAATTGAACCTCAACAAATTTTCTTCTAGAAGATAACGGCATCATCAACTTTTCCAATACACGGAAAAAGGGCTATCTTATAGTCATTGTGTATTTACATTTGAGTTGAAACATGCAAATATGAGGCAGTTGGCTTCTGAAATAGTAATCAATTAAATACCCACGTAATATAATTTTTTTTTATAATTTATATATACAAAGTTTACACTATACGTATACTGCATATTCCCCTCGGCTTTAATACCGTGAGCAGCCTCACGGCCCCGCTGCGAGACATTCGAGTGAGTCGGCTGACGAAAAGGGAGAAAAGTTCGTTCCATTAAATTTCGAATAAATAAAAAAATATTTAAAAATAGTTTAGAAATATTTTTTTTTATAATACGGTGATCCATTTGATTCTGTGAAAATTTTGTATCAATTATTATGATAAATTTAAAAAATTCAATTCAACATCACAAATAGTTTGAATACCAATAGCATATAGTTTGTCGTTTATCGCATAGAGATTGGAGTAGATTTTTTTTTAATTAGCATTGGATATCTAATTTTTTAGGTCGATTAATTATGAGATGATCGATTTGTTTTTATTGATCATCTGCATAAATCGAAAAATATTCACAACAGACGATCTAATAATTTAATATTTTAAAATTTATTATTTCACTAGTGAAAATTTATACAATACATTATAATTGAGAATCGAATATATCTAGAAGATTATATGAATATTTTACAGTTGTTTTTTTTTTTCAATGAGCATATCTCAGCTTTTTACTTATTTGGGAATTACCGATTTGGATCCGCATAAGATTTTCATCGACCATCAAATTAAATCTGAAAAATTGCTTGTGATCGAGCGATGAAGGTCAATTCCATAATCATATCATTCTTATAAAACAGTCCAATATTTAAATTGTATTATATTTATTAAGACAAACTTCCAAATCCAACACTCAGCGCCTAGTTTAATGCTATCAAATGCAATTTTTTTATATTTACTTTCGGATATATTTGAATAGAAGATCAAATTGTATTCATCTTCCTTGCGTTGTATTTTTTTTACTAGCATAAGATATCTAGTTTTTTGGCTTAACTAATTCCAAGAATGATCGATTTGGTCTCATAAATTTCTAACGGAACACTAAATAATTTTTATGTGAGATATGCTCTACCGACTACTAGGATAAATCAAAGAAATGCTCGTGATTCAATAGCTAAGTCCGGCGATACGACCGTATCGTCTCTATAAGATAGGTCTAATGTCGAAAATATACTTCGTCTTAGAAGGTAAACTTCCAATTTGCACCTAGCTTAAGACCGTATTTTCAAATTTTTTCGAAATTCAAAATCGAATTTATCTCAATAAAAAATCGAACTATATTAATTTATAAAATATTATCCCATTTTACCATTGCATCGTGTCCTTGAGGGACCAACCTGCGTTAGCATGTGAGGACCAATTTTTTTTTTGATTGATATTAGGGTATCCGAACTTTTGATCTGAATAATCCCTATGAATGACCCACAGACCTTCGAGACACCTCGCCAACAGTTGAGTCGAATAAGGTCGGGACCCAAGTAACTTCCATCGACCATCAAATATCAGTTTGGACTTTATAGTTACACCATTTCTGAACGATGGTCCTATGCCGAAGTCATATTTTGTCCATCAGACAAACTCCTAGATTTCAAGGTCGTCCGAATGGATTTTTCTAAATTCATCGTCGAATAATATTGCAGCAGAAGATCAAACTGTAATTTTCTATTAGATGTCTCCCCACTTTTGACATTGCCGCGCTGTACAGCTAGAGAATTTTTCTATAAAGATTGGAAGCCTTGACCTAATAATTTAGTGAAACATTATTATTATGAGGGAGATAAATCACGAGGATATTTGACCTTGACATGATTGACTAAAATAGAGGAGGATAATCTAAGCTTGAGAAAAAAATTTAGATAATTCTCTAAATTCGATCCGTATTTATTTTGCAAGTACCATCTTATTCCAACTAACACGCCTTTGCGTGGGACCCGAACTTTTTAATCTATACGTTCGTTGGTTTACAATGAATAAAATGACGAAAAGATACACAATTTATCTTTTCTCTCGGCTGCATCTACAAATACCGAACATAACTCACCGATGCATGATCACATGGCTAGTGCCTTTTATTTGAGCACATAAATTAACTGTATTACTTTTTGAAAATAATTTTATATAAAATCTATACTTAAATATCGTACAAAGCTCAGTTTCTTTTATTCCTCCTTTTTCATGTTTTAATTATTATTTTTTAAATATATTTTTTTTAAAAAAAATCCAGAAGCCGTCTATTTCGGCGAGAAGAGAACGAGAGCTACGACAGTGAGCTCCGAAGCTGCGCCGAGCCGGCTCACTGACGAGCTGTAAGCGACACCTGCGATGGATTCGTCTTCCTCTCCTTGTTCGATCATTCGATTGGAGTCTGACGTCGTCTTCAAATTTTGCTGCAGACCGAGTTTGCTTTACAACTTGTCCTCTTTCTGCAATTTTTTATGCCTAAATTGGCAAAACAAGAGCAGCGATCTCAGCATCCTCGAAATCGGGTAGCTAGATTCATATAACCCTTCAGTCGAACACCACGCCGCTGTCGGTCCAATGCTTCTCTGGCGCACATATTCACACTTTTTCTCGTGATCCTATCCTTTATTCTCGAGCGGAGGGCTGCGGACGGAGTACAAGCCAGGTTCTGCTCGGCCTTTTTGCGGGTTAGCATGGGGAGGACGAGCTCTCGGGTGAGCGTCTCTGAGTTCCTCGCTGCGTTCCTCTTGCTGCAACTGGGTCTCGCTGCGGCCCAAAATACCTCGCCTTGGCTTACCTTGAGTGGTACTCTCTCTGTGGTCGATTTTTGGTTTGTGAAGTTTGTTTTTTTTTTTCCCCTTTTGAGTTCTCGAATGGGCTTGATTGTAATGCGGGGATCTGGGCGGAATTGTTACGCTTTATATTTTCCCTAGGATAAAAAAAGTTCCATATTTTTGGTTTGGATTTCTTTCTTGGAAAGTCGTTCGAATTTTTCCTGTCTTCATTTCGGAGCCACACATGTGATGGTTAAGGTGGATCCTCCAACCTTTCAACTGAGAGATTGTCGTTTGGTCGATTATACTAATACTTTTGGTGCTAGCGGAAATATCTACCTTGTCAAGCTGGTGCTATGGGCTTATGTAGGTTGGATGCAAGTTCACCTCCAGGTAGCTTCTGTAGCGAGGAACTTAATGATGGTGCAGAAGTTTCAGAAAAATTTTGATGTAGCTTTCTGAAATATTTGTTATGATTCTCTACTTATTTATTCCCTCTTCTTTTCATTTCTTTGGTTGCTTAGTCCAAGGTTGAATTTTAGGGGGGGAAAAATTATAAGGTTTTATGTGGTTTTGATTATTTTCTATACTGCACAATTTATGTTGGCTTTGAGCTACAATATTTGCCTCATGTATATATACGTGATGAGCTTGTGAATAGTTGGAATAGTTTCGCAGATGATGACTGGGTTTGTGTTGGAAGTTTGTTCAAGTGTGCTTGAGAAATGCAATTCAGGAAAACTGAGGATTCTGTTGCTTGGAGGTTGACAAGAGTATGTATGTGTGCGTGTGAACAAATTGTTTCATTTGTATGATTTTGCATTTTGGGGCTGTCCAAATGTTGTTTGGAGATGAAATGCACCATGGTTAACCTCTACTATTCAGAGTTCTTAAAATCCTAATCTGGTTATATGGTTGTATGACTACTTATCATAACAGCCAATTGACTGTCATGACATAGGCTTCAAATCATAAAACAACAGGAAGAAGTAGTTGTGTGAAATTAAATAAACTGACCAAAAATTGGCACCTGAAAGAGGGGCTGTACAAACCTTGAAGGAGAGTGGAAAGCGCCTCTTGTAGATGCGACAATATGAAATGTTTTCGTCTATTATTTTCTTTGTATGAACTACTTTTGGTGGCTAATTGATTTGTTTGACAAGTGTGTGCTAGAGTAATTCTTTTACGTTGCTGATGACTTGAGTATGATATATATACAACTTATTACCTAGTTTGTCTTCTCAGTTCCTTCAGGTTTACCTCTGAGGTCCTACATCAGTCAACTTTATGTTCTTCCTTAAAATTTACAAATATTTTAATATTTCAGGTAATGCCCCAGCAATAATAGCTAAAGGAGGTTTTTCTGGATTGTTTCCTGATTCCAGTTTCTATGCCTATAATCTCGTGTCACTTTTCAGTTCTAATGATACAACTTTATGGTGTGATGTGCAATTGACAAAAGATGGCATTGGGATTTGTGTTCGCGACATCGATTTAGATAATTGCACTGATATTGGACTTGCCTATCCTCAAAATAAGACAACATATGTGGTCAATGGTGTAAACACAACAGGCTGGTTTTCTGTGGACTACAACATGAATGATTTGTCAACAGTAACTTGTAAGTATAAAATCACTTGCCTTTATATTATTTATCTAGAAAATAATTCCATACAATTAAAATAAGGTCACTCACTGCCTTTTCCTCAAGTAGAATGACTTGTAGCATTTTTCTTGTTTATCTGCATTGTTTGTCAGTTTTTTTTCCTTTTTCAAAATTCCTGGTGTTTTATTTAGGGTCGACAGTCACTAATCAGATATAAGTACAGACCATTCTACTTAAGTCCTCTTTTTATTCTCTTTTCAATCATAAAAAATATGCTTCCATAGCATTTTCTAGGCATTTTGGGAATGTGATGCGGTGGCATATGGTAGCAAATGGAGATCCTTACATTGACTATTAGTGGGAAAAACTCGACACAAAGATTAGCATTGTTTTGCTTATGCAATTTACCTATGAATTTTGAGACTGATTAATCTGGATGTCTTATTAATGCTGCTCTATAGTACAATTTCATTGACTGCAGTGGATTCTCATTAACCCTCATAGATTGCATAAATAATACTTATAAACTATTGGATTAGTTTAGTAACTAGAAGGTTGCTTTCCTAATATATCTATAATTTTTGTCCTGTTAATGAAACTATTGGTGTGTTAGGTTGACAGCCAGTGTTAAACTAAGACAAATGTTCAATGAATGAATCAATCAAACTATTGTGCTAATGCTAGATTGTTCCCCGGAAGGAACGCATTACAGGGTCCGACTGTAACGTCTCGGCAAGGATTGCTACATTTTCAGAACTCGGGTGTAGTGAAAAATACGCTACAGTCGCATTGCAGGGTCCGACTGCAACGTATCGACAATGACCGCTACATCTCTATGAGAACTTGAGTGTAGTGTTAAATAAACAAGGGTTCTCATATCATAGGTTGAGTAAGAACAAATATTATAGAAAAACTAATAGTCTAAGATTTGGTACATGGAACATAGGAACCCTCACTGGTAAAACAATGGAGATAGTAGATACGATGATTAAGAGAAAAATTAATATTGTATGTATACAAGAGACAAAATGGGTAGGTGAGAAGGCAAAGATGATAGAGAACTCGGGTTTTAAGTTATTGTATACAGGAAAGAGTAAAACAAGAAATGAAGTAGATATTATTGTTGATAGTTCATTAAAGGATGAAGTTGTAAGAGTAATTAGAAAGGAGGATAAAATTATAGCTCTTAAAATAGTAGTGGAGAAAGAAACTAGGAACGTAATTAGTGTATATGCATCTCAAATAGGATTAGATGAAAATACAAAATTAAGGTTTTGGAATGACTTAGATGAAGTATTACAAAATATTCCATCAAATGAGATGATTTGAATAGGAGACGATTTAAAAGGGCATGTCGGAGTGAAAAATGACGAATATGAGAGGGTGCATGGGGGTTATGGGTTTGGAACAAGAAATGAAGAAGGTAAAACTATATTGGATTTTGCAATAGCATATGATCTTATATTAGCTAATACATTTTTTAAGAAAAGAGAAGAACACTTGGTCACGTTCAAAAGTAGATAATAAATCACAAATTGACTTTCTTATGCTTAGGAAAAGAGATAGAAAGATTTGTAAAGATTGTAAGGTCATCCCTGGAGAAAGTTTCACTACTCAACATAGGTTATGGTATTTGATATACGCCTCAAACATAATATTAATATAAGGAAAATATATACGATTCCTAAAATTAAGTGGTGAAAGTTGAAGGATGAGAAACTAAATTATTCAAAGAGAAGGTAAGAGTACAAGTATTAGATGAAATATACAATGATCCTAATACGACATGAGATAAGATGATATCAAAGTTGAAAATAGTAGCTAAGAGTGTACTCGGTGAGTCAAAGGGACATGCACCACTAAGTAAAGATCTTGGTGGTGAAATGAGAAAGTGCAAGAGAAAGTCAAGGAAAAAGGAACATCATATAAGAAATTATATATTTGTAAAAATGAGAAAAATTTGAAAAAAATATACAATAGCCAAGAAAGAAGCTAAGAAAGCAGTGAATGAAGCTAAGACTGAAACTTTTGAACGGTTATATCGAAAATTAGATATAAAAGAAGGGGAAAGAGATATTTATAGAATAGCTAAAGTAAGAGAGAGGAAGACAAAAGATCTTAATCAAATAAGATGTATTAAAGATGAATGCAATAGGGTATTAGTAAATGATGAAGAAATAAAAGAGCGATGGAAAAGATATTTTCATCAACTTTTTAATGAAGGTTTAGGCAACCAACTTAATTTAGGCAATTTAAGTATATCAAATGAGTATAGAAATTTAAATTTTTATCGTAAAATTCAAATTTCAGAAGTAGAACAAGCTTTAAATGGAATGCAAAATAGAAAAGTCGTTGGACTAGATGATATTCCAATAGAGGTATAGAAGTGTCTAGGAAAACAAGGTATTGAATGACTTACAAAATTATTTAACATGATATTGAAAATAAAAAGGATGCCTGATCAATGGAAGGTAAGTATCCTAATTCCCTTATATAAGAATAAGAGAGACATACAAACTTGTGAAAACTATAGGGCTATTAAACTAATGAGTCATACCATGAAACTTTGGGAAAGAGTAATAGAAAAAAGATTAAGGAAGAAGACTACGGTTTTCGAAAATCAATTTGGATTCATGCTAGGAAGGTCGACAAAAGAAGTTATACATCTTCTCAGATAACTAATTGAAAAGTATAGAGAGCAAAAACAGGTTCTACACATGGTATTCATTGTTTTAGAAAAAGCTTATGATAGAGTTCCAAGAGAAATAATATGGAGAATTTTAGAAAAAAGAGGTGTTAGTGTAACATATATTGAACTAATTAAGGATATGTATAAGGAAGTAACGACCAGAGTGAAGACTTCAGGTGGATTAACTGAAACATTTCCAATAAAGATAGGATTACATCAAGAATCAGCTTTAAGTCCTTATCTTTTTACACTAATCATGGACGAACTCACTGGACACATTCAAGACACAATACCGTGGTGTATGTTGTTTGCAGATAATATTGTTTTGATGGATGAGACATGTGAAGGAGTAAATGCTAAACTAGAATCTTGGCGGGAAACACTAGAAGTGAAAGATTTTAAGCTTAGTAAAGTAAAGACAGAATATATGGAATTTTAGTTTAGCAATATTAGATGTAATAAGACAAGTATTAAGATAGGAGACGACGAGTTGTCTGGAACTGAGAGCTTTAAATATTTATGATCATTTTTGCAAGATGATGGAGGGACTGAGAGAGATGTCATAGAATACAAGCAGAATGGTTGAAATGGAGGAAAGCGTCGAGAGTTTTATGTGATGGTAAAGTGTCTCTAAAATTTAAAGGGAAATCCTACAAAACGACGATTAGACCTGCTATGTTATATGACACTGAATGTTAGGTTACGACTCGAGCACATGAAAAAAAAATGAGAGTTGCAAAGATGAGGATGTTAAGGTAGATGTGCGAACATACGAGGATGGACAGAATAAGAAATGAGAGTATTAGAGAAAAAGTTGGTATTGCATCTATTGAAGGAAAGCTTCGAGAGACACGTTTAAGGTGGTACGGACATGTACTTAGACAACCAATAAATGCTCTAGTTAGGCGATGTAAAACGATGCCAAATATACACATCAAACGAGGAAGAGGAAGACCAAAAAGACTTGGTTAGCAATAATAAAACAAGATAAAATTTATTTAAATATAGTAGGGGATAGAGTCCAATGACGTAGTAGGATCCATATAGCCGACTCCATCTAGTGGGATAAGACTTTGTTGTTGTTGTAATGAAACCTTAATTGGTATTTAGTGTAGTTAGTTGTGGCAATGAATGTTGTCTATATATGCATGTTATTTAAACAAATATGAAGGATACATCTCTTTTTGAGAAAAATGTGAAGGATAATATTCTCATAATTGTTTTCGTCTTTGTCAGTAAAGCAAGCAATCTATTCTCGAACATTTAGGTTTGACAGCCTTGCATTTCCCATTATTCCTGTTGAAGATTTGGGAACACAAATTAACCACAGTTCTCTTTGGTTAAATATACAGGTAAACCTATTTATCATTCCTCTTGTCATATTTATGCAAATATTTAGCTCTTATATTATTGCTTATTTGGTCATTATCTTCATGTAGCACGATGCTTTCTACATTCAACACAACTTGAGCATGAGAAACTTCCTTCTTTCTGAAGTGAGGCGAATTGTTGTGGACTATGTGTCCTCTCCAGAGGTGGCTTTCCTTAGTGCTATATCACCAAGACTTCGGAACACAAAGACAAAGCTCATTTTCCGTTTTCTTGACAAAAGCATTATAGAACCATCTACAAACCAGACATATGCTTTGCTGTTGAGCAATCTCACATTTATTAAGACGTTTTCTTCTGGAATTCTTGTCCCAAAGAATTATATTTGGCCAGTTACAACTGACAATTACCTTCTACCTTACACATCTATTGTCATGGATGCTCATAAAGCTGGGTTGGAAATTTATGCAGCAGATTTTGTAAATGATAAAGTTTTGAGCTTCAACTATAGCTATGATCCACTAGCTGAATATCTCAGGTTCTTTGATAATAGAGTTTTCTCAGTCGATGGGGTTGTTACTGACTTCCCTATAACTCCATCTGAGGCAATAGGTAAATCTTTCTCTCAGTTTTTCCCATATCAAATTGGTATTATCTTAACGATAGATAAGCTCCTTTTCCCTAGGTAAGTTAGCAAACATAAATTTTTAATATGCTACCTGCATATTATGCATATTTGAGATCATGTGTTACTTTTGCTTCTTTCCATAAGGAACAAATTAGGAACTAAATTGGATATATCTTCTTGTATTCTTTTGATGATTGTGCTTTCTAAACCTATACATTTTGTTATTCTTTCTGTTGACATATGTGTTGACTCTTCCAGGTTGTTTTTCTCAATTAAACCAAAGCAGTGTTGATCATGGTATACTAACTTTTTCACACTCGACTTTCAGGACAATTATCACTAATAGTAAATTTTCACAGTTTTTCCTTTTCATTTCTGCTTCAGGAAAACCTTTAATCATCTCGCATCATGGAGCTAGCGGGGACTATGCAGACTGCACTGACCTGGCTTATCAAAAAGCAGTTGACGATGGAGCAGATGTTATTGATTGTCCTGTTCAAGTAACACAAGATGGACATCTAATATGCATGAGTTCTATAGACCTTTTAGATGATACTACAGTCACAAAGTCACAATTCAGCTCTCAATTTTCTAATATTCCTGAACTTAAGAGTACACCTGGTATATTTACTTTCAATCTCACATGGAACCAAATCCAAAAGAATTTGAAGCGTGAGTTCTAATCTGTTCCCTGCTCTATTCTTATAGGATGTAACTTGACATAGAAGAATTTGATAGTTTGACTCTGGAAGAAATATATATTTGTAATTCCAAATCCAATTAGTTAGTTTGTCAAGAAGTCAATGGCTTGAACTGGTGGAGCATTAGTATGGCAACATAGATCATGTCTCTTTAAAATTGTCAACATAGCCTATTGTTTGAAATCTCGCACCATATTGGGTGGCACAATTGAAATATACTATTTCGATAAATTAATGAAACTCGATACTACTTAACATACGTAATCTATCCTATGTTATCGTGGCAATCATATCAATAAGTATCATGTCGTACTGCCATCTGACACCCTTGACATGCTATAAAAAGCATCAAGATGAATTAAATAATATTTTTTAAAACTTTTTATAAGGAAATTTTGAAGCTTTGGCACGGTTCAAATTTTGAACCTTGATACAACCCCTCAATTGTCGATACACTTGTATTAGATTCTTAACTCACCCTTTTAGGATGATTTTCATCAATGACTTTATTTGTCGTCATGATACACCTTTGAGTAAGGTAGATGTGCCCCTTTTTAGTACACTCATCACCAACTTAGTATTTTTCATTACCAACTTAATATTGTTTATCATTAAGTCACTTTTTTGGATGCTGACACACCCTTTCAAGAAAATTTATTTCTTTATCTAAGATATTTAAGGTTGAAGCAAGAGTTGATCACTTTTAGTGCCTAGGTGTTTACAGCTATCAACATCTTCATTGTATAATGACCTTCAACTTGAAATTTCAAATTTCAAAGCCTCAGAACTCATAGAGAGGAGAAAAGGAGAAAAAGATTTAAAAAAAAGGTAGTCCGATCCACGAAGCTCCCGCCATGTGGGGCTCCGGAGAAGGATCCATTGTACGTAACTTTATCTTGCTTTGTAAGAGACTGTTTTCAGAATTCGAACTCGTGACTTTTAGGTTACAAGATAACAATTTTACCATTACACCAAGACTTCCCTCTAGAAAAGGAAAAAAAATAAAATGACAAAAAGGTGCTTAAGAGGAGAATTGAGAATTAAGTGATTTGAACAAAAAAGAAGATTACAGGAGTGAAGGGAGGTTCTAAAATGCTTTTTTTTAATAGCTAGTTTTTTTTTTTTCTCAAAAAGAACAAATTAATTGATTGGCAATGTACATTTTTAGTTGTCATGTGTGTGGATTTAGATATAGTGAACATGCAAACTGATACTACCAGAATGTGACCCAAGCTAAATGAGGATATCCAGGTTTTCCAGGAGGATCTCCTTAATCTTGTTAATATCTCCGGAGTGTGGTGTTCTATGAGACGGTATTTCCTAGCGGTCCTCGAGCTATATGACAACATCGCATGAGCACCATCCTCTCCTGGACATCCTCCGACTTGCTTGACTCATTTGCATGCTCGAGTGCACCTTTCATGCGCGTGCTTGAGTGCGGGCTAAATCTCAGAGTGCGTGCAGGTGGCGTATGACACTTCTCGAGGCTGCGGTGTATCGTCGACTCTTCTCCCAGTGTATCTGACAACTCTTCTCACTGATTGCATCTGCCACTTTTCTCCGGTGCATCTGAACCGTCCTTCAGCATCTGAACCACTCGTCTAGAGTCGAATGACCCACTCTTCTAAGTCACTCTTTAGTCGTGAGTCGCCCTTCGATTAATCGTATGCCTTCCTTTCAGTCGCTCTTACAGAGCCACTCTTTGAGTCTAAGCGGGGCCACTCATCTAAAGTTATTCTTTAGAGTTACTCTTCCAGAGTCACTCTTTTAAGCCACTCTTTTGGAGTCATGCATGCAGGTCACTCTTCCTAAATTTATACATATGACCCTTCCAGCATGCACGCATATGGCCTGCGTCTGGAATATTTTTGCCTCATCAATATATGGTAAAGAAGGAATATGTCAGAAAAGGGACCGAGTTTGTGCAGTGGTTACCTCCTAACAACCTATCAAAAGACACAACTAATGGAAGGTTTGGTGGGCAAGGTGAGAGTGGGAGGATAAGAACGGATGAAGGTAAGAGAGGCGGGGGGCTCCTCTTTGGGGCTTCTTCTTCTTTCGGGGGCTCGGTGGTTCTTTAGAGGATTTTTTTTTTGTTGGTGCACTCGGCCTCAGGTCAATATTGACTAAGCTTGAGTGAGACTCGAGTAGTGTTTTAACGTTGGAGAATACGTTTGACAATATGTATAATCTTATGACTAGTGGATGGTTTGAGACATCCAAGGTCATATGAGGGAAATTGTTAGAGCAATCAACCTCAGGTCAAGGTTGACCAAGCTCGAGTAAGACTCGAGTGAAAGTCCAAGTCTGGATACTTGGCAAGGGAAAGTCCAAGTATGAATATTTGGCAATGGAGAAGTCCAAGAATGAATTTTTGACAAGGAAAAGTTCAAGTATGAATACTTGGCAATGGATAAGTCTAAGAATGAATTCTTGACAAGGGAAAGTCCAAGTATGGATACTTAGCAATGGAGAAGTCCAATAATAGGTTCTTGGCAATGGAAAATCTAAATGTGTAGTCTTGGCCGCGAAAGTCCAAATATGGAGACTTGGCAATGGAAGTCTTGGAGGCGTGATCTCTTGGCAAAAGTCGACCCGTTAGCATGACAAAATCAACGGAAGCACTTGAAAGCTAGTGCAAGGGTGAGGAGTCGTGGACTCAAACTAAAGGTGTAAGGTTGATGGAAGTGTCTCGAAGGCTTAGGTCTAAGCTAAGGGTATTCGATTGCATGACGAAGCCGATGGAAGCGCTTGAAGGCTAGCATAAGGGTGAGGAGTCGTGGACTCAAACAAAAGACATGAGGCTAATGAAAGTGGCTTGAAGGCTTAGGTCTAGGCTAAGGGTAAGTGTTAAGTATAAGGGGATCATACTTAGGTGTTAAACCTCAGTTTTGAGATTTACTAGTCGACTGAGACTTGTTCCAGTCAACTGGTGGTTTAAAACAATCGGACAGATTATTTGACAGTTGACTGGGGTTATGGACTAGTCAATTGGTTGAGTGCTTGACACTCGAGAGCTCAGTTTGACTTGGCTAATCGAGTTACATGGACGACTAGTCGACTTCGGAAAATCGATTAGTGCTTGCGATAATCGCGGGTTAGACTACCGATCGACCGATAATGATCGCTAAGGTCGAGCAATGACCGACTTTAGCGGACAAAGAGCACGAATGTTTCGAGTTATTGTTGACTTACGAATGATCGATTGATGGTTATGATCACCGACCGATCGATCGCTTTAACGCGTGGATTAGTTCGTTGTGAGACAACGGTCAAGTGGGCAGTCGATTGGTGGATAAGGTCAGTCGACTATTTGGTGGAAAATTAACCCGAGAGGAGCCTTGAAAAGGAGGTTGCGGTGGAGGAAGAAGCAGCCGGTTCTTGGAGCTCTTGAAGGGGAATAGTTGTTGCTTTCCAGACCTTTAAAGACATTCCAGAGCAACTAACAAGCATTTGATCAAAAGCTCTCTTGTAAAGTGTTTTTGTTTCGGTTTTTCATTCATATATTGTATTTGTTTGTTTTTGTTGTTGCTCCTTGTTGTAAAGCTATGGTAAGAGGTTTCTCCTCTTTCGGTGTCATTCCGAGAAGGAGAAGGTTTTAGTGGTGTGAATCATTAGAGCTCGGCCGTGAATTAGGGTTCCGAATCAAGTAAAATCTTCGTGTTGTGTGTTGTGTGTTGTGTTTTGTGTTTGTTTGTCTATATTTATATTTCCGCTGTGCACTAATACTTTATAGATAAGCACGACGCAAAATCGAGAGTTTGAATCGAAGAATCGCTATTCATCTCCCCTTTAGCGCATCCCGAGGTCCTAACAATTGGTATCATAGTGAGACCGCTTTTCAAGGACTAACCGTCGTGAGAGCAAGCACTAGAGGAGTAGAAGGACAATGAATTTTAGCGATGGACTAGGTTACAACATCGGAATACCACTCGTCTTCGACCGCGAAGATTTCGAGCATTGGAAAGGTAGGATGAAATATTTTCTTGTGTGATTAGAAAATTAGTTTATCTTGATAGATGGATTCGAAGCTCCTTTGGACAAAAAGGGATAATTCTTAATGAAAAAAATGGATCGAGGAACAAGTGCAAAAATCCAAGATTAACGATAAGGTAACAAAAATATTAATTAATTTAATACCTAATGATATCTTGTCTAAGTTAGGGAAATTTAAGGATGCTAAGGAGCTATAGAGTAAGTTAGTCGAACTCCATGAGAATCACTCATCGACACAACGTGAGGAGGAATCCAAAGAAGAAAGCTCATCTCTTCAAGAGCTTGTAGATTCAAAGGTTGAAAGATGTTCAACATCCGAGTCGGAAGAAGAAGTTGAAGAAGTCTCCACCTCAAGGGTTAAGGGGGAGGTTAAATCTTCTATGTCGGAGCAAGAGGAGGAGCCATCTACATCCAGGAGTGATTCTCCTACCACCGAGCTAGGTAATTCAAGCATAATTTGTAAAAATAAAGATCACATAATTTACTTTGAGAGTAGGAAAAAAGGGCACTATAAGAGTAAATGTCCAACATTGATCAAGAAAAAAATTTAAATAGTGCCTAAGGCCAAGGAGAAGATCAAGGAGGTCGGAGCCCTAATGTGAAAAAGTAAGGAGCATATAGTGTGCTTCTCTTATAACCAAAAGGGTCATTACCGAAGCCAATGTCTGAGGGGGAGGCGCCCGAGGAAGGCTAAGCTAGAGAGCTCAAGTGTAGGGGAGGTCCTACGACAAAGCCTAAGGTAATAGTTTATAATGCACCTTCGACTTTTCATACAAGAAGCATGCTATTAATAAATTTTATTGTTTAGGTGCTAAACATCATGAAATTAGAGATAAGGACAATTATAGAACCATTAACTCTAGGACAAGTCTACAACAACAACAACAAAGCCTTATCCCACTAGGTGGGGTCGGCTATATAGATCATTTTACGCCATTGGATTCTATCCTCTACTTTATCATCATCTATATTTAAATAAATTTTATCTTATTTTATTGTTGCTAACCAAGTCTTTTTTGGTCTTCCTTTTCCTCGTTTGATGTGTATATTTGTCATCGCTTAACATCGCTTAACTGGAGCATTTATTAGCCGTCTAAGTACATGTCTATACTACCTTAAACGTGTCTCTCGGAGCTTTCCTTCAATAGATGCAACACCGACTTTTTCTCTAATGCTCTTGTTTCTTATTTTATCCATCCTTGTATGTCCACACATCCACCTTAATATCTTCATCTCTGCAACTCTCATCTTTTGCTCATGTGCTCGAGTCGTAGCCCAACATTCAACGCTATATAACATAGCAGGTCTAATCGTTGTTTTATAAAGCTTCCCTTTAAGTTTTAGAGGCACTTTACGATCACATAAAACACCCGACGCTTTCCTCTATTTCGACTATCTTATTTGTATTCTATGTAAGACATCTCTCTCAATTCCTCCATGATTTTGCAAATATGATCCTAAATATTTAAAGCTTTCAGTTCCAGATAACTCGTCATCTTCTATCTTAATACTTGTCTTATTACGTCTAATATTGCTAAATTTAAATTCCATATATTCTGTCTTTATTCTACTAAGCCTAAAACCTTTCACTTATAGTATTTCCCGCCAAGATTCAAGTTTAGCATTTACTCCTTCACGTGTCTCATCAATCAAAATAATATCATCTGCAAACAACATGCACCACGGTACTATGTCTTGAATGTGTCCAATGAGTTCGTCCATCTTAGTGTAAAAAGATAGGGACTTAAAGCTGATCCTTGATGTAACCTTATCTTTATTGGAAATGCTTCAGTTAATCCGCCTGAAGTCTTCACTCTGGTCGTTACTTTCTCATACATATCTTTAATTAGTTCAATATATGTTACACTAACACCTTTTTTTTCTAAAATTCTCTATATAATTTCTCTTGGAACTCTATCATAAGTTTTTTCTAAATCAATGAATACCATGTGTAGATCCTGCTTTTGCTCTCTATACTTTTCAATTAGTTGTCTGAGAAGATGTATAACTTCTATTGTCGACCTTCCTAGTATGAATCCAAATTGATTTTCAAAAACCGTGGTCTCTTTTCTTAATCTTTTTTCTATTATTCTTTCCTAAAGTTTCATGGTATGACTCATTAGTTTAATAGCCTTATAGTTTTCACAAATTTGTATGTCTCCCTTATTCTTATACAAGGGAATTAAGATACTTACCCTCCATTGATCAGACATCATTTTTATTTTCAATATCATGTTAAATAATTTTGTAAGTCATTCAATACCTTGTTTCCCTATACACTTCCATACCTCTATCGGAATATCATCTGGTCCAACGACTTTTTCATTTTACATTTCATTTAAAGCTTGTTCTACTTCTGAAATTTGAATTCTACGATAAAAATTTAAATTTCTATACTCATTTGACCTACATAAATTACCTAAATTAAGTTGATCTCCTAAATCTTCATTAAAAAGTTGATGAAAATATCTCTTCCACTGCTCTTTTATTTCTTCAGCATTTACTAGTATCCTATTGCATCATCTTTAATACATCTTATTTGATTAAGATCTTTTGTCTTCCTCTCTCTCACTTTAGCTATTCTATAAATGTTTCTTTCCCCTTCTTTTGTATCTAATTTTTGATATAACCGTTCAAAAATTTCAGTTTTAGCTTCATTCACTGCATTCTTGGCTTCTTTCTTGCTATTGTATATTTTTTCAAATTTTCATTATTTTTACAAAGATATAATTTCTTATATGCTGTTCGTTTTTCCTTGACTTTCTCTTGCACTTTCTCATTCCACCACTAAGATTCTTTACTTAGTGGTGCATGTCCTTTTGACTCACCGAGTACACTCTTGGCTACTATTTTCAACTTTGATATCATCTTATCCCATGTCGTATTAGGATCACTGTATATTTCATCTAATACTTTTACTCTTACCTTCTCTTTGAATAATTTAGTTTCTCATCCTTTAACTTTCACCACTTAATTCTAGGAGTCATGTATATTTTTCTTCTTTTAATATTATGTTTGAGGCGTATATCCAATACCATAACCTATGTTGAGTAGTGAAACTTTCTCCGGGGATGACCTTACAATCTTTACAAATCTTTCTATCTCTCTTCCTAAGCATAAGAAAGTAAATTTGTGATTTATTATTTTCACTTTTGAACATGACTAAGTATTTTTCTCTTTTCTTAAAAAATGTATTAGATAGTATAAGATCATATGCTATTGCATAATTCAATATAGTTTTACTTTCTTCATTTTTTGTTCTAAACTCATAACCCCCATGCACCCTCTCATATTCGTCATTTTTCACTTCGACATGCCCATTTAAATCGTCTCTTATTAAAATCATCTCATTTGACGAAATATTTTATAATACTTCATCCAAGTCATCCCAAAACCTTAATTTAGTATTTTCATCTAATCCTATTTAAGGTGCATATACACTAATTACGTTCATAGTTTTTTCTCTACTACTATTTTGAGAGTTATAATTCTATCCCCCTTTCTAATTACTTCTACAACTTCATCCTTTAACGAACCATCAACAATAATACCTACTCCATTTCTTGTTTTACTCTTTTCTGTATATCATAACTTAAAACTCGAGTTCTTTATCATTTTTGCCTTCTCACCTACCCTTTTTGTCTCTTGTACACATACAATATTAATTTTTCTCTTAATTATCGTATCTATTATCTCCATTGTTTTACTAGTGAGGGTTCATATATTTCATGTATCAAATCTTAGACTATTAGTTTTTCTATAATATTTATTCTTACCCAACCTATGGTGTGAGAACTCTTGCTTATTTAACACTACACCTAAGTTCTTATAGAGATGTAGCGGTCCTTGTCGATACATTGTAGTCGGACCCTGTAACACGAACTCTAGGACTAGTTTACCTAAAGAAAAATATTAGAATATTTAAAAGTAGACCTAGTTTAGACAAGGATGAAAAAAATGACAAGAATATAGACAATAATCCCCAAAAGAGCAACCACATGCCTAGGAAGAAGAAAAATATCAAAAGAAATAATGGACAAATAAAAATGGAGAAATTAGAAGAAGAAAATTAAGTCTTGAGGTCAAAACTTGATAAATTGAAAAAGATCATTGGAAAGATGACAAACTCAATTAAAGGGTATAGTGGATAAAATCTAGGATTTGATAGGAAAGATCTACCTAACGACAAAAAAGGTTTGAGTTACAAGCCTAAGTCCAAGGGAAACATGCAGACCTACCATAGTGTTCCATTTGCTATGAAACTAATTATAGGTCTAGGAATATCAAGGTTATAAGGGAAGTAATCCCTAAAGTGACCTTGATAAGAGTCAAGTGACTAAGGTTTCAAAGAAATGTAGAAAAATCACTAAGAAGGTTAAAAGGGAAGGTATCCCTAGAGTTAACCTTAATAAGACCATAATGACTAAGGCTTCCAAGCTTAGGAGAGTTATTAGGAAGGTATCAAGGGAAGTCATCCCTAGTGAATACCTAGAAAATTCAAGGAGCTTCAATAGGTATTGAATTCCTAAGAGTGTGATCCTTTCACACTAAATGGGTACAAAGTGTGTTAACTTAAAATGGAAAGGTAGTTAACCTAATCATAGTGGAGTTGACATTTTAGAGCATTTTCTTGGTATATTGATAATTTGAAAATGAAAGTGAAATTATGATCCTAAAAGGTTTTAGGATGTGCCAATTGGAATAATGGAAGTTTGAAAAATTGATTATTATTAGCACAAATAGGTTAAAGGTCAATAGTGTGCCAAGTTGGATTTTGACACACTTGAGGGAGTTGGGTTGCCATTATAGCAAAGTTGGTAGTTGATATAATCCTAGCAAATGATAATTAGGTTTAAAACTTAGGTATTCTATATCTTTATATTATATATTTGTCATACTTTATTTGTCATAATCCATGTTATAACATTATGTATCTCATGCTTATCTAAAAATGTCATGTTAATACTTAGAATATCTTTATCATGTGATGACATCATGTATCATTGGCAAATGTTGTTAAATTATGCTATTAATTTATGCCATGATCATAATTCATGCATTAAATTTATCGATTCGAAATTAAGGACAAATAACATTATTTAATGTTCTAGATAAAGGAATTAAATGGATATGCCTATATAATAATGCATGAACTCTTAGGTTTGGGAAAAATTAAATCCACATCTCACAAAGACTATAAGATGATATGTGTGTGCATTGATATACCTTAGACACATATGAGATATTAGGAAAATGGGTTAAATTCAATGTGCTTATATGGTACATCAAAGTGAACTTAAACTCTTTAAATTATATATACAAATCATGAAGAAAGCTAGTGCACAAATCATGTACACTTAGCCCATTGACTATGATTGAAAATAAGATTTGAAAATGGTTTTAAAATCATTTTGGAAAAACCTTGGTGAGGTTTATCTTTTGATAATAATCACTATTGTAAAGATTGATACAAGTTAGACAAAAATACTAAAAGTTTCAATGGTTTTAACCTTTGTATCATTCTTTCAAATTAATGGGTACTTCAATAGAAAACTATTTTTCATTCATAGTACTTGGCATAAGTAATACGTGTATGAAGTTTTATGATTTTTCTAAACACGTAGAATTACCTATGCATTTTCAAAACTCATTCAAAACCCCGATTTTGAATCACGAAACCAGATCGCTACGTAATCGATCGTGGTGATAGGATATCGACTGTTAGTCAGATATTCGACTGAACAAGTTTGTTTAGCTAGTTATCAACACTCTTAAGTACCCTAACCATTCTTAACCCTATAATATACTTAGAGAAGCATTGGAAGGGTGATATTTTCATTGAAAATGAATTTGAGAGTTAATTAGGGTAAGAATCAAATTTTAAGGGATGTTAAAGTAAAGTTACCTTTATTTTCAATTGTTTAGATTTCCTATAGGCTTAGGAATTCTCCAAGGACATTGATGGTGCAATAGCCAAGGAGGAGTAAGCTTTTAGGGGGAGTTTGTCCATCAAGGCATGATGGATGGATTTTTAAATGAGAGAGAATAAAGAATTGCTTTTCATTTAGTGATAAGGGTTTTATCACGAAGGAGAATGAAGACACTTAAGACGAATTTGGATAAAGGGGGAGAATGAAGAATCTCATTGGAAGATGAGAGACTTTTTGTTGTATACCAAAGGAGGAGAAATGAAGGGTTTAAGTTAGGAAACCTTCATTATGCCTTGACATAGGAAGAGTCAAGTTGGGTTTATAGGTTAGCCTAACTTAAAGGTATTGTCAAACATCAAAAGGGGGAGATTGTTAGTGCAATCAGTCTTAGATCAATATTGATCAAGCTCGAGTGAGACTCGAGTAGTGTTTTGACGTTTGACAATACGCTTGACAATATGTATAATCGTATGACTAGTGGATGGTTTGGGACATCCAGGGTCATATGAGGGAAATTGTTATGAGGAGATTATTGGAGCAATCAACCTTAGGTCAAGGTTGACCAAGCTCGAGTAAGACTTGAGTGAAAGTCTAAGTCTGGAGACTTGACAAAGGAAAGTCCAAGTATGGATACTTAGCAATGGAGAAGTTTAAAAATGAATTTTTGGCAAGGGAAAGTCCAAGTATGGATACTTGACAATGGAGAAGTCCAAGAATGGATTCTTGGTAAGGGAAAGTCCAAGTATGGATACTTGGTTGTGTAAGTCTAAGTGTGTAGTCTTACGGCAAAAGTCCAAGTATGGAGACTTGACAATGGAAGTCCTGGAGGCACCTCTTAGCAAAGATAGACCCGTTAGTATGACAAAGCCGACGGAAGTACTTGAAGGCTAGCGGCGCAAGGGCGAGGAGTCGTAGATTCAAACCAAATGCATGAGATTGATGGAAGTGACTTGAAGGCTTAAGTTAAAGCTAAGGGTACCCGATGGCATGACGAACCCGATGAAAACACTTAAAGGCTAGCACAAGGGTGAGGAGTCATGGACTCAAACCAAAGGCGTGAGATTGATGGAAGTTGCTTGAAGGCTTAGGTCTAGGCTAAGGGTAAGTGTCAAGTATGAAGGGATCATACTTGGGTGTTAAACCGTAGTTTTGAGGTTTACTCACCGACCGACTCGTTCACCGATCGGTGAGTTAAATTAATCCGATGCATTGGCTCGGTCGATCGAGTTATGAACTAGTATACTGGTCGAGTGCTTGACACTCGGGAGCTTAGTTTGACTCGGATAGTCGACTGGATTATGGGCCAGTTGACTGGTCAAGTAGTTAACTTGGAAACCGATCGGTGCTCGACGGTTGAGTGGGTTGGATTAGTCGATCGGTCATCGATACCAACTACTAAGGCCGAGTAGTCGTCGCTTCGCAGTAAGAGCACAAAAATGTTTCGAAGTCGATTGGCTTATGGCGTACGATCGATAGTCATGATCGATCCGACCGATCGATTGTTTCAACATGATTAGTCCATCGCGAGACAATAGTCAGTGGGGCAATGATCGTGGATAAGGCCCGTTGACTGTTCGGCGGAAAATCAGCCCGAGTGGAGTCTTTAAAAAGATGTTGCGGTGGAGGAAGAAGCAGTCAATTTTTGGAGCTCTTAAAGGGGAATAGTTGTTGCTTTCCAGACCTTCAAAGACATTCCACAACAACCAATAAGTATTTGATCAAAAGCTCTCTTGTAAAGTGTTTTTGTTTTGGTTTTTCATTTATATATTGTATTTGCTTGTTTTTGTTGCTCCTTGTTGTAAAACTATGGTAAGAGGTTTCTCCACCTCCGATGTTATTCCGAGAAAGAGAAGATTTTAATGGTGTGGATCACTAGAGCTCGCATTGGAGTAGGAATTAGGATTCTGAACCGCGTACAATCTTCGTGTTGTGCGTTGTGTTGTGTTTGTGTCTATATTTGTATTTCCGCTGTGCATTAACATTTTGTAGACAAGCACGATGCGAAATTGAGAGTTCAAATCGAAGAATCACTATTCACCCCCTCCCTAGCGCATCCTAAGGTCCTAACACTTTTCTTCTCTAAGAAAGGGGGGGGGGGGTTAGTTCTGACTACTTTTCTTCCTAGGCATTCTTTCGACGACAAATAAGATAACCCTTTTTCTCTTCTTCTTATGCAATGTCTTTATGTTATTGTTGTTGTAGAGCCTCAGTCGGGACCCTGTCGAGGGAAATCGTAAGCTCTCACCTTGGTCGAAGTATGGCGATGTACACACCTTGGTCGGTCGAGACAATTTGTAAGTCCTCGCGTCTCGCTGCAGTGTGTTTTATTCCTCTTCGAGTGGAGGCAACGAGGGGAGGAGTCAGGACCCTGTCGAGACAATGCATAAGCCCTCGTCTTGGTCGAAGTATGACGAGGTACACACGTCGGTTGACCGAGACAATTCACAAGCCCTCGTGTTCCGTCGTAGCATATTTTCATTCCCCTAGTGGAGATGACATGGAGGAGTCGGGACCCTGTCGAGGCAATGTGTAAGCCCTCACCTTGGTCGAAGTATGACGAAGTACACACCTCAGTTGACCATAGTTCGTAAGCCCTCGCGTCTCGCCGCAACGTGTTTTCATTCCCTCGAGTGAAGGCGACACGGGGAGGAGTCGGGACCTTGTCGAGGCAATGCATAAGCCCTCGCCTTGGTCAAAGTATGTTTGAGTACACACCTCGGTCTGTTGAGGTAGTTCATAAGCCCTCGTGTCCCACCGCAGTGTGCTTTCATTCCCCCGAGTGGAGGCGATGTGGGGAGGAGTCGAGACCCTGTCGAGGCAATGCGTAAGCCCCGTCTTGGTCGGGTACGACGGCATACACACCTCGCCGACCGAGGCGTCAGAAGCCCTCGCGGCCCGGCCGCAAAGATGTTTTCATTCCCAGTGAGGCGACGCGGAGAGGAGTTGGGACCCTGTCGAGGCAATGTGTAAGCCCTCGCCTTGGTCGAAGTATGATAGAGTACACACTTTGGTCGGTAGAGGCAATGCATAAGCCCTCACGCTAACCTTTCTTATTCGGCCGAGGCAGTTCGTAAGCCCTGCCCTGACTTTTTTTCTATTCGGTCGAGACAGTTTGTAAGCCCTAGTGCCGACTTGCTTTTTATCCGACTGAGACAATTCGTAAGCCCTCGCACCAACTTTCTTCTTATTCGGTCGAGGCAATTCATAAGCCGTTATGTCGACTTTCTTTTTATTCGACCGAGGCAGTTCGTAAACTCTCATGCCAACCTTTTTATATTTGATTGAGGCAATTCGTAAGCTCTCGTGTTGACTTTGCTTCTTAGTCAATTGAGACAGTTCATAAGTCGTCGCGTCGACCTATTTTCTATTTGGTCGAGGCAGTTCATAAGCCCTTGTGTCGACTTTCTTCTTATTCGACCGAGGCAGTTTGTAAGCCCTCGCACCATCTTTCTTTTTATTCGAACGAGGCAATTCGTAAGCCCTCGTGTCAACTTGCTTTTTATATAATCAAGATAATTCGTAAGCCCCTCATGCCAATTTTCTTCTTATTCAGCCGAGGTAATTCATAAGTTCTTGTGCCGACTTTCTTCTTATTCGCCCGAGACAGTTCGTAAGCCCTCATGTTGATCTTTTTTCTATTCGGCCAAGGTAGTTCGTAAACCCTCGTGCCAACTTTTTTTCTTATTCGACAGAAGCAGTTCGTAAGTCCTCGCCTTGACCTTTATTCTATTCGGCCGAGGCAGCTCGTAAGCCCTCGTGCCAACTTTCTTCTTATTCGACCGAGATAGTTCATAAGCCCTTGCACTGACTTTCTTCTTAATCGATCGAGGCAATTCGTAAGCCCTCATGCTGACTTGCTTCTTATCCGGCCGAGTCAATTCGTAAGTCCTCGCGTCGACTTTCTTCTTATTCGACTGAAGCAATTTGTAAGTCCTCGTGCCGACTTTTTTCTTATTTGATCGAGGCAGCTTGTAGGCTCTCGCATCCTACTCAGTCGAGGTAGTTTATAAGCCTATGCAGTCGAGGTAGCTCATAAGCCCTGACATTCTATGCAGCCGAGGCAGTTCGTAAGTCCTCGGCCCGACATTACTCTCATTTATCCGAGGTAGCTCATAAGCCCTCGCTCCGGTTGTCCTATCTGACCAAGGCGGTTCATAAGCCCTCGAATCAGTCACCTCTTTATTCATGCGAGGCAATTCATAAGACATCGCCTTGTATCCAACCGAGGCATTTCGTATGCCCTCGCATCTTATTCCTCCCAGGCAGTTTATAAGCCATCATTTTAGCTGACAAGACATGATTGCTAAGTATGATATCCTTGCCTAAAGGAAGGAGAGTAAAGATATGGTCCAACTTAAGGTGACGAAATAGTAAACCTAAAGTCAGACTCATCAGAGTGAATCGTTTGACTCTTTTGAAGAGTTACTAATGATACTATCAGAATGTGGCCCGTGCTAAATGAGGATATCCAGGTTTTCTAGGAGGATCTCTCCTAAACCTTATTAATATCTCTTGAGTGCAGTGTTCTTCGAAGCGATATTTCCCAACGGTCCTCAAGCTATATGACAACATCACATGAACATCATCCTCCCTCGAACATCCTCCGGCCTTTCTAACTCATTCGTGCGCTTGAGTGCCTGCTCTGCTACGCACGCTTGAGTGCTAGGCTCATCTCCCAGTGCATGTGGCGAGCGCATGCGACTCTTCCCGATGCTTGCAGTGCATGCATGTGACTTTTCTCCCGAGTATATGCAAATCACCCTTCTTGCATGCAAAACACGCTTCTCCCGAGTACATGCAAACCACCATTCCCGACCATTCCCATATGCAAACCACTCATCTAGAGTAAGACAATCCACTCTTCCAGGGTCAGACAACTCACTCTTCTAGACCACTCTTCCAGAGTCATGCATGTCACTCTTCCAGAGCCATGCATGTCACTTTTCCAGGTCACTCTTCCAGAGTCACTCTTCCAATGCCACTCATCCAGGGTCACTCATCTAGAGTCACTCTTTCATAGCCACTCTTCCAGAGTCACTCTTCCAAGCCACTCTTCCAAAGTCATGCATGCAGGTCACTCTTCTCAAGTCATGCATATGACCCTTCCATGATGCACGCATGTGGTCTACACCTGGAATATTTTTTCCTCATCAAAATATGGTAAAGAAAGCCACTCTTCCAAAGTCATGCATGCAAGTCACTCTTCTCAAGTCATGCATATGACCCTTCCATGATGCACGCATGTGGTCTACACTTGGAATATTTTTTCCTCATCAAAATATGGTAAAGAAGGAATATGTTAGAAAAAGGGACTGGGTTTGTGCAGTGGTTGTCTCCTAACAACTTATCAGAAGACACAGCTAATGGAAGGTTTGGTGGGCAAGGTGAGAGTGGGAGGATAAGAATGGATGGAGGTGAGAGAGAGAGAGAGGGGGGGCTCCTCTCTGGGGGTTTCTTCTTCCGGGGGCTCGATAATAGCCCTTTTTCTCTTCTTCTGCTGCATTATTTTTACTATACTTAATATGTTTTCTTTCATCAATATCCCGTTTAACTTAAGCATTGGAGGGTCATCATCGGAATCCTGACGGTGCTCTTTGACACGAGTTGATAGGACTTACTGCTGTGGCCATGAAGAATCCACCCTTCTCTGACGCTTCTGCAGAAGGGGCTCAAAAGCGACTGCATCACGAACTATGCCTTGTGTTTGGCTCCTTTGGCCATTTCACTTCCCAATTGGTCATTGTTGTTATCTTGATCCAAGGGACTGGACAAGAATGTGTGCACGGTGCAAGCGCCAAGATGCTGCATCGGTATTGCATCGACAGTGCTACTCCAAAGCTAGCATTGCATGTCACATCTTTTTGAGGTGACACAATTGGCATGTTATGGTTTTCAAGCCATTCGATGCGGAAAACAAGAGGTGGGTGATTGTATGCAACAATGGGAATGAAATTTGAGCACTAACATTGCAACAAACTGTGGGTACATTGAGGAGCCATGCATGACAAATTCGACATGCACATTGAGGTGTCCTTATCATGTGGTATGTGTGACATGTCAGCTTTAAATGTTGCTACAAGCACGAGAAAGGAGTTAATTCAGATTGCTTCCTAGCTAATTTAGGGTTTAATTAAATTTGTGTTTCTGATTGCAGCTTAATTCTGCGTGATCTCATTTTCTCAACCAATAGCGCACCTTTAAATGGTCCCACAAGAGTTGACAATTGCACATATTCAAGTTAGCATTTGTACATTTTCATCTATGGAGTATGGACCATGTTCATGTATGAGCGAATGCTTTGGTTAGATCAAATAGGACCAACTCTTTATCACTAGAATAATTTTGGATATTAATTTCATGCAAAATTTAGTTTACAAAAGATTATCTGCTTGTGAAATAAATATGCATGTCCTTATTCAACTAATCAGGACTTTAAGTTTCTTGATTTTTGACTTATCAAGATACCTTCAAGTATTGCTTGAAGTTCATGAATCATAGGACACCTTTTGAATCAATGGGTTACCTTGAAGTATTTATTTAAGAAGGTTATAAAGAATCAGACATTTTAGACACGTTTTCGGCTGATAGTGATATGTAAACTTGTTTTAACTAATCAAGTGGTTTTGAAAGGACAAGACAAAGTTGAAACCAATGTGAAGACAAATTTCTCAATAGGTTTGCTGGGACCTCGAAGCTTCTCTGTCTAGGACAAAAGCACTCCTTATGCTGCTGAAACTGAACACAGAACAAAAAGTGAGGCAATAGGAAAAACAAATACAATATCATCACAAGAAAAGGAGACACAAATGCACATGGTCTGCAAGGGTGTGTACTTCTATGGCTAAAATGGAAATATCATGACTCCAGACACACTGTTAGGGCATCCATAAGACACTTTTACCCTTTCTTTCGTAGACCTTGAAGTTACGGCTTATAGTCCATGAGATCCACAAAGCATCAAGTGTAACATAGATTCGATTGTTTGTAGCAATTGTGATATGTCTGCTGCCAACTGAGACTGGGTTAGTTCTACACTTCATAATGTTTGTTTAGCAGCATATACATTCTGGATTTCTGGTCGACAAAATATCTGCTGGACACCATTCTCCATATAATCAGCTGGTCAGTTTGGCATATTATCAGCTGATTGGGTAGGTTGAACTCCAAGATGAATCTGCATGCCAAAACATCTTGGACATGTCTGAACCCTCAACAAGGGCACTGCCCTATCACCCTAGGTGAACTCACCAGGGAGTTTGACTCCTATTCTAGACATGGAACAATTCCTTCAACATCCATCTCTCTATAAGGATGAGATATATCACTCCTAACCCACACTAACATAGTAATGATTGACAACACCACATTAGGCATACTATTTCACATTACTGGGCAACTGTGTTAAGGGGTTCTCGATGGAAAGCGTGCAGGTTAGGCAAGTCTCTCGTGGTTGGGGAGGATTCTGAACAATTTTTGTGGTGAACTGTTGTTCTGAATGTGGTTGCATCAACTCTTCTTCCTCCTTTCCTTCCTCTGCTTTTTCTCTCTCCTTTTCTTCCTTCTCTTCATCCTCCTTGCTCTTCTCATTCCTCTTCCTGGCACCATGGTTGACATGTGTCAACCTATATCATATGTAATACATGTCAGTGTTGACATGGAATTGGTTCCAACAGTGATTGAAATTGGTTTCAAACCAATATTTAAAAAAACCTTAATATGTTTTATATGGGATATCAAAGTTTGTTTTCTTGAATTCATCCATCATTGTTGACTTAATCCAAGCTCCAATGGTACACATGAAATGCAAAATACTTTCCATGAAGATTCTCAAAACTTGAGTAGACAAATGCTAACCTGACCCCAGTTAACTTATGGATTTCCACATAAAAAGGAATTGAGTAGAAATTCATGCAAGTGGGTGGCACCTTGTGTATTTCTATGTAATCTACTGTGTATAAGATCATTAGCCAAGACTTCACATGATTGTGTTATTGATGAATGACTTAATTCGAGTTCATGCTTGGTTCAGGTAATCCGTTCAGACCATACAATCAAACAGAAAGCCATAACTATGACTATGCTATGATTCATTGCAGTAGTTCTTTTCAGTATATTGAACAATGTGATGTGCATGGTGGACCCAAATTTGCACCTTAGGGGTACAACCATCTTGCAAGTAATACATTAAAAGGGTAATGATGATAGTTCTTCTTAATGAATACAAATCTTGTATAACTTTTCCAAAATGTGAAGGGGTGCTGGGTTAAAACTACCACCCTTGAGTTCGCCATATCATACCTAGATCTTGGATTCTCTGAAGAGTAAATACTTGGATGGATACTAAGATCAAAGGGAAAGTCTGATAACTGAAATTAAGGAGCTAGTAAAAACTTGCAAGTCAATGTGAATTTTGGCAACATAGTTGATTATCTATGAGTAGGCCTGAAAAATTTGTCCCCCAATTTGTCGTTTTCAGATTGAGCAACAACATGGTATGACATTGGGAAGAAGTAAAAGCCACGAACATAACAAAATGAAAATAGAATCTCATACTTTAATCTTAGAGATTGAGAATTTTTGAATTTTGATGAAGTGCTTTTGTTGGTCCAAATGGTATCATCTCATGAATTGCAAATTCCAATAAAATTTAGATGTTAACCATTTGAGAATTTACCCTAGAGTTTAAAAACCCGATAAAAGCCGCCCTTAGTTGCATTATTTATAGCTTGCCTGAATATTTTTTTCCCAGAAATTGCTTAGTTGTGACTTCAAACATATCTACATTGATGTTAAAGGCAGTAAGATTTCCAAAAACACCTTCCTCAAGGTTCTCTTGCAAAATATTAGGTTGGAAAACTTTTGAAGTAGCAAAATCAGTAGGCAAAGTTTCTTGATTCTTTTTACAATAACAACGATCAAGTCTTATCCCACTAGGTGGGGTCGACTATATGAATCTTCTGCGCCATTGGATTCTATTCCCTACTATATCATCATCTATTTTTAAGTAAATTTTATCTTGTTTTATCATTTTTAGCTAAGTCTTCTTTGACCTTCCTTTTTCTTATTTGACTTGTATATTTATAATAATTTTACATCGTCTAACTTAAATATTTATCGGTCGTCTAAGTACATATCCGTACATCTTAAATTGTTTCATAGAGTTTTTTTTCAATAGATGCAATTCTAATTTTCACTCTAATATTCTCATTTATTATTTTGTTCATCCTCGTATGTTTACACATCCATCTTAATTTTTTTATCTATGTAATTCTTATTTTTTTGCTCATGTACTTGAACTATAGTCTAATATTTAGCTTCATACAACATAGCGGGTCTAATAGTGGTTTTGTAGAACTTGAGTTTTAAAGATACTTTACGATCACAAAAAACATCCAATGCTTTCTTTAATTTCAACCATTCTATTTGTATTATATATAAGATATCTCTTTTAATCCCTCAATCATTTTGTAAAAATGATATTAAATATTTAAAATTCTCAGTTACAAACGACTCATTGCCTTCTATCTTAACAATTATTTCATTGTGTCTAATATTGCTAAATTTAAATTTTATATATTTTGTCTTTACTCTACTTAAGTCTAAATCTTTCATTTCTAGCGTTACCCTCTAAGATTCAAATTTAACATTCACTCCTTTGTGTGTCTCATCTACTAAAACAATATTACCTGTAAATAACATGCATCGTGGAACCATGACTTGATTCTCTTTATTCTTCAAAATTTTATGTCGATCATTGTTCCGTGATTTCTGATTTTGTTATCATATCAATCTTTTAAATAATTGTGTCCAACAACTTTATTACCCTCCCTTTGAACATGTTTTCTCACACCTCAATAACTATAATTCCGAGTTCCAATTGTAAAATTGACAGTCAAGTTTCAAAAGTCTCAAGAAATTAGATTCCCTTGCAACTTTTCATAGACTTTGATATGAGAAAAGAATCAACACAATATTCGATAGTTGTTCTATTATATTGACAGCATAATCAATGAACTTCACTGAGACGATGTGCCTTACCATTCAGGCAAAGACATTTTCTAGTTACGCTAAATTTCTCTTATATTTATGTAGCTATTAAAAGTTTACTATAACAAAGGCATGCTAGGACCCCAGGAATGCTGCCAAATTCCTTGTCTTTTTGTTTCTTTTTTTCCTATGTTTACGTTTGATTTTAGCAAGGTTAGTATGGTTCTTTTAGTCTTAGTTCGATTTTTCTTTGACTGCACTTTTCATTATTTTTAATCAAATGTAACAATGGCACACTGGACTCCTTTTCTCCCGACGGTATAATGTGAATAATATCTACTTTTACAAGTTGCAGCAATAATTTCACAGCCACTTTCATTGTATGGTATGGTGCGGAATCCACGATACAAAAATAGTGGAGCTTTCTTGTCATTAGCTGATTTCCTAACATTTGCAAGAGACAAGCCTTTGTCTGGGATCTTAATCTCAATAGAGGTGAGTACTGAAAAATCACAGATACGTTCCAGAAAGCATTTTTTTTTTTTAATATCTGAATGTATGGCACAGAGTTACGGATTTCGCACTTCAATTTTCAATCCTTCACATGTTGATTATCCACAATACCAATTCGGAACCAAGTGTGCTTTCTAGGACCCAAGCATTAACTAGACACTTGCTTTCTTTTGTACAGTATGCTGCTTTTATGGCTCAGCAATTAAGTTTTAGTGTGGTAGATTCCGTCATTGCTGCCCTAAATGATGCGGGTTATAACAAGACTACTTTAGAAGTTTTGATTCAGTCATCCGACAGTGCTGTTCTAGTGACGTTCAAGCAGCTAACAAATTATAAGCTTGTCTATCAAATTGATGAGTTCATTCGCGACGCTATCGATTCCTCAGTAGCAGACATCAGGACATTTGCCAGGGCTGTTGCCCTCAACAAGCAATCTATATATCCTTCAACCCAGCTGTTCACTGCAGGCGAAACTGGTCTGGTTTCTCAGTTTCAGGCTGCAGGTCTCGATGTCTACGCTTACGTGCTTCGTAATGAGTTTGTATCACAACCTTGGGACTATCTCTCAGATGCAACTGTTGAGATCAATACTTATGTTGCTGGAGCCGGAGTGGATGGGTTAATTACAGACTTCCCCGGCACAGCTCGTCGATACAAAAGTATGGTTCCTGTATACTCTAGTCTCTACCTTATTCGTTCCTTGTTCTTTGCCAATGGTGGTATATATAGAACGATATAGTCATAGTCTCAAGTTTTGACTTCTCACTTCACTAATCACTATAATCTAATGGTATATAGTAGAGGCAGTTAGAAATGCCTCTAATGGCCTCTGGCCTTGGGAAGAAATGGGACGAATTAGAGGGTTAGTCCAAAGTTGGTTTCTTGCCTCTTATTTCTCTACATTTTTTAGCTTGTTAAACATGGCTAAACTATCTAAAACAGATTGAAGTTCTTATACGAGGATTGAGTGTGTAGATTCGTGATTTGATACTAATGGCAACACATTCTGCAGGGAATTCCTGCAGGAACTTGGGAAGTAATGCACCAAACTACATGCAACCTGTTCAAGCTGGTCAACTCCTAACGCTAATGACGCCTAGCGCGTTGCCGCCGGCCTTATCGCCAATTCCACCATTGACTCTGTCTGATGTGGTAGAGCCTCCTTTGCCTTCTACTTTAAGATCCGTGGCTCCTGGCACATCACCTTCATCTCTGACACCTTCAAGCGCGCAGCGCAACATCGTATCATTGTTTGTTTCATTGTCGATGGCCTGTGGGTTTCTGATTGTCTGAAAAATTTGTCGAGGCTGACATCGGAGCTACTGATATGATCCTTTGGTTTCTTTTTCTATTTGTTTTTTTGCTAGATTATCTGATTTCTGGATTCATCATCTCTCTGCTGTTCATTCTACTCCACTGTAATCTATTGGATCTAGTGCAAGCATTTCACATGTAATACAAGACAAGAGGGAGCTAATGTACTGGTTAGTGGTGTTCTTGTTCTTTCTCCTAAATTTTTTTTACTGGTCCAGTAAAGTCAACTCCTAAATTTTATTTTAGATTGACCTTTAGTAACGACGAATTAGGCTTTTTTTTTGGGTTGACTTGTGCTCTAAGTCGGTTTTGCTCGAGTTCACTTTTCGGGTAAGGAATTTAGCCCCTTGCAAGAACTTTCTTTAGGGATGTTTTAAAGTTATCTACTTGTGATTTTAAATTTTTATCATTACTGTTTTTTTTCAAGATGGCATTTGTCAGGGAAAACAAGAGAGGAGGAAAGAAGATAATGTGAGTCTTTAGTTCTTTTAAATTTTTTTTCTAAGATTTTTATTTTTATTTTTTGGCCTAATTTGACAAGGAAATAATCCTATCAAAAAAATCTAAAGCTCTCCTTTCTTTGTTGTTTTTGTTCAATGCTCCTTTTTCATGGTTGCTAGCATTGTGAATCTTGGATTCACTACTAAAAAAAAAAAAAGAAGTTGAAATGGTCATATTAGTGATCTTCCTATGATTATTTTACATCTGAAAGAGGAAGATAAATAAGAGAGTGTTTGTATGAACAGTTTCAACTTTCTTAATTTGTTATTTTATTTAGAAGAAAATTTTATAAATTCATCGTAGTTGAAAATTGAATTGTGAATGTCTGAGAGTCAAATTGAATATCCTACCGTTGTATTATAGTTCTGAAGGTTTGTATTCACTACTTAATGTTAGGTAATTATGGTTCGATGGAATCGATTCATCAGATAGATCATCATCTCATGAGGCTAAAATTTTCTTTGTGCTCGAGTGCTTTGTCTTTGAAGGACTAAGATCCATCTTTTAGACTTTTTTTTTCCCCTCGTCTCTATCACTCACTTTTAGTGTTGTTTTCTATTAAGCTCAAAACAAATTCTATTAGGATTTATATTTTTATCTTGATTTTTTTTTTTATGTTTTTTTATATTTTTATCATGATATTTTTAATGCTTTCTTTGAGTTTATAGTGTTCTTTGCGTAAAAATTAAAAAGATGCTCTTAATTATGAAAATTATTAAAAGAGTGCCCTGTTTATAAAAAAGCCAAAATATAATACATATAGGATGCTTTTATAATAAAAAAAACCTTTATCAACTTGGTTAAAATTGATTAAATTTAATTAAAATCAATTTAACATATTTAAAATAATTTTTAAATTATTATAATTGTATTTAATAGTTGCTAAACTATTGTAGCAATTATTAAATAATTATTATAATAATTTTATGATGATTTTAATTTTTAAAAACAATGTCAATAAGTTTAAATAATATTAATCAAATTGACAAGTAGTTTTCTTTTTCTTTTTTGCAACCAAAATTATTTTCTTTTTCAGTTCTTTATAAAATTCTATTTTATATAAAAAATTATCTAACTTGATAAATAATAAATCCCTACACACTATATGAGAAGCACAATGAAAAAGCTTTCAAAACATATTTAATCAAATCTTGCTTTTCTATTTGCTAATTACTTATAGTTTGGTGATGATTTTTTTGAATTGGCCATGCTGTCTTTTATTTGAAAACTCTACTCTTAATTTGTTAGTGAATCCCATTTTATAATTCTAAAATTGAGCATGCCTTTGGGCAGTTCGATGAATTTATCTCCTAGTTCTTTAGTATTTTCAAAATGAAATATTTTTCTATTTTGTTAGTGAAAGTAGTTTTTTCCTTCTTTTTTTTTATTTCACCACTTTATTAGTCAAAGTCAATATCATCTCTAAATTTATTGATAGGAAGCTCCATATTTTTCCCTCGACAATGTTAAACTCTATTATAAAAAAATATTTCATTTAGATTTCTAATTTTAAAAAAAGTTTACGTTCTTATATCCTTATATCCATTGATTGTTAGATAAGATGTAAATCACACTTTAAAGTCGAAGATGTTGGATTGATGGTGTGACTAGAAGAGATAAATAGTTGAAAACTTAAATATAAAAATTATAGATTATTTTGTATAAAATGTTGTAGGACAATTATGGTGTTTGGAGATCATGGTTCAAAATAAAATTTGAAAAATATTTTATTGAAAAATCTTAGTAAAATCTATCTTTTAATAGCAATCATCATTGAACAAGTTGTCACAAAGTTAGATAAAAATATTAAAGTTTTCAATAATTTTGAACTTTGTATCAATTTTATAATTTAATGGGTATTTTAATTTAAAATTATTTTTCATCTATTGTATTTCATATAAGTAATGTACATATGAAGTTTCAAGAATTTTTAGAATAAGTACACTTATGAATTTCTAAAATTTATTTTAAAAAACTATTTTTTACATATTGCAGAAACCAGTTGACTACTATTTAGAGCAGTCGACTGGTTTTTCATTTCAGTCGACTGCTGAAGCTGATTTCGGTTGAATAAGATTTGTTTAGCCATGTAACAACTATTTCATATTACCCTAACGTCTCAAACCCTAGGATATGCTTTGGAAAGCATTGAAAGGGTGAAATTATCATTGAAAATGATTAGGAGAGTTATTTAGGGTGGAGTATCGAATTTTAAGAGAAGTTAAAGTCCAAGTTTAAACTTTTACCCTTATTTTTGATGGTTTAAGTTCCTATAGGCTTAGGAACTCTCAAAGGATATTGTTGGTGTAATGGTCAAGGGGAAGCAAATATTTAGGGGGAGTGTGCCCATCAAAGGATGATGAATATAATTTTAATTACAAAGGGGAAGAAATGAAGGTTTATGTGTCTTCATTATGGATTGTCTCTCATTTAGTGATATGAGATTTATCACTACGAAGAATTAAGGCATCCAAGATATTTTTTGAATAAGGGGGAGAATGTAGAATCTCTTTGGGAGATGAGACATTAAAAATCTTGGTAGGTTTTTTGATGCATGTCAAAGGGGGAGAAGTGAGGTTTAAGTTAGATAACGATCACTATGCTTTGACATTGGAAGAGTTAAGTTGAGTTATTATTAGCCTAACTTAAAGGTATTGTCAAAATCAAAAAGGGAGAGATTGTTGGTGCAATTGGCCATGGGTCAATGTTGACCGAACTCGAGTGGGACTCGAGTAGGATTTTGATGTTTGACAATGGATTGACAATGGGTTTGACCATATGTTGATCATATGATTAGTGGATGATTGTAATATCCAAAGTCATATGGGGGAGATTATTTAAGGGAGATTGTTGGAGCAATCGACCTTGGAAGTCCAAATTTGGATACTTGGTAAGAAAAGTCCAAATATGAATATTTGGCAAGGGAAGTCCAAGGATGTAGTTTTACTAGCGTAAAGTCCAAGCATGTAGTCTTGACGGCGTAAGTCCAAATGAATCTTGGCAAGGAAGTCCAAGCATTGAGGCTTGGCAATGGGAAAGTATAAGGATGTACTTTTAGCAGCGTAAAGTCCAAGATGTAGTATTGGCAGTGTAAGTCCAAATGGATCTTGGCAAAAAAGTTCAAGCTTTGAGGCTTGGCAATGGGAAAGTCAAAGAGTGAGGTTTTGGCAACGTAAAGTCTAAGCAACATAAGTCCAAATGAACCTTGGTAAATGCCCTAGTTAGCATGACATAGCTGATGGAAGCATCTGAAGGCTAATGCAAAGGATGAAGAGTTGCGGACTCGAGGGATCCGAGAGGCGTGAGTCTGATGGAGGTAGCTAGAAGGCTTAGGTCTAGGCTATGGGTGAGGATCAAGTATGAGGGGATCATACTTAGGTTAAATATCATGTTTGAGGTTTACCAATCGACTGAGATTATAGACCAGTCGACTGGCTGAGTATTTGACACTCTGGAGCTTAGTTGACTCAGAGCAGTCGATTGAGATTATGACCAATCGACTGGTCGAGGAGTCGACTGAGGCTCGATTGCTCAGCTGAGATTGTGGCAGTCGACTATCATGTATGAGTAGTCGACTGACCTTGGGCAGTCAACTGATGGCACTATAGCAATTCATAGATTCTTGGATAGTCGACTGGCCAATCGACTACAGGCCTGTAGGAGATCGTTGGAATGCTAGAGAGGGGGGGGGGGTGAATAGCTTGTTTTCGTTTCTACAAAAAGATTAGCAGAAGCACAAACAAAAACAACAATAATAAAGGAAATGAAAACACAATGCTAACACAAATTCTTTACATGGTTCGGAGATAACGCTCCTACTCTACGGTGATCCTTAAGGTGGATTAACCCTAAGCAATCTCACTATGAAACTTTCTTTTACAAACAACCCTCCTCTTCTTACAAAGGATGAATATGAAGTTTAGAGAGGAGGAGGGAAATTAAAATACTAGAAAGCTTGGAAAAATCATGGAGGCTTGAGAAGATGATCTGAAAGTAAGCATTAGCCCTCAAAACCACCATAAGCCCTCTTTTTATAGAGAGAGGGTTGTTTTTCCGTTAGACACGATCGGTCGGTGATGTACAACATCGGTCGGTAGGATGATTAACGACCACGAGCGATCGAATTTATGGGATTCATGTCGTCATCATCTAGCGACACAGCGCGATCGATCGGTGATTCATCCATCGATCGGTGATGGAGTGATCACGAAAGTGATCACGACGCCGCGATCGAGTGAGACTCCATTCTCTGCGTGTTTAACTCGATCGATCATCACGACTAGGCGGCAATGTCGTCTGCTCGGCTGACTTAATCGAGCATCTTAACATTCGACTGATACATCGTATCAGTCGACTGCTACTCATCAAGTATGAATAATTCATACTTGAATTGACTCCCTAGACCTAGACTCAACCTTCTAGCTCTTCCTTAAGCCTTGCGCCTCCAGGATCCCTCTGAGTCCGCGACTTGTTCATCCTTTGCGCCTGCTTCCAAGAGTTTCTTTCGGTTTTGTCATGTCTTAGGTTTCCCTTTGCCAAAGCGTGCTTGGACTTTACACTGCTAAGACTATATGCTTGGACTTACGCTGCCAAGACTTGCCTTTGGACTTCCTTTGCCAAGATCACACTTGGACTTTACCTTTACCAAGTCTTCATACTTGGATTTTCCTGTCACTTAAACATGTTCACAATTAGATCAAAAATTATTGCCTAACTTAGATAATTCTCCAAACATCAAAATATATAAACGCTTGGGGCATTGTTGCACCAACAATCTCTCCCTTTTTATGTTTGACAATCATTTAAGTTAGGTCTTTAAAACATGCACATAATCATATTTCCAATATGAATTCTATCTTTAGACATTCATGCACATAATCATATTTCCAATATAAATTCTAACTTAAGCATTCATGCACATAATCATATTTCCAATATGAGTTCTAACTTAAACATTCCTTCTTCCTTTTTGACATACATCAAAAAGAGAAGACTTCATAATTTTGTATGAAAGAGTTACATTGGTTGTATCTTGAACTAAGGTATAAGGTTGAAATTAAGCTTCCCCTTAATCCAAGATATGGTTCATGATGAATGACTATCATGTGGAGCAAAGCTTAAAAAAATATGAGGTTAAATCCTAACTTTGCACCAACAATATAAGTTAAGGGGATGAAAAGAATTATATGATGAGACTCCCCCTTAAAACATTGCATCAAACAGTCCTAAAAACTTCTCTATAATGAAAATTATCATGCCATAGTTTTAGGACATCAAAAATACACTAAACACCAAGAAATAGAGCTATTTTTCAGAAAACACAGTGTATCAATCGACTGGTTTCTGATGCAATCGACTGATATGCCTGAAATCCGAATTTCAGTCTTTTCAGCCCAACTTCAGAAATGCGTTAGAAATTCTAGAAACCTCGAAAAATCACGAAATTTTGTGTACATATTTCTGAAATCATTCTTTATCAAGAAAAAATAATTTAAAAAATATATGTTTTCCAGATTTCAAGATTAATACAAACATGGAAACTAATAAAAGTTCTAATGTTTTTGCAAACTTTGTATCGCTTTTGTGTTCCACTTGAAAACTGTTTTTTAAAATATAATAAACATAGTTTAAATCATGTTTCATTTGAAATTTCCAATCATATTCTTGGAGCTATATGCACATTAATTGTGTATAAGCCTTCCCAATGAAGGATTAATGTCTCTAGATGACACTTTGGTTCATAGTAATGCATCATAACAAGCATGATGAACTAAGTGCATCTTCCTAACATCTCACTTGTTGTTTAAGTGGCTCAATACAAAAATCATAGTTTCTTAGGTGTTTTGTGAGATGCTTAAAGGTATAAGTCCTAGAATTTCTATAGGATCATGCAAACCTATATTTTTATTCAACTAAGCACATCCTAAGTTCTCTCCTTAGTGATAAAAATTCTACTTCGGGGAGAGGCTTGGTAAAGATGTCGGCTAGGTTGGACTTAGATTCAATGTAATTAAACTCAATGTCCCTCTTAGCCACATGATCTCTAATGAAGTGATGTTTTATTTCAATGTGCTTGGTCCTAGAGTGATGCACCGAATTTTTGGTGAAATTTATGGTGCTCACATTATCACAAAATACTTTTATGTTGGAGTAAGATAGCTCATAGTCCTCTAAAGTATGTTTCATCCATAGTAGTTGAGCTACACAACCACCCATAGCCACATACTCGGCCTCGGTGGTGGATAGAGCAACACAAGGTTGCTTCTGACTACTCCAACTAACTAGGGAGGACCCAAGAAATTGACATCCACCACTAGTACTCTTCCGATCCAATTTGCAACCGGCATAATCGGAATCGGTGTACCCAACCAAATCAAAAGACCTAGTCCTAGGGTACCATAGTCCTACATTTAGTGTGCCTTTAATATATCTTAAGATTCTCTTAACGACAACTAAATGAAACTCCTTGACACATGATTGGTACCTAGCATACATACCAACCGCAAATAATATATCAGGTCTACTAGCGGTTAGATACAAAAGGCTACCGATCATACTCCTATAGAGTGTAAGATCAATTTGTTTTCCTTCATGATCATTATCTATTTTTGTATTAGTTGCCATAGGGGTTGACACTACTTTAGCATTTTCCAAATCAAATTTCTTAATTATTTCCTTAGCATATTTGGTTTGGTAAATATAAATTCCTTCACTTGTTTGTTTGACTTGTAGTCCTAGGAAGAAATTTGGTTTCCCAACTAGACTCATCTCAAACCCATTTTCCATACTCTTGATAAAGTCTTGAAGAAGATCATCATTTGTTGACTCAAAGATAATGTCATCAACATATACTTGGGCTACAAAGATGCCCTTTAATGTTGACTTTATAAATAGAGTTTGATC
This sequence comes from Wurfbainia villosa, assembly GCA_025175895.1. Lineage (NCBI taxonomy): Eukaryota > Viridiplantae > Streptophyta > Magnoliopsida > Zingiberales > Zingiberaceae > Wurfbainia > Wurfbainia villosa. The sequence continues at coordinate 135,871,950 of CM045986.1, read as the reverse complement.
TACACTACTCCTCTTAAAGTCCTTAGAGATTGAGAAAGATGATAATCTTTCATACCAAGTCCGAGGAGCTTGTTTCAAACCATACAAAGCTTTCCTAAGCTTGTATACATGGTTTGGATAGTCCATATTCTCAAACTCGGGAGGTTGTTCTACATATACCTCTTCCTTAATGAATCCATTTAGGAATGCCGATTTAACATCCATTTGATGGAGTTTGAAACTCATATAAGAGGCATACCCTAATAGGATCCTAATAAACTCTAATCTAGCAACCGGAGCATATGTTTCATCATAGTCAAGTCCTTCAACTTGATTAAAGCCCCTTGCAACTAACCTTGTCTTATTCCTAGTAATATTTTCTTGGTCATCTAGTTTGTTCCTAAAGACCCATCTTGTAGTAATGATGGTATTGTCATTAGGTCTAGGAACTAACTCCCATACTTGACTCATTTCAAATTGAGCCAATTCATCTTGCATTGCTAAGATCCAATCCAGATCAAGTAATGCATCTTTGATTGTTTTGGGCTCAATTTGAGAAATTAGGGTTATATAACTAGAGGGATCCCTATGAAAGGACCTAGTCCTAACTCCTTGAGATAATTCACCTACAATTTGATCTAGAGGGTGATTTTGATGAACTCTTATTGCTTTAGGGGGTATATTAAATTGAGTTTGATCATGATTATCCTCAATCCTTTGCTCATCATCAGAATCACCTCTTACTCCCCGTTGATTCAATTCTCCCCCTTGATCATTACCCCCTAAAGTTAAATCTTGAAATTCTTGGGTAATTTCTTGATTTTTATCATTGATATCATCATCAATGGGGGATTTCCTAGGGTATGTATTAGAGGTTTCATCAAATTGGACATTTAAAGATTCCTCAATCTTTTGAGTTCTTTTATTATAAACTCTATACTCTACACTAGTGGATGAGTATCCAACTAGGATTCCCTCATCCGCTTTGGACTCAAATTTACCTAGGTTGTCTTTGGTGTTTAAAATATAAACTTTGCATCCAAAGACCTTAAAATAGTGAATTGTTGGAGTTGTACCATTCCATAATTCAAATGGGGGTTTTCCTAAAAACCTATGAATTAAAACCCTATTTTGGATATAGCAAGCGGTGTTGACCGCTTCCACCCACAAGTAGCTAGGTAAAGAGTATGCATTAAGTATAGTCCTAGCCGCTTCTTGTATGACACGATTCTTCCTTTCCACAACCCCATTTTGTTGGGGTGTTCTAGGATAAGAAAATTCGTGCTTGTACCCTTGTTCTAGGCAAAAAGTTGAGAAATTAAAATTCTCAAATTCTCCACCATGATCACTACGGATCCAGTTGATTTTGAGTTTTCTTTCATTCTCTACTCTCTTGCTAAATCCTATGATTATTCCTAGGGTTTCATCCTTATTTTTCATGAAAAATACCCAAGTAAATCTAGAGAAATCATCTACTATTACTAAGCAATATTTACTACCAATCATGGAAGAGGTACTATGACAATCAAATAAGTTCATATGCAATAGTTCTAAAGGTAAAGTGGTACTAAGTAAAGTTTTATCTTTGTGTAATGTTTTTGATTGTTTCCCTTCTTGACATGCATCACACATTTTGTCCTTGAGAAACTTGACTTTTGGCAACCCTTTGACTAACTTCATTTTGGCTATTTTGGCTATTTTGGCTATGTTCTTCATGTTTATGTTCCCTAGCCTCCTATGCCAAAGCCAACTCTCTTCCTCTTTTGCAATAAGACACTTATTAGAAGCATTAGTAGCATAGGATAAATCAACATAATATATATTTGATTTCCTAAAACCTACTAGCATGCAATCATTTAAAGTTTTGTGTCTTATGAAATATTTTGAAGAATCAAATTGAATATCAAAATTAGCATCACATAGTTGGCTTACACTAAGTAAATTAAATTTCATATTTTTAACTAACAACACTTTATGAATGGCAAGGTTGGGGGATAACTCAATTGTGCATTTTCCTAGAATCTTAAGTTTGCCACTATTTCCAAAAGACACCTTCCCCTTGTTAGTGTGGTTGATAGTGAAAAATTTTCTCTCATCACTGGTCATGTGTTTTGATCACCCACTATCAACAATCCATAAGCTTGGTTCTTCTATCTATACAACATGAAAAATACAAGCCTTAGGTACCCAAATTTTAGGACCACTAGCATCAATCAAAAACTTCTTAGGGACCCAAGCATTTCTAACCTTGCTCCTAAAGGTGGATTTTCTACTAACAAGAGATGTAAATGCTACCTCCTTTTCCTTAGGCCTATATCCTATTCCGTCATTGTTGTAAATAACCCTTTTATCCTTAATTATCATATCTAGGTATTTAGAGCCATTTGTAAATTTTTCTAAGCATGCTCTTAGTTCACCTATTTTTTTTCTTAATTCATCATTTTCATCTCTAAGTGTACATGTATCATTACAAAGTGGTTCTACATTTTTAAGTGACTTAATTTATGATTTTAAGTCCTTAATCTTAGTTTTTGATCTATTTAAGGCGTTTTGAAGGCATGCAATGATTTTGTAAAGTAAATCTACCCTAGGGGAGTTGCTTATCTCATCATCACTTGATGATGATTCGTTGCTTGAAGAAGAGGATGAAGACTCCTCGCATGAGCTTCTGGCTTCCTCCTCCAAGGCCATGAGAGCTAGGTTCCGGGTGGCATGACACACTTCTTCATCATCGGAAGAGTCCTCCAAGCTTAGTATGTCCCATGTTTGAGCCACCATTGCATTCTTCTTCTTTTTCTCCTTCTTTTCCTTTTTCTCCTTATGCTTCTTTTCTTTCTCCTCCTTCTTCTTTAGTTCCGGGCAATTTGGCTTGATGTGCTCCCTCTTATTACAACCATAGCAAACAACATTAGATAAAGGAGTTGAACTACTAGAAGACTTACCTCTTGAGGATTGGAACATCCTCCTCACATCCTTCTTGGTGAGTTGCCTTGACCTCCCACCAAACTTCTTAACATAATGATCCACATCGCTTACCGATAGCTCATCTTCACTACTAGATGAATCTTCCTCAGATTCGGATGAGGAAGACACTTCTTTCTTCTCCTTCTTCTTCTTGTCCTTCTTCCCTACAAAAAGAGCTACACCTTTCTCTTTGGATGAAGTGTTAGCTTGCTCGTGCAACTCAAATTCACAAAATAACTCATCTAATTTAACCAAAGAAAGATCCCTAGAGACCTTATAGGCATCTACCATTGAAGCCCATAAGGTTGTCCTAAGGAAGACTTGGAGTACATACCTCACAAGGTCTCGGTTGTCGACCTTCTCACCTATCACATGTAGTCCGTTGACTACTTCCTTGAAGCGATCGTGCATTTGGCTCACGGTCTCATTGGTCTTCATGGCGAAACTTTGGAGTTGGCCTATTAAGAGATCTCTCTTGGCTCTTCTTGTTTCCTTGGATCCCTCCTTGAGCTCAATTAACTTCTCCCAAAGCTCCTTCGCCGATTCAAAAGGCCCCACCTTGCTTAGTTGCTCCTTTGACAACCCACATTGAAGTGTGGTTGTTGCTTTGGCATTGGCTTGAGCCTTCTTGACCATGTCCCTCGTCCAATCCTTGGTTGGTATGGGTGTTTCGTGTTCATCGACCAGCTTCTAGAATCCGTCTACAACGCTAAACTAATTTTCAATATCGTTCATAAGGTAGTATTCCATCATACCTTTCCAGTAGCCGAAGTCATTGTCGTCGAAGAATGGAGGCCTTGCCGTGCTATACCCCTCTTGGAAAGCCATCTTGCTCCGGTTGATTGTTAGATCTTTCGATGCGATCCGGGCTCTGATATCACTTGTAGGAGATCGTTGGAATGCTAGAGGGAGGGGGTGTTGGGGATCGATTGGCCGGCTAGAGGGGGGTGAATAGCCCTCGTTCGTTGGATGTCGTATTTTGCTCGTCTACGAAAACGTTAGCGCAAGCGGAAGCAATAAACTAAGACAAGCAAATAGAAATAAAACAAAGACAATACAAACACAGAGATGTAACGTGGTTCACGGCTACGCCGCTAATCCACGGTCCGATTCGTCCACGGTGAATCACTCCGCAATCTATCCACTAGATCTCTCCTTTGCACAAAGCTAGGTGGAGGTAACCTCTTTACAACAACACTCCTCTTACAAATATAATGAAAATAAGCTTGGGTAAGAGGATGGAAAGCTTTGGGGAACTTTGGGAGAGTATTAGAGTATAAGCATTAGCCTCCCAAAGCCTTACCCCCTTCCTTTTTATAGAGGAAGAGTGATGGCACCCATCGGTCGATGGTCTGAGCCGGCCCAATAACGGCCGCTTTCCATGTTGGATACTATCCAACGGTACTGGCATCAGTCGACTGATGGCACCCATCAGTCGACTGATGTCAACCAGTCGAGTCCTCAACGAGGTCGACTCCATTCGTGCGTGCCGCGGTGACATCGATCATTGCCGTCCCGGCGGTCGATCGCGATCGACCATCGATCGCCCATCGGCGATCGGTGATCAACTGATCCGCCACATTGATTCACATTCGATCGACCCCGATCGACGAAGCGATCGACCGCCATGACATGGCGGTCGGTGTCGGGAAAACTCATCCGACACTTGGCCAAATGGCCAAGTTTCACCTAAGAGCTACCCTTCCCGGGTTACAATCGCTCACTCTCATCCCTCGGAGTCCCTCGCCTTTGAAGTTCTCTTCGTTCGCGGCCACGTCCCTCGGCAGCATCAGGCGCACGGCTCTGCAATGCTCCTTCGCGTCTCTTGCCTCGAAGTCTACTTCCTCCGGCTTCACTCCAAGCTCCTCGTCCGACGGTCCCTCGGATGCTCCAAGCGCACGGCTTCCGCAAAGCTATCCTTCACCGACTCAAGGCACGAGTCATGAGATGTGAAACTCGCCATGGCTCCATGTGCGAATTACTAAGTCCTGCACGACTTCAACGCACATATCAAATCAACATATCAAACTAACTTAAACCCTTTGCCACACCATCAAAACCATATTACGGCAAGAGATTGCCCTAACAATCTCCCCCTTTTTGATGTGTGACAATCTGTTTAAGTTAGGTAAAAACATTTGATATAAATTTTAAGGAAAGAAAGCATGTAAACATAATCATGATATAGCAACATGCAACTCCCCCTTAATCCATGAAACTCTCTATGTAAATTTCTCCCTATCATAAATTTCTCCCCCTTTTATAATTAACTTAAACATAATATTTTCTCCCCCTTTGACACCATCAAAAAGATTATCACTAAGTTAAAAACACATGGCATCAAGTCTAATAGAAAGAAAATACCACAAGTTGATTTAAAAATCAGCCATCACGATCGTTCGATACCATCGATCGGGCGCACGTGAATTTCGGGATTTTCTGATTTTCAGATCGAATTTCAAAAATGCATTAAAAATTCCAAAAAATTCAAAAAATCATGAAATTTTGGGGAACACATTTCTTTTAAGTATATCTATCAGTGAAAAATATGTTTTCATGAAAAATCATTATATTTCCACGTATTTGCCAAAAATCCAAAAGCTTTAAAAACTACTAGGTTTTTGATCATAAGAGTATCCATTTTAACACCTAGTCTTGCATCCAATTGTTTCAAAACATGAATACATATATTTTAAAGTAAGAAATTGTTTTGAAAACATATGAAATATCCAACCATGATCTTTGGGCAATATGTCTATGAATTAAACATAAGCCTTCCCCATGATTGGTCTATTATTGCTATTTTGATACTTTAAATGACCATCTAAATGCCATAGGCATTAGTGAACATTTGTATCATCCTAACATCTCACTCATGCTAAGTTTTCAATCAAGGTAGCCTATGGTGAGTGTGAGATGCATCCTAGGGGGTATTTGTATATACTTAACCAATATGTTCATGCAATTCTATCATGGTTAAGTGTCAACCTAATAATCCTCATGATCATAAAGATATATATGAATGAATTCTACATTATGATCATGAAACTCATGTATTCATCAAATAATAGTCATGCATTAGGTATTATATGATGATAATAAACAAAGTATTACCTAAAGCATGATTCAAACCTATTTCTTATGATAACGTGTCAAATTTCAAAAACATAAATCATGATTGCTAATATACATAGGAATTACATCGATCATCATGATATAAGCATTATTATCTATTTATGGGTACGTTATCATCATCCAACACTATAAAAAAAAATGTTGTCCCGTCATCCTAAGTCAACCAAAATATGATATAGGTTAGGTCCATGTGGTTGACTACCCTAGGGTTATTCTAACCCTTAAGGATGGATTTTGGAACCCAAAATAAGTTCTTTCCTATTGGGTTCACTAGATATTCCTTGGGGATCCATCTTCTAGCAATTACTTTCTTTTTATCTTGTCCCCTAGCTATTAGGCATTTGTAGGCCTTTTCATTTTTCTTTTCCTTATATCCTAGGCCTTTTTTGTTAAAACTTGCTCTTTGGCTCCCTATGATCATATTTAATGTGTTGAAGCCAATTGTGAATTTCTCTAGGGCTTTGGTTAAATAATCTACCTTTTCCCTTAAAGTCCTATTTTCCTCTATGCATGCATCATTAACATCCAAAGGCATATAGTCATGTGAGCATGCATCATCATGGCAAGAAGAAACATTATCATTTAAGCATGCATTTTCTAGCTTTTGTTCTAATTCCTTAATTTGACTAAGCATGCTTTTACTTTTCTTTTTCATGCCAAATAACTCCTTAGTTAAACTAGAAATTATGAAAACTATTTTCTTAGGAGAAGCATTCGTTACCATAGTTTCCATATCCTCTTCTTCTTCTTCGGATGAGGAGGATGTGGAGGCTCCCCCTTCACTTGAGCTCTCCCCACTTGTGCTTGATTCTTCATTTGAGGAGGAGGAACAATCCGAGTCATGAAGAGCCATTAGTGCTAGGTTGGAGTAGACATGCTCTTCTTCTTCGAATGAGGATGAAGAGGCAAGGTCATCCCATGTCTTGGCTTTGAGTGCCATGGCCTTCCCTCTTCCTTTTGCCTTCTTTTCTTCTTCCTTTTTCTTGCTCCCCTTCTTCTTCCTCTTTTCTTCTTTCTTTTTCTTATCTTCCTTGCTCTTGTTTAGGAGGGGACAATTATCCCTTATATGTCCCTCTCCTTGGCAATTATAGCATATGACCTTCCCCCTTGGTCTTCTATTCCTATCATGAGATTTATCAAATCTAAGATTTTTAAATACACGCCTTACCTTCCTTACCATGTAGGCTTCTTCCGTACTATCCATGGAGGAGGTAGAGGCTTCATCGGATGAGGAGGAGGGGACTTCCATCTTCTTCTTCCCCTTGTTCGCTATCAAGGCTACTCCTCTTGAGGGTTGGATTCTAGGCTCTTCTTGTATTCCTTCTAGCCTAGTTTTATGAAGCTCCATTGTTGAGAAGAATTCCTCCAAGGTGCTTACTTCTAAGTTCTTGGAGATATAAAATGAGTCCACCATGGAGCTCCATCTTGAGGACCGGGGAAAGGCATCTATGACCTTCATTGCCATATCCCGGTTTGATAGCTTCTCACCTACACTTGTTAGCCCAATTAATATTTCTTTAAATCTAGAATGTAGGGAAGTTACCTTTTCTCCCTTTTCAAGCTTAATATTTGATAGTTGGGAGCGGAGGAGATCTCTTCTCGCTAGCTTGGCTTCCGAAGTGCCTTCATGAAGTTCAACCAATCTCTCCCACATCTCTTTGGCACTTGAGCATTCCCCTATTCTATTTACTTCTTGTTGAGGGAGCACATTGTAGAGGTGGTGCTTGGCCTTTGAATTTGCCAAATACTCCTCTCTTTGTCTTTTGCTCCATCTCGATTTCTCCAATGGCTCCCCATCCTCGTTCCTAGGCAACTCGAAACCGTTTTCCATTATTAATAGAATTTCAAAGTCGGTTACGAAGAATACCTCCATTCGCTTCTTCCACCAAGCAAATTCGCCATCGAACTTTGGTGGATGGATGTTTGAGCCAGCCATTTTGAAAATTGCTTGTTGTGGCGGTTAGTCCTCGACAAGCTTTCCTTGGCTCTGATACCACTTGTTGGGGATCGATTGGCCGGCTAGAGGGGGGTGAATAGCCCTCGTTCGTTGGATGTCATATTTTGCTCGTCTACGAAAATGTTAGCGCAAGCGGAAGCAATAAACTAAGACAAGCAAATAGAAATAAAACAAAGACAATACAAACACGGAGATGTAACGTGGTTCACGGCTACGCCGCTAATCCACGGTCTGATTCGTCCACGGTGAATCACTCCGCAATCTATCCACTAGATCTCTCCTTTGCACAAAGCTAGGCGGAGGTAACCTCTTTACAACAACACTCCTCTTACAAATATAATGAAAATAAGCTTGGGTAAGAGGATGGAAAGCTTTAAGAAACTTTGGGAGAGTATTAGAGTATAAGCATTAGCCTCCCAAAGCCTTACCCCCTTCCTTTTTATAGAGGAAGAGGGTTTCTTCCCGTTGACACAGGATCAGTCGACTGATGGCACCCATCACCGATCGGTGTCAGAGCTGCTCCAATAACGGCCGCTTTCCATGTTGGATACTATCCAACGGTACTGACATCAGTCGACTGATGGCACCCATCAGTCGACTGATGTCAACCAGTCGAGTCCTCAACGAGGTCGACTCCATTCTGCGTCTGCAGACATGACATCACGATCGCCGCCCTTATAGCGGTGATCGATTACCATCGCGACCGCCCATGCCGGCAAATGATCGATCAACTTGATTCACCACATTAGACCCGATCGACCCATCGACTTGAGCGCCGACCGCCATGACATGAAAATGACCGGTGTCGAAAACTCATCCGACACTTGGCCAAATGGCCAAGTTTCACCTAAGAGCTACCCTTCCCGGGTTACAATCGCTCACTCTCATCCCTCGGAGTCCCTCGCCTTTGAAGTTCTCTTCGTTCGCGGCCACGTCCCTCGGCAGCATCAGGCGCACAACTCTGCAATGCTCCTTCGCGTCTCTTGCCTCGAAGTCTACTTCCTCCGGCTTCACTCCAAGCTCCTCGTCCGGCGGTCCCTCGGATGCTCCAAGCGCACGGCTTCCGCAAAGCTATCCTTCACCGACTCAAGGCACGAGTCATGAGATGTGAAACTCGCCATGGCTCCATGTGCGAATTACTAAGTCCAGCACGACTTCAACGCACATATCAAATCAACATATCAAACTAACTTAAACCCTTTGCCACACCATCAAAACCATATTACGGCAAGAGATTGCCCTAACAGGGGGGTGAATAGCTTGTTTTCGTTTCTACAAAAAGATTAGCGAAAGCACAAACAAAAACAAAAATAATAAAGGAAATGAAAACACAATGCTAATACAAATCCTTTACGTGGTTCAGAGATAACGCTCCTACTCCACGGCGATCCTTAAGGTGGATCAACCCTAAGCAATCTCACTATGAAACTTTCTTTTACAAACAACCCTCCTCTTCTTACAAAGGATGAATATGAAGTTTAGAGAGGAGGAGGGAAATTAAAACACTAGAAAGCTTGGAAAAATCGTGGAGGCTTGAGAAGATGATCAGAAAGTAAGTATTAGCCCTCAAAACCACCACAAGCCCTCTTTTTATAAAGAGAGGGCTATTTTTCCCGTTGGAAAATGATCAGTCGACTGATGTACAATGTCACGGTTAATGACTTCTGAATAGCTGAGTTTGCGGGATTCATAATCGTCATCATCCAATGGCACGCTGATCAGTCGACTGATCCATTCATCAGTTGACTGATGGAGTGATCAGTCGAGTGATCACGACACGCAGTCGAGTGAGACTCTATTCTGTGCCCGTGTTTAACTCGATCGATCCATCGTCGCTATCCGGGCCGATCGATGGCGATATCGATCGTCATCACGACTAGGCCTGATCGGCCCATCGCCTTTTCAAATTTAACTTAGTCGAGCACCTTAACAGTCGATTGATACATCGTATCAGTCGATTGATACTCATCAAGTATGAATAATTCATACTTGAATTGGCTCCATAGACCTAGACTCAACCTTCTAGCTCTTCCTTAAGCCTTGTGCCTCCAGGATTCTTCCGAGTCTGTGACTTGTTCATCTTTTGTGCCTGCTTCCAAGAGCTTTCTTCGGTTTTGTCATGTCTTGGGTTTCTTTTTTCTGAAGCGTGCTTAAACTTTACGCCGCCAAGACTACATGTTTGGACTTACGCTGCCAAGACTTGCCTTTGGACTTCCTTTGCCAAGATCACACTTGGACTTTGCCTTTACCAAATCTTCATACTTGGATTTTTCTGTCACTTAAACATGTTCACAATTAGATCAAAAGTTATTGCCTAACTTAGATAATTATCCAAACATCAAAACATTTAAACGCTTGGGCATTGTTGCACCAACAAGGCCAACAATCGACTGCTAGGGTATCAGTTGAACAAATTCCAGCGTGGATGTAGTCGTTGTGAGAACGACATTGAGGCCAGTCGACTGCCAAGCAAGAGCAGTCGACTGGAAGATAGAAATCAACCCGAGTTGTAGCTTTATAAGGAGATCGAGAAGGAGGGTTGAAGCTAGTGTTTCTTGAGAAAGTTGAAGGGGAATTGTTGCTACATTCTAAACCTTCAAGGCATTCCAAAAGAAACCAAAGATCAAGCATTCAAAAGCTCATATTTGTAAAGTGTTTTCACTTATAGTTTTCATTTGTTTGTTGCATTTGTTTGTATCTTATTGTTTATTATTGTAAACACCTTATAAGAGATTTCTCTATCTCCGGAGTGTTTTTCGAGAAGGAGAAGTTTAATAGTGGTGGTTGTTGGAGAATGGATCATCGCTAGAGGGGGGGGATAGCGCGTACGTTGCGTCTTGATGGATTTCGATCGTGCTTGCCTATGATTGTTAGTATGTAGCAGAATGTAGAAATAAAACAAACAAAACACACAAGACAAACACAAATACATAAAATATAATGTGGTTCGAAATCTTAGAGTTCCTACTCTACGGGTTGAGCTCAATGAGCTCTAGTGATGCACTCACCACTAATAAATACTCCTTCTCGGAACAATCTGGAGGCGGAGAAATCTCATACAAATGATTACAATAGTAATACGAAATACAACAAGCAAATACAAAGAAAATATGAAAGACAAGTAAAGAAAACTTTACAACACTTTGCTTTGAATGCTTGCTTGTTGATCGCCTTGACTAGCCTTGAAGGTCTGGATTGCAGTAGCAAATCCCCTCCAAATCGCCCAAGAAAATCGCTGCCAAATCCTCCCATCTGAGCTGCTTTTATAACCTTCGTCAGGCTGATTTCGCGCCTCGCAGTCAACTGTCATAAGACCCCAGTGGACTGCCAGCAGTATCATTGTGAGACAATGACTTAATCCACGTCGGCATCCAAGCCAATGGTTACACTGTCAGCTGACTACCATAACCCATCAATCGACTGCCAGGATCGTAGTCTACTGCCCAGTTGGCTATCGAGCATTCTACTCCCGCAACCTGACCAACAGTCGACTGCCCTCCATGGCAATCAATTGCCATCAGTTTACTTCCCAATATTGGCATGCAGTCGATTGCTAGATCATTTCCTACAGTCGAACACCGGTCGAGTTTGAGCAGTTCGACTGGCCATAATCTCAGTCGACTACTACAAGTTGACTCAGCTACCAAGTGTCAAAATACTTGACCAGTCGACTGGTCCAAGTCCCAGTCGACTTTTAACCTCAAACATGAGGTTTACCCCCAAGTATGATACCCTCATATTTGCTAAACCACTCTTAGCCTAGACCTAAGCCTTCTAGCCACCTCCATCATCCTTACTCCTATCAGATCCCTCCAAGTCATCCATGACTTGTTCATCCATACGCTAGCCTTCAGGTGCTTCCATCGGCTATTGTCATGCTAAGCTGATTTACACTGCCAAGGCACATTGGGCTTACCTTGCCAAGACTCCCGCTTGGACTTTACGCTGTCAACAATTGGACTTATGCTGCCAAGACTCTCGCTTGGACTTTACGTCGTCAATATCAACTCTTGGACTTTCCAATTGTCAAGTACCCATGACTTGGACTTTCCTTGCCAACCCATGTTGGACTTTCCAATTGGCAAAACTTAAGCTTGGACTTTCCCTTGCCAAGACCCATGCTTGGACTTTCCATGCCAAGTACCCAAGACTTGGACTTTCCATCATATGGTCAACCCCATGTCAACCATATAGTCAAACAATGGTCAAACCATCGTCAAACATCAAAATACCACTCGAGTCAAACTCGAGTCTGGTCAATCATGACTCGAGTCAATTGCACCAATAATCTCCCCAAAACATTGTGAACATCAATGTAAATTATCAAACACTACTCGAGTTCAACTCGAGTCTGGTCAATCGTGACTTGGGTCGATTGCACTAACAATCTCCCCCTTTTTGATGTTTGACAAAAACACAAGCACCTTTGAGTTAGGCTACCTAACTCAAATCTCCTTACTAATTCTCCAAAATTGGTAATTTTATAAATTCTCCCCCCTTTTGACATACATCAAAAAGGTTCTCCCCAATGGTGTTAATGTCTTATATCCCAATGAGATCTTACAATCTCCCCCTTGATCCAAAAACACCTAGGATGCTTTCACTCTTCCTAGTGATAAGTCTCATATCACTCAAGAGAGACAATCCTATAAACTCTCCCAATTTTCAAATTAGGTATCTTACATTCCCATTTCTCCCCCTCATGAGGAAGAACACATCCATCATCTCATGATGGATACCTTCCCCTAAAGGCTTACTCCACCTTGACCATTGCACCAACAATATCTTTGGAGAGTCCCTAAGCCTATAGGAACACTAACCCATCAAAATTAAGGTTAAAAGTTCAACCTTGAACTTTCACACACCTTAAAATTGATACACACCCAAACAACTCTCCTAATCCATATTCAATGGATTTTCACCATTTCTAATACTTTCCCAAGTATATCCTAGGGTTAGGAGCAGTTATGGTTGACTAATATAGCTTAAATCAGACTAAACAAATCTTGTTTAATCGAAATCATGCTTGGCAGTTGACTCTTACGGTCACCAGTCGACTACCATAAGCGACAATCGACTGATTTTTGCAAATAAAGAATTTCAATTTTCAGAATCAAAATTTGAAAATACATAAGTAAATATACATATTTTGAAAAATCTTGAAACTTCATACATTTACTATTTATAACAATCATTATGGGTGAAAAATAAAATACCCATAAAAATAGGAGATTGATACAAAGTTTAAAACTATTGAAAAATTCAATGTTTTGCCCTACTTTATATTAACTGTCTTAATGGTGATTGCTATCAAAAGATAGACTTCATCAAGGTTTTCTAAAATTATTTAAAAAACCTATATTGGATCATGATCAATGGGCTCAATGCACATGACTTGCACATTAGTTTTTCCCATGATCCACCATGGTATAAGATGAGTTTGAGTTCATCTAGATGCAAAAACTATGCACCTTGAACTTAACTCATTTCCTAGCATCTCACATATGTTTAAGGTGTATGAAAACATATACAAGTCAATTTGATGTGAGATGTGAATTTTGTTCATCCTAATCTAAGGTCTTCGTGCATTTTCTAAGGCAACACTACTTGATTCCCGTATACATAAAACTTCAAGTCATGCCATAGTTCTTAAATCAATTTTAATTATCTTAAATGTATGAGATATGATCATGACATATAATGATAGCATAAATAAACATGTTCCAAAATCATGATGTCATGGCATAAAAATGAACCAAAGTATACATGACATTATTAAATAACCTAGACATAATCATGACATTTATAAGATGAAAATAAATATGATGTCATGACATGATATATGACAAATAAAGCATGACAAATAGAGGTATAGGTATAACAATACCTAAATTTTAATATTAATTATTATTTGTTATTATTAATTCCATTTTGCCATATTACTACTAATCCCCCAAGTGTGTCAAAAATTCAAAATGACACACCATGACTTTTAAACCTAGTTTGTGATAATTTGATCAAATTATCAAACTTCTATTATTATATTGGCATATTCTAAAATCTTTTAGGATAACTATTCAAACCTATTTCCAAGGTACTCATAACCTTGAAAATATCCTAAAGTGCCACCCTTACCATGGTTAGGTTAACTACCCATCCATTTAAAGTTGGCACACCCTAACCCATTTAGCGTGAATCGATCACGCTCCTAGGAACCCAATACCTATTGGAGCTCCTTGGGTTTACTAGGAATTCCTTAGGGATGATCTCCCTAGATACCCTCCTAATGACGCTTCTAGGCTTGGTAGCCTTGGTCATTTGGATCTTGCCTAGGTTAACTCTAGGGGTAACTCCCCTTGTAACCTTCTTTGTAAGATATAGAAAAAAAATAAAATAAAATAAAATATCCCATGTTAAATTAAGAAATTATCATATGGAATTTTTCAGGATTTTTAGGAATTTTTCTGAAATTAATTGGAGTTCATATGATCGATTAGGAGGAAGATTAAGGCTTAAATAGATGATTGGGTTATACTTGAGCTAGCTCAATCATTTGGCTGATTTTTAATGCTCGAACCCAAAAAAAACCCGACCCATTCGTTTAATGGCGAGCATTTCTTCCGTTTCTTTTCCTCATCGTGCGACTCCTCTCCCGATCGGCTGTTTCTGTATTTCCCTGATCACGCCGATTCCCTTTCTCCACCCGATCCCTCTCCCTTTTGATTTCTCACGCCGCGAGCCCTCCCTCTCGGTTCCTTGTTTCGCCGTTGCAGCCCTACCGCCGTCGCTGTGTCTTCGCGTCGCTCATCACTGCCCGACCTCCACCGCAGCCCTACCGCCGCCGCTGCGTCTCCGCGCCGCTCAATGCCGCGCGCGACCATCCACGACCTCTCGCAGCTCCCGGGCAGACCACCTCGCGTCCCACCGTCCCTGTGCACGCGACCAACGACCACAACCTTGGCCATCGCCAACCACTGCCTGTTCTCTGGATCGTGCATCGGCTGGTTGACTGCCACCTCCGATCGGTGTCGCCGATTGCATCTACTCTTTGCTGCCGCCTCTCCCCTATTTTCTGATCTTCGTTTGCATGCCACCGGCCAACATTTTATCATGAGCAACAGTGCTGCCTGGAGTGGCAGTCTAGTCCAGATCCTCTTCTCCTCTTTGTGCTCGCACTCGTCATCGCTGAGCCAGCCTGCTGGAGCCCTTATTCGTTCCGACCGAAGGTGATATATGGAGATGACACCGGTGTGGTGTCAATTTTTGGTATAATGACTTGATCTCCTTTCTTTTCTGTCCACTTCGATTTTGTGGGTAAATTTTCCATCGTGTGAGTTTGGGAGCTACCATGTGAGATCAAGGAGGTGGCTGTGAGTAAGGAGCACCGGCTGTGATCTATGAATTGGACAGTGGAGTGGAACTGTGAATCGACTATTGGATTGGTTGTGAGAGGTAAGGTTTGTAAATGTTGATTAAGTTAACTGATATCTATAGGTTGAACAGATTTAATTATTGGAGTGATAATCAATTGTTAGTGAACAGATCGGGTTATGAGGTTGCTTCCAATTGGGCTATTTGAACTTTAATCTGATACCTTGATGTAGATCAAGAAGTTATGGGTGATTGCAACAATTGAAAGGTAAGCGTTGATTTCATACGTTACGAAGTAGGATATGTTACCTTTATTGTTGATGCTAGAGTTGATGCATGAGTAATACGATGAATGTAATCTGATTAAGAATGGAGAATTGTTAGGTATTAATAAATGGAATGGGATTATGCCACTGTGGAATTTGGTTAATTAATCAAGGATTAAGATTGGGTTAGATTATTATCCCTACCGTTGGTTTATGCTAGCATTTGGTTATATTGGTATTCTACGATTTCAGGACTTTGATGCGAGGCGAATTCATGGACATGAAGATAGTTACGATTTACATATCAGGTGGGTAATTTTCTACCCTGGTCACGTAGTTTTAATGCATGCAGATTTAGATATATGATCATCTTACCTTGACTCCGCTCTTATTTACTCTTGCACTTGATACCTTATCGTTGGCTGTTAAACTCCATTGCTGTTATCATGTTTCACTTCATCATAATTAGAAGTTATATATATATGTGATGTAAGTAACCTAGAATTTGTTTAGTTAAGTGCAAATAGTAAAGTCCGGATGATGACCTGATTGTAAATTGGGCAAAAAGGTCATCCGTAGGTAGATAATGCCTTGAACCTAGGGTTATTCTAGTACCCTTAGGTTGCATGTTTATCGCCGACCATGTATTGTGTAAATGATCAGGTGAATGGTACTTAGTGTGTCGCTACGGACCGGTGGTCCTAGCTTGTTATAATCAGTTGAGTACGACTCTCTACAGGATAGAGAGTGCGTCGATCAGTAAGTACGACTCTCTACAGGATAGATAGTACGTCGATCAGGTAAGTACGACTCTCTACAGGATAGAGAGTGCGTCGATCAATAAGTATGACTCTCTATAAGATAGAGAGTGTGTCGATCAGATGAGTATGACTCTCCACAGGATAGAGAGTGCCTCCATCAGTTGAGTACGACTCTCTACAGGATAGAGAGTGCGTCGATTAGATTGGTATGACTCTCTACAGGATAGAGAGTGTTATGATCAGTTGAGTATGACTCTCTGCAGGATAGAGAGTGCGTTGATCTGATTAGTATGACTCTTTGTAGAATAGAGAGTCTGTGGTGGATGTCTATTTGTGACAGAGCATTCATGTCATTTGCATGCATGTTGGCGATATGGTCTCCCTTATGGTTAAGAGGGTCGTCAGTCATCCTACCTCCACGGTTACTCATAGGAGAAGTAACCAGTGTGAGGGCAGAGCATTGTGGTGCCACACTCTACCACTATAGATGGTGGTAGTGGGATTTGTGTGTCGTAGTCCTGCGTATGTGACACTCGACCACTCATGGGTAGTGACTGTCGGAGTGGCCAACAACAGGGACCCCCATCGTGTAGCTTACTTTTCACGCTTATATGCTACTCGATCATACTGCCCACTCGGCCACTCGAGAGTTGTGGTTGGTGTTGAGTTGAGATAGTTGTCATGCTCGAGCCACCGAGGCCACACTGGGGTCGTGGTAGCTTTAGGGTGAGCCGACATGACCATGCATGTTGCATTGTTGTGACTTATGACATTTTTGCATATTACTATATATATACATATATGCATGTATATATATATATATATATATATATATATATATATATATATGGTTGATTGTGATTAGTATATATATATAGATGCAGTCTATATATATATTCTTGTTGTGATGTTGAATTTGATTGTACTATGCTTGTTGCATTTGATTGTACATCATCTTCATACATGCTACTCGCATTTGTTATATGGTTGTGTCAGATACCTGTATAGTTGTTGGCCGGACCATTAGATACCTTTGACCAGTATTTATGAAGTTGTATGGTTTAGACCAAATTTCCTGTGATATATACATATATTGTGGATATGTGCCCAGATTGGGTAGGTGTAGCGTAGAAAACATTCAGGTATGTCTGCATTTTACGTTATTCATTTGGTCAGAAAGGTATATGCATGTATATATTTATCATGCTGATGTTTACCTGATGTACTTGTAGATTTTTATATTGAATTACATGTGATATTTGATATATACATATTTTTCCTATTACCTGTTGAGTTTTACTCACCACCACGGACCCTGAGTTTTTCTGTCGCCAAGGTAACAGGTAGTCGACTTCGTGATGGACTTAGAGCACGGCTAGCTGGCATCGTCTCATCTCAACTCTGAGAGTCTGGGTTTTTGGGTTATCGTTGGTGTTCCGATATGTCTTTGGTTTTTATGTGATGATTGTAGTCTATGACTATTGTTGTTGTATCTTTCTTTTCTGGTTTTGTTATGGTGGTTCTTAGTTTTAGTGTTAGTCATACCGGTATGTATGTGTGTGGGATTGTATTGTTGTTGTGTTGTTTCCGTTGTATTTTGATGTGTTATTATGGTTACATTTGTTTAGATATATATATATATTGTTGTTGTTGTGGCCTACGGGCCCTGTATTAAAATGATATGTTGTCACGTACAGGGGAGATGTCGTCCGTTTGCTTTTCGGCATGACATTCTCTCGGGGCGTGACATTCTTAGTGGCTTCCCTAGGTTTCTTCGAAACCCTAGCCACTAGGCACTTACCATGGTCAACTCTAGGGATGACTTCCCTTGTGACCTTGGTTTTCCTAAACCTAGATTTAGTTCCATAATCAAATGGAACATTGTGGTAGGTCTCCTTGGGCTTAGGTTTGTGACTCAAACCTTTCTTGTCTTTGGATGACTCTTGTCTCCTAGGACTTTGACTTTGACTCCTAGATCCCATATTTTGACCATTTGACTCATGCATTTGATTTTGTATAATCTTAAGGGTCTTTTCTAATTTCTCAAGTTTTGATCTCAAAACTTGATTTTCTAGCTATAATTGCCCAATTTTTGAGTTCTCATTTATTCTTTGGGCATTGTTACATTTCTTAGGCATATGTCTACCCTTCTTAGGGTTAATGCCTAAATGGTCCTCTACCTTCCTAATGGTTTCCCTAGATAGGATTTTTCTAAGGACATTAGTCCCAAATTTCTCCTTAGTTCTAAGGTTATAACTCTTAGCACCTAAACAAAGATATTTGTTATTCCTAGCATGCTTTTCAAGAACAATAGCAAGAGTGTTTAAATTATTTCTAGCATGCTTTTTGACACTAAAATTAGAAGATGCATTATTGAATTTTATCTTAGGGTTTGACTTAGAGGCATCCCCTACATTTGATGCTTCTTCTTTTATCCTAGGGCATTGGCTTCTATAGTGCCCCTTTTTATGGCATTCGAAGCAAATGACATGATCCTTGCTCTTTTAACTTTGGGCACTGGTTTCCTTGGTCTTTGGCACGACTTGTACCGTCTTTTTGACCTTCTTCAGACACTTGCTCTTATAGTATCTAGCTTCCCTACACTCAAAACATATTATATGAATTTTATTATTGACATATGTATTTGAGTTACCTAGGGTAGTGGTGGAATTTTGAGCTTCTTCAACTCTTCCGGATGTTGAAAGCTCTTCTTCTTGCTCCGGCATGAAAATTGGCCTAATCTCCTCCCCCTCAATTCTAGAGGTGGAGGCTTCTCCTACTTCTTCCACCTCCTCTTCCTCCTTGGATGTCGAACACTCCTCGACCTCCGAATCCTCACTTTCTTGTGAGGATGAGTTTGCTTCTTCGGCCTCCTCCGATTGAGCCAATGAACATTCCTCTTCTTCCTCTTCTTCTTGGACTGGTTGTGGGTTCTCATGGAATCTTGTCACTTGGCTCCATAGCTCCTTGACATCCATGTAATCCCCTACCTTGTACAAAATGTCATTAGGGATTAAATCACTCAAGAATTTTATTACCTTTGTATTTTTCTCAAATTCTTGAAGTTGTTCCCCGGTCCACTTCTTCATTTTGAGGAAACCTCCCTTTGACCTTCTTGGATAATTAAATCCTTCCATCAAGATGGCCCATTCTTCAAAGTCCCTCATCATGATGAAGTCTTCAATCCTTCCCTTCCATGAATTGAAGTCTTCTCGTTCATAGAGTGCGTACGGGACCGGAGTGTTAATGTCCCATCCTAGTCTTTCTTCAAAATCCATCTTCTTCTTCACCCTCTAGCGGTGCTCTCTTGTCAGTTAGTCCAAATGAAGAGCAGCCTCTCTTTGATACCACTTGTTGGGGAATGGATCGTCGCTAGAGGTGGGGAGGGGGGAGTGAATAGTGTGTACGTTGCGTCTTGATGGATTTCGATTGTACTCGCCTATGATTGTTATACTCAGTAGAATGTATAAATAATACAAACAAACACAAATACATAAGATATAACGTGGTTCAGAACCTTAGGATTCCTACTCCACAGGTTGAGCTCAATGAGCTCTAGTGATGCACTCACCACTAATAAATACTTCTTCTCAAAACAATCCGGAGGCAGAGAAACCTCATACAAACGATTACAACAGTAATATGAAATACAACAAGTAAATATGAAAGACAAATAAAAAAAACTTTACAACACTTTGCTTTGAATGTTTGCTTGTTGATCGCCTTGGACTAGCCTTGAAGGTCTGGATTACAGCAGCAAATCCCCTCCAAATCACCCAAGTAAATCGCCGTCAAATCCTCCCATCCAAGCTGTTTTATAACCTTCGTCAGGCTGATTTCACGCCTCGCAGTCAACTGTCATAAGACCCCAGTCGACTGCCAATAGTACCATTGTGAGACAACAGTTTAATCTACGTCGACATCCAAGCCAATGGTTATATTGACAATCGATTGTCATAACCCATCGATCGCCCGCAGCGTGTCGATTGACTAGTAGGCATTCTGCTCCTGCAACGACTAGCGATCCAACTCCCTCCATGACGGTGCCCAATCGGCGATCGATTTCGTGCCATTTCACTAAGTCGACTCGGCTCATTCAAGTGTGAAAATACTTGACGATCGGTAGTCCAAAGCCTCGATCATTAACCTCAAACATGAGGTTTAACCCCAAGTATGATGCCCTCTTACTTGCTAGACCACCCTTAGCCTAGATCTAAGCCTTCTAGTCATCTCCGTCAGTCTTACGCCTATCGGATCCCTCCAAGTCATCAATGACTTGTTCATCCATATGCTAGCCTTCAGGTGCTTTCATCGACTATTGTCATGCTAAGCTGATCTACACTGCCAAGACACATTGAGCTTATGCTGCTAAGACTCCCACTTGGACTTTACTCCGCCAACCATTGGACTTATGCTGCCAAGACTCTCGCTTGGACTTTACGCTGCCAATATCAAACCTTGGACTTTCCAATAGTCAAGTACCCATGACTTGGACTTTCCTTGCCAACCCATGTTGGACTTTTCAATTGCCAAGACTCAAGCTTGGACTTTCCCTTGCTAAGACTCATGCTTGGACTTTCCATGTCAAGTACCCAAGACTTGGACTTTCTATCATATGGTCAATCTCATGTCAACCATATAGTCAAACAATGGTCAAACCATCATCAAACATCAAAATACCACTCGAGTCAAATTCGAGTTCGACCAATCATGACCCGGGTTGATTGCACCAACAATCTCCCCAAAATATTGTTAACATCAATGTCAAACATCAAAACACTACTCGAGTCCAACTTGAGTCTGGTCAATCGTGACTTAGACCGATTGCACAAATAGTGGTGTGCATCACTAGAGCTCACCCCGTGGAGTAAGAACCCTAGTTTTGAACCACGTTAAATCCCTCATATTTGTGTGCTTGTGTGTGTTTATTCTTGTTGTGCATTTTATTTATATATTCTGCTGCACACTAACTTATTATAGACAAGCATGCGATCCATCAAAAGCGAAAAAAAACTATTCATCCCCTCTAGCACGATGTCATAGATCCTACATATATTATATTCCTAATCTTGCCTTAAATCTTGTCTTAGTTGGTCAATTATGTGATTCTGGTTTCTCAGTTTCTTTTACTGCATCTTCATGTTATGTGTAGGATCCACAGTCCCAGAAGCAGATTGGGATAGGTCGTAGATAGGGAGATGTATGTATTGGAAGAGCTGAAAATTTTAGATGTTACAACTTCTAGTGTTGATTTGTCATCCTTTTGGTTAAGCTCTACTTCTTCTAATTTTTATTTGTGGCATTCTCGTTTTGGAAATGTTTCTTCTTCTCGTTTAAAATACTCAGCTTCTATGGGAAATTTAGGAAAATTACAACCTCATGATCTTTTAGATTATTGCGGTTGCAAATTGATAAAAAATTTTGCTTTACCTTTCTGTAGAAGTATTTATGTTTCTCTTGCATTGTTTTAGTTGGTTCATTCTGATGTGTGGAGTCCATCTCCTATTCTTACAAATGGTGGATCCTACTACTATGTTTCCTTTATTGATGATTATACTCGTTACACTTGGGTCTATCTTATGAAACATCATTTGATTTTCTTGATATCTATCATATGTTTCGTGTTATGGTCAAAACTCAATATAATGTTGTTATTAAATGCTTTCGACGTGATTTGGGTGGTGAATACACATTCAATCTTTTTTTTGAACTACTTACCTCAGATGGTACATTTCATCAAAGTCCTTCTACTGAAACTCTAAAACAAAATGGTCTTGCTGAAAGAAAACATAGACATATTGTTGAAACTGCATGTTCTCACCTGTTATCTGCATATGTTCCTAGTGAATTTTGGGGGGAAGCTATTCTTACTGCAATTCATTTTATCAATAGATTTTCATCTTCTGTTACATCCGGTTTGTCTCCTTTTGAAAAACTTTATGGTTATGTTCCTAATTATTCTATCTTAAGAGTTTTTGGATCTACATGTTTTGTCATTCGTCCTCATGTTGAGCGTAGTAAGCTTAGTTCTTGGTCCGCTCTTTGTATTTTTCTTAACTACGACGAGGGTCAAAAGGGATACAAATCCTATGATCCAGCTAGTCAAAAACTTTATGTCTGGCATCATATTGTTTTTCTCGAACATATTTTATTCCCTTTGACACTCCTAATCTTCAAAAATCGTATCTCACTCATATTGATCCCTTTTAATTTGTACTGACTCCAATGAGATGTCATATCATATTTCCTAACAATTAGATCACCCTAGCACTTCTTCTTCTAATGATGCTACTTGCATGATTGACACTCATATAGATTCTTGTCAACAACTTACAAATAATCCCTCTACTCCCCATGATGCTCTAGTGATAGCAGTCCTCCTCCTCGTTACCCTTAATGATCTCGTAAGTTCACTCAACTACCTGATTTTGTGTATTCTACTTATTCTAGTTCTTTCTTTCTTTTTTGACTTCTATTCACCAATTGTCTGAGCCCTCCTCTTATAGAGAGGTTGCTATTGATCCTCTTTGGCAGGATATGGCGGAAGAACTTTCTACTTTGTATCAAACAGGTACTTGAGATCTTGTTCCTCTTCCTTTGGGGAAGCATGCGATTGGTTCTCAATGGGTGTATAAGATCAAAACTAAATCTAATGGATCAGTTGAGTGGTATAAAGCTTGTTTGGTTGCTAAAGGATTTTCTCAACAGTATGGTATGGATTATGAAGAAACTTTTGCTCCAGTTTCTAAACTTGTTACGATTCGTACTATCATTATAGTTGCATCAGTTCGTAAGTGGTTTATTTTCTAGATGGATGTTGAAAATATTTTTTTAAATGGAGATCTTTAAGAAGAAGTTTACATGATGCCTCCACCAAGTGTCACTCACAACCCTGGTGAAGTTTGTAGACTAAAGAAAGCTCTTTATATCCTAAAACAAGCTCCTCGAGCTTGGTTTGACAAGTTCTCCATTGTGATTGCATCTCTTGGCTTTCTTCTTAGCAGCAACACTTTGTCTTTGAAGACCTGAAATGCAGCAACACTTCGCCTTAAAATCACCAAAGAACCATTGTTGAAGAAGCTCCTCGTGCCCTCCATTTAAAGTCACGCATCGGGCTAATTTTCGCTAAGTAATCGACTGACCTTATCCACCAATCGATTGCTCACCTATTCGTTGTCTCACAACGGACTAATACACGTTGGATTCTTTCCGACCAATCGACTACCCTTACCTAGCATTCAACTATCATAGACACCAGTCGACTATCATGAGTCAACAGTCAACTACGAACCTTTATGTGCCCTGTCCACTTATGACTAGTTGACCGCCATCCCTAGCAGTCGACTGCCAGTGACTAGTCAACTGATGCAAGCCACCAGTCGACTAGCAGAGCCACATGTCAGCAGTCGAGCCTCAGTTGACTACTTGACCACTCGATTGAGTCATAACCCTAGTTGATTGCTCGAGTCAACTAAAGCTCCTGAGTGTCGTGCACTCGACCAGTAGACTAGTCAATACCACCATTCGACTGGTAAATCTCAAAACTGAGGTTAAACCCAAGTATAATCCCCTCATACTTGATACTCATCCTATGCTTAGACCTAAGCCTTCCAGCCACCTCCATCATCCTCATGCCTTTAGGGTCCATCCTAGTCCTTCACGACTCTTTCACCCTTTACGCTAATCTTCAAGTGCTTCTATCGGCTTCGTCATGCCATTGGATACCCTTAGCCTAGACCTGAGCCTTCAAGCCATTTTCATCAGCCTTAAGCCCTTGGTTCGAGTCCACGACTCCTCACCCTTAGCTCTAGCTTTCAAGTGCTTTCGTCGGCTATGTCATGCTAATAGATCTCCTTTGTCGAGAGGTCGCACCTCCGGGACTTCCACTGCCAAGTCTCCATACTTGGACTTTCATTGTTAAGACTACACATTTGGACTTATACGACCAAGACTACACCCTTGGACTTTTCCTTTGCCAAGTATTCATACTTGGACTTTCCCTTGCCAAGACTCGACCCTTAGACTTTTCCTTGCCAATCTATACTTGGACTTCTCCATTGCCAAGAATCTATTCTTGGACTTCTCCTTGCTAAGTCTCTGAACTTGGACTTCCACTCGAGTCTCCCTCGAGCTTGGTCAACCTTTGACCTGAGGTCGATTGTTCTAATAATCTCCTCATAACAATCTCCTCCATATGCCCCTGGATATCTCAATCATCCACTAGTCATATGGTCAACATATGGTCAAACCATATTGTTAAACAATATGTCAACCCATTGTTAAAGCCTATTGTCAAACATCAAAACCTTACTCGAGTCCCACTCGAGTTTGGTCAGTCGTGACCTGGGACAATTGCACCAACACTAGTGACATAACATGGCCACATGACCTTACTTCCACCGTATCAAGGTTGATTCGAGAAAAGTTGCCCGAGGATTTATAATTATTCAAGTGCTTATGAGTGCCCGAGTGTTGGTGAGCTTAGGAGTCAAGTGACCATTAAGGTATAGCGAACTGTAACTAATACGGTGGAAGTGATGAAGAAGAAATTCGAAGGCCTCTACAAGGTCCTTAAAGAAGTGTTGGGCAACAAGGTGGAGAAGAATGTGGTTGTTTATGATCACGTGGTCGACTCACCTTATTGTTTAGTCACTAGGGAATATGGATGGCTTGTGTGTAGGTTTTGCAAAAAGTTATGAACTACTTTGCATTAATTTATAGAGTGTAAATAAAACTGTAAAACAAACTTACAGTGAGTTCGTCGGATATTGTCGAGCTTCCAAAGAGGATATGTTCCTTGAGGAAATCTTCTAGGTTGAAGCTTGTTTTCTGAAGAATGATCACAAAATGTACCATCCTTACTCTTCCACAAACCAAATCCTTCTTGCCTTGGATATTCCACAACCTTGACACATAGTCTCAGTATCCATAGACTGATGCCAATGGTCTCTCTAATCCCCCCCCCCCTCCCCCCACCCCATCACTTTGACACTCCTTTATAGGGTGTCAGTGCACTGCTCCATAAGCAATACGTGCACACATTGCCATATATACGTGCACATGTTGCCATACGTGCAACGTGTGTAAGCAGTTACAATAACTTTCGACATCTCCCATGTGTCCAATTTAAGCCACAAAGGCAAATGGTCACAAAGACCATTAATACAGAGGTTTCTAGTCATAAAGACTAATAGAAAATAGGTCAGATAGTTATAAAGACTAATTGAGCAACATCCAATTCATACTTTTAGAAAAATAATTCGTGCGACAACATACTGAGCAATCAATACTAAGAAAGCTGTTACACCTTACATTGCTGCTCATTGAGCGATCAATACTAAGTAAGTTATTATACCTTAGTCGATCACAAAATGGTACACAATCACTTATCAAATGACACACAACCTTTATTCAGGTGGCACACAGTCATTTTCCTAAAGACATACACACCTTTCTATTTACCCAGATTAAAATATTGACATCAATATGAATATCTCTAATCTCTCGTAATGACCATCATGTCAAGAGCATGTTCCATATTCCCAATATTCACAATTCATTTATGTACACAACAAAAATGAGTTGACCAGTGAATAAACTTCAAAAGATGTAAATCTATTTAATCTTCCTTTTTAGCTTGAATCTGTTCATTTTAATCAGTCACTGTCCTAGTCATATTCTATAGACCGAATCATTCATAGTCAATAGGTTTACATACTAAAGTAGTAGACCATGATTAAAACTTCAAGTAGACAGTTAAATAGTCACTCAGGACAAATGCTGAGATTAATATATAATCTCAAAAGGCTCACATAGTAGAGAAGAAGAGATCTATTCTTCTACTATGCTTATTGTCGACATAACACATATGGTATGAATCACATGCTACGATGTTATTCTTTTTACTTATAAAGAGTGCATATTTTTCTCAAATTAATATAGTACAAATTTCGATTTAGATATTCTCAATGCCTAATCCAGAATTCAACACATAAATTCTAATATGGCTTCAAATGGGTTTAGTAAATGGTGGGTTCATTTACTGCGATCATTAACCAACAAATGATCTCATCTTGACACAAATATCAAGACGATCCCAGCTTATAGGTATGTTTCTCTATACATAGAGCTTCATAAGCTATCCTATAAACACTAGTCTTATCTCTATTCATACTTAACAAATAGAGATGATTGCCATGTGCATGAGAGGATCAATCTCAACCTGCTAACATGCTCACCGAGATTTTATTAGAATGTAATAATAAAACATACACCGAATAGATTATGACATTTCATACAATCAAATTATAATATCCGATTGTCATTATAATATTATTACATTCTCCGAAGTCTCATAGACTTTACATGTTCATAAAATGACTCTCTAGTCATTGAATTAGTGATGAGTGTGAATCATACACATTATATTTTAGGATTTATTTACCATATTTTTCTAGTGTTTCATTCACATAGCATGCATAAAACCTTGCATTAACTTTTCTTTTATCTTTTCAGTTCAGATAACTACGATTTCTATATATTTACTCTCAAGAGGGACAAAAGAAGGCATAATAGAGTCATAGAGGGAAACCATGATGAAACAGAGAGCAAACGGAGCCACAACGCCCATTTTTCGGACTTCCTAGTGTCCAACATGCCCAAGGCATGCTAGAGGCATGCCCATGCCTAGTTCTTTCAGCACGCCCGATTCTCGGGCGTGCCAGGTCTCCATAGCACCTGGCACACCCAGGCTAGGCCAAATGGCATGGTCATGTCATGGGATAACTGAAATCCCAACTTTCCTTAGACTGTTCCAAATTTCTCGCAACTAGCTTTCCGATTTTCTCGCCAGAAAAGTCTATAAAAAGGCCCCGAGCCAAGGATAAAATCATTTTAAATTCCAAAAATCTTGGATATTTTGGAGGAGGTTGGAGATTTGGGATACTATCAAGGCATGAGTTGCGGAGCTGTGGAGAAAGAGCCCCAAGCCGGAGGAAGTCTTCAATCAACATCGATAAACTCATTTTTTCTTTTTTCTCTTCTTTACTTTTGTCGAATGTCTTGTTGTACTTCGTCTCTATCTTCCTTCCGAACCATGAAGTAGTTCTCCTCAATCTTAGGATGAGGGAGTAGCTCTTTGTTTATTCGTCTTGGATTTTCATAACTCTTTTTTTATCGATTGTGAACTTCTTGAATTAGATTTACGGTACATATGGTTTATCTTGCGAATTTGCTGATCACCTATTTACATGTTTCTTCTAATTCTGATTTTGTAAAACTAATCATGAGAAGTTATAGCGATTGAAGGATTTCAACTAGATTGATCTGTCGAGGTACTCATCACAGGTAGCCATGTTGCGAACAAGGTCAACTATGCATGAATACTTCAAAAACTATTAGAACCTCTCGAGGATCTAAACTAATATGAGGAATTATGGCAATTAAGGGTTTTCTCCTAGATTGATCCACCGGGGTATTTGTGACAAATATCTATGTTGCGAACAAGGTTAACTAGCGTGAATACCTCAAAAACTATTAAGACCTCTCGAGGATTCCATAAACTTATCCTAGAACATAACAATTTATCTAACCTTGGTTCATATGAGTAATAAGTGATAATTCTAGAATGGGTTTGCTGGGGTTCGTGACAGGTGTTCATATTGCAAATAAGTTTCTTCTAAGTGTAGGGGATCCTTGGAACGCTAGAGGGGGGGGTGAATAGCGTCGATTGGTTGCGTGATGGATTTCAATTGAGTGCTTGTCTACAATTCGTGTTAGCGCAACGGAAATAGAAATAATAAAACAAATACAACACAAACACAAGCACTACACAATCATATAACATGGTTCGGAACTGAATGGTTCCTACTCCACGGATCGAGCTCTAAAGAGGTCTAGTGATGCCACAAACACCACTAAGCAATAAACTCCTTCTCGACAACAAGTCCGAGGTGGAGAAATCTCATACAATGAATTACAATAAGTAATACAAAGTAAACAAGCAAATACAAGTGAAAATGTAAAGAACACTTTACAAACTAGGGTTTTGAGCGCTTGCTTGTCGCTTGCTTGGATGAGCTTGAAGGACCCTGAAATACACCTGCAAATCGCCATCAAATCGCCTCACCAAAGCTCCCAAAGAACCAATGTCGAAATCCTCCATGAGCTCTTCTTTAACTCGTGACGGGTCGATTTAGTCGATCGATCGACTTCCATAAGTCACCACCGATCGATGCCATCTTCTTTGTGAGACAACGGCTCAATCCACGCTGGAAAAGTTCCAACGGGACTCTCACCAGTCGACTGCCAACATTGGCAGTCGACTGCCAGCCCCGTAGTCGACTGCCCAGTCGGCTATGGAGCATTCTGTGCTCGCGACTAAACCAGCAGTCGACTGCCATCCCTTGGCAGTCGACTGCTGTCAACATCAGTCGACTGCTCCAATGAGCAGTCGACTGCCAGAGCAATTTCAGCTCTAAAATGATAGTCGAACTCTAGTCGACTCATGGCAGTCGAACCGACCAAAATGATAGTCGACAGCCAACCTCAAACATGAGATTTTAACCCAAGTATGGTGCCCCCATACTTGCTAGATCACCCTTAGCCTAGACCTAAGCCTTTTAGCCACCTCCGTCAGTCTCGTGCCTATCGGATCCCTCCAAGTCATCCATGACTTGTTCATCCATACACTAGCCTTCAGGTGCTTCATCAGCTATTGTCATGCTAAGTTGGTCTATACCGCCAAGGCACATTGGACTTACACCGCCAAGACTCCGCTTGGACTTTACGCCTCCAATCCATTGGACTTATGCTGCCAAGACTCCCGCTTGGACTTTTCGCCGCCAATATCAACCCCTTGGACTTCTCAAATGCCAAAACTCAAGCTTGGACTTTCCCTTGCCAACACATGTTGGACTTTCCATGCCAAGACTCATGCTTGGACTCTTCCTTGCCAAGTGTCCCCCTTGGACTTTTCCAATGCCAAGTGTCCTACTTGGACTTTACATGCCAAGTACCCATGACTTGGACTTCTCATGCCAAGTACACAAGACTTAGACTTTTCCATGACAATTACATTGTCATACGTTTTTTCGAAAATCAAAACATCGCTCGAGTCAAACTTGAGTCCGATCAATCGTGACCTGGGTCGATTGCACCAATAATCTCCCCATTTTTGATGTTTGACAAAACCACATACCTTTGAGTTAGAACACTAACTCAAAACTCCTTACCAATTATCCCAAATTGGTAATTTTACTTTTCTCCCCCTTTTTGACTAACATCAAAAAGATTCTCCCCAAGGAGGTCAATGTCTCATATCAAATGAGATCTTACAATTTCCCCCTTGGTCCAAAAATACCTAGGATGCCATCAATCTTCCTAGTGATAAGTCCCATATCACTCAAGAGAGACAATCCTATAAACTCTCCAATTTCCAAATTAGGCACTCACATTCTCATTTCTCCCCCTCATGAGGAAGAAACACATCCATCATCTCATGATGGATAACTCCCCCTAAAGGCTTGCTCCTCCTTGACCATTGCACCAACAATGTCCTTGAGAAGTCCCTAAGCCTATAGGAACTCTAAACCATCAAAATTAAGGTTCAAAGTTTAACATAGAACTTTCACTCACCTTAAGATTGATACAAACCCTAAAAACTCTCCTAATCCATATCCAATGGATTTTCACCTTTTATAATGCTTCCCAAAGCATATCCTAGGGTTAGGAGTGGTTAGGAAACCTTACCATAGCTGAAATCGGGCTAAACAAACTTTGTTAACTCGAAATCAGACCTGACAGTTGACTCCTAACAGTAATCAGTCGAACTGCCCTTCATCAGTCGACTGCCATAAGTCGACAGTCGACTGATAACTGCAAACTGCAATTTTCAGATTCAGAAAACAAACTTTGATAATACATAAGTAATTCCATGTATTTTGAAAAATCGTGAAACTTCATACGTATAATACTTATAAGCAATACAATGGGTGAAAAATGTTAGAAAAATATTTTACCCATAAAATAGAAAAATTGACACAAAGTTCAAAAGTGAAGAAAAACTTCAATGTTTTAGCTCACTTTTATCAATTTCATCAATGGTGATTGCTATCAAAAGATAGACTTCACCAAGGTTTTCTAAATGGATTTTAAAATGATTTCAAAACCTTATTTTGGATCATATTCCTTGGGCTCAATGTACATGACTTGTACACAAGCTTTTCCAATGATCCACCATTGAAATAAGATGAGTTTTAGTTCAACTAGATGCAAAAACTATGCACCTTGAACTTAACTTATATCCTAGCATCTCACATGTATCTAGGGTGTATAAAATACACATACATGTCAATTTAATGTGAGATGTGAGTTTTGGTTCATATAATCTAGGGTTTCATGCACTTTTCTAAGGCAACTCTACTTGATTCCCTTATAAATGGGACTCCAAGTCATTCCATTGTCCTTAAATCAATTTCAATCAAAATTTTCTTAAATGCATGAATGATTATGGCATTAGAGATGATATAAATAAACACATGCTCATAATCATGATGTCATGGCATAAGATATAATCTAAAAATACATGACATTTATCCTTAATCCTAAACATGATCATGACATATAAATGATGAAAATGAACATGATGTCATGTCATGGCATATGGAAAATCAAAGCATGAAAAATAAGATATAAAGGTATATAATACCTAAATTTTAATATTAATTGCCTTTTGTTGGGATTAAGTTCATTTTTCCATAAAACCTAATTATCTCTCAAGTGTGCCAAAAACCCAAAATGGCACACTATGACTCTAAACCCTAAGTTGTGCCAATTTGATCAATTTATCAAACTTCTCAAATAATATTGGCACATTCTAAAATCCTTTAGGATTTAAAATCAACCCTATTTCCAAGGTATCCATAACCTTGAAAATAACCTAAAATGTCAACTTTGCTATGGTGGAGTTAACTACCTATCCAATCAAAGTTGGCACATCCTAAACCCATCTAGCGTGAATCAATCACGCTCTTAGGAACCGAAAACCTATTTGAGCTCCTAGGGTTAATTAGGTATTCCTTGGGGATGACCTCCCTAGATACCTTTCTAATGACCCTTCTAGGCTTGTTAGCCTTAGTCATTGTGATCTTGTCATGGTTAACCTTAGGGATTGCCTCCCTAGTAACCTTCTTAGTGGCCACTCTAGGTTTCTTCAAAATCCTAGCCACTAGGCATCTACCTTGGTCAACCTTAGGGATGACTTGCCTATTGACCTTGGTCTTCCTAGACCTAGATTGTGTTCCATAATCAAATAGAACACTATTATAAGTCACCTTAGGCTTAGGTTTGTGACCCAACCCATTCTTGCCCTTGGTTGACTTTTGTTTCTTGGGTCCTAGATGTTGACTTTGAGATTTTGACCCTTGACTTTGCCCATTAGACCCTTGAAATTGATTTTGCATCTTATTGAGGGTCTTTTCTAATTTCTCAAGCCTTGACCTCAAGGCTTGGTTTTTCAATTCTAATTGCCCAATTTTAGAATTTTGATTTGGTTTTTGGGCATGAGACTTCTTAGGCATATGCCTAGTCCATTTAGGGTTGAGACCTAGATGCTCTTGTACCTTTCTAATGGTCTCCCTAGGTAGGATTTGTCTAGAATTGTTTGACCTAGGAAGGACGTTTCTAGGGACATTAGTCCCAAATTTCTCCTTCTTTGAAAGATAGACATTTTTGGCTCCTAAACAAAATTCCCTATGTCTATCATGCTCTTTGTGATAAATAGCAAGATTGCTAAAATTATTTCTAGCATGATTTTTACTATAATTTAAGGAACGAGTATTGTTTAAATATACCTTAGGGTTTGTCCTAGAGGCTCCCCCTACTTGTGATGCTCCATCTTGTCCCTTCTTCTTCCCCCTTGGGCATTGACTCCAGTAATGCCCTTTTGAATTGCACTTGAAGCATATGACATGCTCCTTGCTCTTTTGACTTTGAGCACCGACATCTTTGACCTTTGTGTTGACTTTTGGTGCCGGAGGAGTTTTCCTAATCCGTTTCGGACACTTGCTATTGTAGTGCCCGGTTTCCCTACACTCAAAATATATTATATGCATTTTATTATTAACACATATGTTTGAGTTACCTAGTGTGGTTGTGATGGTCGGAGTGGAATTTTGAGCTTGCTCTTCCTCTCTACCAGATGTAGATGGTTCTTCTTGTCGCTCCGGTATTGAGGATGCCCTAATCTCCTCCCCCTCAATCCTAGAGTGGAGGTCTCCTCTTCTTCCACCGATCCAGAAGTTGACTCCCTATCAACCTTCAAATCCTCAAGCTCTTTGGATGATGATGTACTTGCTTCTTTTTTAGCTTGAGAGGGTGAGCACTCTTCTTCTTCTTCTTCTTGAACCGATGACAAATTTTCATGGAGCTTTGCCACTTGGCTCCATAGCTCCTTGGCATCTACATAATTACCTAACATACACAAGATATTGTTAGGCATTAAATCAATTATAAATTTTATCATCTTATCATTTTTCTTGGAGGCTTGTACTTGCTCTTCGGTCCATCTCTTCTTCTTGAGGAACCCTCCCTTTGGTCCTATTGGATAGCTAAATCCCTCCATCAAGATGGACCATTCTTCAAAATCTCTCATCATAATAAAATCTTCAATTCTTCTCTTCTAAGAATTGAAGCCTTCTCGTCCGTATAGGGTCTAGGGCACCAGTGTGTTGATGTCCCAACCTAGTCGTTCTTCCAACTCCATCTTCACCCTCTAGCGTGCTCCCTTAGTTGTTAAACTTCAAGAGCGGCCTGACTCTGATACCACTTGTAGGGGATCCTTGGAACGCTAGAGGGGGGTGAATAGCATCGATTGGTTGCGTCATGGATTTCAATTGCGTGCTTGTCTACAATTTGTGTTAGCGCAGCGGAAATAGAAATAATAAAACAAATACAACACAAACATAAGCACTGCACAATCATATAATGTGGTTCGGAACCGAATGGTTCATACTTCACGGATCAAGCTCTAAAGAGCTCTAGCGATGCCACAAACACCACTAAGAAATAAACTCCTTCTCGACAACAAGTCGGAGGTGGAGAAACCTCGTACAATGAATTACAATAAGTAATACAAAGTAAACAAGCAAATACAACTGAAAATGTAAAGAACACTTTACAAACTAGGATTTTGAGCGCTTGCTTGTCGGTTGCTTGGATGAGCTTGAAGGACCCTGAAATGCACCTGCAAATCGCCTTCAAATCGCCTCACCAAAGCTCCCAAAGAACCAATGCCGAAATCCTCCACGAGCTCTTCTTTTTAACATGCATCGGGTTGGATTTTCGTCGATCAGTTGACTGCCATAAGTCACCAGTCGACTGATGCCACTATTGCTGTGATACAACGGCTCTATCTATGCTGGAAAAGTTCCAACGGAACTCTCATCACCGATCATTGCCAACATTGGCGATCAGCCTCAGTCCGATCGTCATCGGCTATGGAGCATTCTGCTCGCGACTAAACCAAAAGAATCGGCAGTCCCTTGGCGATCATCGCCCAATGAGCAAACGATTGCGAGCAATTCCAGCTCTAAAATGACAATAACTCTAGTCGACTCACGGCCAATGGCGGAATCCCTCAAACATGAGGTTTTAACCCAAGTATGGTGCCCCCATACTTGCTAGATCACCCTTAGCCTAGACCTAAGCCTTCTAGCCACCTCCGTCAGCCTCATGCTTATCGAATCCCTCCAAGTCATCCATGATTTTTTTATCCATACACTAGCCTTCAGGTGCTTTCGTCGGCTATTGTCATGCTAAGTTGGTCTATACCGCCAAGGCACATTGGACTTACACCGCTAAGACTCCGCTTGGACTTTACGCCGCCAATCCATTGGACTTATGCTGCCAAGACTCCCGCTTGGACTTTACACCACCAATATCAACCCCTTGGAATTCTCAAATGCCAAGACTTAAGCTTGGACTTTCCCTTGCCAACACATGTTGGACTTTCTATGCCAAGACCCATGCTTGGACTCTTCCTTGCCAAGTGTCCCCCTTGGACTTTCCTAATGCCAAGTGTCCCACTTGGACTTTACATGCCAAGTATCCATGACTTGAACTTCTCATGCCAAGTACACAAGACTTGACTTTTCCATGACAATTACATTGTTTGTCGAACATCAAAACATCGCTCGAGTTAAACTCGAGTCCGGTCAATCGTGACCTGGGCCGATTACACCAACACTAAGAGCACTGTGAAAGTAGATATCAAGTTAGGTGAATACATCGGATTAATCTTGGAAGAGACATCCGATAGCCTTAGATAAATTTCCTTCAAGAATACACATCGATATAATAGAGAACTGCCAAGACAATAGACATTGTAGCAAAACCAAAGTCCTAAGGTTGCTTCTTAATTTCATCCTTTAATCATTTCTCGATCGCTTGCTTCCCTTCCTTATCCAACTACCATTCAAATATTTATTTTTCTAGATAATCTTTTCTTGCACTTATTCGGTACTTGACCAATATCTATGGGATCGATATTTTTATTACTTGACGATGACCGTGCCCTTGTGATTGACCACATCAAGTTTTTGGTGTCGTTGTCGGGGATTGCGTCAATATCAATTTGATTGCAATTTTATTAATCTAGATTTTTATTTATTTTTTGTTTTCAGTTTTTATTTTTATTATTTTATTTATTTCATCTACCATACTTACTTTCATTGGAGTCGCAGTCTACTAGGGACTTGACAATGCTAGATCCTGAAATAGAAAGAACTCTCCTCGCTAGACGAAGACTTCTAAAGTGATAAGAAGAAACTCCAACCTTTAAAATGGTGACAAACAAAGAAAACAAACCTTTACGCGATTACGCAGCACCAAGTACAAGGGGGCTAAGATCAAACATCCGAAAAGCTCCAATAGAAGCAAATAATTTCGAACTGAACCCCACACTTCTATCCATGATTCAACAACATCAACTTGGAGGGACGACTTCATAGGACCCTAATATACATTTAGAGGTATTCTTATAATTCTGTGAAACTTTAAAATTTAATGGAGCCTCTGTAGATGCGATCAGACTGCGATTATTTCCCTTCTCTTTACTGGACAAAGCAAGAGCATGGTTGCATTCTCTTCCTACGGATTACATTACAACATGGGATTAGTTAGAAAAAAAAATTCTGGACAAATATTTTTCGCTAAGCAAAACAACAAATCTCCACAATAAAATCACAAATTTCATACAAAAGACAAAGAATCACTTTTTGAGGCTTGGAATAGATTCAAAGGGTTGTTGCAAACAATGTCCACACCACGGATTGGAGAGATGGTGAAGGGAAGAAGCTTCGCTTCTCTCTTCGCTTCGGTCGCTTGTGCATGGCGATCCCATCTACATCCCCGGATTAAAAAAAAATAATCCAAGACGAAGACGGAATACCCAAGCAATTGATCCATCATCGTGCTATTCGATTAGAGTGGTTTCTTGAACAAACTTATTGTTCAAGCAACCTAACTCTTTTCCTTGATTAGCCCTGGAATAGATGATGTACGGATCGCTGGTTTTTGTGTTTATCTTCGGGGTCCAAGTAAATTAGCCATATGCAATTACATACATAATACAAAGAAACAAAGGGAAACCAAAACAAGAATTATACCTCTTGTTTATCTTTTGGTCTTCTATTGTATGTCCTATCCTCCTCTTGGATGTTGTGTGGGCAACGATCCTCCAAGAGTTGAAGCCTCCTAGATCACGATCTTCCTTTCCTTGTTCGCTCCAAAAAAAGGAAGATAATAATCTCCCTTCTTCTCCTATCTAGTTCTGGACACAATCTCTTTGGAGAAAGATCAAACCTCTTTCTCCTCTTTGTTGTTGCCGCCGACCACCAAGTAGAGGGAGAGGAATTTTGGTTGCCGACCAAGAGCTCCAAAGGAAGAACCTTCACTCTTGTTGCCGCCGGCCAAGGAGAAATATAGGAAGAGGTATAGGCGCCGGCTAAAGTGAGGAGGAAGAGGATGGGCGCCGGCTACACCTTAGGAAGAAAAGAAAACAAACCCTAACCCTTCCACTTGTTGCCGCCCAAGCCTTTTCCTAAACCCTAGCCACCCAAGCCAATGGAAGAAAAACCTAATCTCTAAAAGATGTTCTCCACGCCTAAGCCCTTAGCCCTCCTTTTATAGAGCTAGGCTTAAGCCTCCTTTCAATCTCCACCGTCGGATCTAGGGATTCAATTCCCACCGTCGGATTTAGGGTTTCATTTTCCACCGTCGGATCTAGGGATTCAATTCCCACCGTCGGATTTAGGGTTTCATTTTGCACCGTCGGATCTAGGCTTTCATGAGGTTTTTAATAGGCTACAATAGGGACTATGAGGAGGAGTTGGATCTTGACCACCCAATGGATCCGACCCACATAAAATTCGATCCATTAATGATAATCCATTCCACTAGAGGATTATCATTGATCTACCTCACTAACCACCATAAATAAATATTGGCTTCATATATTAATTGTACAAATATCTCCCCGTGTTTAAGATATCGAATGTCTGTCAATTAATTAATTTACTGACAATTAATTAATCAACATCTAACTTTATGAGTAGTACCACTCAACCTTATCATCATGCCGGACCAAGTCCACATGCAGGGTTTACATAATGATCCTTATGAGCTCCTCAAGTGGACATCATCATCCTAATATATAGGACACAGTTTCCTCCTATAATCAACGACACACCATGTAAATAATATCATTTCTCAACTTGCCGAGCCTATCGATTTAATCTATAAATCTCGTCCATTGGTAAATCAAAAAAATAAATACTAAGTACATGTGCCCATTATTAGATTGGGATTAAGAGCATGTACACCATAATATCCGAGGTCCGATTCAATTATGTAGTCAGCAATAAATCGAATCACCTCTAAGTCAATCCTGCTCAATACATAAAAAGTGTACTAGTATAATTCTATGATCAAGATAAACCAATACCAAATCACACTACAACCATATCAATGGTTTGTCCAAAACCATCTCGGTTGTGAGCCTCTACTTTTACTCTACAAGGAACTGATAACATGATCTCCCGTGTGACACTACACACCATGTTATCTACAATGTAATGTATTAGACAATATGCATAACCATAAATATATAAATAATGATCATGTGATTCTTATTTCATAAATAAAGATGTTCATACAAAAGATAGACTTTTCAGTATACATCCCAACATTCTCCCACTTATACTAAAAGACTATGTTGTTCTCATTCTGCCATACATCTTATTCCCATTCCCTCCACATGCCTATCAAAAGCTCTCGCTTGAAGAGCCTAAGTGAAAGGATCTACCAGGTCATCCTCTGATGCAATCTAGGCGACAACAACTTGTACCTCCTTTACGATCTCTCGTATCATGTGGTACTTGCGCTCTATGTGTTTACTTGCCTTATGAGCTCGTGGTTCCTTCGAGTTTACAACTGCACCACTATTATCACAATAAATTGTGATAGTTCTGGGCAAATCAGGAATCACATCCAAGTCCATCAAGAAGTTCCTGAGTCATACAACTTCTTTGGTCGCCCTCGTGAGGCTACCACATACTCAAATTTTCCATGGTGGAGTCCGCCACACATTTCGCTTGACACTCCTCCATACAATGGCTCCACCTCCCAAAGTAAACACAAACCCGAGGTAGACTTATCAAGTATCCCTATTTGATTGAAAAGTCGAGAATCATGTAACCCAGAGTAATTGATCTGCCTGGTATACCAGCATATAATCCCTAGTCCTTCTCAGGTACTTCAATATATGTTTTACCGTAGTCCAATATCTCTGTCCTGGATTACTCTGATATCTGCTAACCATACCCACGGAAAAGCAGATATCCGACCTCGTACATAGCATAGCATACATGAGGTTTCCTACTGCCGAAGCATAAGGAACCGCCTTCATCTCCTCTATCTCCTTTGATGTTCTAGGACACATCTCTTTAGATAAAGGTACTCCATGCCTAAAAGGTAGAAAACCTTTCTTGGAGTTTTACATGCTAAAACGAGCCAAAATTGTGTCTATGTATGAAGCTTGAGATAAGCACAACATCCTTTTCCTGCGATCCCTTATAACCTTGATCCCAAGGATGTGTCTCACTTCTCTCAAGTCCTTCATATCAAACTGTTTGGACAACCATACTCTTACGTCCTATAACACCTTGACATTGTTGCAAATTAACAAAATGTCATCTACGTATAGTACAAGAAATACCACTACGTTTCCGTTACATCTCTTTTTTACACAAGACTAATTCGGAATTTGAATAAATCCATAAGATTGGATTACCTCATCAAAGCGGATGTTCCAAGATCTCGAAGCCTGTTTCAATCCATAAATGGATCGATTAAGCTTGCACACAAGATGCTCTTTTCCCTTTACAATGAATCCCTCTAGTTGCTCCATATAGATATTTTCCTCAAGACTTCCATTAAGGAAAGATGTCTTGACATCCATCTGCCACACCTCATAATCCATATGAGCAGAAATACATAAGAGAATCTGGATAGACTTAAAGCATGGCTACCGGCGAAAAAGTCTCCTCATAATCGATGCCCTCTTTCTAAGTATACCCTTTCGCAACAAGTCTTTCTTTGAAGTTCTCAACCTTCCCGTCTATTCCTCTCTTTCTTTTGTAGATCCACTTGTATCCAATGGTTTTTACACCATTGGGTGGTTCTACTAGCTCCCAGATCTAATTTGAATCCATAGATTCTATCTCAGAATTCATTGCACTTTGCTAAGATACCACATCTTTATCTTGGATTGCCTCGTCATATGTCCAGGGATCAGGTTCATGTTCACTAGGGATCAAATCAGAAGATTCTCCCAAGAACATAAATCTATCAGGCTGTCTAACAACCCATCCACTACGATGAGGTATCATCTGTGTATCCTCTGCGACATGCAGTACAGTCACTTGTGGTATATCCTCTTGTACCGGTGGTACTGAAGCAGTGACTTCCCCTCTCAATTCCTCCAGAACAATCTTACTCATGGGCTTGTGGTTCATCACATAGTCTTCCTCTAAAAATTTGGCGATCATGCTAACGATCACCCTCTGATCTCTAGGACTATAGAACAAACCACCTTTCGTTCCTCTAGGATAGCCTACGAACATGCACACTTCAGTACGAGATTCCAACTTACCAGCATCTGTCTTCAGCACATGTATTGGACTCCCCCAAATTCGAATATGTCTCAGACTATGCTTTCGCCCAGTCCACAATTTTGTGGGAGCAGAAGACACTGATTTAGATGGTACTAAGTTCAGAATATACACTGTCGTATCCAGAGCATACTCCCAGAATAAATCTAGCAACTCAAAATAACTCATCATCAATCTAACCATCTCCATAAGAGTCCTATTCCTTCGCTCTGCTACACCATTCTATTGGGGTGTGCCAGGTGCAGACAATTGGGATTAAATCTCAGCCTCTGATAAGTAATTCCTAAACTCTCTCAAGAGGTACTCACCACCACGATCAGATCGTAGTGTCTTGATACTTTTACTTTGACGTTTCTCTACATCAGTCTTGAATTCTTTGAACCTGTTAAAGCATTCAGACTTGCGGCACATCAAGTAAATGTACCCATATCTTGAATAATCGTCTATAAAAGAGATGAAATATTCAAAACCACCTCTAGCCTGGATAGACATAGGACCACACAAATCAGAATAAACCAATTCCAGCACATCTTTGGCTCTATACCCCTTAGTCTTAAAAGGCCTCTTGGTCATTTTATCTTCTAAGCAAGATTCGTAGATTGGGAAATCTTTCACCACTAATGAACCCAGAGGTTCATCAGCTATCAACCTTTGAATTCTACTTAGGTTAATATAACCTAACCTTAGATGCCAACGATATATTTGGTTCATTTTCGAAGGTTCTTTTCTCTTATTAGAATTAGAATATGAGTTATTTACTTCTATTTGCAACGTGGGAGCTTTTGGTTCAAGGGTATATAAATTTCCTATCAATGCACCAGAACAGATAATCTCCCTATTTCTTTTTATAATAACTCTATCATTAAAAGAAATAGAATATCCATCCAAAAACAATTTAGAAACCGAAATCAAATTCTTTCTAAATAAAGGTACATAAAGGCAATTTTTCAGAACCAAAATTTTATTCCTCTCAAAAGATAAATAAATATCTCCCACTGACAATAACCACCTTCGTAGCATCGCCCAGTAAGCGGTAATCTCTCCCTCTAGTCGTTTGATTTCTGGAACCCTGCAAAGTATTGCAGACATGATTAGTGGCTCCCGTATCTACACACCGGTGTCATTAGATAACACTTGCTAAATATGTTTCAACGACTAGACCAAAAGATATACCTTTGTTCTGCTTTCGATTGGAGCAGTCCTTCTTCTAATGTCTAGTCTGCTTGCAAGTGAAGCACTTTCCTTTCGGCTTCTTCACTCCTCCCTGAGATCCTCCCGCCACCTTTGCTCCACCTTGTTTCTTCTTTGTAACGCCCGCCCTTCCCGTCCTCCTAACACACATCCTATAGACGAGCGACGGCGCTACGCGATCATACATTCATGCATATAACAATGAAGCATTTAAAAACTTTACAACTTTTAACTCTAATTACATTAACCCAATCAACCTAACAATTTAATCATGGCAAAAGGTCTTAGCAATTTATTTAACTAAACATGTATTAATCATTTCAAGGTTCATAAAAAATAAACATGAGTAACCACCATAGAAAGCATTAACGTCTCCTAACATTTTACACATAAACTGAAAATCATGCATAAGTCCGTATATGAAAAATGATCTCGTCCACCATGCCACTGCCACACACATCTTTGCCCCTCCTGCTGCTCCCTTTAATTTATCCATTCTTTGCCCTTTTCTGCAGTACAAGGAAAGTAAACTGTAAGCACATAGGCTTAGTAAGGTCCTTTCCTACTCACAAAAACATACATCATGAATTAAATGTAAAGTAATGACATGTTCGTTTAAACAACATATGAGCACAACATTTATTTAAAGTAGAGACATGATCAATTTAGGAAAAGAACATAAACATAGCATTTTCATCGCAACAGTACATTGTCTCTAAACATGATAATTCGATGAACATAAAATGTTATATGCAGGATGCTCTTTGAAAACGTATAGTTTATATACTTAAACATAATCTCAATATATTGGGCCCGACATTGTACCGCATACATCATTCGCGCGCATCCTAAATAGATCCGAGATAGCTAATCCTGAACCTACTAGGTTACTAGGTCCGTACTATATCCGTCGACCTAGGGGCAACCTTGGAGCTCATCCCGTGGACCTTGTTAGGGTCTGGTACATGCCATGTATAAAGTAAAATAACATACATGTTCTTTGTCCTAAAGAGTGTTCTTGTCCCCAATCTTAGGAAAATATTTCTTAGACATTTCATATACGTGAGTCATGCCTAACATGGGTGAAAACATAAGCATGTAGCATAGTATAAATCAGCATGAGTATAATTTAACATGGCAAAAGGTAGTGACATAAATTGGGATAGTTCTGGGCAAATCAGGAATCACATCCAAGTCCATCAAGAAGTTCCTGAGTCATACAACTTCTTTGGCTGCCTCAGAGGCTACCACATACTCAGCTTCCATGGTGGAGTCTGTCACACATTTCTGCTTGACACTCCTCCATACAATGGCTCCACCTCCCAAAGTAAACACAAAACCTGAGGTAGACTTACTGTTATCCCTATCTGATTGGAAGTCAGAATCTGTGTAACCCACAGGGAGTAATTGATCTGCCTGGTATACCAGCATATAATCCCTAGTCCTTCTCAGGTACTTCAATATATGCTTTACCGTAGTCCAATATCTCTGTCCTGGATTACTCTGATATCTGCTAACCATACCCACGGAAAAGCAGATATCCGACCTCGTACATAGCATAGCATACATGAGGCTTCCTACTGCCGAAGCATAAGGAACCGCCTTCATCTCCTCTATCTCCTTTGATGTTCTAGGACACATCTCTTTAGATAAAGGTACTCCATGCCTAAAAGGTAGAAAACCTTTCTTGGAGTTTTACATGCTAAAACGAGCCAAAATTGTGTCTATGTATGAAGCTTGAGATAAGCACAACATCCTTTTCCTGCGATCCCTTATAACCTTGATCCCAAGGATGTGTCTCACTTCTCTCAAGTCCTTCATATCAAACTGTTTGGACAACCATACCCTTACGTCCTATAACACCTTGACATTGTTACCAATTAACAAAATGTCATCTACGTATAGTACAAGAAATACCACTACATTTCCGTCACATCTCTTTTTTACACAAGACTCATTCAGACTTTGAATAAATCCATAAGATTGGATTACCTCATCAAAGTGGATGTTCCAAGATCTCGAAGCCTGTTTCAATCCATAAATGGATCGATTAAGCTTGCACGCAAGATGCTCTTTGCCCTTTACAATGAATCCCTCTGGTTGCTCCATATAGATATTTTCCTCAAGACTTCCATTAAGGAAAGCTGTCTTGACATCCATCTGCCACACCTCATAATCCATATGAGCAGAAATACATAAGAGAATCTAGATAGACTTAAAGCATGGCTACCGGCGAAAAAGTCTCCTCATAATCGATGCCCTCTTTCTAAGTATACCCTTTCGCAACAAGTCTTTCTTTGAAGTTCTCAACCTTCCCGTCTATTCCTCTCTTTCTTTTGTAGATCCACTTGTATCCAATGGTTTTTACACCATTGGGTGGTTCTACTAGCTCCTAGACCTAATTTGAATCCATAGATTCTATCTCAGAATTCATTGCACTTTGCTAAGATACCACATCTTTATCTTGGATTGCCTCGTCATATGTCCAGGGATCAGGTTCATGTTCACCAGGGATCAAATCAGAAGATTCTCCCAAGAATATAAATCTATCAGGCTGTCTAACAACCCATCCACTACGATGAGGTATCATTTGTGTATCCTCTGCGACATGCAGTACAGTCACTTGTGGTATATCCTCTTGTACTGGTGGTACTGAAGTAGTGACTTCCCCTCTCAATTCCTCTAGAACAATCTTACTCATGGGCTTGTTGTTCATCACATAGTCTTCCTCTAAAAATCTGGCGATCATGCTAACGATCACCCTCTGATCTCTAGGACTATAGA
Organism: Wurfbainia villosa; assembly: GCA_025175895.1. Lineage (NCBI taxonomy): Eukaryota > Viridiplantae > Streptophyta > Magnoliopsida > Zingiberales > Zingiberaceae > Wurfbainia > Wurfbainia villosa. The sequence continues at coordinate 135,828,314 of CM045986.1, read as the reverse complement.
ACAAACCACCTTTCGTTCCTCTAGGATAGCCTACGAACATGCACACTTCTGTACGAGATTCCAACTTACCAGCATCTGTCTTCAGCACATGTACTGGACTCCCCCAAATTCGAATATGTCTCAGACTATGCTTTCGCCCAGTCCACAATTTTGTGGGAGCAGAAGACACTGATTCAGATGGTACTAAGTTCAGAATATACACTGTCGTATCCAGAGCATACTCCCAGAATAAATCTAGCAACTCAAAATAACTCATCATCAATCTAACCATCTCCATAAGAGTCCTATTCCTTCGCTCTGCTACACCAATCTACTGGGGTGTGCCAGGTGCAGACAATTGGGATTAAATCCAGCCTCTGATAAGTAATTCCTAAACTCTCTCAAGAGGTACTTACCACCACGATCAGATCGTAGTATCTTGATACTTTTACTTTGATGTTTCTCTACATCAGTCTTGAATTCTTTGAACCTGTTAAAGCATTCAGACTTGCGGCACATCAAGTAAATGTACACATATCTTGAATAATCGTCTATAAAAGGGATGAAATATTCAAAACCACCTCTAGCCTGGATAGACATAGGACCACACAAATCAGAATGAACCAATTCCAGCACATCTTTGGCTCTATACCCCTTAGCCTTAAAAGGCCTCTTGGTCATTTTATCTTCTAAGCAAGATTCGTAGATTGGGAAATCTTTCACCACTAATGAACCCAGAGGTTCATCAGCTATCAACCTTTGAATTCTACTTAGGTTAATATAACCTAACCTTAGATGCCAACGATATATTTGGTTCATTTTCGAAGGTTCTTTTCTCTTATTAGAATTAGAATATGAGTTATTTACTTCTATTTGCAACGTGGGAGCTTTTGGTTCAAGGGCATATAAATTTCCTATCAATGCACCAGAACAGATAATCTCCCTATTTCTTTTTATAATAACTCTATCATTAAAAGAAATAGAATATCCATCCAAAAACAATTTAGAAACCGAAACCAAATTCTTTCTAAATAAAGGTACATAAAGGCAATTTTTCAGAACCAAAATTTTATTCCTCTCAAAAGATAAATAAATATCTCCCACTACAACAACCACCACCTTCGTAGCATCGCCCAAGTAAACGGTAATCTCTCCCTCAGCTAGTCGTTTGATTTCTTAGAACCACTGCAAAGTATTACAGACATGATCAGTGGCTCCCGTATCTACACACTAGGTGTCGGTAGATAACACCGCTAAATATGTTTCAACGACTAGACCAAAAGATATACCTTTGTTCTGCTTTCGATTGGAGCAGTCCTTCTTCTAATGTCTAGTCTGCTTGCAAGTGAAGCACTTTCCTTTCGGCTTCTTCACTCCTCCCTGAGATCCTCCCGCCACCTTTGCTCCACCTTGTTTCTTCTTTGTAACGCCCGCCCTTCCCGTCCTCCTAACACACATCCTATAGACGAGCGACGGCGCTACGCGATCATACATTCATGCATATAACAGCGGAAGCATTTAAAAACTTTACAACTTTTAACTCTAATTACATTAACCCAATCAACCTAACAATTTAATCATGGCAAAAGGTCTTAGCAATTTATTTAACTAAACATGTATTAATCATTTCAAGGTTCATAAAAAATAAACATGAGTAACCACCATAGAAAGCATTAACGTCTCCTAACATTTTACACATAAACTGAAAATCATGCATAAGTCCGTATATGAAAAATGATCTCGTCCACCATGCCACTGCCACACACATCTTTGCCCCTCCTGCTGCTCCCTTTAATTTATCCATTCTTTGCCCTTTTCTGCAGTACAAGGAAAGTAAACTGTAAGCACATAGGCTTAGTAAGGTCCTTTCCTACTCACAAAAACATACATCATGAATTAAATGTAAAGTAATGACATGTTCGTTTAAACAACATATGAGCACAACATTTATTTAAAGTAGAGACATGATCAATTTAGGAAAAGAACATAAACATAGCATTTTCATCGCAACAGTACATTGTCTCTAAACATGATAATTCGATGAACATAAAATGTTATATGCAGGATGCTCTTTGAAAACGTATAGTTTATATACTTAAACATAATCTCAATATATTGGGCCCGACATTGTACCGCATACATCATTCGCGCGCATCCTAAATAGATCCGAGATAGCTAATCCTGAACCTACTAGGTTACTAGGTCCGTACTATATCCGTCGACCTAGGGGCAACCTTGGAGCTCATCCCGTGGACCTTGTTAGGGTCTGGTACATGCCATGCATAAAGTAAAATAACATACATGTTCTTTGTCCTAAAGAGTGTTCTTGTCCCCAATCTTAGGAAAACATTTCTTAGACATTTCATATACGTGAGTCATGCCTAACATGGGTGAAAACATAAGCATGTAGCATAGCATAAATCAGCATGAGTATAATTTAACATGGCAAAAGGTAGTGACATAAGAAAAATTAAGCTAACATAAATAGAAATCATCATCTAACATGCATAACGTGAAAGAATTTCAACAAGAATAATTTCTCTAATCCTATTAGCCGAACCTTCTACACATAGTTCTAGATTCTTTCATTCAAAATCAAGCATACAACATTACATCGTAAGCATTTATACTGCAAGTGAGGGGATACTTACTTCCTACACTTTTTCACCAATTTATACCGTTAGACTTCGCAAGAGAAGACCTCCTACGTGTTTCCTTGCTTTAGCGTGATCCTCTACCAAGTCCCTCTTGAAAATCCCCTCTTGAATTATCTAAAGAGAAGACAACCTTCTTCCTTGCTTCGGCGGCTTCCTTCTTTCCAATCCTCCTCTTCGTCACTGCCCTTTATCGAACTCGTTCCCTTGTCCTCGGCGGCGCACCACGCAGGAACCTCTTGCTCTCGCAATCGGTGCAGCGCCACGTAGATAAGGTCGGAGGGTTAGGGAAGGAGAGGGGAGAAGGCTATTCGGCGGCTGGAGGAAAAACGAGTGAGCGAGAGAGAGAGAGAGAGAGAGAGGTCGGCGTGAGGTTTTAGAGAGAGGAAAGAAAATAAATATATATATAAATTAGGATTTTTCTTAACCTAATTATCCCTTTAAATGATCAGCTAGATTAATCAACTTCTTTCTTTTTTTCTACCAATAGATATATTCTGTTATATCCTACTCATTGGTAATCTTATGACTTAGTGGTGGGAAGCCTATTCCCCCAAATCAATGGTTCATGGTTCAAGCCTCGACTACAAACTATTTATTCTTTTTTTTATTCTTATTTATATATATATATATATATATATATATATATAGTAACTAAAATTTGGGATGTTACATTCTTCTTCTTGCCTTTTGGCTTAGAAGTAGAAACCTTCTGAGCAACCATGGCCTGAGCCTGAGCACTCTGACAAAAAAGTCCCTCTGCCGCCTGGAGTTCTGTCAGAAGCTCTGCCAATGAATATAACCTTTTATTCATGTTGTAGTTCAGGCAAAACTGTTCAAAACTCCTAGGTAGAGACTAGAGTATGATATCGACTTGGGTTTCCCCATCGGTCTTAGCTCCAAGGACTTCCAACTCATTCAAATGAGCCATCATCTTGAGAACATGATCCCTCATGGGTGTTCCCTCGATCATGGTGGTCGTCATCAAGTTCCTCATGACTTCCTGCCTAGCATCCCAATTCTGGTGTCCAAAAAGCTCCTTGAGATTGAGCATCATGTCATAAGCAGTGGGCATGACTTGATGCTGATGTTGCAATACATTTGACATAGAAGCCAAAATGTAACACCGCGTCATCTCATCAGCCTTAATCCATTTTTTATAGCTCTCTTTCTCCTTTTCCCCAGAATCATCCACAGGCTTAGGAGGACACTCTTCGAAGAGTATATACTTGTACTCCTCAGCAGTCAAGACAATATCAAGATTCCTTTTCCAATCAACATAATTGGGTCCAATAAGTTTATTCTCTTTTAGTATCACAACAAGCAGGTTGAAAGTCATTTTTGAAAAACCTAAGAATCACATAGATCAAAACATTAGATTTCAAAAATTATTGATTCCTCAAACAATAAAATTTTAAAATCAACCAACACCTCAAAACACCGAGAATATCGTATGCCACGATCGTGTGGAAGTATACGAATTTTACATTTGTAAGAGGAGATTTTACTCATTAATTTTACTATCTTGTCAACCTAACTTTTTGACAAATAAAATTAATAGTTAGTTCCTCTTCGGCCTTGCAAATAAAAGCAGTGACTCCGATGGGGAGGATACTTCTATTTGCATCTAAGTGTTCACCATTACTTGATACAAAGGCAATTATCTCGGATTATGTGCCTTCCGATGGGGAAGTACACACGCTCCTAAATAATTTCTTATAACCATATTTGACCCTGTGATCTGCAAAACAAACTCATTCGATGGGGAGGAAGGCACTCAGAGCTGATGCGCAAGTTTGTTTGCATCACATGTCAAATCGTAATGGAGGTCGTGAGAATTTTAAAAAAATATCTCTCTCCCACTTAGTAATTTAAAATTGAGGAATTTTCCTAGCACACGACATGCATATCAAACAAGAAGCAATAAATATGAAAAAAATATTTTCCAACTATTATGGCTTTTGTTCTCCAATATGCCTCCCGTCGTATTGTCATCTTGTCCGCTCCTCCCTACGCCATGTACAAGCCATTCGGAGATCCGAGCCGAAAAAAATTATTTTAATTTACATCCATCGATCCTATACTCCACGAAGGAGTGTACATGAAATCTAGATCGAAAGTAAACTAAAATAAAAGAGTGGCTAAACAATGTCATGCTTAATTACAAAAATTAAATACTAGCCTCGTCAACCCCGAGGATTCAAATAATATTACAATTACACACATCCAATCACACACACACACACATATGTCCATAATAGTTGGATCTTATGCCTGCAACCAAAAAGTTAGCCTACGCACATCCTACTATCATTTGACACATACAATATATGATAAGTGCATAAAAGTAACCAAATTCTAAACACACAAAATCGGAAACCGTGGCTCTGATACCACTTGAAGGGACGAAGCTTCGCTTCTCTCTTCGCTTTGGTTGCTTGTGCATGGAGATCCCATCTACGTCCCCAGATTAAAAAAAAAATTAATCCAAGACGAAGAAGGATTACCCAAGCAACCGATCCATCATCATTCTATTCGATTAGAACAAACTTGTTGTTCAAGCAACCTAACTCTTTTCCTTGATTAGCAGCGGAATAGATGATGTACGGATCGCCGGTTTTTATGTTTATCTTCGGGGTCCAAGTAAATTAGTCACATGCAATTACATACATAATACAAAGAAACAAAAGAAAACCAAAACAAGAATTATACCTCTTGTTTACCTCTTGGTCTTCTATTGTATGTCCTATCCTCCTCTTGGACGTTGTGTGGGCAACGATCCTCCAAGAGTTGAAGCCTCTTAGATCACGATCTTCCTTTCCTTGTTCGCTCCGAACGAAGGAAGATAATAATCTCCCTTCTTCTCCTATCTAGTTCCGGACACAATTCCTTTGGAGAAAGATCAAACCTCTTTCTCCTCTTTGTTGTTGCCGCCGGCCACCAAGGAGAGGGAGAGGAATTTCGGTTGTCGACCAAGAGCTCCAAAGGAAGAACCTTCACTCTTGTTGCCACCGGCCAAGGAGAAATATAGGAAGAGGTATGGGCGCCGGCCAAAGTGAGGAGGAAGAGGATGGGTGCCGGCTACACCTTAGGAAGAAAGGAAAACAAACCCTAACCCTTCCACTTGATGCCGCCCAAGCCTTTTCCTAAACCCTAGCCGTTTCCTAAACCCTAGCCGCCCAAGCCAATGGAAGAAAAACCTAATCTCCAAAAGATGTTCTCCACACCCAAGCCCTTAGCCCTCCTTTTATAGAGCTAGGCTTAAGCCTCCTTTCAATCTCCACCGTCGGATCTAGGGATTCAATTCCCACCGTCAGATTTAGGGTTTCATTTTCCACCGTCGGATCTAGGGATTCAATTCCCACCGTCGGATTTAGGGTTTCATTTTCCACCATCGGATCTAGGCTTTCATGAGGTTTTTAATAGGCTACAATAGGGACCATGAGGAGGAGTTAGATCTTGGCCACCCAATGGATCCGACCCACATAAAATCCGATTCATTAATGATAATTCATTCCACTAGAGGATTATCATTGATCTACCTCACCAACCATCATAAATAAATATGGGCTCCATATATTAATTGTACAAATATCTCCCCATATTTAAGATATCGAATGTCCGTCAATTAATTAATTTACTGACAATTAATTAATCAACATCTAACTCCATGAGTAGTACCACTCAATCTTATCATCATGCCGGACTAAGTCCACTTGTAGGGTTTACATGATGATCCTTATGAGTTCCTCAAGGGGGCATCATCATCCTAATATATAGGACATGGTTTCCTTCTATAATCAACAATACACCATATAAATAATATCATTTCTCAACTTACCGAGCCTATCGATTTAATCTATAAATCTCGCCCATTGGTAAATCAAAGAAATAAATACTAAGTACATATGTCTGTTATTATATCGGGATTAAGAGCATGTACACCATAATATTCGAGGTCCGATTCAATTATGTAGTCAGCAATAAATCGAATCACCTCTAAGTCGGTCCTACTCAATACACACAAAGTGTACTAGTGTAATTCTATGGTCAAGACAAACCAATACCAAATCACACTATAACCATACCAATGGTTTATCCAAAACCATCTCGGGTGTGTGCCTCTACTTATACTTTACAAGGAACTGATAACATGATCTTCCGTGTGACACTACACACCATGTTATCTACAATGTAATGTATCAGACAATATGCATAATCATAAATATGCAAACAATGATCATGTGATTCTTATTTCAAAAATAAAGATGTTCATACAAAAGATAAACTTTTCAGTATACATCCCAACAGATGGGTTATCATCCACTCCTTTTATAACTGTATCTCCTATCTGACCAAAGTTTTCTAGATCCAGTTGCAGGAGGAGCCCTCATGAACAAAACACTGGACGAAGCCTTTGATGTCATTGAAAGTGTTGCACTTAACCACTGCCAGTGGGCAACCGAGAAGGGAATATCTACTTGTACCCCAGATAAGTATGAGGTAAGGGCCATATATTTACTCGCTGCAAAATTAGATGTACTATCTCACAAATTTGAACACTTTAATATGAATGCTATCAATTCTACTAATATTGCTTGTGAGATATGTGTTGTTTCAAGTCATGCATCTCAAAATTACCAAATAGAACTTACCTCATCTTCAGAAACATCCATCGAACAAGTCGACACTCTGAACAATTTCAACCAGTGACCTATGAACAACCCTTACTCTAATACTTACAATCCAAGTTGGAGGAACCATATAAATTTTTAGTACCAGAACAATCAACCCTAATATGCATAGAACACTCCGGAGAAATCTTCAGGTCCCCAGCACGAGCAAAAGCCAACATTGGAGCTAATGATGGAAAAATTCATTGAAGTTCAGACTATTCAAAACAACGAGTTCCGCCAACACATGAGAGAATCAAACCAACATATGGCAAACACAATTAAACAATTAGTAAGTAAATTCGATAACTTAGTTAACCATACTAAATTTTTAGATTCTCAAGTCAGCAGTAAGAATGAGGCAAATCTGGTCCACCAATGCAATGTCATTACATTAAGAAGCGGAAAGATGCTAAATACAACTGCAAGAAAAGAATTCCAAGAAAGAAAATAAAAATCTCAATAGTCCACCCATGCCACCTAACATGGTCATGCCGCCAACTAACACCCAAGAAATCAAGGATTCGATAAATGAAAAGAAGGACCCCAAGGATCCATTACCAACAAGAACCTACAATCCTCCAGTATCATTTCCTTAGAGGTTGGCCAGGACTAAATTAGATGAACAATTAGGTAAGTTCCTTGAGGTACTAAAAAAAACTATATATCAACATTCCTTTTACTGAAGCTCTACAGCAAATGCAACCTATTCTAAGTTTCTTAAAGACATCCTTACAAATAAAATAAAATTTGAAGAACACGTGATAATAACACTAATAGAAGAGTGCAACACTCTGATTCAAAATAAGTTACCTCCAAAGCTCAAGGATACAGGTAGATTCTACATCCCTTGTATAATAAACAATTATGATTTTGATAAAGCTTTCTGTGACTTAGGGGCTAGTGTAAATCTTATTCTATTATCTATATGCAAAAGACTTGATCTTAATGAACTGAAATTAACTACCATGGCATTACAACTAGCCAATCATTCAGTCCGATACCCTCAAGGAATCTTGGAAGACATACTTGTTAGTGCTTATAAGATTCACATATCTCCACAATGACATGATATTCTCCACTTTAGGCCTAAACACTCATGGTTTTGTTTTTGGGCTCTACCTAAATGGCTTTATGCCAATGGAGATATCTTTTCATCTTATAATCACATGATCTTTTCCATATTTTACCAATGTGAGACTTTGATTATATTCCTAATACTCCAACAACCCCCCCCCCTCAAACGAAGGACCACATTGACCCCCCTCAAGCCTATCCGTCCTCCAAGGACATCATCTGCTTGATGTCCAATCCTCAATCCACCAGGACTTCTTGCCAACTGTCTGGTCCTCCTGACCCAGCTGGACTTCCTACCAATTGTTTGGTCCTCCCGACCCAACTGGACTTCCTGCCAGTTGTTTGGTTGTCCCGATCCAACTGGACTTCCTGTCAGTTGTTTGGTCCTCCCGACCCAACTGAACTTCCTGCCTAGTGTCTGGTTCTCTTGATCTGGACATAGGAGCTCAACTTCCTTTGTTCGAGGTTCATGGCTTGACATGGACCATGGCTCTGATACCAATTGTTAGTGCTAAAGATTCACATATCTTTACAATGACATGATATTGTCTACGTTGGGCCTAAACCCTCATGGTTTTGTTTTTGGGCTCTACCTAAAAGGCCTAATGCCAATGGAGATATCTTTTCATCTTATAAACACATGATCTTTTCTATGTTTTACCAATGTGGGACTTTGATTGTATTCCCAATACTCCAACAATACTTGTTAGGGTAGGAAATTTTGTAATTCTAGCAGACTTTATAGTACTTGATATGAATGAAGATCCTTTGATTCCCATAATATTAGGAAGACCCTTCCTAGCCACAGCAGGAGATATAATAGGTGTAAAGAATCATAAGCTATCATTAGTCGTTGGTAAAGAAGAAATTAAGTTTGATCTTTCTAAAACTCTTAAACAAACCCTTGTTCAGGATACCTGCTGCCGGATTGATAGTTTACAATTGATACTTGAAGAAGAAGAACGAAGGAAAACTGTCGAGGATCCATTAGAATTCTACTTAATAGAGGGAGATACTGAGCATCACGAGGATATCTTACAGTAAAAAATGGGAGAATTAGGAATAGATCGACCACCACCAATTGAAAGGGGTATCGAGCCACCAAAGGTAGAATTAAAACCTCTCCCATCAACTCTTAGATATGAATTTTTGGGGCAAAACTCTACATATCCTGTGATCATAAATGCAACCCTAAATACGAGTGAAACTGAGAGATTGCTAGCTCGATATACTAAAATTACATAGGAAGGCTATAGGGTACACAATAGATGACATAAAAAGGATTTGTCCATCGGTATGCATGTATAGAATCCTCCTCGAGAATAACTACAAACCTTCGATTGATCATCAAAGAAGGGTGAATCCCAATATAAAAGAAGTAGTTAAAATAGAAGTTTTAAAACTATTAGATGCAAAAATAATATACCCTATCTCTAATAGTGAATGAGTAAGTCCAGTCTAAGTAGTACAAAGAAAGGGGGGATAACCATAATAAAAAATTCAAAAGATGAACTAATTCTCACTAGAGTAACTACAGGTTGGCAAATGTGCATAGATTATAGAAAATTAAATAAAGAAACTAGGAAAGACCATTTTTCCCTTCCATTTATTGATCAAATGTTAGAAAGACTAGCTAAACATTCATATTTTTGCTATGTAGATGGATATTCTGGATTTTTTTCAAATACCTATACATCCTAGTGACCAAGAAAAAACCACTTTTACATATCCTTACGGTACCTTTGCTTATCGTAGAATGTCCTTTGGTCTTTGCAATGTCCCAACCACTTTTCAATGTTGCATGATAGTGATTTTTTCTGATATGATTGAAAATATCATGGATGTTTTTATGAATGATTTCTCTGTATATTGCACTAACTCTGAGACATGCTTGCCTAACTTAGCTAAGGTCTTGCAAAGCTGTGAGAAAATGAACCTAGTATTAAATTGGGAAAAGTGTCATTTTATGGTAAGGGAAGCTGGGTGAGGGATAGAAGTTGACAAAGCAAAAATTGAAGTGATTGAGAAATTATCTCCACCTTCGAATATCAAAGGAATATGAAGTTTACTAGGACACGCTAGATTTTATAGGCATTTTATAAAGGAATTCTCAAGGATCTGCAAACCACTGACAAATCTACTTTCCAAGGAAGTCACATTTGATTTTGATCAGACTTGTATGGATGCTTTTTACAAACTTAAAGAAGCATTAATCTCTGCCCCAATCATGAAAATACCTGATTGGAACTTACCTTTTGAGATAATGTGTGATTCCAGTGACTATGTGGTAGGAGCAGTACTAGGGAAAAGATAGGATCGAAAATTACATGTCATCTATTATGCTAGTAAGACCTTAGATGATGTCCAGATAAATTATGCAACTAATGAGAATGAACTCTTAGCTATTGTGTTTGCATTTGATAAATTTAGATCATACCTCATATGATCTAAGGTAATTGTCTACACGAATCATGCAACTATAAATACTTGTTAACAAAAAGGAAGTCAAACCTCGACTTATTTGTTGGATCCTTCTACTACAAGAATTTGATTTAGAAATAAGGGATAAACAAGGAACTGAAAACGTAGTTGCAGATCATCTCTCAAGACTCCACCATGATACACCTATCAAAGATGATGAAATACTAATAGATGATTACTTCCCAGATGAATATTTGTTAGCACTAGAAAAAAACGATGCCCTATGGTATGCAGATTTTGAAAACTATCTCGCCAGTAGAATCTTACCTCCTAATATAAATTATCATCAAAGAAAGAAATTCTTTGCAGATCTGAAGAATTATGTTTGGGACGAGCCCTTTCTCTATAAAAAATGTGCTGACACCATTTATAGAAGGTGCATACCTGAGGAGGACATAAGAAGTATAATTTATCATTGCCACTCTTCTTCCTATGAAGGTCATGCAAGCACCTCGAAGACAGTTGCAAAAATTCTACAAGCAGAATTTTACTAGCCCCACATATTTAAAGATACTTGAGAATTTATATTTACTTGTGATCGATGCCAAAGAACATGGAACATATCAAGAAGACATGAAATGACTCTAAACCCTATTTTAGAAATCGAACCTTTTGATGTATGGGGAATTGACTACATGAGATTGTTTCCACCCTCTAATAAAAACATATATATCTTAGTAGCAATAGACTACGTCTCTAAATTGGTAGAAGCAGTACCATCGCCAACTAATGATGCAAAAACAATAATAAAGCTTTTTAAGAAAATTATATTCCCAAGATTAGGAGTACCTCACAGTGATCAGTGATGGAGGATCACATTTTATTGAAAAGTAATTCAAAAATTTCCTCAGCAAATATGGAGTGACCCATAAATGATATGCAAAGTGAAGCAGCTCTGTGCACAACTCTGTATACGTGATGCACCCCTCGCAGAGTCCCTATACATGATGTGTAACTGCACTCAGATTTTCTGGCAGTGAATGAACCAATATCCATATCCTGTAGTTATCCAAAATAGAAAACTCCTGCATCTCGAGTCTCCAGAATAGATGATCAAGCCTTCCTATGTATCCAACGACTCCATAAGCAGGGTCATACTCTATCCCCTAAATAGCTTCCCTTAACTCATTTTGCAATAGATCGTGACGAGTTATAGTAGTGATCATTTGTGCCATCTGAAAATTTAAATTAATTAAGTCAGTACAAAACCGACTAACCAGTACAAACTGGCTTAATTCAATTTATATAGGCATAGAACCAATATAATATTGGTTTCCAGCACCGCGGCGAGTGTGTGTTCGGACATGTTTCATAAACATGTGCACAGCGAAAGAATTAAAAAGAAATAAATCTAATTTATTATAACACACACACAACACGCATGTAAAGTACAACATGTGTAGACATAATCTCAATTTCAAATTTTGCAATAAAGAAAATTATGCTAGTTATACCTAACGTATCACGTGCAGCAGGAATGACATCAACCGGAGCAACTCTCACTAGAATTTCCTCTATCCGTATCTACGTCGAGTACCGTCAGGATAGCTTCACCAAGCTACGAGCCACGTCTTCGTAGGATTCACTAGCCTCGTGTCGAAGACGATGTGATCGAGAGAAGATCACAATCTGAATCAAAATTCGGATTCGAAAATGAGTCCCCAAAACTCACTTCTCCGGAGAGGTATTCGTCAACCGATTGACGAATCCTTGGTCCTCCACCTATGAGGATTACCGGAGATCCAATATCCGGCAATAAAGTCACTGTCGGAGCTCCAAACGTCGTCCAAATGATGCTCCGACAAGAAGGAAACAATCTATCCAAAAACTGGACAGCTTGGTGGAGGACTTGGCGCCAGCCAAAGGAGATGGTCGGCTAATCCTTGGTCACCGGAACCAAGGTGGGTCACCGGAGGGTCGCCGGAGGAGTGGCAGGCAACAGTTGGATGCCAACAGCTAGGGTGGACGGCAGTACAAAAGGGCTAGATGGCGTGGACTCCTTGGGCGGCGGCAAAGAGAAGAGAGGGAGAGGAGAGGAAGAGTATTTCCAAAATAAACTTAGGGCTCTCCAAACCTCTAACCGCGTTTTTATAGAGTGCGTGTTTTTTAACCATCAAGAAACCTTCTCCTTAGAGTTATTGGTTCATAACTAAAATCCGTTAACTTGCTCCAATAACTTAAGTTAAAATAAACCGAACCGAGTTGGTCTATTTTAAGTTAAAACGAACCGAACCAACTTTGGTTCATTCGTTTAAAACAAACCAAACCCCTTTGGTTTATTCTCCACCATTGGATTAGAACCAAACCAATTTGGTTCATCCATCATATCTTCATAAGACTCGGCCCATTCATAATTCCATTGCGACTGAAACAATTTCATGCTCGCTCCTTATTTGGTCCAACAAAACCTAGTTTCTCACGATCTGAGAATCTCATTCTCAAGTTAGTTTTAAATCCTTCAGATTACGCTCGTTGTGCATGTGACCAAATAGGTTCTCGGTTTATGTTGGCCATCTATAATTAACCATTAATTATAGAACGATCATGAGTGACACCTAGTAGTACATCATGATCTCAAATTAATCAAAAAATCAATGGTTGATCTAGAACCATTTCTGAAGCCCTTCAGCGGCTATAATGAATCGTGTCCCGTTCCCTTCACGTATCTTATACCCACTTGGTTCAGGACATGGTCTATAGTGTTAGTCCTCACTAGATTGACTATGTCACACCTAGCACAAGTATCATTTCCTCATCCTAGGATTCTAGTTACTGCACATGTATCCAAGAGTACCTTACTCTAAACATATAATGCTTTGGCCAAAGACTTTAGTAATAATCCGACGAGAGGCCATGGGTATACATCTCCTCGGAGGGAGTGGTGAATCCTTTATAGTCTATTCAAACACCTTCGGACATTTCGACTTATACCCAATCATCCCGGGTCCACATCTCCTTGGAGATGCTTGCTTAAGATGTCAAAGCATAAGTCTCTATGACCAAGATGACTTGAATACCGCAAGTCAAAGGAATATCACACTTAAGCTGCAATAAGAACTTCATTGACATATCCATATATGCAGAGAACTATATGAAGTTTTACAACTGGTCACTCCAATGAACTAGTTACCATAACTAGCATCCACAATTAACTTCGGATATCACAATGTCTCCAGCCAGTGAGAATCAGCTGCTTGGATACACCAAAGAGTATACCTCATGCTAGTCTCGACAGAATTGATGGTATCTAAATTGGCAATTTATCAAACAGCGCACGTGAAGTTTAGAATTGTCCAAACAGTGCCCCATACTTTCATATTTACCAAATAGCGCACTTAATTCCCTTTTTACCCCTCCCTCCAAACAGACCTGCAGCACAGTAAAATTCTCGAACTTGGTATTGAGAATTTAAATTCCAGCACCACAGTTGTATTGCAATCCCAGCACCACCACCGTGGTACTGGAATTTATAATCCCAACACCACTGTGGTGCTGAAAATTCTAATCCTAGCACCACTGTGGTGCTAGGATTGCACCACCACTGTGGTGCTGGAAATTTAAATCCCAACACCACAGTGGTGCTAGAATTGCAACTTCCAACACCACAGTGGTGGTGCTGGAATTGCACCACCACTGTGGTGCTGAGAATTCAAATCCCAGCACTATAGTGGTGCTGAGATTTGCAATTCCAGCACCACTGTGGTGCTGGAATTGCAAATTCCAACACCATAGTGGTGGTGCTGAGATTGCACCACCACCCAGCACCACAGTGGTGCTGGGATTTGTAATTCTAGCACCACAGTGGTGCAGATCTTTTTGGCTGGAGGAGTAAAAAGGAAATTAAGTATGTTATTTGATAAATATGAAAGTATGGGACGTTGTTTGGGCATTTCTAAACTTCATGTGCGATGATGGTGTTAAATATAGAAAATTTAAAATACCAAATTAGATGGCCAAAAATTAAGAAAAATGATCCTGGGAATTATTTCGGGATTTTTGGAGAATTTTAGAAATTTTTCTGGAATTAAACGGGGCTTGTATAAGATATTTACGGGGATAAGAAAAATAAACTTTTAAAGATATTGTTTTAACTATTTGATAGGGATAATTAACCTAGGTTATAAGTAAAACCGATTATTTTTCTGATCCCGTTTCCTCTTTTCCTGATTTCTCCGGCGCCGCTCCGCACCGACGGTTTCCTCTTGCGACCCGACTCTTCTTCGCGACACCTTCTCCTCGCCACAGTCAACAGTCCAATGCCGCCCACGCCAAGACCACCGCCGTCTCTTCTTCCCGCGTCGGACCTCCTTCCCTTGGGCAGTTCTCACCGCCCTTCCTTGTGCTCAGGCCGCCGTGAGTTCCTCTCTCCGCCGCTGCTTGACCGACATCGCAGCGCCTTTTTTTTCCTCGCGTCCTACTGAACGAGCACGAGCTGCCACCGCCGCAGCGCTAGGTCCACCACCGCCTCGTTCTTCTCCTCTTGGTTCCCCTCTCGCGTGTCCAACTTGACGCCGTAGCCCGCAGTCACCGTCGCCGCCGCCCGAGCCCTTGCTGTCGCCTCCTCCTTTGCCATCGATGTCGTCGCTCGAGCCCGAGTCGACGGCGAGCGAGTGGCTAGAGGCTGGATTGGGCAGCTTCCTGGTTGCAAACTGTTGTCACAGTCATTGTCGGAGCACGGTAAGAGCCGGTTTCTCCTTACCTTGGACGGGATTTAGGTGTTGTAGGGGTTTTCTTTCGCTGAGATTCATTTGTGATTTGGGCAGCAACACTTTTCCGGCGAACAGGACAGTTCCAGGAAATTGTTGTCAGTGAGGTTCCCACGGCTGGTAAGATTTCTCTCCTCTTTCTATTATTGGTAGATTGTTGTGGACGATTAGGGGCTGTAAATTGGGGGTTTTGCACGGTTGTGAAGTGGATTGTTGACTGGTTGAGAGGGTTGTGAGGTTTTATTTGGGGGTTGATGAGGCTGTAAATACGGTTAGTGCGGCTGTGAATTTGAAGGTTGAGGATTTGGGATAGGTTGTACAGGATTTTGGGCAACGATTAGGTTGTAGAGGTTGTTGGGCTTAAGGTGAGTCCTAAATTAACTCATAGTTGTTGGTTGTGAGAATTAACAATTTAAAATGGAAATTGGTAAGTTCATATATGGGTTTTATAAATGCATAATAGGTTGTTAATTGGTTTAATGGTCGATAGGGATTGATGTGTAGACTTGTTTAGGTTATGTGGATAACTAGATCAATCTAGTTGATCGGGTTACGAAGTCGATGTAGGATTCGATTCAATCAGTCGTTGCATGATTGTACTTAATCAAAATGGTTGTTATATGCAGGTTTCGGTCATGAGGCAGGTCCACGAGCGTGAAGATTGCATTATTTCAAGCATTTTAGCAGGCGGGTATTTTGACTTATCTTTTAGATATGGTCATATTGATATGCTTAGTTGGTTATTGCTTGCAATAATTTTTATGTTTTATCTGCCATGTATGTCACTGTGCCATACATGATACATGCATTGCTATCTTAGTTGATACTATCTTGATACATGCACCTGATCAGCTTTTAGTTATACCTTCCCTGTTTTACCTAGGTCATTGATATGTACCCATTTGTTTGTGCATATTATTCGGAGACGTATTTTGGTTAGTGTTACATGCTTTAGTGTCATGCACCATCTTGCATGATTGCATGCTGGCTGGACGGGGTTCCTTTGTAGTTGAGCCCGCAGCCAGTTACATGATCTATACACACAACCACTCATGGGTTAGTGATACATCAGGAGGGTGTGTGCAGTAGCTCTGTCACAGCTCGCCGGGTCCGCCACGGGTAGCGGTGAGGCTGCGGTAGCGGCGAGGATCCCTCCTCCGTCTCGACAGGAGATGAGAGCATTGCTCCCCCACTCTGTTTAGGGAAGGAGGATAGGTGTACTCCGACAGCATCCTGTCCACTCGGTCACTCAGGAGCAGTGATGGCAGAGTGCACAGTTGTCATAGCCCTACCCACTCGGCTTCACCATCGTGTGTGAGGCGGATGACTGGCGTTAGGGGTGACCATGTCATTTGCAACGCATGCATATTGCATGGATGACATTTGTATTGTGTTTGCTGCATTTTGGTTGCTGCCTTGGATGTTGCATATGATTGACATGCATATAGGATACATTTTTTTGTATTTAGTCTGACAACCTTATTTCTGCTGGTATGGTTCATACTCCTATGTCAGGATAGGAGATTTAGATAAGTACAGTCTTTACACATTTCTTTCTTGCATTACCTATTATTGATTAGGAGACTGTACTGACATGATTATTATTGTTAGATATATATTTCTATGCATATCGACTATTATCCGTTGAGTTCATTGAACTTACCCCGTCGCTTTATATTTTTTTTTCAGGATGAAATTGCTAGGAGAGTCCAGCTGCCAATCCCCCTTGTCGAAATGGATTTGTTTTTTTTGTTGGCCTTATGGTTTTAGTTTTTTACTAGAAGACATGTTTAGGATTTGTGTTTTGATTATGTACTCGTGGATGTTTTGGTCGTATTTGATATGTCCTTATGGACTTTTATTCGATTTGATTTGGTTGTGTATTCCTGCTCAGATGGCAAAAGGGGTAAGTATAGATATTGTAGACTATTTGATATTTACTTTGATTGTTGGCCTGAGGCCTATTTATGACTTGCATGTGTGGTATTGTTCCGGTCGTGTTGACCGATGTATAGTAGGTCGTGTGGGCCTTGTATGTAAGTTTCGTATTGTCACCCGTACAGGGGAGATGCTACCGGATTTTTGTCTGGCGGGGACTCCCCCGGGGCGTGACAATTTATTTGGTATCAGAGCTAGGTTCCGAGTTCCTTAGGGTCTTTGGGTTTTCGGAGTTCGCCATGTTTGACAGGTTAACTTGTGTATTTTCAGTTTGTACAGATTTCCGACGATTTTTATGTTTCAAAAATTCGAGGTATTATTGATGAGGTCAATTTGGGGATTTGGCGGTGACAGGACCTCTCCATACGGCTAACAGGTGAATAAATTCTAGAGATAAATTCTCCAGGTTTAGTGCATGATGATATGATTACATTGCTTATGTGGTTTAGGATATATTTGCACTTGATACTCTATAGCATATTGCTTTGACTTTGTACTAGTATGACCCCCTTTAGATATACCCTAATTAATTTCAGCTATTGATTGTCATTAGTATGACTATGCTGTCATTTATTAGACAACGTGTTGTGTTTATTTGGTTATGTGTTATTGCGGTGGATACATGATTGGGACTAGTAGAGATAGAATAACTTAGATGAGGTTATTCCGCAGGAGCGGATCTCAGGAATGAAACATTAGTAAAACTCTACGTGTTGGAACCCTAGGCGTAATAACCCGGATGTGCTTAATGGTATATGTTTATTCATTTACTATTTCAGTGATATGGTGATCGGACTAGTAGAGTTCGTATGATTAGGATGCGATTAATCCTTTGAGGGTATATAACGTTGTGCATATCTATCGGCTGCCAACTATATCACCCATTCGTGGTTGAGAAAAAGTTTACAGTAGTGTTTCCCTATAGGTGCTTTGTATATTGTGGTCAATCATGCCTCCCAATCATGGTTGAGATGACCTACCGTAAAGTTATACTTTCGCGTTATTCATTCAGAGTTAGTGATATTCGTATGACATTTGTAGCTAGATAGCTACTTTACGTCTTAAGTACCCACGAGATTTGTTCGTGGTAGCAGGTTGAGGCATGCATGATTGAACTAGTAGAATGGTATAATTTAGGCTTAACCCTCTTGACGGACTTGTTAGTAGATTTGTTGTCCTTGTTGGTTTTGATAGGTGTTTCCTGGTAGCTGGGGACGAAACCCTATGATTAATCGTCTCGACATGTTTATTAGTGGACTTATGATTTTTATCGACCTTGATAACCATTCATGTTAGAAGGGTTGGAACCCTAGACTTAACCATCTCGAGGTATTTATTTATAAGTCGATGATCTTTACCGACTTTGGTAAACATTTTGTATTAGAGGTGTTGAAACCCTCGTTTGACCGCATCAATGGGCTTAATTGTAGATTGATTGTAGATCGATGATCTTTATCGACTTTGATAGACGTTCTATGCTAGATGTATTGGATAACCCTAGGCTTAACAACCTAGGATAATCGACTGCTCACGCGACCCATTAGTGGTAGCATGTTGTTGCATGCATTCAATAACTAGATATCTATATACGCTGTCTGCCCACGAGACCCATTCGTGGTAGCATGTTGTTGCCCACAAACATTGAGTCTTTCTACTGCCTGTCTACCCACGAGTCCCATTCGTGGTAGCATGTAGTTGCGCGTAGACAGTGCTTAGTATATTGATTGTCGATCCACGAGTTTCGTTCGCGGTAGCTCATAGATAGTTCCCTTTGTATTACCTCGAGAGCCACGAGACTTTGTCGTGGTATCTGGATGTGCATTGCTTGTAGATTGCAGTGGTTGTGTAAGTTACGGGTATATTTGTTATACCACTGACCAGGTTAGTTGCAGACTGATATTGGTACTCTGAGGGTTGGGTTACTCTAGTTGTTTCCTTTGACTTCCATTATGTGCATTATGATTATGCACTATTGTCTATCCACCCACTGAGTGGTTGTACTTGCCCCTTCTCACTTATCCTCTAGGTTAACTGATGGAGGACTTGTCTTGTTGACCTACCTTCGTGTCGCTCAGAGAGTCCCTTGTCGTGCTTGTCCTACTACATCGTCGAGATGCCGCTTTATTTACTTTATCGGTATTGCATTTTGTTTATGCACTTTGGATTTTGTCGCAATTTGATTTGGTGTCATAAAACTATTTTACTTTAATTGATTTATGTTTAGTCGTGCATGCATGCAGTTAATTAAAATATTTGTATTTCTATTATTATTTCGAGGTTTTTACTAGATCTGGTCCATGTATTTCTGAATATTGTCACTAAGGGGCTCCTCCGTCATTTGGATGACGGATATGCCCCCGGGGTGTGACAATTTTTATTGGTTTGCGATTTTGGTTTGTGGGTTTTGTGTTTCGAGAATTTTCTTTTCCTTGGATTGTTGGGAGTTCTCGTGTTTTGGGACCAGGCAAGCTGAAGGATATCTCTGAGCTATAGGAAAAGTAGTTGCCTTTAGTGGTCACTTTAATTTCCTTATGTGATAGGAAGTTATCATTATGTTTCTGTTAGATACTTACATATTTGCTCACGGTAGGAAAAGTCACCTAGGGAAATTGCCCTTACTCATGGTCGTGGACGAGGTCGACCTCGAAAGCGACCTATTGATACTGTGGAATCTACCCTTGAGCTTGAAAAGGTATACTCTTTAGAGATGTCGACTGATGTTGAATTAGGAAGCTAGGGTTAGGCCCGCTAGCCACCCATTGGGAGGTCAAGGAGTAACCCCTCAGAAAATATCAGTCCCTACTATTAGTGATTTGGTTATGGATAAGACGTGTATACCTACACTGGTCAAGACAATAAAAGATCATTTTACCTTATTATAGGAGGTGTTAGATGAGATATTTATCTGTCCTAGTATTTCTTCCAGAGAAGATCCGGAACTCTTTGTTAAAAGAGAGATGAACCTTTGAGATTATGCATCGATTATCAATGATAGAATGCGGTAGTTATGGAAGGAAATGAATATCCTTCATTGTGGATAGATGATCTATTTAGATCAGCTATAGGACACCTGTGTATACTCTAGGATTGATTTGTGACTGGTGTGAGGTTATTGTAGTGACATGGTGTCATACAATTATCATTGTCGTTGTGATGATTGTTATATCATCAGCCTAGAGTAAAGAGAATGCAGGTGTGTAGCGACGACAATGTCATACTTGGTATGAATTGTATGAGCTTTTGAATATCTTATTAGACTTATTGACGACTTAGTCGTCCAGGGATTTGGAAATTCATGTATTTTGGACACGATTGGATCAGTTGTGGTCGTTGGAGTTGCGTAACTTGGCCACTGTTAATGGTGGTAGTTGGAGTTGCGCACTCGGCCAGCGTAGATGGTGGTTTCCTGGTATTGATTTGATTATTACCATAGATATGGATAGAATGCCCTAGCGGTACTACATCGTTGACTGGTTGGACCAGGAAGGTGATGGAATTTACTTGGTTTGAAGCTTGTGAAACTAGTTTTAGGGCTCAGACGATGGTTGACTTTTGCATCAGTGTTAGTTAATCATTCTGGTGTGGATGGAAGGGTAGTGTACATGGATGCATCATTTCGGGGATCGGAGCAATTCCGATGCTATTGAATAAGACGTATCCTAAGCTTACGACAGTTAAAGAATTGCGAGATAAGTCGTCATATATATGATGTGGACTTAGCAGTGATTATGTTGTTTTGTAGAGGTGAGGAGCAGAAATGCTCAAGGAGTTTTGGGCTAGCTACTGGATAGCTACTATAGAGTAGCTGGAACACGAATGATTGTAACAAGGAAGTTTGGTCACGATAGCCTCCCATGCACTTACAAAGTGTGTGGTGGAGTGGATTTTGGACGGTAGATGGACTTCTCTTGTGAAAAGATAATTCCCCGTCTCTGACTCCGAGGAGGATAATGGTTTCTGGAGTTCCATTAGTTTAAGGAAGAGATGCTTTAGGAAATTCCGATTTCCGGAATGGAAGTGGAAGCATATCATTATGGATTTGAGGGCAGCTGGGAGGACCACTTGCCCTTAATGGAATTCGTATACAACAACAACCATCATTCGGTTATCCAAATGGCACTGTTTGAAGCATTATATGGTAGTCGGTGTTGGACACCCACCCTTTGGGGGGAGGTTGGGGAGGACCAGTTGCTAGGACCCCATAGAGTTCAGCATGAGGCAGGGTTGGTCTGTACTAGCAGACAAAGGATGGCAGAGGCGCAGGATCGTCAGAAGAGTTATGCAGATCGGAGATGGAAACCTCTGGAGTTCTCTATTGGTGACCATGTGTTTTTGTGAGTCTCACCCACGAAAGGGGTAAAGAGATTTGGCCTTCGTGGTAAGTTAGCTCCAAGGTACATTGGGCCTTTTGAGATTTTGGAGAGGATTGGAGCAATCGCTTACTGCCTAGTGCTACCACCGTCTTTGGCTGGTATCCATAATGTGTTTCATATGTCCATGCTGAGGAAGTATGTGCCAGACCCTACACATATTCTGTCAGATGTGTCAGGTTCCATTCAACCTGATGCTACTTACGAAGAGGTTCCCGTACAAATTTTGGGATCACAAAGAACGACAGTTACGGAATAAGATCGTGCGACTTGTCAAAGTCGGGTGGATTCACCACATCGATGAGGAGGCTACTTGAGAGCTTGAGGAAAAGATCAGAGCTCAAAATCTCCACCTGTTTGCTTAAGGTATGTGAGATATATTTTCAGTACTTGTGGTATCTATTATTCATTATGCATTTGAGTAGGAAATTTGGAGACCAAATTTTTATTAGTGGGGGAGAATGTTAAATACAAAAAATTTAAAATACTAAATTAGATGGCCAAAAATTAAGAAAAATGATCCTGGGAATTATTTCGGGATTTTTGGAGAATTTTAGAAAATTTTCAGAATTTTTATAGAATTAAACGGGGCTTGAATAATATATTTACGGGGATAAGAAAAATAGGCTTTTAAACAGCTTGTTTTAACTATTTGATAGGGATAATTAATCTAGGTTATAAGTTAAACCGGTTATTTTTCCCGATCTCGTTTCCTCTTTTCCCGATTTCTCCGGCGCTGCTCCACACCGACGGTTTCCTCTTGTGACCCGACTCTTCTTCGCGACACCTTCTCCTCACCGTAGCCAGCAGGCCGACGCCGCCCACGCCAAGACCACTGCCGCCTCTTCTTCCCGCGTCGGATCTCCTTCCCTTGGGCAGTTCTCGCCGCCCTTCCCTGTGCTCAGGCTGCCGTGAGTTCCTCTCTCTGCCACTGCTTGACCGACGTCGCAGCACCTTTTTTTTCCTCGCGTCCTACTGCACAAGCACGAGCTGCCGCCGCCGCAGCGCCCGATCCACCACTGCCTCGCTCTTCTCCTCTCGTTCCCCTCTCGCGTGTCCAACTTGACGCCGCAGCCCGCAGTCACCGACGCCGCCGCCCGAGCCCTTGCTGTCGCATCCTCCTTTGCCATCGATGCCATCACTCGAGCCCAAGTCGACGGCGAGCGAGTGGCTGGAGGTTGGATTGGGCAGCTTCCTGGTTGCAAATTAAACTGTTGCAGCGATCGTTGCTGGAGCACGGTAAGAGCCGGTTTCCCCTTACCTTGGACGGGATTTAGGTGTTGTAGGGGTTTTATTTTGCTGAGATTGCTTTGTGATTTGGGCAGCAACACTTTTCCGGCGAACAGGACAACTCTAGGAAATTGCTACCGGTGAGGTTCCGACGGATGGTAAGATTTCTCTCCTCTTTCTATTATTGGTAGTTTGTTGTGGACGATTAGGGGCTGTAAATTGAGGGTTTTGCACGGCTGTGAAGTGGACTGTTGACCGGTTGAGAGGGATGTGAGGTTTTATTTGGGGGTCGATGTGACTATAAATACGGTTAGTGCGACTGTGAATTTGAAGGTTGAGGATTTGGGATAGGTTGTACAGAATTTTGGGCAACGATTAGGTTGTAGAGGTTGTTAGGCTTAAGGTGAGTCCTAAATTAACTCATAGTTGTTGGTTGTGAGAATTAACAATTTAAAATGGAAATTGGTAAGTTCATATATAGGTGTTTATAAATGCATAATAGGTTGTTAATTGGTTTAATGGTCGATAGGGATTGATGTGTAGACTTGTTTAGGTTATGTGGATAACTAGATCAATCTAGTTGATCGGGCTACAAAGTCGATGTAGGATTCGATTCAATCAGTCGTTGCATGATTGTACTTAATCAAAATGGTTGTTATATGCAGGTTTCGGTCATGAGGCAGGTCCACGAGCATGAAGATTGCATTATTTCGAGCATTTTAGCAGGCGGATATTTTGACTTATCTTTTAGATATGGTCATATTGATATGCTTAGTTGGTTATAGCTTGCAATAATTTTTTATGTTTTATCTTCCATGTATGTCACTGTGTCATACATGCTACATGCATTGCTATCTTAGTTGATACTATCTTGATACATGCACCTGATCAGCTTTTAGTTATATCTTCTCTGTTTTACCTAGGTCATTGATATGTACCCATTTGTTTGTGCATATTATTCGGAGACGTATTTTGGTTGGTATTGCATGCTTTAGTGTCATGCACCATCTTGCATGATTTCATGCTGGCTGGACGGGGTTCCTTTGTAGTTGAGCCCGCAGCCAGTTACATGATATGCACACACAACCACTCATGGGTTAGTGGTACATCAGGAGGGTGTGTGCAGAGTTCACAAGCTCGTCACGGCCCCGCTCATGGGTAGCGGTGAGGCGGAATGGCGGATCCCTCCTCTGGTCTACGACACCGAGAGATGAGAGCATTGCTCCCCCACTCTATTTGGGGCAGGAGAATAGGTGTACTCCGACAACATCCTGTCCACTCGGTCACTCAGGAGCAGTGATGGCAGAGTGCACAGTTATCATAGCCCTACCCACTCGCTTCACCATCGCGTGTGAGGCGACTGACTGGCGTCAGGGGTGACCATGTCATTTGCATCGCATGCATATTGCATGGATGACATTTGTATTGTGTTTGCTGCATTTTGGTTGTTGTCTTGGATGTTGCATATGATTGACATGCATACAGGATACATTTTTTTTTTATTTAGTCTTACGACCTTATTTCTGCTGGTATGGTTCATACTCCTATGTCAGGATAGGAGATTCAGGTAAGTACAGTCTTTACGCATTTCTTTCTTGCATTACCTATTATTGATTAGAAGACTGTACTAGCATGATTATTATTGTTAGATATATCTTTCTATGCATATCAACTATTATCCGCTGAGTTCATTGAACTTACCCCGTTGCTTTATATTTTTTTTTCAGGATGAAACTGCCAGGAGAGTCCAGCTGACAATCCCCCTCGTCGAAATGGATTTGTTTTTTTTGTTGGTCTTATGGTTTCAGTTTTTTACTAGAAGACATGTTTAGAATTTGTGTTTTGATTATGTACTCGTGGATGTTTTGGTCATATTTGATATGTCCTTATGGACTTTTATTCGATTCGTTTTGGTTGTGTATTCCTGCTTAGATGGCAGAAGGGGTAAGTATAGATATTGTAGACTATTTGATATTTACTTTGATTGTTAGCCTGATGCCTATTTATGACCTGCATGTGTGGTATTGTTTCGGTCGTTTTGACCGATGTATAGTAGGTCGTGTGGGTCTTGTATGTAAGTTTCGTATTGTCACCCGTACAGGGGAGATGGTTCCGGATTTTTGTCTTGCGGGGACTCCCCCGGGGCGTGACAGATGGTGTCTAAATCCATCAATTCATTGACTAGGGATAATTCCAATACTCACTAGTTGTGATCCAATCACAAATTCTCTCATGCTGTGAATCGTATTGTGGACATTCAGTAAGTGAGTTTAAGATCTAATCAAATACATGAAAATATATATACTCAAATAGTGAATCTTCATTTATCACATAAATAGTTTAAACATAAGACGATTGCCTTAGGACACCTCTCTTATATTACCAACATATAATAAATCAAGAAAATGCTAAATCTTCTTGATGTTCAGGAGTTTTATTTGACTAGAGCATTTACTAGTCAATTGCCTATCAGTCGACTATCACTACGAACTAGTCGACTGGTACCTTGGAAGCTTAACCCGACATCGTTATGTGAGAACCCGAACACCACACATTTTTCTTCGAACACCCCAGGCACCCGAGCACTATGCATGATATTCTGTCTTCTCAATGTCCCAAGCCACCATCCCTAGTTGACTAAGCCTATTTCGAGTTGTTTATGTTGAGTTCAAGTTGTTCTCATAACAACTCGACATTTCTATTATTAGAATAGTCAACCATTGTCAACTTTTTCAAGTTAGCCTATATCGACTTGTTTACTCAAGCTTGAGCATAACACTGATGTTCCAACACCACTACATGGTGTCCCGATCACCTCATGCTTCTTCCTA
The DNA here is from genome assembly GCA_025175895.1 of Wurfbainia villosa. Classification (NCBI taxonomy): domain Eukaryota; kingdom Viridiplantae; phylum Streptophyta; class Magnoliopsida; order Zingiberales; family Zingiberaceae; genus Wurfbainia; species Wurfbainia villosa. The sequence continues at coordinate 135,802,375 of CM045986.1, read as the reverse complement.
GCCGAGTACTTTGAGTACTCAACACTTGCACCTACGCTCCTATACACTCAAGCCCGAGCACACTGCATAGGCTCGAGGGCCGCATGGTCTGCTCCCATGCAATCTGTGCTAGGAGTCGAGCACCAACAATGCCCTTGCTCCTAAGCACCTACCGTGCCGTCGAACACCGCTGCCGAGCACAATTGCCTGAGGATCGAGCACAAGCGCTTTGTGTCGAGCACCGTAGTGTGATTTCTCACCGCACCGAGCACCAACAGTGCCACTTCGCTTGAGCACCCTATGCCCGAGTGTCGAGTGAACAACACGAGAACCCAGTGCCGAGCTTTCTATTTCTAGAGTACCGTACGTACAGTCAGAATACTATGCATTTCTCAGTCAAGCGCCCCGAGCACGAGCACTTCTCGCCTGAGCAAAAGCTCTATTTGTCACCTAAGCACACAACCTGAGTGTCGCAAGCCGATCGAGCACCAAGTGCATTGTGCCCAAGCATCTTGCCTTTCTTAGTCGAGTCAAGTACCGAACACTTTTGTCGAGCACCTGTGCTCGGCGCCCAAACACCTTGTGCTTGGGCAGCTGCTCGACACCCGAGCACCCCATGTGCTCTGGCGGGTGCTCGACGTCTGAGCACCTATGCTCGACACTAGAGCACCCTATGCTCGGGCGGGTGCTCAACATCTGAGCACCTGTGCTCGGCACCCGAGCGCCTTGTGCTTGATGCCCGAGCACCTTGTGCTTGGGCGGTTGCCCAGCATTCGAGCACCTATGCTCGGCGCTCAAGCACCCTATGCTCGGGAGGGTGCTCAGTGTCTGAGCACCTATGCTCGATGCCCGAGCACCTACGTGGTTTGCAAGCACATTGTGCCCGATCGCCATGCCCAAGTGGATCTGTCGAGCGCGCATAGTGTTGTGTGAGGCTCATTCCGCAGTGTTGAGCACCCAAAGTGCTTAGTCAAGGTATTCCTTTATTGAGTCCCACTCAGTAGTCAGGATTCCCACTCAAGACTATCACAATAGCTGGGGTTCCTACTCGGGAACCACTCGACAAGCAGTTTCCCACTTTGGATGGCGCGACAATCGGGGTTCCCACTCGGGAACCACTCGATGGGCGATTTCCCACTCTAGAACGCTGTGATAGCCAGTTTCCTACTTAGGAACTCCGTAACAGTAAGTTTCCTACTCAGGAAACTTCAGATAAAAGCCGAGTCCTTCACGCTCCTCTATCCCAAGCATGTAAAGTGCTCGGGTGACACTTTTTCCACTCGAAAATCACTCAATAAAATCATTGTTCATCGTCTTCTCTGATGAACTTGTGAAATTTATAGACTAAATTCATACAAACAGATGCAAACCTACATTTGCTCTGATACCAATATAGTTTTGCATAAAATTATGAACTGCTTTGCATGAATTTATGGACTGTAAATAAAACTGTAAAATAAACTTATAGTGAGTTCATTAGATATCGTTGAGCTTCCAAAGAGGATCTGTTCCTTTAGGAGATCTTCCAAGTTGAAGCTTGTCATTTGAAGAATGATCACAAAACGAACCGTCCTTACTCTTTCACAAATAAAATCCTTCTTGACTTGGATGTTCCACAACCTTGACACACAATCTCGGTATTCTGACAGCTTGATGGCAATGGTCTCACTAATCCTCCCCCCTTTATCACTTGAACACTCCTTTATAGTGGTGTTAGTGCACTACTCCATGAGCAATGCATGCACACGTTGTCATATGTGTAATGTGTGTAAGCAGTTACAATAACTATCTACACACGAACATGGAGACGATCACGAAGCTACAAGCTCTGAGGGACTCCAGCATGGTTGGCTACATGTCGAGCAAGAAGACCATGGAACTCAACCCCGAGAACCCAATCATGGAGGATGGAGTTGAGGAAGCGAGCTGATGTTGACAAGAATGATAATTCAATGAAGGATCTAACTCTACTACTTTATGAAACGCCCCTCATCACCTTTGGCTTCAACGTCCACAACCCTAATGCATTTGGCAACATGATCCATCAGATGCTTAGACTAGGTCTCAGCATTGATGAAGATGACAATGTTGAAGACTCTGACATGCCTACTCTCAAAGAAGGTGATGTGGAGGAGAGCAAGATGAAGTAGACTTGGTATATTATCGAATTCTGGCTTTTGTCTTGGTCTATTTACTAATGGTGGTTAAAAGTACTTGGTATTTTTCTCTTTTGAATTTTATTAGAGATGAATATTTTAGAGTTGTATAAATTGTGAATTAGATTTATTTGATTAGTGAATTAAGAGAAATATCATTTACCTCTAGAACTAGTCGAACTAAAATTAGATATTTGAATCATTGGGGAAAAAAAAAGAAAGAAAGGTGAACTTCGATTAGTATATGTGTAGGAACCATTCCCATTTAGCACCAAGGCAACCCCGAAGTGGGTCTTTCAATCTGTCAAAATCTTTAATCAAATGGTTATCCTTTAGTCCTTGTTGCATGTGCAACTCTGTGTTGCTCATAGGTATGTCATGATAGTCATCAGATGATAAATTTATATCAATAAAATAATGATCAATTTTTAATAGACATATCTATAGAAAAAAAATCTTTTCATTTGAGTGACTATATGATGATTGACTATAAATTAATTTTATAATTTATTTTTCTTTATATTATCGTAGAATTAATATTAAGAAACACTCAATTCTATGTTAATTAGTCGTCAACTGTCCTTTTATAGTACAATAGTTATTATTTGAAATACGAGTTAGAGGTAGACTTGTCTATGGCCCATGTTTGGAACTTGAACCGTCGTAATTGACTCTTTTGGAGATGAATATTTCAAATGAATTTGTGAATTGACAATTCACTTATAGTTCAAATAATGATGTGATATTAACTTGTTTACGTATAATTTTTGGTTCAATATTTATATGTTTTCTTATAATTAATTCTTAGTAACTAAAAAAATAGATATGTTAATCGTAACTCGTAAGTTTATTATAGTGAATAAATATATATAATTTCATCGATTTAAAAGAAAATTATAACATAAAAAAAAAAAAGAAGATGGACTGATACTAGAGATAGAGAGAGGCACGACTTAGTTTATTAGTCTAATGTGAAAAAAAAAATTGTTTTTGAAAATCCAAATCAAAATCAGATTGAAAAGGTCAAAACCATTTGAGTTTAAAACCCAATTAAAAGTTTGATTTAGTTGAGTTTGAGATTATTAACGAGAAGTCAAACTAATTAAAGTTATTTTTTTATTGATACTGGGTTATTATTAATTTTGAAATGATTGATTTAGTTTTACGATTTTTTTTATCGTTCATAAGAATAAATTTGAAATGATCAGTGCAATATTTAAGATTTTTTATTTTATTAAAAAAATATTTTGTAATGTGTCATTATTATGAATACTTTTCAAACAATGATGATCATATCTACTGCATAAAAGACTACAATTTTAAGATTTATATTGAAGTACTGTTTCATAATCACAGTTAGTAGATGAGAGGGAGATCTCATCTACTATTTTGTTCAGAGATATCTCGATTCATAAATAATAAAAAGATTTTTTATTTTTTTATTTTTTTATTGTCGTTATTATGACAAAGAAGGACTAAAACTTTGAAAAAAAAACACTTTTCTATCATCATTCTCGAGTAAAAAATGTTGAACTTTGATTTTTCATTCGCGTGAGTTGACCAAATTAGTGTTGCCGTTTTCACTCTCTTTGACTTTTGTACTTGCAATATTCAACGCATGGTTGACTCGGCGGAATGATTCAAAAGAGAAAGTTGAGTAGAGAACTTATTATTATTATTTAAAAAAAAGGAAAATAACTTGACATAAAGAAAAAAGTATCAAGTGACACTAGAACTTGGCAAAAGTTCTTAAGAGGTTTCTAAATGACTACTTTCATAAATTAAAATGAGTCTATTAGAATGATAACGAGTCGAATAGTTGATAGAGTGTTAGATAACTCATTTAAATATTCAAATACTCGAGAAGAGTCGAAGCTACATGAGGAAAATTTGTCTCGTTTAGAATCGAAATTGAAATTTAAATCTAAATCATCCATGGCCTTATTCCATTTGGACCACCCACTGCACACATCTCTTAGTGATGCTTCATGTGATTAGGTGTGGCGGTGAGCAATTGGGAGACTACGAATGTCTCGGTTCGGTGCACTGCATCTCCTTTCTCTTTATGGAAGAACATGGCATGGGACTTCTTTTGTCCCCAATTTTCGAACTTGTTTTAGAAAAATTCAAATTTTAAATTTTAAATTTTAAATTTTAAAATTGTAATGTATCCTTTTACTCACACTCTCTTTACTAAAAGATGGTAAATTTATTAGAGATAAATGGTGCGAAAAGTTATCGGTAAGTAGTTTTAAGTTATAATGTGCTTAAATATAGAGAGCTTCTCATCTAAGTACTTTAGTATTTTGGATTGTATTGTGCTTTTTTTTTTAAAAAAAAAAATTAAATTTAATATGACATTACTATGGAGAGGGGAAAAAAAAGAGCTCTATTTTTTCCTTCTTTATCTCTAAATGAAGATTCTTAAACTTTGTGTATAAATATATAAGAGGACCCACTCTTACTTAAAAGCTTGGACTTTTATGTAACTTTCGTCGAGAGTAATTTTTGTGCAAGGTTGTTCTAACTTCTAAATCATGCAAATCGTCAAAAGATAGGTGCTTTATTAATATTTGACCATAAAATTTTATCTTTCATATACCTCCTCAAATTTCTATTTTTTTTTTCTTATAATTTATTATTGTTTTTTTCTTCCTGTTGGGACTCGATAGAGTAGTAATATTTCAAGCCAAACAAAATATTTTAATCAAATAGTTAATTGGATTTTATTGCGAGTTGGGACGCCTTTTTAACAAAAATACAAAACGAACTAAAAATAATAATAAGCACGCGACGATGACTTCAAGTGTGACATTAGACATGTAATTAATTAACTATAATTTGATAGAGGCCAGGCCTAAGTCCTGCAAAATTTTAATCAAAATTATTTTAATATTAATTAATTAAAATAACTCTAACATTAATCATCACATAACTACTTTAACATAAATAAAAATTTATTTTAATTTGTTAAAATTACTTAAACTTCATTAAAATTAGTGAAATAGATCAAAAAATAAAATAAAAAATAAAAAATCATGCCCCTCCATCTCCTCCTTCACTCGTATCTCACTTTTACCTCTCGTCGGATGATTTCGAACGACATCCGGTAAACTAAATATCGACAAAGCGACCTCGATCGAGCTAACCTAATCGAACCCCGACATTGGATGAACTTAATTGAAGCTTAGTTTCAACAACTACACCCAAATAGATCCAACACGAACCGAGCTCATATAATTAATGCTGAGATTATCATGCTCAAACGACTATTCATTAATTAATTAAAGTTTTTTTCCTTGTAATTTAGAATTTAGAAAATCCTTTCAGACAAGTTTTATTGGATTAATTCTTTTTGTCGATTCTTCACATAAACTTAAAAGAAAGACAGAGTGTTTTTATAAACAGGGATGGAGGATGGATGGACAGAAGAAGCCATGCGTGCACCATGACTGAGAAGATGATGGAAGCCTTTTTGTTTAATTCTCTTTGACCCACCTTTCTGTCTTGCTATTCATCGTAGTTGATCCTTTAATATTATTATGGATTCATAGCACCATTCAATACACAGGAGTAAATTTACGGCGATTTATTGGACGTGAAATTTAAAAATACCTAAATAATATTTTATACTTTCATATTTATTAAATAGCGTATTTAATTTTCTTTTTATCTCTCTCACACAAAAGATCTCTGCACCACTGTGGTATTGAAATTACAAATTCCAACACCATGCAGGTGCCAATCTGTACCACCATGTAGTGCGATCGATCTGTCATCAGTAATCGAAATTTACAATTTCTGATCACAACAAGGTGTTGGAAATCGCAATCTCTTTGTGGTCTTAGGATTTGAATTTCTAATCTGGCGTGGTCTTGGAATTGCAAATTTGATCTGGGTGGATCTTTGGGATTACAATCTGATTGTGATGTTGGAATTTGAATTCCCAACACCATGTTTGGAAATTTCACTATGCTACAGGTTTGTTTGACGGGAGAGATAAAAAGGGAATTAAATGTGTTATTTGGTAAATATAAAAGTATAGAATACTGTTTGAATAATTCTAAACTTCACGTAAATTGTTTGATAAATTACTGATAAATTTATCGTTGGACTTAGAGCCTTGACCCTCTTAGTCTAAGTAATTATTATTTATTTATTTATTATTAAAATGATTATATTTTAATATATATGTTTTAAATATAAAATTTTGAATTTACTCCTCATTTAATAAGAAGATGATTTTTTTTATTAACATCGGCATCTAAATTTTAGGTTCGATTAATTTTGAGAATGATTATAAATATTTTTCATCTATCATCCAAATATTTTAATAGCTTAGTTTATTATTCTATTTGAATTTTTTTTTTATAAACTATCGTTTCACTATAATTTTAATAATGACAATGAAAATGGATTAACATTACTTCCTTTCGACAATAACGCTGGTTATTTGTTATGGGTATTTAAAAATTGTTCTTTAAAATATTCTTCTTATTTAAAAGTTAAATTTTAATCCTTTTATTATTCCTAAGTGTTTTATTGGGACATCGTACCACACTGTTGGAAAGATAAATGACAACCACAAAAATGCCCTTTTGAGTGCCTTTTGAAAAATTCTCAAATTTAGGAGTGCCTTTTCGAAAATTTACCTAATTTAATTAATAAAAAGAATCATTTGAACTCCTCTAGAGTTTGCTATTAATTTTGGAAGGAAAAAAAAGTTTTTCAATTGTCATTTTACCACTTCTAGTTTTGATTTATTGTAGAACTTAAGATTTAAATTAGTCACACCCTCATGTTATTCGTGTTGAATTAAATAATCTAAAAAGATCATTGTCTTGCATTTAAATTGGAAGCTATTGCAACTTAACTCATTAATTTGTGCATTAAAAATGATTAAAAAAATAAAGCCAGTTGAATATGAGTAGGTGACTTTAAAAATATTTTTTTAAAAAATAATTATAAATTTTATACGATGCAAATTATGACTTGCAAAAATTTGACGATGAGCATGAAGTAGGAGAGAGGGTAAAATAGCTTTAGGGCATTTTAAAAAAAATGGAGGGCAAAATGAAAATTTCTGTTTAATTAACAAATGCGTAACTGATTAAGTAAATTAAGGCAACAAATACTAAATATAGTAACAACAATAAAAAGGACCCCCGATTTCAATGTAATTAAAGGCCCAACCACAACGGCAGCCCCACTTAAACATTTACACAAACACCTTCCTCGCCATTGTCCAACCTCGCTCTCTCTCTCTCTCTCTCTTTCTCTCTCTACAGGCTGCTTGATGGGCTCTTGTCTATCGTCAACCCGGCCGTCGCCGGCCTCTGACGGAACCCTAAGGGGGGACCACGGCGATGGCGCTGCCTATTTTCTTTCCCGGGGCGGTTCCAGGAGCTGGAGAGGGAGGAAGAAGGCAAGCAAGGAGAAGCATAAGAGGGCTGGCGCTGCCCTCCGCGATGGGGAGGTGGGCGGTACGGGACTGACCCAGGAGGACGAGCTCCAAGGCGTGCCCGGTCGGATGTTCTCGAATGGCTCCAGCGAGGTGGCTTGCCTGTACACGCAGCAGGGAAGGAAAGGCACCAATCAGGACGCTATGATCGTGTGGGAGGTACCTGTTCTGGAGCTCCTGCTTCGTTTGTTCGATTAAAGATGTTTTTTTTTCCCTTCACTTTCTCATTAAAAAAAAAAACACTTTTTGATGAGCGTGTGCTAGGACTGTCTGCTTTTGAGATTTTTTGTTTTTGGATATTATTACTGTGACGAATCCCGATATTCCCGGTAATTCTTTTTGACATGATTGCGATTAAAACCGCAGTTGTGTGCGTTTGTGTTTCCCTAAAAATTATTTTCCCCTCAACTTGCCAGATTCAGTCCCTTTATGGCTGATTCTTGTGATTCTCCATTGACCTTTTATTCAGCCGAGCATTCCTCAATTATGTTGACATGAAATTTCGTAATAAATCTCGTGAGATAATGTAGAAAATTATAATTTCTGATTCCTCTTATATTTTGGCAAGTTATTGATTGATGTTTATTCAATTGACCGATAATATCTTTCATCGTGATGTTTTTGGAGTATGACTTTCCTTTTCTTTTATGATTCTCCTCTTCATGTTTCTTCTTTGTATCTTGTTTCTCTCAGCAATTTATTTCAGTTCTCCCATTTTAACTGAAAGTAGAGGTCCTCATCTTTGTAACTTTCTAAGCAAAAGGCAAATCTCTTCCTTTTCCTAATGAGTTTTTACTATGCAAAATAAACAAAAAGAAATATTGCAACTCAATTTGTGCATAAAAATGTAGCTGGAAGCACTCAAAAGTGTATACCCTTATTGATCACTTTAACCGCCATCAGTACTGCTCTTGTACTAAGTTTTGACGAGTAATGGCTTCCAAAATCGGCACAATTCTGTTTGCTATCCTGTCTCTGCAGGTGACTTGGCGTTTATGAGTATTTTAGTTCGGATGATCTATTTTACCTATGGCCAGAATACTGGAGAGAATCAGTAAAACTTGTGTTTTGCATAAAATATGTTTCTTGATGAATGGAGAGCAGCTGAGATCTAAGGAAGTTCATCCACTTCAATTATTCAAATCATTAAATTTACTTATATGTTGGGAAAAAACGATTATGAAATATAACATCGATAAGTATATATTGAGCCTTTTGCTGACTTATGTGCAATAAATATGCAACTGTAGAATTTTGCTTCATCGAAAGACACTGTCTTCTGTGGGGTTTTTGATGGCCATGGGCCATATGGTCATATGGTTTCCAAGAAAGTCAGAGATTCTCTTCCTCTTAAGTTGTCCACTAGGTGGAGAGCTAATCTCACCAATCAAGAGAGCCCTGATCTAAATGGTAGCATTTCTGGCAGTATGAACTCTGAAGAAACCTCATCCATTATTGATGATGACGGGCGTGATTCTTTAGATGTTGAGGAGAATGAAAAATTGCCAGAGATGTATCTTCCGCTGAAGCAGTCTTTTCTCAAATCATTTAAGTTGATGGACAAAGAGCTGAAGTTTCATCCCATAATCGATTGCTTCTGCAGTGGGACTACGGCTGTCACTATAGTAAAGCAGGTAATAAATCAGAATTTATTTTCTCTATCTTCAAATAGTTATTGATTTATTATCCTGCTAATGCTTAGATGTTTCTCATAATTTAAAAATATTTTCTTGTATAAAAAAAAAATATTATTGCTTCATCTTTTATAGCTTTGCTCTTCAACATGCAAGATTCATTCATTTTAAGTTGATGTGGCTGTATTAAAGTAATTGCTAAATGGTCTTTCCTTTAGAGATTGGTGGCCATTGAATTCATAATACTCTATTCTACACACCAGGGACATGATCTTGTTATTGGAAACATTGGCGACTCAAGAGCTGTAATGGGAACACGAGATAAGGACAATAACTTGATAGCTGTTCAGTTGACCGTTGATCTGAAGCCCAATCTTCCAAGTAATGTGTATTTTTTTTAATACATGTTTGGCATCTAAAAGAGTTTCATCATAGAAAATTACTAAAGAAAACATTGTTTAGTTTCTACTAAGGTTTTCAATATGAAGTAGGGTACCTAGTATCAACCTTTGTTTATTCTAATAACTACCTTAAGATGTGAAAGTAGTTATACTTTATTCCATGGCCAATATGATGCATTTTTTGTCTCTACTTATTCACATTGATAAGTAATCCCAATTCTCGCTGTCGATGGATTTTGTTACTCTTCCTAACATAGTAGATTTTCCTTATAGCACTAAACTTAGATATCATGTCATCAGGGGAAGCTGCCAGAATCCAGCAATGTAAAGGGAGAGTTTTCGCCCTGCAGGATGAACCAGAAGTTGCACGAGTATGGCTGCCAAACAATGACTCTCCTGGTTTGGCAATGGCCAGAGCTTTTGGAGATTTTTGTCTCAAAGATTATGGTCTAATATCAGTTCCAGAAATTTCATATCACCGACTAACTGAGAAGGATGAGTTTATTGTCCTTGCCACTGATGGGGTATTGTCCATTTTCTACACTTGTGTGACAAGAATTTGATTTGCGTTTAGTGATGAACCTTCAGTATCTTAATCATGAAAAACTAGATTTGGCCAAATTTCCCTGTTTCCTATTGTCCATTATTCAAATTATCAAATATGCCCCGTTTCTTAGTCTTTAAATCATGAAAGCATTATTCTATTTGTGATCTTATTGTGCCTTTGCAAACAACCTTATTAGTTATTCTAGTTATGAATAAAATTGTATGTTTATCGACATCATCATTCTTGTGAAACTTGTCCCTTAAAGTCCTCTTGAATTTAGAGGTGGCAGCTCAATATTTAGCTTTGAATAAGTAGATTCCACTGAGAAATCTATTTTATTCACTTGGCTTGCGACCTATTCCTTTTAGATGAGATGGCAGTCACCATTGCTCTAGTGATCAATGTTAGACTCGAGACAATCAATGCTTTAGTATGCGCCTGAAAGTAGAAAGTTTTCACCGAAACATTATCCAATATATTTAAGCAGATCGTCTTTTTGGGTTCATTCGCACATGGCCAAATTTTGGTTTGTCTTTCCTATCAATTGATTCTTTAGTTTGTGAAACTTATTCCCAGTTACTGATTTGGTTATGGCAATACCTTTTTCTTGTGATGATATTTTTATATACCCAACTACGATATAAACCACAAGAATCTTAAATCGTTTCTCGTTTGTTTACATTAATAAAGATCTTGATACTTATCGTCTTTGCTTGAGTAAAAGATTTCCCTTTTTTTTGTTCTCTAATACGAGAATTGACTATGTGGCGGCGTGGCGCAGGTATGGGATGTTCTTTCCAACAAGGAAGTTGTAGACATTGTTGCATCTGCACACTCTCACAGCTCTGCTGCTAGGGCCATTGTTGACTGTGCGGTACGCGCTTGGCGACTTAAGTATCCTACATCTAAGGTCGATGACTGTGCTGTGGTCTGTCTATTCCTGGAAAGCATATCATCACATGATCCACCTCAGGCATGTAACCCTGAGAAGATGCACATGGAGGCATTAGAGACGACAGCGTCGAGCATTGACCAAAAGCAAATTGAAGGCAAGCAAGAAATACAAGATTTAACCTCTGCTGATGCTCCAACTCCTGTGTTGGAACCATCTTACAGTGTTGGAGATGCAAATGAGGCAGTCCCAATTACTGAACAAGTGGAGAGTATGCCAGAAAGGTCCCCGTCTACGAGGAGCCTTGCGTCCCCGTCTACGAGGAGCCTCGCCGAATGCATATCCACAAGAGAGGAGGACGAGTGGTCTGCCCTAGAAGGTGTTACTAGGGTGAACTCCTTAGTCAATCTCCCAAGATTTTTATCGAGCGAAAAGAGCTCCATGAACTGGAAGAAATGGTTGTAAGAAGCCAGAGTCGCATGCATCTTGTCGTCGAGATGCTTGTCTGTTTACTTTGAACACCCAATGCAACACAAAAGAAGGATGAAGGTGAAGGAAAGACTTCAAGGATTCGAAGATTTTGTTCAGGTAAAACTTGTCATTTGGTTCCGAAGTCATCATTATGTGGCTATGTTGCTTGTAGAAGCACCATGAAGGACCTCTGCACCTTCCATGGTTGGATTTGATGTTGGAGATTTTTCTACTTCACAAGATTCTTTTCTTATGTAATTTTATTTTGTTTTTTTTCCCCTGGAAAGAAGCTTGTGAATTATGTCTTGCCCCTCCAACTTATGAACAATCTAAATTTGTCATCTAGGAATCTGTTTATATTTCATTTCATTTTGCTTTGATTCAGTTCCAAGCTTGCATCCTAGTTTATAGAGTCAATGGATGTATACTGAAACACATAGTCTGATATATTATCAATAATATTCACAAAAAATAAATTGTTATTCTGTAAATCCTTATGGCACAATTCTTTTCAATTTTTCTATTTTTATAAATATTTGCATAACTAAATTCATATTATATGATACTTAGATGCAATAACATGACACATATTGCATGAATCATAGCAACTAAGACTATTTCATGTCCTTAACAAGCATCCAAAATTTATTAATCTAAATTCTCATTCTTTGGAACAAGCTCACCTTTCTTCTTGGCCTCAATAGTTCAATAAGAGTAAATATAGAATTGCCACACACAGCGTATAATATCAGTGAGGACTATAAAAGATCTTTTACTGAAATATGTTCGATAGTAAATTTCAAAAAATTTATATGGATAATTTTGATCCTAAGAGTTTGTCTTCGTAAATAGAATATATTTTCAACATTAGATAATCTTACAGAGAGTGCGACTATAAAAGTCAAATTGAACTGTTAAACTACAAATACTTCTGAATTTATTAGAAATTTCACTTAGAGAAATAGGGAGCCCTCCGAAAAAAAGTCCTAAGATCAGGTTGATTATCCTAAGATTAATTGCAAATATCTGGTGCTATTCAAAAATAAAATAAAATAAGAGAAAATTTGTTATTAGTTGAAAGTTAATGTAAAAAAGATAAATTTCATAGACTCTACAAAAATTTTGTAATTGAAAATTAAAAGATAATCCCTCCGAATTAAAATTTTTTAATCATATTGACACCAACTACAAATTATAAGAATTTAATTCGCGATTTAAAAATAAAATCTATTTGCTTTGTTTTTTTTCATCAAGAAAAATTTAATTATTTATTTTGATGACGGAATGAAAAATTTTAATTGAATTGAATTAATCATCTTCAATAGCAATATGTAGTCGCAGTAAAAGATGATTATATTTGTTCTCAATATTTTTCATCGTCGGTCTTTTAATGATGATAAAAAGAGATAAATTATGGACGATTATGTCCCTTGTATTTGTTGGTTAGAACGATAAAGGACATCTGAATTCGAATGAGAATTTAAAATTTTATATTGAGAATTAATTTTTATTCATCTATAATAATATCTGTACTATTCTAGTCAACGAGAACATTATCTTCAATAGTAATCGAATTGAGAATGCGGTTATTAAAAAAATAATTTCGTGAAACTCTTAATCCTTCTCAATCACCCATATAAAGAGAGGAAGCTTTTTCTCTAAAGAAAGGACAGGGAGAGGAGGAGAGGGTGACCCTTACAAAGGGACTTGACATCGGATAGGAAGGGTTGTGCCTCTCCGGTGGGTGATCGGTGTGGGCTAATGGAAGCACCACTGTCGGCGACTGTGGAGGAGCTGCAGGGATTGTGGGAGCGCAACCTCAACGTGGAAAAAGGGGGATTGCCCTCGATGAGGTTATTCAACCTCACTGTTTTGAGTATCGGTGAATTGAAGTTCCAACATGGAAAGGAGCTCCAACATCTTTGCTCCGAGCTATTGTGGACATGATGGTGAAGTTCGCCGGAAGGGAAGCAAAGAGAAGCGGAGGCGTACAACTTTGGTGTGGCTGCTTCAGCAGGGCCGACCCTGACTTTTGGGGGCCCTTGGCCAAAATAGAAAAAGAGATCCTATAAGAATCCCCCCCCCTCCCCCCCCCCCCCCCCCCTACAATTTGAATAAAGTTTAATAGAAAATTTTGAAAAATAATATATGTTATTTAAAATATGATAAATTTCATGCATAATATAGATTCTCTAAAAATTACAATACCATATAAAATATATTTCTCAAGCTTCTTCAAAAAATGCAACACCGTATAAAATATATTTTCTAAGCTTCCATAGAAATGCAACACCATATAAAATATATTTTGTAACACCTCACAGAAATGCAATTTCTCCAAAGTGCAATACCTACAAATAAAAAATAAGTATCAAATAATCATTGAAAAAATCTAGATCTTCTGGCATTTTGAGAAGCAAAATCATCAATAAGGTCTTCCAAATCAAGTTTTTCTAACATCTCATTTTCAATGCATAAAATTGCCAAACCATTTAATCTTTCTTGAGACATAGTTGAATGCAAATGTGATTTTATCAATTTTAGTTTAGAAAAACTTCTTTCTGCTGATGCTACAGTAACAGGTATAGTTAACAAAACTCTATAAGCAATGGAGATATTAGGAAAACAATATAAGACTTTTACAAACTCAAGAACTTCAAAAGCTGACTTTGTTTCTGTTGGTAAACACATTTGTAACACTTGTAATTCGGAAAATAAATCATTAGCATCAATATCAAACTTATCATTACATTTTAGAGCAACTTGAAGATTATCACAACACTCACGCAATCTATTATCATCCATTGAAAACAACTTTTTAGGATTGAACAGAAAACCAAAAATGTTTTCAAAGATTTCTAATTGTTCAAATATACTTTTTAAAGATGAAATAGCAATATCAACGACAATAAGAAAATAATTAATCCTAAAAGATTCCTCAGCAGATTGTGAAATCTCTTCAAGACAACTTTCATCAAATTATTTCTTTCTACGAGTTGTATATTTTTGAGGAAAAATAGGATCGATTTCCATTTTAGATGCAATCTCTTTCGCTAATATCATAGCAGATTGGAAACCTTCCTTCCTATATCTTTTAAAATAAGAAATCAATCCTCTCAAAATCTCTATTGCAATGTCAATTTGCATATCTTTAGATTGTAATTTTTTGCTAATCAATTCAATTTTTTTCAAAATGTTTTCCATTTTAGATGCAATCTCTTTCGCTAAAGCCATAACAGATTGGAAACCTTCCTTCCTATATCTTTCAAAATAAGAAATCAATCCTCTCAAAATCTCTATTGCAATGTCAATTTGCATATCTTTAGATTGCAATTTTTTGCTAATCAATTCAATTTTTTTTCAAAATGTTATGCCATATAGTCATGCCTAACAAAAATTCAAAACTTTCAATTTCATGTTTTGCTGATGATTCAGCCTCACTCCTAGTCTTAGCATCTTCACTAACTTCTGATAATTTATATAAAGCTTCTCTTATCTCATTTGGCTGAGTTAATATGGCCGTGATACTATTAACATAACTTTCCCATCTAGTTGTTGACAATGACTTTGAGTTAATTGTTGAACATGATCTTGTAAAATCTTTCACTTTTTTGTAGAACTAGCAAATAAAGTATACATGTGTTGCACAACTCCAAAAAAAGACACAACCTTAACACAAGAATTTGTCATATCACAAATAGTTAAATTAAGAGAATGACAAGAACATGACATATAAAATGCTCTTGGATTAATTTCAAGAAATCTCTTTTGTACACCTTGATTTTTACCTTTCATATTAGAACCATTATCATAACCTTGCCCCCTTACATTATCAATATAAAGTCCAAGAGTTTCTAAAATAGATTGTAATTCATTAAAAAGTCCTAACCCAGATGTACCATCCACTTTCAAAAACTCTATGAAATACTCATTTACCTTTATAGGACAAACTAACACATCCACACATCGAATTATCAAAGTCATTTGCTCATGGTGACTTGCATCTAAAGTACAATCAAGTATTACCGAAAAATATTTTGCCTCTTTTATTTTTTCAATTATAGTACTTCTTACTTTAGAACCTAATATAAAAATCAATTCATTTTGAATCTTATGACTAAGGTAATGATAATGAATCTCATTATTTTGAATGCGTCTAAAATGCTCTTGCATTACCAAATCAAATTATGCAATTAATTCAAGTAGCCCCAAAAAATTGTCATTACTACCTTGGTAAATTTTTTCATTATCCCCACGAAAAGCTAAATTACGCTTAGCAAGACATTTCACAACAGAAATAATTCTTACTAAAACAAGTTTCCAATGTTCTTTCTCTTTCTTGATTTGCACTTGGATCTCTTTGTCAATTGTTTCATTCTTTTTCAATCTAATTTGCAAATCAATCCAAGTTCTCATGTTAGTAATATGCTCAATAGCATTCTCATATTGTCTAAGTCTATCACTTAAACGTTTCCAATCATTAAGGCCTTCATTTGCTAGCAAACTTTTATTTTTCACTGATTTAAACAATTTGCAACAAAAACAATATACTTTGTTTGCATCTTTCGAGTACACAAGCCATTTTCTATCTTGATTCTCTCAATTTGGTAATTTTCTTGTGTAATAAGAATATGAAAAATGTCTCGAAAGCTCATCTACGATGAACTTAAGATTACCTTCTCTTATAGGATCTTTCTCTACCAAAAGATCTCTTGTTTTATTATCAATGTTATCCCAAGATCTTGGATCATATATATACAAAACATGACTAATTTTCTTTAACTCATGTTCATTCTCAACTGTATTACCAACTTCTATATTCAAATCATTATCATCATTATCTCTCAATTCTTCCTGCTCATTCGTTGCATGATTATTATCATCATTTTCTATCAATTCTTTTTGCTCACTAATTGCATGATCATTTAGTTCCTCTTGATTATGAAGGGTTTTGCTTATCGAGTCCGTGAGGGGAAACTTCGCTTCCCACTTCACCTTGGTCGTTTGTTCATGGCGATCCCCTCGATGTCCCCGGATTAAAAAATTTAATCCAAGACAAAAAGGATTGCCCAAACAACTAAGTCATCGTCGTGCTATTCGTTTAGAGAGGTCACTTGAACAAACTAGTTGTTCAAGCGACCATCCTCTATTCTACGAGTAGCCGCGGAATAGACGATGTCCAGATCGCCGATTTTTGTGTTTATGCTCGGGATCCAAGTATTATTTAGCCATATACAGATTTATATCATGCTCATAATTGAAAAACAAATACAAACATGTAACATATAAAGATTAGAGAATCGATATACCTCTCGATCTTCTAATGTATGACCTTCCTCCTTTCGGACGTCGTGTGGGCGACGATCTACCGTAAGTCGAAGCTCTTAGATCGCAAATCTTCCTTCCTTGCTCTTCCAAAGCAAGAGGAAGAATAGAAACAAGATTTTTCTCCTCCCTAAAACCAACTAACAAGGAGCACACAAACTCCTTGCCACCGGCCAACTAGAAGGAGGAGAAGATGATGGAAAACAACCAAGACACCAAGGGAAGCCCTATATCTTGTTTCCACCACCTAAGGAGAAGAGAGGAGGGGCTTTGGCCGCCCGGCCAAGGGCTGGAAAAAGGCTGGAAGGGCTGTTGGACACCGGCCAATGAAGGAGGAAGATGAAAGCAATCACCTTCCTTAATTGGTGCCGCCCTAGCTTCCAAACCCTAACCCTAATCCTATCTCAACTAGGATTCCTCTCTCTTGCCGCCCAAAAACCCTAGCTCTCTTGATCTTGTTCACGCCAACTCCCTTGCCCTCCTTTTATAGAGTTAGGAATAAGTCATGAATTAATCTCCTTCATTGGTTCTAGGGATTTAATCTCAACCGTCGGATATAGAAATTTAATCTCAACCGTCGGATCTTAGAGATTTAATCTCTACCTATGGATCTTAGAATTTTGTTTCTATCCATTGGATCTAAGCTTCATGAGGTGTTAATAGACTACATTAGGGACCATGAGGAGGAGTTGGATCTTGGCCACCCATGGATCAAGCCCACATAAAGTCCGATCCACTAATAATGATCCAATCCACTAAAGGATTATCATTGATCTACCTCACCAACCCCCATATGATAATATGGGCTCCATATATTATTTGTACATTTTCTCCCCGTGTTTAAGATCTCGAATGTCCATCGATTAATTAATTTACTGACCATTAATTAATCAACATCTAACTCCATGAGTAGTACCACTCAACCTTTTCATCATGCCGGACCAAGTCCACCTACAGGATTTACATGATGAACCTTATGAGCTCCTCAAGGGGACATCATCATCCTAATATATAGGACACGGTTTTCTCCTATAATCAACGACACACCATATAAATAATATCATCTCCCAACTTACCGAGCCTATCGATTTAATCTATAAATCTCGCCCATTGGTAAATCAAAGAGATGAGTACTAAGTATATGTGCCCGTTATTATATCGGGATTAAGAGTATGTACAATATAATATTTGAGGTCCGATTCGATTATGTAGTCAGCAATAAATCGAATCACCTCTAAGTCGATCCTGCTCAATACACACAAAGTGCACTAGTGTGATTCTATGGTCAAGACAAACCAATACCAAATCACACTACAACAATTCTGATGGTTTGTCCAAAGTCATCTCGGTTGTGAGCCTTTACTTATACTTTTCAAGGGGTCGATAACATGATCTCCCGTGTGACACCACACACCATGTTATCTACAATGTAAAGTATTAGACAATATTGCATAACCATAAAAATATGCAAACAATGATCATGTGATTTTTATTTCAAAATAAAGATGTTCATACAAAAGATAGACTTTTCAGCATACATCCCTACAATCTCCCACTTATACTAAAAGACTATGTTGTTCTCAAACTGCCATACATCTGATCCCCATTCCCTCCACATGCCTATCAAAAGCTCTTGTCGGAAGGGCCTTAGTGAAAGGATCTGCCAGGTTATCCTCTGATGCAATCTTGGCCACATCAACTTCTCCTCTCTTTATGATTTCTCGTATCAGGTGGTACTTGCGCTCTATGTGTTTACTAGTCTTATGGGCTCGTGGTTCCTTCGAGTTTGCAACTGCACAACTATTATCATAATAAATTGTGATAGTTCTGGGCAAACCAGGAATCACATCCAAGTCCATCAGGAAGATCCTAAGCGACACAACTTCTTTGGTCGCCTCAGAGGCTGCCACATACTCAGCTTCCATGGTGGAGTCCGCCACGCATTTCTGCTTGACACTCCTCCATACAATGACTCCACCTCCCAAAGTAAACACAAAACCTGAGGTAGACTTACTGTTATCCCTATTAGATTGGAAGTCGAAATTCGTGTAACCCACAGGGAGTAATTGGTCTGCCCAGTAAACCAACATATAATCTTTAGTCCTTCTCAGGTACTTCAATATATGCTTTACCGCAATCCAATGTCCCTGTCCTGGATTACTCTGATATCTGCTGACCATGCCCACGACAAAGCAGATATCTGGTCTCGTACAGAGCATCACATACATGAGGCTTCCTACTGTCGAAGCATAAAGAACTGCCTTCATCTCCTCTATCTCCTCAGATTATCTAGGACACATCTCCTTAGATAAAGGAACTCCATGCCCGAAAGGTAGAAAACTCTTCTTGGAGTTCTGCATGCTAAAATGCTCCATAATCATGTCTATGTATGAAGCTTGGGATAAGCACAACATCCTTTTCCTGCGATCCCTTATAACCTTGATCCCAAGGATGTGTCCCACCTCCCCCAAGTCCTTCATATCAAACTGTTTGGACAACCATACCCTTACGTTCGATAACACCTTGATATTGTTGCCAATCAACAAAATGTCATCTATGTATAGTACAAGAAATACCACTACGTTTCCATCACATCTCTTGTATACACAAGACTCATCCGAACTTTGAATAAATCCATAAGACTGGATCACCTCATCAAAGCGGATGTTCCAAGACCTCGAAGCTTGTTTCAATCCATAAATGGACCGATTAAGCTTACATACAAGATGCTCTTTGCCCTTAGCAATGAATCCCTCTGGTTGCTTCATGTAGATGTTTTCCTCAAGACTTCCATTAAGGAAAGTTGTCTTGACATCCATCTGCCACACCTCATAATCCATATGAGCTGCTATGCATAAGAGAATCCGGATAGACTTAAGCATGGCTACCGGCGAAAAGGTCTCCTCATAATCGATACCCTCTTTCTGAGTATACCCCTTCGCAACAAACCTCGCTTTGAAGGTCTCAACCTTCCCATCTATTCCTCTCTTTCTCTTGTAGATCCACTTGCATCCAATGGTTTTTACACCATTGGGTGGTTCTACTAGCTCCCAGACCTGATTTGAATCCATAGATTCAATCTCAGCATTCATTGCACTTAGCCAAGATACTACATCTTTATCTTGGATTGCCTCGTCATATGTCCAAGGATTAGGTTCATGTTTGCTAGGGACCAAATCAGAAGATTCTTCCAAGAACATGAATTTATCAGGTTGTCTCACAACCCTCCCACTACGATGAGGTATCATCTGTGTATCTTCTGTGACACGCGGTGCAGTGATATGTGGTATATCCTCTTGTACCGGCGGTACTAAAGAAGTGACTTCCCCTTTTAACTCCTCCAGAACAATTTTACTCTTGGGCTTGTGGCTCATCACATAGTCTTCCTCTAGAAATCTGGCGTTCGTGCTAACGATCACCCTCTGATCTCTAGGACTATAAAACAAGCCACCCTTCGTTCCTCTAGGATAGCCAACGAACAAGCGTACTTCTGTACGAGGTTCCAACTTACCAGCATCTGCCTTCAGCACATGTGTTGGACTCCCCCATATCCGAATATATCTTAGACTAGGCTTTCGCCCAGTCCACAACTCTGTGGGAGTAGAAGACACTGATTTAGATGGAACCAAGTTCAGAATATACACCGTCGTATATAGAGCATATCCCCATAACGAATATGGCAAGTCAGAATAACTCATCATCGATCTAACCATCTCCATAAGAGTCATATTCCTTCGCTCTGCTACACCGTTCTGCTGGGGTGTGTCAGGTGCAGTCAATTGAGATTGAATCCCAACCTTTGATAAGTAGTTCCTAAACTCTCCCAAGAGGTACTCACCGCCACGATCAGATCGTAGTGTCTTGATACTTTTACCTTGACGTTTCTCTACATCAGCCTTGAATTCTTTGAACTTGTCAAAGCATTCAGACTTGCGGTGCATCAGGTAAATGTATCCATATCTTGAGTAATCGTCTATAAAAGAGACGAAATACTCAAAACCATCTCTAGCCTGGATAGACATAGGACCACACAAATCAGAATGAACCAATTCTAACACATCTTTGGCTCTATACCCCTTGGCCTTAAAAGGCCTCTTGGTCATCTTACCCTCCAAGCAAGATTCACAGGTTGGAGATCCTCCACCACTAATGTTCCCAAAGGTCCATCATCTATCAACCTTTGAATTCTGCTTAGGTTAATGTGACCAAGCCTAAGATGCCAAACATATGTTTGGTTCATCTTCGAAGGTTCTTTTCTCTTATTGGAATTAGAAGATGAGTTATTAACTTCAATTTGCATCGTGGGAGGTTTTGGTTCAAGTGTGTACAAATTTCCTATCAATGCACCCGAACAGATAATGTCCCTATTCCTTCTTATAACAACTCTGTCATTAAAAGAAATAGAATATCCATCCATAAACAATTTAGAAACTGAAATTAAATTCTTTCTAAACAAGGGTACATAAAGGCAATTCTTAAGAACCAAAAGTTTATTTTTCTCAAAAGATAAATGAACGTCTCCCACTGCAACAGCCGCCACCTTCGTGGCATCGCCCAAGTACATGGTAATCTCCCCTTCAACCAGTCGTCTGGTTTCTTGGAACCCCTGCAAAGTATTGCATACATGATCAGTGGCTCCTGTATCTACACACCAGGTGCCGGTAGATAACACCGCTAAACATGTTTCAACGACTAGACCAAAAGATATACCTTTGTTCTTGCGGTTGGGGAAGTCCTTCTTCCAGTGTCTAGTCTGCTTACAAGTGAAGCACTTGCCTTTCGGCTTCTTCACTCCTCCCTGAGTACCTCCCACCGCCTTCGCCCCAGTTTGTTTCTTCTTCTTCTTGCCTTTCGGCTTAGAAGTAAAAACCTTTTGGGTCACCACGACATGCGCCTGAGCACTCTGACGAAATAGTCCCTCTGTCGCCTGGAGTTCTGTCAGAAGTTCCGCCAATGAATACAACCTCTTGTTCATATTGTAGTTCAGGCGAAACTGCTCAAAACTCCTAGGTAGAGACTGGAGTATGATATCGATCTGGGTTTCCCCATCGATCTCAGCTCCTAGGACCTCCAGCTCATTCAAATGAGCCATCATCTGGAGAACATGATCCCTCACGGGTGTTCCCTCGATCATGGTGGTCGTCATCAAGTTTCTCATGACCTCTTGCCTCGCAGTCTGATTCTGGTGTCCGAAAAGATCCTTGAGATTGAGCATCATATCATAAGCAGTGGACATGGCTTGATGCTGATGTTGCAGTACATTTGACATAGATGCCAAAATGTAACACTGTCACGCCCCGAGAGTATGCCGTGCCGAAAATCAAACGGACGACATCTCCCCTGTACGTGACAACATTTCGGATTAATAAAAGGCCCGTAGGCCCACAACAACAACATAATATAACATAAATAACAGTAGCGGAAATAACAACCACATACCCACAACATACATACCAAAAACATACAGGTGTACACCACCCGATAAGTCCATAATCATAAAACCGTAAATAAAACAACGACTGCACAAATAGAATCCACGACATCATGACAAAATCCATAATAACAACAAGTCCATACATATCAAAGTCCAAGACATAACTAAAACGAACTCCTCGGGAGACTCGGAAAATGGAGATGGGATGGATCGGTCGGCGCAGCTCCAAGTCGTCACAAAGGCGTCTACCTGTTACCTGGGCGACAGAAAAACCCAGGGTCGGTGGTGGTGAGTAAAACTCAGCAGGTAATCAGAGAAAACATGTAAATATATGTATCAATATTACATGTCATTCAACAGTTTAAATCTACTCGAACAACGGGTATACATCAGCATAACAGGTATATATGCATGCATACACTAAATAAACTGAACAACAACGATGCTGACATACCTGACAGTCAGCTACTCTATCTTGATCCAACCTGGGCATATAACCACATCATAGGGTATAAAAGAATAGTACTAACTCACACAATATCCTGAATATGATCCAAGGGTATCACCGTGAATAACTAACAGGTATACAAGTACCAGCCTACTACCATACAGGAAATGCAGTAGCATATATGAATATGTATAAACAAATGCAACAAACATAGTACATACAAATGCATCATCAAAATGAGTATACATATAGACTGTATCTATATGTATACTAATCACCATCATCCATGTATATATATATATATATACAAGCAGGTATGTATATATATATAACCATATGCAAAGCAGTGATAATCTGGCAATCGGCATGCATGGTGGTCGCTGCTCACCCTACTACTTCTACCACGACCCGGTGTGGCCTAGGTGGCCGCGACATGACAAGTCCCAACTCACACCAACCTTTGCTATAGAGTGGTAGGAGTGGGCGTGATATGATCAAGTAGCATATGAGCGTAAAGAGCTCGCTACGCAATGGGGGTCCTTGCTGCTGGCTACTCCGACTGACACTACAAATGAGTGGTCGAGTGCCACGCACCCAGGACATCTGCACGCAACTCCAACTACCATCGTCTATAATGGTAGAGTGCGGCACAACAAATGCTATTCCCTCACAATAGTTACTCCTCTGGGAGTAACCTGGGAGGCAGGATGACTGACGACTCTCTCTCAACCCCAAGGGGAGACGATGTCGTCAGTATGCATGCAATGACATGAGGATACTATCTCACATACAGACATCTACCATAGACTCTCTGTTCAACAAAGAGTCACACCCAATTGATCAGTACACTCTCTATCCTATAGAGAGTCATACTCATCTGATCATGACAAGCTAGGACCATCGGTCCGTAGCGACCTCATCCGACTCACCTGACCATTTACACAACCCGTGGTTGGTAAATAAATGTGCAACATACAGGTATGGAATGAGTCCTACATTTAGGGCCATACTTATCCACAAAGGACCTTTTTGCCAAATTTACAATTTAGGTCATCCTCCGTACTCTAACATCTACACTCTACTAAACAGTTAGACCTACTTACATCACATCTGTAACTTCTAGATCATGTTAGGGAATATGTGATATCAACAATTGAGCACACATATATATCAACGATAAGTTCAAGCATACGATAAACAGAGCAGGGTCAAGGTAATATGAACACCTAACATGCTCATATCTATGTCTAAATCTGAAAGTCATTACATCTACCCGACCGGTAGGAAATTACCTACCTGCTGTCAATGCTCATAGTAATAGAGTCCTCAAGTCTGCGGACCAGTCTCGTATCCACGTCCTGCAAATATCATCCATTATCACTCAGTGAAAGTATACAACAACAATACGAATTAGCTACTACGTTATCCACATATCCGTACCCCTTATCGAATACGATTTAGAAACCCCAATTAGCCAGACTTGACCATTTAATACCATAATTAACCAAGTTCACAAATCCACTCGCAACATAAATAGGGCTTCACCCCAACGCACTATACAGATACAAAATCTGACAACCCTACATGATCAAACCCCAACTCGCAGCCGATCATAGCCTATGAACAACTACATTGACACCATAGACTCGTTTACGGCTCACTCACATCCGGTCAAAACATAACCTCACAACCCCCACATCCATTCAACACTTCCTAAGCAACCCTTAGCCATCTCCACCGACTGGAAATCACTGCACAAAAAGGAATTGATCTTGCTTACCAACCCTAGAAGTTTCACCGGTGGCAATGCTCCCTAACTCTGCCCTGTTCAACCGCTCGAAACCACTACCCAAACCTAATCGGACACTTCGGCAATCAAACTAACCCTAACAGCATCACCCATGAATCTTTCCCGAAAGAAATTCGCTGAACAAAAAGGGAAATTGAGCTTGCTTACCAGAAATTGCAACTTTGTCGGTAATAGAATCTCTCTGGCAGTAACTCCCCAGAATCCGATGGTCATGTTCACCGGACAACCGACTGCCCAAAACAAAACTCAACCTTAGCACCTGGATCTTCCCTAACATCTTGTTGACATCTAAGGTAGGGAGCAATACAACCCGTGCTTATCTTTCTCCGACCCCAAACGACAGTGGAAATGTTCTGTTCACTGGAAAAGTACCGAACACCGTCGCTGCCCTATTTCACCAACCCACACTTAAACAACAAGAGAGCACCAAAATGACAGAATTCGGTCAAGGTAGGGAAGGAAATCCTTACCTATTACCGACTGTCAGCGGCCACGACTCCTCTCCTTCGAATCAACGGCTCGGATCGCTTCCACCGCCCCAAATCGACGCTTCCAGCCGTCCCGAGAAGGCCGTCGAGTTCGCTCCGCTATGAGAGGAGAGTCGTCGACGAGAGACCAATGAGAGGGGCGTCCACGCGGCGTCAGGCGAGATCGTGCGGAGAGGGGGGGGGAATCATCGCGCGTGAAGGCAGAGGAAACGGAAGATGCTCGGTTTAAGTCGCGATGTGAAATCGTAACCGAACAAAAAGTGCATTACCGGGAGATAACGGGTCGGGTTTCTTTTGTTTAACGGGTTGGATTTCCGACCCGTTAAACCCACTAACACTTACACAAAAAGGGGCTTAGAAATTTTCGTTCGAGTCCAGAAAAATTCCTAAAAATTTCTGGAAAATTTCTATAGGGTATTCTCCTAATCACCCAACATTTATTATTATTATTATTTTTATGGTATTTTACATTCTCCCCCACTTATTAAAATTTGGTCCCCAAATTTCGTACTTAAATGCAAAAATTAATTCAAGCATATTCTAAAATAACCACATACCTCAAACAAACAGATGAGGGTATCGAGCTCGGATAGTATCTTCCAGCTCCCATGTAGCCTTCTCATCCGTATGATGCTGCCATCCCACCTTTACGAGTCGGATGGTTTTGTTCCGCAACTGCCGCTCCTTACGACCAAGAATCCGCACCGGAGTCTCCTCATAAGTTGCATTCGCCTGGAGTGGAATCGGAACTTCTTTCAGAACATGGTCAGATCGCGGCACATATTTCCTCAGCATAGATACATGGAATACGTTGTGAACACCCGCAAGTGTCAGAGGTAAAGCCAACCGATAAGCTACACCTTCAATCCGCTCTAATATCTCAAATGGACCAATGTAACGTGGAGCTAATTTCCCTTTTAGCCCAAATCTCTTGACTCCTTTGGTGGGTGACACTCGTAAGAATACATGGTCCCCGACTGAAAATTCCAAAGGCCTTCGCCTCCTGTCCGCATAACTCTTCTATCTATCCTACACCTCAGATAACCGTCGTCTGATCACTCGTACCAACTCTGCATCCTGCTGGAGACTCTGAGGCCCCAATATCTGTCGTTCCCCAATTTCCTCTCATAAAACAGGAGATCTGCAGGGTCTACCGTATAATGCCTCGAAAGGAGCCATCTGGATAGAAGAGTGGTAGCTGTTGTTATAGGCAAACTCCACTAAAGGAATGTGATCCTCCCAACTGCCACCGAAATCCATGATGCAAGATCTCAATAGATCCTCCAGAGTTTGAATGGTACGTTCGGACTGTCCGTCTGCCTACGGATGAATGGTTGTACTGAGTCGAAGCTCTGTGCCCATGGCCTGCTGCAGACTCTGTCAGAATCACGAAGTAAATCGCAGATCTCTATCAGATATGATACTCAATGGTACACCATGCAATCTGATGATCTCTCGGCAGTACAATTCCACTAGACGATCCAATGAGTCCGTCTCACGAATCAGAAGGAAGTGAGCTGATTTGGTTAATCGATCCACGATCACCCAAATCACAGTATATCCTTTACGGGTTCTAGGCAATCCCGTAACGCAATCAATCGTGATATGCTCCCACTTCCATTCCGGAATCGGAATTTCCTGGAGCAACCTAGCGGGTTTCTAATGTTCAACTTTCACCTGCTGGTATACTAAATATCGTGCTGCAAAATCTGTTATAACTCTCTTTATACCAATCCACCAGTATAACGTTTCAACTCTCGGTACATCCGAGTACCACTAGGATGCATAGCAAATCTCAAACGATGTGCCTCCTGTAGCAACTCTTTCTTAAACACTGTAACTTCGGAACCCACTATCCTTATCAGAGAAGGAAAATTATCTTCTCACAAGATAAGTCCATCTACCGTCCAAAATCTACTTAACCACACACTCTGTAAGTGCATGGGAGACTATAGCACCCAATCTCGCAAGTTGCAATTGTTGCAACTGTTCGCGCTCCAGCAACTCCATTGTAGCTACCCAGTAGCTTGTTAAATTCAATGAGAACTTCTGCTCCATTCAACTGCAAATCCAGACAATAACTACTAAAGTCACGTCATGAATATGACAGACTATCTCGTAGTTTCTTAACTGACGTAGGCATAAGATATGCCTCATTCAACTACATCGGAATCGTTCTAATCCCTGAAACGATGCATCTGCGTACAACTTTCTTTTTATCCACTCCGAAAGGATTAACTAATACTTGCGTAAAAGTTAACTGCCATCTAGGTCACCGTAAATTTGGTTTCACCGACTTCGACTAAATGTTTTCCATCATCACCTTTGTCAAACAAATCTGTGGTATAGTAATGCTAAGACATTCTATCCACATCTACAGTACTAACCAAACCATACAAGGCAAACCACCATCTACGGTGGTCGAGTACACAACTCCAACTACCACAATCAACAGTGGTCAGGTTACGCAACTCCAACAACTACAAACTAATCCAATCGTGTCCAGGATACACGATTCTCAAATCCAGTGGCGACTAAATCGTTAATTAGTCTAACAACTTAATCAAAACTCATACAATTCATACCAAGTATGAAATTATCATCTCCACACACCTGCATCCCCTTTACTCTAAGCTGATGATATATATTAATCATCATAACAACCATGATCATCGTATGACATCCTGTCACTACAATCCTCCAGTCGTAAATCAACCTTAGAGTATACACAGGTGTCCTTTGCTGAACTAAACAACTCATTTATCCTCAACGTAGGATATTTACTTTCAACAATCATCGACAATCGATGCATAATCTCAAATGTCTATCTCTCTTTCGACAAAGAGTTCTTGGATCATCACAAGGAGAAATACTGGGATAGATAAATATCCCCTCCAACATTTCCTATAATCGCAACTCATGTTATTCCGATTCTTCTAATTTCTATAGTGTTTAACAACACTGATACCAACAAAAATATCACTCGATATGTGATCTTCAATACCGAACTATTTTTCGTAATCATTTCGATCGCCTACTCCACTTGCCTAAGCAACGACAAGGCTAGGAGTTCATCCGCAATTACATCCGAACACTCTCAGATTATACACACATCCGAGAGACATATCGTACCATATCTCAACAACTAGACCATCCGTAAGGATATGTCTACAGTAAAAGTATGTATATCAAAGTCTAAGGATCTCCCTTGACTTCTTAATCGTTGGTCCACTTCTCACCTGGCAGTAGAGATACCACCGACCCATTAAGTCGATGTATAGGACCCTTCTAATCCAACTGAGAATGTTCTAGATACAGATACCTTTAACTATAAGCATCTCTCAACATATTAACCCAGAGGGTAAAACTGGAGTAATACCCTGAACGATGAAATATCTGTCGATCCGATCCCAAAGGCTCCACGCAGGTCTCGGCCTTTCTCCGAAGAGAATAAGATCAGATCAAATAGTCCGTGATAAAATGGTCGCATTTCTGCGATGAATGATCCAAGGATTTTTTTTCTAGATCATCTGATCCCATCACTAAATCCTACGAGCTGCAATTGTAGGATACCGAATAGATATGACCATCGTCGTATACTCTCTCCTCTGTAGAAATCAACTCACATCTGGAGGTAACTATTGTTGTCTGTTGAATCTTCTAAGATGTCTTCTGCTTGGCCATACATCTTTGATCTCTGTGAAGGGAGTATCGAGGAACTCAACCACGCTGAGGTAGTAGGTTGTTCTTTGTTGAGATAACCCAATCTTGATCTTGATCTCTGCTTTGTCGAGGCGATACATCATCCTCCGGAACACCATTTGTAGTCTTATTTGAATCTTTAAGGTACACCTCCTCCTTTATCTTGGTTGCTCAACAATAGCAATTTGAGCTAGCTCAACGGATAATCGGCTTAGCGTGTCTTCGTGATACGCCTTTGCGCCCACAATCCCTTGAGTCTTTGTTACGATTTTCTTTGATATCCACGAGAACATCCACGATGATCCGTGGTGGTCTTCTATAATCGAAAAATAGCTCAAGGCTGTGACCTCGATCTTACTCCTTTTATCCAGCAGGTTGGAACTTGACTCTATTAAGTTGACCTGCATTATTTGCTTATCGGTCTCCAACTCTTAAACACTTGTACGGAGTCATTTCTAACTCCTGTCTCAATCCAACGTCTTTTGGCAGGATCTGGTAGAAGATCCCGACATTCTAATCCAACTATAATCCAATAACTCTGGGCGGCTTAAATCATCCATTCATCTCCTTGAGCTATTAGGTGGTCGTAACCTCTGCAAGTCTCACGACTCTGCACAGTACACTATTACTGACCGATCACCCTTTCTTGAAGCTCAAGAATTCCTTATAATGCGTCACTAAAAGTGACACGGGGAAATACTTTCTTTCAACATCACTAAACCATGATCAAGTGACATATTATTTCCCGAAGATTATTTTCTGTATTTATCACCAAATACCGGCTTGACCCCGATAATGGTATGCAAATAACTCTACTTTCTCGGTATAACATGAGTTAAGTACTTAAAAGTACTCTCAAAGTTATACAACTCAGTACAACTCCATAACCTAGCCTTCTGCTATCTGCATCAACAATAGTCTACAAGTCTGTTCATTACCCACAGGTAATGATCCGACTAGCACAGTTAGTGGAAATCTCTAAGACTGTAGTCTCTGATTTCCATAATAAATGTGACAACTTGACCCCTATTTTCCGACTTGGTATTAGTCGGCTCTCAGAGGTAAATCACCTCCTAGACACAGGTTCAAGACTCACAGACTCAACAGATCATTCCCGTGGTCAACTCATACCACGGTTACAAATAATAACCAACACACTACAGGTTATTCCCTGGTATAAGCATCTAAATGCATAGCCAACATAACCGGGAGTATAAACCCTAAAGGTCACTCTGGTTGGTCGACTCGGTGGACGACCCCTATTACAAGTCTGCACAGGTGTCATAACTATATTGTATACACCTACTAATCCAGTTTAGATAAATATCTACTAAACCATAAGTTTTTCAGGAATTCTTACCTCGTGCTACTTGGAGCTCAGGCCGCTGTCCATCTCATCTCAGAAAACCAAAACCGAATAAATCGACTCCCGAGAATCCAAGACTCGACACAAAACATCATTGTATGACATCGCAGAACCTTGGGCTCTGATACCAATAAAGTTGTCACGCCCCAAGAGTATACCGTGCCGAAAATCAAACGGACGACATCTCCCCTGTACGTGGCAACATTTCGGGTTAATACAAAGCCCGTAGGCCCACAACAACAACATAATATAACATAAATAGTGAAATAACAACCACATACCCACAACATACATACCAAAACATACGGTGTACACCACGACAAGTCCATAATCATAAAGCAGTAAATAAAACAATATGCACAAATAGAATCCACGACATCACGACAAAATCCATAATAACAACAAGTCCATACATATCAAAGTCAAGACATAACTAAAGCGAACTCCTCGGAGACTCGGAAAGCGGAGATGGGATGGATCGGTTGGCGCGCTGACTCAGTAAATCATCCGTCTACGTCTACATTACAGGCGAGAAAAACCGAGTCGGTGGTGGTGAGTAAAACTCGTGATGTCGGAGAAAACATGTAAATATATGTATCGATATTACATGTCATTCAGCGATTTAAATCTACTCGAACAATGGGTATACATCGGTAACGGTATATATGCATGCATATACTAAATAAAGCGAACAACATGATCTTTGACATACACATGATCGGCTACTCTATCTGATCCAACTGGGCATATAACCACATCATAGGGTATAAAGAATAGTACTAACTCACACAATATCTGAATATGATCCAAGGGTATCACGTGAATAACTAACGGTATACAAGTAGACCTACTACCATACGAAATGCGATGCATGTATGAATATGTACAAATAAATGCAACAAACATAGTACATACAAATGCATCATCAAAGTGAGTATACATATAGGTATGTATGTATACTAATCACCATCATCCGTATATATATATATATACAAGCGGTATGTATATATATATAACCATATGCAAAACCAGTATGATCGACAATCGGCATGCATGGTCATGCTGCTCACCCCTACTCGCTACCACGACCCGGTGTGGCCTAGGTGGCGCGACATGACAATGTCCCAACTCACACCAACCACTTTGCTATAGAGGGTGGCGAGTGGGGCGTATGATCAAGTAGCATATGAGCGTAAAGAGCTCGCTCATCAGGGGGTCCTGCTTCTTGGCTACTCCGACTGACACTACAAATGAGTGGTCGAGTGCCACGCACCCAGGACATTTGCACGCAACTCCAACTACCATCGTCTATAATGGTAGAGTGCGGCACAACAAATGCTATGCCCTCACACGATTACTCCTCGGAGTAACACGGGAAGCGAGGATATTGACGACTCTCTCTCGACCCAAGGGAGGCGATGTCGTCGGTATGCATCTGATGACGCATCTTGTCTCACATACAGACATCTACCATAGACTCTCTATTCAACAGAGAGTCACACCCAATTGATCAGTACACTCTCTATCCTATAGAGAGTCATACTCATCTGATCATGACAAGCTAGGACCATCGGTCCGTAGCGACACACTGTCCACGACTCACCTGACCATTTACACAACCCGTGGTTGGTAAATAAATGTGCAACATACAGGTATGGAATGAGTCCTACATTTAGGGCCATACTTATCCACAGAGGACCTTTTTGCCAAATTTACAATTTAGGTCATCCTCCGTACTCTAACATCTACACCCTACTAAACAGTTAGACCTACTTACATCACATCTGTAACTCCTAGATAATGCTAGGGAATATGTGATATCAACAATTGAGCACACATATATATCAACGATAAGTTCAAGCATACGATAAACAGAGCAGGGTCAAGGTAATATGAACACCTAACATGCTCATATCTATGTCTAAATCTGAAAGTCATTACATCTACCTGACCGGTAGGAAATTACCTACCTGCTGTCAATGCTCATAGTAATAGAGTCCTCAAGTTCGCGAACCAGTCTCGTATCCACGTCCTGCAAATATCATCCATTATCATTCAGTGAAAGCATACAACAACAATACGAATTAGCTACTACGTTATCCACATATCCGTACCCCTTATCGAATACGATTTAGAAACCCCAATTAGCCAGACTTGACCATTTAATACCATAATTAACCGAGTTCACAAATCCACTCGCAACATAAATAAGGCATCACCCCAACACACTATACAGATACAAAATCTGACAACCCTACATGATCAAACCCCAACTCGCAGCCGATCATAGCCTATGAACAGCTACATTGACACCATAGACCCGTTTACGGCTCACTCACAGCCGGTCAAAACATAACCTCACAACCCCCACATCCATTCAACACTTCCTAAGCAACCCTTAGCCATCTCCACCGACTGGAAATCACTGCACAAAAAGGAATTGATCTTGCTTACCAACCCTAGAAGTTTCACCGGTGGCAATCCTCCCTAACTCTGCCCTGTTCAACCGCTCGAAACCACTGCCCAAACCTAATCGGACACTTCGGCAATCAAACTAACCCTAACAGCATCACCCATGAATCTTTCCCGAAAGAAATTCGCTGAACAAAAAGGGAAATTGAGCTTGCTTACCAGAAATTGCAGCTTTGTCGGTAATAGAATCTCTCCGGCAGCAACTCCCCAGAATCCGATGGTCCTGTTCACCGGACAACCGACTGTCCAAAACAAAACTCAACCTTAGCACCTGGATCTTCCCTAACATCTTGTTGACATCTAAGGTAGGGAGCAATACAACCCGTGCTTACCTTTCTCCGACCCCAAATAACAGTGGAAATGTTCGGTTCACCGGAAAAGTACCGAACGCCGTCGCTGCCCTATTTCACCAACCCACACTTAAACAACAAGAGAGCACCAAAATGACAGAATTCGGCCAAGGTAGGGAAGAAAATCCTTACCTATTACAGACTGTCAGCGACCACGACTCCTCTCCTTTGAATTGGCGGCTCTGATCGCTTCCACCGCCCCAAATCGACGCTTCCAGCCGTCCCGAAAAGGCCATCGAGTTCGCGGGCTGCTGCTTGTGGAGGGGAGAGTCGTGCGACGAGGAGACCAGCGAGGAGGGGACGTCCGGCGGGCGGCGTACCGTGAAGGCGAGATCGCGTGAAGAGGGGGGGGAATCATCGCGCGTGAAGGCAGAGGAAACGGAAGACGCTCGGTTTAAGTCGCGATGTGAAACCGTAACCGGACAAAAAGTGCGTTACCGGGAGATAACGGGTCGGGTTTCTTTTGTTTAACGGGTTGGATTTCTGACCCGTTAAGCCCACTAACACTTACACAAAAAGGGGCTTAGAAATTTTCGTTTGAGTCCAAAAAAATTCCTAAAAATTTTTGAAAATTTCTATAGGGTATTCTCCTAATCACCCAACATTTATTATTATTTTTTATGGTATTTTACAAACACTGCGCCATCTCATCGGCCTTGATCCACTTCTTATAGCTCTCTCTCCTTTTCCCCAGAATCATCTGCAGGCTTGGGAGGGCACTCTTCGAGGAGTACATATTTGTATTCCTCAGCAGTCAAGACAATGTCTAGATTCCTCTTCCAATCAACATAGTTGGGTCCAGTAAGTTTGTTCTCTTTCAGTATCACAGCAAGTGGGTTGAAAGTCATTTTGAAAGAAAACCTAAGAATCACATAAATCAAAACATTAGATTTCAAAAAATTATTGATTCCTCAAACAATAAAATTTTAAAATCAACCAACACCTCAAAACACCGAGAATATTGTATGCCACGATAGTGTGGACGTATACGAATTCTACATTTGTAAGAGGAGGTTTTACCCATTAATTTTACTATCTTGTCAACCTAACTTTTTGACAAGTAAAATTAATAGTTGGTTCCTCTTTGGCCCTACAAATAAAAGCAGTGACTTCGATGGGGAGGATACTTATATTTGTATCTAAGTGTTCACCATTATTCGGTACCAAGGTAATTATCTTGGGTTATGTGCCTTCCGATGAGGAAGTACACACGCTCCTTGATAATTCCCTATAACCATATTTGATCTTGTGATCCGCAAACAAACCCATCCGATATGGAGGAAGGCACTCAGAGCCGACGCGCAAGTTTGTTTGCATCACTTGTCAAATCGTAATGGAGGCCGTGAGAATTTTAAAAATTCCCTCTCCCACTTAGTAATTTGAAATTGAGGAATTTTCCTAGCCTACGAAATGCATATCAAACAAAAAGCAATAAATATGAAAAATAAATTATTTTCCAACTATTATGGATTTTGTCTTCAATATGACTCCCGTCGCATTGACATCTCGTCCGCTCCTCCTACGCAATGTACGAGCCATCCGGAGATCCGAGCCGAGACTAAAACCTATTTTAATTTAGATCCATCGATCCTATACTCCACGAGGGAGTGTACATGAAATCTAGATCAAAAGTAAAATAAAATAAAGAGTGGCTAAACAATGCCGTATCTAATTTACAAAAAATCAAATACTAGCCTCGTCAACCCCGAGGATTCAATAAAATAAATATTTACACACATACAATCACATACACACATATGACCATAATAGTCGGATCTTATGCCTGCAACTAAAGAGTTAAACTACGCATATCCTACTATTATCCGGCACATATAATATATAAAAAAGTGTATAAAAATTAACCGAATCCTAAACACACAAAACCGAAAACCTTGGCTCTGATACCAATTGAAGGGTTTTGCTTATCGAGTCCGTGAGGGGAAACTTCGCTTCCCACTTCACCTTGGTCGTTTGTTCATGGCGATCCCCTCGATATCTCCAGATCAAAAAATTTAATCCTAGACAAAAAGGATTGCCCAAACAACCAAGTCATCATCGTGCTATTTGTTTAGAGAGGTCACTTGAACAAACTAGTTGTTCAAGCGACCATCCTCTATTCTACGAGTAGCCACGGAATAGACGATGTCCGGATCGTCGGTTTTTGTATTTATGCTCGGGATCCAAGTATTATTTAGCCATATATAGATTTATATCATGCTCATAATTGAAAAACAAATACAAACATGTAACATATAAAGATTAGAGAATCGATATACCTCTCGATCTTCTAATGTATGACCTTCCTCCTTTCGGACATCGTGTGGGCGACGATCTACCGTAAGTCGAAGCTCCTAGATCGCAAATCTTCCTTCCTTGCTCTTCCAAAGCAAGAGGAAGAATAGAAACAAGATTTTTCTCCTCCCTAAAACCAACCAACAAGGAGCACACAAACTCCTTGCCGCCGGCCAACTAGAAGGAGGAGAAGATGATGGAAAACAACCAAGACACCAAGGGAAGCCCTATATCTTGTTTCCACCACCTAAGGAGAAGAGAGGAGGGGCTTTGGCCGCCCGGCCAAGGGCTGGAAAAAGGCTGGAAGGGCTATTGGACGCTGGCCAATGAAGGAGGAAGATGAAAGCAATCACCTTCCTTAATTGGTGCCGCCCTAGCTTCCAAACCCTAACCCTAATCCTATCTCAACTAGGATTCCTCTCCCTTGCCGCCCAAAAACCCTAGCTCTCTTGATCTTGTTCACGCCAACCCCCTTGCCCTCCTTTTATAGAGTTAGGGATAAGTCATGAATTAATCTCCTCCATTGGTTCTAGGGATTTAATCTCAACCGTCGGATCTAGAGATTTAATCTCAACAGTCGGATCTTAGAGATTTAATCTCTACCTATGGATCTTAGAATTTTATTTTTATCCATTGGATCTAAGCTTCATGAGGTGTTAATAGGCTACATTAGGGACCATGAGGAGGAGTTGGATCTTGGCCACCCATGGATCAAGCCCACATAAAGTCCGATCCACTAATAATGATCAAATCCACTAAAGGATCATCATTGATCTACCTCACCAACCCCCATATGATAATATGGGCTCCATATATTATTTGTACATTTTCTCCCCGTGTTTAAGATCTCGAATGTCCGTCGATTAATTAATTTACTGACCATTAATTAATCAACATCTAACTCCATGAGTAGTACCACTCAGCCTTTTTATCATGCCGGACCAAGTCCACCTGCAGGGTTTACATGATGAACCTTATGAGCTCCTCAAGGGGACATCATCATCCTAATATATAGGACACGATTTCCTCCTATAATCAACGACACACCATATAAATAATATCATCTCCCAACTTACCAAGCCTATCGATTTAATCTATAAATCTCGCCCATTGGTAAATCAAAGAGATGAGCACTAAGTATATGTGCCCATTATTATATCGGGATTAAGAGTATGTATAATATAATATCTGAGGTCCGATTCGATTATGTAGTCAGCAATAAATCGAATCACCTCTAAGTCGGTCCTGCTGAATACACACAAAGTGCACTAGTGTGATTCTATGGTCAAGACAAACCAATACCAAATCACACTACAACCATTCCGATGGTTTGTCCAAAGTCATCTCGGTTGTGAGCCTTTACTTATACTTTTCAAGGGGTCGATAACATGATCTCCTGTGTGACACCACACACCATGTTATTTACAATGTAAAGTATTAGACAATATTGCATAACCATACAAATATGCAAACAATGATCATGTGATTCTTATTTCAAAATAAAGATGTTCATACAAAAGATAGACTTTTCATTATACATCCCTACAGATTACTCAGTTGTTGCTCATTTGTTGCATGATCATTTAGTTCTTCTTGACTTTCTTCTTGTAATTCATCAACTAAATCTTCAATCGAAGAGCTATCTTTAAAAAACTTATGAAGAGCACCTTTTTGAGTTTTAATAATATGTTCCACTCTTTTTCTTTTGTTCATTTTCTGACTACCAGATTGATATTTCTTTGGAAATATGTTAGTAATACAAATATCAAGTGTAAAAATAAAACACACAAAATCAACAACAAAGCTAGCAACGAAGCAAACACAAGCAGTGAAAATAATAACAAAGATTAATAAAATCTGGTTTGTGCTTGAAACAATCAATAGATGCCGCCTTTGCAATAATTCCAAGCCAAACCACAGATCTGAGGCAAGGATCCCTGAGAGATGGAACTCACTGTAGTTTTTACTCTTCGAGCATAAATCAAAACTCTTTTCCCCCAAAAGAACTCAAACTGTCAAATACTGATTCACTAACTCGACTAGAAAAATTTTTGAAAATAGAAAGAAAAGAAGAAGACATCACAACCTGATCAAATTGTCGAGAAACCAAAGCTACAAAAGGGAGAAAATTTTTTATCAAATCACCTCTACTAGTGTGGTCGAAAATTCCCAAAGATGGTCTCTAAAGCCAACTGACAGTAATTATTCGTTCGACAAGTCTCTTCCTCCAAAACAAAAAAATTGATTGCTTTTTGATCATTGAATATTGATCAACAATATCTGGTAGTCCTGCGGACCTGCGATTGCGAGGAAGGAACACCTCAAGACTTCGATCGAGAAGATGGAGAGAAGAATATCGCAAAACAATAATGCGAAAAGTTTAAAAGAATTGAGAGAATGAAAGGTAGGCTCTCGTTTTTTCACCAAACTCTTGTGGCCTTATCAGTGTTTGAAATCTCAAAGGCTAAAAGGATAAAGGCTAAAGAAACATTCAATTTTCAAGCAGTGACAAGGCAAGGTTGAAAAAACGAGAAGTGACAAGGTCTTGGAAATGAAAAGGTTGAAACGTTCAAATTTTCTTAGAAAGGAAAATGTTGAAGAATATTTAATTTAATTAATCACTACATCTTGAAAAGGAAAATACCGATTCACATTCTTTAATTTTCTTTTCATTATATATTTAACCTTTATTAAAACAATCCAATTATATATATATATATATATATATATATATATATATATATATATATATATATCTATAGATATATATATATATATATAATTTTTATTAAAACAATCTAATTATATATAATATATATTATGTATATCAAATTTAGGAGCCCCTAAAAATTGGGGGCCTTAGCCATCGCCCCCGGTGACATGCCTCAGGGCCGATCCTATGCTTCAGTCAAGAGCAATTACGGTGTGAGTCCGTAGCAACCCATCTCCAGTCGACGGAGGGGATAAATAGTATATGTTGGCTGCTACCATGGCCCACATGTAGCTTTGAAGGAGGGATTCGTGCTAGGCACTGCGTCATGATGGAGATCGTCGGAAGGAAGATGACCGGAGTTTGAAGCTGGACGGAAGGAACCAAGGAGTCAACCAACCCGACTTGCTGAACATTGAAGCTCATGTCCTCCGATATCGCTCTGATTAAAATTATATAAAATTATTTACGGAGCGATTGTATGTAAAATAATTTTTAATTATTTGACGAGATAATATCCGTCTCGTGAGTGATCTTCGTTTGTTGTTGATCGATTACTTTTTGAGTGGTCAAATTTCGTTCTCTCTTTACTGGCTATGGGTCAGGCTAATCATATATAACTTGTTCAAAATCTGGGCTGTAGCTGGGATTCAAAAACTCGTTAAGACGCTGGATACGATATATTGGACCGGGCTATTGATGAAGCCGTAGGCTACTCTTCCTTTTGGGGGTTGTTAAAAAGCAATTTGTAAGTTGGGCTGAATGGCTTTGGGAGTTAATGGCCCTTAACTAAAGCGTCACGAAAAAGTTTGAACCAGATGCATTGCAATATATGAAAAACATAGAACAGTCAAATTAACAGTCCCCTCCAATTGTTCTTATCGATGGAGAAAATAAATCAGTATACCAATCGATAAGTACAAAAGAAAATGATCAATCGATTCACTGCAATACATGAAAGACATTGCATGGTGAGTCCATAGCTTAGTTTAGATGAGAAGCTTGGGGAGGAGAAGATATAGCACCTTCCAAATCTGCAAAAGATTAGAACCGTCTACCTAGCGGCCTCCATTGATCTGTCCCACGATCATTATAAGGGAGATAAATTGGGAGGGAGGGGGGAGGGGCTCTATAGATCTTAATGCATTGACTAAGGATAGTGGAGGATCATCTTAACCCAGAGAGGATTTTAGACCTTCCTTCAAAATCGATCCATAGCAATTTTACAAATTTCATACTGTCCCAATCAATGCGTCGTCCCTGTGGAAATTAGCACCTTCCAAATCAAGCTCACGTATAAGTGCAAAGTGGACGACTAGCATGTAGCTTCGTAAGAGATGGATTTGATGTTTGTTATTTATTGTCTCAAATAACTTGGGAGTTTATAATTCAAACTTCAACTGCCATAAAAAGTTTTTTTTATTCAAACAAGTATCTTAAAGATGTTCAAATGTCAAATGAGGGGCTATTATAGTTTTTATATTTGTTTTGCACTTGATTGGAGTTACCATTGTTACAAAGTAGAAACCAACTATCGAAACTATGAGAGTGTGGCCCGTAGACAAATCAACAAACAAGGAAGAACCCTGTTGCTTAATGATGTGCTCACCTTTTTGTATCCCTTTCGTCAAGTTATCAGGAGAGGGTGAGTTCTCATTGCCACAACAGTAATCTTCTTCTCCTGTCAAAGTTAACACAAGTCAAAGGGCACTATCGGTACTCTTGTGATGATCCTCCGATGCTTAAATCAGATAGAGACTTAGAAAAAATAATGCAGTAAAAACTAATCAAGAAGAAGAAGAAGAGAGCCCCTTCTCTTTATCTTCGTGGGTATTATATAACAACTTGCATACCACCTCGTCAATACGCTTATCCAATTGTCATATTTTTTTAGAGGATAATTTGTTGGGAGTATTGAGAATACAATCAAAGTCCCACATTGATAAGACATGAAAAAGATCATATGCTTATGAGATAAAAAGATATCTCCATTAGTATGAGACCTTTTGGGTAAAACTCAAAAATAAAACAATGAGGGTTTAGGCCCAAAGTGGACAATATCATATTATTGTGGAGATATATGAATCTTATAGACACTAATATTTGGTATTAGAGCCATGATCCATATCAAGTCATGCACCTCGAATGAAGGAAGTGAGACTCCCATGTCCGAATCTAGAGAACCAGACACCAGGCGTAAAGTCCAGTTGGGTCTGGAGGACTGGACAACTAACAGGAAATCCAGTTGGATCAGGAGAACCGGACAACTGAAAGGAAGTCCAACTGGCTCAAGAGGACCAGACAATTGGCAGAAAGTTCTGGTGGGTTGAGGATCAGACATCAAGCAGAAGAAGTTCTTTGAGAACAAATAGGCTTGAGTGGAGGGGGGCAATATGTGCTTATAAGATGAAAAGATATCTCCATTGGTATGAGACCTTTTGGGTAAAACCCAAAAATAAAACCATGAGGACTTATATACACTAACACGGTTAGGGGCCAACATTGCGCATAACCTCTATTTGCTCTAACATATTTCTTCTCTGTCATATATTGATGAGACCAGAATATTCTAGCTGGATCGTCATGTTTGTTATATAGGTTGAGTGTCCAAGAGCGAGATCCGAGAGAAAAGATGAGGCTCGGGAAGAGTTGCATACATGCGCTGCATGCATGCGCTCAGGAAGGGCTGCACTCAGAAAGAGTTGCATGTATATCTAGGGAATGTAGGTGATCGATGATCGCTAGAGGGGGTGAATAGTGTGTTCATCATTTTTCAAAATTCGATCGCGCATGTCTCTGCGCAAACTTGTTAATGCAACGGAACATAGAAATACAAATATAGAGACAAATATAAACACACAATCAAAAGAATACAAAGATGCACAAACACAAGATAAGATATAACGTGATTCAGAATCTTAGGGTTCCTACTCCACGGGGCAAGCTCAACGAGCTCTAGTGATGCATACACTACTAATAAATCTCCTTCTCAGTGACACACCGGAGGTGGAGAAATCTCGTACAAATGATTACAATAGTAATACAATGAAATACATGTTGGTGCAACAATGCTCCAAGCATTTATATATGTTTTGATGTTTGGATAATCATCTAAGTTAGGCAATATTTTGTGATCTAATATGTTCAAGTGACAGGGAAATCCAAGGATGAAGACTTGGTAAAAGGAAGTCCAAGTATGATCTTGGCAAAGGAAGTCCAAGGGATGGACTTGGCAGCGTAAGACCAAGCTTGTAGTCTTGGCAGCGTAAAGTCCAAGTGAACCTTGGCAAAGGAAGTCCAAAGTAAAGTATTGGTAGCTTAAGTCCAAGCTTGTAGTCTTGGTGGCGTAAAGTCCAAGCATTTGGCAACCCAAGACATGACGAAACCGAAGGAAACTCTTAGAAGCAAAGCGCAAAGGATGAACAAGTCGCGGACTCGGAGGGATCCTGAAGGTGCAAGGCTTATTGAGGAGCTAGAAGGTTGAGTCTAGGTCTAGGGTATAAAATCAAGTGTGAATTACTCATACTTGATGAGTATCGATCGGTAGTCGAGCGTTCGGCTCGATCGAGGATGAAACCCTAACCATCGATCATCGCCTTGGGTAGAGCGATCGGTATCGCTATCAGTCGACTGCCAAGGGCATCAGTCGACTGATCAAGGGGAATATCATCACAGAATGCAGTCTCACTCGACTGCTGTCTTGATCACTCGACTGATCACTCCATCAGTCGACTAATGGAGGGATCAGTCGACTGATCACCTGGCCGTTGGAGATTGCGGCTACGAATCTCCGCAGAGATCGCGGTTCAGAAGCCGCTGGTTGGCGGCGATCGGCGATGGAAAGCATCGATCGGTCGATCCAACCCCTCTTCTATAAAAAGGGGCCATTGGGAGCTTGGTGAAGCTAGTGCTCTTGCTCCCAACTACACCTACGTGCTCACCAAGCTTTCCAAGTGTTTTTAGCAATCCAAAACCTCCTCTTCTCTAATCCTAATCTTCCATCATTGTAAAGAAGAGGAGTGCATTGTAAGATAAGGTTTCTCCACCTTGGTTCATCCAAAGGAGGTTCTAGTGAGGATTGATTAGGGCTAATCCACCTTACGGATTACCGTGGAGTAGGAGCGTCATCTCCGAACCACGTTATATCGGGTGTTAGCTTTGTTTCTTGCTTTTATTTGTGTTTATATTTGTATTGCTTCCGCTAACGTTTTTGTAGAAAGAAAGAAAGGCTAATCACCCCCCCTCTAGCCGTTCCAAGGGTCCTAACAAGTGGTATCAGAGCCCGGATAGCTTGGAAGATCTCACCATCAACCAAGACATCAATGACTCTTCAAGAGGGTTATAGCACCGCCAAGCCACCACTCTTCGACGGGAGTCATTTTGCGTATTGGAAAGGTAGGATGAAGTACTATCTTATGAGTAATATTGAAATTTGGCATAGCATTGTAGGTGGCTTCGAGGAACCGGTGGATGAACATGGAGACCCTATTCCAAGCAAGGATTGGACAAGGGAAATGAACCGCAAATTCGAATCAAATGCCAAGGCGGTACTCACCATTCAATGCGGCATTACCATGGAGCAACTCAACAAGGTGGGGCCTTTCGAATCCGCCAAAGAGCTATGGGAAAAGCTCATTGAGCTAAATGAAGGTTCCAAGGAGTCAAAGAGGGCCAAGAAGGACCTACTAATTGGACAACTTCAAGCCTTCCAAATGAAGATGCATGAAACCGTAAGCCAAATGCATGGAAGGTTCAAAGAAATTGTTAACGGACTCCATATCATAGGTGAGCGAGTTGACAACCGGGATTTGGTAAGGTATATTTTACAAGCATTTCCGAGAAATTCTTTATGGACTTCTATAGTTGATGCCATTAAGGTAACTAGGGATCTTTCGCAAATTAAAATTGATGAACTATTTTGTGAGTTTGAATTGCATGAGCAAACTAACATGTCTTCTAAGGAAAAGGGCTTAGCTCTATTTGTTGAGAAGAAAGAAAAGAAGAAGAAAGAAAGGAAAGAGGTGTCATCATCATCCGAGTCGGAGCATGAGTTAAGTAGTGACGAAGATTCGGCTAGTGAGATGGCCCATTTTGTCAAAAAGTTCCTTAGAAAATCAAAGGAATTCAAGAATAGAGATGCAAGAAAGGGGTCCCATTCTTCAAGAGGTAAAAATAGTGATAATTCAAGTTTTAACAATAATGTGATTTGCCATGCTTGCAACAAGAAGGGGCACATAAAGCCAAATTGCCCGGAGCTAAAGAAGAAGGAGGAAAAGGAAAAGAAAAAGAAGGACAAGAAGGAGAAGAAGAAGAAGGAGGCCATGGTGGCTCAAACCACATGGGACACACCAAGTGTTGAAGACTCTTCCTCCGATGATGAGCTTTGCCACATCACACGCCATGTGGCACTCATGGCACTAGGAGATGATTCAGGCATATCAAGCCAAGAAGATTCCTCAAGCGATGAATCGTCATCTAGTGACGATGAGGTAATGAACTCTCCCAAGGTTAAGCTCCTTTATAAATCAATTGCCTATCTTCAAGAAGCTCTAGATAAGTCTAAATCTAAGGTTAAGAGCATGAAGGTAGAACTAAAGGCTATTAGAAATGAAAAACCTTCACATGTTGATTCTTGCATGCTTAAGGAAGAAAATGACAAACTTAAGGATGAGGTTAGTGAATTAAAAGTATGTTTAGAAAAATTTTCAAATGGCTCAAAGTGGCTTGATAT
Source organism: Wurfbainia villosa (assembly GCA_025175895.1). Taxonomy (NCBI): domain Eukaryota; kingdom Viridiplantae; phylum Streptophyta; class Magnoliopsida; order Zingiberales; family Zingiberaceae; genus Wurfbainia; species Wurfbainia villosa. The sequence continues at coordinate 135,758,706 of CM045986.1, read as the reverse complement.
GATTCTTAGTAGGCAAAGAGCGGTTTATAACAAGGCCGGTTTAGGATATAAGCCAAAAGAAAAAGAAGTTGCTTATATTTCATTAATTAATAGGAAAGCAACCATTAAGGGAAAAGTTAAGAAAGCATGGGTACCTAAGAAGTTTTTACTTAATGTTACCGGTCCAAATGTGTGGGTACCAAAAGCTTGTGTTTTTCATGTGATTTAGGTAGGAGAGCGAGGTATGTGGATTGTGGATAGCGGTTGCTCAACACATATGACCGGGGATGTGAGCAAGTTCTCCACAATTAAATATGTGAAGAAGGGAGCGGTGTCCTTTAGGAATAGTGGAAAACTCAAGATATTAGGTAGAGGTACAATTGAGGTATCCCCCAAAATTATTATTCACAAAGTCTTGCTAGTTGAAAATATGAAGTTTAATTTACTAAGTGTTAGTCAACTTTGTGATGCAAACTATCATGTCTCCTTTGAATCCTCTAAATGCATGATTAGACATAAGGAATTAAATGATTGCATGTTAGTTGGATATAGGAAATCAAATATCTATTATGTTGATCTTTCATATGCTTCTAACATTTCTACTAAGTGTTTTGTTGCAAAAGAAGAGGAAAGTTGGCTATGACATAGAAGATTGGGGCACATCAACATGAAAAACATAGCCAAGGTAGCCAAGATGGAGTTGGTCAAAGGGCTACCAAAGATCAAGTATGTCAAGAACAAATTGTGTGATGCATGCCAAGAAGGAAAACAAACAAAGGCATCACACAAAGGTAAAACTCTAACTAACACCTCTTTACCATTAGAGTTATTGCATCTTGACTTGTTTGATTGCCATAGTACTCCATCTTTAAATGGTAATAAATATTGTTTGGTTATAGTAGATGATTTTTCTAGGTATACTTGGGTCCACTTTATGAAACATAAGGATGATACCTTAGAAATAATCATAGGATTTAGTAAAAGGGTTGAAAATGAAAAGAGTCTCAAAATCAACCGGATCCGTAGTGATCATGGTGGTGAATTTGAAAACTTAAAATTTTCACAATTTTGTTTAGAGCAAGGGTACAAGCATGAGTTCTCTTGTCCTAGAATACCTCAACAAAATGGGGTGGTGGAAAGGAGAAATCGTGCCCTACAAGAGGCGGCTAGGACCATGCTTAATGCATATTCTCTACCTAGCTACTTGTGGGCGGAAGCGGTTAATACCGCTTGCTATATCCAAAATAGGGTTCAAATCCATAGGTTTTTAGGAAAAACACCATTTGAATTATGGAATGAGACTATACCCACAATTCATTATTTCAAAGTCTTTGGTTGTAAAGTTTATATTCTAAACACCAAAGATAACTTAGGGAAATTTGAATCAAAGGCGGATGAGGGAATCCTAGTTGGATACTCATCCACAAGTAGAGGGTATAGAGTCTACAATAAGAGAACCAAAGGGATTGAGGAGTCTTCCAATGTTCAATTTGATGAAAATACTAGTACCTACCCTAGAAAGTCCTCCATTGATAAGGATATTAATGACAATAATCAAGACATTACCCAAAAATTTCAAAATTTGTCCATTAGGGGTAATGATCAAGGGGGAGGAAGAGGAGACTCCGATGATGAAAGAAGGGTGGAAGATAACAATGATCAAATTGAAACACCTTCTAGAAACCTAAGAGTTCATCAAGATCATCCACTTGACCAAGTAGTAGGAGATCTATCTCAAGGAGTAAGAACTAGGTCATTTCATAGACCTCCTACTAGTCAAGTAGCTCTTATCTCACAAATTAAGCCCAAATCGATCAATGATGCATTACATGATCCGGATTGGATTTTGGCAATGCAAGATGAATTGGCTCAATTTGAGAGAAGTCAAGTGTGGGAATTAGTACCTAGACCCAATGATAGCACCATAATTACTACAAGATGGGTCTTTAGGAATAAGCTAGATGATCAAGGAAATATCACTAGAAATAAGGCTAGGTTGGTTGCTAGGGGATTCAATCAAGTTGAGGGGCTTGACTATGATGAGACGTATGCCCCAGTTGCGAGGTTAGAATCTATTAGGATTCTCTTAGGGTATGCTTCCTACATGGGATTTAAACTTTACCAAATGGATGTTAAATCGGCATTCTTAAATGGTTTTATTAAGGAGGAAGTATATGTAGAGCAACCACCCGGATTTGAGAACTTAGATTATCCAAATCATGTATGTAAGCTTAGGAAAGCATTATATGGGTTAAAACAAGCTCCCCGGGCATGGTATGAAAGATTGTCATCTTTCTTAATTTCTAAAGATTTTAGAAGAGGCCAAGTAGATCAAACTTTGTTTATAAAGTCAACATTAAAAGATATATTCATAGCCCAAGTATATGTTGATGATATCATTTTTGGGTCAACGAATGATGATCTTCTTCAAGACTTTATAAAAAGTATGGAAAATGAATTTGAAATGAGTTTGGTTGGAGAGCTTACCTTTTTCCTAGGCTTACAAGTCAAACAAACCAATGAGGGTATTCATATTTATCAAACCAAATATGCAAATGAAATGATCAAGAAATTTGGTTTGGAAAATGCCAAAATTGTAACCACTCCTATGACCACTAGCACTAGAATAGATAGTGATCATGAAGGTAAATCAATTGATCTTAAACTTTATAGAAGTATGATTGGTAGCCTACTATACCTAACCGCTAGTAGACCCGACATTTTATTTGCGGTAGGTATGTGTGCAAGATACCAATCTTGTGCCAAAGAATCACATTTAGTAGCCGTCAAAAGAATACTAAGATATATTAAAGGCACTCTAAATGTAGGACTTTGGTATCCTAGGACTAAGTCATTTGAATTGCTTGGGTATACCGATTCTGATTATGCCGGGTGCAAATTGGATAGGAAGAGTACTAGTGGTGGATGCCAATTTCTTGGGTCCTCCCTAGTTAGTTGGAGTAGTAGGAAGCAACATTGTGTTGTTTTATCAACCACCGAAGCCGAATATGTGGCTATGGGTGGTTGTGTAGCTCAATTACTTTGGATGAGACATACTCTTGTGGACTATGAGCTACACTACTCTAACATTAAAGTTTATTGTGATAATGTGAGTACCATCAACTTAACCAAAAATCCGGTACATCACTCTAGAACCAAGCACATTGAAGTGAAACATCACTTCATAAGAGATCATGTGGCAAGAGGGGACATTGAACTTAATTATGTAGAATCTAAGTCCAACCTTGCTGATATCTTCACCAAAGCTCTTCCCGAAGCCGAATTTTCATCATTAAGGAGAGAGCTTGGTATGTACTTTGTAGAGTAAAATTCTAGGTTTGTATGATCCTATACTTATATAGCTTCTTTATACCTTGATGCATCTCACAAAAGCCTTAAGAAACCTTGATTTTTGTATTGAAATACTTAGAAACATGTGAGATGATAGGGAAGGTGTACTTGGCTCATCATGCTTGTTATGATGCATTACTATGAGCCAATGACACACCTAGAGACATAAAAACCTTATGGACCAATCATTGGGAAGGCTTGTATTCAAGTAATGAATACATAGCTCAAAGAACATGGTTGGAAATTCCAAATAATAAATATTTTAAACTATGTTCATCATATTTTGAAAAACAGTTTTCAAATGGAACACAAAAGTGATCCAAAGTTTGCAAAATCTTTAGAACTTTTGATAGGTTCCAAGTTTGTATCAATCTTGTAATCTGGAAGATATATATTTTTCAAATTATTTTTCCTTGATGAAGTATGATTTCAGAAATGTGTACGCAAAATTTTGTGATTTCTGGAATTTCTACCGCATTTAAATTAAATGAAAAGGTGAAATTTGTTAGTTTGAGCCTATGATCGTTCGTAAACCAATGATCGATATAATCGTGTTTTCTAATAATAAACTCCATTTTCTGATATTTGGTGTATCTTTGATGTCCTAACACTATAGTATGATAAAATTGCGTATAAACAAGTTTTAGGACTAATTAATGCAGTGTTTTAGGGGAAGTTTTCATAAATTATATCTTTTTCATCCCCAAAACCATTGTTGGTGCAAAGTTAGGACTTAATTTTTGAATTTTTGATATGCTTTGCATCAGCTATTGTTTACACATTATAAAGCATATCTTGGATTAAGGGGGAGCTTAATTTCTATCTTATGCCTTAGTCCAAGATCCAACACTTTTAATTCTTTCATTTTTGAATCCTTCTCTTTTTGATGTATGTCAAAGGGGGAGAAGGAATGTTTAAGTTAGATGATTAAGTGTGTATCTTTAAAGACCTAACTTAAATGATTGTCAAACATAAAAAAAGGGGGAGATTATTGGTGCAACAATGCTCCAAGCATTTATATATGTTTTGATGTTTGGATAATCATCTAAGTTAGGCAATGTTTTGTGATCTAATATGTTCAAGTGAAAGGGAAATCCAAGGATGAAGACTTGGTAAAAGGAAGTCCAAGTATGATCTTGGCAAAGGAAGTCCAAGGGATGGACTTGGCAGCGTAAGACCAAGCTTGTAGTCTTGGCAGCGTAAAGTCCAAGTGAACCTTGGCAAAGGAAGTCCAAAGTAAAGTCTTGGCAGCTTAAGTCCAAGCTTGTAGTCTTGGCGGCGTAAAGTCCAAGCATTTGGCAACCCAAGACATGATGAAACCGAAGGAAGCTCTTGGAAGCAAAGCGCAAAGGATGAACAAGTCACGGACTCGGAGGGATCCTGAAGGCGCAAGGCTTATTGAGGAGCTAGAAGGTTGAGTCTAGGTCTAGGGTATAAAATCAAGTGTGAATTACTCATACTTGATGAGTATCAGTCGACTGATACGATGTATCACCGATCGTCGCGCGCTCGACCGAGTCGATTAAACCCTAACCATCACCAACCTTGGGTAGAACAATCGATCGATATCGCTATCGACCGACGCCAAGGGCATCACCGATCGATCAAGGGGAATATCACCAAAGAATGTAGTCTCACTCGACTGCTGCCTTGATCACTCGACTGATCACCCCATCAGTCGACTGATGGAGGGATCAGTCGACTGATCACCTGGCCGTTGGAGATTGCGGCTACGAATCTCCGCGGAGATCACGGTTCAGAAGTCGTTGGCTTCGGCAGCAGTCGACTGATGGAAAGCATCAGTCAACTGACCGAGGCCCAACGGGAAAAACAGCCCCTCTTCTATAAAAAGGGGCCATTGGGAGCTTGGTGAAGCTAGTGCTCTTGCTCCTAACTACACCTACGTGCTCACCAAGCTTTCCAAGTGTTTTTAGCAATCCAAAACCTCCTCTTCTCTAATCCTAATCTTCCATCATTGTAAAGAAGAGGAGTGCATTGTAAGATAAGGTTTCTCCACCTTGGTTCATCCAAAGGAGGTTCTAGTGAGGATTGATTAGGGCTAATCCACCTTACGGATTACCGTGGAGTAGGAGCGTCATCTCCGAACCACGTTACATCGGGTGTTAGCTTTGTTTCTTGCTTTTATTTGTGTTTATATTTGTATTGCTTCCGCTAACGTTTTTGTAGAAAGAAAGAAAGGCTAATCACCCCCCCCTCTAGCCGTTCCAAGGGTCCTAACAATACAAGCAATTACAAGAAAAATAAGTAAAGAAAATTTTACAAAAGATCTTTTGAATACTTACTTGTTTGGTTGATTAGGCTGCACACCCTGAATTGCACCAGTAAATCACTCCAAATCACTCTAAGAACCATTGCCAAAAATCTCCCCTTTGAGCTCCTTTTAAAGCTGCAACTCGGGTTGATTTTCGCCTAGCAGTCGACTGCTCTTGTAGCCGTTGTCTCACAATGACTTAATCCACATTGAAAAAGTTCCAACAGATACCTATCAGTTGATTGATTAAATCCATTAGTCGACTGATCATAGCCTCCATCATTGCCTTTACTCGATGACTCGAAATATTTTGTGCCCGTGTCTCGACCAGATAGTCAATCGCCTCTATGGTAGTTGATCGCTCGACAAAACGATCGCTAAACCCTAGCAATCGACTGATGGACCACAGAATTGATCATTTAGAATGAAAGCATTAACTTCATCCATGCTTCCCTAGCTTCTATTTATAGAGAAAAGCTATTTTTACCCGTTGAGCCCGACGACAATATACTGCTACATACCATCAATCGACTTTGAATCAGCGACTTACGGCGAGCTGATTGCATTCTTCGCGCCTATTCAATCGGTCAATTGATTGCCACAATCGATGAGTCATTGGTGTCTCCTTAGCTGACTGATTAGTCGGCTATCAACCTTTCTGTGCTCGAGGCAGTCGACTACCAAACCTTGACTCAGCTTCTAGACATGTGTTCAAGTCTGTCAAAGATGAGAACCTTTGCCGAAATATATTGACCAATTAACTGGTGTTACACACCAATCAACTGTCAACTTATGTTTGACAATTTGATCTGTAGTCGACTACGACCAGTTGACTAGGGCATAACCCTGCCGACTGCCAATGTCTTTCGGATCCTCGAGTTTTGACCACTCAAGACCAATTCGACTGACATAATATGTCAGTCGACTAACAAACCTCAAGTATGACTAATTCATATTTGAAACCATACCCTAAACCTAGACTTAATATTCTAGCTTTTCCATCAGCCTTGCACCTCCAGAATTCCTTCGAGTCCATGACTTCTTCATCCTTGCACTTGCCTTCAAAAGCTTCCTTCGGTTTCGTCATGCTTTGGGTTTCTTCTTTGACAAGGTCCACTTAGACTTTACATCGCCAAGACTACATGCTTGGACTTATGCTGCCAAGAACTCACCTTTGGACCTCCTTTGCCAAGGTTCGCTTGGACTTTACGTCGCCAAGACTACATGCTTGGGCTTATGCTATCAAAACCTTCCCTTGGACTTTCCTTGCCAAGATTCACACTTGGACTTCTCTTTACCAAGTCTTCATACTTGAAATTTTCTGTCACTTATCACATTCACAGTTAGATCACAAATATTTCCTAACTATAAATAATTTTCTAAACATCAAAATACATAAGTGCTTAGGGCATTGTTGCACCAATAATCTCTCTTTTTTTTATGTTTGACAATCATTTAAGTTAGGTTTTGAAATATGCAATAAGGACATCATAAATGCATCATAAATTTAATATCCAATATGTAAGTCTAACTTAAATTCTCCTTTCTCCCTCTTTGACACACATCAAAAAGAGAAAGGTACATACAAAATGAGTTCATGAATGATTAAAATTGATTATGCCTTTAACTAAGGTATAAAATAGACATAAAGCTCCCGCTTAATCCAAAACATAGTTTATCATGTATGAATGAGATGTTGAGCAAAGCAGAAAATCATAAATGAGAATAGATCCTAACTTTGCATTAACAATTTTAGGTTATGAGAATAGATAAGATTCATAAAAACACTCCCCCTTAACCTTTGCATCAATTTAGTCCTATTTTCCATAAAAGTTACCATAATACACAGTAGTAATCATAGTATGGAGTTAGACCATCTAGAACTGAGCTTTAAAAATGTGAACACAAAGTATTCTGCCTAGAACAGGGCCATTAGTCGACTGAGGCAATCTCCAGTCAATGGATGACCTCAACAGTCGACTGATTTCTGATAGTTTTGAAAAGAGTGATTTTCAGACGAGTTTAAGAAATGCGTAAGTAATTCTATGAATTTGTAAATTCACGAAACTTGTCATACGCATTACTTATGTCCGGTATAATGGACAAAAAATAGAAGGATAAAAATTTACCTATCATATTAACGGATTGAAACAAAATTCAAAAATGGTAAAAATTGTCAATTGTTTGGATAACATTGTATCAATATTATCAACAATTGCAATCAAATGATTTACTCCATCAAGGTTTTCAAAAATACCTATTAAATTGTGTTCAACTCTTTAATTACCAATCCATCGAATCATCAACAAGAATATATAGATGTAATAAAAATATCCATTTCATTCAAAAAAGAGTTACTAATAAGATTTCAAAAGGCAACGCCTTACAAATGTCAAACAAAAAGAAAAATACACACACGATGGCTATCTAAGAGTCTTCCTCATCAGCTTCCATCTCCATCGAGTGTGTACTACCGGCAGTAGGAGGATGTCCTGGTGCAAGAGAGCGAAGAAGTGCAGTATCTCCTACTGTTGCCGGTCTATCATGTCTAGTCGAGAGAGAACCAAAGTTCGGAATTCTTGGTGCTCCAAGTTTAGCTCCTCAAAGCACGTGTTGATGGACTCCTCAAATGTCTCAAGGTGTTCTGCAATGTCCAAGTTCGGCACAACATCGTCACTTGCAGCGGCGTCAGGGATAGGTCGAGCGACTCCTGCCAGTTGCCACCCATCCTCCTAGACCATGGATCCGTTGGAGGGCTTCAGTCCTCGCCAAAGAGAATGTCCTAGTGTTCATGCATGCGATCATATTTCATGGTCATGGGTTTGATAACCCCCTTGGTTATGTCGATACCGACGGAACGAAGCCACTCAGTGATCACATGTCCATATAGCATGTGGACTTTCCCACTATTAGGCTTGATGAAATGGATGATGCAATGAAATGTGTTTAGACTAATGTTGACATCTAAGGCTCGATGAAAAGCATACATGAGAAAGAAATGTGGGGGTCGAACTAAGGCCAACCCATAAGTAACAATCGGAAGAATGCAGTGAACAATGACCTTGTAAAAGACATTGTCAGTAGTAGAAAGATCATTTGATGGAAAAAGATTAACACCTAGTTGACGTGGCCTATGATAGAAATGATCATGAAGAGAGTCTAAGGTAATAGCCTCGAAAGGGGAAGGAAGAGGCTCAAGAAGTGATGGGTAAAAGATAAATTCGCTCTTGGATGGGTGACATCCGAGGAAGTCCTCCCAAATTTGAGAGGTAAAGCCCAGATCGCGTTAAGCAACGCGAGTCCGATACTTCAACCCATCCCCAACCGAGAGTAAGTTGTTGAAAAATTCGGAGAGTAATGTAGAATTAATGGGATGTTAACAAAACACTAATGACTTTAACTTATAATACTTAATGATTTGGATGATATCAAAACAGTGGGTTTGAAAGAACTTATCGTCTAATGATCTAGGAAGAATAAGCTAGAATTTATTGGAATTGAACGCTAGTGCATGGCCCGAAGTAGGAAAATAAGCATTTACAGATTGGATAGGGTTTGACATACCCTCACCGATAGGTGGAGGGCGATGTTTCGACGCTAAATGCTTAATCCTAAAGATACGTAATGAAAATGCATGAAGATGAATGAATGCACAACACAAAAACACACAATGGTTAGTGCATGTACGTTTAAAGAAAAAAATTATCCAAGAGTAGGGTTTTAGAGTTTACCTAGGTGTCATAAGGATCGAAGATGGCATAAGGAAGGACCGATAGTTGTCGAAAAACATTGGGCCACAAGAACCCTAGCAGGAGCCCTGGCTTCGGCGAAGATAGGATCTAGGGATCCCAGAGAAGAGAAGGATCACAGGCCGAAGGAGAGGCGAGTGATGCGAGAACTGGCGGTGGAAGCACCGGAGAGGGAGAAGAAAGGCGAGAAAAGGGGTCGGCAAAGAGAAAAAAGAGAAGTCTCGGGATTGTAGCGAGTCGAACGGGTCAAGTGGCTCTAATATCCATGACAGTAGTTGACTGCTGTGATATGCCAATTGACTAATCGAGACCAGTCAAACTGGTCAGTCAACTACGAAGGGTTATGTGTGTGTGGCCAATAACCGTAGTCGACTGTTGAATATCACCAATCGACTGATGGAGACTAGTTGAATTGGTCAGTCGGCTATGAAGAGTTTTGTGGGTGTGGCCAATAACAACAGTTGACTGTCGAATATTGCCAGTCAACTATGGCACAATTTGTGAATTGACCAAGACATGACAGTCGACTGCCATGATTGGCAGTGGACTGTCCTGTAGACTGGGATGAATCTGGTCTGGGGCAAGCTCACCAGTCGACTGGTGACATACACCAATCAACTGGTGACATGCACCAGTCGACTGATATCAGTCTGATAGGTTTTCAGTCAAAATTGTGAAATGTGTAACTAATTCAAAAAATATCAAAATTTTATGGACACATTTAAGTCATTTTCTATCAAGGATTTTTTTTTTGAAAAATATATCTTTTCTAGATTTTGAAATCGATAAAACTTTGAAAATTAGCAAAAACTTTGTACCATTTTTGCCTATTAATTTCAAAATGTTTTTCAGAATGTGATAAACATAGTTTAAAAGATATTTTATTTGACATTTCCAATCATGTTCTTAGAGCTATGTGCACATCAATTGTACGTAAGCCTTCCCAATGATTGGTCCAACTAAGGATCAATATCTCTAGATGACACTTTGGTTCATAGTAATGCATCATAACAAGCATGATGAAGCAAATGCATCTTCTTAACATCTCACATGATGTCTAAGTGGCTCAATACAAAAATCATGGACTCCTAGGTGTTTTGTGAGATGCTTTGAGGTATAGTCTTAGATAATGTTATATGATCATGCAAACCTATACCCCTACTCTACAAAGCACATTCTAAGTTCTCTCCTAAGTGATGAAAAATCAGCTTTGGGGAGAGCCTTGGTGAAAATGTCGGTAATATTGGACTTAGATTCAATGTAATTAAGTTCAATGTCCCCCTTTGCCACATGATCTCTAATGAAGTGATGCTTCACTTCAATGTGCTTAGTCCTAGAGTAATGTACTGGATTTTTAGTCAAATTGATAGTATTCACATTATCACAATAAATTTTAATGTTGGAGTAATGTAGCTTATAATCTTCTAGAGTATTTCTCATCCAAAACAATTGAGCTATACAATCATCCCTGGCTACATACTCCACCTCGATGGTGGATAAAGCAACACAAGGTTGCTTCCTACTACTCCAACTAACTAGGGAGGATCTAAGAAATTGACATCCACCATTAGTACTCTTCCAATCCAATTTACAACCCGCATAATCGGAATCGGTATACCCAAACAAATCAAAAGACCTAGTTCTAGGGTACTAAAGTCCTACACTTAGTGTGCCTTTAATGTATCTTAAGATTCTTTTAACGACCACTAAGTGAGACTCTTTGGCACAAGAATGGTATCTTGCACACATACCTACCTTAAACAAAATATCATGTCTATTAGCAGTTAGATATAGTAGGCTACTAATCATACTCTTATAAAGTTTTAAGTCAATTGATTTTCCTTCAAGATCATTGTCTATTTTAGTATTAACATGCCATTGGGGTGGTTTCTACCTTAGCATTTTTCAAACCAAATTTCTTGATCATTTCCTTGTCATATTTGGTTTGGTATATATTGATTCCCTCATTAGTTTGTTTAACTTGTAGTCCTAAGAAGAAACTTAATTTCCCAACTAGACTCATTTCAAACTCATTTTTCATATTTTTAATAAAGTCTTGGATGAGATTATCATTTGTTGACTCAAAAATAATATCATCAACATAAACTTAGGCAACAAAGATGTCCTTTGACTAACTTTATGAATAGAGTTTGATCAACTTGATCTCTTCTAAAGTCATTAGAGATTAAGAAAGATGATAATCTTTCATACCAATACCAAACTCGGAGAGCTTGTTTTAACCCATATAAATCTTTTCTTAACTTATATACGTGGTTTGGGTAATCAACACTCTCAAACCCAGGAGGTTGTTCTACTTACACCTCTTCCTTAATAAATCCATTTAGGAATGCCGATTTCACATCCATTTGATAAAGCTTAAATCTCATGTGAGCAGCATAACCTAATAAGATTCTAATTAACTCTAACCTAGCAATCGATGCATAGGTCTCATCATAGTCAAGTTCTTCAACTTGATTGAATCCTCTTGCCACTAATCTAGCCTTGTTTCTAGTTATGTTCCTTTGATCATCCAGCTTATTCCTAAAGACCCATCTTGTGGTAACAATAGTACTATCATTGGGTCTAGGGACTAGCTCCCATGTTTGACTCCTCTCAAATTGAGTCAATTCTTCTTACATTGCTAGAATCCAATTTGGATCAAGTAATACATCATTAATTGATTTATGCTCAATTTGTGAGATGAGAGCTACTTGACTAGTAGAAGCTCTATGAAAAGACCTAATTCTAACTCCTTGGGATAGTTCTCCTACAACTTGATCTAGAGGATGGTTTTGATGAATCCTTAATGTTCTAGGAGGTAAATTAACTTGATTTTGATCATGATTATCCTTTCTCCTTTCATCATCGGAATCTTCTCTTCCTCCCCCTTGATTAATACTCCCTATACCTCCCTCTTGATCATTGCCCCCTAAGGTTAGATTTTGAAGCTTTTGGGTAATGTATTGATTTTTATCATTGATATTCTTATCAATGGAGGATTTCCTAGGGTAAGTACTAGTAGATTCATCAAATTGAACATTAGAGGATTCCTCAACCTTTTGGGTCCCCTTGTTGTAGACTCTATATCTTCTACTAGTGGATGAGTATCCAACTAGGATTCCCTCATCCACTTTGGACTCAATTTTTCCTAAGTTGTCTTTGGTATTTAAAATGTAGACTTTGCATCCAAAGACCTTGAAATAATGAATTGAAGGAATTGTTCCATTCCATAACTCAAAAGGTGTTTTACCTATAAACCTATGGATTAAAACTCGATTTTGGATATAGAAAGCGGTGTTAACCGCTTCCACCCACAAGTATCTAGGTAAGAAATATGCATTAAACATTGTCCTAGCCGCTTCTTGTAGGACACGATTTCTCCTTTCCACCATCCCATTTTATTGGGGTGTTCTAAGACAAGAGAACTCATGCTTGTACCCATTATTCTAAGTAAAATTTTGAAAAGTTAGAATTCTCAAATTCTCCACCATGATCACTACGGATCCGGTTGATTTTGAGACTTTTTTCATTTTCAACCCTTTTGCTAAATCCTATGATTATTTCTAAGGTATCATCATTATGTTTCATAAAATAAACCCATGTATACCTAGAAAAATCATTAACTATCACTAAACAATATTTATTGTCATTTAATGAAGGGATACTATGACAATCAAATAAATTCAAATGTAAAAGCTCTAAAGGTAATGAGGTACTAGTTAGTGTTTTACCTTTGTGTGATGATTTGGATTGCTTTCCTTCTTGGCATGCATCACACAATTTATCTTTAATGTACTTGATCTTTGGTAGCCCCTTCACTAACTCCAATTTAGCTACCTTGGCTATGTTCTTCGTATTGATGTGCCCTAGCCTTCTATGCCATAGCCACACTTCCTCTTCTTTTGCCATAAGACACTTAGTAGAAATGTTAGAAGCATAGGATAAATCAACATAATAAATATTTGATTTCCTATATCTAACTAATACGTAGTCATTCAAATTCTTGTGTCTAATTAAACATTTTGTGGAATTGAATTCAACACTATAACCGACATCACAAAGTTAACTAATACTAAGCAAATTGAATTTCATGCTTTTAACTAGTAAGACTTTATGAATAATAATTTTAGGGGATACCTCAATTATGTCTTTACTTAGAATTTTGAGTTTTCCACTATTCTCAAAAGACATGATTCCCTTGTTAATGTAGTTGATTGTAGAAAACTTGCTCACATCTCCGATCATATGTTTTGAGCTACCGCTATCCACAATTCACATACTTGGTCTATCTACCTAAACAACATGAAAAACAAATTCCTTAGGTACCCAAATATTTGGACTGGTAACATCATTCAAAAACTTCTTAGGAACTCAAGCTTTCTTAACCTTACCCCTAATTGTTGCCTTTTTACTAATTAGGGAGATATAGACTACTTCCTTATCCTTAGATTTATATCCTACGCCAACCTTGTTATAAACGACCCTTTGATCCCTAAGAATCATGTCAAGGTATTTTGACCCACTAGTGAATTTTTCTAAACATGTCCTTAGTTCACAAACTTCATCCTTGAGTTTTTCATCTTCATTTCTAATTAATTGCCTTAATTTCTACCTTCAAGTCCTTAATCCTAGATTTTGATTTATCCAAGGCATTTTTAAGATAAACAATGGTTTTGTATAATAATTCTACTCTAGAGGAGTCTTTTACCTCATTGTCACTAGATGACGATTCGTCGCTTGAGGATGCTTCATCTTGTCTTGAACTCTCGGTGTCATCTTCCAAAGCCATGAGTGCCACATGGCGTGTGATGTGACATAGCTCCTCCTCATCGGATGAGTCTTCAATGCTTTGTGTGTCCCATGTTATTTGTGCTACCATGGTTTCTTTCTTCTTCTTCTCCTTCTTTTCCTTGTTCTTTTTCTCTTTCTCTTCCTTCTTCTTCAATTCCGAGCAATTTGGCTTGATATGCCCCTTCTTATTGCATCCATAGCAAGTAACATTAGTGTTAGAAATTGAATTACTACTTGATTTACCTTTTGAGGATTGAAACATCCTCCTCACATCCTTCTTAGTGAGCCTTCTTGATTTTCCACCAAACCTCTTGACGTAGTGAGCCACTTCACTAGCCTACAACTCTTCATTGCTACTTGATGGTTCATCCTCCAACTCGGATGATGAATAGACCTCCTTCTTCTCCTTCTTTCCTACAATAAGATCTAGACTTTTCTCCTTTGATGAAGTGTTAACTTGTTCATGCAATTTGAATTCACAAAACAATTCATCTAATTTAACTAAGAAAATATCTCTAGAGACCTTATAAGCATCTACCATTGATGCCCATAAGGTTGTTCTAGGAAAAGCTTGAAGAATATACCTTACCAAATCTCAGTTGTCCATCTTCTCACCTATGATGTGTAGCCCATTTACCATCTCCTTGAATCTACCGTGCATTTGGATCACGGCCTCATTGGTCTTCGTGCTAAAATTTTAAAGTTGACCTATCAATAGGTCCCTCTTGGCTCTCCTTGTCTTCTTGGATCCTTCATTGAGCTCAATGAGCTCCTCCCAAAACACTTTTGTGGAGTTAAAAGGCCTAACCTTGCTCAATTTCTCTTTGGATAAACCACATTGGAGTGTGGTTGTTGCTTTGGTATTTTCTTGAGCTTTCTTCGCCATCTCTCTAGTCTAATCTTTGGTTGGTAGTGGCACTCCAAATTCGTCAACGGGCTTCTCGAATCCATCCACTAGACTAAACCAATTTTCAATGTCATTCATTAAGTAACTCTTCATCCTACCTTTCCAATAGGCGAAGTCGTTGCCGTCGAAGAAAGGTGGTCGCGCCGTGCTATAACCCTCTTGGAATGCTATCATGCTCCGATTGATTGTTAGATCTTCCGATGCAATCCGGGCTCTGATACCATATGTAGGACCATGAGGATTAGATAGAGGGGGGGTGAATAGAAATTCTTTGTTTTCTACAAGAAATCATTAGCAGAAGCAATAGAAAATTACAATTGAAAGAGGAAACAAAGAATACAATGCTAACAAAAATCTTTAACTTGGTTCAGAGATGATGCTCCTACTCCACGATAATCCGTAAGGTGGATCACCCCTAATAATCTTCCACTAAAACCTCCTTTTGATGCAACACACCAAGGTGGAGAAGCCTTCTTTCAATCACTCCTCTTCTTCTTATAAGATAATAGATTTGAGTTTAGGAATAAGAGGTTAGAACACTTGAAAGCTAAGGGAAGGACTTAAGGAGCTTAGTGTAATCATTTAGAATGAAAGCATTAACCTCCTCCAAGCTTCCCTAGCTTCTATTTATAGAGAAAAGCTATTTTTGCCCATCTTGACCCGAGATCAATAACCACAAGCTGATGGCGATTGCATTCGTCATTGCTCAGCATCTATTTGATTAGTCGACTGCCACAATCAGTAGTTGACTAGTGTTTCCTTAACCGACTGATCAGTTAGCTATCAGTCTTTTTGTACTCGCAGTAGTCGATTGCCCATAATGGTAGTCGACTACCAGACCTTGACTTAGCTTCTAGACCTGAGTTCAAGTCTGTTAGAGATGAGCACCTTTGTCAAAATACATTGACCAGTGGATTGGTGTTACACACCAATCAACTGCCAGCTTATGTTTAGCAATTTGATTCGTAGTCAACCACAACCAGTTAATTGGGGCATAACCTCAATCGACTATCAATGTCTTCCGGATCCTTGAGTGTTGAACACTCGAGATTAGTTCAACTGACACAATATGCCAGTCGACTGGAACACCTCAAGTATGACTAATTCATACTTGAAATCATACCCTAAGCCTAGACTTAACCTTCTAGCTTCTTCATCAGCCTTGCACATCCATAATTCATCCTAGTTCATAACTCCTTTATCTTTGTGCTTGCCTTTAAAAGCTTCCTTCGGTTTCGTCATGATTTGAGTTTCTTCTTTGCCAAGGTCCACTTGGATTTTACGCCACTAAGACTACATACTTGAACTTATGCTGCCAAAAACTCACATTTGGACTTTCTTTGCCAAGATCCTCTTAGACTTTATGCCGCCAAGACTACATTCTTGGGCTTATGCTACCAAGACCTTCCCTTGGACTTTCCTTATCAAGATTCACACTTAGACTTCTCTTTACCAAGTCTTCATACTTGAATTTTTCTGTCACTTAACACATTCATAGTTAGATCACAAATATTGTCTAACTATAAATGATTAGCCAAACATCAAAATACATAAGTACTTGGGGCATTGTTGCATCAACAAAAAGTGTAGGGACCGTCGGTGACCGCTAGAGGGGGGGTGAATAGCGCATTTTCGTCGTTTGATAGAAATCGATTGTGCTTGCATCTACAATTGTTATTAGCATAGCGGAAACAAAGCAAATAAAGTAATAACAAAAATACAAGCACACAAACACAATAATATAATGTGGTTCGGAACCTCAAGGTTCTTACTCCACGGGTTGGGCTCGAATGAGCCCAAGCGATGCCATACACCACTAATAATCAAAATACTCCTTATCGATAATAAGTCAGAGGCGGAGAAACCTCTTACAATGATTACAAAAGTAATACATGAAATAAACAAGCAAATATAAATGAAATACACAAAACAACGTAAAGAAAACTTTACAACTATTGCTTTGGATGCTTGCTTGTTGATTACTTGAACCGTGCTTGAAGACCCTGATTTGCACTAGCAAATTGCCTCAAAAACACACAAGAAATCGATGCTAAATCCCACTCCATGAGCTGTTTTTATAACCTACATTCAGGCTAGATTTTACATAGCGGTCGACTAATCGTGACCATCAGTTGACTGCTCCTGTAGCCGTTATCTCACAACGGCCCACGCCACATTGGATAAGTTCGAACGGATAGAACATCAGTCGATTGATCATGTTCATCAATCGACTGATCGAGCCATCACTCGACTGTCAAACCCTAACAGTCGACTCTGGAACCTTTTGTGTCCACAACATCGACCATCAGCCGACTGCCAGCCATAGCAGTCGACTGCTCAGGTCATCAATTGACTGCCCAATATTGGTAGTTGACTGCCAAGGCCTTTTATCGCAATCGAATGCCAGTCGACTGATCATACTACCAGTCGACTGATAACCTCATTCATGATATTTAACACCAAGTATGATGCTCTCATACTTGCTAGACCACCCTTAACCTAGACCTAAGCCTTCTAGCCACCTCTGTCAGCCTCACGCCTATCGGATCCCTCTAGGTCATCCATGACTTGTTCATTCATACGCTAGCCTTCAGGTGCTCCCATCAGCTATTGTCATGCTAAGATGGTTTACACCGTCAAGGCACATTGGGCTTACACTGCCAAGACTACCGCTTAGATTTTACGTCACTAACTATTGGACTTATGCTGCCAAGACTCCTGCTTGGATTTTATGTCGCCAATATCACCCCTTGGACTTTCCTTGCCAACCCATGTTGGACTTTCCATTTGCCAAGACTCAAGCTTGGACTTTCCCTTGCCAAGACCCATGCTTGGACTTTTCATGTCAACCCATGTTAGACTTTCCAATTGCCAAGACTCAAGCTTGGACTTTCCCTTGCCAAGACCCATGCTTGGACTTTCCATGCTAAGTACCCATGACTTGGACTTTTCCATTGCCAAGTGTACCGCTTAAACTTTCCATGTCAAGTACCCATGACTTGGACTTTCCCATGACAATCACATTATCATATATTTTGTCGAACATCAATGTCAAACATCAAAACACTACTCGAGTCAAACTCGAGTCTGGTCAATCATGACCTAGGCTGATTGTACCAACAATTTCCCCCTTTTTGATGTTTGACAAAAACCATAAACACCTTTGAGTTAGGTCACCTAACTCAAATCTCCTTACCAATTCTCTCAAATTGGTAATTTCAAATTCTCCATCAATTCTCCCATAACTTCTCCCCCTTTTTGACCTACATAAAAAAGGTTCTCCCTAAGGGTGTCAATGTCTCATATCCTAATGAGATCTTACAATCTCCCCTTTGGTCCAATATATCTAGGATGTCTTCACTCTTCCTAGTGATAAGTATCATATCACTAAAGAGAGACTTTCTATAAACTCTCCCAATTTCTAAATTGGGCATCTCACATTCTCAAAATTCTCTCCCTCATGAGGAATAACATATCCATCATTCCATAATGAATACCTCCCCTTAAAGGCTTGCTCCCCCTTGACCATTGCACCAACAATATCCTTGGAGAGTCCCTAATCCTTTAGGAACACTAAACTATCGAAATTAAGGTTAAAAGTTCAACCTTGAACTTTCACACACCTTAAAATTGATACATACCCTAAACAACTCTCCTAATCCATATCCAATAGATTTTCACCATTTTTAATGCCTTCTAAAGCATATCCTAGGATTAGGAGCAATTAGGATAGCCTAACATAGCTGAATCATGGGATAAACATCCTTTTTACCCGAAATCAGCTCTAGCAGTCGACTCTAATAGTCAGCAGTCGACTGTCGTTGACGCCAATCGACTGATTTCTGCAAACGCAGAATTTCATAAATCAAAAATGATTTTCAAAAAATCATAAATAATTATACATAAATAAAAAAATCACAAAAATTCATATGCATAATACATATGTCAAATATTATAGGTGAAAAATATTTGAAAAATAAAACCGCTTAGATTTTACGTCACTAACTATTGGACTTATGCTGCCAAGACTCCTGCTTGGATTTTATGTCGCCAATATCACCCCTTGGACTTTCCTTGCCAACCCATGTTGGACTTTCCATTTGCCAAGACTCAAGCTTGGACTTTCCCTTGCCAAGACCCATGCTTGGACTTTTCATGCCAACCCATGTTAGACTTTCCAATTGCCAAGACTCAAGCTAGGACTTTCCCTTGCCAAGACCCATGCTTGGACTTTCCATGCTAAGTACCCATGACTTGGACTTTTCCATTGCCAAGTGTACCGCTTAAACTTTCCATGTCAAGTACCCATGACTTGGACTTTCCCATGACAATCACATTATCATATATTTTGTCGAACATCAATGTCAAACATCAAAACACTACTCGAGTCAAACTCGAGTCTGGTCAATCATGACCTAGGCTGATTGTACCAACAATTTCCCCCTTTTTGATGTTTGACAAAAACCATAAACACCTTTGAGTTAGGTCACCTAACTCAAATTTCCTTACCAATTCTCTCAAATTGGTAATTTCAAATTCTCCATCAATTCTCCCATAACTTCTCCCCCTTTTTGACATACATAAAAAAGGTTCTCCCTAAGGGTGTCAATGTCTCATATCCTAATGAGATCTTACAATCTCCCCTTTGGTCCAATATATCTAGGATGTCTTCACTCTTCCTAGTGATAAGTATCATATCACTAAAGAGAGACTTTCTATAAACTCTCCCAATTTCTAAATTGGGCATCTCACATTCTCAAATTTCTCTCCCTCATGAGGAATAACATATCCATCATCCCATAATCGATACCTCCCCTTAAAGGCTTGCTCCCCCTTGACCATTGCACCAACAATGTCCTTAGAGAGTCCCTAATCCTATTGGAACACTAAAATATCGAAATTAAGGTTAAAAGTTCAACCTTGAACTTTCACACACCTTAAAATTGATACATACCCTAAACAACTCTCTTAATCCATATCCAATAGATTTTCACCCTTTCTAATGCCTTCTAAAATATATCCTAGGATTAAGAGCAATTAGGATAGCCTAACATAGCTGAATCATGGGATAAACATTCTTTTTACCCGAAATCAGCTCTAGCAGTCGACTCTAATACAACAAGAATGATCATGTTGTCGACGCTAATCGGTGATTCAAACGTAGAATTTCATAAATCAAAAATGATTTTCAAAAAATCATAAATAATTATACATAAATCAAAAAATCACGAAAATTCATATGCATAATACATATGTCAAATATTATAGGTGAAAAATATTTGAAAAATAAAACCGCTTAGATTTTACGTCACTAACTATTGGACTTATGCTGCTAAGACTCCTGCTTGGATTTTATGTCGCCAATATCACCCCTTGGACTTTCCTTGCCAACCCATGTTGGACTTTCCATTTGCCAAGACTCAAGCTTGGACTTTCCCTTGCCAAGACCCATGCTTGGACTTTTCATGCCAACCCATGTTAGACTTTCCAATTGCCAAGACTCAAGCTAGGACTTTCCCTTGCCAAGACCCATGCTTGGACTTTCCATGCTAAGTACCCATGACTTGGACTTTTCCATTGCCAAGTGTACCACTTGAACTTTCCATGTCAAGTACCCATGACTTGGACTTTCCCATGACAATCATATTATCATATATTTTGTCGAACATCAATGTCAAACATTAAAACACTACTTGAGTCAAACTCGAGTCTGGTCAATCATGACCTGGGCTGATTGTACCAACAATCTCCCCCTTTTTGATGTTTGACAAAAACCATAAACACCTTTGAGTTAGGTCACCTAACTCAAATCTCCTTACCAATTCTCTCAAATTGGTAATTTCAAATTCTCCATCAATTCTCCCATAACTTCTCCCCCATTTTGACATACATAAAAAAGGTTCTCCCTAAGGGTGTCAATGTCTCATATCCCAATGAGATCTTACAATCTCCCCTTTGGTCCAATATATCTAGGATGTATTCACTCTTCCTAGTGATAAGTATCATATCACTAAAGAGAGACTTTCTATAAACTCTCCCAATTTCTAAATTGGGCATCTCACATTCTCAAAATTCTCTCCCTCATGAGGAATAACATATCCATCATCCCATAATGGATACCTCCCCTTAAAGGCTTGCTCCCCCTTGACCATTGCACCAACAATGTCCTTGGAGAGTCCCTAATCTTATAGGAACACTAAACTATCGAAATTAAGGTTAAAAGTTCAACCTTGAACTTTCACACACCTTAAAATTGATACATACCCTAAACAACTCTCCTAATCCATATCCAATAGATTTTCACCCTTTCTAATGCCTTCTAAAACATATCCTAGGATTAGGAGCAATTAGGATAGCCTAACATAGCTGAATCATGGGATAAACATCCTTTTTACCCGAAATCAGCTCTAGCAATGACTTATAATAAGCAATGATCATTGTGACGCTTAATCGATCGATGATTGCAAACGCAGAATTTCATAAATCAAAAATGATTTTCAAAAATCATAAATAATTATACATAAATCAAAAAATCACGAAAATTCATATGCATAATACATATGTCAAATATTATAGGTGAAAAATATTTGAAAAATAAAATACCCATAAAATAATGAGTTTGACATAAAGTTCAATATTTTGACCCTACTTTGTATCAACTCAATCAATGATGATTGCCATCAAAATATTGAAAAGTTCAATATTTTGACCCTACTTTAATAGAACTCAATCAATATTTTTAAAATATTTTTGAAAACCTATATTGGATCATGATCAATGGGCTCAATGCACATGACTTGCACATTAGCTTTCCCCATGATCCACCTTTATGATTGAAATAAGTTTAAGTTCATCTAGATGCAACATCTATGCACCTTGAACTTAACTCATTTTCCTAACATCTCACATGTATCTAAGGTGTATAAAACACACACAAGTCAATATAATTGTGAGATGTGAGAGTAGGGTTATTAGAGCTTCATGCATTTTCTAGGCAACTCTACTTGATTCCCTTATACATGGGACTTCAAGTCATGTCATAGTCCTTAAATCAATTTTAATTACCTTAAATGCATGAATGATGATTATGACATATAATGATAGCATAATAAAAACATGTGTCAATAATTATGATGTCATGACATAAATATAAACCTAAGCATACATGACATAAAAAAAAAACTTAAACCTAAGCATTATCACGATATATAAATGATTTAAAAGAAATATGATGTCATGACATGATATATGATAATCAAAGCATGACAAGTAAAATATAAAGGTATAATAATACCTAAATTTTAGTATTAATTTCCATTTGTTAGAATTAAACCCAATTTACCATAACACTAACCATCTCTCAAGTATGCCAAAAATTCAAAATGGCATACCATGACTCCAAGACCTAACTTGTGCCAAATTTGATCAATTTTTCAAACTTCTTAAATAACATTGGCACATCCTAAAATCCTTTAAGATTATAACCAAACCTTATTTCCAAGGTACCCATAACCTTGAAAATGTCCTAGAGTGTCAACTCTACCATGGTTAGGTTATCTATCTATCCACTTAGGGTTGACACACCCTAACCTATTTAGCGTGAATCGATCACGCTCCTAGGAACCTAATGCATATTGGAGCTCCTTGGATTTACTAGGTATTTCTTAGGGATGACCTCCCTAGATACCCTCCTAATGACCCTTCTAGGCTTGGTAGCCTTGGTCATTTGGGTCTTGCCTAGGTTAACTCTAGAGGTGACTCCCTTTGTAACCTTTTTAGTGGTTTCCCTAGGTTTCCTTGAAACCTTAGCCATTAGGCACACTCCATGATTATCCTTAAGGATTGCCTCCCTAGCAACCATGACCTTCCTAGACCTAGATTTAGTTCCATAATCAAATGGAACATTGTGGTAGGTAGACTTATCTACCTTGGACCTAGGCTTGTGACTCAAGCCTCTCTTGTCCATAGATGAGCCTTGCCTCCTAGACTCTAGGTTTTGACTTCTAGACCCTTTGATTGAATTTTTCATTCTTGCAAGGGTCTTTTCAAGTTTCTCAAGCCTTAACCTCAAGTTGGTTATCTAACTCTAATTTCTCTAATTTGGTGGGTCAATTATTTCTTTGAATTAATTTGTTCTTTCTAGACATATGTCTATAAATTTTGGGATTAATACCTAGATGGTCTTCTATCTTTCTAATACTTTCCTTAGGTAGGGTTTTTCTAGGGATATTAGTCCCAAATGTCTCCTTAGTTCTAATATCGACATGTTTAGCCCCTAAACAATACACCCTATTTTTAGCATATTCTTTATGATAAATTGTAAGATTACTTCTAGCATACTTTTGACTATTAATTGAAGAAGAAGCATACTTAAAGGTTACCTTGGGGTTTGCTTTAGAGGCTCCCATTACATGTGATGCTCCCTGTTGAGTCTTCTTCCTCCCTCTAGGGCATTGACTCCTATAGTGCCCTTTTTGTTAACATTTGAAGCAAATGATGTGCTCCTTATTTTTAATTATTGGGGCATCGACATCCTTGACCTTTGGTACCAGTTGGGGTTTCTTGATCTTCTTCGAACACTTACTCTTGTATTGTCTGGCTTTCCTACACTCAAAATAAATTATATGATTTTTATTTTTAACTAAATTGCTTGAGTTACCTGGGTGGATGGTGATGGAATTTTGGACTTCTTCATCTTCTCGACCAGAGGTAGATGGTTCCTCTTCTGCTTGCTCCGACATTGGGGATAATCTAATGTCCTCCCCCTCAATCCTAGAGGTGGAGGCTTCTTCCACCTCTTCTTCCTCATATGTCGAACATCTCTCAACCTCTGAATCCTCAAGCTCTTGGGATGAAGATGATCTGCTTTCTTCTTCTTGAGCTTGGGAGGATAAGGATGATTCTTCCTCTTCCGATTCTTCTTGGACCGGTTCGAAATTTTCGTGGAACTTGACCAACTTATTTCACAACTCCTTAACATCTCTATAACTTTCTAATCTAGATAAAATATCGTTATGTATCAAATTTACTAATATTTTTGTTACCTTAATGGTTATCTCGAATTTTTGCAGTTGCTCCTCTGTCCACCTCTTCATCTTGAGAATTTCTCCGTTCTTTCCCCTCGGAGTATCGAATCCTATAATCATGGCAAACCAATTTTCTATATTGGAGATTAGGAAAAATTCCATCCTACCTTTCCAATACGCAAAATCTTCACGGTCGAAGGCGAGTGGAATTGCTATGTCATCGCCCAATCTTTCTTGAATATCCATCTTGCCTTCTAGCATCTTTTCTCCCTCGGATGTGAAGCCAGTGAAGAGCGACCTGCTCTAATACCAACCGTAGGGATCGTCGATGACCGCTAGAGGGAGGTGAATAGCGCATTTTCATCGTTTGATAGAAATCGATCATGCTTGCATCTACAATTGTTATTAGCACAGCGGAAACAAAGAAAATAAAGTAATAACAAAAATACAAGAACACAAACACAATAATATAATATGGTTCAGAACCACAAGGTTCCTACTCCATAGATTGGGCTCGAATGAGCCCTAGCGATGCCAAACAACACTAATAATCAAAACACTCCTTATCGACAATAAGTCGGAGGCGAAGAAACCTCTTACAATGATTACAAAAGTAAATACACAAAATAACATAAAGAAAATTTTATAACTATTGCTTTGGATGTTTGCTTGTTGATTGTTTGAACCATGCTTGAAGACCCTGATTTGCATCAGCAAATTACCTTAAAAACGCTCAAGAAATCGCTGCCAAATCCCTCTCCATGAGCTACTTTTATAACCTACATTTGGGCTAGATTTCACATAGCAGTCGACTGATTGCGACCATCAGTCGATTGCTCCTGTAGCCGTTGTCTCACAATGGCCCAATCCACATTGGATAAGTTCCAACGGATAGATCGTCAGTCGACTGATCATGTCCATTAGTCGACTGATCGAGTCATTACTCGACTGTCAAACCCTAATAGTTGACTCTGGAACCTTCTGTGTCTACGACATCAACCATCGATCGAGCCGGCACCATAGCGATCATTGCCATCATCGATTGAGCGCCCAATCTTTGGTAGTCAACTGCCAAGGCCTTTTGTCGTAGTCGAACACCAGTCGACTTCCATAGGTCGACTGATCATACTACCAGTCGACTGATAACCTCATTCATAAGGTTTAACACCAAGTATGATGCTCTCATACTTGCTAGACCACCCTTACCCTAGACCTAAGCCTTCTAGCCACCTCTATCAGCCTCACGCCTATCGGATCCCTCCAAGTCATTCATGACTTATTCATCCATACGCTAGCCTTCATGTGCTTCTATCAGCTATTTTCATGCTAAGCTAGTTCACACCACCAAAGCACATTGGGCTATGCTGCCAAGACTACCGCTTGGACTTTACGCTGCCAACCATTGGACTTATGCTGACAAAACTCCCGCTTGGACTTTATGCCGCCAATATCATCCCTTAGACTTTCCTTGCCAACCCATTTTGGACTTTCCATTTACCAAGACTCAAGCTTGGACTTTCCTTTGCCAAGACTCATGTTTGAACTTTCTATGCCAACCCATGTTGGACTTTCCAATTGCCAAGACTCAAGCTTGGACTTTCCCTTGCCAAGACCCATGCTTGGACTTTCCATGCCAAGTACCTATGACTTGGACTTTCCCATTGCCAAGTGTCCCACTTGGACTTTCCATGCCAAGTATCCCATGACAATCACATTGTCATACATTTTATCGAACATCAATTTCAAACATCAAAACACTACTCGAGTCAAACTCGAGTCTAGTTAATCATAACCTGGGCCGATTGCACCAACAAAAAGGACATGACCTAGTCGTGTGTTTAAGCATGATCGTGCCCAAGGCACATAGGTGTGTTACAGAGCTACCTGTTTTGGTGTGTTCTCGTATGTAAAGTTCCTAAGTTTTCTTACTTTAATTATGAGATAATTATGGTAAGATAGATTCTGTTTAAGCTTCCTAAGATGACCTAATCAAGGTATCTATAAATCTCTTGTTAGCCGATTTCTTGGAGGAGGATTCTTATTGGTAGCCAATTTCTTCCTCTCTTGCTCTCTCATCTCCGCTAGTTGGCTAGCACCAACTGGAGATGAAGACTTACTGCTCGTAGAGTTGTCTTAAGTGATCCCGACGTGGATACTGATAGAGGCAAAGTTTGTTAGTCTTGCTTATGGTTTTGACAGATTCAATAGAATCTCGAATGTATGATCATCTTTCTCATTATCTCTATTTCTATATGATTATGTTAAAAACGAATATTCCTTGGCTAAAAGGGATCTATGAGACATGAAATTTTATTGTTTTGTATTTTTCGTTATGCCCACTTCCTTGGATCCTGCTAAAAAGGATCAAAAGCATTGCGAATGCTCTTTGTAAATCCCAACACTATTCTCCTACCTGCTGCACTCTGTCATGATAATAATAAGAAGGATATCTCAGCCAGATAGAGTAGAACTCTGCTCCTCCCTGTTGTACTTTATCAGGGGAATAATAAAAAAAATACCTCAGCTGGACTGAATAGAACTCCACTCTTTCCCATTACACTCTATCGGGATAATAATAAAAAGAATATCTCGACCGAACAGAATAGAACTACACTCCTTCCCATTACACTATGACAGAGGAATAATAAAAAGAATACCTCAGTATAGCCAAATAAGAACTCTGCTCCCCCCATTGCGTTCTATTAGGGGCATAATAAAAAGAATATCTTGATCGGGCCGAATAAGAACTCCACTCCTCCCCGCTGTGCTTTATTGGGGGCATACTAAATAGAATCTTTGGCTGAACTGAATAAGAACTCTACTCCTCCCCGTTGTGCTTCGTTGGGGGAATAATAAAAAGAATACCTCAGTTGGGTTGAATAGGAACTACACTCCTCCCTGTTATGCTTTATTGGGGGTATAATAAAAATAATATCTCGGTCGGGTCGAATAGGAACTCCTCTTCTCCTCGTTGCGCTCTGTCGGGGGCATAATAAAAAGAATACTTTGGTTGGACCGAATAGGAACTCCTCTCCTCCCTACTATGCTTCATCAGGGGAATAATAAAAAGAATACCTTAGTCGGGTCGAATAAGAACTCCACTCCTCTTCGTTGTGCTCTGTTGAGGGCATAATAAAAAAAAATACTTCGGTCGAGCCGAATAGGAAATCTTCTTCTCCTTACTGAGCTTTGTCAGAGGCATAATAAAAAGAATACTTCGGCCATACCGAATAGGAACTCTATTCCTCGATAGAGCACTGTCGAGGGAATAATAAAAAGAATATCTTAGTCGGACCGAATAGGAATTTTGCTCCTCCTCTCTACACTCTGTCGGGGGAATAATAAAAAGAATACCTCGATCAAGTCAAATAGGAACTCCGCTCCTCCTCATTGTGATCTATTAAGGGCATAATAAAAAAATACCTTGGTTGGGCCGAATAGGAACTCTGCTCCTCCCCGCTTTGCTTCGTCATGGGAATAATAAAAAGAATACATCAGTCAAGCCGAATAGGAACTCCACTTATCCCCGCTGTGCTATATCGGGGCATAATAAAAAGGATACCTCAGTTGAGTCAAATAGAAACTCCGCTCCTCCCCGTTGCACTTTGTTGAGGGTAATAAAAAGAAAACTTTGGTTAGACTAAATAGGAACTCCGCTCCTCCCTGCTGTGTTTTGTTGGGGGAATAATAAAAAGAATACCTCAATTGCGTCGAATAGGAACTCTACTCCTCCCTGTTGTGCTCTGTCGAGGGCATAATAAAAAGATTACCTCAGACAGACTGAATAAGAACTCCACTCCTCCTCGCTATACTCTGTCGGAGGCATAATAAAAAGAATACCTCGATCATGTCAAATAGGAAACTCTGTTGGTGCAATCGACCAAGGTCATGGTTGACCAGACTCGAGTAAAATTTTGATGTTTGACAATGGATTTGACCATATGACTAGTGGATGATTGCGATATCTAAGGTCATATAAGGGAGATTGTTATGAGGAGATTGTTGGAGCAATCAGTCTTTGCAATGGAGAAGTCCAAGTATGGATACTTGACAAGAAAAAATCTAAGAGTGGAGTCTTAGCAATGGAGAAGTCCAAGTATGAATACTTGGTAAGGAAAAGTCCAAAAGTGGAGTCTTGTCAAGGAAAAGTCCAAGGGTGGAGTTTTGGCAAGGAAAAGTCCAAGTATGAATATTTAGCAAGGGAAAAGTCCAAGGGTATAGTCTTGGTCGTATAAGTTCAAGTGTGTAGCTATAACGGTGAAAGTCCAAGCATTGAGACTTAGTAATGGAGAAGTCTCGGAGGCACGACCTCTTGGCAAAGGAGACCTATTAGTATGACAAAGCTGACGGAAGCACTTGAAAGCTAGGACCAAGGGTGAAGAGTCATGGTACTACAAGAAAATTGGTATTTAGTGACAAATTTTTTTCGTCGCTAAATAAATTTTTTGCTTCATAATGAGAGTTTGGAATCACTTTCGATTTGGGAAATGCCTCTTACAATAACTAAAGTAACATATCAAAAGATTTATTGCTTCAGCCATTTAACACCTTCACATGCATTAGCTTCACCACAAAATTGAATATCAAAAAATTAGTACAATTGTGATACAGTTCGTTTTGTGCTTCTTCAAACATTGAAGTATAACTTCGTCTAAAATCATTTGCATTCATGTTTTCATTGATATCATCTGATTGAGGCTCATTGGTGTTTATATTTTCTATATTTCATAAATTAATAAATATGTCTTCGAAATCATCTACTTCAACATCAAAATCATTTCCATCTTCATTGATAATATTTATATTAATAGACGATTATGTAGAAGCTTCTCTATGAAAGTTTCAGACTTTATATAATTTATCAAATCACCACCTATAAAGATGTCCTCACATAATCCAATTCATATTTAAACAAATTACCATACCGACAACATGGATAATAAATTTTCGATAAATTCAGACGGATCATGTAATTCTCTGCCACATTTAAAAATTAATTCAACCTATTTATATATTCAGGACTAATCCGATTCTGAATCGTTATCTAACTTTTATCCATACTTTAAAACCTGGTTAAACATATATTAAATATCAAATTATTTAATAAATAAGTATTATGAATAAGTTTGATGGTAATTTTCAATACAATTATTTTAGTAACTTAAATTTATTAATCACATCAAAATTAATCATAAAATGTATGATTTAAACATTAAACATCAAAATAATAATAAGTTTATTATCTAAGCAAGTAAACCCTAAGCCCTAAAATTAGCATCTAAGCATCAACATCTGACCATCAAATTATCACACAAATTATTATCTAAGAATCAATATATCTCACAAATTATAATCTGAGAATCAAAAAACCCTACCATTATCCTATAAGAGTCAAATTAATCCTAGAATGATCATTTAAATATCAAAATATCTTCAAATTTATCATCTAAGCATCAAAATAACTCTAAATTATCATGAAAATTTATCATCTAATCAACCCTTTTATCGCAAGCATAAAAATAAAACTAAAATTATCATGAAATAAATTATAATTCATGCTTAATCCTAACTTATGAAAAATTCATACCGAGGCAAATCTAGAGTCGGAGGTGGTCGGATGTGGAGAGATGGTTGGGGTTTGAGCCAGAGTCAGAGGAGGTGGAGCAGGATAGATGGCCAAGCCAAGCTCGAGCTGGAGGTGGGAGAAGGGGTGATGAAGGAGCCGGGAGAAAATCAAACAGAAGAAAGATGGAGGAGGGTGACCAGAGTCGGAGGTGGATAAGGAGGTCAGAGGTCGAGTAGGACGCTGAAGTTGGGGACGGAGCCGGATAGCCGGGAGAACGTCGAAGTTGGAGCAGAAGAGAAGATGAGTCGGGAAAATTTGGGGAAGGGTGATGTCGGGAGGGTTTTTCTCGTATATTAACAACAAAAACACATATTTCGTCGCTAATATTTATTACCTTAGCGACGAACTATTGCGTTTCGTTAGTAGTATTATACTTATTAGCGGCAAAACACGTATTTCATCGCAAATCACAGTCGACTGAGAAGCCAAAATTTGACCTGACATTAACTATCAGTTGACTAGTGGAGTTGATCAGTCAACTAGAGAGGCCACAAAATATTTTTTAATCGACTGGTCAGTCGACTACCTTTATTAGCAATGAATATCAGAAAATTCATCGCTAAACTTATAATTATTAGGGACGAAACATATATTTCGTCGCAAACTCTATATTTTTTTTACAATTAATATTTTTAATACATTTATTTACAATGATCTTAAAATTCATCGGTAATAGTTATATTAGCGACAAAATATTAACTTGTCGCTAATATTTCGTTGCTATTTTACTGATTTCTTGTAG
This sequence comes from Wurfbainia villosa, assembly GCA_025175895.1. Lineage (NCBI taxonomy): Eukaryota > Viridiplantae > Streptophyta > Magnoliopsida > Zingiberales > Zingiberaceae > Wurfbainia > Wurfbainia villosa. The sequence continues at coordinate 135,728,263 of CM045986.1, read as the reverse complement.
TGTGGGCTCGAACCAAGGGCTTGAGGTTGATGGAAGTGACTTGAAAGCTTAGATCTAGGCTAAGGGTATCCGATGGCATGACAAAGCCAATGAAAGTACCTGAAGACTAGCGCGAAGGGTGAAGGAGTCGTGGAGGACTCGGATGGATCCTGAGAGCGTGAGGTTGATGGAGTTGGCTTGAAGGCTTAGGTCTAGGTCTAGGGCAAGTATCAAGTATGAGGGAATCATACTTTGATTAAATCTCAGTTTTGAGATTTACTAGTCGACTTGTGGTATTGACCAATCGACTGGTCGAGTGCACTGCACTCGAGAGGCTTAGTTGACTCGGAAAGTTGACTAGGGTTATGACCCAGTCGACTATTGAGTAGTTGATTGTGACTTGACTATTGACTGATGTGTTAGGCCAGTCGACTGACCACTAGCAGTCGATTGCTAGGTAGACTAGTCGATTGGCCTTAAGTGAACATGACATAGAAGGTCTCGTAGTCGATGGGAAGTTGACTGATAGCTTGACAGTCGATTGATGGGTAATGACAATCGATTGTTCAAGTGTTCGTTGGGCAAAATTCTATGTAGATTAGTCTGTTGTGAGACAACGAATAGGTGGACAGTCGATTGAGGGTAAGGTCAGTCGACTGTCAGGCAGAAAATCAGCCCGACATGTGCTTTAAATGGAGATCGCAACGGAGGTTTCGAGCAGTGGTTCTTGGGTGATTTTGAGGCGAAGTGCTACTGTATTTCAGGTTTTCAAAGGCATCTAAAGCAACCAAGGAAGAATTCAAGCAATTACAATTATTTGTAAAGAGTTTTCACTTGTTCTTGTATTTGCTTCTTTTATTCAGTTGTATTTCATTATTTATTGTTGTAAACACTTGTTGTAAGAGGTTTCTCCACCTCCGGTATCATACTAAGAAGAAGAAGTTCATAGGGAGGGTAGATCACTAGAGTACCATCGTGGAGTAGGAACTAGGGTTCAAAACCATGTAAAAATACTTGTCTAGTAGTTGTGCTTGTTGTATTGTATTTTGTTTGTACTATTTTGTATATTTTGCTATGCACTAATGCTTGTAGATGAGCACGATCGAAGAATCTCTATTTATCCCCCTCTAGTGCACTAAACAGTCCCCAATAAACTCTGCTCCTCCCCACTGCACTCTATCGGGGGCATAAAAAAAGAGTACCTCGGTCGGGCCGAATATGAACTCTGCTCCTCCTCGTTGTGCTTTGTCGGGGGAATAATAAAAAGAATACTTCATCCAGACCGAATAAGAACTCCGCTCCTCCCCGCTATGCTCTGTCAGGGGCATAATAAAAAGGATACCTCAGTAGAGCCAAATAGGAACTCTGCTCCTCCCCGCTGTGCTCTGTCGGGGGCATAATAAAAAGAATACCTCAGTTGGGTCGAATAGAAACTCCTCTCCTCCCTGTTGCACTATGTCGGGGGCATAGTAAAATGAATACTTTGGCCGGATAGAATAGGAACTCCACTCCTCCCCGCTACGCTTCGTCGGGGGAATAATAAAAAAAATACCTCGATCTAGCCGAATAGGAACTCCGCTTCTCCTGTTACGCTTCGTCAAGGGAATAATAAAAAGAATACCTAGGCCACACCAAATAGGAACTACGCTCCTCCCCGATGTGCTTTGTCGAGGGAATAATAAATAGAATACCTCAATCGAGCTGCACAGAACTCCGCTCCTCCTTGTTCCATTCTATCGGAGGAATAATAGAAAGAATACCTTGGTCATGCCAAATAGAACTCCGCTCCTCCCCACTGCACCCTATCGAGGGAATAATAAGAAGAATACCTCGGTCAGGTCAAATAGGAACTCCGCTCCTCCCCGTTGTGCTTCGTCGGGGGAATAATAAGAAGAATACCTCTGTTGGGTCAAATAGGAACTCCTCTCCTCCCCACGTTGCTTCGTCGAGGGAATAATAAAAAGAATACCTTGGTTGGGTTGAATAGAAAATCTGCTCCTCCCCGCTGCGCTTCATCAAGGGGATAATAAAAAGAATATCTTGATTGAGCCACATAGAATTCTGCTCCACGCTGCATTCTATTAGAGAAATAATAAAAATATTGTGTTCCTCCTCGCTTTGTTGCTCCGGAAACAATAATAAAAATATCAATTGGACTAAGGACTTACAAACTGCCTCGGTCTCTTAGTTTGAAAGATCAACAGAGTCAACGAGAAAATAATAGATTCAATTTCACGACTCTTGAAGATCCACAATGTCGAATCAACTCAATCCTTCGACTCTCAAATTCCCTCGAAGTTAAAGGGGAGAATAATAAAAATCCATCCTGACCAAGTAGTCAAGAAGAGAGATCTCTTCTCGGCTGAGAGGCTTGAAGAAAAAGTTTTTCCTGGCTAGGTTGCAAGAAGAGGGAGCTCTTCCTAGCATAACTACAAGAAGAGAGAAAAAGCTCTTCTCGACCGAAAGAAAGAGCTCATCTCAGATGAGCAACAAAGAGTTCATCTCGACCGAGCGACAGGGAGAGAGGGACAACAAAAAACAAGCTTAGATAATAATTATGAGAAGCTAAGGAATCAACAAGCATCATTTTTTTTTACAGTAATCGAAGGAATGATCTCATATGGATAATTATGAAGGAGAAAGTTCTTAAACATGCACCTACACCACTTTGCCTTGGGATGATAAAATCCTTGAGTACAAATATCACATCTTCCTTGGTTAAAGTAATCTAAGGACACATTCATTACACCACTTTGTATTGGGATAATAAGACCATTTGAGTTTGGATATCACATCTTTCTTGATTAAAGTAATCCAAGGGCACATTCACAATGCCCCTTTGCTTTGGGATGATGAGACCCTTGGAGTAGATATATCACATATTCCTTGGTTAAAGTAATCCAAGAACACATCCACTGAAAGGTAAAATACGAAGGTCATCATGGAAAGGAAACACCCTGAGCTGAGAGAAGCAACCCAACCAAACAGTTGGGAAAGAAGACTAGAGGGAAACCCCAATAATATACCATCATTGCAAAGCGAATCCTAGAGCTTGGTTGCATGTCTGTCATCACATGGAATGATGTGGTGAATATAAGACCTCATGTGGTTACTGTCTCGACGTCTTGCTCAGAGTTTTCCATAGACGGTGACAACTGATGTGGTTATTTTTTTTGTATCCCTTTCATCGAGTCCTCAGGAGAGGGTGGATTCTCATGGTCGCAGTAGTAATCCCCTTCCCCTGTCCAAGTCAACACAGGTCAAAGGGCATAGTCAGTACTTCAGTGACGACCCTCCAATGCTTAAGTCAGTCATGGTCTTAGAAGAATGAATGAATGTATTTAATGCAGTAAAAACTGATCGAGAAGAAGGAGAAGAAGAGGAGAGCCCCTTTTCTTTACCTTCATGAGTCTTATATAACAGCTTGTATATCACCTCATCAACAAGTTTATCCACCTGTCATGTTCTTTGGAGGATGATTAGGGGACTAACACTGCACAAAACCTCCATATGCTCTGACATATTTCTTCTTTATCGTATATTGATGAGACTAGAATATTCCAAGTGGATCGTCATGTATGTCATATAGATTAAGTGTTCGGGAATGAGATCTAAAGAAAAGATGACACTCGAGAAGAGTTGCATATATGCATGCACTACATGCATATGCTCAGGAAGGGATGCACTCAGAAAGAGTTGTATGCATATTTATGGAAGAGTTGCATGCACGCGTTGCATGCCTACCTAGGGAATAATCGCCTGCATGTGTTGCATGTCTGCCTCGAAAAAGGTTGCATGCATGTGTTACATATCTGCTTCTAAAAAAGTCGTATGCATGTGTTGCATGCATGCACTTAGGAAGAGTGACATGCATGATTTTGGAAGAGTTACCTGTCTAAGTATATGCACTTGGGAAGGGTTGCATGAGAGCAATTGGGAAGGGTTGCATGCATGTAATTGGGAAGAGCAATAATATCACGTGGGTTGCATGGATGCACTCAGGAAGGGTTGCATATATGCAATCGGGAAATATCGTCAGATGTTCGTAAGTCTCTCCCTAGAATCCTAGATACCATCACTCAATATGACAATAAATTATTAGCAACAATCAAGCTTTATCCCACTAGGTAAGAATGACTATATGAATCCTCCTATGTAATTGGATTTTATCAAAAAGTGAAACTGTCACTCTAGGGTAAAGGGTAGGCGGAGGGTGTCGTCCAAGGGCTCCAAAAGCTTCAGAAATTAAGATCCAAAGGGAAATCAATGCTGGAACTCCATATCTGAGCGTGGATTACAACTGAAGACTTCCATCAATCGAGACTAACCTTTCTTGTCATTTCGATTGTAGTTTCTCTTCTTCCAAAGTCTTTTGGCTGTAATTCCATCTCTATGGAGTATAACTTGTGGTTCTAGGATACGAGGGTAGTCCGTTGGTTTGTAAACATTTATATTCAGTGAATACAAGTTTAATTACATTTTTTTCATTTGATTTACATCTATTTCTGATTCCTATTTGATGATATGATTGTTTGTGGTCCAGATCTATTGTATTTACATGATCTTAATGCAATAAGCATAAAGTCATATCCTAAGGGTGCGGGGATGGACCAAAAGGTGAATTCAATCCTTCGATCTTTAGAGAATCGAGATGTGGAGGAATTGACTACGAAAGTAAACTGATTTACCACAATGATCAATAGGTTATTATAGAACTTAATGGATCTATTCCAAGCTGAGGCCACATAGTAGAACAAGGTAACTCGGGGATTATGGGGTCATGCAACAAGGGTCTCCTTGAGAAAGCAATCTCTCAACTCTGTCGCTTTAAAAGTAGATGTCAGACTGAAGTGGATACACCATTGTAGTTTCAAAAGTTCACATCAGATAAAATATGATAGTTTACCTACATGAACAATCATTGAGAAACAAAATTAAATATCAATCTGATGTTTAAAATCACCTTGGTGAAATCGAAATCCTAGAATTGTACTCTCAATTTTGATTTCCTCTTCCCTTGGCTCTCGATCTCTGAATTCTATAGTTCCTTTCTCAATTATGTCTATTTAATTCCATGTTTTTCTTACTTGCATGGACTTTGTAGTTTTAAAATATTTTCTCAACTAATTGATTTGGTCTAGACAATTTGTATTCACTTAGTATATCGGTACACAATTTTCTATCCTCGTGGAATTGATATCTTTTATTATTTGAAGATAATCGTACACTTGTGATACATAGTCGACACACAACAACTTTCACAATGAATCACTAGACACCAAACAAAATAGAATGCTAAAAACTCAATTTACCATTGATGTTAGAAAAGTAATATGCAATCGTCAAATCTCTACCGGCAATCAATGGATGATGTTTAACTGATAGACTATTCATCTGAAAAGACAAATTTTGAAGAGAGAGAAAAAAATTGAGATTTGACTATAAAAAAGGACCAATTCAACTCGGAAATATATATGAGAAAGGCTTATTGTTGAAGCTCAAAACCTTAAACTCTTTTCTTTGTTATTGTGAGGTGCTCTTATGCTTAACTTCATTGCTTGTATGAGAGCAATTAAGAAAAGGGTTCTCTACTTTCAATTCCTTATCGAGAAGAAGAACATTTTTTTATCTTAATTGCAATAATTTTATATAATATAGTGTTTAATTGGTCATGGGCATTCAACTCCCCTTCATCTCAATCCTATAGTGTATAATATTGTCATTAAAGCATGAGAAAAGTTGATTTTATATTGTGACAATTAAGAGTGCCATCCATCTCAACGAGAACTTTACTTTTCACTCATGACCCAAGCATATAGATGTGATGTGTCATTGGATTTCTTAAAATAAATCTTCTATTGCTTGAGAAAGTTCAACCAATGATAATGGTTTGAATATGATGAACGAATATTTGAATAGAAAAAAGTGTATTATTTGCTAAGAAATTGTAGATATTGGAGAGCCTTCCTCCACATGAGTCGGAGGAGGAGGGATGATTGTTGCGATCCTCATGGACCCACTATTTAAAAAATTATAAAAAAAATAATTAAGGTAGCATATCTTATATGTGAACATAATGCCTTAAAAAAGATATGATAAGGAGAAAAAATGGTAAAAAGAATAAAAACATTGGGTGGCTTAGAAAATTAAAGTCATTGATTTTTCAAGTGAAGAACACAATAACCAATGATGAATTTCCCCCCAATCTTCACTAAATTCTAGTGAAATTTGATAAAATTGATTTCTTAAAATTCACCTAGTTTAGTTGTTAGTAGAAAAATACCCATTTTTTTAATAGTCAAAGTTTTTTTTATAAAAATGATCTTTTTTTTCCATTCACAACGAAGGATATGATTTTCTATGTATTAAGTTTTATGTTAAAGGACAATAGTATGCACTAAATATTTTTATTTATTTTGCTTAATCGATTTCAATAATCCAAATATTTTCTTTTTTGATTGTGAAGAATAATTTATCAAATATATAAATCAAAAGGATCATTTTGATTCCTATCCATGATAAATTTATGAAAATTTTCCAACAAATAGAACTGTGCCTTAGGATATTGATCTATTGAGTCGTTCGTTGTTCACACCTCTTGATTTATTCTGGAGTTGAACCGACCATTCTTAAGATTTTTGTCGACTCAAAAATCTAAATACTTAATGCTAGTAAAAAAATAATAATTTATTGCTAAACCAAAGAATAAAATCCAAATCAAACCGTCGATTGTCATATATGGCAATTCAATTCTCCTCCGTTACATCCAGTGAATTATCGATATGAATAAAGCACACATAATAATCATCTCGCATACATAAACATAAATACTAATTTTTTTTAAATTAATTTTTGGTTGACTTTAGATAGATTCTTGTGTTTGCACTAGATTGGGTCAATATATCTATCTAACCGCCGTCTTCATGTACACAGCAAAGCAAAGGCATGTCCGACAAACCCTTAAACTGGAAATTACAGATCCCTTCCTTAAATGGAAATTACAAAGATTCTTTTCCTGATATAGCAAATTTCCGAGAAGTGAAGTGTGCTCAGTGGAACTTGAGGCTGGTCAAGATGTTGTTGTTGAAGGGATCGGCCAAGTGATCGAGCAGGTTTTGGAACGGCCCTTCTCCGGTGACCCAGGCCTGAACGAAGAAGCCCAAGATGGCCATCATCGCCAGCCGGCCGTTCTTGATCTCCTTCACCTTCATCTCCCTCATCGACTTCTCGTCCTTGCCAAAGCCCAGCGGGTTGAAGAAGGGGCCGCCGGGGTAGGCCGGGTCGCCGGAGCCGGCCAGCCCTTTCTCCAGCCCCAGGAAGTACTGCTTCCCCATGGAGCCCGGGTTAGCCCAGTCCTGGAACCGCCGGTGCTCCGCGAACCCCACCAGCGCCATCTCGAACACGAACAGCGTGTACGGGTCGGCCCAGTAGGGGTACGTCCCCGCCGGCGGGATCACGCCGGTCTTGAACCAGGGGAGCGCCGTCTCCGGCGGGATCAGCCCCGCCTTTCCCAGGATCTCCGGCGCCAAACAGCCGACCACCCCCATCATGGCGGTCCGCCCGTTGAAGACCTCGCCGTAGGCTAGCCATCTCGGCTCGATGAACCCGCCGGTGCCCTCCGGGTCCGACAGCCCCAACGGATCGAACCCATAGTCGCCGGGAAGACTGCAAACGAAGAAGATGGTAAATCGAAAGACCAAATTATTAACATCAAACTACGTACGTACCTTCCGTCCAAGTAGGAGAGTGACTGCTTGGACGCAAACCAGAGCTGCCTATCTGCTCCTTGCTGCAGCGAGAGCGAGAGCAGTTAGTTAATTTAATTTTCCTGAAAAAGTAAATCAATTTACAGAGCAGCGGCGACGACGAATGACCTTAACCGGGGGAGTGGCGGCTGCCCTAACGACGAAGGTCGCCTTCCTCGCAGACCTCGAGGGGGCAGACTGGAGTGGGCTTCCCCCTAACAGCTGCCTCGCGGACAGAAGAGCCTGAGTCGCCATTCCTTCCGCCCTTTCTCTTTGTTTGCTGTCTCGGTGCGTGCGAAGGCGCGTAGAGAGAAAGAAATATGCGGCTGGCGAGGGAGCAGTGGGCCAGGGGAAATCTAACCGAGATCAGGTCTCTGGACTGTTGACCAATGGCTCCGCGCCAGCTGGAGATAGCAGATATGGAGCCTAGTGGCAGATCTTGGGACCCGCTTCCAGATATTGTGGCAGGGCTGGTGTCTGTGGATGAGGCCACGAGTGTTGGCGTGGGGAAGGGAGATAAGACTCGTTTGTGCGCCACAAGAGGAGTTTTTTGCTGCGAGTTTAATTTGTTTGTTGGCTTCTCGATAAGCAAAATATCTATAAAATTGAATTAAGTGATTGGATCGATCGAAATCATTCGATTAATTCAAAAGTTTAGCTTCTTTTTTTTTTTTTTGAAAAAAGTTATAGTTAATTCGATTAATTAGTTTAATTTTGAATTTCAAATTTCAAATTTAAATTAAATATTATTAACCAACTATATATTATATTTAATTTTAACAATTGATTGATAATCTCGAATCCAAATTATTAGAATGTTTTTTTTACTAAAAGTATAATAGTCTAAATTCATAAAATACTACAACAACAACAACAACAACAACAAAGCCTTATCCCACTAGGTGGGGTCGGCTATATGGATCCTTCTACGCCATTGGACTCTATCCCCTACTATATCATCATCTATATTTAAATAAATTTTATCTTGTTTTATTGTTGCTAACCAAGTCTTTTTTGGTCTTCCTCTTCCTCGTTTGATGTGTATATTTGGTATCGTTTCACATCGCCTAACTGGAGCATTTATTAGGGTCTAGAATCGTATACGTCTCACACGCTGCCTCTCTCTGAGCTTTCAATAGATGCAACACCAACTTTTTCTCTAATACTCTCATTTCTTATTCTGTCCATCCTCGTATGTCCGCACATCCACCTTAACCATCCTGCTTGTATTCTATGTAAGACATCTCTCTCAATCCCTCCATCATCTTGCAAAAATGATCCTAAATATTTAAAGCTCTCAATTCCAGACAACTCATCATCTCCTATCTTAACACTTGTCTCATTACGTCTAATATTGCTAAATTTAAATTCCATATATTCTGTCTTTCCTCTACTAAGCTTAAAACCTTTCACTTCTAGTGTTTCCCGCCAAGATTCTAGTTTAACATTTACTCCTTCACGTGTCTCATCTACTAAAACAATATCATCTAGAACAACATACACGCACATTAATGTGTCTTGAATATGTCCAGTGAGTTCGTCCATGATTAGTATAAAAAAATATGGACTTAAAGTTGATCCTTGATGTAACTCTATCTTTATTGGAAATGTTTCAGTTAATCCGCCTGAAGTTTTCACTCTGGTCGTTACTTCCTCATAAATATCCTTAATTAGTTGATATATATTACACTAACACCTCTTTTTCTAAAATTCTCCATATTATTTCTCTTGGAACTCTATCATGTAAAGCTTTTTAAATCAATGAATCACATGTAAATCCGCTTTTGCTCTCTATACTTTTCAATTAGTTATGCGAGAAGATGTATAGAACCACATTGTCGACCTTCCATGAATCAAATTGATTTTTCTTAATCTTTTTCTATTATTTTTTCCCAAAGTTTCATGGTATATTTCGTTAGTTTAATACCCTATAGTTTTCACAGAGTTTGTCTCCTTATTCTTATATAAGGGAATTAGGATACTTACCCTCCATCGATCGAGCATCCTTTTGTTTTCAATATCATGTTAAATAATTTTTGTAAGCCATTCAATACCTTGTTTCCTGACACTTCCATAACTCTATCGGAATATCATCCTGGTCCAACGGCTTTTCCATTTCATTCCATTTAAAGCTTGTTCTACTTACATTTGAATTCTACGATAAAAATTTAAATTTCTATACTCATTTTGACCTACTTAAATTACCTAAATTAAGTTGGTCTCCTAAACCTTCATTAAAAAGTTGATAAAAATATCTCTTCCACCGCTCTTTTATTTCTTCATCATTTACTAGACCCTATTGCATTCATCTTTAATACATCTTATTTGATTAAGATCTTTTGTCTTCCTCTCTCTCACTTTAGCTATTCTATAAATGTCTCTTTCCCTTCTTTTTGTATCTAATTTTCGATATAACCGCTCAAAAGTTGATCTTAGCCTTAAATTTTTTCTTCTTAGCTTCTTTCTTGCTATTGTATATTTTTTCAAATTTTCCTCATTTTACAAATATTTAATTTCTTATATCTTTATTCGTTTTCCTTGACTTTCTCTTGCACTTTTCATTCCACCATCAAGATTCTTTACTTGGTGGTGCATGTCCTTCACTGACTCAGAGTACACTCTTAGCTACTATTTTCAATTTTGATACCATTTTATCCCACATCGTATTAGGGTCACATTGTATATGTCATCTAATACTTGTACTCTACATTCTCTTTGAATATATTTAGTTTCTCATCCTTTAACTTCCACCACTTAATTCTAGGTCGTGTATATTTTCCTTCTATTAATACTATATTTGAGGCGTATATCCAATACTACTAACCTTATGTTGAGTAGTTAAACTTTCTCCAGAATAACCTTACAATCTTTACAAATCTTTGTATCTCTCTTCCTAACCATAAGAAAGTCAATTTGTGATTTATTATTTCCACTATTGAGCGTGACTAAGTGTTCTTCTCTTCTTAAAAATGTATTAGCTAGTATAAGATCATATGCTATTTGCAAAATCCAATATAGTTTTACCTTCTTCATTTCTTGTTCCAAACCCATAACCCCCATGCACTCTCTCATATTCGCCATTTTCACTCCGACATGCCCATTTAAATCACCTCTATTAAAATCATCTCATTTGTGAATATTTTGTAATACTTCATCCAAGTCCTCCCAAAACCTTAATTTGGTATTTTCATCTAATCCTATTTGAGGTGCATATACACTAATTACGTTTATAGTTTCTTTCTCCACTACTATTTTGAGAGCTATAATTCTATCCTCCTTTCTAATTACTCCTACAACTTCATTCTTTAACGAACTATCAACAATAATACCTACTCCATTTCTTGTTTTACTCTTCCCTGTATACCATAACTTAAAACCCGAGTTCTCTATCATCTTTGCCTTCTCACCAACCCATTTTGTCTCTTGTACACATACAATATTAATTTTTCTTCTAATCATCGTATCTACTATCTCCATTGTTTTACCAGTGAGGGTTCCTATGTTTCATGTACCAAATCTTAGACTACTAGTTTTTCTATAATATTTGTTCTTACCCAACCTATGGTGTGAGAACTCTTGCTTATTTAACACTACACCCAAGTTCTCATGGAGATGTAGCGGTCCTTGCCGATACGTTGCAGTCGGACCCTGTAACGTGAACTCTAGCATATTTTTCACTACACCCGAGTTCTGAAAATGTAGCGGTCCTTGCCGAGACATTACAGTCGGACCTTGTAACGCGTTCCTTCCGGGGAACAACCTAGCATTAGCACAATAGTTTGATTGATCCATTCATTGAACATTTGCCTTAGTTTAACGCTGGCTGGCAACCTAACGCAACCCTCCTCCTTTATCCGGGCTTGGGACCGGCCACGACAAGGTTAACTTATCATGGGCGGAGTTGTCTAAATTCATAAAATAAAAAATAATAAAAAATTTTCCTTCTCATGAAATCAATGACTAAGAATTAGTTTAAGAAAGATAAATAGTCTATGATTTCACTTAAAAATTAATGACAATTTACCAAACAGCGCACGTGAAGTTTAGAATTGTCCAAACAGTGTCCTATACTTTTATATTTACCAAATAGCACACTTAATTCCCTTTTTATCCCTCCCGTCAAACAAATCTGCACCATAGTAAAAATCCCGAACGTGGTGCTGGGAATTCAAATTTCAACACCACAGTTGTGTTGCAATCCCAACACTACCATCAGTGGTCTTTGAATTAATCTCAAAGACCACGTGGTCTTTGAAATTTACTGATGTGCATCTATTTCATGAATGGTAAAAAAGAAATTAAGTGCATTATTTAATAAATATGAAAATATAAGGTGCTATTTGGACAATTATAAACTTCACATATACTGTTTGATAAATCACCGAAAAATTAAAGATTCAACGGAATAGAAATATTTCAAATGAGATGGTCGACGATATAAATGAAAAGAGCAATGTTTAAAAAGTAGATACACCATTCAATCAGTTGAGAGAATCAAAATCTTCATGGATCGAGTTGATTGGTCCAATCAAGCTGGCGAGCTTTATAGTTGGGTGGGATTGATTAATTTGAGTGGGTCGATCAATTTGATCGAGTTAATTAAGTCTTACAAGTGGATTGTTTATTTGGGCTGGTAATTTAGGCCACTAAATTTGTTTGAGTTGGTTGGCTAGACCTAACAGACCATGGTGATTTGTGATGGATTCCACATAGAATAAAATATAAAATGCAATGGAAAAAGGGAACAATCCATGTGAATTCTAATTAGTTGTTTGTTTAGAATATTACCTTTAGATGTACAAATTCTTTATTGGTTCGATGGATTAAATCGACCTCTACACGATCAAAGATTCCCCCTTCTATGATATCTATGTGAGTACAGTTGGCGTCCGTCTCACGAATACAATTGGAGTCACACATTTTCTATGTCATAGTACTAGCTACTATTTAAGGAGGGATCAGAAATCCTAACTTCTAGAGTTGATGCAATCTTATATAGATCGTGTTTATTAATTAATTTTCAAGTCATATCTAATATGATATTTTCTCTTATTTTATAAAACATAGACATAATCCATGAAATCCAACCTTAGATTGGGCAAACAAATTTATTTTGATGGGGTAGTTGGGCTCCAGGGACTAGGGCAAACTAATCAACTTAGTTGGCTTGGATTAGATGAGAAAAGTCGATCGAGATAGTCAATCTAGGTTAGTCAAGTGAGTGGGGCAAGATGATCAATTTAAGTGCCACAAGCAAGCTAATTAATCAATTAATTTGTCAAGATTATCGAGCCATGCTAACCTATTAGTTTGTTCAAGTTAACAAGATAGGTCAATCCAATTTAGGCTAAGCTAGCTAGCTAGCTTGACTGTGCCGATCAAATCGATCAATTTTGTCAAAGCATACAATATAATAGGTTTGGTGGGTCAAGTAGGACGTTTAGTCTTTTTTAGATATTTGATATGGTTGAATGAGTTAGGCCAATTGAATGGGTGGGTGGATTAAGCATGTGAGCTTTTCAATCTAGTCAACTTAGATGGATAGTTTGTACATTCAAATTAGTAGATTGATCGATTCAATCAAGTTGTGAAAATTATTAGTTGATAAAGTTTGTGCACTAGATAGACTGGACCAATTGAGATGGTAGGATGATTTGACTAGTTGGTTCAGACTGATCAATTAGACAAGTTGGAATGATTGTGTCGATCGAAGTGATTGAGATACATAAACTATTTAAGTTAATTGAGTTAGCCAATCAAATCACATAATTAAGTTGAATCAAATGAGATAAGAAAAACAATCAATGTGAGAATTACTAATCAAGTAAGTTAAGATGATAAGTCATTAGTTTTGATGTTTGACAAGCATAATAAGCATAATAAAGTGAACTATTTGTATTTAACTAATTAGTTAAGTTTTGTGCAAGTCGATCCGGTTCAAGTTAGAATAATAAACTCAACGGATTGAATTGAATCTAATGAGATATTTGACATAAAGGTTGCATCAAGCTTCAATAAGACAATAAAGACCTAATATTAACTTTTACCTGAATATTCAAATTGCTTATCAAATTCAACTGCTTCAATGTTATTGCCCCAACAATCTCTTCAATATTTTAATATTAATTGGTTGAATTCAACCAGTTCGAGTATTGTTGCATCGATAATTCCTTTTTTTGGCATTTAACAATATTTTTTTAAATAATAATAATTATTTATCCCTTTTGAATCATTTCTAATTCTTCCCCTTTCTAGGTCATTTAGATTTAATAAATGCTTTTATAATATTTTTCATAACCACCCCTATAATGCTCTTAGAAATCCATTTAGACCATTTTAAATTTTAACCACTAAAAGATTATATATATATATATATATATATATAGCCAAATGATAATATACATCCATCACTACATACTTTATAGTTCCTAAAATATCCTCTTTTTTATCTTTAGTTTCTTTATTATGAAACTGTCATGTAAATCTTGAACTCAGGGAACATTCCTCAGTAAAACACCTGAAATTTTTTTGGGGTGCAAGAGTCCAAAATTTCTCTGCCAAAACAAAGTTATTTCAGAATACATATGATTTTTTTTTTATAATATTATTCTACTAATTCACTATATCATTTTAGAATATATGACAATAAAAAAAAACAATCCAATGGAAGAGTCTGAAAAAAAATATGAAAAGATCAATGCAAGAACTACATTTTAGAATATATGACAATGATGAACAATAAAAATAACAAATGAATTTGTTATCAAACTTGAACTTATTTATTGAAACAACAAACACCAATGTGCCTTTCAAATTGTTTTTTTTTTTTTTAAATCTATTGCATAAGCTATTAAATTTAATCAACAGAGGCTGCCATTTAGTCTAATTCAATCTTGGAACTTTATCAAACTTTGAATATATTCAAGAATTATGGATTCCACCAACACATCATAGGAACATCAATACCACTTGATAATCAGAATACTACAATCAATTTCACTAGTTCTTCCATCAATTCAAACAAACTAACCATAGAATTCAAGAGGGGCAGACATTTACAACTTCCTTCTTCGATTACGAAAATCGAACACCTAGAACAGCAACACACATAAGGAAGACTGCAGAAATGAGGCTCTGGTTCACGCGGCCAGGAGATGAACTCGAATCACTCTGTGCCTGTGGGGCAGTGGCATTGCATGCAAGGCCCAGCTTTCCTTCTCGGCATTCGCTGGAGAACAATCCTGGCGGGTACTTACCATAGAGGTTGATGTAACTGAACATGGTCGATGCACAATCATTCGTCAGATCATTTATTTCAGCAGCATATGGGCAAGCAAAATCCTTGAGAGCTCCACAGCATTGATCGGCTGGGTACCTTGGGCCCTTGCACCGGTTAGTAATGATTGTGTAGTTCATGAATTCAAAGTTC
Source organism: Wurfbainia villosa (assembly GCA_025175895.1). Classification (NCBI taxonomy): domain Eukaryota; kingdom Viridiplantae; phylum Streptophyta; class Magnoliopsida; order Zingiberales; family Zingiberaceae; genus Wurfbainia; species Wurfbainia villosa. The sequence goes on along the minus strand of CM045986.1, from coordinate 135,713,110 downwards.
ACAGGACAACCTGCAGAGTTCCATAAGATGAGTAAATCTACAAGTTCAGGATTAGGTCAAATGGAAACTGTCAAGGAACAAAATAGGTCTACACGACTTCACTGTTTATTATAATGATTCCTGTTTTCTATCATGAAACTCATACCATTTAACTTGAGCTAATGTTACTAATCTTCCAACGTCGGCAGCAGCGTGATCAAATGCAGATTCTGTTTTGTGGAAGTTCCAAGCTAGTGTGTCTACCTAGATGATATTTCATATCTATCCAAGTTTGTTTACATGCTAATATACTTGCATATGATGACTTCATACCTTCTTAGCATTCCATGCTATAACTTTTAGAGCACCCTTAATTTACAAAACTCAGCTTTGAATTATCCGCTTTTGTAAAATAGTAAGAAAATATATGAGGTCTTTCATTATCAAATTTTCATATATACAATAACAACAACAAAATCTTATCCGACTAGGTGGGGTCGGCTATATTGATCCTTCTACGCCATTGAACTTTGTCCCCTACTATATCATCATCAATATTTAAATAAATTTTATCTTGTTTTATTGTTGCTAACCAAGTCTTTTTTGATCTTCCTCTTCCTCGTTTGATGTGTCTATTCGGCATCATTTCACATCGCCTAACTGGAGCATTTATTGGTTGTCTAAGTTCATATCCGTATCACCTTAAACATGTCTCTCGAAGCTTTCCTTCAATAAATGCAACACCAACTTTTTCTCTAATGCTCTCATTTCTTATCCTGTCCATCCTCGTATGTTCGCACATCCACCTTAACATCCTCATTTCTGCAACTCTCATCTTTTGCTCATGTGCTCGAGTCATAGCCCAACATTCAGCTCCATATAACATAGCAGGCCTAATCGTCGTTTTGTAGAAATTCCCTTTAAATTTTAGAAGCACTTTTAGATCACATAAAACACCCGACGCTTTCCTCCATTTCAACCATCCTGTTTGTATTCTATATAAGACATCTCTCTCAATCCCTCCATCATCTTGTAAAAATGATCCCAAATATTTAAAGCTCTCAGTTCCAGATAACTCATCATCTCCTATCTTAACACTTGTCTCATTACGTCTAATATTGCTAAATTTAAATTCCATATATTCTGTCTTTACTCTACTAAACTTAAAACCTTTCACTTCTAGTGTTTCCCGCCAAGATTCTAATTTAGCATTTACTCCTTCACGTGTCTCATCTACCAAAACAATATCATCTGCAAACAACATACACCACGGTATTGTGTCTTGAATGTGTCCAGTGAGTTCATCCATAATTAGTGTAAAAAGATAGGGACTTAAAGCTGATCCTTGATGTAACCCTATTTTTATTGGAAATGCTTCAGTTAATCCACCTGAAGTTTTCACTTTAGTCGTTATTTCCTCATACATATCCTTAATTAGTTCAATATATGTTACACTAACACCTCTTTTTCCTAAAATTCTCCATATTATTTCTCTTGGAATTCTATCATAAGCTTTTTCTAAATCAATGAATACCATGTGTAGATCCTGTTTTTGCTCTCTATACTTTTCAATTAGTTGTCTAAGAAGATGTATAGCTTCTATCATTGAATCTTCCCCGCATAAATCCAAATTGATTTTCGAGAACCGTGGTCTCTTTCCTTACTCTTTTTCTATTACTCTTTCCCAAAGTTTCATGGTACGACTCATTAGTTTAATACCTATAGTTTTCACAAGTTTGTATTGCCTCCTTATTCTTATATGGAATTAAGATACTTACCTCCATCGAGACATCCTTTTGTTTTCAATATCATGTTAAATAATTTTGTAAGTCATTCAATACTTGCTTCTAGACACTTCCATACCTCATCGGAATATCATCCGTCCAACGCTTTTTCATTTTCAGATTCCATTTAAAGCTTGTTCTACTTCAAAATTCAATTCTACGATAAAAATTTAAATTTCTATACTTATTCGACCTACTTAAATTACCTAAATTAAGTCAGTCTCCTAAACCTTCATTAAAAAGTGATGAAAATATCTCTTCTACCACTTTTTATTTCTTCATCATTTACTAATACCCTATTACATTCATCTTTAATACATCTTATTTGATTAAGATCTTTTGTCTTCCTCTCTCTCACTTTAGCTATTCTATAAATGTCTCTTTCCCTTCTTTTCAGATCTAATTTTCGATATAACTGCTCAAAAATTTCACTTTAGCTTCATTCTAACGCTTTCTTAGCTTCTTTCGCTATTGTATATTTTTTCAAATTTTCCTCATTTTACAAATATTTAATTTCTTATATGTTTCGCTTTTCCTCGACTTTCTCAGACTTTTTCATTCCACCACCAAGATTCTTTACGGTGGTACGTCCTTCGACTCACCGAGTAGACACTGCTACTATTTTCAATTTCGATACCATCTTATCCCACATCAGACAGGGTCACCGTACATTTCATCTAATACTCAGACTCTACCTTCTCTTCAATACATTTAGTTTCTCATCCTTTAACTTCCACCACTTAATTCTAGGAGTCATGTATATTTTCCTTCTATTAATATTATATTCGAGGCGATATCCAATACTACTAATCTACGCTGAGTAGTTAAATTTTCTCCGTGATAACCTTACAATCTTTACAAATTTTTCTCTCTCCTAACTATAAGAAAGTCAATTTCATGATTTATTATTTCCACTTTCAACGCGACCAAGATTCTTCCTTTTCTTAAAAATATATTAGCTAGTATAAGATCATATGCTATCGCAAAATCTAATATAGTTTTACCTTTCTTCATTTCGTCCAAACCCATAACCCCCACGCACTTCTCTCATATTCGCCATTTTTCACTCGATACGCCATTTAAATCGCCTCCTATTAAAATCATCTCATTTGACGGAATATTTTGTAATACTTCATCCAAGTCCTCCCAAAATCTTAATTTGGTATTTTCATCTAACCCTATTTGAGGTGCATATACATTAATTATGTTCATAGTTTCTTTCTCCACTACTATTTTGAGAGCTATAATTCTATCCCCCTTTCTAATTACTCCTACAACTTCATCTTTTAACGAACTATCAACAATAATATCCACTCCATTTCTTGTTTTACTCTTTTCTGTATACCATAACTTAAAAACCGAGTTTTCTATCATCTTTGCCTTCTCACCTATCCATTTTGTCTCTTGTACACATACAATATTAATTTTTCTCTTAATCATCGTATCTACTATCTCCATCGTTTTACCAATGAGGGTTTTTATGTTCCACGTACCAAATCTTAGACTATTAATTTTTCTATAATATTTGTTCTTATCCAACCTATTGTGTGAGAACTCTTGCTTATTTAACACTACACCCAAGTTCTCATGGAGATGTAACGGTCCTTGCCGATACGTTGCAGTCGGACCCTGCAACACGAACTCTAACATATTTTTCACTATACCCGAGTTCTGAAAATGTAGCGGTCCTTGCCGAGACGTTACAGTCGGACCTGTAACGCGTTTCTTCCGGGGAACAACCTAGCATTAGCACAATAGTTTGTTTGATCCATACATTGAATATTTGCCTTAGTTTAACGCTGGCTGGCAACCTAACGCAACCCTCCTCCTTTATCCGGGCTTGTGACCGGCCACGACAAGGTATTCAAATTTTCATATATCCTATATTCAATTTATGGAAAGATACTTTATCACTCAATGATACATTTCTTTAATGCATTTTTAAAAAAAAACTTGGGGTAAAATCCAGCTTACCTGCCGAGATATAACACTAGCTAACTATGCTCTCTCTCTTTTTTTTTTTTTTGTGATATTAGATAGACAACCTTGCCCCCTGAGCTTATCTAATAAATTCGGAATATAACTTATGCACACTCAAAAGTCAACCTCCAGAATATTCGTCCTCAGTGGTATTCAAACCTTAGTCCTTTTAATTGTTTCTTAAGTGTTTTACCATTACATCGTACTGGTGAGAGTTAGCTAAATATGATTCTTGATAACATGTTCTGTTGTTCATGGGAATAACTATTCCATTCACAATGAATATATTGAGGAAAAATAAATAAATTTCCTCCTCCAGAAACCCTAGATAGATTCTCTATCTTTACATATTTTTGGTGAATAAATATTACAAATAATCCTTTACATATTAACACATAACTCTCTAACACTCCCCTTCAAGCTAATTCAAAATATATTATAGAGACTAACTCATAACTAATATATTGTATGCCTGCAGAATTGCATCCACAGATGGAGAGAATGGATACACCTTAAGATGTCCGTGGAATGATGAACATAGAGAGAGAACTGAACCTGCTTTAGATCTCAGTGGAAAGATGCTTGCGAAGGGAGAATTAATACAACTAGAGCTCTCTACAAAATGAATGTCCGAGTAAGGTGTGCTCCTTTTGGCTCTATCAACTATTTGATCATTTATATTTTCACTGAGAGGAGGAAGTTGATGGTGGGATGAGGTTGGTTGAGCTGATGGAAAAAATCAACAAGGTGGTGGAAGAGGCAAATCATGAAATCAATGCAAAGGAATTATGAAAAATTTGGTTGTTGGTTTCAACAAATTCACCATCAACAATGCCAACGCAATGTCACTCCATCACATCCCGAAAATCAAGGGTTTAAGAGAAGAAATGGGCAATGAAACAAGCAAAAAGGACTGCGACATAAATAATAAAAAAAAGACAGCCATCTACGATGAAGCATTCTTAATCTCCCATACACTGGATAAGAGTATTTAGACTATTTAACAAAAAAATGCAATGGAAATATATCTTAGGAGACTAACAAAGAGAAAAACAATCATTGGGGATGAAACTCATGTGGCTAAAGTGCAAAAATCTTTTCATGGGGCAAGGTAGAGAATGAGTCTCCCAGAGGTACAGCAATTTTACCCTAAAATCTAATTAACCAATATGGCAATGGCAAAATGGAAAAATAAAATAAATAGAAGAATTACTACCTCAAACCAAGGTCTCTAAGCCAGTTTAACTATGCAAGTCTGTCTGCTCTGGGCCATACATGAATAGCATGTTATTAAATATAACAAGGTTTAAAATCTTGACCCATATTGAGATTTCAGTCTGCGATCGGAACGATACGAATTCGGTAACGTATTGTCCGTGCCGATATTATTTCAGTATTTTTTTTCTTTTTTTTTAAACATTAATATTTAATTATTTGATTTTTTTTAATTTTAGTTCATTTTTAAAAAAGAATTTAAGATTTAATTTTAAATAAATTATAAATTCGAATTTAGAATTTTAATTAATTTTTTTTTTGAAATAAAAATATATATTTATATAATTATATAAATTAATTAATAATTTATTTAATTAAATTTTACAGTTTAATTAAATTATATATATATATAATTTAATTAATATATTTTTTAATTATAATTTATATATTTAGAAAATTTCTCACCGCGACGCAATCGCAATCGAGAACCCGATCGGGAACGCGATCGTGTTCCCGCAGTGCGATCGGGTTCGCGATCCCGCAGTGCAATCACATTCGCGATCGCTGCTGCTGCCGCCGATCATGCCTTTGCAGCCGTTGCGTCACCGTCTCGCCGTCTCACATGCGTCGCCGTCTCGCCGTCTCACCGGTTCCACGTCGGAATGAAAAATTTCATCCGTTTCGCGCGGAACGGATCGGCATTTAATACTATGAAATATAAAACTCTTGTTAGACAATCTTACTATTTAAGATTGTTGTCGAGTTACAAGATAGTTTGAATTCAAATTTACTGAAATTAAGTAACGCACTGGAGGATGTCACTGCTATGAGTCTGAGAGCTGCTGGAATGGCCGAACCGAGCAAAGTTTCTAACCACTTGGACTTCTCGAGTGTCCGAAACCGAATAAGGTGAGAGGGATGCGTGTCTGAGCAATCCGAGCACCCGAGAACGCAAACAACCTGAGTTTGGGTGGAAAGATTGCCGAATTGCCCAAGCTTTAAGTGACTAATCAACTCAAGTGCTGAGTGGGACAAGCACCGAGTTGCCTGAGTGCTAGTTTGAGTGCTCAGATCCCTAAGTAAGCCAAGTTTCCCGAGTCGAGCCAAGTGCTGACTGAGCCGTGTGCCGAGAGACCCAAATGAGTTGATCATTGAGAAGGCTGAGTGCATCAATTTTGTGACCGACTTGAGTGAGCTGAGGGTCTAACTATCGAATGTTAAGAGGTTGGGTGTCTAGTGTGGTGTCATACTAATCCACTACCAAGTGCTGAGCTAATCGACTATTGACATGGCAATAGAACCTAAGTGACTTAAAAGACTGACTCATGAGCTCGAGTGGAAATTCCACGCGATCCAAGCCTATGTTAAATAGTTTCTTTAAAATAGTTTGGTCCTCTCTGGCAATACTTTGAGATTACAATGGACGTTTATTTTTTGAGATACAATGGCAAGATCACAATCGCAACCAAGCATAAGTTATTTATGGTGAACTGGACTTGTGCCTGAACACTATCATGGGAAATAGAGAGCTACCAAGCAAATTACACGACAAAGAGATGGAGAAGGCGGGGGGGGGGGGGGTGAAAGTGGATGGAGAGATCACTTCTTTACTCTTTTCTTTTATGCTTGTTTTCTTTTTGGCCAAAGTCATAGCCTCCTTATATAGGGCCTCTGATCCTCGGCAACATTGAATGGTCGAGTAATGATCATTCAATGGCTCTGACCGCTTGAGTTGTAATGCCAGCAATAGGCATTGTACTACTTAAGCAGTTACGAATTCACCTTTAACGTTTAACCATTTCGAATCGAACATTAATACTTCCGTTATGCAATTGAGCAACAGAGAACAATTATTTCAAGTGGCAAAACGTAAACTATGCACTTGGGCAACCCCGATCAATCTGACATTCGACTCATGCAAATTGCGCTTGCATACGAGTCATCTAGATTTAGTACAATCTAGACCCTGGACCTACATCCCCTGTGGGTCTGCACATGAGAGAGAACCTCACCTATCCATGTTCGTAACATCCACAGTTGTGATTCAATTTAAATCAACCTTTATGTTACAAAACTCCCACACATATTGGAGTCCATTTTCCATTCATTTTCATTCATATTTTTAACAATCCCCATGTGAATGAAAATGAGAGTGATAGCATACCTTTTGAATCTTCCTTTGTGAAAATATGTTTACTTGTTGAACAGTAGATGTGATGTCCTTAAATTATTTTGTTGTTTGTGTAAATAATTACATATTTTACATAGGACTCTCCTTGTTATAACTCAATTCTCATAATCATATTTATTTTTTGTCATGAATACATTTGATTCAATGAGAGGTTCTAAGAATTATGTCTTTCAATTCTCTTTGAAACAACCCCACTTCTCTCTCATATAAGTGATCTCTTAATTAAGAATAATCCGCATTACTCCACTTGAAAGTATAAGAATCTTTAAAAATCATACCTCCATCATTTATAGGTATTGCTAGTCCATTGAGTAATTCCCCCACAATGATCTACTTAGTCAGTGCAGTTAGATTATCATATTGAACATAATTCTTAGAATCTCTAGTGATCATAGGTTGGATTTCCAACTTATTCCTCTTGATGAACTCACAACTAACTCTCTATTTAATCCTTTGGTTAGCAAATCCGTTAAATTATTTTTTGACTTTACATAGACAATGGTGATAAGGTTGAGAATAGTTGTCTAATGGCATTATATCTATGACGTATATGTCTAAACTTCCCATATACAAATGACTATGTACTGTCCAATTGTCAATTGACTATCACAATACACACAAATCATAAGCATAAGTTTCTGTCATTTAGAAATATCTTCTGAGAATTATCATAATCATTCAACATCTTCACTATATTTGTCAAGGGCTACAGACTAAAATTTTATTATATATCTGGTTATTACAATTTACTTAGAAGATTTTCACGAAATGGTTGAACATCCTAAAGTGAATAAATATCCACTAATAGACTTTGAGTTTTTGACGCCAGATATCTAATTTGCATTGTTATATCTTTCAATCACAATAGGATATCTTGTATAGTGTGGTTCATAATCACAAGTATATCTCGAATATCTCAATACTCTTATTATCCCTTTCCACATGTAACATTGAGATTACTCATGTATCAACTTAATTTACTCATTGTGTAAGTTAAATCTAGTTGTGTACAACTCATCAATAGTACATCAAACTTCTAATTAATTTGGAATATTCTAAGAAATACTCTCTTCTCAATTTTTCAATAGATATTGACTTGTATCTATCGAAGTGCATGTCATTGCAGTGTCATCCTTGTTGAATTCTTCAAGAATCTTATCCACGTAATGGGACTGACTTAAAATAAATTCAAAATTTTAACTCCTAGAAGTACATCTGCTAGGCTCATGTCCTTCGTATCGAATCTTGAAGTCAACATATCTTTAATAGATTTAATTATCTTATCATTGCTCCCAATGATAACTAGATCAGATACATAAATGCATAAGATGACATAGCCATTTTCTGTCTTTAACATAGACAAATTTGTCACATTTGTTAATTCTAAATCCACTTTCCTTTGTGGCATTGCCAAATTTTTCATGTCGTTGCTTTGAAGTTTATTTCAAGTCATATACATCAATCCACATACCTTGTTTTCCTACCCTAGGGCAGGAAACGCTTCAAGCCGCTTCATATAAATTTCCTCTTCTAAATCTCCATTTAGAAAAATTGTTTTATATCCATTTGATATATTTTCAGATCCCAAAGAGCAACAATAGCCAACAATACTCTGATAGAAATTATTCTTGATGCCAGAGAATAAGTATCAAAATAATCAAGGTCTTCACATTATCCTTGCTTGTGCCTCCTCTAAGTCCCAACTTGAAAATTTGAGATTATTCCGCTTCAAGTTTTGACCATACTCAATCACGTTGGCTTTAATAGTTGCTTGAGTAAACATCCTTTTGTCAAAGCTCCTATTGTCTTCCTCAATGCAGAGTCTAACAATGAATTCCTCGACATTCATCTCCTTCTGCTTGTACTTCAAGTAATTCTTGATGTCCTTCTAGATGGGTGATAACTTTTTAATGATAGCGCCACTTAGAAGATTTCACTCAGCACTATGCCCTCTAAGTGAATCTCGTGTAGATTACTTGAAGCTCTTGAACTTGATTGATCACAGTATTGAAATCAATCATCTTGCAGTTCAAGAATCAACCCGCAATAAACTTTTTGATCCCCACATCCTCTATCTTGTATTTCCAATCTAGGGATTCCCACAACTTCTTATCTATTATCTTCATACCATATACAATGTATAACATGTCGACAAGGCAGCTAAGGATGTAATTCTGACATAGGAATTTTGAATGATTTCATGCTTCTACTATATTGATAGTTTGGACATTAGTAGCATCCTTAGCTGACTTGAGAGATTCCTCCGTTAAGAATCAAACCAGGTTCAATGTGACCAAGTAGAAGTGCATCTTTTGTTGCCACTACTTAAAGTTCAATCTAGTGACCTTTTTTAACTTCTCCCAATGATTGATTAGAATAGTCATCGTAAGAGCACAAGGAGCCTTCATGTATTGAGCATCCTACATGTCAATACTTTCTATGGCCATCATAACAGACGGAAATTTGTTTCAAGACTGTTAGACAATTTCACAATTTAAGATTGTTGCCAAAATTACTAGATAGTCTAAATTAAAGCTTGCTAAAATTAGAGTCAGTCGACTACTAACAGGACAACAAAACCCGATTGAGTTAAAAGACAGACTCTCGAGCCCAAGTGGGAATTATGTGTTGCTGAGGCCTGCATTAGACACAGTTTCATCCTCTCTAATGGTGCTTTAAGGTAAGACCATGATCGTAACTAAACACAGGTTGTTCGTGGCAAACTAAACTTGTACTCAAATGCTATCACAAGAAATAGGGAGATGTTAAGCAAACCACGGTAGAGAGATGGAGAAGGTGAGGGACGAAGGTAGATGGAGAGCTTGCTTCTTTCCTCTTTTCTTTTCTACTTGTCTTCTTTCTACCCGAGGTCAAAACCTCCTTATTAGGGGTTTTGATCCTCGGCTACATTGAATGGTCGAGTAATGGTCATTTAGCACTTCCGGCCGCTCAGGTCATAATGCCAATAGTGGGCATCGTTATCACTCAATCAGTTATGGATGTCCGATTGTATTGAATCGAGTATTAATACGTCCATTAAGCAATTGACCCTTAGAAAGAGATCCCAAATGAAGAGGTCTTCGCCCCAAGGGTCTTAGCATAAAGGTCTCTGCCCTAAGGGTCCCAACCTAGAAGTCTTGGCCCAAAGGGTCCTAGCCAAGAAGTCTCGGGCCCAAGGATCCCAGTTCAGAGGTCTCAACAAACCGGCCTTGACTTCTAATATCTTAGCCACATAAGTCTGAGAAGTCTCGGCAGCGTAGATCTCAGCGACATCAGCTCTCAACAGCCTAAACAAGTCAGCCCACTACTTGAGCACAATCAGGAGGTCCAATTGCTGAACAGATCAGGCCCCACCTTGAGCTTAAGACTGGGTCTCCCAACCATATCTCGATTCCGCTGAAAGGGGAGATAAGTTCCCTTGCGAAATAAAACCTATCCCGAAGATCCATTTTCTGCAGCTAAGGACCAGATCCTCCTCTTAGATAAGATCTGGGGCACTTTAAATAGAAAAGGTACGCATCCCAATGGGACATGCAAAACTCCTGGATTCATGACCCCAAACTCTGTTCCTTTGGTTCCGCAAATTTGAAGTTGTGAACTTTTTCAACATGAATTATAAATCAAAAGATCTATAATACATCCAGAATACATGCAATGGTGGAACCTAATCCAACCCTTATACTGCAATTCTTCTTTCGCTGAATCTTCATTTTTTTTTTTTGGCACAAAATATTAAGGACACACCTTCAAAAGAGTCATTTTGGAAGCAGGATAATAATATTTACACTCAAACCCTGCATAACAAGGAAAATGCAAGTTGAATTTGAAAGAAGGAAAATACAAGACGCTCTTTGTTTATATGCAAACGTCTGTTAGTAAATCTAGATTCTTACTGCCACAGCCACATATCAAAGTATATAAAATTCGTCAGGCAGTAATGACAAAAAGAATAATAACAGAGCCGAATTTTCATAATTCCTTGCTCCCTTATTTTTCTGTTATAGTCCAATAAAATTAAATCATCCATCCATATTTGGTTTAATTTAACGTCAATCGATCTTACTCCTGGAAGATGAACGAGTAAATCCAAGAAGCGGACAGAAGTTCTTGCTAAAATTTTATCACAAATTACATCTAAAGTGCAATTTATTAAATAAAAGAAGTAACGGAGTACGTCAACAAACAAGGATCGGCTTCTAAATCGAGCAAATGTAATCGATGCCCAGCAATAATCCAAGACTCCCTAATCCCGAATTGCAAACAACTATTATAGACTAGATCAATTGTCAGGTAAACAAAAAAAAACGTAAAATGGAGTAAATCTTACTAGTCCTTGCCTGCAGCAAGCTCCGCATGCCAGATCCATGAGATACGAAGACATCATCTGAACCAAAATGCCAATCAATACGTAAGCTCGAAAAATCCAACTGAAATCTCACCTAAGAATGGAAACTTCAACGGTGGAACACCTGAAATGAAGCTTGAAGCAGCAGCCAACCGCGCAAACGCCGCAAAAACAACCGACAGCAAGAAAAACTTGGCATTCAAGCCCATTGTGGCTTATCCCTCAGCTCCGCCGTCAACCTACGAAACGGAGAAAGAGAGAAAACGCGGATTCGCGATCCGGGAGGAGAAAATGGAAGAAGATGGAGGCCACAAAATCGGCGGAGCTCGGGCACCGCGTCGGTTGAGCAAACAAACGCAAATGAAGGAGAGAGTAAATGCAAGTTATTAAAAAGGCGAAATACTATTGATCGCCTGTCTCGCTCGATATAAATCCTAACAGTTTCATTGATCAAGACTACAAAAGTTGTCATACGCCAGCAAAGATGTCCAATTAGAAGTTCAAAATTTTAGAAATGGTAGATGAGCAGCCACAGGCAATCTCGCTAATGGTTTCAAGCTGGGTCTCGTCGGGCCTTTTGTTATTTTATTCGAGAGGGATTGAACGGCCGAGAAGTTGAGGCTCAGTCCTGCCGAGCGATCCGACGAGTGAGATGTAGTGAGAGAGAGAGAGAGAGGAGGTGTGATCCAAGCTGGAATCTCGCTGGACTCTTTGAGCTTTCAATGAACTCTTTCTTGCGTGTTTTTCCAGTGTTTCTTTGAATTTTTCTATCTTCCATTTTTCCTTGCAGCGTGTTCTCTCCTAACAATCAATTAGTTTTAAAGTTGTTAATTGAAGTAGACCTGTCTCGATGATTCAAAGTTTAAAATGAAGTAGACCTGTCTCGATGATTCAAAGTTTAAAATTGGCATCGTAAAAAGTTGATCTTTAATCGTAACTGTCTTGGACGATTATGACTCTTGATTTGAAATCGACGATGATCATGACTCTTGATTTGAAATCGCGGATTACAGTTTAATTTATAATTTTATATTGTTCGAAATTATTATTATTTATTTAAATAAATTTTAAAAAAATATTTTCAGAAGTAGAAGAAATTTTAATTGGAATGCAAAATGGAAACGTCGTTGGATCATATGATATTCTGATAGAGATATAGAAATGTCTAAGGAAAATAAGGTATTAAATGACTAATAAAATTATTTAATATGATATTAAAAATAAAAAAAATATCTAATCAATGAACAATAAATACCCTAATTCTCTTATATAATAATAAGGGAGACATATAAATTTGTATAAATTATAGGAGTATTAAATTAATGTATCATACCAATGAAACTTTGAAAAAGAGTAGTAGAAAAAAGATTAAGGAAGGAGACCAAGGTTCTTGAAAATCAATTTGGATTCATGCAAGAAGTTCGACAATTAAAGTTATTTATCTTTTTAGGTAACTAATTGAAAAGTATCATGAGCAAAAATAAAATTTACACATGATATTCATTGATTTAGAGTTCCAAGAGAAATTATATGAAAAATTCTAAAAAAGAAATGTATTAGCGTAACATATATTGAATTGATTAAGGATATGTATGATGAAGTAACGATTATAGTGAAAACTTCAGGCGAATTAACTGAAGCATTTCTAATAAAAATAATGTTATATCAAGGATCGGTTCTAAGTCCTTATTTTTTTCCACTAATCATGGACAAACTTACTGGACACATTCAAGATACAATACCATAGTACATATTATTTTGTGAATGATATTATTTTGGTAGATGAGACACGTGAAGGAGAAATGCTAAACTAGAATCTTGGTGGAAAACACTAAAAGTAAAAGGTTTTAGGCTTAGTAGAGTAAAGATAGAATATATGAAATTTAAGTTTAGCAATATTAGACGTAATGAGACAAGTGTTAAGATAGGAGATGACGAGTTATCTGGAACTGAGAGCTTTAAATATTTAGGAATATTTTTACTAGGTGATCGAGGGATTGAGAGAGATGTCTTACATAGAATACAAGTAGGATGATTAAAATGGAGGAAAGCGTTGGATGTTTTATATGATCGTAAAATACCTCCAAAACTGAAGGGGATATTCTATAAAACGGCAGTTAGACCTGCTATGTTATATGACGTTGAATGTTGAGCTACGACTCGAGCACATGAGCAAGATGAGAGTTACAGAAATGAGAATGTTAAGGTTGATATGTGGACATATGAGAATTAACAGAATAAGAAATGAGACCATTAGAGAGAAAGTCGGAGTTGCATCTATTGAAGAAAAGTTCCGAGAGACACATTTAAGGTGGTATAAACATATACTTAGACAACTAATAAATAATCCAGTTAGGCGATGTGAAAAAATGACAAATATACATATCAAATGAGAAAGAGAAAGACCAAAAAATACTTGGTTAACAATAATAAAACAAGATAAAATTTATTTAAGTATAGATGATGATATAGTAGGGGATAGAGTACAATGACATAGAAGGATCCATATAGTCGACTCCATAAATAAATAAATAAATATATATATATATATATATATATATATATATATATATATATAGATATATATATATATATATATATATAGAGAGAGAGAGAGAAATCAAAATCTATGTAGTTCATTTATCATTTAATATTTGTTACATTAGAAAGTAGTGTTGTTATTACTTTCATTTTTTGTTTTCGTATTGTTAATTCTTTCGATATCAAATTATTCTACTTCATCATCATAAAGTTATATTCAGTGTATTCTTTTTTCAACTCTTGTCTAATCATCATATAATGGTTATGTTTCTAAAGAATTGTTAGTTTTTGAAGAATGAGGTGTAATCTGAGCGTGGGCAAAATAATAGTATAACACCCTTGAAGCGAAGTCGAGACTAGAGTTGGATTCTATCTCCTTAAGATGAATTTGTCCCGCATACGGTGCTCATGGAATATGATAATCATCTCCTAAGATACAATGACTTTATCTTGCTATAACAACACTGCAAATTGTAAAACTTCCAAATTGAAGAAGCTTTTCAAACTCTCCAAAATATAAGTATGTAATATAATACTTGATTTGTCTTGAACCGGAATGAATTGTATGAATCAATGAAGTGAGGGATCTTATTTATAATTTGTGACATGGTAGTAGAACCTCTTAGTTCAATCAGGTCTCATCCGTTCAATTTAATTGGATGATCTAAATTGCATCCCTTCCCAAGGAACACAATGTCTCTTTATTTGGATGCATCTAAGTCTTTCATTTTGAATTTGATGACCAAGATTAAATCATCCTTATGCCCTCTCATTTGAACGAACCTAATTTATTCATCTTAATCTAACGATCCAGATTAAGTCATAATTAATTTCTCATTCATTAAAATTGTTTTTGAGAAATAAAATTATTTATTGGTTCAAAGCTAATTTTTCAACAATCTCCCATAAGAATGAAAATTAATACATGCATGTATGCTGACGCCAAAGGAGAGTTCAATCGAAAGATTAATGCATCAGGAGAGGTTGTTTGTGTCTTTGAACCTTCCGTAGTAAAATACCATCGGATTTTACTAAGTTGCTTAGTGAATGTGATGTCTTGAACTACTCAGCTGTTTGTGTAAACCAAGATAATGATACATACACAATAATCTTTCTCACATCTTTTATGACTCTCATAGTTATGCCCATTTTGGCCATGGACAACATTTTGGATTCATAAGTGTTTCATTGAAGCGGTCTGTCTTCACACTTATATAGGTGACCTCCTATCAAGAGTATCCTACCATACTCTACTTTTATAAGTATAGAGTCATTAAAGTTTATAACTTAACCTCACTACATGTGATAGGAAGCACTTTTCCATCCTATGAATGAGAGGGAAATTAGCCCAAGTGCTCATACGAACTTTCATAATTTCGTTGTCCCATTGAACCAAGATCTTGAGATCTCCAGTCAACAAGGTTGGCTTACCACTATGAATGTTTTTATTTATAGATTTTTAATCTCATTCCTCTTGATGTGCAGTATATTTAATCTCTACTTAAATCTTTTGTTAATGGATCTGCCAAGTTATCTTTTGATTTGACATAATCAATAGAGATAACTTCATTTGAGATCAACTGTCAAATGGTGTTATGTCATCGATGAATATGTCGTGCCTTACCATTATATATGATATTTTTTTCTTCCAATTGTCGATTGATTATCACAATGTATCATTTGTTAGGATCTTTGTAACGCTAGAGGGGGGGTGAATAGCGCGTGTTCGTTCGTCTATGGAATTCATTCGCGGTTGTCTCTACAATTTCGTTAGCGCAGCGGAAATAGAAAGATAATAATGATAACAAAATATACAACACGCAAATACAAATATTTAACGTGGTTCGGAACTGCACGGTTCCTACTCCACGGATCGAGCTCTACGAGCTCTAGTGATGCACACGCACTCACTAATCACAAATACTCCTTCTCGACACAAGTTGGAGGTGGAGAAACCCCTTACAAGTAATCTTACAACAATAAGATACAAATACAAGCAATTACAATAATGAAATACAATGCAAGTAAAGAAAACTACTTTACAATTGCCTTTGGATTGCTTGATTGCTTGGTTGCTTGAAATCACCTTGGAGACCCTGATTTGCAATAACAAATCGCTCCAAAACCCTCAAGAAACCGATGCCAATTTCCTCCATCACGAGCTCCTTTTATAGCTTCAACCTGTGCTGGAAAAAGTCGATCAGTCGACTGATCGGGACCATCAGTCGACTGATGCCACTGTTGTCGTGAGACAACGGCTAGATCCATGTTGGATAAGTCCAACGGATCTACCATCAGTCGACTGATCAAACCCATCAGTCGACTGATCAAACCCATCAGTCGACTGATGGTGTCCTCACTCATCGGTCCCAAGAATGAGTGAGACTACACTGTGGTCGAATTTCGAGCACCACCGACCGATCATGCGATCGCCGATCGCTGAGCATCACGATCGCCATCTTCCCGCATCGCTAGGCACTTCCCGTAGTCAAACCCTAGTTGACTTGGTCCAGTCGACTGCCACATGGCACCAGTCGACTGGCACACCTCAAACATGAGGTTTTAGCTCAAGTATGGTGCCCCCATACTTGCTAGACCACCCTTAGCCTAGACCTAAACCTTTTAGCCACCTCCATCAGCCTCACGCCTCTCGGATCCCTCCAAGTCATCCATGACTTGTTCATCCATCGCGTTAGCCTTCAGGTGCTTCCATTGGCTATGTCATGCTAACGGTGTCTACACCGCCAAGGCACATTGGACTTACGCCGCCAAGACTCCGCTTGGACTTTACGCCGCCAACCATTGGACTTATGCTGCCAAGACTCCCGCTTGGACTTTACGCAGCCAATATCAAACCCCTTGGACTTCTCATGCCAAGACTCAAGCTTGGACTTTCCCTTGCCAACCCATGTTGAACTTTTACATTGCCAAGACCCATGCTTGGACTTTTCATGTGCTAAGTGTCCCACTTGGACTTTTCATGCCAAGTACTCAAGACTTGAACTTTACCAAATGCCAAGTACCCATGACTTGGACTTTCCCTTGACAATTTCATTGTCATATATTTTTGTCGAACATCAAAACATCATTCGAGTCAAACTCGAGTCCTGGTCAATCATGACCTGGGCCAATTGCACCAACAATCTCCCCCTTTTTGATGTTTGACAAAAACCAAACCATTTGAGTTAGACCGCTAACTCAAGTCTCTTACCAATTATTCCAAATTGGTGATCCCAAATATCAAACAAATTCTCCCCCTTTTTGACATACATCAAAAGGTTATCTCTCCAAGGAGGTCAATGTCTCATGGTCCAATGAGATCTTACAATCTCCCCCTTTGTCCAAAAATACCTAGGATGCCTACCATCTTCTTAGTGATAAGTCACATATCACTCAAGAGAGTCAATCCTATACACTCTCCCAATTTCCAAACTGGGTTTCTAAAAATCCATCAATTTTCCAAATTGATAACATTTTCTCCTTGGATACCTCCCCCTAAAGGCTTGCTTCCCCTTGACCATTGCACCAACAATGTCCTTGGGAAGTCCCTAAGCCAAGAGGAACTCTAAATCATCAAAGTTAAGGTTAGAAATTCAACATTGAACTTTCTAACACCTTAAAATTGATACAAACCCTAAACACCTCTCCTAATCCATATCCAATGGATTTTCACCCTTCATCATGCTTTGAAGCATATCCACAGGGTTAAGAGTGGTTAGAGACCTTAAGCGCCGTGAAATCGGGTTAAGCAACCTTGAATTACCGAAATCGGGCTACCCAATGAAAGTGATTCGACATCACGATCGGCACTCTATCACCGATCGCTAATTAACGATCGATAATCAATTTCCAATTTCGCTATCAGAATCGAATTTCAGAAAATCATAAATAATTATACGTATATCGAAAAATCATGAAATTTGATACGTATAATACCTATGACCAATACAATGGGTGAAAAATGTTTGAAAAATATTTTACCCATGAGATAGCGAGTTTGATACAAAATCCAAAAGTGACTAAAAACTTCAAAGTTTAAGCTCACTTTGTATCAATCTCATCAATGGTGATTGCTATCAAAAGATAGGCTTCACCAAGGTTTTCTAAAATGATTTTAAAAAGTTTTCAAAACCTTATTTTGGATCATATTCCTTGGGCTCTATGCACATGACTTGTACACAAGCTTTCCCAATGATCCATCATTGAAACAAGATGAGTTTTAGTTCATCTAGATGCAAAAACTATGCACCTTGAACTCAACTCATATCCTAGCATCTCACATGTATCTAGGGTGTATAAATACACATACATGTCAATTGGATGTGAGATGTGGGTTTTGGTTCATTTAATCTAGGGTTTCATGCATTTTTCTAAGGCAACCCTACTTGATTCCCTTATAAATGGGACTCCAAGTCATGCCATTGTCCTTAAATCAATTTCAATCAAATTATCTTAAATGCATGAGTGATTATGGCATTAGAGATGATATAGATAAACACATGCTCATAATCATGATGTCATGGCATAATATGAAATCTAAAAACACATGACACTTAATCCTTAATCCTAAACATGTACATGACATATATAATGTGTTGGGTTTTTCCGAGCCGCAAAAACTGCTTTTTGCGTTGCGGAAACCTCGGAAGCCCCGGCCACGGATCCGTGCGAAGATGTATTAAAACAAAACATGTATGTGTTTATATAAAAACCCTAGATCTACCTTAGATCTAGAAGGTGAGAGTGTTACCCTCGTAGCGACGCCCTTCGCTTATCCCGCTCGTCTAAAAGGTTCGTCGGAACTCGAGAGTGTCAAGTGTACACTCCTCTATCGGTATCCACACAAGCAATAGGTGGAGAAAAGCATCCTAGAGTGTGCTAGCACCCCTTGGACGTTCATGGCTAGATGAGGAAGAGAGAGCTTGAGGGAAGAGAGGAGGAAGAAGATGAAGTTACACAACTTAACTTCACATCATCCATAACCCACTATAAGGGGGTTACATGCATGCATGTAACTCCAAGAGCCAATGGCTCTTGGTCTCCCTCATGAGGTGGCACCCCATGATGTGTCCATGATGATGTGGAGCATCATCATTGGCCAGCCCCATGCCAAGTCACCATGACATGGCAATTGGTCAAGTCAAAATTGACCATTCATCTTCCCTCTCAAGTCAAGTCAAACTTAACCTATTATCTCCTATGGTTGATCAAATCCAACCATTTGATTCAAGTCAATTTTAATTTAATGAATCTCTATTCATTAATTTAAATTGATTTGATGAATCAAATCTAAATTAGACTCATTCAACACTTGAATCAACTTGAGTCTAACTCAATTAGTCTAATTTGGATTACTTTTAATCCAATTTGGTTCATCCCATGAACCTAATCCTCATGGTTCATCATATGAACCTAATCTCCATCTAATTGCCCTTATGTGTGTGACCCTATAGGTTCTTGTAACGTTGACAATGTCCCTAAACCGATTTAGGAACATAAGCAATGAGCGGTATCTAGCAACACATCATTGCTACCCAAGTTACAAGAATGTTGAGCTCCAACATCACCTTTGTGACTACTAATTGTGACTCTCACAATATGTGACAATGTCCCTCTATCCTTGACATCTAGATTGACCAATTGAGGCATAGATCGTGTCATCCTCGGTACAATCTATATCTTGAACTCCAAGTAGACTCACTATAATCAAATGAGCTCAATATCTTATATTGACTCATTTGGGCATGACCATGCACTTCATGGTCTCACTCTATCAAGAATAACGATGTCTCTCCTGTCATATAGGAGGGATAGATCCCATCTACATCACTCACATCCCTCCGCATAATTTGTCACATACCCAGTAATCGCCTTTATAGTCCACCCATTTACGGGTGACGTTTGACGAAGCCAAAGTATGCAACTCCTTATGTAGGGAACCATGGTGACTTCAAGTCTAAGAACTAATAGTCATACTAATAGCCACATGAGAAAGTATATGACACTCATATAACGATCCACAATACTTTCTCATGGCGGGTCATTCAGTATACATTCTCTAATGTATACCCATGTGTCAACTTGATATCTCATATCCATGACTTGTGAGATCAAGTCATCGTGTTGACCTACATGCTAGTCTCTACACATTAACATTGTCCCTGAATGTTAATACTTGACTAGGAATGATTAAGAGTAGTGTTCTCTATATCATCTCATTATCGATTCAACCAATCGATTGATATAGATAGGAACCAACTACTCAAGGACGTTATTATATTTAGTTATTTGGCACCAATACAAGTAAATATAATAACCATGCCTTTATAAATAGGAATATGATACAATAAAGTCCATACAACAATCATCACATGATTGGCTCTAGGGCTTTCACTAACAGAATGATTAAAAATAAACATGATGTCATGACATGTTATATGGCAAACAAAACATGACATATAAAATATATAGGTATAGTAATACCTAAATTTTAATATTAATTGTCATTTCATATAATTAATTATATTTTGCCATATTTCTATTTTTCTCCCAAGTGTGCCAAAAATCCAAAATGGCACACTAACCTCTAAACCTAAATTGTGCCAATTTTGATCATTTTATCAAACTTCTCAAGTAATATTGACACATCCTAAAACTTTTAGGATTAAGACTCAAATGTATTTCAAAGGTAACCATAACCTTGAAAATATCTTAAAGTACCACCTTTATCATGGTTGAGTTAACTACCCATCTAATCAAGGTTGGCACACCCTAACCCCATCTAGCGTGAATCAATCACACTCTTAGGAACCCAAAACCTATTTGAGCTCCTAGGGTTAATTAGATATTCCTTAGGGATAACCTCCCTAGATACCTTCCTAATGACCCTCCTAGGCTTATTAGCCTTGGTCATTTTGGTCTTACCTAGGTTGACTCTAGGGGTAACTCCCCCTGCAACCTTCTTAGTGGCCACCCTAGGTTTCCTAGAAACCTTAGCCACTAGGCACAAACTATGGTTACTCTTAGGGATAGCTTCCCTAGTAACTTTGGTCTTCTTAGACTTAGTTTGTGTTCCATAATCAAATGGAACACTATGGTAAGCCACCTTAGGCTTAGGTTTGTGACCCAAACCTTGCTTGCCCTTGGTTGACTTTCGACTTTGAGGTCCTAGATGTTGACTTTGAGATCTAGACTTAGACTTTTGATCATTAGACCCTTTAAATTGAGTTTGTATATTCCTAAGGGTCTTTTCTAGTTTCTCAAGCCTTAACCTCAAGACTTGGTTCTCCAATTCTAATTGCCCAATTTGTGAGTTTTGATTTAAACCATGGGCATTGTCCTTTCTAGGCATATGCCTAGTCCATTTAGGGTTAAAACCTAAGTGTTCTTGTATTTTCCTAATAGATTCTTTAGGTAAGGTTTTTCTAGGGACATTAGTCCCAAATTTCTCCTTATTTCCTAAGTGGACCTTTTTAGCACCTAAACAAATATGTCTATTACTTCTAGCATGCTTTTCTTGTACAATAGCAAGAGAATTAAATCTTCTAGCATGCTTTTGCCTATTAACTAAGGAAGGTGCATTATTGAAATATACTTTAGGGTTTGCCTTGGATGCTCCCCCTACATGTGTAGCTCCCTCTTTGGTCTTTTTGCTCCCCCTAGGACATTGATTCCTATAATGTCCTTTTGAATTGTACTTGAAGCATATGATGTGCTCCTTGCTTTTAGATGTTGGGGAACCGGCATCCTTGACTTTTGGTGCCGGTGGAGCTTTCCTAACCTTCTTTGGGCATTTGCTCTTGTAATGCCCAAATTCCCTACACTCAAAACACATGATATAATTTTTATTAGAAATTGATGTGTTTGAGTTACCTAGGGCCGTGGCGGAAACTTGAGCTTGCTCTTCCTCTTGACCGGAAGTAGAGGCTTCTTCTTGACTTGACTCTTGCTCCAAAGTGGATGGTCTAACTTCCTCCCCCTCAATTCTAGAGGTGGAGGTCTCTTCCAATTCTTTCACCTCCTCTTCCACTGATTCAGAAGTTGATTCCCTATCAACCTCTGAATCCCCACTTTCTTGTGAGGATGAGCTTTCTCCTTCTTGAGCCATGGATGATTCTTCATAGAGCTTGGCTAAATTTTCCCATATCTCCTTGGCACCTTGAAATTCACCTAAACTAGACAAAATGTCATTAGGTATTAAATCTTCTAAGAGCTTTATTACCTTGATTTCGGTCTTGAACTTGAGACGTTGCTCTCGTGTCCACTTCTTCAATTTCAAGACGTTTCCGTTTTTGTCCCGAGGAGGTTCAAAGCCTTCTACGAGGATGAACCAATCCTCTATATCCATCATCAAGAACGTCTCCATTCTTGATCTCCACGCCCAAAAGTCTTCTCGATCATATGGTGGTGGAGTGTTGATGTCCCATCCAAGCTTGTCTTGGAATTCCATCTTCTTCCTCTAGCGTGCTCCCTTGGTTGTTAAACTCAGAAGAGCGGCCTCGCTCTGATACCAATTGTTAGGATCTTTGTAACGCTAGAGGGGGGGGGGGGGTGAATAGCGCGTGTTCGTTCGTCTATCGAATTCGTTCACGGTTGTCTCTACAATTTCGTTAGCGCAGCAGAAATAGAAAGATAATAATGAAAACAAAATATACAACACACAAACACAAATATTTAACGTGGTTCGGAACCGCACGGTTCCTACTCCACGGATCGAGCTCTACGAGCTCTAGTGATGCACACACACTCACTAATCACAAATACTCCTTCTCGACACAAGTCGGAGGTGGAGAAACCCCTTACAAGTAATCTTACAACAATAAGATACAAATACAAGCAATTACAATAATGAAATACAATGCAAGTAAAGAAAACTACTTTACGATTGCCTTTGGATTGCTTGGTTGCTTGAAATCACCTTGGAGACCTTGATTTGCAACAACAAATCACTCCAAAACCCTCAAGAAACCGATGCCAATTTCCTCCATCACGAGCTCCTTTTATAGCT
Source organism: Wurfbainia villosa (assembly GCA_025175895.1). NCBI lineage: Eukaryota > Viridiplantae > Streptophyta > Magnoliopsida > Zingiberales > Zingiberaceae > Wurfbainia > Wurfbainia villosa. Next base: position 135,690,068 of record CM045986.1, on the reverse strand, counting down.
TCAACCTGTGCTGGAAAAAGTCGATCAGTCGACTGATCGGGACCATCAGTCGACTGATGCCACTATTGTCGTGAGACAACGGCTAGATCCATGTTGGATAAGTCCAACGGATCTACCATCAGTCGACTGATCAAACCCATCACCGATCGATGGTGTCCTCACTGACCGCCGGTCCCAATGGCCGAGGGAGACTACACTCGGGTGAATTCGAGCACTAGTCGATTGATCATGCAATCACGATCGCTGAGCCATCACGACCGCCATCTTCGACGGTCATTTGCTAGGCCACTTCCGTGTAGTCAAACCCTAGTTGACTTTGGTCCGCCACATGGCACCAACATGAGGTTTTAGCCCAAGTATGGTGCCCCCATACTTGCTAGACCACCCTTAGCCTAGACCTAAACCTTCTAGCCACCTCCATCAGCCTCACGCCTCTCGGATCCCTCCAAGTCATCCATGACTTGTTCATCCATCGCGTTAGCCTTCAGGTGCTTCCATCGACTATGTCATGCTAACGGTGTCTACACCGCCAAGGCACATTGGACTTACACCGCCAAGACTTCGCTTGGACTTTACGCCGCCAACCATTGGACTTATGCTGCCAAGACTTCCGCTTGGACTTTACGCAGCCAATATCAAACCTCTTGGACTTCTCATGCCAAGACTCAAGCTTGGACTTTCCCTTGCCAACCCATGTTGGACTTTTACATTGCCAAGACCCATGCTTGGACTTTTCATGTGCCAAGTGTCCCACTTGGACTTTTCATGCCAAGTACTTAAGACTTGGACTTTACCAAATGCCAAGTGTTCAACTTGGACTTTCCATGCCAAGTACCCATGACTTGGACTTTACCTTGACAATTTCATTGTCATATATTTTTGTCGAACATCAAAACATCATTCGAGTCAAACTCGAGTCCTGGTCAATCGTGACCTGGGCCGATTGCACCAACATCATTATGACAGGTACTGGCTTTACCCAACATGGGATATCCTCTAAGAGGTTATAAATCCACTCGACTTCTTTTGCAGTTTTATCCAAAGCTATAAACTCTAATTCCATAGTTGATCAAGCTATACATGTTTGCTTTGTAGATTTCCATGACACCGCTCCTTCACTAATGGTAAATACATATCCACTAGTGAATTTAGAGTATTTTATGTCAGATATCCAAATTGCATCACAATAGCCTTCTAGTACAACTGGATATCTAGCATAATGTGTAGGAACATTGACGTGTGCTAGAGGAGGGGAGGTTAACTAGTGTCTTGTCGATTTCTTGCTTTGATCTCGTTCGTGTGTTCTTGTCTACACAAGTTAGCACAACGGAATATAAAAACAATACAAATATACACCACACAAATACAAGATAAGATTTTACGTGGTTCGAAACCTACGATTCCTACTCCACCGTCGAGCTCTAATGTTCACACCCCTAATAACTCTCTCCTTCTGGCAACACGCCAGAGTGGAGAAACCTCATACAAGAGCTTATAACAAGTAAAATACAACTAAAATGAAATACAAAAGCAAATACAAGTAAAGAACATTTTATAAAAGATTTGTTTGATTGCTTGCTTGTTTGGTTTCTTTGAATGCTTTGGAAGGTCTGGAATGCAGTAGCAAAACCCCTCCCAAATGCTCAAGAAATCAGATGCCCAAAATCCTCCCAAAGTCTTGCTTTTATAACCTACATCGAGCTGAGTTTTCACTTAGTAGTCCACTGCCAAAAGCCTCAATTTACTATCCACCTATCCTTTATCTCACAACGGATTAATTCACATTGGCTTTCTAGCCAACGGATACTCCAATAGTTGACTACCCTTACCAACAGTCCACTAACGAGCCGCTAGTCGACTGTTCAGTCAACTACCAAACCTTCTGTGGCTTGCTACAGTGCTATCAGTCAACTACTCCATCGGAGTATTGTTTCCCACTCGGGTGCGAGCACCCTTCTATTTTCTCGAGCGCTAGCGGCCAGTCAACTACTTCTCCACAGTAGTCAACTGCCGAGCACCATTGTTGTTTCTCGACCCACACAGTACTGAGCACCCAGTCTGAAAACCAAGCCCCATAATGGGAGACCTTCACTGGCCCAGTCGATTAGCAAATCCTCCAGTAGATTGCTCCCGAGCACTTAGTCTAAAAATCGAGCCCCACAGCAGGAGTCGGCTTCCTACTCGACCAGTCGACAACTCTCCCTACAACAATCGACTACATACCACCTAGTCTGAAATACAAGCCCCAAAGTGGGAGTCGCCTTCACTGGCCTAATCGAGTGTGGATAAACAACTAGTCGATTGCCCCACCTCAAACATGAGGTTTAACTCAAGTATGATCCCCTCATACTTGATACTCACCCTAGGTCTAGACCTAAGCCTTCTAGCCACCTCCATCAGACTCACGCCCTTAGGGTTCATCCAAGTCCTTCATGACTCCTTCACCCTTCACGCTAGCCTTCAGGTGCTTGCATTGACTATGTCATGCCATTGGATACTCTTAGCCTAAACCTAAACCTTCAAGCTACTTTCATTAGCCTCACACCCCCAGGTTCGAGTCCATGACTCCTCACCCTTTGCGCTAGCCTTCAAGCGCTTTCATCAGCTATGTCATGCTAACGGATCTCCTTTGCTAAGAGGTCGTGCCTCCTGGACTTCTCCATTGCTAAGCCTCAATGCTTGGACTTTCACCGTCAAGACTATACACTTGAACTTACATGGCCAAGACTACACTCTTGGACTTTCGTTTTCCAAATATCCATACTTGGACTTTCACCGCCAAGACTATACACTTAGACTTATGTGGCCAAGACTACACCCTTGGACTTTTTCCTTTGCTAAGTATTCATACTTGGATTTTCCATTACCAAACACCAACTTCGACTTTTCCCTTGCCAAGAATCCATTCTTAGACTTCTCCATTGCCAAGTATCCAAACTTGGACTTCTCATGCCAAGTATTCAAACTTGGACTTCCACTTGAGTATGATCAATCTTGACCTGAGATTGATTGCTCCAAACAATCTCCCCCTTAAACAATATCCCCCATATGACCTTGGATGTCCCAATTATCCACTAGTCATATGGTTAACATATGATCAAACCATAGTCAACCATATTAGCAAATATCAAAATACTACTCGAGTCTCACTCGAGTATGGTCAACATTAACCCGAGGCCTACTGCACCGACATAATGTAATCCATATTCTAAGGATATCTTAAATATTTAAGAACACTTATTAATGTCTTTCAATGTCTATCATTTGGATTACTTGTAAATCTACTTAATTCATTGACTGCATAAGCAATATCGGGACATGTGCAGTTAATGATATATAACAAACTATCAATTATCCTCGAATATTCCAATTATGATATGAGTTCACTATGGTTCTTAGCCAAACATAAGCTTAAGTCTATCGATGTTTTTATAGGAGAAAGATCATATGAATTAAATTTCCTTAGCACTGTCTCAATATAATGAGACTGCAAAAGGACAATTTTTTCAGATGTCTTAGTGATTTTAATTTCAAGCATAATATCTACTATACGCATATCTTTCAAGTCAAAGGTTTTGACAAGATTATATCATGATTCACTACAAAAATACATCAAGATAGTGACGAAATTTGGCAACAAAAATAATTTATTGCAAATCTGCAATAAAATTTACGACGAAATGCAAATTTCGTTGCAAATTAGTAACGAAATTTCCAATAAAAATTTTTTTGTTGCAAACTTATTTACATTTGCAACAAATTAAATTTCATTGCAAATTTCATCATAGTTTTGCAACAAATTTTATTTTTCGTCGTAAATTTGAGATGAAAAATAAATTTCGTTGTAAAATTTAGCAACGAAATATAAATTCGTCGCAGAATTTTGCAATGAATTATGAATTCGTTGCAAAATTTTTCCACGAATTATGGATTCGTTGCAAATTTGCAACAAAATTATAATTCATTGCAAAATTTTGCAACAAATTTATATTTCATTGCTAAATTTTGCAACGAATTCATAATTCGTTGCAAATTTTACAACGAAAATATAATTCGTTGCAAATTCTGTGACAAATTTGGAAACAAAATATTTTCATCAGATATTTTCAATTATTTGGGAAAAAAAATCAACGATGGGAATTAAGAAATTTGCGACAAATTTAATATTTGTTGCTAATTTGACAACGAATTTAATTTTCATCCCTAATTTTGTAATGAAAAATAAATTTATCGTAGAATTTTGCAATGAAATATAAATTCGTCGCAAAATTTACAACGATCTAGTAATTCGTTGCAAATTTTGTGATAAATTTAGCATCAAAATTTTTTTCGTTGGTAATTTTAGTAGGCGACGAATTGATTATTCGTCGCCAAATTGGGGATGAATATTGTATTCATCGCCAAATCAACGACAAATATTGCAACGAATTAGAAATCATCTCCAATTTTCCCCTAATTATCATCCTTTCCTCCCTTCTCACATGATCATCCTTGCCGCTCAATCCGTCGGTATGCCTCCTCCTCTCTTCCACCGTCGAAGCAGCGATGTCGCTGTCGGGAGCTCGCGGTAGCGATGCCGCTGCTGTGCGAGCTCGTGGCATCGCTACTGTGAGATCGTGCGGTAGCGCGAGGTCTACTGTGACCTCACGACTGTCGTGCACGACCTTGTGGCAGCTACCGCGAGGCCTCATGACAACTATCACGGCCTCACGACACCTTGAGGCCTCGCGGTAGCTACCGCGGCCTCACGACACCTGTCGTGGCATCGCGACATCTCGAGGCCTTGCAGAAGCTATCGTGACCTTGCGATAGCTACTGCGGCGCCAGCTGGCAACGAGCACTTGCCAGCTGCCACGGGCAGCTGCCATCTGCCGCATGCAGCTGCTAGCTGGCAGCTGTCACGGGCACACACGTCGTAGGGCCACGACGATGTGGTAGGTGGGGGAGGGGGGTTCATCACCGCCCCGGGATCGCGCACTTGGGTGGTTCATCGCTGCCCCAGCTGGAGCATTTAATTTAATTTGTTTCAGGCTCCGTACGACTCAGTTGTGTCGTTTATCGCCACCCTTGGATCGCGCACAACTATTGTGGGGACCTCATCCCTATGTATCATGTACTCAGTCACAGTAAAGTCAACATGTTATTCAAATTAAATTAGTAATGTGTAATTTAAATACAAAACTAATATTTTATTTTTCATAGGTTTGTACTTCATCCTTTAAGTGATCTGTGTGTTCGTGAAGTCTTCAGCTGTGAGCTCATTCGTTGCTTTCACTAAGGCAGGTATATATAGTGTATATTCACAAATTTATAGCATTATCATTTTATAATATATATAATTAATGTTTGATTTTAAGTAATTTTTTTTACTATAAATATATAATATTTATTCGATATGTTATAATTTGAAATTTAATATCATACAAAAGCACAGTAAGCACTAGAAGAATTTATTTTGAGTATAAATTTATTGTTAGATTAATATAGATGAAATATGAAAAAATAGAATTAATCCTTGATATAAATTTGGAAGCAGGATAAATGGAGAGAGAAAAAAATTAGATGTATAAAAAGAATTTACCAGAACATTGTGGTTTAACCGATGAATTTATTATTGGGCTGGAACAATTTTTGAATTTTACTAGCAACAATGTTGAGTTTATGGATGAGAATAAATTAAGGTGTTCATGCAAAAATCATAATGTAAATTTTTTCAGTGTGATAAAGTTCGAGAACATATTTGTAAATTTAATTTTACTCCAATTTATTATAATTGGATATGTCATGGTGAACTGTTCATATCCGATGAAGAGGTTGGACGAAACATACAAAGGACAGTTAGTGGAGATCAAAGATATTATGATCAATTCAATCCATATCATAGGATGTCAGTTGATGCAGTTGGTCATAATTTGAATACCGAATCAAACGCTGCAAGTTCTAGTTATCCTCAAACATTTGAACACATGTATACTAGTTATTCATCTCTGTTGGAGGAGGTAGAAGTAACTGGTGTTCATAAAAATGTATACAATGAATCATATCTCAAATTTCAAGAAGTGTTGAGAGCTGTAGATGAACCCATATGGTCTAGTTGTGACAGTCACACTAAATTATCTCTCACCACAAGATTACTGAATGTTAAAGCTGAGCATAATGTGTCCAAAGATTATTTTAATAATTTTGTTCAAGATATTGGAGAAGTATTGTCGCGTGATCACATAATGCCGAACGATTTTTATAGTATGAAAAAACTTGTGAAAGATTTAGGTCTTCCGGTGTAAAGAATTGATGTTTGCAGAGATGGTTGTATGCTATATTGGGGAGATAATCAGATTTAGAGACTTGTAAATTATGTAATCAATGTAGGTACAAGAGTACCACGAGATCGAATCATAATAAGCGATGTAAATCATTCAGACAAATATTCTATTTGCCTTTAACTCCTAGATTGCAAAGGCTTTATGCATCAAAGGTCACTGTTGAATACATGACTTGACATGCAAATCATGAAACAGAGGAGGAGCTAATATGTCATCTATCAGATGTAGAGGCGTGGAAAAATTTTAATAGAATATATCTTGAGTTTGCGAATGAAACTCGAAACATCAGGTTGGGTCTATATACTAATGGATTTACTCCATTTGGAAAATCAGGAAGAACTTATTCTTGCTGGCCAATTATTGTAACTCCGTATAATCTTCCACCCGGTATGTGTATGAAAACACCGTATATATTTTTAATATTGATTGTGCCTAGACCTCATAATCCCAAGAAGTTAATAGATGTTTACATGCAATCGCTGATTGCCGAGCTGAAACAACTATGGGATGAGGGTGTTTCTACATATGATGTTCATATTAATCAGATGTTCACAATGAGAGTTGCGCTTTTTTGGACCGTAAATGATTTTCCTGCTTATGGTTTGTTATCGGGATGAAGTACCATAGGAATTTTAGGATGTCTAATATATATGGAGAGATCAAAGTCATTCAGATTGAAATATGAAAAGAAACTAAGTTATTTTGATTGTGATAGATAATTTTTACCACCAAATCATAAATTCAGAAGAAATAAAGATGAATTCACTAAGAATAGAATTGAAAGAACACCTCCACCATTGAGATTCACCGATCAATTCTTATGGCATAGAGTGCTTAACTTTCCATCTATTATTGAAGAACCAAATGTTACAACACATGACTATGAAATTACGCATAAATGGACTAAACAAAGTATATTTTGGGATTTACCGTATTGGCTGGGTAATTTGATTCATCACAATCTTGATGTAATGCATATTGAGAAGAATATTTTTGATAATATGATAAATGTGATAATAGATATTACTGGAAAAACAAAAGACAATTTGAATGTAAGAAAAGATATGCGTCTCATCTATAAACGACCCACCCTTGATGTTGATGAAAATAGTAGGAGAACAAAACCAAAACCAATTTATACATTAAATAAGGATCAGAGACGGATTGTTTGTGAATGGTTGAAATTATTAAGATTTCCTGATGGTTATGTCTCTAATCTTGGTAGATATGTCGATTTGAAGGAATGCAAATTGATTGGTTTGAAAAATCATGACTGTTATATATTCATGGAAAGACTAATTCTTATTGCTTTTAAGGAATTGTTACCAAATTTTATATGGGGTGTAATTACTGAATTAAGCATTTTCCTTCATGATATTTGCTCGACAATATTGAGTCATTCACACACAGAGACATTAGAGAGAGACATTCCGATCATTTTGTGTAACTCAAAAAGAATATTTCCACTGACATTTTTTGATTTTATGGAACATCTTTTGGTTCACTTGTCATACGAGGCTAAAGTTGGAGGTCCTATTCAATTTCGATGGATGTATCCGTTTGAAAGGTGAACTTTTTTTTATCATTGTTAGTGCATTTGATCAATTTTAGTATAAATTATTTTCTAATATATTTTTTTTATTACTATTAGATTCCTCTATCACTTGAAAAAAAAAGTGAAAAATAAGGCTTCTATTGTTAATGCATATATTGTGGAGGAAGTTACAACTTTTGCATCATATTATTTTGAACCTCACATTCAATGCAAAAGTCGTAGAGCAGAAAGAAATGATGAGCGTCTTGTTGGTCCCTATTTGAAGTCATTCTCAATTTTTAATTACCTTGGTCAACCGAGTGGATCTTGTACAAGTAGATATTTAACTGGTCAAGAGTGGCGAGCATCCCACATATATATTTTACTGAACTGTTTAGAAGTAACGCCGTATTTCGAGTGAGTATATAAATATTATATTATATATTTCATATATCATAAATTATTGTTCGTGTTATATTTAATTTTATGGTAGGATTTTCCAAACCTTATATTCTGAGCTTCCGGAGTATGAGTTTGATTGTTTCTACGATGAAGAATTTGCACCATGGTTCAAAAAATATGTAAGTAGTCTATGATAATAAATTTGATAAATCTTGACTTTAACATATACTTATTTGACTTTAGGTTCTTGATAATCATGCTCACATTGAGCAAGAACTAGTAAAAGCATCATGCATAGGGTCAAACTTCGATTAATTGAAAACTTGGTAATTTCATAAACGGATATAATTTTCATACTCAAGAATATAGAACTGGGAAAACTACAATGAATAGTAGAGTTTGTGTTCAGTCATCTAATAATGGAGGTGCAAGGAATGATTTTTATGTCTTGCTAGATGAAATTTTAGAGGTAGCGTACCCAAGTTCAAATTTGTGAGTTATTTTATTTATGTGTCATTGGTTTGACCCTATCAAAGGCATGAGGGTGCATCCATAGTTTAATTTGGTTGAACTAATTTACAAAAATTATACAAGAGGTATGAACCATTTGTGTAGTATACGGAAAAAAAAAATTTGGATTAACCCGTTAATTAATTAGGATTAATTAGGCTTAAATTAGCGGGCTGAAATTGGGTTGAAATTGGGCTGAGATGGGCTTGGGCTGAACCCAATCAGATTGGGTTTGGGTTGAGTTGGGTTAAGCGGATCACGTGAACAGCGTTAAAAGCCGCCGAATGAACCCAGCGCCTTCGCGATCCCCATTTCTTCTCCGCGACATTTCTCTGCTCCGCGCGATCGCGTCGCCGACCTCCGCTCGTCAGCATCCGGTGCAAGCTGCTCGACGGCGCCACCAGTGGATTGATCTCCGGCCAGGGATCAAGGAGTATTCGCCTGGGAAACAATCATGGTGACACTCCCAGCGGGCGGACGACGTCGTTGTCGCGGCGGTGAGCTGCCACGCAGGTGCGGTGGTTTCTGTTTTGGGTTAGGTTTCTTTGTCTTCCCTTAGATCGTGTTGTGTTGATCGGAGTTTTGGGCTGAGAAACCTGTTATTGTTGCGGTAGAATTCAGTTTCCGACGATCTGTGCTGGCTGGGTTGTCTTCAGTCGGCTGTTCGGAAGACTTGAGTTGAGATCGGGAAGAATCGTTGCCGGTAGAGTTTGGATCTGGTAAGTTGGATCTAACCCAATATCGTCAGCTGTGGTATCTATGGATTTATGTTCTGTTAAGGTGATTTCGGTATTCGTATGATGATTTTTCGTTCTGTTATTGTGATGTTGTTGGTTGTTTGAATCGGAACTATAGTATGATGATTGTTAGGAATTGCAGATGTGGTTGGGGAGTAAATCTATGATTTCGGTGATTGATTTGGGGATTAGATGTTGCTGGGTATTTGTTTGATTCGATCGGATGTGTGGGTGATGTTGGTAATTGATGCAAGCTCGGGGTTTGTTGATTGAAGCGATGAGGTTAAGAATCGAAACTGTGAAGTTCGGATGGTTAGGAGTTCAGCTAGGTTGTGGAAATTTAATTTGTGATTGTAATTTGATTATGCCATCCGTGTGTGTGCGGAAGAGGAAGTAAGCTGCCGAATGGTGGATTGGGGTTAGGTTATTAGGATATGTGATGATTTGGAGATTTCAGTGTCAGGATCTTATGGGTTGTGCTCTGTGAGGGAGCTGGGGATTTAGGTTAAGTAAGTGTGGTTAGATTTGTCACCGTAATTAATTTTGAGGATGTCGGTGAGTTATTAGGAGCTGGGTTATGGTGTATAAGCTCAGAAAGTTGTTACTTAGGTTTTCTTATAGTTGACCTAGGTAGTGTATCGAATTTGGGATAAGTAGGGTTCTTACTCGTAGACGGGAAAAGAATACGAATATAAAACGAACTAGTATTTTATTCGTATAGTATCGACGATTTGCACTTAACCTTAATGTGTTAATATTGTACAGGTTTGGGATACGGGCGTGTTCACTACCGTGAGGATTATACGAGCTTAGATCGTGGGTAATATCTACCGGTCCTAGTAGTTTGATCAATTTCGAGGCATGACATTGTATATATATGTTATACTGCTACCTTAAATCCACTCTTATTTAATCACATGCTTGTACCGCTTTGACCTTGAGATATATACTTGTGACGTCATTAATTATCTAGCATGGATAGGAACCAAAAACCCTATTATGTGTTAGCTGTTAGAGGTTCAGTAAATACCTATGGTTAGGGTTATCTTTATGACCTCAGATCTGGGTTACTGGGTTGCATCACTAGGTTAGGTGATGAGTCCAAATTATGAGATCGATCGTTGTATCGTATACATATCAGTGTGTTAGTTAATGGATCTATTTATCTGTACATAGGTAAATAGGTTGTGATTACGGATTTGTCGCCCTTACATGGTTGACTTTTGGTTGACTAGGTCTCCCCGTGAGTTAGGGAGTGTTACGAGGATCGGTGTGTGGGTTATGCATCATTACATATCATGCATGCTGACGACTGGGTTTGCCTTGTGGTTGAGACGAGTCGTCACCATCCTCGCTTCCTGGCCACTCGGGGCAAAGCTGGCTGAGGTTGAGGCGATCATTGTGAGCGTGTCGTTCTCGGCCACTAGGGATGGTGGTAGTGGAGATGCGACTGCCACCGCGGCGGAGTGGTAGTTAGCGCACTCACCCACTATAGATGGTGGTCGTGTGATGTGATTGTCCCGGTGCGCTGTTCGCCTACTCATGGGTAGGGACGGAGGCCTAGCGCCAGGACCCCGTGGTGAGTAGTATATAGCTCTACATGGCGGCTTAGCCATCGTTTCATACTACCCAACTCAGTCACTCGAGAGTGGTGGCGGCTTGAGTCGGGATAGTTGTCATGTCGTGCCACCTAGGCCACACTGGGGTCGTGGTAGCGAGTTGGGTGCACAGGCATGACCATGCATATGCATTGCTGATATATATATATGTATGCATGTATTTCGATATATGTTTTACATATGCTTGTGAGATGTTACATTTGGTTGTTGCATATGATTGTATATCATGCTACATGTCATTTGCATTTTATATACTGCTGTGTGTTGAGTATGAGTATGTTTTGGTTTAGACTGTCGCATGTTATTTGGATTATGCTATGATATACCTGTTCAGGATGTTATAGGTCATGTGGACGGCAGACTGTCAGGTATGTACATTATTTTATGTCAGTTTATTAGTTTAGTGTATGCTATGAGTATGACCGTATCTGTAGTGTCCTAAGCATTCTTGTGTTGAGTACTGTATGTATGATGGACTCATGCTGTATACCTGTAGATCTTCACATATATACCTGTAGATCTCTTTACCCTGTATGTTGTTCATGCACTTCTATATATTACCCCTGAGTTTTATACTCACCACCCTGGACCCTAGGTTTCCTGTCGCCCAGGTAGTAGATAGAAGACTTCGGCAGAGACTTGGAGCATTGCCACCTGATCCCATCTCGTCGTTTTCCGAGGGTTTTTGCTTCCCATCGCATGTATCTTTATATGGACTCTTATTGTTTTGGAGATCATGCTGTATGTTTCTCTTTTGATATTCAGTATGGATTTTATTCTAGTATGGACGGATATACCGATGTACTTATATTGACGAGGTTGTATTTCCATGTGTTGGCTTCCGCTATTGATGTTATACATTTTGTTGTGTTGTTATACATTTTCGATATGTGTTATACTGGCTGCGACTTTGTACCGTATTGAAATTGTCATAAGGGGGTACCGTCCGTTGGCCGGACAGAGTCTACCTCGGGGCGTGACAATTTGTGTTAGCACAACAAGCGATTCAAGTATTTTATGCTTCATATCCTAGTCTGAAACGAGACAAAAGTGATTGGTGGACTGTTTGTAAAACAAAAGCATGTAAAAAAATTGAGGAACATTGGGAAGACATAGCATATCAACAAGATGAAGTTGTCAATACATTTCATATCGAAGAGTATAATATTTCAATGTTACGAGATTCCAACGGCGTAGTAATAGTCGTTGATGCAAGTGAAATGAATGAGGATGAAGATAAGAAATTTAATTTAGAGGATGACAATGGCGATGACGATGACGATGACAATGACGATGACGATGACGATGACCATGACCATGACGATATTGAATAGATGTATGACCAGGATGAAAATCACAATGGGAACTTTGATTTATAATTATGGGTATTTTTTATTGAGTACCAATTATGTTTAAATTTATTATCTAATTCTAAATTTCATATATTTGATATATTAATGAACTATCTTTTTTTGTAGGATATTCAGTTGCTATGAATATGGTAATTTTTTTATATTGTTCATATTATAAATTTGATATGTAAATGTAATTTTTTTTACTGTCATATTCTTCTAATAATTATGATTATTAGTTTCGACGTGGCGGTCATAGACAGAGTAGCGATGGAAGATCACAATCTTCCTCTACATTTATATCAGCCCCTGCACAGTCTAATACTCTTGCAGGAAATATTCCCTCCACCTCTTCTCCAGTTGCAGGATTTTCTGATTTTCAACAGATACTTGCTAATGTATCTTCCCTAGTATAACAATCACTCGTTGAGAGGGAAAATACGCGAGAGTTCATATCTCCGCGTGGAGATTCATAAGTATTCAAGTTTTAAATTATCTATGTTTTTAATACAATATGTATTTTTATAAGTATCTAACATGGTTTGTTTTTATTTTATGTTAGATTTACAGATTTTATACATGTTATTCACGAGGTGAATAACCATTAGGGCGGAGCTTGTATGACTTATACGAGCACGCCGGAAGAAATAAAAATTTTATGGTGGAATGAGTTCAAAGTTATTTAAATCATTTTGTATATAAAATTACAGTTAATATAATCAATTCAATTTTTCTCTACTACAATGGTTATTTACTTGGGAGGAGAGTGAAACACTAGAGATTAGGAGGATTTTCAAGAAAAAAATATTGTGACTATATCAGAAACATACTCAGTCATGCGAAAACTAGAAATAAAAAGCTACACTATATAACCGAAGAGAATTGGAATAAAATTATTGCATATTGGGGATTTGAGGATAGCAAATAAAGGAGTGAGCAGAATAAGAAAAATTCCGATGTTGTCTGCCACGTATACAAGAGGCTTAATCAATATCGATGAGCATAAACATCGATTAGTGAGTTTTCTCAAATCATAATTTTGTAATCTAATACTCACTAATTTATAAATTATAACGTTGTTTGTTTACGCTCAGGAGACGAGGACTGAGCCATTATTCATAGATAATTTCACTCGTACATTCCAAAAGAAAGATAAGACGTGGAGTGGGGAGAGAGCTAGAACAATGAAGGTTTGTAATTTAAAAAATTTAAATTCTTATGTTAGCATTTAACTTGTTTCTTTCAAAATAGGAGAAATATAATGAACTTGCACAAAGAAATTCGAGTGTAAGTGATGATGCAGTTGAATCTGAGCCTTTTGTTAGCAATATCAATTTATGGCTTGAAGCAACTGGAGGGGCTAAAAGTGAAAGAATAATTGGACTCAGTTCTTTGAGGCGATCCTATAAAGTCTCTGATGCTTCTTCTTCATCCTCTCCGGCATCAAGAGCATAAATAAATCAATTAGCTAAGGGGTTATTCATTTGAGGAAGTTACTAGTGTAGAAGGAAAATGAATCGAGACAAAGAGATCAGGAAGTAAAAGAATTAAATGAACAGATGAACGAATTTCAGAGGCAACAGATATTCATTATGCAAGATCTTCAATTAACGTCTAATTTGTTGGTGCAATCAGCCCAGGTCATGATTGACCTAACTCGAGTTTGACTCGAGTAGTGTTTTGATGTTTGACATTAATGTCTGACATGTGTTGGGGAGATTTTTGGTGCAATCGACTCAAGTCATAATTGATTTTTGATGATGGTTTGACCATTGTCATGGGAGAAGTCCAAGTCTTATGTACTTGGAATGAAAAGTCCAAGCTTGAGTCTTGGCATGGAAAGTCCAACATGGGTTGGCAAGGAAAGTCCAAGCATGGATCTTGGCAAGGAAAAGTCCAAGAATGGGTCTTGGCATGGAAAGTCCAAGCTTGAGTCTTGGCAATTGAGAAGTCCAAGGGGAATATTGGCAGTGTAAAGTTCAAGTGGAAGTCTTGGCGGTATAAGTCCAATGGTTGGCGGTGTAAAGTCCAAGCGGAGTCTTAGCAGCGTAAGTCCAATGTGCCTTGGCGGTGTATACCACATTAACATGACAATAGCTGGTGGAAGCACCTGAAGGCTAGCGTATGGATGAACAAGTCATGGATGACTTGGAGGGATCCGATAGGCATGAGGCTGAAGGAGGTGGCTAAAAGACTTAGGTCTAGGCTAAGGGTGGTCTAGCAAGTATGGGGGCACCATATTTGGGTTAAAATCTCATATTTGAGGTGTATCAATCGACTGGGACTATGGTCAGTCGACTGATGGGAGTCGACTAGAGTTCAACTGCTGGAATTGGCCTAGCAGTCGACTGATATGGAGATCAGTCGACTGATAGTCTGGAATTCGGGCACAGATGTAAAATACGAGAAAAATAAAATAAAATAAAATAATAGCCCTTGCTAATTGGGAATTAGTTCATGAAATTTTTAGAAATTTTTTCGGATTCAGAAGGAGTCCATATGAGGAAGATTAAAGCCTAAATGGGTATTCGAGTTAAACCTAGGTTAGCCTGAGGTTAAACTGGGGCTAGCTCAAGTTAGTTGGTTGACCCTTTAAGTTCCGATCTCGGGGTTTTTGAGCCGCATCCCTTATTCACGATTTTCTTCCTCCCTTCACCGCGCGCCGATTTCCTCTTCCTCACCATCGCCGACGATTCCCTCTCGATCTCAACGGCGGCAGCTCTTCTTCTTTCCGGTGTCGAGCTCCTGAATGAGGTTTGCTCAGCTTGGCGTTGCTCTCTTCTTCCACCACTTCGTCGTTAGATATCTCAGTCGCACAGCCGCTACTGCCTTCGATGCCCAGCTCTCCGTCACCTCTCCCTCCCGATCTCGGCGGCAGCGAGCTCCTCCAGCCATCGGGTTTGTGTCAGCATATGGGATGATCACTGCAACCACCGAGCCAGCTTCTCCGGTCGCCTTGATCGGCTGCTCTATCCTTTCCCCTGTTCATTGTCGCAGCTCACTTCTGTCGATGATTTGCCACCGTCGACGCTGACCTAGTCGATCTCTGCCCGATGCTGCCTTATCACCATTTCTGGAGCTCTCCGTCGTCGGCCCGACCGGAGTTGCTCGTCATCACCATCGCTCGAGCTTAGATCTGCCACAGTTGACGCTCGAGCTCATCTCACCGTCGCCTCTGTTCTTCCGTCGTTTCATCATCGGCACAGTTTGGGGATCAGTTTCTCTACACGATGATCGTCGGAGGGCCTCATTGTTGCTGCTATCACTAGTTGAGGCATGTGGTGATCTCGGATCCAAATCGTAGCTATATTCCTTTGTTTACCTGAGCTTGGATTTGACGATGTTATCTCCTCTGTCTCAGCTCAGTCCCAGCTCAGATTTCTGGTAGAAGTGGTGATCTATTCCTACGTACGTTGGGTAAGTTTTCAATCAGTCATTTGATGCTTGGATATGGTTATAGAATGAGATAGGACTATGATGCAATTGGTAATTTCTGTGATATGTTTCAGTCATTAGGTATGCGAGTGATCAAGTAGGGATTATTTTTAAAGCAATCTAACTATTATAGATTTGATATCGCAACGGTGGATCCAGAAGCTGTGCAATTGAAGCTGGGTGTGGTAAGTAGAATTTGATTGTTCATAGTGGTGTATCAGTTTTATTTAGTAAGCTGATTTGGTTGGGCCATAATTATGTAGTTCTCTGTTCATTGTGTGGTGATGTTTGATAGTTAGAGAGTGATATTGTTCTATTGGAGGATACCGGTTGTAGCTTGATGGTAATTGTGGGGTATGGAGATTTCAAGCAACGAAGGTAAGCTTTGATTCTGAATGTTATGTTATAGGTTATGTTATAGTTGTGTAACAAATGTACAAGACTTTGATTTAGGACTGTCTTTTGGACGTGAGGACAAATGATGTTTTCAGATGAGTCTTCGTATCAGGTGGGTAATATCTACCTAGTCCGGTAGTTTTGATCAAATTCTAGTGCATGATCTTGGATTTATGTTTATACCTGTTTACCTTAAATCCACTCTTATTTAATCATATGCTTGTACTGCCTTGACCTTTGAGATATATACTCTGGTACTTCATTGATTATCTAGCTCGGATAGGAACTATAAACCCTATTATGTATTAACTGATATATGTTCAGTAAGTACATGTGGTTAGGGTTATCTTTGTGACTTCAGATTGGGTTACTGTGTTACATCACTAGGGTTAGGTGATGGATTGGATTATGGAGTCGATTGTTATATCATACTCGTATTAGTGGTGCATATATGGTGGATCTAGTTGTCTACGCATAGATAAGTGTGTGGTTGTCAGTATGTGACCATGGACTAGAAGTCCTAGCGTGATGGTATATCCATTATGGATTGTATGCCTGTGTATGGTTATATGGACGGTCGATAGTATATCGCTACTGACTAGAGGTCTTAGCATGGTTGACTGTCAGATGAGTATGACTCTTTGTGCGATAGAGAGAGTCTTATGGATTGTAGTCCTTGCATAGTTGACTTTTGGTTGACCAGGACTCCCCGTGGGATAGGGAGTGTGGCGAGGATACATGTATGGAGCTATGCATCATTACATTGCATGCATGCTGTTGACTGAGTCTCTCTTGTGGCAGAGACGGGTCGTCAGCCATCCTGCCTCCCCGGCCACTCGGGGTAGTGGTAGCAGGGTTGAGGGCAGAGCATTGGATGTGCCGTGCTCGGCCACTATAGACGGTGGTAGCTGGAGATGCGCACCTGGCCACTGTGCAGAGTGGTGTTAGCACTCGCCCACTATAGACGGTGGTTGTGTGACGCGTGCTGTCGCAGCGCGCTT
Organism: Wurfbainia villosa; assembly: GCA_025175895.1. NCBI lineage: Eukaryota > Viridiplantae > Streptophyta > Magnoliopsida > Zingiberales > Zingiberaceae > Wurfbainia > Wurfbainia villosa. The sequence goes on along the minus strand of CM045986.1, from coordinate 135,672,759 downwards.
GTCTACTCATGGGTAGGGACGGCGTGGCTTGCGAGGACCCTAGGAGTAGTTAGCTCTTTACGCTTATACGCTACTCACCATACTACCCAACCTCGGCCACTCGAGAGTAGTGGTAGTGAGTCGGGCTAGTTGTCATTTGTCGTACACCGCCACTCGGGTGGGGTCGTGGTTGGCCGTCATGAGAGATCATGCATATGCATTGCTGATATATATGTATGCATGTATCTGATATATGTTTTACATATGCCTGTGAGATGCTGCATTTGATTGAGCTATGATTGCTACATATGGTTGTTCATCATGATACATGCCATCTGCATTTTATATACTGCTATGTGTTGAGCATGATACATGCGTTGATTCAAACTGTTGTATGCATTTGATTAGCATCATGTCATTGTGTGGTACGGATCGGGTTGATATTACAGGTGATCATATACTGTTCATATGTTGGAGTATTGGTCAGGTATGGGATTGACTTGGTACGTTATATGAGTTATGTTATTGTAAATCTGTTCAGGATGATCTAGCATATGGTGTTCGATCGAATCAGGTACGTTGGTACATTACTTCATGTTCAGTTGATCAGTTTAGTATATACATTGAGTATGACTTTACTGTAGTTACTTGTTATTAGAGTTGGATAAGACTGTATGTCTATTGGACTCATGTTGTATACCTGTAGATCTTCACATGTATACTTGTAGATCTATCCTTATATATTGTTCATGCACTTTCTACATATTACCCCTGAGTTTATACTCACCACCCCTGGACCCTGGGTTTCCTGTCGCCCAGATAATAGGTAGAAGATTCCTTAGACGTTCGGAGCTCCGCCAGCTGATCCCATCTCACACCGGATGAATGGATATGTTTTTCCATATTTTTGTATTACTATGGATTGTTGGTTTGGGTTTTAGCCTGTATTATTTCCGTATTTGTGATATACGGACATATGGTATGTATTTGGCCGTTGTTGTGGTTTCTATTATGATTCTTGTTGTGCCAAGTCACTCCGGAGTGCACAGTTGGGTTCTTGTATTTTGTTTTATCTGTAGTATGTTTTCACTGTGTTTGATATGTTGATATCTTTATGTTAGATTGTTGTTGTGGGTCTACGGGCCTTGTATTAACTCGATATGTTACCACGTACAGGGGAGATGTCGTCCGTTTGCTTTTCGGCACGACATACTCTCGGGGCATGACAATTTTATTGGTATCAGAGCTAGGTTCCATGTCAAGCTATGAATCTCGAACGAAAAAAGGGGAGCTCCCATGTCTGGATCAAGAGAACCACATTAAGTTCTGGTGGGTTAAGGATCGGATGTCAAGCGGAGGAAGTCCTTCGAGGACATATAGGCTTGAGGGGGGGGGGCTCATTATGGTCCTTCGTTTGAGAGGGAGATTGTTGGAGTATAGAGAATACAATCAAAGTCCCACATTAGCAAAACATGGAAAAGATCATGTGCTTATAAGATCAAAAGATATCTCAATTGGTATGAGGCCTTTTGGGTGAAGCCCAAAAACAAAACCATGAGGGCTTAGACCCAAAGTGGACAATATCATACTATAGTGGAGATATATACGGGATCTTATAAGCACTTACAATTGGTATCAGAGCCCTAGGTTGCGAAGTCCATTTTTGGATTTTTATTTCGTTTGGACATCGAGTTTTGCTTTACTCGGTTGTGGTTTCGTGAGTTCTGGGATCTGGCTGTTGCGGACATATCCGAGCTACAAGGTTTAAGGTATGTTAATTGTTATTACATATCCTTCTATTGGTTATGCATTTAGTTGCTTATAACATGGATGACTTGTAGGATATTGGTTAGTATTCGTAACCGTGGTTTGAGTTTGACCACGGGAACGATATGTTGAGGGTATTAGACATGTACCTGCTATCGAAAAAGTGAATTTCCTTTGAGAGCCGACTGATACCGAGTCGGATAGCAGGGGTTAGTAGTCACATCTCTTGTGGAGATCAAGGATTACAATCCTAAGATTTTCACTAAATATGTTAATCAGATCATTACCTATGGGGTAATGGACAAGCGAGTATACTATTGCTGATGCAGATAGTAGGAAATTAGTGGATGATATTCATGGGGATTTTGATCCCTGGACTGGTCATTCTAGGTTGTATAACTTTGAGAGTACTTTTGAGTACTTAACTCGTGTTATATACGAAGATAGTAGTGTTAGTTGAATACCATTATCGGGATCAACCCGATACTTGGTGGAAGATATAGGAAATAGCCTTCGGGAAATCACACGTCACTTGGCCACGGTGTAGTGATGTTGGGAGAGAGTAATTCCCCATGTCATCTTCTTTGACTCATTGTCAGGGAATTCTTGGGCATCGAGTAGGGTGATCGTTTGGTAACGAAGGTACCATGCAGAGTCGCTAGACTTGCGAGGGTTACGACCACCTAATAACTCGAGAATGTGATTGGCATGTCTTAAGCCACCTATAGTTTATTAGCTGATATTTTGATCAGGATGTTTGGATCTCCTACCAGATTCTACCGGAAGTGCATAGACCGAGTCATGTGTATAGAAATGACTCCGTAGCAAGTGTTTTAAGAGTTGGAGATTTGATAAGCATATATTGCAAGTCAAATTATTGGAATTAGAAGTCTCTGAATGTTGGATAAAAGGAGAAAGATTAAAGTCATGAGTCACGAGCGACTATTGGAGAGTTTTTCGATCATAGAAGACCGATTACAGATTGTCAGCAGCTTCTTATGTTTATCATCGAACTCAGAGGAAAGACTCTGAAGGGAGATTATGTGTGTGCAGTGTGGGTCACGACGACACCAGAGTCAAATTATTCGATGGACCATTGTATCTGTTTCTACTATAAGCAGCCGGTATCTACGAGGAGGGTACGTATTTTGAAGACTCAGTTGAAGACTATGGATGATGCTTTCGAGTGGACGATCTACAACCTCGAAAGCCGAGATCATTACAGAAGATTAGGTTATCACATCAGCAACGATCTACTACCCCAGATATAGTTGGAGTTCTTTGATACTTTCATCCGGAAGAAGTAAGTTACTCAGCAGTATCAGCCGAAGACATCTCAGAAGACTCAGATGTGCAGACAACAATTGTTACCTTTCCAGACGATAGCAACTGTTACCTTCCCAGGCATGGTTATGATTTGTTCAGAGGAGAGAGAGTATACGACGATGGTCGTATCTATGCTGTATTCTTCAGACACAGCTATACCTTTCACAGAGATAGAGCGTGCTATGATATTGATAGTTCTTCAGTATTTTACAGCCGGATGTGTATCCTTTGCCAGTACAACAGTGTTTACCATCTCCATTGCAGTTGTTTCAGTTGTACCTCGATTCTGATTCCATGATAGTCTTTGCATCTACATGAGCTCAGCCGTCCAGAACAGATGTTGGACAAGTTTACATGATTACTCGAGAAGAAGTATAGAAGACCGAAGGATCGGTCCTTTGAGGTATTACTTTAGGTTATCCTATTTGTGAATATATCGAGAGATATTGGTAGTGGCAGGTAGCCAGGTCTAGAACATTCTTGGACGGGATTAGAAGGGTTCTATCAACTTATGAGTTGGTGATTTTTTCTCTACCATCTGGTGAGATGTTGATCAACAACCAAGAAGTCAAGGGATACCCTTAGCCTTTGCTAGACATACCTTCACTACAGACATATCCTTACGGATAGTTAAATTGTTGGAATGTTGGTATACTAGATCTATCGGATGTGCGTATAATCCGAGGGTGTTCGGATGTAGTTTCAGATGAACTCCCGGGCTTGCCACTGCATAGACAAGTGGAGTAAGCGATTGGAGGTGATTTCGGAAATAGTTCCGATATTGAGACCTCATACCGGGAGATGATTTTATGGGTATCAGTGTTGCTAAACACTAGGGGAGATTTATTTGTCTTAGGATTTCTCTTGAGAGGATCCAGAACTCTTTGTTAAAAGAGAGATAGACCTTTGAGGTTATGCATCGATTATCGATGATTGGAATGTAATAGTTGAGAATGAGTATCCTTTGTTAGGGATAGATGATTTGTTTAAATCAGCTAAATGACACCTATGTATATCCTAGGGTTGGTCTACGACTGAAGGTTTGATATTGTAGTGACTTAGTGTCATACAATTATCATTGTCGGTGTGATGATTGAGCTATCATTAGCGTAGGGTAAAAGGATTCAGGTGTATAGAGCTGATTGATAATGTTGTTAGACTTATCGACGATTTAGTCGTTCATGGATTTGAGGAATCAAGTACTCTTGGAGTATTTGGGATCGATTGTCATCATATCTGTGGATGATATATTTTTGAGATATATTCACGATCTTAGGGAAAATTGTGGTGTCCCTAGATTGATTTGGTATTTACCAGAGATGAGGATAGGATGTTCTAGCGATACTATACCGCCGACTTGTTGGACCAAGAAGGTGATTAAAATCACTTGGTCGGAAGCTTGGGAAGCTAGGTTTCAAGGCCTAGAAGGTGGATGACTTTTGTGTCAGTGTTAGTTAATCCGTCCGATATGGATGGAAGGGTATTGTACGCAGATGCATCATTTCAGGGATTAGGAGCGATCCCGATGCAGTTGAATGGGACGTATAATATGTGTATGCTAGTTGAGAAACTAGCGAGATTAGTCATTATAGTATTCCAATTACTTTCAGTTATGTGTGACAGAGAGAATTTTGGACATTAGATTAATTTTTCTTGTGAGAATAAATCTCCGTCTCTGGAAAGGATAGTGGTTCTTAGAGTTACATTCGATTTAGGAAGAGTTGTTTCAGGAGACTTCATTCGGGAGTGATGATTTATTCGGAGTGTATCCGAAAATAGTGAGTATTGAGATGTTCATGTTGGTGGAACGATATATGGGACACGGTTGATTTCGTAGTTTGATGTTGGGTATGCCAACAAGCAAAGGTGGAATATAGTGACCAGTAGGGTTACGTACCGTGATGGAAGTGGTAGCCTAGTGCAATGGACAACGTTTGGGAGATTATCTGGAATTCGGAAAGGACTTGATAGGATTTGGGTAGTCGATGATCGATTAGCTAGGTCCGCTCATTTTCTTTCGAGCCGTAAGGTGGATTTCGTTGGATCGCTTGATGGAATTATATCCATAGAGTAACCTTGAGTATCATTTCTGATAGTGATTCATGATTCACTTTACGATTCTGGCAAAGTTTCTCATCGGTTACGAGTCTAGAGCTCCACTCTGGTACAGTTATTGACCTCTTAATAGGTTGGCTGAGAGTGTATAAGAGCTGGAATATAATATTCGAGCTCAGTACTCCACTTAGTCACTTGAGGTGTGACTTTGCTCCGGATACTTGAGATGGTTGTTGTGACATCTCGTACTTGTACATGAGTCGGAAATTTGGGGACCAAATTTTTATAAGTGGGGGAGAATGTAAAATACAGAAAAAAAATAAAAAATAAAATAAAATAATAGCCCTTGCTAATTGGGAATTAGTTCATGGAATTTTTAGAAATTTTTAGAAATTTTTTCGAATTCAGAAGAAGTCCATATGAGGAAGATTAAAGCCTAAATGGGTATTCGAGTTAAACCTAGGTTAGCCTGAGGTTAAACTGGGGCTAGCTCAAGTTAGTTGGTCGACCCTTTAAGTTCCGATCTCGGGGTTTTTGAGCCGCATCCCTTATTCGCGATTTTCTTCCTCCCTTCACATCGCGCCGATTTCCTCTTCCTCACCATTGCCGACGATTCCCTCTCGATCTCGACGGCGACAACTCTTCTTCTTTCCGGTGTCGAGCTCTTGAATGAGGTTTGCTCAGCTCGGCGTTGCTCTCTTCTTCCACCACTTCGTCGTTAGAGATCTCAGTCGCACAGCCGCTACTGCCTTCGATGCCCAGCTCTCCGTCACCTCTCCCTCCCGATCTCGGCAGCAGCGAGCTCCTCTAGCCATCGAGTTTGTGTCAGCATATGGGACGATCACTGAAACCACCGAGCCAGCTTCTCCGGTCGCCTTGATCGACCGCTCTATCCTTTCCCCTGTTCATTGTCGCAGCTCACTTCTGTCGATGATTTGCCACCGTCGACGCTGACCTAGTCGATCTCTGTCGATGCTGCCTTATCACCATTTCTGGAGCTCTCCATCGCCGGCCCGGCTGGAGTTGCTCGTCGTCACCATCGCTCGAGCTTAGATCTGCCACAGTTGACGCTCGAGCTCATCTCACCGTCGCTCGTTCTTAGTCCGCTGCTTCATCATCGGCTAGTTTGGGGATCGCCTACACGATGATCGTCGGAGGGCCTCATTGTTGCTGCTATTACTAGTTGAGGCATGTGGTGATCTCGAATCCAAATCGTAGCTATATTCCTTTGTTTACCTGAGCTTGGATTTGACGATGTTATCTCCTCTGTCTCAGCTCAGTCCCAGCTCAGATTTCTGGTAGAAGTGGTGATCTATTCCTACGTGCATTGGGTAAGTTTTCGATCAGTCATTTGATGCTTGGATATGGTTATAGAATGAGATTGGACTATGATGCAATTGGTAATTTCTGTGATATGTTTCAGTCATTAGGTATGCGAGTGATCAAGTAGGGATTGTTTTTAAAGCAATCTAACTATTAAAGATTTGATATCGCAACGGTGGATCCAGAAGCTGTGCAATTGAAGCTGGGTGTGGTAAGTAGAATTTGATTGTTCATAGTGGTGTATCAGTTTTATTTAGTAAGCTGATTTGGTTGGGCCATAATTATGTAGTTCTCTGTTCATTGTGTGGTGATGTTTGATAGTTAGCGAGTGATATTGTTCTATTGGAGGATACCGGTTGTAGCTTGATGGTAATTGTGGGGTATGGAGATTTCAAGCAACGAAGGTAAGCTTTGATTCTGAATGTTATGTTATAGGTTATGTTATAGTTGTGTAACAAATGTACAAGACTTTGATTTAGGACTGCCTTGTGGACGTGAGGACAAATGATGTTTTCAGATGAGTCTTCGTATCAGGTGGGTAATATCTACCTGGTCCGGTAGTTTTGATCAAATTCTAGTGCATGATCTTGGATTTATGTTTATACCTGTTTACCTTAAATCCACTCTTATTTAATCATATGCTTGTACTGTCTTGACCTTTGAGATATATACTCTGGTACTTCATTGATTATCTAGCTCGGATAGGAACTATAAACCCTATTATGTATTAGCTGATATATGTTCAGTAAGTACATGTGGTTAGGGTTATCTTTGTGACTTCAGATTGGGTTACTGTGTTACATCACTAGGGTTAGGTGATGGATTGGATTATGGAGTCGATTGTTATATCATACCCGTATTAGTGGTGCATCTATGGTGGATCTAGTTGTCTATGCATAGATAAGTGTGTGGTTGTCAGTATGTGACCATGGACTAGAAGTCCTAGCGTGATGGTATATCCATTATGGATTGTATACCTATGTATGGTTATATGGATGGTCGATAGTATATCGCTACTGACTAGAGGTCTTAGCGTGGTTGACTGTCAGATGAGTATGACTCTTTGTGCGATAGAGAGAGTCTTGTGGATTGTAGTCCTTGCATAGTTGACTTTTGGTTGACAGACTCCCAGTGGGATAGGAGTGTGCGAGGATACATGTATGGAGCTATGCATCATTACATTGCATGCATCTTTGTTGAGTCTCTCTTGTGGTAGACTGCGTCACCATCTCCCGCCACTCGGGGTAGTGGTAGCAGAGGGCGTAGAGCATCGATGTGTCGCGTGCCACTATAGACGTGGTAGATGCACACCGCCTTTGTCAAAGTGGTGTTAGCACTCGCCCACTATAGACGGTGGTTGTGTGATGCATGTCTATTTATAGCTTGTCTACTCATCGGGTAGGACTCGCTCGTCGCAGGGCCCTAAGTAGTTAGCTCTTTTTACGCTTATATCGCATACTGGTTACTACCCAACCCACTCAAGAGTAGTAGGTGGAGTCGGGCTATAGTTGTCATGTCTTGTACAGCCACTCTCGGGTCGTTGGATGTATCCGGTATTCATCGCCATATATATGTGCATGTATTTGATATATATTTTACATATGCTATGAGATCTTTTTATTGACTATGATTGTTGCGTATACTTTGTTCATCATGATACATGTCATCGCATTTTATATATCATGTATTAGTACATGCGTTGATTTAGACTATTGTATGCATTTGATTAGTATCATGTCATTGTATGGTATAGATCGGGTTGATATTACAGGTGATCATATACTGTTCATATGTTGGAGTATTGGTCAGGTATGGGATTGACTTGGTACGTTATATGAGTTATGTTATTGTAAACTGTTCAGATGATCTAGCATATGGTGTTCTGATCATCAGTGCGAATGGTACATTACTTCATGTTCGATTGATCAGTTTTAGTATATACATTGAGTATGACTTTCTCGTGAGTTACTTGTTATTAGAGTTGATAAGAAGTATGTCTATTGGACTCATGTTGTATACCAGATCTTCACATGTATACTTGTAGATCTATCCTTATATATTGTTCATGCACTTTCTACATATTACCACGAGTTTATACTCACCACCTTCAACAAGTAAGCATCTAAAAGCTCTTTGTAAAGTTTTCTTTACTTGCATTCTATTGTATTTTCTTATATTCTTATTGTATTACTGTTGTAATCTTTGTACGAGGTCTCTCCGCCTCCGACTTGTTGTCGAGAAGGAGTATTATTGTTATAGTGATGTGTGTTGGCATTGCTAGGGTTTTTAGAGCCCAATCCGTGGAGTATGAACCATTCAGTTCCGAACCATGTTACATCGTATTATTGTGCTTATATTTGTGTTGTATTTGTTTTATTATATCTATTTCCACTGCGTATAATACTTTTTGTAGCAAGCACACGATCGCAAACGAAATCCATCGCTCGACAAGTGACGATGCTATTCACCCCCCACTAGCGGCCACCGAGGTCCTAACATAATTCAAGTCAACTTCCTCCTTCTCGATCTGGTCCTCCTCCTGATCCCTGTAATAATGACAATGATGATGTATTTTTTGATGATGATGGTGGTGACGATGGTGGTTACGTTTGAATTTATTTGTTGTATATAAATGTTACTTGACTTATCACATACGATATCTATGTATTGTAAGTTATATTTATGTTTGTTATGTATATATTAATTTGGTATTGAAGTTTGATGTGTGAATTAGTTTATATTGTTATATGTGTTTGTTGTAAAATAAGGAAAATATTATAATCTATCATATTTTTTTTTAAATTTTCCAAATTAGCAACGAAAAAAATTTCGTTGCAAATTTGTGACGAAAAATCATTTTTCATCGCAGAATTGGAAACGAAAAAAAAAATTCATTGCAAAAAATAAAGCACCAATCGACTGACGCATGTGTCAAGTCGACTGGTATACTATCACTCAAGTAGGCAATCGGCTAAAAAAGGTTCTCTGACCAGCTTCTCCACTACTAATCGACTGATGGCCTCCATCAGTCGATTGATACATGAGAAATTGCGTTGAAAAAAGTTTTTGTTGCATATTGCTATTATTGTAGCACCTTACAAAACATTTGGCGCCAGTCGACTGATGTAATCCTTCAATCGATTGACCTTGAATATTTTGCAATGATTTTTTTTCATCGCAGATTTGGCGATGAAAAAATATTCGTTGCCAAATTTATTTTTATTCATGAAAATATGTTTATTAGACTTTTGCAACAACTGTGTTTTCGTTGTAGATTTAGCGATGAATAGTTACATTCGTCGCTAAGTTTGGCAACAAAAATTAAATTCGTCGCCAAATTTAGCGATGAAAATTAAATTTGTCGCCAAATTTGGCGATGAAAATTATATTTGTGTCCAAATTTAGCGATGAATAGTTATTTTTGTTGTCAAATTTGGCGACGAATAGTTATTTTCGTCATGAAATTGGTGACGAATAGATATTTTCGTCGCCAAATTTTACGGCGAACTATTTTTTTATCGCAGATTTGGCGACAAACTATTTTTTTATCGCAGATTTGGCAACGAATAATTATTTTCACCACCAAATTTGGTGACGAATTTTGCAACGAAAATTTTATTCGTTGCAATTTTGGCGATGAATTTATTTTCGTTGCAAAAAAATTTTACAATAAATTTTTATTCAAAATTCGTTGCAAAATTCATCGCCAAATCATTTAATTTTTGTAGTGATTACTTCCCATGATGAGCATATCGTATACGTATAGACAGATGATAATAAATGAGTTAGGTGTGCCTTTGATTTATATGCACTTATCACACTCATTAATTTTAAATTCATTTGTCAACATAGTTTTATCAAATTTCTTGTACCACTGTTTTAGTATTATTTTAGTCCATAAAGTGACTTTACAAGTTTGCACACCTTATTTTCTTATCTTGGAGCCACAAACACTTCAGGTTGTTCCATATATATTTCTTCTTCTAATTCACCATTTAGAATGGTTGTTTTCACAACCATTTGATATATCTCAAAGTTATGTGTTGTAGCAACAACAATGAATATTCGAATGGATGTGATCCTTATTATCGATGAATATGTATCGAAAAAGTCAAGACCTACCTTTTGTTTGAATCCTTTGGCTACTAGTCTTTCCTTATACTTGTCAATAGATCCATTAGCCTTATATTTCTTCTTTAGTATCCATTTACATCCTAAAGGCTTGATTCCAAGTGAAATATCCACCAATTCCAAGTATGATTTTGCATGATAAAATTTATTTCACTATTGATGGTTTCTTTCCAAAAAAGAGCCTCAGAACTTGATAAGACTTTGCTTATTATCCCTGGTTCATTTCTCAACATATAAGTCATAAAATCATGACCAAATGATTTTTCTAATTTAGTCCTCTTACTACACATTGGTTCTTCATTATTTTCAAGATTATCCAAATTTGTAATTTCGTATGTTATTTTATTTAAACTTTCTTCTTTCCTCTCTTTGCAAGGAAAGATACATTCAAAAAATACAACATTCCTTGATTCTATAGTTGTTCGAACATGTATATCAAGAATTATTGATTTATGCACCAAAAATCGATATGCACGACTATTATTGGTGATGGGGTTGGGATTTTCAGTCAGGATGCTTAGTACATTTTCAGAATGTATCAAGGATTTTTCGATCAATTAGTGTATTTCCTTAGCCATTAGTATGTTTTTTGAATGATCAGTGTAGTTCTCGAGCAATCTGTATGTCTCCTGAGTTGTCAGTATCATTTCTAGTCAGTTAGTGTATTCCCTGAATGATCAGTATAATTCCCGAGCAATTATCATGTTTGCAGAGTCATCAGTATCATCTTTGGTCAATCAATATATTTCCATTGCAGTTAGTGTATTTCTCGAGTCATCAGAAAGTCTTTGATAAGTCAATATGTTTCCCTAGTGATTAGTATAATTCCGAGTGGTTGGATAAGAAGGCTAGTGTGTTTGATACAAATTTATAGAGTAGCCAATATATTTACCAGGTAGTTAGTATGTTTTCAGAGCAATTAGTGTATTTCTCGAGTAGTCAGTGTGTTTCCTGATCGATTAGTGTATTTCCTGAGTGGTTAGTGTGTTATTGTGTTTGACACAGATTTACAGAGTAGTCAGTATATTTCTCGAGTAGTTAGTATGTTTCCAGAGCAGTTAGTGTATTTTTCGAGTCATCAGAATAGTTTTTGATAAGTTAATATGCTTCCCTAGTGATCAATATAATTCCCGAGTGGTTGGTGTGTTTCTAGAGTTAAATAAAAAGGTTAGTGTGTTTAATACAGATTTACAGAGTAGCAAGTATATTTTTTGGATAGTTAGCATGTTTCCAGAACAGTTAGTGTATTTCTCAAGCAATCAGTGTGTTTCTCGATCGATTAGTGTATTTCCTGAGTGGTTGGTGTGTTATTGTGTTTGATACAGATTTGCATAGCAACCAATATATTTTCTGGGTAGTTAGTATATTTTCAGAGTCGTTAGTGTATTTTTTGAGCAGTCAGTGCATTTTTCGAGTAGTTAGTGTATTACCTGAGCAGTGTGCTCATTTCTCGAGTGATGTATATATTTCACAAGTATTCTCTGAATTTGGTAAAGAAGGAGATATGGGTGTTTTTTGGTACAGGAAGTGATAGGGAATTTCTTGAATAAGGGATATTGTTGACAGAAGATATTTTGTTATTATTTCTTGAATTTGGTGGAGGAGGATTGGAGGAAAGAGTTGGTCTCATTTTTTCAAGATAAGAAGGTGCCTGGGTATCCTATGAGGGCTCAACAGTTTAAAGAGCAAGTAGTTCATTTTTCTATGTTAAAAGGAATTTTATATAAGAGAACCAGTGTCGAACCTTTGTTACGGTGTTTAGGAAAGACAGAAGCAAGTTATGTGTTGTGAGAGGTATATGAAGGAGCTTGTGGAAGTCATATAGGAGGTCGATCATTAGCTCGAAAGGTGTTATTGGCTAGTTATTTTTGGCCTACTTTAATGAAGGATTCTATCCAGTTGGTGCAACAATGTGAAAGTTGTCAAAAATCCCATAATTGGCAACATCAGGTCGTTGAGTATATGAAGGTAGTCATCTCTTCCTGTCCTTTTGATCAATGGGGCATGTATATAGTAGTGCAATTTCCAATTGGGACCGGTCAGAAGAAGTTTTTACTGGTGGTTATTGATAATTTCTGTAAGTGGATGGAAGCTGAGCCTTTAGCCCGCGTTACAAAGCAGATGGTAATAAAAATTTTATGGAAAAATATCATATGTCATCTTGGAATTCCTAGGAGATTGATATCAGATAATGGACGACAATTTCAAGGTAAGAAGTTAGCAAAGTAGTGTCAAAATTTTAAAATTAAACAAGTATTTACATCGGTGGCTTATCCTCAAAGTAATGGACAGACTGAAGTCACTAATAGAGAATTAGTACATGGACTAAAAACTAAGTTGGAGCATGTGGGAGGTAGTTGGGTAGAAGAATTGCCTAGCGTATTATAGTCCTTTCGTACTACTCCTAGAAGGGTTACAAGAGCAACTCCTTTTAGTATGGTGTATGACACGGAAGCAGTGTCACCTGTGGAAGTGGGGATAGAATCTGCTCAAATAACAGCTTATGCTCCGATGGGTAATGAAGTGGCTCAGCATATGGAATTAGTTTTGATAGGGGAAAAAAGGGATCAAGCTTCTTATCATGATGAGAGATATCAATCGCAGGTAATGAATGCTTACAACAAAAAGTGGTGGCCCATTCCTTACAATTAGGAGATTTGGTGCTAAAAAAAGATATTACTTGAAGGATGCAAAGGTAAGCTATGACCTAAGTGGAAGGGACCCTTCCAGGTGGAGAGTAGAGCGGGGATTGGAGCTTACTATTTGAAGGATGCATAAGGAAGGCTTTTAGCACGACCATGGAATGTGTATCGTTTGTGTCCTTATTTTAGTGGATAATATTATAAAGTTTGTGTTTTTACCTTTCTGGAAGAATGTAATATAAAATGGATAGTGTATTATATTTCAAGTGTTGCAACAAATACAAAATTTTCATTTTTTCAGTATTGAATTGAAAAGGAAAAGACAACAAATCTGGAGGTGTGTGATCTATAGTAGTACCTAAATCTAAAAAAGTAAGGGGATGTCCGGGAGGGGGATAGCTTGCTGCTTGAAATTGATTTATGCAATCCTGGAAGCCCTATTGGACAAAGCCGAAACCTCGGTCAAGGAATGTCATTAATCTTGGTAGAGGACCAAAAAGTTTCCTCTTGAGCTGTATTATTTTTTTTCTCGGAGAGGATTAAGTTTGTCTGGTGTTTAAAGCATTCTGCAAGTAAGTTGTTTGGAAGGACTGTGAGCTTTGCCAAGTCAGCTTGTGCCTTTATACGGGAAGCTTGTAATTATCTTTCGAGTTGTTGGTAGGCCTGTTGTAGGGATAATTCACGGGCTTGATTTTCTTGTAATTCTCTTTTTAAAGTGGAAGCATATTGAGCCCAATGGTTGTTGAGATGAGTCATGCTTATAAAATTCTGAGAGGATAAGAGTTAGTATCTGGTAAAAATAAGAAAAAAGGAAAAAAAAAATAGTATGCTGACCTAGTTATTATTGTGTGCTAGGGGATGTAGTAAGTCCTCTGTTAAAGAGAGAGGAAGAGATTGAGGAGTAAGGTGGGTTAGAGACATGGGGGTGATGGTATTGGGGGGATTGATTGTGTACAAAGTGGGAGTCTGGGTAGCTGGATTTGAAAGTAGTGGTTCAGAAAGTGTTGACTGACGAGGGTTTAACTGGATAGGATTTATGCGAGAAGGTGGTGTGATATTGCGGGAAGCTTGGAGCAAAAGTAATTCTGTAAAAAAAAAAGAGAACATGATTATATATATATATAGTAAAAAAAAGAGAGAGAAAAGATGGTTACATAGTGTATCAGTCGACTGCAAGGGTCGATTTGTCCTGATCAGCATTAGTGTTGACTTGGTAAGTAGTTGGTTTAGATTAAATTGTTCTTCCTTTAAGGATGATGCAATTAGTTGGTACTCTACATTATCTCAATATTGACCTAGGAAGGGACGAGGTGGAAGAGTATGTAACTAGGTAGATGGAAAAGGGAATGGGGATGAAGAATGCACAAAGAAGTAATGTTCTTTCCATCTCTTGCGTGAGGAGGGGATGTTAGTCAAAACTTGAAAATCTGAATGGACTTAAAATTAGAAGATACCTACTTCTGATGATTTTACTTGGAAAAAACAATGAAATAAGAAAGTTGATGGGGTAAGCAATAGATATGATGCGTTAAGATAAAAGTCTAACATAAAGCGGAAAGAGTTAGGACTTAGTTGATTTAGAGGAATAGAGAAATACTCAGATATTTCTAAAAAGAAGGGATGGAGAGGGAAGTATAGTCTAGCTTCTGTCTGCTCCAAGAAGAAAGCCTTTGTTTGGTCGGGAGGTGAATGGGGACGTTCAGTAAAGGTGGTTGGGATTATGTGAAATTCAGAAGGAAGTTGTAATCAGAAGGATAGAGATCGACATTGTTCTCCTATTACTTTGGAGCGAGTAGATGTAAACCATGGACAGGGGATTTGGGAAGTATGATGCATCTTTCTGGAAGTTGTGCTTGTAGGAGGAATAAGGTAAGGAGAATTGATAAGGATTGGTTCTCTATATATAGGGAAGGAAAAGGGGGAAAAGGAGGGAAATAACAGTTTTTCTGCTTATTCCTTGAGGAAGGAAAGGTGAGATAAGGGAATCAAATTAGTTTGTTAGGGTAAAAATAATGAGTAAGGGGTCCACTTTTAACTAATAGTTTGCTTAGAGTGTGTTATCAGTTTCTGGTAATCTTTAGTGATGATATGGGTAAAGCAGACATGGGGTGTATAGAGTTACTCATATTCTGTTATGAAAAATATACAGGTTACAACATATATAATAAGATTAAAATTGGATATCTACAAAATATGTCTTAAAACATTCACAGCACATATTTGAAAACAAGTGTTCATTGTAGGATTGGGAAGTAAGTATTCATTACATATTTAGAAATAAACATCCATTATAGGGTAGGAAATCAGTACTGGTTACAAGAGTATAAATTACAATGTTATTATTCTGAGTCGAGATCTGACTTAGTGTTGAAAGCTTTCGGTGGGAATTTGTTGAAAGTTGCCTCCATGTCTAGGATAATATCTGATTGGTCTGAGGAAAGAAGGTCTTTATCATTAGCTGCTTGAAGGGCCCCTTCAAACCCCCTCTAGAAGTATCTTCCGTGTTTGGACGTCATGCTGGTAAGGAGTTTAGTTTCTCGAGTTGCCTAGTGTTCTGCCTCAGTTTCCTGCATTCTAGTTAATTCTCTATGAAGTCGTGCAGCGCGACGAGTCTGTTCGTTGCAGACTTCTAATAATCTCTGAAAGCATTGGGTGAGTATGGAAAAGTGATATTGGAATTCTGCTAGGGTGTCATTGGTCCTTTGTTGGAACTCCTCGAAAACATTTCTGAGGTCATCCATAGGCTAGAAACATTGACCAGATTGGAAATGCTAATATTTCTCCTTTGGTTTCAGTTGTTGAGAGCATTCGAATTATGGTGTCTTTGCAAACATTGCTCCATTCAACTTCACGAATTTTGTGATGGTGTTGGATATGTGTATCTTCTTTTTCTGCTATTAATTGATCCCTTTCTGTCATAAGGGCTTGAACTTGAGCTTCTAATGCTTGCTAGTGGTGAAGGTAAAATTCTTCTTTTCGATCCATTCTTCTGATCTGGGACTTGTCTGAATGCTCTTTGAGGAGGAGGGGAGTTCTGAGGAAGGGATATTAGTTGGAGGAATTTCTGAAGATGGTTGTAGATGCTAAAAGGGGTGACTCTGAAATTCTGAGAACCATTGTTGGAAAAGTTGTAATTTAAAAGTACATTGTAAAAAATAAAGATGACATTAGAAATATATTTGTGAAATTATATAGATTAATAAAAAGGAGAAAGGCATACTGTGGTAAGAGGCTATTGAAGTTCTTGAAAAAGTTGGGGCATCTCTAAATCAGTGGGTGTAGGGATGACTGAAGGTATTGAGGAATTAGTAGTGGGGATCTCTAAAAGATTTGATGGAGGTAAGGGGGATGTATGGGGGAGAATCAGGACTTGGTTGGGGGGGGGGGGACATTGGTAGGACTTCAGGAGAGGCAGGAGGACTGAGATGGATTGTATCTGATACGATTTGTATCAGTAGGTCAAAAAGAGATAAAGGGGTATTGTTCGGGATTGTGGTGTTAAGGGGAAGAGAAGGGTGATGTTGTTTGGTGGGAAAAAGGGTTGCTAATGGGAGATAGTTTGAAGAGGAGGCTAGGGAAGGGGAGGATGTAAGGTCAATAGGATTATCAGAAGGGTCAGGAAGGGAGGGAGGTATTTCTATGGATGGAATGGATGAAGATTATGGAGGGATATAAACAAGGTAAGTGAGGGTTATGAAGAAAGGGGGTTTTCCTGGTTCTTTGATTACTAGTACAGGAGTATCAGAAGGGTCAATTGGTATATGTTATAGAGATATGAATTCATTGAGATATCAAAAAAAAAGAACTGAACAAGAATTATTATAATAAGCATCAGTTGGTATTTAAGTACTTACTGTTGGTGCAACAATACCCCAAGCATTTGTGTATTTTGATGTTTGTATAATCATTTATAGTTAGGCAATATTTGTGATCTAATCATGAATGTATTAAGTGATAGGAAAATCTAAGTGTGAAGACTTGGTAAAGAGAAGTCCAAGTGTGAATCTTGGCAAGGAAAGTCCAAGGGAAGGTCTTGGCAGCATAAGTCCAAGCATGAAGTCTTGGCGGCGTAAAGTCCAAGAGGACCTTGGCAAAGGAAGTTCAAAGGCAAGATCTTGGCAGCGCAAGTCCAACATGTAGTCTTGGCGGCGTAAAGTCCAAGCGGATTTTGGAGAAACCCAAAACATGATGAAACCAAGGGAAGCTTTTAATGGCAAGCGCAAGGATGAAGGAGTCGCGGACTCGGAGGGATCATGGAGGTGCAAGGCTGAAGGAAGAGCTAGAAGGTTGAGTCTAGGTTTAGGGTGTTAGTTTCAAGTATGATTTGATCATACTTGAAGTATGACAATTGATTGGGATTATGGACTAGTCAATTGGTCTCGAGTTTTCAACACTCGAGGGTCTAGAAAGCTTGAACAGTCGACTGGGATTATAACCCAGTCGACTGGAAGGAGTCGACTGGAGCTCGACTACAGCTGTGTGTCACTGACAGTCAACTGCCAGCTTTGGGCAGTCGACTGGTGCCTTGATCAATCGACTACTATGAAGGGTAGTCGAATGATGTAGGTGGACACAAAAACATAAACATTTGAAGTCGACTGCTGGCTCGATCAGTCGACTGAGTATGGGCAGTCAACTGGTCAAAGTTTTGTTGGGCAATGACAATCGCAATCAGGCTTTGTCAGAAGCTGTTGGATTCAATCAAGTGGCAATAATTGACTGCTGACAGACTCAATGGGAAAATCAGCCTTTTTTCTATAAAAGTAGGCCTTGAGGAGCTTGAGAGAGCTAGTGCTCTCATTCCAATATTTGCTCTCAAGCTCACTAAGTCTTCTCCAAGCTTTTTAGTGTTTTTAATCTCTTCTTCCCTAATTTACTCTCATCATCTTGTAAGAAGAAGAGTTAATTGTAAGAAAGCTTCTCCACCTTAGTGTGATCATCAAAAGGAGATTTTAGTGAAGGCTTTCTTGGGTTGATCTACCTTACAGATTGCCGTGGAGTAGGAGCGTCATCTCCGAACCATGTTAAAGAACGTTGTTATTCGTTGTCTTTCGATTTCATTCTTAATTGCATCATTGTTTTTGCTTCCGCTAACATTAATAGAAATCGAAAGAGACTATTCACCCCCTCTAGCCAATCCTCGAGGTTCTTGCAAGTGGTATTAGAGCCTGGATCACATCAGAAGATCTAACACGGAGCATGATGGCATTTCAAGAGGGATATAGCACGACGCGACCACCTTTCTTCTATGGGAATGACTTCGCCTATTAGAAAGGTAGGATGGAGTATTATTTAATGAATGATATTGATAATTGGTTTAGTGTAGTAGATGGATTAAAGAAGATTGTAGATGAATATGGAGCGCCACTACAGACAAAATATTGGACAAGGAAAATGGCGAAGAAAGCTCAAGCAAACGCCAAAGCAACAACCATACTCCAATGTGGCTTATCCAAAGAGAAATTGAGCAAAGTTAGACCTTTTGACTCCACCAAAGAGCTTTGGGAGAAGCTCATTGAGCTCAATGAAGGATCCAAGGAGACAAGGAGAGCAAAGAGGGACCTATTGATAGGTCAACATCAAACCTTTAGCATGAAGACAAATGAGGTTGTGAGCCAAATGCACAGTATATTCAGGGAGGTGGTCAACGGACTACATGTCATAGGCGAGAAGGTGGACAACCATGATTTGGTAAGATACATTCTTCAAGTTTTTCCTAGAACAATTTTATGGGCATCAATGGTAGATGCTTATAAGATTTCTAGAGATCTTTCCTTAGTTAAATTAGATGAATTATTTTGTGAATTTGAATTGCTTGAACAAGCTAACACTTCATCAAAGGAGAAAGGTCTAGCCCTTTTTGTAGGAAAGAAGGAGAAGAAAAAGAAGGAGAAGAAAGAGGTCTATTCATCATCTGAGTCAGAGGATGAGCCATCAAGTAGCGATGAAGAGTTATCGACTAGTGAAGTGGCTCACTATGTCAAGAGGTTTTGTGGAAAATCAAGAAGACTCACAAAGAAGGATGTGAAGAGGATGTTTTAATCCTCAAAAGGTAAATCAAGTAGCAATTCAATTTCTAACACTAATGTTACTTACTATGGATGCAATAAGAAGGGGCATATCAAGCTAAATTGCCCGGAATTAAAGAAGAATGAAGAGAAAGAGAAGTAGAAGAAGGAAAAGAAGGAGAAGAAGAAAGAGGCCATGTTAGCATAAACAACATGGGACACACAAAGTGTTGAAGACTCATCCGATGAGGAGGAGTTATGACACATCACACACCATGTGACACTCATGGCATTGGGAGATGACACCGAAGCATCAAGTCAAGAAGAGTCTTCATTGAGCGACAAATCGTCATCTAGTGACGATGAGGTAAAAGACTCCCCTAGAGTAGAATTATTATACAAAACTATTGCCTATCTTAAGAATGCATTAGACAAGTCAAAATCTAGGATTAAGGACTTGAAGGTAGAAATTAAGGCAATTAGGAATGAACAACCTTTATGTGATGATTCATGCATGATTAAGTAGGAGAATGAAAAACTCAAGAATAAGGTTAGTGAATTAAAGGCATGTTTAGAAAAATTCACAAATGACTTAAAATATCTTGACATGATTCTTAGAAACCAAAGAGTCATTTATAACAAGGTCGGCATAGGATATAAACCTAAGGATAAAGAAGTAGCTTATATCTTCTTAATTAGTAGAAAGGAAACAATTAGGGGTAAGGTTAAGAAGGCTTGGGTCCCAAAGAAGTTTTTAAATGATATTATCGGTCCAAATATTTGGGTACCTAAGAAGTTTGTTTTTCATGTTGTTTAGGTAGGTGGACCAAGCATGTGGATTGTGGATAGTGGTTGCTCAAGACACATGACTAAAGATGTGAGCAAGTTCTCCACAATCAATTATGTTAAAAAGGGAATGATGTCTTTTGGCAATAGTGGGAAGCTCAAGATCTTAGGTAGAGGTACAATTGAGGTATCCCCCAAAATTGTCATTCACAAAGTTTTACTAGTGGAAAGCATGAAGTTTAGTTTATTGAGAACAAGTCAACTTTGTGATGCGGCCTATAAGGTAGAGTTTAAATCTTCTAAATACATAATTAGACACAAGAGCTTAAATGATTGCATGTTAGTTGGATATAGAAAATCAAACATTTATTATGTTGATCTTTCATATGCTTCTAACATTTCTACTTAGTGTCTCATGTCAAAAGAAGAGGAAGGTTGGCTATGGCATAGAAGACTTGGACATATCAACATGAAGAACACTGCCAAGATAGCCAAGTTGGATCTAGTTAAAGGGCTACCAAAAGTGAAGTACATCAAGGGCAAGATGTGTGATGTATGGCAAGAAGGAAAGCAATCTAAGTCACACACAAGGGTAAAACTTTAACTAGTACTTCATTACCTTTAGAGCTATTACATTTAGATTTATTTGATTGTTATAGTATCCCTTCATTAAATGGAAATAAATATTGTTTAGTGATAGTTGATGATTTTTCTAAGTATACATGGGTTTATTTTATGAAACATAAGGATGATACCATAGAAATAATCATAGGATTTAGCAAAAGGGTTGGAAATGAAAAAAAAATCTTAAAATCAACCGGATTTGTAGTGATCATGGTGGAGAATTTAAGAATTCTAAATTTTCAAAATTTTTCTTAAAATAAGGGTATAATCATGAGTTCTCTTGTCCTAGAACACTCCAACAAAATGGAGTGGTGGGAAAGGAGAAATCGTGTCCTAAAAGAAGCGGCTAGGACAATGCTTAATGTATATTCCTTACCTAGCTACTTGTGGGCGGAAGTGGTTAACACCACTTGCTATATCTAAAATCGAGTTTTAATCCATAGGTTTTTAGGTAAAACACCTTTTGAATTATGGAATGCCACAATTCCTACAATTCATTATTTCAAGGTCTTTGGATGCAAAGTCTACATTTTAAATACTAAAGACAATTTAGAAAATTTTGAGTCTAAAGCGGATGAAAGAATCCTAGTTGGATACTCATCCACTAGTAGAGGTTATAGAATATACAACAAGAGGACTCAAAAGGTTGAGGAATCCTCTAATGTTCAATTTGATGAATCTACTAGTACTTACCCTAGGAAATGTTAGAGGATCGATGGTCAGCTAGAGAGGGGTGAATAGCCCAATTTGCATAGACGATGGAAATTGTTGATTCGTTGCATGCTTATCTACAATATTCGTTACTACGCAATGAAAATAATAGTAATGAAATACAAATACAAGAGACACAAGCACAAATACAACACAATATACGTGGTTCGAAACTTTAGGGTTCCTACTCCACGGGGTGAGCTCAACGAGCTCGAGTTATGCACACGACACTAACAAAGCTCCTTCTCGACTACAAGTTGGAAGTGGAGAAACCTCATACAAGAAATTACAAAGTAATATAAAACGTACAAGCAAATACAAAGACTACAAATGAAATACATAAAGAACACTTTACAACAAATGACTTTGAACTCTTGCTTGTTGCTTGCTTTGGATTGCTCTTGAAGGACTGGAATGCAGCAACAATTCCCCTCCAAAATCTCCCCAAAAATAGTTGCAAAATCTTCCTTCTCGAGCTCCTTAAATAACCTGCATTGAGCTGATTTCGTTCCCATCAGTCGACTACCAAAAGCCATCAGTCGACTGACCCTGTAGTCATTGTCTCACAACGGTTCGATCCACGCTGGAAAAACCCAACGGATCTCCCATCAATCGACTGGTGACTTCACCAGTTCGACGGATCTCCTTGTAGTCGACTGCCCAGTCAACTACGGAGCATTCTGTACCCTCAAAAATTCCATCGGTCGACTACCATCCGTTGGCAGTCGACTGCTGTCAACATCAGTCAACTGCCAGGCCACAAAATGCAGTAGAACACTAGTCGATCATTAGTCGACTTGGATCAGTCGAACCGGCACCTATGCCAGTCGACTGTTGTCGGGTAAAGCCTCAAACAAACACTTGTTTGAGCATCCGACCATCGGGCAAAACCTCAAACACCATATTTGAGCATTCGACACATCGTCTTAGCCACTTGGCCAAGTCCACCTCATCCTCTCATAGAGTTCCCCACCGAAGCTCTCTTCCCTCGGCTTACATCCCTCGGATGCATCAAGCACACGACTTCGCAATGTCATCCTTCGTGTCTCTTGCCTTCTAAGTCTGCTTCTCTTGGGCCTCACTCCATTCGCTCCCCGTCTGACGGTCCCTCGGATGCACCAAGCGTACGACTTCGCAATGTCATCCTTCATCGACTCAAGAACCCTGAGCCTACGAGACTAGTGACCTTGCCAAGTCCTTAAGACTTCCCATTGCTAAGGCTATACACTTGGACTTACTAACACCAAGCCCCATGCTTGGACTTTTCCCAACACCAAGCTCCATGCTTGAATTTTACTAACACCAAGCCCTATGCTTGGATTTTCCATGCCAAGGCTACACACTTGGACTTTCCACACATGGTCAACCCCAAGTCAATCATGTAGTCAACTCACCGTCAAATATCAAAACATCACTTGAGTTAAACTCGAGTCTGATCAATCATGACCTGGGTCGATTGCACCAACAATCTCCTCATTTTTTATGTTTAAAAAAAAATCACATTGAGTTAGGTCACCTAACTCAAATCTCTCGACCAACTAACCCCAATTGATCTCAATTCTCACAATTCTCTCCCTTTTTGACATACATAAAAAAAGGCCTCTCCAAGGGTCCCAATATCTCATATCCAATGAGAACTCACACTCTCCCCCTTGGTCCAAAAATGCCTCCATCAATCCATGATGGATAACCTCCCCCTAAAGGCCTCCATCAATCATGAAAACTCATATGCATAATACTTATAATAATCAATATGGGTGAAAAATATTTTACCCACAAAATAGTGAAATTAATATAAAGTTTGAAAATGAGAAAAGCCCCTCTTTGTATCAACATCATCAATGGTGACTTCTATCAAAAGATAGATAGTACCAAGGTTTTTCAAAATTATTTTTAAATAGTTTTTAAGACCTTATATTGGATTATATTCTTTGGGCTCAATGTACATGGCTTAAACATAAGCTTTCCCAATGATCCATCACTAAAATCTAATGAGTTCTAAGTTCATTATAATGTACTAGGTAAGCACATGAACTTAACTCATTTCCTAGTATCTCACATATCTAAGATGTATGAAAAACACATACAAGTCAATTTGATGTGAGATGTGAATTTTTGTTCTTCTTAATCTATGGTCACATGCATTTATCTAGGCAACACTATTTGATTCCCTTATGCATGAGACTTCAAATCATGTCATGGTCCTTAACTCAATTTTAATTAATGTATGATTGATGATTATGGCATAAATGGTAACATAAATAGCATGTGCTAATAATCATGATGTCATGACATGTGATATATACTTAAGCATAACATGACATTTAGCTAATCCTAAGTATTATCATGACATTTTATATGATAAAAATGAGCATGATGTCATGACATGACATATGGCAGATAAATCATAGCAAATAAAATGTAAAGGTATATAATACCTAATTGTTAAACCCAATTTTCATTTCTTAGAATTAAATCCATTTTGTCATAATGCTACCCATTTCCCCAATGTGCCAAAAACCCAAAATTGCACACTCTGACCTCTAAACCTAAAGTGCAAATTTTGATCAATTTTCAACTTCTCAAAACACATTGGCACATCCTAAAGTGTTAACTCCACCATGGCTAGGTTAACTACCCATCCACTTAGGATTGACATACCCTAACTCATCTAGCATGAATCAATCACACTCCTAGGAACCCAATACTTATTGGATCTCCTTGGGTTAACTAGATATTCACTAGGGATAACTTCCCTAGATACCTTCCTAATGACCCTTTTTGGCTTTGAAGCCTTAGTCATTTGGGTCTTTCCTAGGTTAATCTTAGGGATTGCCTCCCTAGTAACCTTCTTAGTGGCTACCTTAGATTTTCTTGAATTTTTAGCCACTAGACACACACCATGGCTAATCTTAGGGATAACTTCCCTATTAACCTTGGTTTTCCTAGACCTAGAAATAGTTCCATAATTGAATGGAACATTATGATAAGTCTTCTTGGGGTTAGGTTTGTGACCCAAACCTTTCTTACCCCTAGACGGTTCTTGCCTTCTAGGACCTAGATTTTGACCGTTTGACCCCTTAAATGAATTTGTCATAATTGCTAGGGTCTTTTCAAGTTTCTCAAGCCTTGACCTCAAGACTTGATTTTCTAATTCTAGTCTTCCCAATTTTAATTTTTTATTCTTTCTTTGAGAATGACACTTCCTCTTAGGCATGTGCCTACCCTTCTTAGGGTTCATGCCTAAATTTTCTTTTATCCTCCTAATACTTTCCCTAGGTAGGATTTTTCTAGGATTATTAGTCCCAAATTTCTCCTTATTTCTAAAATTATAACTCTTAGCACCTAAATAGAATAACCTATTTTTAGCATGCTCTTTATGAACAATAGCAAGAGTATTAACATTATTCCTAGCATACTTTTGCCTATTAATTAAGGAAGGAATAAAATTAGAGGTTACCTTAGGGTTTGCCTTAGAGGCTCCCCCTACATGTGTAGCTCCTTCTTGACCCTTCTTTCTCCCCCTAGGGCATTGACTCCTATAATGCTCCTTTGGTTGCATTTGAAGCATATCACGTGCTCCTTGCTCTTTTTGGTGGGGACACCAGCATCCTTAGCTTTCAGCGCCGGTTGACTTTTCTTGACTTTCTTAGGACACTTGCTCTTGTAGTGTCCTTGTTCCCTACACTCAAAATACATGATATGATTTTTATTATTGATTGATGTGCTTGAGTTACCTAGGTCATTGGTGGTGGTCGGAGTTGATTCTTCATCTCTTCCGGAGGTTGAAACCATTTCTTGACCTTGCTCCAGCTCCGGTGGTCTAATATCCTCCCCTTCAATCCTAGAGGTGGAGACTTCTTCCAATTCCACGTCTTCTTCCTCCTCGGATGTTGACTCCTCTTCAACTTCCAAATCCCCACTTTCTTGTGAGGATGAGATAGCTTCTTCGGCCTCTTCTTCCAATTGAGCCGATGATAGTTCTTCATGGAGCTTGGTCAATTTCTCCCATAGCTTCTTGGCATCTTAAAATTCACCTAACCTAGACACAATATCGTTAGGCGATGAATTAATATCAATTGCATTACCTTATCATTTCTATCGAAGGCTTGGACTTGCTCTTTGGTCCATCTTTTCTTCTTGAGATATCCACCTTTTGAACCTCTTGGAAGCTCGAACCCCTTCACTAGAATCATCCAATCTTCAAAGTCCATCATGCCAAGTCCTCAAGACTTCCCATTGCCAAGGCTACACACTTGGACTTACCAACACCAAGCTCCATGCTTGGACTTTTCCCAACACCAAGCTCCATGCTTGGATTTTACCAACACCAAGCCCTATGCTTGGATTTTCCATGCCAAGGCTACACACTTGGACTTTCCACACATGGTCAACCCCAAGTCAATCATGTAGTCAACTCACTGTCAAACATCAAAACATCGCTCGAGCCAAACTCGAGTCCGGTCAATCGTGACCTGGGTCGATTGTACCAATAGAAAATCCTCCATTGATAAGGATATCAATGATAAAAATCAAGACATCACCCAAAAACTTCAAAATCTAACTTTAGGGGGTAATGATCAAGGGGGAGGAAGAGAAGATTCCGATAATGAAAGGAGAAAGGATAATCATGATCAAAATCAAGTTTATTCACCTCCTATAACATTAAGGATTCATCAAAATCATCTCCTAGACTAAGTTGTAAGAGAACTATCCCAAGGAGTAAGAACTAGGTCTTTCCATAGGGCTCCTATTAGCCAAGTAGCTCTCATCTCACAAATTGAACCTAAATCGATCAATGATGCATTACTTAATCCGGATTGGATTTTGGCAATGCAAGAAGAATTGACTCAATTTGAGAGAAGTCAAGTATGAGAGCTAGTCCCTAGACCCAATGATAGCACCATTGGTACCACAAGATGGGTTTTTAGGAATAAGTTAGATGATTAAGGGAACATAACTAGAAACAAGCCTAGATTAGTGGCCAGAGGATTCAATCAAGTTGAAGGACTTGACTATGATGAGACCTATGCACCGGTTGCTAGGTTAGAGTCAATAAGAATCCTATTAGGGACCGCTCATATGGGATATAAGTTTTATCAAATTGATGTGAATCGGCATTCTTAAATGGATTTATTAAGGAAAAAGTATATGTAGAACAACCTGCCGGGTATAAAAGTGTAGATTACCCAAATCACGTTTATAAGCTTAGAAAAGCTTTATATGGGTTAAAACAAGCTCTCCGGGCTTGGTATGAAAGCTTATCATCTTTCTTAATCTCTGAGGATTTTAGAAGGGGCCAAGTTGATCAAACTCTCTTTATTAAGTCAAAGGATATCTTTGTTGCCCAAGTATATGTTGATGATATTATTTTTGAGTAAAAAAATGATGATCTCTGATGTACGCAAACGTGACCTCAAATCTCACGACGGGAATCGTCGACAACTCGAAGCGCACACTCGCGCTCAATACTCGCAAGTGCACAGATGTCGTCAAGTAATAAAAAGATTATCGATCCCATAGGGATTGAGATTCGAGTACCGATTGTTCAATGGGTGTTATTGTTCAGAGTTTAATGTTAAGGGTTATGCTTATTTAGTTTGTTGGCGGTCCTAGCTCTAGTATGGTGTCACACAAAAGAAGAGAAGGGTAGCTACGAGTCTTTTAAGAGAATTCTAGGTTTTCAGTTTCGCTTGTGCATTGCAAAACACGCTATCAATTGGGTATTATCTAGACGTCTAACTATGGTCTTGTGGAAGGGACATCATACACTTCCCCGATGAGCCTTCGCATCTATCGAGAATTACCTTTGCCATACCAGGTCGACCCTTGGCTTTAAGATGGGATAGGTGGTACGAGGATGTTAAATCAATCCCTATGACGAGTCAGAACGTGTCCCGTTTCTGACTCTATCATACCCTTCTATCTACGGTTACCAAAGATGAGGCCAACCCCTAGGTTCCTCCATAATTCTCCTAAATCTTTGATGCGAGGGATGTCATCTCTCGTATCGGCTATGCATAGTAAATAGAAGACCAAAACCAACAGTTATCAATCTAAATAATCACCAATTGCAAATATAAAATCATGAACAAAAGTATATTTGAAATAACATATTCTACGCACATAAACTACTATAAAATCGCTGCCCCTGTATCTGGTGCTCTACGTATATGTCGACGAGGCACGATCGTAACTCTAAGAAGTTGTAGGTGGTTGTACTTGCATCCTGCTCAAGAGTAGAAGAAAAAAATGGTGGTGTAGGTGTAAGCTCTCATCGTGGACTAGGAGGGCTCAAAACGATTTTTGCTTCTTCCTAGCAAGTTCTTTCTAATCTTAAACTATTTGCAAAAACATAATGAACCATAAATCAAAGTCTAAATTATACACATGAATGCAGAAAGATTAAAAATATGCAAAATTAAACTTGGGTTGCCTCCCAAGAAGCGCTTTGTTTAAGATCTTTTAGCTCGACCACACTCCGTTATCTCAACTTGGCTCCGGAGATTCTATAAACCTCCATTCATCTGTCTCTGTTTTGTCTTCTGGTGGGTTGGGCTTTACTCTACTGAAAGTGTAGCCGTCTAAGAAGGGAGTTCTACACTCTGACAGGTTGAAGATGATGATCTCCCTGTCTACTTCCAAGGAGATCTTGTGTGCCTTTACGTCTATGAACGCTCCCGCAGTCGCCAGAAAGGGTCTTCTCAAGATGATGAGATTCTGGGGGTTTGGTCTTGTGTCGAGTATAATAAAATCTGTGGGTATGACAAAATTCTCAATCACCATAAGTACATGTTCTAGCATGCCAATGAGCTTCTTGATCGTGTCATCCGCCATGCGAATACCTATGCTCATTGGTTGTATACCGCCTAACCCCATCTCTAGGTAGAATGCATAGGGCATCATGCTAACTGATGACCCTAAATTGCACAACGCTTCATCGAAGCTCTCACCATAAATCGAGCAGGGTATAATAAATTCACCAGGGTCCTCAAGCTTGGGTGGGATTTTATCTTCAATTTCAGCCTGGATTGGCAAGGTCGGTATCATGGTCGCACATCTCTTGACGAATCTATTTTTCTGTACTACTCTCTCGCTGCACACTTTCTCTTCCTTGACCTGACTCGGCTTAGGTAATGATGAAGAGCTATCTATGGTCTGTGCTACGGTTTGGGCTATTTGGGTCACTTGTGTTTCCAACATCCTCGTGTGACTTGCAAGACCATCAACAGTGACCTTCAAATCCCTAAGTAACTCTTCTGATTTGTGATGTCGATGTCGAAATTTTTCATTGGCCTTCATTTGGGTAGCAATGAAGTCTTCCATCATCAGTTCTAGCCTAGACTTTTATGGTTGCTGCTACCCACTGCCTTGTTGTTGCCCATATACTTCGGATGGTTGGGAATTCCCCGAGTTATTCCGATATGAAAAATTCGAGTGGTTCCTCCATCCGAGATTGTAAGTGCTAGAGTATGGGTTATTGGGCCTTTGATGGTGGTCCCCAACCGCATCAACATGCTCAATCTGCTCTTCTAATTTGCCCTGCCCTCCATAATAGCCCTCTTAATATGCTGATGCTCTCTCTCCAAAAGTATTGGCCGCACATGCAGAATTAGGGGTTAGAGAGTCGAACCATCTGCTAAGTGCGTCCATCCTTCCCACTAGATGGTCGACGGAGTTGACAGCATATCGTTCCACTGTAGGATCTGGGTGACTATGCTCGGAAGCCCATTGATGGTGGTTCTGGGCCACCTCTTCAATCAGCTCCTCTACTTGCTTGATAGTCTTGTTCATTAGTACTCCTCCTACAGTGGAATCGAGGGACACTTTTGTAGCGTGATCCCATTATAGAAGATGTGGATCACCATCCACCTTTCCAGTCCATGATGGGAGAAATGGTAGAGTAGCCCCTTGTAGTGATCCCAGGCTTCGAATAAAGACTCCCCTTCCTTCTGATGGAAGCTTGTGATTAGATGACACATGTGAGCAGTCTTGCTTGGTGGAAAAATTTTATTCAAAAATTACTGTTCACACTGCTCCCATGTAGTAATACTTCCTGATGGTAAGGAGTGAAGTCATGTCTTATCCTTATCTCATAATGAGAAAGGGAATAGGCTCAGGCGGTTGCATCGGTAGATACTCCATTAATCTTCATTGTCGAGCAAATTTCCAAAAATGTCTCCAGGTTCCAGTTTGGGTCTTCAGTTGTAGCTTCCCCGAATTGACTTTGCTAGACTATGTGTATGGGCGCAGGTTTCAGCTCAAAGTTGTTAGCTGTAATGGACGGTCCAGCTATACTCGGCCTTAATCCTCTGGCACTAGGGGATGCGTAATCCCATAAAGGTCGGCTACCTATGTTCACCACGGATGCGTCTTGGTCCTCCATCCTCTTCTGTTCATCTCTCCTACGATAGTAGGTTCGTTCAATTTCTAGATCTATCGGAATCGGGCCTTCCGATCCTAAGCGTCTATGCATATGAAGAACTGAGCCACAAAATTAGGAGTCTACCTAATGCTTAGATAAACAGAAAATAACCTAAACTAATACTAAATCAAATGCAGAAAATTTAAACTAAAGGTTAATGCAATGTAATTACTGAAATAAATCTAAACTTACCCTAGATATTAAAAATCTAAAACTGAAGTAATAAAATAAAAGTGAAAAATAAAGTAAGTAAATAAATCTACCTTAAGTCCGATCCAATTATCCACCTCTTGATTCGATATCAAATCAATCAGTCTCCGACAACGATGCAAAAAACTTGATGCACACGAATGCGACCTCAAATCTCGTGATGGGAACCGTCGAGGAATCGAAGCGCGTGCTCATGCTCAACGCCCGCAAGTGCACGGATGTCGTCAAGTAATAAAAAAATTATCGATCCCACAATGATTGAGATTCGAGTACCGATTGTTCAGTGGACGTTATTATTCGGAGTTTAACATTAAGGGTTGTGCTTATGTTTGTCGGCGGTCCTAACTCTAGTACGGTGTCACACAGAAGAAGAGAAGGGTAGCTACGAGTCTTTTAAGGGAATTCTAGGATTTCGGTTTCGCTTGTGTGTCGCAGAACACGCTATCAATTGGCTATTATCTAGACGTCTAACTATGGTCTTGTGAAAGGGACATCATACACTTCCCCGATAAGCCTTCGTATCTATCTGGAACTACCTTTACCATACCAGGTCGACCTCTGGCTTTAGGACGGGATAGGCAGTACAAGGATACCAAATCAGTCCTTATGACAAGTCGGAACGTGTTCCATTTCTGACTATATCACACCCTTCTATCTACGGTCACCAAAGATTAAGCCAACCCCTAAGTTCTTCCTTAATTTTCCTAAATCTTTGTTATGAGGGTTGTCATCCCTCGTATCGACTACGCACAGTAAATAGAAGACCAAAACCAACAGTTATTGATCTAAACAATCACCAATTGCAAATATGAAATCACGAACATAAGTATATTTGAAATAACATGTTCTACGCACACAAACTACTCCCTAATCCTAAAATTGAAGTATCTACTCCATAAACGAAAGAGAAAAAACACAAGACATGATTGAATTCATCATTACAATGCAGAAGATGTATAGAAAATAAATTACAGTGCTCTTTTGTTCTTCTCTCCGACGTTAGAGCGCATAATTTGATCCTCGAGAGGCTTCCTTCCTCCCCATTGCGAGTTTCCAAAGCTTTTTAAAGCGTCGGAGTGTTGTCCCAGTCGTTGTGCCTCCCTCCTAGGGTTTGGGCGTAGCTTCCTTTATATAGACATCAGGCCGGATCTCCCCGAAACCTGAAAAATAACAGAATTGCATCAAAATTGCCCAACACTACATGACCTTGTGGATTCACATGGCCAGGCCGTGTGTGGCGCTGGAGTGCAAGCCATGTGGATTCACAGGGCCAGGGTGTGTGTCCTTCTGTTCTAGCTGCCAAATGCCTTCTTTTCGCTCCAAAAGTGCATCATTTTCCCCGTAGAATGTTGTCCTGCACACAAGAGTACAAAGAGCATATCTCTGAACCAAAAAATAGGAAATGTATGCAAAATAAAGTGAAATATGCAAGAATCAAATATAAAATGCCACGATATGTGAGCGAAAATTACTTCTAAAACACTATATGTTTTGCTCACATCAATCTCCTCCAAGATTTTATTAAAAAAATATAGAAAATGAGTTTGAAATGAGTCTAGTTGGGGAGTTAAATTTCTTCTTAGGTCTATAAGTTAAACAAACCAATGAAGGAATCCATATATACCAAACCAAATATGTCAAAGAAATGATCAAGAAATTTGGTTTGGAAAATGCTGAGGTAATAACCACTCCTATGACAACTAACTCTAAGATAGACAATGATCTTGAAGGTAAATCAATTGACTTAAAACTTTATAGGAGTATGATTGATAATCTACTATACCTAACCACTAGTAGACCCGATATTTTATTTAATGTAAGTATGTGTGCAAGATACCAATCTTGTGTCAAAGAGTCTTACTTAGTGGTCATTAAAATAATCTTAAGATATATTAAAAGCACACTAAGTGTAGAACTTTGGTACCCTATGACTAGGTCTTTTGACTCAGTTGGATACACCAATTCTGATTATGCAGGTTACAAATTGGATCAGAAGAGTACTAGTGGTGGGTGCCAATTTCTTGGATCCTCCCTAGTTAGTTGGAGTAGTAGGAAGCAACCTTGTGTTGTTTTATCCACCATCGAGGCTGAGTATATAGCCATGGGTGGATGTGTAGCTCAACTACTATAGATGAGACATACTCTAGAAGATTATGAGCTATACTACTCCAAAGTTAAGGTCTATTGTGATAATGTGAGTATCATTAATTTAACTAAAAATCTGGTACATCACTCTAGAACCAAACACATTAAAGTGAAGCATCACTTCATTAGAGATCATATGACAAAGGGGGGCATTAAACTTAATTACATTGATTCTAAGTCCAACCTTGCTGACATTTTCACCAAGGCTCTCCCTGAAGTGGATTTTTCATCACTTAGGAGAAAACTTGGTATGTGCTTTGTAGAGTAGCGATATAGGTTTGCATGACTCTATAGAAAATCTAGGACTATATCTCAAAGCATC
The DNA here is from genome assembly GCA_025175895.1 of Wurfbainia villosa. Classification (NCBI taxonomy): domain Eukaryota; kingdom Viridiplantae; phylum Streptophyta; class Magnoliopsida; order Zingiberales; family Zingiberaceae; genus Wurfbainia; species Wurfbainia villosa. The sequence continues at coordinate 135,640,305 of CM045986.1, read as the reverse complement.
TCACAAAACACCTAAGAATCTATGATTTTTGTATTGATCCACTTAGACATCATGTGAGATGTTAGAAAGATGCACTTGGTTCATCATGTTTATTATGATGCATTACTATGAACCAAAGTGTCATCTAAAGACATTGATCCTTAATTAGACCAATCATTGGGAAGACTTGTGTACAATTGATATGCACATAGCTCTAAGAACATGATTGAAAATATCAAACAAAATATATTTTAAACTATATTTATCATATTTTTGAAAAATAATTTTCAATTGGTAGGCAAAAGTGGTACAAAGTTTTGAAAAACCTTAATTAAAGCTTTTGCTAGTTTTCAATTTTGTGTCAATTTCAAAATATGGAAAAGATATATATTTTTAAATTATTTTTCTTTGATAGAAAATGACTTTATAAATGTGTCCACAAAATTTCGTAAATTTTTTTACATTTATTGAATTAGTTATGCATTTCTGAAGTTGGGCTAAAAACTTGAACTTGGCATTTCAAGGTTGGCAATTGACTGCTTCAGTGTCCAGTCGACTGCTGCACTGATTGTTTCAAAAATCAGCCTTGTTTACTTGCTTAGAGTTCAATCCTAGGTGTCTTAACTCCATGATATGATTAGTGTAACGGTAATATGATAATTTTTATGGAGGAATAGGACTAAATTGATGCAAGGGTTAAGGGGGAGCATTTTATGAAACTTATCTATTTCCATAACCTAAAATGCTCAACTTTTATTATTGGTACAAAGTTAGAACCTACTCTCATTTATGATTTTCTACCTTGCTCAACATATCATAAATCATGTCTTGAATGAAGGGGGAGTTTTATATCTATTTCATACCTAAGTTCAAGGCATAACCAATTTTACTCATCAATGAACTTATTTTCTATGTCCCTTTCTCTTTTTGATGTGTGTCAAATGGGGAGAAATGAGAATTTAAGTTAGAATTTCATATTGGGATATATGTTGCTTTTATTTATTGCATGTTCAAGACCTCAACCCTTGACTTGCAAAATTAAACTTGAAGAATTAATAATGAGTAAGGGTTGAAAGCTAGACCCAAACCGTTGGGGTTATCGTGACAGGTTCCCATTGCGAACAAGTTCGGCTATGCATGGATGTCACGAAAGTAATTGAAACTTCTCGAGGACTTCTTAAACTTATCCTAGAACGTAAGGGATTTATCTAATTTTGGTTTAGCAAGTAATTGGTGTTAGTCTAGAATTTGATTTGCTGGAGTTCTCTTGACTGGTTCCCATTGTGATTAAGATCATCTATGCACAAACACCATGAAAGTAGGAATTGAGGTAGATAAACACATTGATTAGATCTCGAAAGGGACTATCAATAATTGTAGATAAGTTTCCTTTAGAAACATATTTTGATATAAAAGAGAACTGTTGAGATGATAGACACAGTAGTGAAACTGAACCCCTAAGATTGCTTCTTAACTAACTTGACATCCTTTTTCCTCTTCCAAATGCTTTAATGTCTCAACCAACTAATTAGGTCTAGACAATCTATATTTTCCTAGTAAATGAGTACTCAATTTACTAGTTCCTATGAGGTCGATATTTTATTACTTGATGATAATTGTGCACTTGAGGGTGTGCGCATATCAAGTCTTTGGCATCGTAGTTGAGGGCTCAGTTTGTGCATCATCATTGTCCCACTAAATCTTCCTGCCAATTGTCCAGTCCTCTTTACCCAGTTGGACTTTCTATCTGGTGTCTAGTTTTCTTAATCCAGACATAGGAGCTCCCACTTCCTTGGTTCGAGGCTCATGTCTCGACTTGGACCATTGGCACTGATACCATTTGTTTGTTTTGATGAAATTCATATATTTTGATCTACAATGATATGATATTATCCACTTTGGGTCTAAACCCTAATGGATTTATTTTTGGATTTTATCAAAAAGGTTTTATACCGATGGAGATACTTTTTTCATCTTATAAGTCTATGATCTTTTTCATGTCTTACCAATGTGAAACTTTGATTATACTCCTAACAATTCCAACACAAGCTACCCACTAATTGGCGATATAAAGATGGATAAGAAAGTAGCTCTCCTTCATCCATATGACACTTAACATTCACCTCTAGAGGAGTATCAACAAATGAAGTCTTAAAGTCCAACCAAAGTAACCAAATCTTCAATATATTTATGTTGGTGTAGAAATATACCAATAGAGTTAGAATGAACTTCCAACCCCAATAAATATGTAATATTCCCAAGATCCATCATATGAAATGATGCTCAAAAGTGTTGTTGAAGTTGAGTAATCAATAAAGAATTTGTTTCAGTTATAACTATGTCATCAACATAGACCATAAGGAGAACAATTAGAAGTTTTACAAATAAATAAAGAAGAATTATATTGACTTTGCACAAAGTCAAACTACAACAAGGTAGAATGAAACTTCTCAAACCAAGCACGAGAAGCTTGTTTTAAGTCATATAACGAACGCTTTAACTTACACACTTCTGAAGTAGGAGAGGAGAACAAACCATAAGAAGGTTGTTGGGACCTTGAAGTGTGATAGAGGAGGGGTGTGAATAGTGTTGATTTGATCTTCTTTGATCTCGCTTTATCTCAATCGCGTCATGCTTGTCTACAAGTAGTTGGTGTGCAATGGAAACAAATATAAACATAAATAATAACTCACAAGCACAAGACCAAAATTTTACATGGTTTGGAAATCTAGATCCTACTCCATGGCCGAGCTCTAGCGATACATCACTACTAAAACTTTCCCCTTCTTGGAATTACACTGGAGGTGGAGAAACCTCATACAATAACTTGGAGCTTACAAGAAAAGCAACAACCAAATACAAATACAAATGAAATGAAAGCTAGACCTAAGCCTTCAAGCTTCTTCCATCAACCTCATGCTTTTAGGTTGAGTCCACGACTCCTCACCCTTTACACTAGCCTTCAAGTGTTTCATTCGACTTTGTCATGCCATCGAATACTCTTAGCCTAGACCTAAGACTTCAAGCTTCTTCCATCAGTCTCATGCCCTTAGGTTGAGTTCACGACTCCTCACTCTTTGCATTAGCCTTCAAGTGCTTCCTTTGGCTTTATCATGCTAACATATCTTCCTTTGCCAAGAGGTTGCACCTCCAAGACTTCCATTGCCAAGTCTCCATATTTAGACTTTCCCTCTGCCAAGTCTCCATAACTTGGACTTCCCTCGCCAAGTATTCATACTTGGACTTTCTTTGTCAAATCTCCATACTTGAACTTTTCCTTGTTAAGTCTTCATACTTGGACTTTCCCTTGTCAAGTCTCTTTACTTGGATTTTTCCTTGCCAAGTATCATACTTGGACTTTCCTTTTCAAGTACTACACTTAGACTTTCCCTGTCAAGTCTCTAGTCAACCTTGACCTACTTGACTTCTCGATCAACAACTCCATATGATTATGGATATTGTCAAACATCAAAACTCTACTCGAGTCTCACTCGAGCTTGATCAACCTTGCCCTAAGGTTGATTGCACTAACAATCTCCTCAATAATCTCCCCCTTTTTTATGTTTGAAAATACCTTTAAGTTAGACTATCCCATAAGCTCAACTTGTCTCTTTTTATGCTAAAGCATAATGAAGGTTTACTAACTTAAACCCTTCATTCTCGCCCTTTGGCACACATCATAAAGTCTCCCAAAGACTTCCATATCTCATTTTTCAATGAGAACCTTCATTCTTCCCTTTTTCAATCCGTCATCTTCCTTAGTGATAAAACCCTTATCACTCAAAAAAAGACACCTTTTCATTTCCCCTTTTTCCAAAATTCATCCATCATACCTTGATAGATAATCTCTACCTAAAGACTTGCTCCCTCTTGATCATTGCACCAACAATGTCCTTGAAGAATTCCTAAGCCTATAGGAAATCTAAACAATCAAAAATTAGGATAAAAGTTCAAACTTGAACTTTCACATCTCTCAAAATTCAATTATCACCCTAATTAATTCTCTTAATCATTTTCAATGAAAATCTCACCTTTTCAATGCTTGTCTAAGCATATCATAGGGTTAGAAGACGATAACTAACCTAGGGTTGAAGTTTAATGGCTAATCTGAACTTAATCAACCAAAAATAAGATTAATAGTCGACTAATATCAGTAATCAGTCAACTGAACCCAGTAGTAGTCGACTGTTCCATGAAGAATCAACTCATTTCTGAATTTTCAGAAAACTAGTTTTTCAGTTGAAATTCAAAAATACATAAGTAATTCTATAATTTTAAAAAAATCTTGAAATTTCATACACGCATTACTTATGATAAATACTATGGGAGAAAAATAATTTTATATGATAATACTCATTATTTTCCAAGAATGATACAAAGTTCAAAACCATTGAAACCTTCAATGTTTTACCTAACTTGTATTAATATTCTCAATGGTGGTTTTTATCAACAAATAGGCTTCAAAAAGGTTTTTCAAAATGTTTTAAAATTATTTTCAAAATCTATTTTCAATCATGATCAATGGGGTAAGTATACATAACTTGTATATTAGCTTTCCTCATGATTCATTCATGTCATATTATGAGTTTGGGTTCATTTTGATGCATTATATAAACACCTTGAACTTAACACATTTTTCTACCATCTCACATGTGTCTAGAGTATTTCAATACACACACATGTTATCCTATAATCCTTGTGAGATGTAAGTTGGTTCTTCCTTAAACTAAGGGATCATGCATTGTTATCTAGCCATATCCAATTTAAACTCTTTACCTAGGATGTCAATTAATATCATTTGTCCTTAATTTCAAATTGATAAATTTAATGCATGAATTATCATCATGGCATAAATGATTGGATAATTTAAAAGCATTGTCAATGATACATGATGTTATGACATGATAAATATAATCTAAGTATTAACATGATATTTTAAATACTCATGTGATACATGAAGTCATGACATGGAGTATGATAAATAAAGCATGACAAATTTTATAATATAAAGGTATAGAGATACATATGCCTTAAATCTATCTGTCATTATCTAAGATTATGTCAAATACCAAATTTGACATAATAACAAATCAACTCTCTCGAGTGTGACAAAACTCCAACTTGGCACACTATTGACTCTAACATAATTGTACCAATCATGATCAACTTTTAACCTTTCATTATTCCTATTGACACATCCTAAATGTTTTAGGATCATGTTTCAAATTTATTTTCAAAGTATCACTATGCCTCGAAAATGCTCCAAAGTGTCAACTTCACTATGGTTAGGTTAACTACCTTTCCATTTAAAGTTGACACACTCTATACTCATCTAGTGTTAATGAATCACACTCCTAGGAACCCAATACCTATTGGAGCTCCTTGGGTTTTCTATGTAGTCACTAGGGATAACCTCCGTTGTTACCTTTTTAATGACTCTTCTAGGCTTCTTGGAAGTCTTAGTCATTGAGGTTTCCTCAAGGTTAATTTTAGGGATACCTTCCCTTGTAACTTTCTCAGTGACTTTTCTAGGTTTTTTGGAAGCCTCAGTCACTTGACTCTTGTCAAGGTCAACTCTAGGGATAACTTAATTCCCTTGTAACTTTGATATTCCTAGATCTAGGATTAGTTCCATAGTTAAATGGAACATTATGGTATGATGCCATCATTTCCTTGGACTTAGGCTTGTACCATAAACTTTTCTTGTCCTTAGGTAGATCTTTTCTACTAAATCCTAAATTTTGTCCACTAGACCCTTTAATCATATTTTTCATCCTTTTAAGGGGCCTTTCCAATTTATCAAGTTTTGACTTCAAAACTTGATTTTTCTACCTCTAATACCTCAATTTTTTATTTTTCATTATATTTTTGGACATTCTTCTTCTTCCTAGGCATATGTCTAGTTTTCTTAGGAGTATTGCCTAGATTATTCTCTACCTTGCTATCCTTATATAAGCTTGGTCTACCTCTAAGAGTTCTAGTATTTTCCTTAGGTAGAATAGTTTTTGAAGTAATTGGTCTAGAATTATCCTTAGACTATAATATCATGATGTTGAGCACTTAAACAATAGAACTTATTACTAGCATACTTTTTATCATAATAAATTGAAGGTACATTAATATGAAATGATAACTTGGGCTTTGCCTTAGGAGCTCCCCCTACACTTGAGATTCCTATTTTGTTCTTCTTTAGGCACTTCTTCCTTGGACATTAGCTCCGATAGTGTCCTTTCTCATTGTATGAGAAGCACACTATATCCTCCTTTTCTTTTCGCATTAGGGTTCCGGCCTTCTTTGGCTTCTTCTTTTCCTTAGGTGCCTCTTGAATCTTCTTCTTGATTCTTTTTGGACACTTGCTCTTGTAGTGTTCTTTTTCCTTACACTCAAAACATATAATATGATTTTTATTTTTAAGACTTGCATTTGAGTTAACTTCAATGGTAAGGGAGTCTTGAGCCTATTCTTCATTGGCTCCGAATGTAGAAGGCTCCTCCTCTTGCTCCGGCATCGAAGACCTATCCTCTCCCTCAATAATAAATGTGGAGGCTTCTTCTACTTCGAATGTTGATAACCTCTCAACTTCCGAATCCTCAAACTCTTGGGATGGTGATGAGCTTTCTTCTTCTTGGGGCTTGCCATCATCTTTACTTTGGGTTTGGACCGGTGAGGGTTTTTCATGGAGCTTGGCAAGTTTGCCCACAAATCCTTAGCATCTTGATATTTATCTATCTTACACAATAGATCATTAGGAATCAAATCAACAAAGAATTTTGTTACCTTCTCATTTGTTTTGGATTTTTCAATATGCTCCTTTTAAGAATTTTTCCCTTCTTGTCCATAAGAGTTTCAAATTCATCCATCAAGATGAACCAATCTTCTATGTCCATTTGAAGGAATGTCTCTATTCTTGTTGTCCATTGACCAAATCCTCCTAATCCATAAAATCCATAGGGAGATGGTACTCAGATGTCGTATCCTAGTCCATCAGTGAACTCCATCGCTCTCAATGCTTCCAATGGACCTTCTACTCCTCTAGCTCGTGCTCCCTCGGCTATTAGTCCGTTGATATACCAATTGTTGGGACTTGAAGTGTTCTAGAGGGGGGTGAATAGTGTCGATTCGATCTTCTTCGATCTCGTTTGATCTCAATTGCATCGTGCTTGTCTACAAGTCATTAGTGCACAACTGAAGCAAATATAAACATAATAACAACTCACAAGTACAAGATCGGGATTTTACACAGTTCGAAACCCTAGTTCCTACTTCATGGCCGAGCTCTAGCGATGCACCACCACTAAAACTTTCTCCTTCTCAGAATCACACTGGAGGTGGAGAAACCTCTTACAATAACCTAGAGCTTACAATAAAAGCAACAACCAAATAAAAATATAAATGAAATGAAAGAAACAACAACACTTTACACAAGTGAGCTTCCTTGATCTTTGAGTTTTGTTGCTTTAGAAGGCTTAGGAAGATCTGGAATGTAGCAACAACTCCTCTTCTAAGTCACCAAGAATCGAGTGCTCTAAATGTCCATGAATCTTCCTTTTATAAGCTTCTTCTTGGGCTAATTTCCATCGATCAGTCGATCGGTCACTAGATCATAGTCTCATAACGACTTAATCCAAGTTGGATTTCAGCCGATTAGTCGACTGCTAATAGCCATCAATCGACTGTCATAAGCTAGCAGTCGACTACCATAAGCCATCAATCGACTCAAAAATATTATGTGCTCCTGTCCATTGAAGTCAAATAATTGTCTCATCATAGCAATCGACTGCTCCATCACATCACTATTTCCTAAGTCGTCTCAAAGCCCGAGTTCGAGTCCCATCTACTCGCGGCTAGTCGACTACCTGAGCACAGAGTCTCCCGAGTACTCAAGTCGACTACTCAACCAGTCAATTGATCCATACCACCAGTCGACTGTCAAACAATTTGTGTGATTGTTTTATCCCCCCAGTTAACTAGACCAAGTCTTAATCGACTGATACACCTCAAAACTAAGGTTTAACCCCAAGTATGATCCTATCATACTTGACACTTACCCTTAGCATAGATCTAAGTCTTCAAGCTTCTTTCATCAGCCTCATGTCTTTAGGTTGAGTCTACGACTCCTCACTCTTTGTGTTAGCCTTCAAGTGCTTCTTTCGATTTTGTCATGTCATCGGGTACCCTTAGCCTAGATCTAACTTTTCAAGCATCTTTCATCAGCTTCATGCCCTTAGGTTGAGTCAATGACTCCTCATCTTTTGCACTAGCCTTCAAGTGTTTCCTTCGACTTTGTCATGCTAACGGTTCTTCCTTTGCAAGAGGTCGTGCCTCCGGAACTTCCATTACCAAGTCTCCATACTTGGACTTTTCCTTGCCAAGTCTCTATATTTGGACTTTTCCTTGCCAAGTCTCGTTACTTGGACTTTTCCTTGTCAAGTACCATACTTGAACTTTCCTTTCCAAGTACTATACTTGAACTTTCCCTGTCAAGTCTCTAGTCAACATTGACCTACTTGACTTATTGATCAACAACTTCAAATGACTATAGATATTGTCAAATATCAAAACTCTACTCGAGTCTCACTCGAGCTTGGTCAACCTTGACCTAAGATTGATTGAACCAATAATCTCCTTAACAAAAGTATCATATAGATAGTTTCTTTGAGATCACCTTGAAGAAAAACATTTTTCTCATTCATTTGATAAAGTGACCATCCTTGAAAAGCAACAATTGCAAAGATTATTCATATAGTAGTCACTTTAGTCATAAGAGCATATGTCTCCTCATAATTAACTTTGTACTCTTGTTGATTACCTAGAGCAACCTACCTCGCCTTATAACATTCTAGAGTTCTATCAAAATGAAATTTAATTGAGTACACCCACTTAACACCTAATAAGCTTAACATTGGGTGGACATGGAATAATACCCCATGTATGATTATCTTATAGAGCTTCAAGTTCTTCTTGCATTGCTTGTTATCAACACTCATGCTTAACCTCTTGTGAGTAAAAAGAGGGAATCGAAATAGAGGATAAAGCACTAAATGATATATGATACGAGTCATACCAATTAGGGCAAGAAATTATGATTGAGCATCTCACAATGAGTGGAACAGGATCAGATGACAAATCTAGTTCAAGAAGGAGCAGTGGAGAAGGAGGTCGTTGATTCACATACTCTAGCTTGGCTTGATCAAGATGTTGGAGTATTGGAAATACAATCAAAGTCTCACATTGGTAAGACATGGAAAAGATCATATGCTTATAAGATGAAAAGATATCTCCATTGATATAAGGCTTTTTGAATATAGCTCAAAAATAAAACCATGAGGGCTTAGGCCCAAAGTGGACAATATCATGTCATTATGGAGATATATGAATCTTATAGGCACTAACAATTGATATTAGAGTCATGGTCCATGTCAAGTCATGCACCTCGAACAAAGGAAGTGAGACTCTCATGTCCAGATCAAGAGAACTAGACATCAAGCAGGAAGTCCGGTTGGGTTAGGAGGATCGGACAACTAGCAATAAGTCCAGTTGGGTTAGAAGGATCAGACAATTAGCAGGAAGTTCAGCTGGGTCAAGAGGACCAGACAGTTGATAGGAAAACCTGGTGGGTTGAGAATTAGTTATCAAGCTGAGGGAGTCCTTTGAGGATGGATAAACTTGAGGGAGTGCAATGTGGCCCTTTATTTGAGGGGGAGAGGGGGTATTGTTAAGAGTATTAAGAATACAATCAAAGTCCTACATAGGTAAGACATGGAAAAGATCATATGCTTATAAAATAAAAAGATATCTCCATTGATATGAAACTGTTTGGGTATAATCTAGAAATAAAACCATAAGGGCTTAGGCCCAAAGTGGATAATATTATGTCATTGTGGAGATATATGAATTTTATAGGCACTAACACAAGAGAAAAGGATAAGTCATCAAAACTTGGAAGAACAAAAATATCAAGAGATGATCGATCACAAGTTAGAAAGAAATATTGATTTTCAAATAAAACAACATTATGAGAAATATGAAACATCCTAGTAGAAGGATCATAGCAAACAAAGCCCTTGTGGTGAGCAGCAAGAGTGTTGTGAGAAAATACCTTTATCATTTAAAAATTTATGAAATTCGATATACGTGTATTCTCCCCCATAATCAGATCAGTCAAGAGCGTTGTGAGAGAATATTGGTAAAGAAGTGCGAGAACATCGAGGGTGTGCAGTCAAGAGCGTTGTGAGGGAATTCTTTTGCATTTAAAAATTTATAAAATTCGGTAGACACGTATTCTCCTCCATAATCAAATCGAAGTACTTCAATAACAATAGAAATTGAGTTTTAACATATGCAACAAAAGTTTTGAAAATTGAAAATGCCTCTTATTTATAACAAAGAAAATAAATCCAAGTAAATCGATTATAGTCATTAATAAATGTCACAAAATATTTATAATGTACCTGAGATATAACGGGTGTAAAATCCCCATACATTATATGAATAATATCAAAACATTTAGTTGCATGATTACCAATAAGAGAAAAAGGAAGAATTTTACTTTTTCCAAAATTGCAAGTCAAACAAACAAAGGAAGGACTCGAAAATTGATTTTTATTGTCCAATAAACTATAGTTCAATAGATGAGATAATATGACCGAATTTAGGTACCCTAAGCATTTATGTCATATCTCACTTTTATTCTTAAAATATAAAAGGAAAAAAAAACTTGACTAGGAATATATAAAGGAAATAAATGTCCAACTTTAGACCCCTTCACGATCATCATCCCTGAGACTTGACCTTGCATATGACAACTATCACGAGAAAAATGCACATCATAGTTATTTCCAACTAATTGACCAACTAAAATAAGATTATTAGAAAGGTCAAGCAAAACAAAAGCATTATTCAAAATTAAAGTAATATCACCAACAATAATAATGGGCAAATTATTTCCATTAGCAACTTTAATATATTCTGAACCATGACACAGGCGAATATTTTTCAAAAAATTAGGTGAACAACCATGTGATTTGATGTCGCATAATCAACAAGCCAAAACTTAAATAAGGGATTACCATTATCTTGAAACCCCAAAGCTGAAAGCACCAAAATTATCATTTATTGCACCATTTCAGGAGGACGAATAGTAGTTTAAGCATTTTAATTGACCGTTGACACTATCGAGGAACTAGTTTGAGTTAGTTTAGTAGAAGAGTTACCAATATTTGCTTGAAAAGTTAGTTTGGTGATTATGAGAATGAATTGAACACTCTTTGATGATGTACCCTAACTTTTTGCAATAATGACAAAATATTTTAGTGCAATTCTCAACAATATGCCCATTATTCCTATAGCTAAAGCATTGAACCCTACTAATTAATATCTCTTCCCTCGCCTTTTTTTATTAGCACTAGATATCCATGCATTCAGCCTGACTAATCCTGGGAGTGATCAGTCTAACCCCATGAATCTCTTTCGGGTAGCTCATATTCTCCTAAACAAAGTCTCCACCGACCACCAAGTAAGTCCAGAAGTGCTCGCAGTTCAACGGTCTAGTCCAGTTTCCACAGTCACGCCATCCTATAAGACTGTCCAACGTCAAAATCGTACTCTATTTGCAAAGACAAACTCTTACGACCAAGGCCACCCTCACAAATTTTCTGAACTTCACCGCCGAATATGTCTCAAATAGAGCATCGAACTATGGTTTCTTGTGGGATATCTTTTCGCCTTACCACTGCACCGTGCTTCGGGGGCTCTTCTCTCGTCTTTTTCTTGAGCCAAATATGTCATGTGATTTGTAGTCATTTTCTTTTGTTCAATAACAATTTGTGTAAGAGGGCATTGCTCTTCACGGAGCAATTCACTAAAGCATACATCCAAGGTAGGAGGTGGGTGACGATTCATCAAATAAGAATGAGCACTTTCAAAATATGATCAAAGCTTCATCAAAAATTAATCATGCTTGCTAATCTTATGTACAACTAATATATTCACTATATAATCTTTAGATACATTGGTACAAATTATATCAAAAAAGTCAGCTCAAATTTTGAAAATTAGAATAATACTCCTGCATATATAGATTTTCTTATGTATAATTTGCAATCTCACATTCTAAATAAAATCTTCTAGCTGAATTTGTTTGATTGTAATTTTTTTTTTAATATTCCGCATTATTTGAGCAGTTTTATAAGGTCATAAGTTAAGAGTAATCTGAGAGACGCATGATCTAATAATCCAAGATAGAGTTGTAAAATGGATCAACTCATGGCAAGACGGGTCAATTCATTGCAAATCTAACATTTAACGGGGAGAGACGGGCTGACCTGTCATCTTGGCGGGTTAAGAAATCTTCAACCCAACCTAATCCAAGGCGGATTGCAGATTAGGTGAGTCAACCTGGCCAAAAAAATAAAATTAAAATCCAAAATTATTGAGGTGTTGAAGGCTTAGGTGATAACCGACAAAGAGGATAAAATACTATGATAAAAAAATATGCATTTGAAATAATTAAAATCTTGTAATTGAGACCCAATTATTGATCGACAATGTTATATATCAATATTTTTTATTCTTCCAACACTCTAAAATATTCAAATCTTGATAATATACAAATTTAAATTTTGGCTTCTCCAAGATTTAATTGAGATTTTTCGGCATTTGTAATTAGTTGACTCTGATATATCATCATTTTCTATATTAATTGAAATTGATATAGTAGTGATAAAATAATTATAAATTAATTAGAGTATACCCAAAAAAAATTAGAATATTTAAATCAAATATTTTTTTATTATTTTCTTTAACTTCTCCTACACTTTATGCTGAGTTGTATGTATGATAGAAGAAGATTGTGATTATGAACTTATTAGTATTAGAATATTGATAATAAAAATTTAAATAATTTTTTTTCACAATGTAAGTTTTATCTTCTTTTGATATTTCTCAACCCGCGGGCCAATTCAAATCCATCTCGGGCCAACTCGTCTAACTCGCAACCCATGCGGGTTGATTCGTTTAGGCCTGCCAAAATGACGGGATGATAAAATTTAAACTCAACCCACTTAAATTACTTAGCAGGATGGGTCAATCCGACGGATCTAACCCAACTTGACAGCTCTAATCCAAGACATCACCCTAGCATCTTTAATCTTCCATTGGACTAACTGAGTATGAGTAACATCATATGCAGAACTTGGATCAATGCCATCAATATGTCCCAATAATTCTTTTCCAGTAATATATAATCAAAATTGAAATTGCCATGTTGAATAATTTTTTCTCGTAAATTTAACATAAAATTCATAATGATACCAACCATCTTAGCAATCAAGAAAAAAACACAAATAGAGAAACAAGCAATCCGAGGTGGCTCGAGAAAAAAAAAATTAACTCCAATAGTGAGCTTTCTCTTGACTAAGCTTGTAATTTGCAGTGACCTGAAACTCGAAAAGAACAATAAAAATAAATAAATAAATAAATAAAACTCTTGAGATGAGGGCTCTAATATCATGATACCTTTTCTTATTTGAATGATTGTTCTTTTTGTTTCATATTTCATTGAATAAGTATATATATGAATATATAGTAATTAAAGACTAATTTATAGTGATTTTAATATTGATTCGTATCTATTTACAACCATATGGATTAAAATGCATCAATTATGACTAATTTTTTACTATTTATAGCCTTACACACTAACTCGGGAAATACAAAATAAATAAGAAATATTTACTACATATGATTATTTTATAGAAGACTTTGTAATACTTATATTTTATCTATATTTCTCCATACAAACAAGTAATTTTCTCAAAGTATTTAGTAAAATTAGATGATTTTAAATGTAAAGTTCTCCGAATCTTAAAAGTTTCAATATTTTTCTAGACGTTGGCTATCAAAAGTTTTTCTATTTCCTCATCAATAAATTAAATATTGTTGGAATCCACATTCGGAATAATTATTTCCTTATCCTTTCAATAACAAAATGAACTTGTTTCTCTTACAATCGAAATTAAAAGTGATTGAGATTTCGAAATTCAAAATATGAAAATAATAAAATAAACATTCTATATATAAATAATCTTTGCCGTTCAAAAACAATAATATAATATTTACCATTGGAAATAGTAGTTCCAACAGTCTAAACCGGTTTCGACCATTAGAACTAATGTTTTTGACCGGTGGAACAACTAAAAAGAAAAAAGAAAAGATTAATTAATGATTTGAACAGCTAGTTCACGATTTTTTGGGCCTTTAAACTATAATTAACCCATCAAGTGACACATCAATTAAAATTTCAACTTGTATAACTGGGTCAACAAATAATTAACTCATTGACTCGGGTTCGATTTCGACCTGAGTAGGTTACCCTGTTGATCTAGTTACAGATCCAGGTCGGATTTGATTTGAACCCTACTCAAGGTTAGGTTTAAATCGGAATATGTTGGTGCTACTTAACTTGTATAAAATATGTCATAAGAAATTTAAAAATCCAATGATGAAGATCATTGTTGGAGAAAAAATACATGGTAAGAAAACTGTTTGACTTTAGAGCCTATTTCCATGGGCAAAGAGGAGGTAAGGGCAATGGTAATCTTGAGTTCTATTCCACTACAGTATCCACAAGTACTCACCCTCATTCGATAAGAGGCCACTAATATGATGTTTCTATATTTTTAAAAGAACATTTCAATCGACTTTCTAGATAACCATTGAGCGCCCAATGACTAAAAAGCTCATTTTAATAGATTTAAGACATTTGAAATAGAACTGCTAATCTCTTGAGTTTTCATAAGTCAATTCATCAGAGCCAGTGTAGTGTTATGAGCTTCACTCAAAAAGTTCTGTTTAGTTGATCACAATATCCATTGTCATCTATACTTGTTTACTTTCCTTTTTCTTGCTTTCATCAATATGATCCTCATCCATTGTGCAATCTCCCTCTCTTCTCAATGCCTTTTTGCATTAGTGAGATAAAGTAGAGTTGTCTCTTGTATGGACAACAACACTTAAAATTTGGAATTCAGGTTGGCAGTTATCTTCTTTTTATTTGATAGTTTCGATCGACTATTCATCATCATCAATTAATTGATGCTCAAATAGTCAAATTTTCATCAACTGTCAAACCTTCTATATGTTGTTACAATGTTGTCTATCCACTACTCCTCTTCATCAGTCGACTGATAACAATTAATCGAATTGTATAGTTGAGCTCTAAATTCTTTATTCGCTCCAGTAATAATATCAATCGATTGTTACTTTACAACAGTCGATTGATCATGTCTAAAACTCTCGTAAAACTTCTCAAACTTTTAATCTAATTTATAATTCATCAATCAATACTCCTATATTAGCATTTTCAAGATTGAAACAACTTCTTGTGTTTAACATTTGGTCATCATTGATCTGCCAAAACTACATTCATTAGTATCCGATCAATCTTGATCTACCAGGACTTCACCTTTACCAAACATCCAATCTTCCTTGACCTATTTAGATTATACTCCTCTCCCCTAATATTCGATCTTTCATGACATATTAGAACTTTTGTCCACATGCCTAACATCCGGTCTTTGTAGACCTATTAGAACTTCCATTTATATGTGTAACATCCAATCCTTCGTGATTTACTAGGACTTTCATTTGCATGTCTAACATTCAGTCCTCCCTAATCTATTAGAACCTTTGTCACTTGTAAAATGTATGATCTTTCATAATCCATTTGGATTTTTTTCTCTCTCACATCAAGTGCCCGATCCTCTATTATTTATTTGGTCTTTAACTTCTTGTACTAAATGTTCAATCCTTCATGACTCATTTGAACTTCATCCAACTCGTGCTAACTCTTTATTAGACTTTAGATCATCAAGTATCCAATCAATCGTGATCCATTTAAACTTCATTCATTTGTCAAATATTTGCTTAATTTTGACCTACTTAATTTCTTGGTCAACCTATCTTATGAGGCAACATACTATCTTAGTCAATTCAATCAGATGTCGATTAAATTAAAATCTTCCTATCCAATAATTTCATTTTCTAAGCGGAACATATACGGAGAGAAATTTTCCACCCTAATAAATTAATGTCCCTTGCTTTTGTTCAATTCATTCAACACAGCCCTCCCCTTAAATTTCTCCTTTCTCTCTAAAGAATTCCAAAAAAAAAAAAAAAAAAAAAAAAAAAAAATTCCCCGAGACTCAAAATTTAAACTTCAATTTCAAACCATAAGTCGTCGTATCTTAAAAGAAAATTATCAATTAACCTGCAAACACTCTCTCAAGGAGAGAAAACTTGCCTTTAACTTAACTTTAAATCTCTTATCCAAAGAGATAAATCAACACAGAGGGGTGTGTCACCATATATAGGGATGACTTGATTGACTAACATTAGTAAATCGGTGATGATGCTTCTGCCCGAAGGGGGTGCCTCTTGAGAAATTTCTCATAACCAAACACAGAATACCCATTATCTGTTCTATTCTTAAGAGAAACTTAAAGCAACACAAGCTTCATACATTCGATAAACAGATCATTTTCGAAGGCAAGAAATCAACAAATTGCAAAACCTCAATCAATCGACACATTCACAAAGAAACTGAAAAATAGTTAAACAAGTGTTGATCATCTGTAGCCAGCAAACTTCAAATCCATTACAGGAGATCTCAGTTCAACACGCATACAGTAACACAGCAGTAGAAATAAAACTACCAGGAAGCCACAGTTATCAACTTAGGCACTCTTAACACATGACTTCAATCTTCTTCTCTCTCTGAAGGAAGACCACAAGGCAACAGCATTTTCTGCAACAAGAGACATGTTATCTTGCTGTAATCATCTTGTTGCTGAGGAATGTAAATGACAAAGACGCCCAAGTTACTGCACTTAAATGCAACATTCTGAAACCCCAAAGAACTAGTGGGTCTAGCTTGGCATGTGTATTCAGTATTCACCCAAGACTACCAATGCAAACTACAACACTACTGATACAAGCTAAGACAAAAGAAAACTAGTTATTATCAAGAAGATCCACAAAATTCTGCTTGTTCTCTCAAGCCATTCAGCTGTGCATATGCAGGGTAATGTTTTCGAACTACAGCCACTGACCTAACTAATCAAGACCCTCCATAAGATCTCAACAAATAACAAATCAAATCTACAAGTTTCGTGAGAAGTTCAACTCATTTTTTACTGACAGCACACTTACATAGGTACAAAAAGCAGGTATTTTTATCAACTTTCGAGCTACCATCACAGTAACATATGTGGATGGTGAATCACTTAGCCATCGGTCAGATAACATCAATTGCATATGTTACCACAATTTTCCCTTTACAATGCACATCTATGATGTACACATACATAATTAAGGTAAAGAAAGAAACGGAAACAAAAGTTTACAATAAAAAAATTCATTCATTTCACTTATTCATGAACAGAAGGCAAAAATAAATGATGTCAGACATTCATGCAAAACTAACTTCTATTGAACTTAAATGGGTAGCTGATTAATAATATAAATAATAGATGAAGAAGCAGGATCTAGCCTCACTTGCATAAAATTGTAGCGTTCTCTTCCAATAGATTCATTTTCAGCAACAGAAAAATATGCCAAGATAGGGTAGTGGCCAATGTATGATGCATAACTGTCACGTTGGATATTCACAGCCCATTCACTGAAACACATAAGAACGATATATTTGAATTATTTTTATGTATTCAATTTTTATATGACGAATAGAGAGCAACTTTGCAAGTAAGATTTGGGAACTTACAATCTATTTAAGTCCGCATGCCCTGTTCCAACATATTTAGCTTGAAGATGCTCTAGCTGAGAATTGATGTTGAATCTGTCGCTTGCCTGTGAACATAAAGTTTTACAAGATCTTTACTGAGAAAAAAAAATAATGATAGCTTCACTGGATTACTATTACATCTATTCATTTGAACAAAAATTTAGAAAAATTGAAAATGTACCATTAACATTGTCCTAAAATAAACATATCAGCTACGTCAATGGATTGTTGGGCATTCCTCCTCCATGGAGGACAGACAGACACCAATGGATGAATGAAAATCATCAAACATTGCTAACTGAAGGACAACCCTACTGTGATAAATAGTTTAAACTATTTGACAGGTGACCGAATTTAAAGTTAATGATAATTGTAACAAAAAAAGACCTACTATTTGAGTGTTGATGTTGGGATAGGCTCAGCATTAGCATAGAGACAGGTGATTATGTAGTGTCTGATCAGCAAAGCCACAAGCCATGTAAGGTAGCGTCAATAAAATAAAATGCAAAATAGATGGCAGTAAATTTCAGGTTAAGGTCACAACCAGGCCCACAATGCATTTAACATAGTCCCAGATATATGACTTAGGATTCTTCTGGAAATTAAGATGCCTACAACTGTTGGCTCCACAACTTTAAGCCTATGCAATAGTGGGCATAAGGATGGTGTGCACTAATGCAGTTTGTTTGTGGGATAAAATGCATATAAGCACATTGGAAGACATGATGAAGAAGAGAAAGGCATATGGAGCAAGTATTTATATATTCTTTTGTAACCGCAGGTTTATACCATAGTTTTAAAAAGCCCCTGGTTGAGCCACATAATAAGCAGCCTAGGTGAGTTTTGAACGGATAGCATAGCAACTGCATATGGCATATGTAGTCTAGATTTGCAGTTGAAAAACGTTATTTGATTCATTTGCATTAATATAAACCAAACCAAATTCACTTAAACCCTAAGCTACTAAATATAGTAGCTTGTAGCATGTACCATTTTGCCCCCGAGCTAACCCAGCTGGTAAGTGCAAAGGGGTTTGTCCGCAGTTGGAAGGAGTTAATTCCCGAAGATTTCATCACCCTAGGCTATCGACTGACCTCCTTTTGCACTTGCCAACTGGAATCCTGATTTATCTCCTCCACCGATAGGGGCAGCCTGAGGGGCTGCTAATGTGGCGGTTCCTTTTTTTTTTTTTTTTGCATGTACCATTTTAATATTGATTAAATATCCCCATGCCACATGTTTATGAAATATGTTGACATTATACCACTTGCACTTTTTCAACCCCTAGTTTATATGGTCAGTCACCCATGGTTTCTTCCCAATTCTTTGAATTTTTATGAAAGTTTTGGCATTTTGTACTTCTGTACATGTTATCATGCTATCAGAATCAGTTGGTATTTGGTTTGTCTCGATCTTTCGCATTTGTAGTGCTACAAAGTGATCTGATCACTGACTGATGAATATTGAGGCATACAAGATCGTAGGCATTAATGAAAACTCTGAAATGCCAGCTTAAATCCATTAGTTTCTTTGAATTTGATTTTCTCATTCCTCTCCCTGTCACCACAAAATCTTTGCTCCATTCTGAAGAAATGCCATTTCTTTCAATTATTTTTTTTCTGTACAAAAACAGGCAAATAGATGGACCTCAGAGGGCATCGGCAGAGGAGCTAGCATAGGAGAAGTGTAAAAAGTAGCAAGCCTCTTTGGGTCTGGCTTACTTTCAGGGTCACAAGAGCCCCAACAAAAATAGCCACTGCATCAGGCCTAACGCATCAAGTCTTGATGTGGGATCTCCGTTCCTCAAATTTGTATAACCTCCACAAGCCCAAAAATGGGTGGTGAACGTTCTTCTAGATTTGATACGAGGAAGTAGAAGACGATATCATTAACCAGAGTCACCAACGGCTCGAAATAGATACCTCGCCTTCTCTATCCAAAAATCGGCAAGGGGAGAAGCTACGATGGAGTCTAGGAACGACACTGACAAAGCCATGACGAACTACAAGGGGTTGCTCAACCTCGTTTTTGGATTCAATGATGGCCATGATTTTTGTAACCGAAGCTTGCTAACGCTCAATTTTAGTTAACTCGCCGGGAACTAGCCAGTATCCGACATGAAGATGTTGGCACCGCGGAAAGAACCACAAGGATTTGAGCATGGTGAAAGATAACAGATACCGAAACCTCAAAATCAGAACGAAACGAAGAAAATATGCGGAACGAACGTTATTATCGCACCTTTAAATCCATTTTCCACCGTCGTCGTCGAGGGAGGAGACGGAGACCAGCCGGCGAAATGAAAGGCTTCGAGCTAGGGTTTCTCGCCGGGTACTTAATTTAATTCAATATGACGATTAAGGATAAATTATATAGCATAATATTATATATATATAGAAGTATTAGCTTAAGTAATTTATGTGTGAGCACGTGAACATTTTTATTGTTCGATGTTTTAAGATTCAAAATTTAAATTATAATTAAATAATCGAACGATAAATAATAAAAATATTCACGAATATATGTATATAATAATATTTTTTTTCTCTTTATATATATGAAAATATTATTTTATACAATCTATCTGTGAGTATTTTTATTATCCATCATTTTATCTTTTAGAGTACCTATGATCCCCTCTATTATTCACCGTTCATTCGAATGTGCATTATAATTCAATCCTTAAATTCTCAAAGATTGGATCATAAATAATGAAGGTATATATATATACAGAAATCTTCTGCCGCGCGACTGAAATTTCCGCAACGCGCCGAGCCACCTTCGTTCCCGCCATCGTCGTTCCCGCCATCGTCGTTGCGCCATCCGGCCACCTCCGACCGCCCGACCTGGCGCGATCGACGCCCAGGTCGCCGACGGTCCGGAGGGCTCATCGCCGGATTCGCCCGCGATCGGTCGAATCCGGAACGTTCGCGGCCGCGTTTAAGCCAGCGCTGGGCCGCCGCGATCGGCCGGATTCGCCGAATCGCGATCGGAATCCGACGCGCCCAAGCCCTCCGGAGCCGCGACGACAGTCGTCGATCGCGCTTAGGTCCGTGCGCGGAGGTGGCCAGTGCGGCGCGGCAGCAGCGATGGAGGTGGCTCGGTGCGTCCCGGACGGGCGCGGATGGTTCGGGCGCGCAGCAGAAGAAATCTCTCTCTCTCTCTCTCTCTCTCTATATATATATATATATAGGGATTTGATCTGCTACGCGACGTTACGCTGTGCGATCTCGGCCGTTCATCGCGCACTGCGATTGAGAAACACACAGTGTGCTCCCACTCGACCCACGCTCGTTGCCGGCATCGTCGCCGTGTCGTCCGACCACCTTCGGCTGTCGGACCGGGTGCGTTGGAAGGGCACCTCGTCGGCGATCCTGTCGGGCTCGATTTCCAATCGGATTGCGGCCAGAAGCCGACGCAAATCGACTGCGATTCGGCCAGATCACGACCGCAAACCGGTCGGGAAAGGACCGTCGGCGCTAGGCGGTCCTTTCCTGACCGGTGTGCGGTCGTGATTCAGTCGCAATCTGACCGAATCGCGGCCGATTTGCGCCGGCTTTCGGTCGTAATCCGGCCGGAAGTCGAGTCCGGTAGGACCGCCGGCGAGGTGCGCTTTCAACGCACTCGGTCCGGCGCCTGGAGGTGGTCGGACGGCGCGACGACAGCGACGAGGGGTCGGACACGAAGGGGGTCGAGTGCACTGTGTATTCCTCAATCGCGCGCTTGATCGAATGACTGAGATCGCTGTGCGCACGAGCGCACAGCGTAACGTCGCGCAGCAGATCATCTCTCTCTATATATATTGTTTTGATCCGGATTAAAAATTAAATTATAGTGCATAAATGATTGGATAATAGATAGTAAAAATATTTACTATGTTATGGACGAATTATATAGGATTAGTTCTTTTGATTAACCTATTCAATATTTAGATTATGCTAGCTTTCATAATTTTTATTGGCATATTACTAGTAGATATATGTATTAAGCATATCAAACACATATTTGTGTTCAATTAGATCTTTATAATTTATTGATTTTATTAGAAATACATGATTATGATCATCACAAATTTGTTTATTATGTAAGTTGTGAATGTTTTCTTCCTTTGTGTTTGGATATGTTTAGATCTCTATAAGCAGCGCTATGTTTATTCATATTTCATATTTGGTGGATCATAAAGTTAAAATTAGACTCATATGAACCTTTGAATTATTAGTATTGTCGTCATTATTTAATTTGATGTATCTAACTTGTCAGTCATCAAAATGACCAAATTAGAAAGTTTTAGACATTAATTAAATAATATTAAATTATTCATTGGTGCAATATTAAATTATTCATGAGTATGCGATGCTATGAGATGATATGATGGAAATTTAAAAAGTTCATTGATTATAAAATAATTAAGACTCGTCCAAAAGTTACTTACTTTATTTTATTAAAATGAACAAAATTATGATTAATTTTATTGTAGTAATATCCAAAGGAAAAAACTTCAATATGGATTTAAAGTCTATATGAATATTATGATTTATGAATCAAAGCATTAAAGTAGATTGAACAAACTTAGCTTGATGTTTATAGCAAATATCATTAGGTCAATAATCCCTAAAATTTATGATGCTAAGGAATTTATGAAGTTTATAGAAAATCTATCTCGATCTAAGTTTACTGATAAGTCATTTTATGGGTCATTAATGGGTATGTTAACCACCATGAAACTCGATGGTTCTCATACCATGCATGAGCATATCGCTCAAATGATGAATATTCTAGCACGATTGAATTCCATGGGAATGAAATTGAGTGAAAGTTTACTTGTGCAATGTTGGGGCTGAGAGCGAAGAACTAAAACAAAACTGAACGCTTTACAGATGGGTGGACCTTCTAGGAATAAGATTGAACGAAATGGAATTCTTGACAAAGGGAAGAGAACTGCCCCTGCACAGGGAAAACTCACAAGAGAGAAAAAAGGGGACATCGATGGATGCCTTGACGTTACCTATCCGATGCTCAAGTCAATAATGTATCAAAAAAATGGAGAAGTGTAGCGAACAAGCAGCGTAAAGAAAGAGTAGCAAAAATCAGTGCCTTTTCATTTTGTTACTTTTATATAGAAATGATGGTCATGGCATCCTGATAACAACGTGATAATTAAGAAAGAATAATGATAGTCATGCCCTCATTAATGCTATGGAAGATGGGAGACATAACTCCATAAATGCAAGTTAGTAATCATGTTGTGTATGACATGGCCATTAATACGGCGGGTGTGACAGGATATACCTCCTCGGGGACTGCACAGATATACTTAACATGTGTCAATAAGGTAAACTAGAGCCCTGGTATCGTATTGAGGCATCCGGTGGAGAGACAGCCTGCCGAGACATCCAGTGAGAGATAACCTACCGAGGCATCTAGTGGAGAAATAGCCTACCGAGGCATCCTGTTGAGAGTAGTCTGCTGAGGCATCCGGTGGAGAGATAGTTTGCCTAGGTATTCTGCTGAGAGATAGCCTGTCGAGGCATCCAATGGAGAAATAGCCTGCCAAGGCACGACCAAACTCAAGCATCGGACTGGGCTAGACCGCTAAGTCGAAACATTATGTGTCTCGTAAGGGCTTGAGCTAACCTATCTCGGTCTGCTCATTGATTTGACTGTTGGGATGTATACTGAAAAGTCTATCTTTTATATGAACATCTTTATTTTTGAAATAAGAATCACATGATCATTGTTTGCATATTTATGGTTATGCATATTGTCTGATACATTATATTGTAGATAACATGGTGTGTAGTGTCACACGAGAGATCATGTTATCAGTTCCTTGTAGAGTATAAGTAAAGGCTCACAACCGAGATGATTTTGGATAAACCATTGGCATGGTTGTAGTGTAATTTGGTATTGGTTTGTCTTGACCATAGAATTACACTAATACACTTTGTATGTATTGAGCATGACCGACTTAAAGGTGATTCAATTTATTGCCGACTTCATAATTGAATCGGACCTCGGATATTATGGTGTACATGCTCTTAATCCCGATATAATAACGGACACATGTACTTAGTATTTATTTCTTTGATTTATCAATGGGCGAGATTTATATAGTAAATCGATAAGCTCGATAAGTTGGGAAATGATATTATTTACATGGTGTGTCATTGATTATAGGAGTAAACCGTGTCCTATATATTAGGATGATGATGTCCCCTTGAGGAGCTCATAAGGATCATCATGTAAACCCTGCAAGTGGACTTGGTCCGGCTTGATGATAAGGTTGAGTGGTACTACTCATGGAGTTAGATGTTGATTAATTAATTTTTAGTAAATTAATTAATTGACGGACATTCGAGTTCTTAAATACGGGGAGATATTTGTACAATTAATATATGGAGTCATGTTTATTTATGGGGGTTGGTGAGGTAGATCAATGATAATCTTCTAGTGGAATGGATTATCATTAATGAATCGGACTTTATGTGGGCTAGATCCATTGGGTGGCCAAGATCCAACTCCTCCTCATGATCCCTATTGTAGCCTATTAAAACTCTCATGGAGCCTAGATCCGACGGTGGAAAATGAAACCCTAAATTCGACGATGGGAATTGAATCCCTAGATTCGACGGTGGAGATTAAAAGGAGGCTTAAGCCTAAATTTATAAATAGGAGTCCAAGGCCTGTGCGACAACTAATCTAGAGGATATTAGGGATTTGCTTCCAAGGTTTTGGTCGGCTAGGGTTTGGAGTTGGCTTGAGAGAAGAGGTGGGTGGCAACTTTAGGTTGGTCTTCTTCCAATTGGGCGGCGACAAGATTAGGTTTTGGCTCTTCTTGGCCGGCGGAGCCTCACTCTCTCTCTCTCTAGATTGGTCGGCAACTTTTCCCTCCCTCTCTCTCTCTCTCTCTTTTGGTCGGTGGCAACCTTTCTTCAAGGTTGGCCGGCGCTCCTTATTCCTCTCCTTGGCCGGCGGCAACCACCAAGCAAGGTGGCATGGTGGTCAGTTCTAGATAGGAGAAGAAGTTTTGTTTTATTCTTCCCTTTGTTCGGAGCGAGCAAGGAAGGGAAGAACGTGATCTAGGAGGCTTCAACTTTTGGAAGATCGTCGCTCACACGACACCCAAGAGGAGGAAGGACATACAATAGAAGACCTTGAGGTAAACAAGAGGTATAATTCTTGTTTCGATTTCCTTTTGTTTCTTTGTATTATGTATGTAATTGAATGTGGCTAATTTACTTGGACCCCGAAGATAAACATAAAAACTGGCAATCCGTACATCATCTATTCCGTGACTAGTCGAGGAGAAGAGTTAGGTTGCTTGAACAACTAGTTTGTTCAAGAGACCACTCTAATCGAATAGCACGATGATGAATCGGTTGCTTGGGTAATTCGTCATCGTCTTGGATTAATTTTTTGTTAATCTGGGGATGTAGAGAGGATCGCTATGCACAAGCGACCGAGGTGAAGTAAGAAGCGAAGCTTCGGCTCCGCAAAACCTTCATGTGGTATCAGAGCCACGGTTTCCGATTTTGTGTGTTTAGGATTCGGTTACTTTTATGCACTTATCATATATTGTATGTGTCAGATGATAGTAGGATGTGTGTAGGCTAACTTTTTTGTTACAGGTATAAGATCCAACTATTATGACCATATGTGTGTGTATGTGATTGGATGTGTGTAATTGTATTATTATTTGAATCCTCAGGGATGACGAGGCTAGTATTTAATTTTTATAATTAAGTACGACATTATTTAGCCACTCTTTTGTTTTAGTTTACTTTCGATCTAGATTTCATGTACACTCCTTCGTGGAGTATAGGATCGATGGATGTAAATTAAAATAATTTTTCTCAGCTCGGATCTCTGGATGGCTTGTACATGGCGTAGAGAGGAGTGGACGAGATGGCGATACGACGAGAGGCATATTGGAGAACAAAAGCCATAATAGTTGGAAAATATTTTTTTCATATTTATTGCTTCTTGTTTGATATGCATGTCGTGTGCTAGGAAAATTCCTTAATTTTAAATTACTAAGTGGGAGAGGGATATTTTTTTATAAATTCCCATGACCTCCATTACGATTTGACATGTGATGTAAACAAACTTGTGCGTCGGCTCTGAGTGACTTCCTCCCCATCGAATGAGTTTGTTTTGTGGATCACAGGGTCGAATATGGTTATAGGAAATTATTTAGGAGCGTGTGTACTTCCCCATCGGAAGGCATATAATCCGAGATAATTGTCTTGGTATCGAATAATGGTGAACACTTAAATGCAAATAGGAGTATCCTCCCTATCGGTGTCACTGCTTTTATTTGTAGGGCCGAAAAGGAACCAACTATTAATTTTATTTGTCAAAAAGTTAGGTTGACAGGATAATAAAATTAATGGGTAAAACCTCCTCTTACAAATGTAGAATTCGTATATGTCCACACTATCGTGGCATACGATATTCTCGGTGTTTTGAGGTGTTGGTTGATTTTAAAAATTTATTGTTTGAGGAATCAATAATTTTTTGAAATCTAATGTTTTGATCTATGTGATTCTTAGGTTTTTCAAAAATGACTTTCAACCCTCTTGCTGTGATACTAAAAGAGAATAAACTTATTGGACCCAATTATGTTAATTGGAAAAGGAATCTTGATATTGTCTTGACTGCTGAGGAGTACAAGTATGTACTCTTCGAAGAGTGTCCTCCTAAGTCTACGGATGATTCTGGAGAAAAGGAGAAAGAGAGTTATAAAAGTGGATAAAGGTTGATGAGATGGCGTAGTGTTACATTTTGGCTTCTATGTCAAATGTATTGTAACATCAACATCAAGCCATGCCCACTGCTTATGACATGATGCTCAATCTCAAGGAACTTTTCGGACACCAGAATCGGGCTGCTAGGCAGGAAGCCATAAGGAACTTGATGACGACCACCATGATCGAGGGAACACCCGTGAGGGATCATGTTCTCAAGATGATGGCTCATTTGAATGAGCTGGAAGTCCTTGGAGCTGAGATCGATGGGGAAACCCAGGTCGATATCATACTCCAGTCTTTACCTAGGAGTTTTGATCAGTTTCGCCTGAACTACAACATGAATAAAAGGTTGTATTCGTTGGCGGAGCTTCTGACAGAACTCCAGGCGACAGAGGGGCTTTTTCGTCAGAGTGCTCACGCTCAGGCCATGGTTGCTCAGAAGGTTTCAACCTCTAAGCCGAAAGGCAAGAAGAAGAAGAAACAAGGTGGAGCAAAGGTGATGGGAGGATCTCAGGGAGGAGTGAAGAAGCCGAAAGGCAAGTGCTTCACTAAAGCAGACCTGGACAGAAGAAGGACCTAACCTAAGGTAACAAAGGTATATCTTTTGGTCTAGTCATTGAAACATGTTTAGCGGTGTTATCTACCGGCACCTGGTGTATAGATATGGGAGCCACTGATCATATCTGCAATACTTTGCAGGGGTTCCAGGAAACTAGATGACTAGCTGAGGGGGAGATTACCGTTTACTTGGGCGATGCTACGAAGGTGACAACTGTTGCATTGGGAGATGTTTATTTATCTTTTGATAGGAATAAAATTTTGGTTTTGAAAAATTACCTTTATGTACCTTTATTTAGAAAGAATTTGATTTCGATTTCTAAATTGTTTTTGGATGGATATTCTATTTTTTTAATGACAGACTTGTTATAAAAAAGAATAGAGAGATTATCTATTCTGGTGCATTGATAGAAAATTTATATATCCTTGAACCAAAAGCTCCCACGATGCAAATAGAAGTAAACAACTCATCTTCTAATTCTAATAAGAGAAAAGAACATTCGAAAATGAACCAAACATATCTTTGGCATCTAAGGTTAGGTCATATTAACCTAAGTAGAATTCAAAGGTTGATAGATGATGGACCTCTGAGTTCATTAGTGGTGGAAGATTTCCCAACCTGCGAATTTTGCTTGGAAGGTAAAATGACCAAGAGGCCTTTTAAAGCCAAGGGGTATAGAGCCAAAGATGTGTTGAAATCAGTTCATTCTGATTTGTGTGGTCCTATGTCTATCCAGGCTAGAGGTGGTTTTGAATATTTTGTCTCTTTTATAGATGATTATTCAAGATATGGATACATTTACTTGATGTGTCGCAAGTCTGAATGCTTTGACAGGTTCAAAGAATTCAAGGCTGATGTGGAGAAACGTCAAGGTAAAAGTATCAAGACACTACGATCTGATCGTGGTGGTGAGTACCTCTTGGGAGAGTTTAGAAATTACTTATCAGAGGCTGAGATTTAATCCCAATTGTCTGCACCTGCCACACCCCAGCAGAATGGTGTAGCGGAGCGAAGGAATAGGACACTTATAAAGATGGTTAGATCGATGATGAGTTATTCTGAGTTGCCAGATTCGTTCTGGGGGTATGCTCTGGATACGACAGTGTATATTCTAAACTTGATACCATCTAAATCAGTGCCTTCTACTCATACAGAATTGTGGACTAGGTGAAAGCCTAGTTTGAGACATATTCGGATTTGGGGGAGTCCAGCACATGTGCTGAAGGCAGATGTTGGTAAGTTGGAACCTCGTACAGAAGTGCACATGTTCGTAGGCTATCCTAGAGGAATGAAAGGTGGTTTGTTCTATAGTTCTAGAGATCAGAGGGTGATCGTTAGCACGAACACTAGATTTTTAGAGGAAGACTATGTGATAAACCACAAGCCCATGAGTAAGATTATTCTGGAGGAATTGAGAGGGGAAGTCACTACTTCAGTACCACCGGTACAAGAGGATATACCACAAGTGGCTGCACCGCGTGTCACAGAGGATACACAGGTGATACCTCGTCGTAGTGGGAGGGTTGTTAGACAGCCTGATAGATTTATGTTCTTGAGAGAATCTTCTGATTTGATCCTTGGCGAACATGAACCTAATCCATGGACATATGACGAGGCAATCCAAGATAAAGATAGGGTATCTTGGCAAAGAGCAATAAATTCTGAGATTGAATATATAGATTCAAATCAGGTCTGGGAGCTAGTACAACCACCCAATGGTGTAAAAACCATTGGATGCAAGTGGATCTACAAAAGAAAGAGAGCAATAGATGGGAAGGTTGAGACCTTCAAAGCAAGGCTTGTTGCGAAAGGGTATACTGAGAAAGAGGGTATCGATTATGAGGAGACCTTTTCGTCGGTAGCCATTCTTAAGTCTATCCAGATTCTCTTATGTATTGCTGCTCATATGGATTATGAGGTGTGGTAGATGGATGTTAAGATAACTTTCCTTAATGGAAGTCTTGAGGAAAACATCTATATGGAGCAACCAGAGGGATTCATTGCAAAGGGCAAAGAGTATCTTGTGTGCAAGCTTAATCGGTCCATTTATGGATTGAAGCAAGCTTCGAGATCTTGGAACATCAGCTTTGATGTGGTTATCCAGTCATATAGATTTATTCAAAGTTCAGATGAGTCTTGTATATACAAGAGATGTGATGGAAACATAGTGGTATTTCTTGTACTATATGTAGATGACATTTTGTTAATTGGCAACAATGTCAAGGTGTTATCAGACGTAAGGGTATGGTTATCCAAACAGTTTGATATGAAGGACTTGGGAGAAGTGGGACACATCCTTGCGATCAAGGTGATAAGAGATCGCAGGAAAAGGATGTTGTGCTTATTTCAAGCTTCATACATAGACACCATTTTGGCTCGTTTTAGCATATAGAACTCTAAGAAAGGTTTTTTACCTTTTAGGCAGGGAGTACCTTTATCTAAAGAGATGTGTCCTAGAACATCAAAGGAGATAGAGGAGATGAAGGCGGTTCCTTATGCTTCGGCAGTAGGAAGCCTCATGTATGCTATGCTATGTACGAGATCGGATATCTGCTTTATAGTTGGCATGGTTAAAAGATATCAGAGTAATCCATGACAGGAACATTAGACTGAGGTAAAGCATATATTGAAGTACTTGAGAAGGACTAGGGATTATATGCTGGTATACCAGACAGATCAATTACTCCCTGTGGGTTACACAGATTCTGACTTCCAATCAAATAGGGATAACAGTAAGTCTACCTCAGGTTTTGTGTTTACTTTGGGAGGTGGAGCCATTGTATGGAGGAATGTCAAGCAGAAATGCGTGGCGGACTCTACCATGGAAGCTGAGTATGTGACAGCCTCTAAGGCGGCCAAAGAAGTTGTATGACTCAGGAACTTCTTGATGGACTTGGATGTGATTCCTGGTTTGTCTAGAACTATCACAATTTATTGTGATAACAGTGGTGCAGTTCAAACTCGAAGGAACCACGAGTCCATAAGGCAAGTAAACACATAGAGCGCAAGTACCATCTGATATGAGAAATCATAAAGCGAGGAGAAGTTACTGTGGCCAAGATTGCATCAGAGGATAACCTGGAAGATCCTTTCACTAATGCCCTTCCAGCGAGAGCTTTTGATAGACATGTAGAGGGAATGAGAATCAAATGTATGGCAGTATGAGGACAACATAGTCTTTTAGTATAAGTGGGAGATTATTGGGATGTATACTGAAAAGTCTATCTTTTGTATGAACATCTTTATTTTTGAAATAAGAATCACATGATCATTGTTTGTATATTTATGGTTATGCATATTGTCTGATACATTACATTATAGATAACATGGTGTGTAGTGTCACACGGGAGATCATGTTATCAGTTCCTTGTAGAGTATAAGTAAAGGCTTACACCCGAGATGGTTTTGGACAAACCATTGGTATGGTTGTAGTGTAATTTGGTATTGGTTTGTCTTGACCATATAATTACACTAGTACACTTTGTGTGTATTGAGCAAGACCGACTTAGAGGTGATTCAATTTATTGTTGACTACATAATTGAATCGGACCTCGGATATTATGGTGTACATGCTCTTAATCCCGATATAATAATGGGCACATGTACTTAGTATTTATTTCTTTGATTTACCAATGGGCGAGATTTATATAGTAAATCGATAGGCTTGGTAAGTTGAGAAATGATATTATTTATATGGTGTGTCGTTGATTATAGGAGGAAATCGTGTCCTATATATTAGGATGATGATGTCCCCTTGAGGAGCTCATAAGGATCATCATGTAAACCCTGCAGATGGACTTGGTCCGGCATGATGATAAGGTTGAGTGATACTACTCATAGAGTTAAATGTTGATTAATTAATTATCAGTAAATTAATTAATTGACGGACATTCAAGATCTTAAACACAGAGAGATGTTTGTACAATTAATATATGGAGCCCATATTTATTTATGGGGGTTGGTGAGGTAGATCAATGATAATCCTCTAGTGGAATGGATTATCATTAATGGATCAGACTTTATGTGGGCTAGATCCATTGGGTGGCCAAGATCCAACTCCTCCTCATGGTCCATATTATAGCCTATTAAAACCCTCATGGAGCCTAGATCCGACGGTGGAAAATGAAACCCTAAATCCGACGGTGGGAATTGAATCCCTAGATCCGACGGTGGAGATTAAAAGGAGGCTTAAGCCTAAATCTAGAAATAGGAGTCCAAGGCATGGGTGACAACTAATCTAGAGGAGATTAGGGATTTGCTTCCAAGGTTTTGGTCGGCTAGGGTTTGGAGTTGGCTTGAGAGAAGAGGTGGGCGGCAACCTTAGGTTGGTCTTCTTCCAATTGGGTGACGGTAAGATTAGGTTTTGGCTCTTCTTGGCCGACGACACCTCACCCTCTCTCTCTAGATTGGCCGACAACTCCTCCCTCTCTCTCTCTCTCTCTTTTGGCCGGCGGTAACCTTTCTTCAAGGTTGGCCGATGCTCCTTATTCCTCTCCTTGGCCGGCGGCAACCACCAAGCAAGGTGGCTTGGTGGTCGGTTCTAGATAGGAGAAGAAGTTTTGTTTTATTCTTCCCTTTGTTCAGAGCGAGCAAGGAAGGGAAGAACGTGATCTAGGAGGCTTCGACTTTTGGAAGATCGTCACCCACACGACGTCCAAAAAGAGGAAGGACATACAATAGAAGACCTTGAGGTAAACAAGAGGTATAATTCTTGTTTTTGTTTCCTTTTTATTATGTATGTAATTGAATGTGGCTAATTTACTTGGACCCCGAAGATAAACACAAAAATTGACGATCCGTACATCATCTATTCCGCGGCTAGTCGAGGAGAAGAGTTAGGTTTCTTGAACAACTAGTGTGTTCAAGAGACCACTCTAATCGAATAGCACGATGATGGATCGGTTGCTTGGGTAATCCGTCATCGTCTTGGATTAATTTTTTTTAATCCGGGGACGTAGAGAGGATCGCCATGCACAAGTGACCGAGGTGAAGTAAGAAGCGAAGCTTCGGCTCCGCAAAACCTTCATTGACTTGGCTAACTGGTCAACATTTGAGGGAGGCCTTTGACCCCATATCATAGGCATCCCCCACTGGTCTAGTCGAAGGAAAGCTTGGCATGATTGACTAGACCCAACCTCAAGTCCTTTCCTCGGAAGGGCATCCCTTACTTTCCAAGATCTCTAATGAGTTCGTTAGCTTACATGAGTCTACTGACTCTTACCTCGGTATGGTGTGGCATAAATACCCCTTAAGGATAAGATCTCCAATAATAACACCCTTTCCCTAGGCTAACCCTTCGTGAGTCGAACCCCTACGTGTCCCGCCATGATTGAGCAATTAAAATTCGAGGGATTTGATGTGATGGTCGAGATTAGTTGCAATTATGGCCAGTTAGATGGCTCGGATTGGATTCGAAGCCCAACCATCTTGGATCGAATGACAACTATTGTTGACTCCTCTTTTTATAAACCTATCTCGAGTGAGGGATGCCCTACCCTAGGTGTGGCGCCTTCGTCTCTATTCTCTTCTTCCTCTCCTACAACTCTGACGCTCTTCGACAATATGTAAGTCTTTCTAGCCTTTTTAGTCCTTTTCCATGGCTGAGATTCCCGCGCCTTGGTATGAAACCATCCCCTCAGTCTTCGACCAAGAATACAGAGAGGCCCTTAGATTAGCCTTCGAGATCCTAGCCTCTTACCACCTGCCAGTGTCAAAGCCTGGTCAGTTTCCTCACACCCCCTTGAGGGTTTTATTACCCTCTTCCATAGTCAGTTGAGTGCGGGCCTTCGCTTACCCATGCATCCTTTCTTCAGCAAACTTTCCAACCACTTCCAAATCCCCATCCAACAACTAGCTCCTAATTCCATTAGCTTGATTTGTGGCTTCATCATTGTCTTCCACTTCTATCACCTCCCCTTCAGTTCCAAGGCATTTCATTATTTTTTTATTCCCCAGCAGAAAGAACTTGAGATTTTCTATTTTTCCTCTAGGTGAGACACTAAATTCCAAACCAAATTCGCCATGTCCCATAAACACTATAAGTCTCGATACTTCTACGTAAGGCCTGTCCCACCCTTTAACTGGTCCACCGAATGGCAGGTAAATCTGCCTCCTCTGTCGAAGCTGAGATGCTTCAAGGAGTCCGCCTCCTATCAAGAGATGATCGAAGTACTTTCTGGCCTTAGCTTCAATGTCAATATATTACTAGAAGAAGGACTTCTTTGCCACTTTGACTTGAGCCTGATAGAGGCCGAGCTTCATGGCTCCCTCGGTAAGGAACTTCGTGCTTCTTTCTTTACTCAGGCTTATTTAGCATTATTTTTTGTTTCTTTCCTACAATCGAAGTCATGCTGAGGGCATCCTGCAACAAGCTTGTTAAGTGGCAGAGAACCCAAATGAATGCCCCTCTAGAAATTTGAGCTGAGACTCCTTCCTTGGGGGAAGTGGGGACCGAGCAAGCACCCCCTCCCCGACCTTCCATGGTTCCCGAGATAGTTAGCTCGGGAGAGTCTGACAGGCCCCATTGATCCTCTGTGAGCTCCCAGCCTTCCTCTTGAGGCTTCTCCTCCAGCAACAACCACTCCTCCTTCGGAGACTCGACCTCCGTCTCCTACCGAGGCATCTCCCTCGACGCCTCGGACTCCTAGTCGTAGGTTTTCATCCCTTTCGGGGATGTCCTCGAGGCAGGATATACCCCAAAACTCGTGCTACCCTTGAAGATACTTGAAACAAATCCATGAGAAGCAGGGGGTCGAGGTCAGGGAGAAGTCTATCCCTGCCCTCTGCGACTCCCTAAATATCTACATCACTAAGGTAACGTTCTTCGTTGGATCATAACTTCTCCTTAATACTAACTCAGGTTATTTCTTAGTTCTGGGCTCACCATCTAGAGTTAATGGTTCAACTTTCTCATTTGATGAACACCATTCACGGGATGTGAGATTGAGTTGTCGAGACCTCAACCCAACTCCAGGAAAAGGAGTGTGAGCTTCAGGAAAGGGAGAGGGACCTAGAGGTGATGCAGGCCAAACTAGTGGTCTCTCGGGCGAAGGTCCTTGAGCACGAAGATGAGCTGATCGAGTCTCAAAGGCAAGTTCGAGAAATGGACAAACTTCGTGCTAAAGCCTTGGAGGCAGATGAGCTTCGGTCAAAGATGCATGAGCTAGAGAAGGCATAGCAAACTCGAGCAATTGACGATGTTACACGCCAAGAAAATCTGGCGGTCAAAGTAGAGATCGCCAGAGTTGAGCTAGCCTCCTACAAGGGACGGAAGGAGGGCAGATGAGAGAGTTGAAAAAAAAACCTTCCTCGCATCGGAGGAATTCACCAACCTACTTGTCCGCCTTTTAGGAATAGGTTATATCGGAGCAGCTCACCATTTCAAGGAGACAGGATATTGTTGGACTTTCCGAGCCGCAAAAACCGCTTTTTGCTTTGCAGAAACCTCGGAAGCCCGGCCATGGATCTGTGCGAAGATATATTAAAATAAAATATGTATGTGCTTAAGTAAACCTAGATCTACCTTAGATCTAGAAGGTGAGAGCATTACCCTTGAAGCGATGCCCTTCGCTTATCCCGATCGTCCAAAAGCTTCACTGAAACTTGAGAGTGTCAAGTGCACACTCCTCTATTGGTATCCACACAGACAAATGGTGGAGAAACCCAACCTAGAGTGTGCTAGCACTCATGGAAATTTCGGCCAAGAAGGATTGGGAGAGCAAGAGAGGAAGAACCAAGGAAGAAGATAAAGTTACACAACTTAACTTCACACTTTCATAACCCACTATAAGGGGGTTACATGCATGCATGTAACTCCAAGAACCAATGGCTCTTGGTCTCCCTTGTTAGGGTAATCTCTTGCCATGATTAGGTTTTGATGTGTGTGGCAAAGGATTTAAGTTAGTTTGTTATGATTTGATATGTGCGTTGAAGTCGTGCAGGACTTAGTAATTCGCACATGGAGTCGTGGCGAGTTTCACATCTCATGACTCGGTCCTTGAGTCGGTGAAGGATTGCTTTGCGGAAGCCATGCGCTTGGAGCATCCGAGGGACCGCCGGACGAGGAGCTTGGAGTGAAGCCGGAGGAAGTAGACTTCGAGGCAAGAGACGCGAAGGAGCATTCGCAGTCGTCTGATCTTTGAGGGGGCGTGGCGACGAAGAGAACTTCGAAGGCGAGGGACTCCGAGAGATGAGAGTGAGCGAATGTAACCCGGGAAGGGGTATCTCTTAGGTGAAACTTGGTCATTTGGCCAAGTGTCGGATGAGTTTTTCGACACCCGGTCATTGCCATGTCATGGCGATCGCTATATAGTCGATGGTTCGATCGGGGTCTAATGTGTGGATCAAGTTGATCGGTCATTGCCGACAGCGGTCGGTCGGTGATGGCATCGATCGGCTCTCATGGGGAGCGGATCGGTGATGGCACTGTGCATAGGCACAGAATGGAGTCGACCTCGTTGAGGACTCGACTGATCGAGCACCGATCGGTGATGGTAATATCGGTCGGTGATGCGGTCTTGGATTGGATGGAATCCAACGTGGAAAGCGGCCGTTATTGGGCAACGACTACAAGACCAGTCGACTGATCGAGGGCATCAGTCGACTGCTCCTGTGTCAACGGGAAGAAACCCTCTTCCTCTATAAAAAGGAAGAGGATGGGGCTTTGGGAGGCTAATGCTTATGCTCTAATCTTCTCCCAAAGTGCTCTAAGGGTTTTTCCACTCTTCTTACTTGCTTTATTTTCATTCTATTGTAAGAAGAGAAATTGTAAAAAGGTTACCTCCACCTAGCTTGGTGCAAAGGAGAGATCTAGTTGATTTGGAGGAGTGATTCACCTTGGACAAATCAGACCGTGGATTAGCGGCGTAGCCGTGAACCACGTTACATCTCGGTGTTATTGTTTGTATTCTCTTTTGTTTATTTGCTTGTCTTATTTTATTATTTCCGCTTGCGCTAACATTTTGTAGACAAGTAAATTACGACATCCAACGATTGAGGGCTATTCACCCCCCTCTAGTCGGTCGTTCGATCCCCAACAAGTGGTATCAGAGCAAGGTTGTTTGTCACCGGACTAACCACCGCAACAAGCTCTTCATCAAAAGATGGCCGGCTTGAACATTCATCCGCCGAAGTTCGAAGAGGAATTCGCTTGGTGGAAGAAGCGAATGGAGGTATTCTTCGAAACCGACTTTGAAATCCTTTTAATAGTGGAAAACGGTTTCGAGTTGCCTAGGAACGAAAATGGGGAGCCATTGGAGAAATCAAGGTGGAGCAAGAGGCAAAGAGAAGAATACTTGGCAAATTCAAAGGCCAAGCATCACCTATACAATATCCTCCCCCAACAAGAAGTCAACCGGATAGGAGAGTGTACTAGCGCCAAGGAAATGTGGGACAAATTAATAGAGATTCATGAAGGCACATCCGAGGCGAAGCTAGCAAAGAGAGATGTCCTTTGCTCCCAATTGTCCAATATCAAACTCGAAAAGGGAGAGAAGGTAAAATCCCTACACTCTAGATTTAAGGAAATTCTAACCGGTTTGACAAGTGTAGGTGAAAAGCTCTCCAACCGGGATATGATAATGAATGCCATAGATGCTTTTTCCTGGTCCTCAAGATGGAGCTCCATGGTGGATTCGTTTTACATCTCCAAGAACTTGGAAGTAAGCACCTTGGAGGAGTTCTTCTCAATAATGGAGCTCCACGAAACGAGGCTTGAAGGAATACAAGAAGAGACAAGAATCCAACCTTCAAGAGGAGTAGCTTTGATAGCAAACAAGGGGAAGAAGAAGATAGAGATCCCCTCCTCCTCCAATGATGAAGCCTCTTCCTCCTTCTCCATGGATAGCACGGAAGAAGCGTATATGGTAAGGAGGGTAAGACGTGCTTTAAAAGGTTTTCATTTTAATAAATCTAATGATAGGAGGAGAAGACCAAGAGGAAAGGTGATTTGTTACAATTGCCAAGGGGAAGGACATATAAGGGATAATTGTCCTCTCCTAAACAAGAGCAAAGAAGAGAGGAAGAAGAAAGAAGAAAAGAAAAAGAAAAAGGGGAGTAAAAAGAAGGAAGAAGAAAAGAAGGTCAAGGAAAAAGGAAAGGTCATGGCTCTCAAAGCAAAGACATGGGATGACCTTGCTTCCTCATCCTCATCAGAAGAAGAAGAACATGTCTACTCAAATTTAGCACTAATGGCTTTTGATGATTTGGATTGCTCCTCCTCCTCAAATGAAGAATCAAGCACAAGTGGGGAGAGCTCAAATGAAGGGGGAGCCTCCTCTACATCCTCATCCGAAGAAGAGGATTTGGTAAGTAAGGTAACAAATCTACCCCCTAAGCAAATTATGTCTATGATTTCTAGCCTCACTAAGGACTTATTTAGAGCCAAGAAAAAGAATAAATGCATGCTTGAACAAATTAAGGACTTAGAAGAGAAGTTAGAAAAAACATGCTTAAATGAAAATGAAAATATTTCTTCTTGCCATGATGATGCATGCTCACATGAATATATGTCATTTAATGTTAGTGATGCATGTATGGATGAAAATAGGGCTCTAAGGGAAAAGGTAGATTACTTGACAAAAGCCCTAGAAAAATTCACTATAGGCTCCAACACCTTGAACATGATCATAGGGAGCCAAAGAGCTAGCTTTAACAAGAAGGGCCTAGGATACAAAGAAAAGAAAAATGAAAAGGCCTACAAATGCCTAATTGCTAGGGGACAAGATAAGAAGAAAGTAATAGCTAGGAAATGGATTCCTAAGGAGTATCTAGTGAACCCCATAGGCAAGAACTTATTTTGGGTTCCAAAATCCATCCTTAAGGGTTAGGATAACCCTAGGATAGTCAACCATATGGACTTAACCTATATCATATTTTGGTTGACTTAGGATGGCGGGACAACATTTTAAAATAGTGTTAGGTGATGATAACGTGCCTATAAATAGCTAATAATGTTTAAATCATGATGATTAATGTAATTGCTATGTATGTTTGCAATCATGATTTATGATTTTGATATTTGACACATAATCATGAGAAATAGGATTTAAATCATGCCTTAGGTGATATTTGCTAATTATCATCATGTAATACCTAATGCATGATTATTACTTGATGAATACATGTATTTCATGATCATAATGTATAATTAATTGATATATGTCTTAATGATCATGAGGATTGTTAGGTTGATACTTAACCTTGATAGAATTGTATGAATATAATGGTTAAGTATATACAAATACCCCCTAGGATGCATCTCACACTCACCATAGGCTACTTTGATTGAAAACTTAGCATGGGTGAGATGTTAGGATGATACAAATGTCCACTAATGCCTATGACATTTAGATGGTCATTTAAAGTATCAAAATAGCAATAATAGACCAATCATGGGGAAGGCTTATGTTTAATTCATAGACATATTGCCCAAAGATCATGGTTGGATATTTCATATGTTTTCAAAACAATTTCTTAATCTAAAATCTATGTATTCATGTTTTGAAACAATTGGAACCAAAACTAGGTGTTAAACTTGATACTCACATGATCAAAAACCTAGTGTTTTTTAAACCTTTTGGATTTTTGGCAAATACGTGAAAATATAATGATTTTTCATGAAGACCTCTATTTTTCACTGATAAAGAATCTCACAAGAAATATGTTCCCCAAATTTCATGATTTTTTGAATTTTTTGGAATTTTTAATGCATTTTTGAAATTCTTCAAAATCGTAAAGTTCAAATTCGTTAATCGATCGTAGTCCAACTAATTGATCGGTAGTCCAAAATCAGACTAGTTAAGGCCGAATTCAGGTTTTAGACTAATTTTTGGTATTTTCCTTCTATTATACTTGATGCCATGAGTTTATAACTTAGTGTTAATCTTTTTGATGGTGTCAAAGGGGGAGAAATGATTATGTTTAAGTAAATTATGATAGGGGGAGAGAGAGTTTCATGGATCAAGGGGGAGTTGCATGTTGCTATATCATGTTTATGTTTACATGCTTTCTTACCCTAGAAATTTTTATCAAATGTTTTTACCTAACTTAAACGGATTGTCACACATCAAAAAGGGGGAGATTGTTAGGGCAATCTCTTGCCATGATTAGGTTTTGATGTGTGTGGAAAAGGGTTTAAGTTAGTTTGTTATGATTTGATATGTGCGTTGAAGTCGTGCAGGACTTAGTAATTCGCACATGGAGCCGTGGCGAGTTTCACATCTCATGACTCGGTCCTTGAGTCGGTGAAGGATTGCTTTGCGGAAGCTGTGCGCTTGGAGCATCCGAGGGACCGCCGGACGAGGAGCTTGGAGTGAAGCCGGAGGAAGTAGACTTCGAGGCAAGAGACACGAAGGAGCATTGCAGAGCCGCGCTGATCTTAGCCGAGGACGCGTGGCCGCGAATGAAGAGAACTTCGAAGGCGAGGGACTCCGAGGGATGAGAGTGAGCAAATGTAACCCGGGAAGGGGTAGCTCTTAGGTGAAACTTGGCCATTTGGCCAAGTGTCGGATGAGTTTTCCCGACACCAGTCGACTGCCATGTCATGGCAGTCGACTGCTCTGAGTCGATGGTTTGATCGACTGGTCTAATATGGCTGGATCAAGTTGATCAGTCCGATCGTCGCAGCGGGATCCGATGAGTTGATCACCGATCGCTATGGGGAGAGCGGTCGTGATGGCACCGTAGCAGTGCACTGGAGTCGACCTCGCTGAGGACTCGACTGATCGAGCACCACGATCGATGGTAATATCATCGTGATTCGAGTCGTTGGATGGAATCCTAACGTGGAAAGCGGCCGTTATTGGGCGGCTACGGACCACCGATCGATCGAGGCATCGATCATGCCTCCTGTCAACGGGAAGAAACCCTCTTCCTCTATAAAAAGGAAGAGGATGGGGCTTTGGGAGGCTAGTGCTTATGCTCTAATCTTCTCCCAAAGTGCTCTAAGGGTTTTTCCACTCTTCTTACTTGCTTTATTTTCATTCTATTGTAAGAAGAGAAATTGTAAAGAGGTTATCTCCACCTAGCTTGGTGCAAAGGAGAGATCTAGTTGATTTGGAGGAGTGATTCACCTTGGACGAATCAGACCGTGCATTAGCGGCGTAGTCGTGAACCATGTTACATCTCGGTGTTATTGTTTGTATTCTCTTTTGTTTATTTGCTTGTCTTGTTTTATTATTTCCGCTTGCGCTAACGTTTTGTAGACGAGTAAATTACGACATCCAACGATTGAGGGCTATTCACCCCCCTCTAGCCGGTCGTTCAATCCTCAACATCCCTCATGAGGTGGCACCCCATGATGTGTCCATGATGATGTGGAGCATCATCATTGGTTGGCCCCATGCCAAGTCACCATGACATGGCAATTGGTCAAGTCAAAATTGACCATTCATCTTCCTTCTCAAGTCAAGTCAAACTTGACCTATTATCTCCCATGGTTGATCAAATCTAACCACTTGATTCAAGTCAATTTGATTTAATGAATCTCTATTCATTAATTTAAATTGACTCAATGAATCAAATTTAAATTAGACTCATTCAACACTTGAATCAAATTGAGTCTAACTCAATTAGTCTAATTTGGATTACTCTTAATCCAATTTGGTTCATCCCATGAACCTAATCCTTATGGTTCATCATATGAACCTAATCTCCATCTAATTGCCCTTTGTGTGTGACCCTATAGGTTCTTGTAACATTGGCAATGCTCCTAAACCGATTTAGGAACATAAGCAATGAGCGATATCTAGCAACACATCATTGTTACCCAAGTTACAAGAATGTTGAGATCCAACATCACTTTTGTGACTACTAATTATGACTCTCACAATATGTGACAATATCCCTCTATCTTTGACATCTAGATTGACCAATTGAGGCATAGACCGTGTCATCCTCGGTACAATCTATATCTTGAACTCCAAGTAGACTCACTCTAATCAAATGAGCTCAATAT
This sequence comes from Wurfbainia villosa, assembly GCA_025175895.1. Classification (NCBI taxonomy): domain Eukaryota; kingdom Viridiplantae; phylum Streptophyta; class Magnoliopsida; order Zingiberales; family Zingiberaceae; genus Wurfbainia; species Wurfbainia villosa. Next base: position 135,599,266 of record CM045986.1, on the reverse strand, counting down.
CTCATATTGACTCATTTGGGCATGGCCATGCACTTCGTGGTCTCACTCTATCAAGAATATCGATGTCACCCCCATCATATAGGAGGGATAGATCCCATCTACATCACTCACATCCCTCCACATAATTTGTTACATACCCAGTAATCGCCTTTATAGTCCACCCATTTACGGGTGACATTTGACGAAGCCAAAGTATGTAACTCCTTATGTAGGGAACCATGGTGACTTCAGGTCTAAGGACTAATAGTCATACTAATAGCCACATGAGAAAGTATATGACACTCATATAACGATCCATGATACTTTCTCATGACGGGTCATTCAGTATACATTCTCTAATGTATACCCATGTGTCAACTTGATATCTCATATCCATGACTTGTGAGATCAAGTCATCGAGTTAACCTACATGCTAGTCTCTATGCATTAACATTGTCCCTGAATGTTAATACTTGACTAGGAATGATTAAGAGTAGTGTTCTCTATATCATCTCATTATCGATTCAACCAATCGATTGATATAGATAAGAACCTACTACTCAAGGACATTATTATATTTAGTTATTTGACACCAATCCAAGTAAGTATAATAACCATGCCTTTATAAATAGGAATATGATACAATAAAGTCCATACAACAATCATCACATGATTGACTCTAGGGATTTCACTAATAATCTCCCACTAGCACTAGTGCCAATCACCGTAGTATCTAATACCTAATGACCTAGCGTGACCATCATGCTTTTTCTGTGCCAAAACCTTGGTCAAGGGATCTACGATGTTAGCCTTTGTGGGTACTCTGCAAATCTTCATATCTCCTCTATCGATAATCTCTTGAATGAGATGGAAGTGTCGTAGTATGTGTTTGGTCCGCTGATGTGAGCGAGGTTCCTTAGCCTGTGCAATCGCTCCATTGTTGTCACAATAGAGCTCTATGGGATCTGCTATGCTAGGAACCACCCCAAGCTCAGTAATGAACTTGCGGATCCAAACTGCCTCCTCACGCCTCGATGCAAATAATATATTCGGCTCTGTAGAATCAAGAATCGAGTTCGCCAACTCTTCCAAAGACACGCGCCACCATTCAAGCAAAACACGAACATTGACTGCGATCTATAATCATCTTGGTCAGTTTGGAAGTTGACATTGCTGTAACCCTTTACAGCTAGCTCCTCATCACCTCCAAATATCAAAAAATATTCTTTAGTACTTCTCAAGTACTTAAGAATATTCTTGACTGCTATCCAGTGACTCTTACCTCCTGGATCTGACTGGTATCTACTCGTCTTGCTCAAAGCATACGAGACATCAGGACGAGTACACAACATGACGTACATGATAGATCCTATAGCAGATGCATAAGGGATCTTATCCATGCAGTCTCTCTCCTCTCTAGAAGAGGGACTTTGAGTCTTCGAAAGACTCACACCATGTGACATCGACAGAAGTCACTTCTTGGAATTTTGCATGGCAAACCGTAGTAATACCGTGTCAATGTATGTACTCTGACTTAGGCCAAGCAATCTCTTAGATCTATCTCTATAGATCTTGATGCCTAGAATACAGGCTGTTTCACCTAAGTCCTTCATTAAGAAGCACGTCCCCAGCCAAGTCTTCATAGACTATAGCGAAGGGATGTCATTCCCAATGAGTAGTATGTCATCCACATACAATACAAGGAAGACAACTGTGTTCCCATTAACCCTCTTGTAGACACAGGGTTCATCTTCATTCTTGATGAAACTAAACTGTTTGATCGCATCATCGAATCGAAGATTCCAGCTCCGAGAGGCTTTCTTTAGCCCATAAATGGACATTTGCAGCTTGCATACTTTCCCAATATGTTGTGGATCTTCAAAACCCTCAGGTTGTGTCATGTACACATCCTCGAGTAAGTTTCCATTCAAAAATGTGGTTTTGACATCCATCTGCAGATCTCATAATCGTGGTATGCTGCAATAGCAAGCAAGATCTGAATGGACTTGAACATCGCCACTGGAGAAATCGCCACTGGAGAAAAGGTTTCATCATAGTCAATACCATGAATTTGCTTGAAACCTTTAGCCACCAATCGGCCCTTATAGGTATGCGTATGTCCATCCATGTCAGTCTTTCTCCTAAAGACCCATTTACACCCAATGGGTTTGACCCCTTCAGGAGGATCAACCAAAGTCCATACTTGGTTGGTGTATATAGATTCCATCTCAGATCTCATGGCCTCTAGCCATTTCTCAAAATCTGGGCTCATCACAGCTTCCTGATAGGAGGTAGGCTCATTCTCAATGAGCATAACGTCATCATGGTCAGACAAGAGAAATGAATATCTCTCAGGCTAATGACGTACCCTATCAGACCTGCGAAGAGGTAGGTCTACATGAACAGGTGGTTGTTCCACAACTCTTTGTGCAATAACCTCATCACCCACAACACTTTGTGGTTCCTGTTCAACCTCCATCAAGGCCTCAGTGCTATAGTCCTTATCTTGAATTTCTTCAAGATCGAACGTACTCCCACTAGTTTTTCTAGAAATAAAATCCCTTTCTAGAAAAACCCCAGTCTTTGCCACAAACACTTTATGCTGACTGGGAATGTAGAAGTAATATCCCTTCGTGTCCTTGGGATATCCAACAAAATAGCACCTATCGGATTTGGGTCCCAGTTTGTCTGAGACTTGATGTCGAACGTAAGCCTCATAACCCCAAATCCTCATAAAAGACATCTTGGGATTTCTCCCTGTCCATATCGTATATGGTGTCTTTATTACAGCCTTGGATGGTACACGGTTAAGGATAAAGGTTGCTGTGTCTAGAGAATATCCCCAAAAGGATATAGGAAGATCTGTGTGACTCATCATAGATCATACCATATCTAATAGGGTACAATTTCTACTTTCGGATACACCATTCCACTATGGTGTTCCAGGAGGAGTGAGTTGGGATAGAATCTTACACTCAACTAGATAGTCACGAAACTCATGGCTAAGATATTCACCACCTCGATCTGATCAAAGTATCTTAATACTCTTGCCAAGCTGATTTTGTACTTCATTCTTGAATTCTTTGAACTTTTCAAAGGATTCTGATTTATGTGTCATAATATACATATAACCATTTCTACTGAAATCATCAGTAAATGTAATGAAGTACCTGTAACCACCTCTAGAAGCAACATTAAAAGGGCCACATACATCACTATGTATAAGTCCTAACAAGTCTGTTGCTCTTTCGCTGTGTCCACTAAAGGGAGTCTTGGTCATCTTGCCTAAAAGGCAAGACTCACATGTCTCATATGATTCAAAATCAAATGAGTCTAGCAGTCCATCTTTATGGAGCTGAGATAAGCGACTCTCGTTTATGTGACCTAAGCGACAATGCCAGAGATAGGTTTGGTTCAACTCATTTGACTTGAACCTTTTGGTACTTATGTTATAGATAGGGGTCTCTAAGTCTAGAAAGTAGAGTTCGTTCATTAGAGGTGCACTACAATAGAACATATCATTTAAATAAACTGAATAACATTTGTCCTTTATTATAAATATAAATCCTTTCTTGTCAAAACAAGAAACCAAAATGATGTTCTCAGTTAAGGCAGACACATAACAACATTCATCTAATTCTAGTACAAGTCCAGAGGGCAGAGATAGATCATAAGTTCTTACAACAATGCAACAACCCTTGCTCCATTGCCTACTCGTAGGTCCACCTCGCCCTTTGTCAATGCCCTGCTATTTCTCAGCGCCTGCACATTGGTACAAATGTGAGATGCACATCCGGTATCTAATACCCATGATGAAGAAATAGATAGATTGACTTCTATAATATTTATACCTGAAGTAGAAGTCTCACTTCTCTTCTTCTTAAGATCTTTCAGGTATGCCTTGCAGTTATGCTTCCAGTGTCCAACTTCCTTGCAGTGGAAGCAAGCCCCTTCCTTGGCCACCCCTCCTTTGGGTTTCAGTTCCTTGCCTTTGCCCTTGGCTGGGGACTTTCCCTTACCTTTAGGCTTGCCCTTGCCTTTCTTCTTTTGCACCATCAAAATGGCATCAGATTTTCCTTTCTTAAGGTTGAGCTCAGCAGTTCTCAACATGCTGAGCATCTCAGGCAGTGGCTTATCAATTTCATTCATGTTATAATTCATGACAAATTGATTGTAGCTTTGTGGTAAAGATTGCAAGATCAAGTCAGTGGCCAGCTCTTAGCCAAGGGGGAAATCCCAATCTCTGTAGGTTTTCTACGTACTCAATCATCTTGAGTACATATGGACCTACGGGAGTCCCATCTTGCATTTTGGAACCAAACAATGCCTTAGAGACTTCATATCTCTCGTGCCTTGCTTGTCCTTGATATAGTTGACGAAGATGTTCAACCATATCATAAGCATTCATGAACTCGTGTTGCTTCTGAAGCTCAGAGTTCATGGTCGCAAGCATTAGACATGACACATCTAATGCATCATCTTGATGCTTCTTGTAAGCATCTTTGTCAGCTCCCGAGGCAGTGGCAGAAGGTGCCTCCGGAATGGGCTGCTCCAGGACGTACATTTTCCTTTCTTGGGTGAGAACAATTCTCAGGTTCCTGTACCAGTCCAGGAAATTTGCTCCATTGAGCTTGTCCTTCTCAAGGACAGAACGCAGAGAGAGAGAGTGTTCGTGTTTGTTGACATGGTAATCTTCAATATACAATGCAGAGAATTAATATCATATTCCTTTTATCATTTAATTAGGCCTTTAATCAAATGATGCTCCCACTGAATTATAGGAATTTTGTAGAATCGAAATATGGATGTGGTCAAACCACACTACTAGATTCATACAAACTAGCTATAATTCTTGCGGGACAAGATCCACATCATACTAAGCCTTGAATTAGCTTTGGCTAAATTGCCCAAGACTTAGTACAATCGGTGGGTAACACATTACCGATTACATCTCTATGCAACTCTTGTTTATAAGATCAAGACCCACATTTACAAAAGACCTTGAGTTAGCTTTGGCTAAATCGCCCAAGATTTAGTGTAAATGCGATCTTATCCTATCTTTTCAACGGTTGGAATATGCCTATAGTTCTACTTGATCCAATTGAGTTAACTAGTTTTACTCAATCTAATTGAGCTTACTCTAACCCAAGCAGTGATAGGCGAGACCAAGATTGTCCCTCCGCACCCTACCAAGATAATATGCGTTGCTTTGGCAGATTCAACAACTACAAATGATCGAGGTAGTGATGGGTATTAAGGACTTAGTAGGCATTTTTCGAGTTGATTCGATTAAGATCTAATCTAATCGTAATGTGTATCATATACGCATTGAGACATTTATTATCCTATATTAGCATGTATCACATACATACAAGCATTATTCTAGCATGCATCATATACATAAAAGAAAAATATTCTAGCATGCATCATATACATACAAGCATTATTCTACTAGCATGCATCACATACACACAAGCATAACACACACACACACACACACACACACACACACACACACATATATATATATATATATATATATATCAACATATATACATATATATAAATTGTGATTAGGTCATGACCCTACTACGATCTTCTCAAGCCAATGAGAAGATCGGACGGTCAACCTAGGGTTAGCGACTTCTCCAAGCGCCTCCTTTGATCGCCATGTGTCGTCGGCACCCTTCTCGTAACTCCGTCTACAAGTGGACCTTCCACCGCTCCATTTTGTACATTACAAAACTGAAACTCGAGTTACATTCGAGTCTAAAACTATTTATAACTATAATTTTAAAAGAAGAGACACGACACGCAGGTCGCATACCATATACAACAAGCACAATCACAAAAATGGCACGCAGGCCGTATTATGAATTATAACACATTAACGTCCAATCATATTGGGGTTCTTGGGCCATGACCATCACAAAATTATACATAATACTAAATTATGTATTTTACAGAAAATTTCTATATTTTTTTTAATTTTATGAGTCACCTCTCCGTAACGGTCCCGCTAAGCGGTTTCTGGGCGCAATCGCGGGACAAGGCCCCTTTCGGGGATAGGGGCAGCGCCCCTACTCGCAAAAATAAACTTTGCGAGTGTCCCAACTAGATATTATGGCGACTTAAGTCGCTGTCCCAAAAACCTAAAGCGAGAACTCGCCGTTTCGGAGAGTTTTTCTCGGCGGTTGAAGCCTATGAGTGTCCCAACACTTGTTGCTTCGACTCTTAGAGAAAAATATCCAAAAATTCTATAAAAATAGGAAATTTACATAAACTTAAAAATCTATAATTTTTATATTTAATACAGAAACTACAAATACGAAACACATACATGCTTCGAACCTGGCTCTAATACCACTGTTGGACTTTCCGAGTCGCAAAAATCGCTTTTTGTGTTGCGAAAACCTCGAAAGCCCGGCCACGGATCCGTGTGAAGATATATTAAAATAAAACATGTATGTGCTTAAGTAAACCTAGATCTACCTTAGATCTAGAAGGTGAGAGCATTACCCTTGAAGTGATGTCCTTCGTTTATCCCGCTCATCCAAAAGTTTCGTCGGAACTCGAGAGTGTCAAGTGCACACTCCTCTATTGGTATCCACACAGAAAAATGGTGGAGAAACTCAACCTAGAGTGTGCTATCACTCATGGAAATTTCGGCCAAGAAGGATTGGGAGAGCAAGAGAGGAAGAACTAAGGAAGAAGATAAAGTTACACAACTTAACTTCACACTTTCATAACCCACTATAAGGGGGTTATATGCATGCATGTAACTCCAAGAACCAATGACTCTTGGTCTCCCTCATGAGGTGGCACCCCATGATGTGTCCATGATGATGTGGAGCATCATCATTGGTTGGCCCCATGCCAAGTCACCATGACATGACAATTGGTCAAGTCAAAATTGACCATTCATCTTTCCTCTCAAGTCAAGTCAAACTTAACCTATTATCTCCCATGGTTGATCAAATCTAACCACTTGATTCAAGTCAATTTGATTTAATGAATCTCTATTCATTAATTTAAATTGACTCAATGAATCAAATTTAAATTAGACTCATTCAACACTTGAATCAAATTGAGTCTAACTCAATTAGTCTAATTTGGATTACTCTTAATCCAATTTGGTTCATCCCATGAACCTAATCCTCATGGTTCATCATATGAACCTAATCTCCATCTAATTGCCCTTTGGTGTGTGACCCTATAGGTTCTTGTAATGTTGGCAATGCTCCTAAACCGATTTAGGAACATAAGCAATGAGCGGTATCTAGCAACACATCATTGCTACCCAAGTTACAAGAATGTTGAGATCCAACATCACCTTTGTGACTACTAATTGTGACTCTCACAATATGTGACAATGTCCCTCTATCCTTGACATCTAGATTGATCAATTGAGGCATAGACCGTGTCATCCTCGGTACAATCTATATCTTGAACTCCAAGTAGACTCACTCTAATCAAATGAGCTCAATATCTCATATTGACTCATTTGGGCATGGCCATGCACTTCGTGGTCTCACTCTATCAAGAATATCGATGTCACCCCCGTCATATAGGAGGGATAGATCCCATCTACATCACTCACATCCCTCCGCATAATTTGTTACATACCCAGTAATCGCCTTTATAATCCACCCATTTACGGGTGACGTTTGACGAAGCTAAAGTATGCAACTCCTTATGTAGGGAACCATGGTGACTTCAGGTCTAAGGACTAATAGTCATACTAATAGCCACATGAGAAAGTATATGACACTCATATAACGATCCATGATACTTTCTCATGGCGGGTCATTCAGTATACATTCTCTAATGTATACTCATGTGTCAACTTGATATCTCATATCCATGACTTGTGAGATCAAGTCATCGAGTTGACCTACATGTTAGTCTCTACGCATTAACATTGTCTCTGAATGTTAATGCTTGACTAGGAATGATTAAGAGTAGTGTTCTCTATATCATCTCATTATCGATTCAACCAATCGATTGATATAGATAAGAACCTACTACTCAAGGACATTATTATATTTAATTATTTGGCACCAATACAAGTAAATATAATAACCATGCCTTTATAAATAGGAATATTATACAATAAAGTCCATACAACAATCATCACATGATTGACTCTAGGGCTTTCACTAACAGATATCCCCCTAAAGGAAAGGTCGTTGACTTCCTAGACCTGCAGTGGCTTCTTGACGAGACGCTCGATGATGCTCTCGAGGATGATTGAATATTTCCATAATGTAATGAACTTTTGGATATTAATGCAATGATTATTTTGAGTAAATAATGTGTACCTTCAATCAAAACAACTCCACTATCAGAGGACCGAGATATCTGAAATAACTCTGATAGAATAGGGTCGAAGGCCGAAGCAATTCTGATAGCCTAGGGCTAAAGGTTGAAGCAACTCAGATAAAATAGAGTGAGATATGCTAGATAACTCATAGCTGGCGATTGTGTTGGATGCCTCGGTTCGGGACATGAGAGAATATGCGACACCGCAGGGGCGACTTTGATGGATGCCTCGGTCCAAGACATGAGGGAATATGCGATGCCACATGGGCGACTTTACTGATGGATACCTCAGTCCGAGACACAAGGGAATATAATGCGCCGAATGACGACATTGCTAGTAGATGCCTCGGTCCGAGACTAGAGAGAATATGTGGTGCCACAAGGATGACTTTGTCGATGGACGACTCGGTCTGATACATGAGGGAATATGCGACACCACAGGGGTGATTTTGCTGATGGATGCCTCAGTCTAAGATACGAGGGAATATAATGTGTCGAACGACAATATTGCTGGTGGACTTCTCAGTCAGAGACCAGAGGGAATATGCGACGCCACAGGGGTGACTTTACTTATGGATGCCTCGGTCTGAGACATGAGGAATATAATGTGTCGAACGATGACATTGCTGGTGGATGCCTTGATCCGAGACCAGAGGGAATATAATGCGTCGAACGATGGTATTGTTGAGGGACGCCTTGGTCAGAGACATGAGGGAATATAATGCGCCGAACGACAGCTTACAAGTGGGAAGAATAGAGAATTTTATTATTCCAATGAAAATATGAATTTCATATCAATTGGTGTCACGCCCCGAGGTAGACTCTGTCCAGCCAACGGACGATACCCCCTTATGACAATTCCAATACGGTACAAATAGTCGTAGCCAGTATAACACAATATAGAAAATGTATAACATCAATAGCGGAAGACAACACAATGCGAAATATAAACTCAACAACATATGTATATCGGTATATCCGTCCATACTAAAAAAAATCCCATACTGAATATCATAAAAGAAAAACACAGCATGATCTCCAATAACAACAGAAGTCCATAAGAAGATACATGCGATATAGGAAACAAAACCCTCAGAAATGCGGTGGGATGGGATCAAGTGGCGATGCTCCAAGTCCATGCCGAAGTCTTCTATGTGTCACCTGGGCGTCAGGAAATCCAGGGTCCAGGGTAGTGAGTATAAAATTCAGGGGTAATATATAGAAAGTGCATGAACAACATACAAGGTATAGAGATCTACAAGTATACATGTAAAGATCTACAGGTATATAACATGAGTCCAACAGACATACAATACTAATGTAGTAACCAGAAATCACAAATACGGTCATACTCATAGCATACACTAAACTAATCAACTTTCATGAAGTAATGTACATACCTGACGGTCTGCATTAATCCACATGACCTATAACATCTTGAACAGGTATACAATAGCATAACCCAAATAGCATGCAGTAGTCTAAACCAATACATACTCATGCTCAACACATACACAGCGGTATATAAAATATGCAAAAGGCATGTAGCATGATGTACAATCATATGTAGCAAACAAATGCAGCATCTCACAGGCATATGTAAAACATATATCGAATACATGCATACATATATATCAGCAATGCATATGCATGGCCATGTCTGCGGACCCGTCCAACCACGACCCCAGTATGGCCCGGGTGGCACAACATGATGACTAGCCCGACTCCAGCTACCACTACTCTCGAGTGGCCGAGTTGGGTGGTATGAATGAGTAGCATATAAGTGTAAAGAGCTAACTACTCCACGGGGGTCCCTGCTGCTAGCCGCTCCATCACTACCCATGAGTAGACGAGCTCCGCACACAGGACGACTGGATATGACACAACCACCATCTATAGTGGGTGAGTGCTAACACCACTCTCCACAGTGGCCAGGTGCGCATCTCCAGCTACCACCATCTATAGTGGTCGAGCGCGACACATTCAATGCTCTGCCCTCAACCCTACTACCACTACTCTGAGTGGCCGAGGAGGCAGGATAATTGACGACCCGTCTCAACCACAAGGGAGACCCCAGTCGACGCATGCATGCAATGTAATGATGCATAGCTCCACATACGTATCCTCGCAACACTCCCAATCCCACAGGGAGTCCTAGTTACCCGAAAGTCAACCATGCAAGGACCACTAATCTACAATCACAATCTACTTATCTACGTACAGATAAATAGATCTACCATAGATGCACAACTAATAGGTGTACGATACTATATTCGACTCCATAACCTGATCCATCACCTAACCCTAGTGATGCAACTCGGTAACCCAATCTAAGTTCACACTAGTGACCATAACCACAATGCATTTAACTAAATACCAATCAGCTAACACACAAGAAGGGTTGTAATTCATATCCAAGATAAAAGAAATGATGAATTAACAGTAATATCTCAAAGATCAAAGACTAAGTACAAGCACATGATTAAACATGAGTGAATTTAAGGTAAATAGGTATAAACATATATCCGGAATCATGCACTGGAATTCGATCAAACTACCGGACCAGGTAGATATTACCCACCTGATACGAAGCTCGAATAATCCTCACGACCGTGGACCTTCTTCGTATCCCAAACCTGCATAATAGTAACAAATTATGGTTAAGTACAAATCTCCGATAATTATACGAACAAAATACTAATTCGTTCTATATTCGTATCCTTTCCTCGTCTAAGAGTAAGAACCCCGATTATCCCAATCTGATACACTACACAGATCAACCACAGAAAAACCTAATTAACAACTTCCCAAGCTTAAATCTCTTCCGACAACAGCTCCTCACAACCTCAAATCCATTGCAACTACCATCACAATTACACCTACATGATTACAGCCGCCAATCTTCCCAAAACAACCCATCGACAAATCAAATTCTCAAGAACAAACATAAATCAACACCAAATCAACAATACCACTCAAATCACAGATTTACTTCCAAATCATAGCTGCAATTTCTAACAATCCGAACACCACAGTTTCGATTCCCAAATCCCTCGCATCAATCGACAAACCCACAAGTTCATAGCGATTACCGACATCACAAACACATAACAATCACTACAACTTCATAGAAATTCCACACAGCATAGGGAAAGAAGGAACATATCGACTTACCAACATTGTAGATCCTCCGACGTTGCTCCTCCCCTATTCCCCTTCTCACCGAAACCAATCCAAGCTCACCACGAGCTCAACACCCTCGAAACAGCTGACTGAAGGCAACCTCAGCAAGCACAGATCGATAGAAAAACTCAATCTGTCGCGACAATGCCAAAATCCGATCAACCATAGCAAGATCTAAGAACCCACGGTGGAATCTAAACCTAGATAAGCTGATTACCTCGATTGGCAGCTCGCTGCCGTGACAACGGCACCGCCTGTCCGCCGGGAGTGTCGCCGAGATTTCCCAAGTGAGAACCCCCTTGATCCTTGGCCGGAGATCAGCCAAGCGGTAGCGCTGTCAAGCTGCTCTCACCGGACGTCGATGAGCTGAGGAGGAAATGAAGCGATCACGCGGCGAAAAAAAAGAGCGATGCGGAGAAGGGAAACGGAGAATTCGCGGAAGAAGGAATAATGCCGATCACGAGTTTCCGACCCTTTTTAAATGTCGTTTGAGCGATTTGGTTAGACCAACCCAAGTTCAATCGAATTGGATTTAGCCCAACCGGTTCAGACCCATTTCCAGCCCAACAATTTGGCCCAATGGATTCATCCCAATAGCTTCAGCCCAAAAGATTCAGCCCAATGGATTCATCCCAATAGCCCAATCCTCAAACCCAATCACTAATTAGACCCAATTAACCCACTAATTAAACCCAATTAATTAAAGGGTTAATCCATATAATATTTTTTTTCCGTATACCACAATTGGTCACTTTAAATACAGTAGGGCCAGAGGTGGAACACATTCCAAAGCTAGGTGAGCTCTTTCCCGCTCTCATCTTGTAAGTAGTAAGCTCCTGAACTAAGCATCTTAGTAATTTTATAAGGTCCTTCCCATTTGGGAGCCAGCTTTCGAACCTCTCCTACAGGTTGAATTTTTTTCCATACAAAATCTCCTGGCTGATAGGAGTGAGGCAAAACTCTTCAATTATAAGACTAGGCTATCTGTTGTCTATAGACCTTCATTCCTGCAGCTGCTTCATCTCTGGCCTCGCTCACCAAGTTTAGCTCGGTCAGTCACTTCTCCGAAGGCTCTGCACTATCGAGGTAATGGGTAGAAACTCGTAGGGAGCTCATGCCAATCTCCATGTGGACTACTGCCTCTGAGTCATACACCAAATGAAAGGAGTCAGCCATGTGCTATTTTTAGGCATCATTCGATATGCCTAGAAGATGCTAGGTAATTCCTCAACTCAGCTTCCAGATACATGATCTAGCTTGATCTTCAATTCTCAAACTAATTCTCGGTTAACTAGCTCTGCCTGTCCATTAATCTGAGGATAAGTGACCGAAGTGAAGACTTGTTGATTTTCTAATTGCTAACATCACTCCTTGATTTTTCGGCCTTGGAACTGTCGGTCATTGTCTGAGATGATCCTCCGAGGAATGCCGAATTAATAGACAATATTCTTCCACAGGAACTTGAGCACTGTTTCTTTAGTGATTCGGGCCAGTGGCTCGGCTTCGACCCACTTAGAAAAGTAATCTACAACTACCAGCAAAAATCTCTTCTGATTGAGCCCCATCTACATGGGTCCTATGATATCCATTTCCCATTGGTCGAAGGGACAAGATATTGTTGACATTCTCAGAAACTCGACTGGCTGTTGAGAGAAATTTTAGTGTTTTTGATGCTGAGGCAAGTGATGATAAAATGAGAAACATCCTTTCGGAGGGTCGACCAAAAATACCCAATTAATATGACTTTCTGGGTTAGAGCTCTTCCGCCCAGGTGGTCGCCGTAGCAACCTTCATGTATTTCCTGAACATAGTCGGCTTCTTCTGAGCCGAGACACTTAAGTAGAGGACAGGCGAAGGACCGCTTATATAGAGTATCACCAATTAAAGTGAAGTAAGTACCTCTTCTATTTAAAAGTCGAGCCTCCTCAGGAGTATTCGGCAACTCTCCTTGCTTTAGGTAAGCAATCAAGGGGTCTCTCTAGTCTGGGATAAGTTTTGATGTACTCTGATCCACCTAACGGACAAGTTGAACATCGGTCATCGAACCATCTAGAGTCCATGTAGTTAATGTATTGGCCATCCAAGCTAGCTCATCCGCTTTCAGATTCTCGCTTCTAGGAATTTTAAGAAGAATCACCTCTTGAAACTCGACTGCCAACTTCTCATAGCTTGTCACGAATTGCCCAAGTCGATCATTGTTAATCACGAAAGCTCTATTAATATGTTCTATCACTAACTGGGAATCAAAATAAAGGATGAATCTCATAGCACCGACCTGATGGGTTGCACGAAGGTTGACCAGCATAGCTTCATATTCAGCTTCATTGTTGGAGGCATGGAAATTGAGTTGGAGGGTTATCTAGATCATGCCTTCCCGTGGTGACACCAGTAAGATTCCCACTCCGCTTCCTTTCTTAATGATCGAACCATCAACAAAGATTTTCCATACTTCATTATTTTCATGACCCGAAGCTAGGCATGCTTATCGGTTCCTCGGTTCCGATTTCGATTTGGTTCTAATCGATTCTAGAACCACTGACGTTGGAATCGGTCCGAACAGGTTCAAAATCGGTTCCGAACCATTTTCGATTCCAAAGTTTTAACTTTGAAACCAATTCAATTCGGACCAATTTTGAATCGGTTCCGAACCGATTTTAAAATGGTTCCGGACCGATTCCGAAATAGTTTCGGACCATCTTCCTTGAACTTGAGCTTCCAAATTCATCTATGGTGCGTGTGATCTTATTCTTTTTTTCTATTGCAAAATAATCTTGTAGACATATTAGCATGCTAAGAATTTCCACTTTTAAATTAGCAATCATAATCAGATCCAAATCGGACCCAGAACTAGTTCCAAAACGGTTCCGAAATCGATTAGAATCGAACTGAACCGGAATAGGAACGGTTCTAGTTTGGTTCCAGAACCAATTCATCTGAATCGGTTTTGGTACCAAATTTAACGGATTGGTTCCGACTCGATTCCGGATCAAACTAGTCAGTTAAGCATGCCTACCTGAAGCTTCAGCTAAGAATTCCTCTAGGGCCTGCCCCTTGATGGTGATCCAAGGTTGATACTGAATATCGTGCTCAACAAGCTCAGTTGTCCAATTGATGAGTCAGCTTGAGGCCTCGGGATTTATGAGTACTCTTCCAAGGCCACTGTTAGTTAAAACAGTGATGGGATGAGACAGGAAGTAAGGATGAAGCTTTCGAACTGCCATGACAAGGGTCAGAGTTAGCTTCTTAAGGGTGGTGTATCGCCTTTCTACCTCTTTCAATAGATGGCTAACGAAATAGGCTGGGAATTGCTTATCTTCCTCCTATCGAAGCAATACAACTCCTACAACCTCCTCACTCGCGACCAAGTATAAATAGTCTTTCTCCTGGCACTAGCTTAGAGAGGGCGGGTAGCTTAGTTATGTATTGTTTTAGGTCAGAGAAAGTCTGCTCGCACTTATCATCCCATGAAAAATGTGCCAACCTTCAAAGCACTTTAAAGAGAGGTAAACTTCATTCAGCCGACCTAGATATAAAATGCGAGAGCACCGTGATCCTGCCCACTAACCTCTGGACCTCCTTCAGATTCTAAGATGAGACCATATTTTGCAGAGTCTGCACTTTGTTAGGGTTAACCTCGTTCCCTCACCTTGTGATGATATATCTAAGAAATTGACCGCTATGGGAACCAAATATACATTTCCTCAGGTTGAGCTTAAGGTTGTACCTACGCAATGTTCCGAAGGTCTCTGCCATATCCCCTACAATATCTTCGGCTTGAGGGGATTTGATAAGTATGTCGTCCACATATACTTCGATGTTTCGGCCAATCTGATGTCTAAAAACCTGGTCCATCTGTCTTTGATATATCGCTCTGGCATTCTTCAACACAAATGACATAACTTGATAACATAAAGTACCATCGGAAGTGATAAAGCTGACTTTCTCCTGATCTTCCTCAGCTAAGGGGATTTGGTGGTACCCTTGATAAGCATCAAGCATACAAATAAGTTTGTATCCCGAAGTTGAGTCAACCAACTGGTCTATCCGAGGCAGAGAGTAGCAATCTTTAAGGCAAGATTTATTAAGATCTCTAAAATCTACATAGACCCTCCACTTTCTCTCAGGTTTAGGTATTAATACTACATTAGCAAGCCAAGTAGGAAACTGAACCTCTCTAATATGCCCGACTTATAGTAGCTTGTCTACCTTGGCTCGAATAACTTGATCCTTCTTAGGGATAAGTGTATCCTCGTATGCTTCACAAGCCAAGCTCCTGGTAGAAGAGAAGCTTGTGTTCCATCACCATCCAAGAGATCTCTTGGATTTCTTCTCCATCTCATGCAAAGATATCGTGGTTGGAGGAGAGGCAGTTTATCACTTTCTGCTTCAGCATGGGAGGTAGATCCACAGCTACTTTGATTGTTTTTTTAGGTTGACTTGGTCATATACACAATTCCTCATCTTTTTTCAGAGGCTCATCCTAGAGGGTATATACCTCATCTTGACTCATCCTTCGATTTTTCCTGGAGTCGGTCTGTACTTATTCAACGTAGCACTTTTGGGTGACTCTTTGATCTTTGTTTGCCTCTCCCACTTGATCTCCTACGAGAAACTTCAGATTATGATGGTAAGTGGAGACCATAGCCTAGAATGAGTGTAGAGTTGGTCTACCGAGGATGACATTGTAGGTGGGGATAGCTTTGACCACTACGAAGGTGGTCATGTTGGTTTAGCGGAGCAACTCCTCCTCTACTGACAAAGGTAGGTCAATCTAATTGAGAGGTAAGACTTCATGGTGAGAGAAATCGAAGAGAGTCGTATTCATCGGTAGAAGCATGGCTCAATCAATCTGCATGCGATCAAAAGCTTCTTTAAATAAAATGTTGACCAAGCTACCCGTGTCGACTAAGATTCGAGCTACATCATAATTAGCTATGGTAGCTCAGATTATCAAGGCAGCATCGTGGGGAGTCAATACTCCCCTCAAGTCCTTTGGGCTGAAATAGACGGAGGGCTCCTTGGCTCATCTTCTGCTGCTACTGACTTCTATATTTTCCTGGCTATGACCATGAGCTTTTCGGGCACGATTGGAACCCCCATCAGTTATCCCTCCCATGATCATGTTGATCATGCCTCGGTTGGGAGCGTTCTGCTTATGTTGAGAGGTTCCAGGTTGAGAAGCGAGCTACTCGGCGACTTCTCAGGAGACCTCTTAGGTACTTTATCTTGACGGTCGAGCTCCCTAGAATGAGATCTTCGGGTGTACTTGGACGACATGGGTCTAGCTTCATGCACTGGTAATTTTAACCTTGCTCTAAGACCTCTTCACTGATTCCAGACTACCCGTCGGATTTTTTCAGCGAGATATGACATTCCTAAGTGGAATGTCCATAAGTCTAATTGAAAGTGCAAAATCTCCTCGATCCTACCTGAGGTGCCTTTGGAACAGTAGAGGGCCTCAGAGCTTCTTGCACTACATGGACTACTCTTTCCCTGACTCAGGCCGGCACATAATTGGAGATCTGGCATAACTCCCGAATCAAAGGGGATACAAGAATCTTTCTGCCCAACTGAGCCACATTTGGCCTTCCAGAGGCATTTTTGTTTATGGCTTTCTCAAATTCTTCTAGGTGAATGTATCTCTCAGCTTGACCCAGCAGAGTCTCGAAATTAGAAGGTGGTCTCTTCATCAAAGACTTAGAAAAATCTCCTCTTGTCAATCCTTGGGAGAAAACATTGACAAGGCTTTCTGTCGAAGTTGTGGGTACATCAATGGTCGCTCAATTGAAATGGTGGATGTAATCCCTTAGAAATTCATGATTTCTCTGCTTTATAGAGAAAAGGCTAAGGGTGTTTTTGTAGTACCTTTTGTTACTGGCAAAATATTGAAGGAAAATGATCTTTAGGTTGGTGAAAGAGTGGATAGAGCCAGTGGGTAGTTTCTCAAACCATCTATCAACGGGTCCTATCAAGGTATAGGAGAAAACTTTACATTTCACTCCATTTGTATACTGATGCAACAAGACTGCCTTTTCAAATTTTCGGAGGTAATCCTCTAGGTTGGAAGAGTCGTTGTATTCCCCTACTTGTAGAGCTTTGAATCACTTAGGTAGCCTCTTTGCTATGATCTCCTAAGAGAAAGGCTTACCAAGGCTACTTATCAATGCCTTTCCTTTTCTAGGATCTTTGTCGAGCAACTTCTGAAATGTATTCTCTCGGGAGTGTTCCTTTCTTAGCACGACCGAGGATGATTTGGCCGGAACATGAGAGATCGGTGCCAAGGTTGGGGGAAGTGAAGCTGAGACAGTAGGTGCTAGAACTGGGGTTGGAGGAGTGACAACTGAGATAGGCGGTACCGGGACTGAGGCCGGAGGGATCGGAGCAGGAACTAATACCATCGGAATCGAAGTGGGATTCTGCGGGAAATGCCTTCGCAGAATGTCTTCCATAGTGTTGGTGATGAGCACTACAATGGCCTCCCTGTTTATGGTTTCCTTTTCAATGGAACCTTGATTCTCCGAGTATTCTATGCGATTTATCATCTACAATTTCCCAACTCAAAATATCTTTCCACATATGATGCTAATTATGTTGGGGCTGGGAGCGGAGAACTGAGACAAAGTTGAACGCGCTACAGGCGGGTGGACCTTTTTGGAACAGGGTTGAACTAAATGGAATCCTTGACGAAGGGAGGAGAACTACCCCTACATAGGGAAAACTCATAAGAGAGTAAGAAGGGGATGCCGAGGGATGTCTTGGCATTACCTCTCCGACGCTCAAGTCAGGAATGTGTCGAAAAAAATGAAGAAGCACAGTGAACAAGCAGCGTGAAGAAAGAGTAGGAAAAAAATCAGTCCCCTTTCCTTTTGTTACCTTTATATAAAAATAGTCATGACATCCTGACAACAACGTGATGATTAAGAAAGGATAATGGTAGTCATGCCCTCATTAATGTTAGTGCCTATGAGATCCACATATCTCCACAATGGTATGATATTACTCACTTTGGACTTAAGTTTTCA
The DNA here is from genome assembly GCA_025175895.1 of Wurfbainia villosa. Classification (NCBI taxonomy): domain Eukaryota; kingdom Viridiplantae; phylum Streptophyta; class Magnoliopsida; order Zingiberales; family Zingiberaceae; genus Wurfbainia; species Wurfbainia villosa. The sequence continues at coordinate 135,580,760 of CM045986.1, read as the reverse complement.
TGGTTTTATTTTTGGGCTTTATCCAAAAGACCTCATTCCAATAGAGATATCTTTTTATCTTATAAACACATGATCGTTTCCATGTCTTATCAATGTGGGACTTTGATTGTATTCCCCATACTCCCAACAATCTCCCCCTTAAATGAAGGACCGCATTGAGCCCCTCTCAAGCCTATCCATCCTCGAAGGACTTCCTATGCTTGATGTCCAATCCTCAACCCACTAGGACTTCCTGCCAACTGTCTGGTCCTCCTGACCCAACTGGACTTCCTGTTAGTTGTCTAGCCCTTCTGGCCTAACTAGACTTCCTATCTGGTGTCTGGTTCTCTTGATCCAGATATGGGAGCTCCATTTCCTTCATTCGAGGTTCATGGCTTGACATGAACTATGGTTATAATACTAACTGTTAGTGTCTATACGTTTTATATATCTCCACAATGATATGATATTGTCCACTTTGTGCCTAAGTCCTCATGGTTCTAATACCAATTGTTAGTGTCTATAAGTTTTATATATCTTCACAATGGTATAATATTGTCCATTTTGAGCCTAAGCCCTCATGGTTTTATTTTTGGACTTTGCCCAAAAGGCCTCATCCCAATGGAGATATCTTTTTATCTTATAAGTACATGATCTTTTTAATGTCTTACTATGGTAGGACTATGATTATATTTCCCATACTCCCAACAATTAATGCTATGGAAGATGGGAGACATAACTTCATAAATGCAAGTCATTAATCATGTTGTGTATGACATGACCATTAATACAGCGGGCATGGTAGGATATACCTCCTTGAGGACCATACAAATATACTTAACATGTGTCAGCGAGGTAAACTAGAGTCGTGATATCATGCTAAGGTATCTGGTGGAGAGATAGTCCGCCAAGACATCCGGTGGAGAAATAGCCTACCGAGGCATCCTACTAAGAGATAGCCTACTGGGACATCCTGCTGAGAGATAGTGTGTCGAGACATCCGGTAGAAAATAGCCTGTCGAGGCATCCTGCTGAGAGATAGCTTGCCCAGGCACCCGGTGGAGAAATAGTTTGTCGAGGCATCTTGTTGAGAGATAGTTTGCCGAGACATTCGGTGGAGAAATAGTCTGCTGAGGTATTTCGCTGAAAGATAGTATGTCGAGGCATCCGGTGGAGAAATAGTCTGTCAATGCGTGACCACTCAAGAATTGGATTGGGCTAGACCGCTAAACCGAAACATTATATGTCTCACGAGGGTTTGAGCTAACCTATTTCGATCTGTTCGTTGATTTGACTCGGTTAACTGGTCAATATCTTAGGGAGGCCTGTCCCCATATCATGCAATTTATTATAAACTCTTTGACTTTTGAGTATGGTCCATTCCAAATGAATTATTATACTATAAAGGATAAATGAGATGTGACAATGTTATAAAATATACTTAATCAAGAGGAAGCCAGATTTAAGAAAGAAACTAGGAAAGAAGAACGAAAATGACAATAAAGGATACTTAAAGCTAAATGTGTGTCATTTATCCAAAACTAAAGAAGGGACAAAAGTATGATAAGTGACATTTTTGTCACAAGCTTAGATACTACCAAAATGATTTTCAAAAATAAAAAGTTTGGTTCAAAAAGAAAGATAAGCCTAGTGATTTTGATTATACCACTTATATTTCAAATACAATATAGGAATTTCTTACTATCGAGACCATAAAACTAAATGAAATTTTGTATTTATAAGAAATGAGTCAAAGTTCCAATTAAAGCCATTTGAACTTATCGTTTGATCTTAGACATGTGATATCATTTAGATCTTTTTAGAACTCTTTCATGTGCATTCTACTAGTAGAAATTTAATTTTTTTAAATCAAAACTTGATACAGTTGGATATTCTTTTAAGTTTGAAAATGAATATTTTAGTTTGTTTAAGAATAATCATTTTATTGGTTCAGTATACTTTGTGATGTCTTATACAAATTAAAGCTTGATAATTTGTTTGCTAAGACTATTGATCTTGCATCATAATGTTTGGAACAAAATGTGGTTTAGTGGATGAAAGCTCAACTTATTTGTATAAATATTTGGATCGTATATATATATATAAAAAGATTACAAATGTTAGCAAAGGATGAAATCTTTCATGATTTGAATTTTACTGACCTTGATATTTGTGTGGATTATATTAAGGGAAAACATACAAAACACATAATTAAGTAGATATATACAGGAAGCACACAACTTTTAGAAATTGTACACATTACATATGTGAACCTTTTGATGTTCCATCCCTTGGTGAAGAAAAATATTTTATGCCCTTTATCGATGTTGATTCATGTTATAACTATGTCTATTTGCTGAATGAGAAATCTCAGACAATATAAAAAGATAAAGATTATTAGGTGATAGAGGTGATGAATATTACGAAAAATATGATAAGTTTGAGCAAATACCCTGATCCATTTGCTAAATATTTAGAACAACATAATATTTGTTCTCAATAGACAATGCTTGATATACCATAACAAAATGTTATTGATGGATATGATTAGGAGTATGTTAAGTCATCATTCTTTGATCTTATCATTGTGGATGTAAACTTTAAAAACCACCATGTACTTGTTAAATAGGATTCCTAGTAAGTCAGTCCTAAAAACTCCTTTTAAATTGTGGATTGAAAGAAAACTTAGTTTAAGGTGCCTGCATATTTTGGGTTGTCTAAGGAAAGTAAGGATTTATAATCCACATGAGAAGAAACTAGATTTAAGAAAAATCAGTGAATTTTTCATTGGTTATGAAAATTCAAAGGGTATAAATTTTATTGTTCTAACCATATTACGAAAATTATTGAAAATGCTAGGTTCATTCAGAATGATGAAAATAGTGTAAGTGTTAAACCATGTGGAAATTCAAAAAGTTAGGGTACAAGTATCTTTACCCATGTTTTTTTCAAGTTGGTCGTGGAACATTTTGACAACCTACGAGAATAATAAATAAATGACCAAACACTCCACGATGAAAATTGTTCACAATGAACTTGAAGTTGATGAACCATAAGGAATAGAATTAAAAATGTCTCAAAGGGAAAGAAGATATATTATTCTAGACGATTATGTGGTTTATTTACAAAAGTCAGAATTTAACTTAAGAATTGATGAAGATGTAGTTTCATTTTCACAAGCCATGAAAAAGTGTTAATTCTTTCAAGTGGTTTGACGCCATGATAGAAGAGTTGAAATGAATGGATCATAAGAATGTTTGGGACCTTATTCTAATGGTAGTATTGAACGATACAATGTTAGACTTGTTGCTAAAGATTTCACTCAGAAAGATGGTGTTGACTACAAAGAGATCTTTTTTCCTATCTCAAAAAAGGACTCACTAAGAATTATTATTTATTATAACAATGATAATTCATTATGATTTAGAGTTACATTGGATATGAAGATTGCCTTTTTGAATGGAAATTTAGAAGAAATGATTTATATGGACCAACTTGGATTTTCAATTAAAGGAAAGGGGCATGTGGTGTGTAAGCTTAAGAAGTCAATACACGTGTTAGGATCATCATATTGCTAGAGGGTTTTTTGTATTGATCATTTTACTACGTGTACTCATCTACACTAGATTACTACGTAGTAAAAATAAATACAAAATTCAAAACAACACAAACACAACAAATCATTTTTTATATAATTTGGAACCCTCGGTTCCTACTTCATAGCCTATAATCCTGGCAATATTCCACCACCCTTTCTCTCTACCTGATATTTTCCAAAGACGAAAAATCTCTTACAATCCATCCTTTTACAACTAAACATAAGTATAAATATAATGTTACAAATGAAATATAAAATACAATGTAAACAGTAACTTACAAGTGTGATCTTTGTTTGCTTGTTATTTGATTGTTTTAGAATGCATCTTGAAGATCTAAAATGCAACAATAATTCCTCTTTAAAGTCTTTAAGAATTAGTATCTTCAAACATCTCCAAATCTCTCTTTTATAAGCTACATACTAGGATTGATTTCCACTTAACAATCAATTTCTCATTATTATCAATAGATTGTTACGCCATAGATCTAAATGTTACATTTTCAAAATGACTCTTTCAGTTTAGCTTTGACTAGTATCAGTTGATTGATCATTACCATTAGTCAATTGATGCCTAGTCGAGTCTTATAGTTGAGTGTCAAACCTTCTGTATATTACTATAGTACTATCAATCAACTAATCCTCTCTATCAATCAATTGATGGTGATCAATCGAGTTGAATAGTCGAGCTTCAAATTCTTAGTTTGATTGAACAATCACATTAATCGATTACTTCTATTGGTGCAGGGGCACCAGATAATCAAACATGTGTTTTGATTATGGCAAAGACACAGAGTTAAGTTTACATCGTTGTCTCACAAGCTAAATCAAGTGTGTAGAAAGGCTAAGCTAAGCCGAAGGTCAGCTACACCCAGAGGGAGCTGTGGTGGTCGGGCAACATCGAGGGAACTTCGTGGGAGTCGAAGAACCTAGGTGGAAGACCGGAAGCAAAGCGACAGATCTTAAAGGACCAGAGGTAAAAGCTCGTGTGAGTGAGAGATGGTAAGGTTGTGTCCTCTATACGGGGACGACCATAGGTGGAAATCCAACTAAGACTTCCTGTGGAAGGTTTAGGTCAAGATCGGACGGTAAGAAACTGTCGCATTTACCATTTTCCGTGCTAACCTCTTACTGCAGGGAAGTGGCTAGGTTGGCAGTCGACTGTTGGTCATTGGGCAGTCGACTGATGCACATCAGTCGACTAATGGAAGACACCAGTCGACTGATGGTGATGAATCAGCCTTTTGTGCTAGGTCAAAATGGATAACGTTTGACGCTGCCACTTCGCGATAAAATATGGTACCACTTCGTGATCTGTTCCAAAAGATGAGGAGACTTATTCTGAGGTCAAACTCTATAAAAGGAAGGGAGGATTTCAACCCAAACATAAATTAAGATTATTCTCAAATGCTCCTACAACGCCAAAGCTCCAACACAGTCATAATGTCGACGCGACGCCAAGCTTCCATCTTCTTCGTCGGTAGCAGCAGCAAGTAATATCTTTTGTATTCTTTGTTTTAATCGTAACGAGGTGAGGTAGGCTTGTTGCCTCATCCTCGTACTTCCGATTTTGTGATCGTTATCTCCTACCTCCAACACGGTCTAGGACCATTAGGGCCTTGGAGTAGCAACTGCTGGGTTGTGAACCAAGTAAAAATAAACTTGTCTCTTTATTTTTCCGTTGTGCTTGCTCGTATATCGAATGAACGAACAAAAAGAAAAGATTTACGCTCGTTATTCACCCCCCTCTAGCGACGCTTCTCGATCCAACAACTTCTCCATAGCAGTCAACTAATTATGATCTATCAAGTTGAACAGTCAAACTTTAAACTCTCTATTCATTCGAACAATAACATTAGTCAACTTATCACAATTAATTAAGTTAAACAACTGAGTTTCAAACTCTTTGTTATCTCAAAAGGTAACATCAGTCGACTGTAATGCCTAACAATTGATTGATCATGTCCAAAACTCATAAACCTTTCAAATCCTAGGTTTTGAGGTATATAGTTCATCAGTCAATTACTACACAATATCAACCAATTGATACTCTTATTTCAATCTTTCTAAATTTGAAACCCCACTTTATTTAGTATATGGTTGATCACAATCTATCATGACTTCTTTTGCTTAGCATTCAATCATCTTTAACTTACTAAGGCTTCACTCTCTTAGTATTCGATCAACCTTGATCTACCAGAATATTACTCACCTAGCATTCGGTTAGCCTTGACTTATTGGGACTTTACTCTTGCCAAATATCAGTCTTCCTTGACTTATTTAGACTTTAATTTTCATGTCAAGCATTCGATCAACCTTGACATAATGGGACTTCACTATTGTCAACCACCTGGTCCTCATTGACCTGTTTGGACATTTTCATCTCACACCTAACATTCACTTTTTTATGACTTGTTAGGGCTTCTATCCATATGCCTAATATTTGGTCCTGCATGAATTATTAGGAATTTAGTCTACATGCTTAACATTTGATTCTCCATAACATGTTAGAACTTTTGTCACTTGTCAAGTGTTCGATTTTTCATTGATATTGTTGTAATAAGATTAAGTATAAAGAAGCGTCAGACCAAGTCAAAATGTAGTAGCTTGAGAAGATGAGCCGAGTCAGAAGGTAGCATCTCGGAAAGATGAGCCAACTTGAGAAGGTAATAGCTCAAGAAGATGAGACAAGTTAGAAGGTAGCAGCTCGGGAAGATGAGCCAACTTGAGAAGGTAATAGCTCGAGAAGATGAGACGAGTCAGAAGGTAGCAGCTAGGGAAGATGAGCCAAGTTGACAAGGTAATAGCTCGAGAAGATGAGATGAGTCAGAAGGTAGTAACTCGGGAACATGAGCCAAGTTGAGAAGTTAATAGCCCGTGAAGATGAGCAGAGTTGAGAAGGTAGCAGCTCGGGAAGATGAGCGAAGTTGAGAAGATATCAGCTCGGGAGGGGGAGCTGGGTTAAGAAGGTAGAAACTCGGGAAGATGAGTCGAGTTGAGAAAATAGCAGTTTGGAAACATGAATCGGGTTAAGGATGTGGCAGCTCGGGATCCAAGTTAGTTTGGGAAGATGAGACGAGTCTAGAAGGCAGTGGCTTGGGAAGAGAGCAAAGTCGAGTTAGATGGGCAGTAGCTTGGGAAGTTAGCGAGAAGTCAAAAGGAATATTAATTCTGTTACGATGGAACCCCATAAAATATGCAAGAAACTATTTGTTATAGTACTGGTATACATGTTATAATCTTCGATAACAAATTGAATATGCCTCATAGGCTCCACAAAATATTCCCGGGAGCGAGCATTCTCTAATGACATAACTACATGATCACCTCAACTCGCTTGTCCTTCCACATGTACGGAGAGGCTTGTAGCTTGTTACGCGATAGCTTACCCTAATGTCAGAGAGGAGATAAAAGGAAGAAAGGAAGAAGGAAGGGGGATCTCATTCTACATACACTTACTATTTTCTGATATACTCATCTTCTTTACTACTGCTACGACTATTTTCTCTTCCTCATACAAGCTCTAACTTAAGCATTGAAGGATCTCCGTCGGGTAAGCCGATGGTGGTCTAACATGTGTTAGATTTGGCAGGAAGGGAGAAAGGAAACTCTTATTGTTGTGGTCAGAGATATCCCATCCTCGATAGTTCAACCTCGGAGAGAAAAATCCGTGTAGCATCAGTTGGCGTCGTATGTGGGAAACAATTTGAGTAGGACGTAGAAATGCAACCTCATGAGATTCCTCCTCCTATAGTTTCCACTCCTGAAGAAACTCCCATCATGATTTTATCTTCTCAATTAGCTGCAATGATAAATAAAGTTGTGGCTGACGCACGGATGCAAGAGGAGAGAAGAATGAGGTACTTGCAACCCCACTCTGGAGAGCCATCCAGAAGAGATCAGCCCTACGGTGCATTTTCCCACGTCCCTACGATGGGTGTACAAGAAACTGAAGTACTGCCAAGAGAAGGACCGCTAGGAGGAGTTGAGCGGTATCCTCTTCCTCCCTTACCTACTAGAAGGGAGGATCAGGAAGAGAGTCATTCGACCAAGGCTCCGAAACCCTACGAGCCTTGTCCATTCACAGAAGATATCGTGTTGGAGCATCCACTGACTCATTTCCGTCCTCCTTAAATTGGGTTATATGATGACACTTCTGATCCTAAAGAACATCTATCCCAGTTTGAAGGAGCAGATGCTCTCCATTGTTACACTGATGCTCTCAAGTGTCGGGTCTTGTGCATCACCTTGTCTTCGTCTGCCCAAAGATGGTTTGGGTCATTACGGCTTGGCTCCATCACTTGCTTTGAGAATTTGAAGGAAGTTTTCCTGAAACATTTTACTAGTTGTAAGAGGTACAAACATGATACTTCTATTTTACTTCATTTAAAGCAGGAGTCATCTGAATCGTTATCCATCGCTTCACCACTATCGCTTGAGAGATACCTTCGGCGATACCTGATTGTTTATGGGTGGCTATCCCTCACAGTTTGAAGGAATGACCCTTTCTTAGCTCTTTGTTGAGAAAACCAACTATTAGTAATGAAGAACTACTGGGCCAAGCTAAGGAATACATCAATGAGGAGGAGAGGCTGAATACGAAGAGCTGAGAAGAAGGTTGTCTCCACTCTAATAGAAAGGAATCAACCTCAAGTTCAGCGGGGACTTCACAGAAGGGAGTATCCTAGACCTATTCCTTCTGCAGTGCCTTATCTTTGATCCTTGATGCTAGAACCTCCTCCTTATCATCCCCTCTACGTTATGGCCATAGAGGTCGTGCCTCTGCCCCAAACTTGAAAGGAGCAAACCTGGAGGCTTATGATAGACAGGGCATCGTCCAATGCCCTAGGGGGATCAAGGAGTTTCCCGCAACCCACTGGCTTCATTCTTTTGTCAATACCATATGAAATATGGGCATGCTAGTAATGGATGCTTTGGGTTGTAGAGGAAGTTGATGCACATCAGGAGGGAGTACCCATATCTACAACAACAATTAGGGTTTGACACGATCAGGGCCTTACAGTAGAGCACCATAAGTCATTCTTCCACAAATACAAGTACAACCCAGCCAGGGAGTTACTCCTAAGGAGGAGGGGACAAGTGGTGGTACTCCGACTGCTCCTAAAGATATTCCTCCTAGGGGTGTCATTCATGTCATTGCTGGAGGATCTACTGATGGAGACTCCAATAGGGCGTGAAAATCATATGCCCCGTATGATGGAGAGTTTAACCATCAGAGAAGATCGAACTCTTTAGACTACACCCCAAATAAGTTTCAGACCAGAAGACCTGCAAGGTATTCTTCTACCTCATACTGACACCTTGGTAATTAGAATTTCTCTTACCAACTATGAGGTTGCCCGAGTCTTGGTGGACTCGGAGAGTTCAGTCAACATTTTGTTCCAAGAGACCTTTAATCAGATGAAGCTAGAGAATGCATAGTTGGAGGAAGTCTCTACTCCTCTATTCGGGTTTGTTGAGCATATAGTGCAACCTATAGGACAAATATCTCTACCCCTCACCCTGGGGACAAAGCCGAGTCAGAAGACTAATATGACTCTCTTTCTGATAATAGATGCTCCTTCCACTTACAATGCTATCCTGGGTCATCCCTTCCTATCAATTTTTCAGGAGGTGGCTTCTCCTTATCACTAGAAAGTGAAGTTTCTAGTGGGTCAACTGGTTGGAGAGGTTAGGGGGAGCAAAAAGCCTCTCGGAGTTGTTATGTTCAGATGGTTCGAGATGATAACAAAAAAGCTCGAGTGCAGGATCCCCGAGGAAAGACACTTGCAACTTTAGAAGTATATGTGTTGGAGGAGACCACACTCAGGAAGGAGATAGTAGAGGAAGGTGAATTGGTGGAAATAACTCTAGGAAAGCTACTAGGGTGGCCAAGCAACTTGAGAGAAAGGAAGAACTTATTGCCTACTTGCGAAGAAATGAAGATATTTTTGCTAAAGATGTACATAACCTGATGGGGATTGATCCCCGAGTTGCAGAGAATCACTTGAACATTACCTGAGGAGCTCGACTCATTCTGCAGAAGAGACGACACTTTGGGCCCGAGAAGGACAATGTCATCGTTGAAGAAGTGGAAGAGTTGCATCAAGCAGGTTATGTAAAAGAAATTTAATTCCCTGAGTGGGTGTCAAATATAGTTTTTGTTGCCAAGCCCTCTGGGCAGTGATGAATGTGTATTAATTTTCATGATTTAAATAAAATCTATCCTAAAAACTGCTACCCCTTACTTCATATCAATTAGTTGGTTGATTCCACAGTAGATTATAAGGTTGTTTCACTTATGGATACTTATCAAGGGTATCATCAAATCCCATTAGCTAAGGAGAATCAGAGGAAAGTTAGTTTTGAGATAGAAGGGGGGCTATATTCTTATGTAGTGATGCCTTTTGGGCTTAATAATGCAGGGGTCATATATCAAAGGCTTATGGATAAAATATTTACTGAGCAAAAGGGAAAGAATGTGAAGGTATATGTGGATGATATCCTAGTGAAGTCTCGGCTAACCCAGAATTTGACACAAGACCTAGAGGAAACATTTGCTACACTCAGGTATTATTATATGAAATTGAATCCAAAAAAGTGTTTGTTTGGAGTGAAAAGTGGGAAGTTCCTAGGATAATCCGAAAAAAGTTCAAGCGTTGTGCAATATGAAGTCACCTACCAATCGACGCGAGACGTAGAAGCTTGTGGGAAGAATTATCTCATTATCTCGGTTTATTACCATATCAGTAGATCGGGGGCTACCTTTCTTCCGGATCCTTAGAAAGGCTGCTCGATTTAAATGGGATGGGTCATGTGAATAACCCTTTCAAGAGAAAGAAACATCTGGCTGAGCTTCCCTTGTTAGCTAAACTTGTTTCAAGAGAACCTCTGTGGGTGTATCTAGCTATTTTTGAAAAGGCCATTAGTTCAGTGTTATTGAGGTGGGAAGGCTCTCATAAACATCCCATCTATTATACAAGTCATATATTAAAAGGAGTCGAACTGAGGTATACTGAGTTAGAAAAGCTGACATATATTTTGGTATGGACGACTTGCAAGCTGGGACCTTATTTCCTAGCTCATCTGATGAATGTGTTGACAAATAGTGAGTTAGGCCAGGTGGTCACTAAACCTAACTTCTCTAAAAGACTGGCCAAATGGGTTGTAGAGCTGAGTGAATATTACCTTCACTATCATCCCTGAACTATTATCAAGGCTCAGTCCCTAGCTGATTTTCTGGGCGAGGTGCCAATGAATCTTGAAAACAACTCGGTAAAGGGGAAAGAAGAGATAGTCACATGGAGGGTGTTCGTAGATGGGTCTTCAGAGGCTAGAGGAAGTGGAGTAGGGGTATTGATGGTGTCTCCTTCGGAGGAGGAGACCTGCATCACCATACAGCTAGGGTATAAAGCATCTAATAATGAAGTCGAATATGAAGCTATCTTATCTGGTTTACAAGCAGCTCGGGTAGTAGGAGCCAACTCAGTAATAGTACACTCTGATTCGCAATTGATCATTTCTCAACTGCAGGGTGCTTTCGCTGTTCGAGAAGAAAGATTACTGAAGTATTCTGAGGTTTTTGAAAAATTGAAAGCTCATTTTCAAGAGATGTGTTTTACAACAATCTCGAGAGGGGAGAATATGAAAGTGGATGAACTGGCTCGGCTAGTAAGCACCTTAACTGAATGGAAATCACGAGATCCTTTATGCTTGGAAGTTCCTCATTCCTTAGTAGTGTACAATGTGGAAGAGATGATGGTTGAAGGAAATTGCATACCTGATTGGAGGATAGATATTATGACCTATCTTCAATAAGGAAGTGTTCTCTCAAATCCCAGAGAAGCATCATTTTTGATGAGAAGAGTGAAGTGTTTTGTGCTTATCAATGGAATCTTATATAAAATATCATTTGGTAGACCCTTATTGAAGTGTATCACAAGAGAAGATGCTGGTTGGATACTCAAGGAGATACATGAGGGGTGTTGTACTAACCATTTAGGAGGCCAAACTTTGACTCGGAAGGTATTATTGGCTAGATACTTTTGGCCAACTCTCCATCAAGATGTTATACAACTAGTCAAGACTTGTCAGGCCTGCCAGAGGCATAACAACAGGTCGGACCGACCAATCGAGTTGATGAAGATTATAGTCACTTCCTGCCCCTTCGATCAATGGAGAATAGACAAAGTGGGTCTGATGCCTAACACTTCCTTGCAAACAAAATTCTTATTAGTAGCGGTGGATTATTTATCTAAATGGGTGAAAGCTAAACCTCTAAATATGATCACAGAAGGGGCAGTGATACAATTTTTATGGAGAAATATTAGATATGGAATTCCATGGAAGTTGATCAGTGATAATAAGCGTCAATTCCAGGGTCAGAAAATTTGAAAATGGTGTCAGAGCCTTAATATCCAACATGCCTTTACCTCAGTGGTTCATCCGCAAGCTAATGGGTAGGTAGAGGTAGTTAACAGGATTTTTATCCAGGGGTTGAATGCTAAATTGGGAGCTAAATGAGGAAATTGGGTGGACGAGCTTCCAGGAATGTAGTGGGCCTATCGAACTACACCTAAAATAGCAATAGGAGAGAATCCTTTTAGTTTAGCCCATGGGACTGAGGCAGTTATCCCTATAGAAGCCCTGGTGAATAGTGCCCAAGTGCAAGATTATGAACTAGAAAAAAATCAAATACACTGAGCTAGATCTACTAGAAGAAAGACAAGAGCAAGCCTGAATATGAGCTGAAGCATATAAGCAGAGGATACAACAAGTCTTTAACAAGAAGGTGATACCTCGAGCATTTCAAGTAGGAGACATGGTTTTATGCAAAGTCATTCCTGCGGGAGACCCAGGGAAGTTAGCGCATAACTGGGAAGGGATATATAAAATTACTCGACAGGTTGTTGGGGCTGCCTACTACATACAAGATGTTGAAGGTAAGGAGCTGCCCAGGCCTTGGAATACCACACACTTGAAGCAATTTCATTGTTGAGGGTGAGGAGATGTTAACAGAAGATACGAAAGAAAAGAATTCTTGATATTGTACTTATACACTCGTATTGCCAATGAACAAGAAAGTTGCAATATGATATCAATCCTTGTATCACAATGATGTACAATATCTCCAATTATATGAAGAAGTCAAAATGAGGTTACAATTTAAAGTATTCAAGAGGATAACGCTAGAAACCAACTTCCCAATTCAGAAAGGGAGCCGACTGTTGAGCAGGAAGGAATCCTTGTTCTATATATTAATGGGCGACTTCATTAAAACTATCTTGAAAAGTAGATTTCTTAAGGAGCATCAAGCATTCCTCTCTTCGTTTCTCAGAATCCTTCACACCTTGGCAAAATTTGATGCAGCATTCTTTATGTTCTATGAAGTCTTGACGGATGCGGCGATATTGACGAGAGGTTCAACTGAGGATTTCAGTGAGAGCTTGCGTACCATGGGCGTGGGAAGTATGATCTTGTTGAATAATTTGAGACATATCCACCAAGTCTTGGTGTACTAAGGTTGAGACCTCCCTGACGGCCGCTTAGTGGGTCATGAATCAAGCAACTTCATACTTAACTTGCTGCAAAGAAACTTCATGTTTATGTATTTGAGAAAAGGCCCTGTCTCTTTCTGCTCGTAGATTTGAATTCCTACAGATTTCTCTTCTTAATTGGCTCCTTAAGTCAAATATTATCTCTTTGTCCTTCTTCTGTTGCAACTGGGTCTCTACCAATTGGGCACGACACAAAACTAATTCTCGAAGGAGTGAATTTTTTCTTCGTCTGGATATCTCTTGATTTGTCAGATTGGCCTGAGTATATAGAGAAGTTTGTTGATGGATCTGAGTTTGATACTGGGATAAGGAGCGTTGTAACTCTTGGTAATTTGTCATAGCCTGTACAATTGGGATTAGAAGAAAGGAATCATTGAAAGATAGATGAGGGAAGGGTTTAAAGGAGCTTACTATTGGTGCAATCGACCCAAGTCACGATTGACCAAACTTGAGTTTGACTCGAGTAGTATTTTAATATTTGACGATGAGTTAACTATTGTTTGACAATGGGTTGACTATATGGTTGACATGAGGTTGATCATATGATAGAGAATTCCAAGTCATGGGTACTTAGCATGGAAAGTCTAAGTCATGGGTACTTGGCATGGAAAGTCCAAGTATGGGTCTTGGCATTTGGAAAGTCCAATATGGAGTTGGCATGGAAAGTCCAAGGGTGTAGTCTTGGCCACGTAAGTCCAAGTGTGTAGTCTGTTGGTGCAGTGGGCACCTAAGTCGAACCTGAGTTTTGATTATAGAAAACGATACAAAGTTAAGCTCATTTTATTATCTCACGAACTGAATCAAGTGTGCAGAATTGCTAAGCTAAAGCTGAAGGTCAGCGACACCCGGAGGATAACTGTGGTGGTCGGGCGACACTAGGAGGATTTCGGAGGGAGTCGAAGAACTCAGGTGAAGACCGGAAGCGAAGTTTCAAAGGTAAAAGGTTGAGGTAAGCTCGTGTGAGTGAGTGTAAGTGAGTTCGTGTCCTCCGTACGAGGACATCCTTAGGTGACGATCCGATCAAGACCTCCCATGGAAGGTCTAAGTCGAGATCAGATGGTAAATGACCATCGTACTTACTTATTTCTTGAGCTAACTTTTCATTGCAGCTGGAAACTCTGCCATCAGTCGACTGATGACTTGTATCAGTCGACTGGTAAGGGTAGCAATCGACTGATGGTCAAAGATCAACCTCGAGGATAGTCTATCTTATCTCCATTTCTCCAGGGCTAGGTGACATCTTCTCATGAAACCTCATCTTAACGATTAGGATTTCACAAGGCTATAAAATAAGGAGTTCTCCACCCCTTTGTTGGTGCAATCGACCCAGGTCACGATTGACCGAATTCGAGTTTGACTCGAGCGATGTTTTGATGTTTGACATAAAGGTTTGACATTAATGTTTGACATTGATGTCTGATAATGTTTTGGGGAGATTGTTGATGCAATCGACCCGGGTCATGATTGATCGGACTCGAGTTTGACTCGAGGGGGATTTTGATGGTTGACTGGAGTTGACCATGTCAAGGGAAAGTCCAAGTCTTGAGTACTTGGCATGAAAAGTCCAACATGGGTTGGCATTTGGAAAGTCCAAGGGTGTAGTCTTGGCCACGTAAGTCCAAGGGTGTAGTCTTAGCGGTGAAAGTCCAAGTCATGGATACTTGGCATTTGAGAAGTCCAAGGGGTTTGATATTGGCGGCATAAAGTCTAAGGGTGAAGTCTTGGCAGCATAAGTCCAATGGTTGGCAGCGTAAAGTCCAAGCAGAGTATTGGCAGCGTAAGTCCAATGTGCCTTGACAGTGTAGACGTCGTTAGCATGACATAGCCGATGAAAGCACCTGAAGGCTAGCGCATGGATGAACAAGTCATGGATGACTTGGAGGGATCCGATAGGCGTGAGGCTGACGGAGGTGGCTAGAAGGCTTAGGTCTAGGCTAAGGGTGGTCTAGCAAGTATGGGGGAACCATATTTGGGTTAAAACCTCATGTTTGAGGTTGGCAGTCAACTGACAATATGGCCGGTTCGGCTGCCGTAAGTCGACTAGAGTTCGACTGTTGTTTAAAGGCTGAAAAGGCTCTGGAAGTTGACTGCTCATTGGAGCAGTCGACTGATGGGTTGATCAGTCGACTGTCATGGATGATAGTCGATTGATGGTTCGACCGTGAGCATAGAACGCTCCGTAGTCGACTGGGAAGTCAACTAGGGGTACTGGCAGTCGACTGCCAATGTTGGCAGTCGACTGCCAAGAGATCCGTTGGAATTTTTCCAGCGTGGATCGAGTCGTTGTCTCACGACAATAGTGTTGGCAGTCGACTAGGGACTTATGGCAGTTGACTACCAGGCAAAAATCTAAGTCGCGCGAAAGGATAAAAGGAGCTCGACGGGAGAGATTTTTCAAGAGATTTCTTGGACGTTTTTGAGGCGATTTGCTGCTGCAAATCAGGGTCTTCAACCACGGTTCAAGCAATCAATAAGCAAGCATTCAAAAGATCATTTGTAAAGTTTTTCTTTGCATAGATTGTTGTATTCCTTTTGTATTTGCTTGTTTTACTTTGTATTACTTAGTGTAATCTTTGTACGAGGTTTCTCTACCTCTGGATTGTTCCGAGAAGGAGTTATTCTTAATTAGTGGTGTGTGGTCGCATCGCTAGAGCTCGTTGAGTTCGATCCATGGAGTAGGAACCGTTCAGTTCCGAACCACGTTACATACTTGTGTATTGGTGTACTTGTGTTTTCCTTCGCTTTTGTTATTGCTATTATTTCTATTTCCGCTGTGCTAATGAGATTTGTAGATAAACACGAAACGAATTTCATCAAGCAACGAAACGAGCTATTCACCCCCCTCTAGCAGTCAATGAATCTTCTACATTTGGTATCAGAGCCCGGGGCTCTTCTATTGACTAACCGCCGGGAGCAAACCGCTAGAGGAACAAGATGGAGTTCGAAGGTAAATTAGGATGGGACATCTACACACCGCCGTCATATGACCAAGAAGATTTTCTGGCATGGAGGGCAAGAATGAAGAACTTCTTGATGATGGACATAGAAGATTGGTTCATCGTCATGGAAGGCTTTAAACCTTCGAGGGACAATAAGGGAGAGGCCCCAAAATTGAAGAAGTGGACCCAAGAGCAACGCCAAAAGTTCAAGACCGAAGTTAAGGTAACAAAACTTTTGGAAGATTTAATCCCTAATGATGTTTTGTGCAAGCTAGGAGATTACATGGATGTCAAGAAGCTATGGAGCAAGTTGGCAAGATTCCATGAGGAGCCCAAAGAACAAGAGTGCTCATCGGCTCAGTTGGAGGAGGAGACCGAAGAAGAGAGCACATCATCCTCACAAGAAAGTGAGAAGTCGGAAGTTGAGAGGGAGTCAACTTCCGGATCGGTGGGAGAGGAATTGGAAGAGGTGGAAGAAGCCTCCACCTCTAGGATTGAGGGGGAGGAGAGAATTCTCACACTGGAGCAACCTCAAGAGGAGCCATCTACCTCCGGGAGAAATGAAGAATCCACTCCTACCACCACAAATACCCTAGGTAACTCAAGCAAATTATTTCAAAATAAAATTCATATTATATGCTTTGAGTGTAGGGAAAAATGACACTACAAGAGCAAGTGTCCTAAGAAAGTCAAGAAGGCTCCACCCATGCCAAAGGTCAAGGAGACCAATGTCTCAATGCAAAAGAGCAAGGAGCATATCATATGCTTCAAATGTAATCAAAGAGGGCATTATAGGAGTCAATGCCCTAGGGGGAGCAAGAAAGTCAAAGAAGAAGTTACGTGTGTAGGGGGAGCCTCTAAGGCAAACCCTAAGGTACATTTTAATGCACCTTCTAGTTCTAATTTAAATGTCAAAAAATATGCTAGGAATAATTTTAACAATCTTGCTATTGTAAATGAAAAGCATGCTAGAAATAATAAATATTTTTGTCTAGGTACTAAGAGTGTCAATTTTTCAAATAGGGAGAAATTTGGGACTAATGTCCCTAGAAAAATCTTACCTAGGGAATCTATTAGAAAAATTGAAGACCACCTAGGCTTAAACCCTAAATGGACTAGACATATGCCTAAGAAAAATAATGTCCAAAGAATAGATGAAAAATCAAAAATTGGATAATTAGAATTAGAGAATCAAGTTTTGAGGTCAAGACTTGAAAAATTAGAGAAGACCCTTGCAAAAATGGCAAATCAAATGCAAAGGTAAAATGGTCAAACATTAGGGTCTAGAAGTCAAAGTCAAAACCTAGGGCATAGGAGACAAGGGTCATCTAAGGGCAAGCAAGGTTTGAGTCACAAACCTAAGCCTAAGGTGACTTATCATAATGTTTCATTTGATTATGGAACACAACCTAGGTCTAGGAAGACCAAGGTCAATAGGGAAGTCATCCCTAAGGTTGACCAAGGTAGGTGCTTAGTGACCAAGGTTTCCATGAAACCTAGGAAGACCACTAAGAAGGTTACTAGGGAGGCAATCCCTAAGGTTAACCTAGGCAAGACCACAATGACCAAGGCTAACAAGCCTAGAAGGGTCATTAGGAAGGTATCTAGGGAGGTCATCCCTAAGGAATACCTAGTAAATCCTAGGAGCTCAAATAGGTTTTGGGTTCCTAAGAGCGTGATCAATTCACGCTAGATGGATTTAGGTGTGTAAACTTTAAATGGATGGGTAGTTAATCTAACCATAGTAAAGGTAGTATTTTAGGTAATTTTTAAGGTTATGAGTACCTTGGAAATAGATTTGAATCATGATCCTAAAAGATTTTAGGATGTGCCAATATGCTCTTGAAATTATGAAAAATCAATCAAATTGACACAACTTAGGTTTAGAGGTCTTAGTGTGCTATTTTGGGTTTTTGGCACACTTTGGGAACAATTGATAATATGGAAAAATGAGATTAATTATAACAAATGACAACTAATATTAAATTTTAGGTATTATTATACCTATATATTTTATTTGCCATATACCATATCATTACATCATGTTTATTTTTATCATTTAATATGTCATAATCATGTTTAGGATTAAGGTTTAATGTCATGTATTTTTAGATTATATCATATGTCATGACATCATGATCATTGGTCATGTTTAATTATGTTATCATTTATGTCATGATCATTCATGCATTTAATTTGATTAAAATTGGTTTAAGAACAATGGCATGACTTGGAGTCCCATTTATAAGGGAATCAAGTAGGGTTGCCTTAGAAAAATGCATGAAACCCTAGATTAGGAGAACAAAACCCACATCCCACATCACATTGACTTGTGTGTGTATTCATACACTCTAGATATATGTGAGATGCTAGGATATGAGTTAAGTTCAAGGTGCATAGTTTTTGCATCTAGATGAACTAAAACTCATCTTATTTTAATTGTGGATCATTGGGAAAGCTTGTGTACAAGTCATGTACATTAAACCCAAGGAATATGATCTAATATAAGTTTTCAAAAACATTTTAAAATCACTTTAGAAAACCTTGGTGAAGTCTATCTTTTGATAACAATCACCATTGATGAAGTTGATACAAAGTGAGCTAAAACATTGAAGTTTTTCTTCACTTTTGAACTTTATATCAATTTTGATATTTTGTGGATAAAATATTTTTCCAATATTTTTCACCAATTGTATGTGTCATAAGTATTATACGTATGAATTTTCACGATTTTTCGATATACATATAATTATTTATGAATTTCCGAATTTCATTTCTGATAACTGAAATTTTGATATTTCAGTTATCAGTCGACTGCCGTTTGATGACAGTCGACTGATGAAGGGAAGTTCGACTAATAAATGTAAGTAGTCGACTGCCAAGCTGATTTCGAGAAAAACAAGATTGTTTAGCCCATTTTCAGCTACGGTAAAATTCCCTAACCACTCCTAACCCTAGGATATGTTTTGGGAATCATTATAAAGGGTGAAAATCCATTGGATATGGATTAGGAGAGTTGTTAGGGTGATGTATCAAGTTTAAGGGGTTGGAAAGTTCATGTTGATCTTTGACCCTCATTTTGATGGTTAGAGTTCCTATTGGCTTAGGGACTTCCCAAGGACATTGTTGGTGCAATGGTCAAGGGGGAGCAAGCCTTTAGGAGGAGGTATCTATCATGGGATGATGGATGATATTTTTCCTCATGAGGGGGAAAATAGATTTTGGAGATACCCAATTTGAAAATTGGGAGAGTGTATAGGATTGTCTCTCTTAAGTGATATGAGACTTATCACTAGGAAGATTGTAGGCATCCTAGGTATTTTTGGACCAAGGGAAAGATTGTAAGATCTCATTGGGACATGAGACATTGACCTCCTTGGAGAAGACCTTTTTGATGTTAGTCAAAAAGGGGGAGAATGTTTGGGAGAGAATGTTTGGAATGTTTGGGGGAGAATGTTTTAAAGAATTTATGAGATTACCAATTTGGGATAATTGTTAAGGAGATTTGAGTTAGTGTTCTAACTCAAAGATATGTATTTTTGTCAAACATCAAAAAGGGAGAGATTGTTGGTGCAATCGGCCCTGGTCACGATTGACCGAACTCAAGTTTGACTCGAGCGATGTTTTGATATTTGACATTAATGTTTGATAATATTTTAGGAAGATTGTGATGCAATCGACCCGGGTCATGATTGACCAGACTCGAGTTTAACTCGAGGGGGATTTTGATGGTTGACTGGAGTTGACCATGTCAAGGGATAGTCCAAGTCTTGAGTACTTGGCATGAAAAGTCCAACATGGGTTGGCATTTGGAAAGTCCAAGGGTGTAGTCTTGGCCATGTAAGTCCAAGGGTGTAGTATTGACGGTGAAAGTCCAAGTCATGGGTACTTGACATTTGAGAAGTCTAAGGGGTTTGATATTGGCGGCGTAAAGTCCAAGGGTGAAGTCTTGGCAGTATAAGTCCAATGGTTGGCGGCGTAAAGTCCAAGCGGAGTCTTGACAGCGTAAGTCTAATGTGCCTTGGCGGTGTAGACACTGTTAGCATGACATAGTCGATGGAAGCACCTGGAGGCTAGCGCATAGATGAACAAGTCATGGATGACTTGGAGGGATCCGATAGGCGCGAGTCTGACGGAGGTGGCTAGAAGGCTTAGGTCTAATCTAAGGGTGGTCTAGCAAGTATGGGGGAACCATATTTGGGTTAAAACCTCATGTTTGAGGTTGACAGTCGACTGGAAATATGGCCAGTTCGATTGTCGTAAGTCGACTAGAGTTCGACTGCCGTTTAAGGGCTGAAAAGGCTCTGGCAGTCGGCTGCTCATTGGAGCAGTCGACTGATGGGTTGATCAGTTGACTACCATGAACGACAGTCGACTGATGGTTCGACCGCGAGCACAAAATGCTCTGTAGCCGACTGGGCAGTTGGCTACGGGCGTTGGCAGTCGACTGCCAAGAGATCCGTTGGAATTTTTCCAGCGTGGATCAACCCGTTGTCTCACGACAGCAGTGTTGGCAGTCGACTGGGGACTTATGGCAGTCGACTACCAGACAGAAATCCAAGTCACGCAGAAGGATAAAAGGAGCTCGATGGGAGGGATTTTTCAAGCGATTTCTTGGATATTCTTGAGGTGATTTGTTGCTGCAAATCAGGGTCTTCAACCATGGTTCAAGCAATCAACAAGCAAGCATTCAAAAGAGCATTTGTAAAGTTTTTCTTTGCATAGATTGTTGTATTCCTTTTGTATTTGCTTGTTTTACTTTGTATTACTTAGTTCTTTGCCCTCCGAAGGCTGTGAACCAAGTAAAAACAAAGTTGTTATTTTTATTTTCCGCTGCATTCTTCTTTTTTACTTATGTTTTTAAAAAACAAATCAAAAAGCTTTCCTGATCTCTATTCACCCCCCTCTAGCGACTCTAAACGATCCAACAATTGGTATCAGAGCCAGGGGTGCTAAGATTTGGTGAATCCACAATCTAGTTTTTTTTATAGATTTATTTTCATTTTTATTTCTGTTTATTTCGAGATTTTACAAGCTCTTTCATTCATTTAAATTCTCTCCCACACTACTAATCCAAGACGCAAGTCTTGGTACATTTCGCTTGTTTTTGTTGTTGCTAGATTTCTTCTTTTTACTTGCTCTTTTTGTGTCAATGGTCCATCTCGAGGGTTTTAGCACCGTCCGACCTCTGTTTTACAATGGAGATGACTTCCGTTATTGGAAGGGTCAGATGGAGTGATTCCCTAAGACCCAAATCGAGATGTGGATCATAATCCAAATAGGATTCACACTTCCGACTAACGAAGTGGGTGAATCTTTGGATTATGACCAATGGACCAATGCTACAAAAAGACAAGTCGAAGCCGACACCAAGGCGACTCAAATCCTCCAATGCGGTTTGTCCAAGGAGGAGCTCAATCGCGTCGACCCCTTCATCAGTGCAAAGGACTTGTGGACCAAATTAGTGGAACTACACAAAGGAACCGATGAAGCAAAGGTATGCAAACGGGACCTTCTTTTTAATAAATTATATAATTTAAAAATGCAGGAACATGAGATGGTGACTCAATTACATGCCCGTGTACAAGACATCGTCAACAATTTGCACGCCATCGGACAAAAGGTCGAAAATCGTGACCTAATAAGGTATGTTTTGAATTCATTTCCTAGGACTACCTTGTGGGCATCCATGGTCGATGCCTACAAGGTCTCTAAGGACTTATCAAAAATTAGGTTAGATGAATTATTTTCAGAATTCGAACTCCACGAATAGTCTAATTTGGTACCCGAGAAAGGTATAACACTTATTGCAGGTCAAAAAAAGAAACCCACAAGTAAGCCACCCCCGAAGGAAAAAGAAGACGAGTACGATTTGGAGGTCGATCCGGAGATGGAGACCGAACTAGTCAACCTAGTTCGGAGGATGATTAAGAGTCGAAAATGACCCGTCACTCAACCCAAGGAAGGTAAATCTAAAGATAGTTCTAACATTAGGTATTATGAATGCAACAAGTTCGGACATGTCAAGTCAGAATGTCCGAAGCTCAAAAACAAAGCACCGAAGTTCAAGAAAGTGCTCAATGCTACGTGGGAAGAGGCATCGGAGGAAGAAGACGATGACCTCATCTTCATGGCTAAAACAACTGAATCGGAGCCAAAGTCCAAATCTGAGCAAGAATCTGAACCCGAGGACGAGTCAGACTACGAATCTCTATTCAAGACAAGCCATGAATACGCATCCGGTTCAAGAGATACTCTCAAGGTAAGTCGGTCCCTCATTAGTACTTTATGCAATGCAATTAAGTTTCTAACTAGGAAGTTAGCTAAGTCCGAGTCCAAGGTCGAGACCCTGTTCAAGGAGGTTAAACTCCTTAAACACGAGGTCTCCCTAACCTCTTCGACTAGTCAAGTTCAAGAGGAGGACTCAACTCGAGTTGAAAAGCTCGAAGTTGAGAACTCACTTTTGAAAAGTCAAGTTGAAGATCTTAGGAACAGTTGGAAAGGTTTACTTTGGGATCCAAGAAACTTAACCTCTTACTTGGATCGCAAAGGGTCGTGTACAATAAGATCGGGCTTGGGTTTAGCTCAAATACGACTAACAAGTCATATATGTCAATCGTAAGTCAAAATATAATACATGTCCAAGCATGGGTCCCTAAGACCACTTTGATTTCTCAATTAGGATCTAACCAGTACTGGGTTCCCAAGGACCAAATCCACTATATGGAAAGACCGAACTGATTCAATGGTCCCGAGGGAGCTAGTACAAAACTTGTTCGTGTTATTACTTAGAAATTGCATGCCTTTTTTTCTTTTCTTTTATTTTTAGAATGGTTAGATAGGGATTATAACTTGTCAATACTTGATAACATAGTACCAGGATGCGGCGAGATGATAGTACGCTAGGAAAGCGAAGTCTTGGGTACTCGAGCTAGATAAGGCGTATCTAGTTCAGTTCACTTGACTGAGTGGAACTAGCTGAAACTACCTCGTTGTATCCTAGACTAGTTAGACCAGGAAGTGGTCTTAAGTGAGTCAAGTTACTATTTTCTCAAAATTGACTTTGTATAAGGAAGTGGTCATTTTTCCGATCAAAGAAGGTCTTTGTGCCTCGCCACGACCTGGAAGCCAAGATCTTGAAAAGGTAACTTGATGAGCTTAGGGTCAAATCCGAATCTAACGCAAGGTTGACTAGTTTCAATTCATTAAAATTAATCAAGTAAAATTGAATTCATCTCACAAGAACATATAAGGATAACATGGTTGATCGTGTAAAAATGGGTGAGATGACCTAGGACTAATAATCTTCAACTAACCCTTAAATTCTAATATTCGATCCAACTACCTTGTGTGTAGGATCAATGGATGTTGGATAGTGGTTGGTCCCAACACATGACCGGGGATCAACTTAAGTTTTCAAAGCTTCAATTCAAACGACAAGGATCGATAGCCTTTGGAAACAACGACAAGCTCAAAATCATCGGATCAGGTGATATTGAGCTCAACTCAAACTTTATCATTCAAAATGTTTTACTAGTTGAAAATTTCGAATATAATTTACTTAGCGTAAGTCAGTTGTGTGATAATAACTATAATATCATATTTCTAAAAAATGAATGCGTAATTAAAACAAATGAAACCTCTAAAACAATCCTTAAAGGAACTAGGAATAGTAACATCTATACTATTAATCTACCTAACTTCTCAACCAAGTGTCTTATGACACAGCAAGAGGAATCTTGATTGCGGCACCGACGACTCAGTCACTCGCACCCAAGACTCGTCCATAAGATGAGTCAGAGTGGCTTAGTTAGAGGTTTTCCCAACCTTAATAACTTAGACAATAAAATTTGTAATGTTTGTCAACAAGGTAAACAATCTAGGACACACCATCAACTAACTAATCAAGAACGAACCAAAAGTATTCTTGAGCTCCTACATATGGATCTATTCGATTCACATGGAGCTAAGTCACTTAATGGTAGTCAATTATGCTTAGTCATAATTGACGACTATTCTAGGTTTACCTGGGTTAGGTTCATCAAATATAAAAGTGATTCCCTAGATAAACTCATCAACTTGTTTAAACTAATCGAAAAATCAAAAGAACCTTAAAATTAAAAGACTTAAGAGCGATCATGGTGGTGAATTCGAAAACCACAGGTTTACAGATTTCTATAACCTAAATGGATATCACCATGAATTCTCATGTCCTAGAACTTCACAACAAAATGGCCTAGTCGAACGTAAAAATAGAACCCTACAAGAAGCCGCTAGGACAATGCTAAATGAATATAACCTCCCTGATAGGTTTTGGGCAAAAGCCGTTAGTACGACTTACTATGTCCAAAATAGGATCCTTTTCTTAAAGAGACACCTTAAGACCTCTTACGAAATCTATCACGATAAAGTACCTAACATCAAGTACTTTAGGGTATTTGGATGTAAGGTACATATCCTGAAAACTAAGGATTACCTAGGAAAGTTCACCTCCAAAACCTCTATCGAAATCTTCTTAAGATACTCGACTACAAGTAGAGCCTATAGGGTATACAACCATAACACCCTTAGAGTTGAAGAGACCATTAATGTAGTGTTCGATGAAGGACGCGAATCTACAAAACCCGTAGCAACACCAACTAGTGAACTGACTCATACCAGACTCGACTCCGACCCTAAGATCGAGTCTAGTATTAATCCTAACCCAAGTCCAACAAGTCATCCTGTCGACCAAGTGATAGGTGACCCTAACCCAAGTCAAATTAGGATTCAAATGAATCATCCTATCGACCAAGTGATAGGTGATCCTAGCTTAGAGGTTCGAACTAGATCATCTTATAGAAACCTTAGTCAAATCTCCTTGATTTTGAAAATCGAACCCAAAACCATTGAACAAGATCTTCTTGATCCCGATTGGATTATTGCAATGCAAGAAGAGCTAGCTCAATTAACTAGGAACGAGGTTTAGGAATTAGTACCACCACCTAAAGATAAATCAGTTATTGGAACAAGGTGGGTCTTCCGAAACAAACTTGATGGCAAAGGTGAAGTAGTTAGAAATAAAGCAAGGTTAGTCACCAAAGGTTTTAGTCAAGTCGAAGGGTTAGATTATGATGAAATCTATGCCCTCGTAGCTAGACTAGAATCCATCTGAATGTTGTTAGCATACGCTGCACATCGAGGTTTTAAATTATTTTAAATGGATGTCAAGTCAGCATTTTTGAATGGACTTATTAAGGAAGAGGTGTACGTTAGTCAACCCCCATGATTCAAAAGTCTAGATAAACCCGACCATGTCCTTAAACTAAAGAGAGCTCTTTATGGACTCAAACAAGCTCCTCGAGCTTGGTACGAGAGGCTCTCAATATATCTTAAGTCAAAAGGGTTTAACTAAGGCCTAGTCAATCCGACTCTTTTCGTAAAAACCGTAGGTAAGGAAATCTTTATAGCCCAAGTCTACGTAGACGACATCATTTTCGGAACAACCAATTTGATCCTACTAAACGAATTCATTTCACTTATGGAAAGTGAATTTGAAATGAATTTAGTAGTTGAATTGAGTTTCTTTCTAGGACTATAAATTAAACAAACTAAGGATGGAATATATTTACATCAACAAAAATATACTAGGGAACTAATTAAATATTTTGGAATGCAAGATGCTAAAACCATCAATACACCCATGACAACTAATGTCAACATAGGAGAGGACTTAGAAGGAAAGCCCATTGACCTAAAATACTATAGAAGTACGATAGGGAGTCTTCTATACTTAACTGCGAGTCGACCCGACATTTTATTTATAGTAAGTATGTGCGCCAGGTTTCAAACCTGTGCCAAGGAGTCTCACCTAACCCTAGTCAAGCGTATTCTTAGATATCTAAAGGGCACACTAAGTGTAAATATTTGGTACCCTAGATCTACTGAGTTCGAACTAATCGGCTACTTCGACTCGGACTATGTCGGTAGTAAACTCAATAGAAAGAGCACGAGTGGTTGTTGTCAACTTCTCAGCTCGAGTCTAGTAAGTTGGTGCAGTAGGAAGCAACACTACGTTGCCTTGTCTATCACCGAAGTCGAATACGTCGCAATGGGTGAGTGTGTAGCTCAACTTCTTTGGATGAAGCACACTCTCCAAGACTTTAACCTAAACTTCAACAATATTAAAACTCATATAGATAATATTAGCTCAATTAACTTAACCAAGAATCTCATATGCCACTCTAGGACCAAACATATAGAAGTTAAACACCACTTCATTCGAGAACATGTAGCTAACGAGACTATTCAACTCGAATATGTGGAATCCAAGTCAAATCTAACCGATCTCTTTACCAAGCCGCTACCCGAAGCCGAATTTAGTATACTCAGACGAAAATTGGGCACGTGCGTAATAGAGTAGGATTTACAAATCATAACTTATTATAATTCTATTATTTACTTTTCTTGTTAATGGAGTTAGCTTAGGGCTTACCCTAGATATCATGCACCTATAGATTTAAGGAGCCAATACATCTCACAACACATAGGACTAATGTGTTTGTGCACTTAGCCACGTAGATGAGTGTGAGATGTTAGGACCTTACTCCTGGTTCCAGATATAGATTCAATGCATCGACATAAACCACGGAGTATAATTACATAAATTAACCAACTCTTACCAGGACTTGCTGATCTTTCATATCAATCGAGTCAAATAGAGTTGAACATTTAAATAGATGAGCTTATGTTTAAATTACTATTTTCAAAATTTATTTGAAACATGCTTGGACTTAAAACTCAATTCAAACCCATGTTTTTCAACCCCCCCCCCCCCCCCGACTCTTTCTGATTTATGGCAAAAGGGGGAGAAAAGTCCAAAGTTAAGGGATCCTTTTTTGGTAACTTAACTTAATACATACTTTATATCATTCTATATCATTCTAATGACAAGTTAAGTAAATGTTTACTTAACTTACTTTTTTAGAACTTAAATAAGGGGAGAAAGGCCAAGGTTGAGAAATCAATTTTTTGCTTTCTTAACTTAAAACTTATTTTAAACACTAAGGCAAATATTAAGTAATTTCGGTTACTTAACTCTTTTTAAGTAGCAAACTTATTTTAAACACTAAGGCCAATATTAAGTTAAAATCCTTTCTCAAGTACTCATCCTCGGTAAAGGGGGAGGATTCCTCAAGGAGGAGCACTTGAAAAAGAATTTTTATACTCCTGCTCATTCATGCATATTTCATACTCAATTTGCTTAATACACTTAATCTATTTTCCTTAACTTTGTATGGGTTTGTCATAGATCAAAAGGGGAGATTGTTGGTGCAGTGGGCACCTAAGTCGAACCTGAGTTTTGATTATAGCAAACGATACAAAGTTAAGCTCATTTTGTTATCTTATGAGCTGAATCAAGTGTGTAGAATTGCTAAGCTAAAGCTGAAGGTCAGCGACACCCAGAGGACAACCGTGGTGGTCGAGCAACACCAGGAGGATTTTAGAGGGAGCCAAAGAACTCAGGTGAAGACCGGAAGTAAAGCTTCAAAGGTAAAAGGTTGAGGTAAGCTCGTGTGAGTGAGTGTAAGTGAGGTCATGTCCTCCGTACAAGGACATCCTTAGGCGACGATCCGACCAAGACCTCCCATGGAAGGTCTAAGTCGAGATCGGATGGTAAATGGGCATCATACTTACTTATTTCTCGAGCTAACTTTTCATTGCAGTTGGAAACTCTGCCATCAGTCGACTGATGGCTTGTATCAGTCGACTAATACCTACATCAGTCGAATGGTAAGGGTAGCAGTCGACTGATGGTCAAAGATCAGCCTCAAGGATAGTCTAATCTTATCTCCATTTCTCAAGGGCTAGGTGACATCTTCTCATGAAACCTCATCTCAACAATTAGGGTTTCACAAGGCTATAAAATAAGGAGTTCTCCACCCCTTTTCATCAATTCTAAGTGCTCCAAATTTCTTTCGCAACGTCATTCTTCTACTATGACCTCCCTACGACAAAGCACTGCCGAAACGACGATAACTCGTGCTCAACCTTCTATTCTTTTAAGTTGTCGGTAAAAAGTTTACTTAAAGTTTGTTTCAAATTCTGTAATCTTCTTATTTTTCGGATCTTTATTCGCAATGGGAAGAGGGGGAGTGTCCCTCTATCTCTACTTATTGATAATTCTTGTACTCGCTTACTCCTACCTCTAACGAGGAGGAGTGTTTTTAGTGCTTTTCCCTCCGTGGGCAGTCTAGGACCATTAGGGCCTTGGATTAGCAGCCGAAGGCTATGAACCAAGTATAAACAAAGTTGTTATTTTTATTTTCCCCTGCATTCTTCTTTTTACTTGTGTTTTTAAAAAATAAATCGAAAATCTTTCCCGATCACTATTCACTCCCTCTAGCGACTCTAAACGATCCAACATAGTCTTGGCGGTGAAATCCAAGTCATGGGTACTTGACAATTGAAAAGTCCAAGGATTGACATTGGCGGCGTAAAGTCCAAGGGTGAAGTCTCGACAGCATAAGTCCAATGGTTGACAGCGTAAAGTCCAAGCGTGTATCTTGGCAGCGTAAGCCCAAATGTAGTTTGGCAGTATAGACTCTGTTAGCATGACAATAATCAACGGAAGCACCTGAAGGCTAACGTATGGATGAACAAGTCATGGATGACTTGGAGGGATCCGATAAGCGTGAGGCTGATGGAGGTGGATAGAAGGCTTAGGTTTAGGCTAAGAGTGGTCTAGCAAGTATGAGGGCATCATACTTGGGGTAAAACCTTATGTTTAAGGTATATCAGTCGACTGAAGTTATGGATCAGTCGACTAGTCGAGTGTTTTGATACTTGATAACCTAGTCGACACTGAGCAGTCGACTGAGTTACGATCAGTCGACTGGCAGGAGTCGACTGATGCTCGACTATGGTTAAGTGGCCTTGGCAGTCGACTGCCAACATTGGCAGTCGACTGACGTGGAGCAGTCGACTTCCATGGATGGCAGTCGAGTGAGGGATGCGACCACAGACACGAGGCAGGCTCGACCAACGCCTCGACTGCCTATGCATCAGTCAACTGCTAGGATTTGGCAGTCGACTGATGGGTTAGTTGTTGGAGTTTTTCTAGCGTGGATCGAGTCATTGTGAGACAACGGCTACAGGAGCAGTCGCCTGCTAGGCGGAAATCAGCCCGAGTTGCAGCTTTAAAAGGAGCACGAAGGGGAGGATTTTTGCAGCGATTTCTTGGGCAATTTGTGGC
Organism: Wurfbainia villosa; assembly: GCA_025175895.1. Classification (NCBI taxonomy): domain Eukaryota; kingdom Viridiplantae; phylum Streptophyta; class Magnoliopsida; order Zingiberales; family Zingiberaceae; genus Wurfbainia; species Wurfbainia villosa. The sequence continues at coordinate 135,551,456 of CM045986.1, read as the reverse complement.
GATTTTCTAGTGCAAGTCAGGGTCTTCAAGTGCAGCTCAAGCGATCAACCAAGCAAGCATTCAAAAGAGTTTTTGTAAAGTTCTCTTTACATCTTTTGTTGTATTTCATTTGTAATTGCTTATATTATTTTGTATTACTGTTGTAATCACTTGTATGAGGTTTCTCCACCTTCGATGTGTCATCGAGAAGGAGTGTTATTGACTAGTGGTGGTGTGCATCACTAGAGCTCGATATTGAGCTCACCTCGTGGAGTAGGAACTAAGGTTTCGAACCACATTACATCGTTTGTGTTTGTGTGTTGCATGTTTGTCTTTATTTATTATTGTTATCATTGTTTCCGCTGCACTAACAAGAATTGTAGATAAGGTCCCAAACACGATCGAATTCTATCAAGCGAACGTAGCACGATGCTATTCACCCCCCTCTAACGCTCACCGAAGTTCCTACAATTGGTATCAGAGCTAGGAGTTCTTCTACAGATTAACAATCGGGAGCAAATACGCTAGAGGATGGAGTTGCCCAACAATGGTTTTGGGTGGGACATCAACACTCTGGTTCCATATGTGTTTTATGGACGAGAAGGCTTCAGTCAATGGAAGACAAGGATTGAAGACTTCATGATGATGATGGACATTGAAGATTGGTCTACCTTGATGGAAGGATTCAAGTATCCAAGAGCGCCAAAGGGAGGATTCCTCAAGATGAAGAAATAGACCGAGGAACAACTCCAAAAGTTCAAGAAAAATAGGAAGGTAATAAAATTCTTGGTTGATTTAATCCCTAATGACATTCTATGTAGTTTAGGTGATTATATGGACGCTAAGGAGCTATGGAGCAAGTTGACAAAATTCCATGAGGAGCCTCACTCAGTCTAAGAAGATAAGGAAGAAGAAGAGTGCTCATCCTCTCAAGCTCAAGAAGAATATGAATTATCATCCCAAGAGCTTGAGGATTCGGAAGTTGAGAAGGAGTCAACATCCGGATCGGTGGAAGAAGAATAATTAGAGAAGCCTCCACCTCTAGGATTGAGGGGGAGGATATTAGATCACTGGAGCCGGAGCAAAATCAAGAAGTAGCCTCAATCTCCGAAAGAGATGAAGAACCAATTCTGGCCACCATCGACCTAGGTAACTCAAGCATTCCAATTAAAAATAAAATCCATATTATATGCTTTAAGTGTAGGGAAGTTGAACACTACAAGAGCAAGTGTCCGAAACGGGTCAAGAAAATGACACAAGTCGTGCCAAAGATCAAGGAGATCGGAGCCTCTATAATTAAAAGCAAGGAGCACATCATTTGCTTCAAATGCCAATAAAAGGGGCATTATAAGAGTCAATGCCCTAAGGGGAGGAAGTCAACCAAGGGACAAGAAGGAGCATCACATGTAGGGGGAGCTAAGGCAAACCCTAAGGTAAACTTTAAGTATGTTTTCTCTTCAATTAATAGTCAAAAGCATGCTAGGAATAATTTTAATGATATTTCTATTACTCATGAACAAAAGCATGCTAGAAAAAATAGATTTTACTGTATAGGTGTAAAATTATGCAATATTAGGGCTAAGAACAAATCTAGAAACAATGTCCCCAAAACAATTCTACCTAGGGAGACAATTAGAAAGGTAGAACATCATTTAGGCATTAACCCTAAGAAGGGTAGGTATATGCCTAAAAGGAAGAACTATTCCCAAAAGATTAAATGAACAATCAAAATTGAGAAAATTAGAATTAGAAAATCAAGCATTGACCTCAAGGCTTGAAAAATTAGAGAATACCCTTATAAAAATGACAAATTCAATTAAAGGGTCTAGGAGTTAAAATTTAGGGTTTAGGAGGCAAGAGCCTTCCAAGGATAAAAAAAGTTTGGAGCACAAGCCTAAGTCCAAGGAAGTCATGCCTACCTATCACAATGTTCCATTTGATTATAGAACTAAATCTAGGTCTAGGAAAACCAAGGTTAATAGGGAAGCCATCCCTAAAGTTAATCATGATGTGTGTCTAGTGGCCAAGGTTTCAAAGAAATCTAGGGTAACCACTAAGAAGGTTACAGGGGAGTTATCCCTAGAGTCAACCTTAACAAGACATAATTGACCAAGGATTCCAAGCCTAAAAGGGTCATTAGGAATGTACTAAAGGAGGATATCCCTAGTGAGTACCTAGTAAACCCAAGGATCTCTAATAGGTATTGGGTTCCTAAGAGCGTGATTCCATCATGCTAAATGGGTTGGAGTGTGTCAACTTGAATGGGTGGGTAGTTAATCTAACCATAATAAAGTTGACACTTTAGGACATTTTCAAAGTTATGTGATACTTTGGAAATGATATTGAAACGTAATCCTAGAGGATTTTAAGATGTGTCAATAAACTTTGAGGATTATGGAAAATTGATCAAAAGTGGCACATTTAGGTTTAGAAGGTTTTGGTGTGCCATTTTAAGTCTTGGCACACTTGGGAGATTGATTTATTAAGGAAAATTATTTTAAATTTAGAGATGACATGTGAGCTTAACACTTAAGTATTATATACCTTGTTATGTCATATACTTGTCATGCTTCATATGTCTTATCATATGTTTGCATGGAAGGTATGTTTATGGTGTATTGCATCTCACAAAATATGGGGTTCACCTTGATTGTGTACTTTGACATATAGAAAGGGTAAGATGCTAGGAATAAAATCATTGGATATTAATGCTTGTGAAAATAGGACAAAAATATCAAAACACATTAACAATGCACACAAACAAACATAATACTGGAGTAATCGATATGCATGCAATAACCACATTAAATGAAAGATAATTAAGTGAAGAAATCAAATTCACATAAATTCCAAATAGATAATCAGATATCAGTCAACTGCTTTAGTCAAGCAGTCGACTGAATACCTTGTAGTACGGCATAGAAGGTTTAACAGTCGATTGTCGACTGAAATGGTTCCACGCAAAGAGGAAGGAGGGTGCTTACGTTGAATGGCGGTGGAAGGAATATTTTGAAGCTGGAGAAGTTAGAAGGGTGAAAGGGAAGAAGCCAAGAAACCCTATTTTAAGGAGTAGCACAAAATTCTTGGCGAAAGGAAGGTAAATGGGCCTCTAAGTATAATTTCATGTGACAGTTGAAGCCTAAGTACCAATCAATTAATGGGCTAGATTATCTATGGATAAAAGTACATAGTACGACTTCTGAGTTTGACAATAGAAGATTTATCTTACAGGAGTATATTTCTTCTCAGCCAATAGAGGCAGTTTATAAGCCCTTGAGTTGGTCCTCATTCTTATCTAGCTCGACACTAGTCGTAACTTTCTTCTATTCCCCTGAGCAGTGTCGAGACAGGGAGGCGTGCTAACATATTCTTATTCCCCTGAGTGATGGTATGGTAGGGAGGAGTGGTGGTCAGTAGGGTTAGTCGATGCGTGACTTCCAAGTCCCTGACTAGGTCGAAATATTCTGGCGGAGTTCAACTCGGCATTAACCATAGTTGCTTTCTATTCCCCTGAACAGTGTTTATGCAGGGAGGAGCGGTGATCAGTGGGATCAGTCGGTGGGCAACTTACGAGTCCCTAGCTAGGTCGAAGTATTCTGGCACAGGTACAACTTGACCGTTATAGCCGTAGCTTATTTTCATTCCCCAACATGGCAACGAGACAGGGAGGAGCAGTGGTCAGTGTAGGGGATCCTTGGAAGTTAGAGGGGGGGGGGTGAATAACTTATTTTCGTTTCTACAAAAATGATTAGCGGAAGCACAACAAAAACAATAGTAAAAGAAATGAAAACACAATGCTAACACAAAGCCTTTACGTGATTTGGAGATAACGCTCCTACTCCATGGCGATCCTTAAGGTGGATCAACCCTAATTAATCTGACTAAGAAGCTTTCTCTTTTTACAACAACCCTCCTCTTCTTACAAAAGATGAAGATGAAGTTTAGAGAGGAGGAGGGAAATTAAAACACTAGGAAAGCTTGGAAAATTCGTGGAGGTTTGAGAGGATGATCAGAATGTAAGCATTAACCCTCTCAACCACCACAAGCCCTCTTTTTATAGAGAGAGGGTTGTTTTTCCCATTGGGCAGTCGACTGCCACGACAAGGCAGTCGACTGTTCGTCAACTTCTCAGCCTGACTCAGTCGAGCACCCTAACAGTCGACTGATACATCGTATCAGTCAATTGATACTCATCAAGTATGAATAATTCATACTTGAATTGACTCCCTAGACCTAGACTCAACCTTCTAGCTCTTCCTTAAGCCTTGCGCCTCCAGGATCCCTCCGAGTATGTTCATCCTTTGCGCCTGCTTCCAAGAGTTTCCTTCGATTTTGTCATATCTTGGGTTTCCCTTTGCCAAAGCGTACTTGGACTTTACACCGCCAAGACTACATGCTTGGTCTTACACTGCCAAGACTTGCCTTTGGACTTCCTTTACCAAGATCACACTTGGACTTTGCCTTTACCAAGTCTTCATACTTGGATTTTCCTGACACTTAAACATGTTTACAATTAGATCACAAGGTTTTGCCTAACTTAGATGATTATCCAAACATCAAAACATATAAATGCTTGGGGCATTGTTGCACCAACAGTCAGTAGGGTCAGACGGTGTGTAAATTGTAAGTCCCTGACTAGGTCAAAGTATTCTGGCTGAGTTTAGCTCAGCATTAGCCATAGTTGCTTTCTATTCCCCTGAGTGGTGTTGAGGTAGGAAGGAGAGGTGGTCAGTGGGACCAGTCGGTGGACAACTTGTGAGTCCCTGACTAGGTCGAAGTGTTCTGATGGAGGTACAACTCGTCTTTTATAGTCGTAGCTTATTTTCATTCCCCAACATGGCGACGAGATAGGGAGGAGCGGTGGTCAGTAGGGCTAGTCGGTGGGCAACTTGTGAGTCCCCGACTAGGTCGAAGTGTTCCGACGGAGTTCATCTCGGCATTAGCGGTAATATATTTCTATTCTCCTAGATGGTGGTGAGGTAGGGAGTGTTGGTGCAACAATGCCCCAAGCATTTATGACTTTTGATGTTTGGATAATCATTTATAGTTAGACAATATTTTGTGATCTAACTATGAATATGTCAAGTGACAGGAAAATCCAAGTGTTAATACTTGGTAAAGGAAAGTCTAAGTATGAACTTGGCAAGGGAAGTTCAAGGGAAGGACTTGGCGGTGTAAGACCAAACATGTAGTCTTGGTGGTGTAAAGTCTAAGCAGACCTTGACAAAGGAAGACCAAAGGAAAGGTCTTGGCAGCATAAGTCCAAATATATAGTCTTGGCGGCGTAAAGTCCAAGCGGTCCTTTGGCAAAAGAGAGACCCAAGACATGATGAAACCGAGGGAAGCTCTTGGAAGCAAGTGCAAGGATGAAGGAGTCGCAGACTTGGAGGGATCCTGGAGGCGGAAGGCTAAAGGAAGAGCTCGAAGGTTGAGCCTAGGTCTAGGGAGTTGACTTCAAGTATGATTTGATCATACTTGAAGTGTATCAGTCGACTGATTCTCTGTCCCAGTCGATTGATCACCACTCGGCCGGTTGATCGAGTTCTCGTGGCCATCACGATCGTCCACCATCGATTGATCTATACAGCGATCAATGCATTATAAGTGGACAATGACACAGAAAGTTCTCCAGTCGAGTGATCGCTTAGAACACTCGACTGGTTACTCAATTAGTCGACTGATCAGAGTTCCGTTGGGCAATGATGATCATGTATCCGGCTCGTCAGAAGTCGTTGGATGGCGACAGCTACAACAGCAGTTGACTGATGTTGTACATCAGTCGACTGATCGAGGCTCAACGGGAAAATCAGCCCTCTCTCTATAAAAAGAGAGCATGGGATGCTTGAGGAGGCTAGTGCTCATATTCCAAACATACTCTCAAGCTCCCCAAGTTTTCTTAAAGATTTCTAAGTGTTTTCAATCCTCCTCTTCCCTAATCTTCATCTTCATCATTTGTAAGGAGAGGAGGGTCTTGTAAAAGAAGCTTTCTTAGTGAAGATTTACTTGTATTGATCCACCTTAAGGATCGCCGTGGTGTAGGAGCTTAATCTCCGAACCATGTAAAATTCTTCTTGTTAGCGATTGCTTTTTAAACTCTTGTTTTTATTTAGTATTTGTATTTGCTTCCGCTAATCGCAATTGTAGAATTCAAGAGAGGTTATTCACCCCCCCCCCCCCTTCTAGCCTTCCAAAGATCCCCTACAGGGAAGAACGGTGATATGCAGGGTTATTCAGTGTATAACTCGTGATTCCCCAATTAGGTGGAAGTTATAGTGACTTGCTAAGGTAAGCCCTTAGATCAGGTCTTCACTCTTGTACAGCTCGACATCGGTTGGAGTTGTTGTTCCCATGTGGCAGGGAAATGGAAGAGATGGATGCAAAAAAACTTTCACTTGGGAAGAATGATGGAGTATATTATAGTGGACAACCGAGGCAATTCTAAGCCCTCAATATGGTTTATTTTCTTATTTCTTTTAACATAAGGTGTATATTATCAGTCCTTGCTGGGTTGATTATGAGAAGAAGCGAGAATCAGGAGAAGATGATGGTGAAGTTAACACTTTAGCCAGTCAAGGTCGTTCGAGGGTTCTCAAGATAGTTTTCCTTATTATGTGATTCGACAATTTAGATTATGTGTGAAGTGTCCTTGGAGTTCAATGGTGAAATAATTATATTGGCATAAATGTTATCCATAGAAGAATGAAGAGGAATTCTGAAGGGGTAGTCTCCAGAAGGAGGTATGCATCGTTAATAATGCAAGTCTTAAATTTCTTTATGAAACGTAGTGTAAGCTCTAAAATGATAGAGGTAGTTATATAACTTACTCTTTTTAAGTTATAAGAACTAGCACAATCACTCCACACAAAAAAAAAGGGTGCATTTTTATAAAAGGAGAAATTAAGGAGCTTCGCAGATGATCTTTTCTTCAGGGAGAATATCGAAGGGCGGAGTGGTAAAAGGAGGCATAGTTGAGAGATGTAGTCTTACAAGAAGTCGATGGGCTTCATGAAGCCTTGCTAAGTTATGCTGGGAGATTGCCAGCTCTTGACGAAGGGAGTAAGCTCGGGTGTAGGATGATCATAATCGACATTGTAGATCCCCTGCTAGCCTTTCTAGGTCTACAATAACATTGTTGGCCTGCGGTGGGACGCTTGGTGGAGGAGAATGTCTCTCCTTACTCAGAGGGACTAACCATCTAACTATTAAGAAGGTATCTGGAGAGGTGGAAGAAAGGAAGGAGTGTGAAGGTGAAGGATTCGAAAGGGTATATTTATAGAAGAAAAGGGAACATTAATATGCTTTTTAGGGAAAGAAGAAGGAAAGAGGTTGAATAGATGGGTGGCTAGGGAAGGAGTGTCGGAAATGTTTTGTGCATTAACAAGGGATGTGAAAGGTCATGTCAATTAATGGGGAAGACACTTGATGTGTACAATTTAAGTCTAGCACCACAATTTGGTAATGAAACCCTTATGGGTTAGAGTTTACATAGCCCTGTTGTTATACACATGGATCTAAATATATCTTCTCACTAACTCTAAATTTATTGAAGTCTTCTATGACATCAAAGTATCAGTCAACTGGCATAAAGTAAATGCAAGTCAAGCATGGTTGTATCAGTCGATTGACTTGGGAATAGGGATTCGTCGAAAATAGTCAAACAAGGGGTAGCTTGGTTGACTCATAAACTGGTTTTGATTATAATGATACTAATTAAGTAGTACAAACAAAGAAGGGTATATTTAATAGAAGAACACATTACCGTTAGATCCTCTTAAAGAACAGACAATGCGCGGTACAAGAGATAGAGTTTCTATAAATCAAAGGTTGTTGCTGGATATCTAACAATAGCAACCTCGACACTTAGAAAGCTGGTGTCTTCTCCTAGAGGGGGATATCCCCGATCTTCAAACTGTCTGTTGAAACCTTCAAACCCCATAATAAAAATGTCAGCAACCTTATCGCCAAATTTCTTTATTAACTCTTGTTCTTGTGCTTTTCAAAGAACTTCTTCAGTAGATATTTAGGTGACAAAAGCGGCTTTGAGTTCATCCCTCTCTTTGACAATAGCTAAAGCCTACTGACTTAGGGAAGTTGTAGTTTGGGTATGTTCCAACTATAGGGAGCGTAGTTGATTGGTTATTTCAAGCAGGTCTCCGGGAACTCCAGAAATGACAGTAGAAAGATGGTCCAGTTGAGTCCGAGCAGAGGTATGAACTACTTTAAGAGTAGTGAGGGAATATAAGGTTTGTAGCAGTTCAACCATGGATTCTGCCCATCTAGCTTGAGTTTCCTATAGTTGAATTTAGCACTCTGTTAGTTCTCAAGCTAAGTTTCAGCATGTTAAATATGCTCCCTCTGGCATAATAACTGAGCACGAGATAGGTCGACCTCACGAAGGGCTTCTTCTCTAGCCCATTTCGATGTTGCTAGCTTAGTTTTGAGGTCCTCACAAGTTTTCTCAAAATTTCTTCTAAGATGGCTAAAGTGGCTTCTCATTGTTTAGCTTCTGTTATATGGTGGGTCATTTGCTTTAGACGAGTCTCAGAAGTTGCATGTTTGGCCTCTGTAGTAGATTGATATTTAGCTAAATGGCAAGCTGCCTCGCTATAATTGGTAGCTGCCTATGCAAGGAAAGGATGAGAAATCAACAATTAACATTCCACTGGTGTGGATAACAGCAGATTGAGGAAAGTATTTTTAAAGATAAATACCTTTGTAAGGTTATCCCGTAGGCGTTCAAAAGGACCCTGCACTTCTGATTGATTAAATAGTTTTATTTCTTGAGAAGTACATAGCCTAAGGACTGAATGTAGGGTGATAGTACGAGGATTTACAGGAGGAGGGATATCCTTGTGAGGGGGATGAGATTAGCCGAAGAGAAGGTCTCAGGAAGAGAAGGGTCATATTGAGGGGAGGTGGTGAGAAGTTCATCAAGGTCTAAAATTAGAGGTAGGGAGGGTGAAGGAGGTCCTATCTCCAGACCTGAAGCTGAAGGAATGGGAGAAGCAGGTAAGATAGGGGAAGTTTCTTCATGCCCCAGAGAAGAGCCTTCAGAAGCAGTTAGATCTTCCTCTGATGGGTCAGGGGTAGGATTATAATGACGGAGTTAATGACGAATAGGAGGAGGGTTGGGGGATTAAGAGGAACAGATAGTGGGAGGATTAGTGGTGGCAGAAGGGCCTCCCCTTAGTTGGAGGGGATGCCTGGAACAAGGGGAGGGCAGATTCTATGGAAATGGCAGAGAAGGGAGATGCTCTTTGGAAGGAAGGAGGGATACTTCGCTGGCTGACATAGGATGAGGGGAAGAAGGGAGTACAGGGGACTTCTCCCGCTTTCATTTCCCCTTTTCCTTCTCTGCTCTAGCCTTCACTGTGCTTATCATTGCCCGTTGCATGAGGTCATCTGCCAAATGAAACAAAATGAACATAGCAAACAAAAGCATAAGGGTTCATTAGCTATTAAGCGCCAACAGAGCATTATGTTGCAGAAATACTTGAGTTGATACACCACCTATTACGATGGGATCATCCAAAATGAAGGGAGATAAGTCATAATGGCTTAGTAGATGAGCATCCAAGAGAAGATATGAGTTATACTTATGGTTTTGAAGAATTCTGTGGACCTCAGCAAAAGGCCATTGCAGTCAGTAGTCGTGGAATGAAGGTAGGTCAGGAAGGTTTGTCCTCCAAGTCTTCGAGTAAGGTAGAGGAGTAGGAATCCGGGCAAGGAAACATAGTTCCCACCAGCCTTTATGTGATGAGGATTTATTAGTAAGGAATTGACAGTCGGGGCAACTAGAAAAGTAGAATACGCCTACGATAGAAGATTTCAATTAAAATAAACTATGGAATATGAGGGGGGATAAGGGAAACCCTAGATGCTTGAAATGTTAATTGTCCCTACCAAAATTGGAAAAGCATTGGGGGCTAATTGATTTATGGCTATTTTGTAAAAATCTAAGAGCTCAAAATAAATGGTAGTACTGGGAGTCGAAAGTCATTCTCCAGTTGACCTAAGAAGAAGAAGTGATGGTGAGGGGGAGGATAGTGAAGTCGATGGTTAGGTAGGGCGAAGACACATTTGATACTGCTATCTATGTACAATTTTCTAACATCATGAAAATAATGGCGATTATCTATTTGGGAGGGGTGGTTTCGAACCAAGGAGTCTTGCTAGGGTTTTGAGAAGGGGGAGTCATATGTAGAAGAGGACAAAGAAATGGGAGTATCACTTACTTGGGATTGAGAAATGATGAATAAGGAAAGGGGAAGGAACTTCTTGATGCCAAAAGACTTGGGAAGCGAAACATCTACTAGCGAGGGTTAACAGAAGGGGAGGATGAATTTGAAATCGGGGAAGACAATGAAAGCCACATAAAAAATATAGGGCATTAAAATACTCTATCTAAAGACACAAAAAGGCGGGCCCAGTGGCAAAATAGTTAAACCAGTCTATCTAAGTAGATAGAAAGGGCGGCAATCATGGCCCAATAGGCTCAAGAATGGGTGTTAAAACACCTGAGTTATCGCCGAGTTGGGAGAAAAAAACACCTTAGGAAAGTATTTAAGTAACTAATGTCAGATAAAATGATTAGTCTGACTATTTGGGGGGTGGCTAATGATACTGTTGTAATAAGACTAAATATAAAGAAGTGTTAGGCCGAGTCAGAAAGTAGTAGCTCGAGAAGATGAGCTGAGTTAGAAGATAACATCTCGGGAAGATGAGCCAAGTTGAGAAAGTAATAGCTCGAGAAGATGAGCCGAGTCAGAAGATAGCAGCTCGGGAAGATGAGTCAAGTTGAGAAGGTAATAGCCCGTAAAGATAAGCCGAGTAGAGAAGATAGCAGCTTGGGAAGATGAGTCAAGTTAAGAAGATATCAACTTAGGAGAGGGAGTTGGGTCAAGAAGGTAGCAACTCAAGAAGATTAGCCGAGTTGAGAAGATAGTAGTTTGGGAAAATAAGTCGAGTTAAGGACATGACAGCTCAGAATCCAAGTTAGTTTGGGAAGATGAGCCAAGTCTAGAAGGCAGCGGCTTAGGAAGAGAGCAAAGTCGAGTCAGATGAGCAGTAGCTCGGGAAGTTAGTGAGAAGTCAAAAGGAATATTAATTCTGTTTAGGTGAGACCTCGTAAAATATGCAAGAAACTATTTGTTATAGTCCTGGTATACACATCATCATCTTCGATAATAAATTGAAGATGCCTCATAGGCCCACAAAATATTTCCAGGAGCAAGCATTCTCTAACGGCATAACGGCATGATCACCTCAACTCGCGTGTCCTTCCACGTGTACGGAGAGGCTTGTAGTTCGTTACGCGACAGCTTAGCCTAATGTTGGAGAGGAGATAAAAGACGGAAAGGAAGAAGGAAGGGGGATCTCATTCTATATACACTTACTATTTCTGATATACTCATCTTCTTCACTACTGCTACGACTATTTTCTCTTTCTGAAGGGCGCTATTTCTAAAATTAAGCGTGCTATTTTTGAAGGGTAAAAAGGGAACTAAGTGCACTATTTGGTAAATATGAAAGTATGAGATATTTTTTGGACAATTCCAAACTTCAGAAGCGCTGTTTGATAAATTGCCGAAAGGACTAAAAAAAGAGAGGTCAAGAGGGGAAAACATAATTGTCGCTCGATCAGTCTATCTTTTTCATACTTGAACATTATTATTTATGAACCAAAGTATATTTTTATTTTTAAGAATTATATTGTAAAAATCATTTAATTTAAAACCTTGGGCACTAAAGATTATGTAAATAGGAAGACTTGATTTGCATGTTCACGAAGATATATATTTTAACAATAAATAGGTCTCTTGCACTGACCTTTGTTACTTCTTGTCGTAGACCTTCACTACAGAAGTCAAATGATCTTGACAATTACGCAGCCACATGATCTCAGCCTTTTGCGGGATAACGTCCCGCGTCTTCTGTGAAATAAATCAAATACGACAACAACGGATAGAAACGATTGGAATTGACAAGAGGAGGGCTTCTCTGGGAGATTGTGATCATTGTTTGTCGGAAAAAAATATAGTCGAAACAAACGCGAAATGGTTAGAACGGCATCGGAACGTCTCATGCCGTGTTAAATTTTTAATAAAGAATCTTTCATAGAAAGGAAAGATGGAAGAGGAGATAAAAGCAGTTGCACGATTGCGATGGAAGAGTGATCATATTGTGACAGTGATAAAAAAAGTCCGCGATGATTATCGTGATCGTTCTATGAAATGATATCGAAATAGGAACGAAATAGTCTACGACGACTACCACGACCATTCTTACGAACTATGATTCTCATCGTGTTTTTGATAAAAATTATTGATATTCATGAAAAATTAGTCTTCCCCCTATTACCTATGTATCGGTGCCTCCAATAAATAATATGAAATCTTACTATTTTTTCTATCTTTTTCTCCGCTAAAGATCAAACTTAAACATTAGAGAGATTTTGCCGAATCACATCGAACATCCAATGAGTGTGAGAGGAATTTGATTTGTCATTTAAAAAATCACTATTCCTTCGTAATGAATATTTAGTAAGTGTTTCATTTTACAATTTGATCATACAATTTTATTGAAAATGCATCGAAAATGCATCGAGACAAATCAACAGATCTAATCTCTCACCTAATTCACCCACCCCTCCTAACTATAGTTTCTAATCAAATGGTCCCCTCGGCTCTCCGCGCACTGTTTCTGATCAACTAGGCAAAGGATAAAGTCTTTCGTGATTTATCTTTTTCATCATCAATGAAGGACCAACAGTGAGGAACACTAAAAGCGAACGTAATAATCATTTTGCTACGTTAATTTTCAATCAAATTAACAATAAAATTACATAAAATTTTATCCTTCTCAAAATTGGATCGATTCATCGAAAGTAGTTTTTACTCGTAGAAAGATTGACTAAAAATGAACTTAAAAAAAAAAATCTCATCGAAGTGGTAATTGCTTGACTAATTACTAATCAGTAGCTGACTCTACCATTCTTACCATCCCCAACTATGCCATTCACTTTTATTTAATACTATCGCTAACATTATAAACTTATCAATAATAATAGGATTGCGTTGGATTTTTATTTTGCATCATTCGCTTTAGTACAAAATTTTTTGTATATTAAATTACTGCATTTAAGCTGAGGCTAATTACAAAAAGGGCTTCGGAGAAAGAGAAAATAAAAATATGAGCACTTTTAGGAAAAAACTCAGCAACAATGGCGCCGCGGGCCGCGACCGACAAGATAGCCGGCCCCACTAGTAATGTAGGAGCGAAACCAGCTGATTGGGGGTGGAAATGTGTGTAGCAATTGTGTAAACACCATTTTGGCTCGCAAGGAAACTTCCTCGCAGGTCGCAATGGATCGCTGTGTCTTCCACCGAGGCGAATGATTCGCCGCTCGATTTCTTCCAATTTTTTTCTTTTCCTCGTCTTCGCCGTTTCTAATCGAGGCAAGTATAATTGGTTTCTTTATGCTCTCCACTGGTTCCAATCGATTATTTTCAGCTTTCCTTTTTGCAGATTTACTGTTTTAGTGTGAAAGGTTCGATTTTTATCACAATTTAGTCCTTTCTTTTTGAAATTTAGCGCACAAGTTTTCTTCTTGCCAAATCTTGTATGATCGACTGATTTGCGTCTTTGATTATCAACAGAGTGATTTGACGAAGAGAGAGAGTTGGGCATACAATTCCCACCGATCTATCTGATGCTTCAACTCTTGTCATGGGAGTCATATCGTCGAAGTCGAGGGACAGTGGCCGTTATTCGCGTGAGTACGTTTCCACGACAACGCCGAGCACTTCGAGGTACTCGACATACGCAGAGAGTGATGAGAAGCCCAAAGCAACAGAAAGGTTGAAGATGAAGTATTCGAGAATAGGCGACGATTACAACTCTATTGAACAGGTGAATTAACCAAATTGCTTGTGCATGACGATGTTCTTAGCATAGAAGGGATGAAATTTGTATATGCCAAACTCAAAATTTTAAATTGAGAGTATTATCATATATCAATGGGTTTTGAATTTTGAATACATCAGTTGATTAGTAGTTGAACTTGAATTTCAGGGAGCTAATCAGGCGATACCTTGTGTCCATGACTAGCAAATGATTCACGTAGCACTGGTATTGGCCAGTTAATAACTCACAATTCCTACAAATAAATTGAACAAGTATGTTAACATGATAGTGGTGAATTTGTGATACCACGTCGTACTTGTTACTGAAACATAAAGGGTATCACATGGGTCCTTATTACATATGTAGTGATTCGGTTAGATTCACTGAGTCGTAATGTCACCGTGTCCATAGATAAGCAAATCCTTGCTCAGCTATGTAGCGTCTCCTGTGTGCTTGCTTTATTTTTCCTGAATCTACTCATGTTTGTGGATCTCACTGAACTTAGCATAGTGATGCACTCATAGTCATATGAAATATACCAATGTGGCTGATTATGTAAGGGCGTGAAGATTAAGTTCGAGAGAGTATGATTTGCATATGGCATTGTTTGTTAGTCCTAATTCTGTATCAGTTGATTACTTGTAGTACCTGCAACCCCAATATTTACCATTTTGCTGAACCTCTTACCTAAAGGTTATCTCCTTGGCTTCTTATAGGTAACAATTCAAGGATTAATGAGCTGAGCTAATTAATCAAAAGAACGGATTGATCTGAATTAATAGAACTCCTGGATCCACTCAAAATGTGGCTGCTTCGACTCAATTCACCCACTCTCAATCAATTTATGTATTTTTGTCATGTAAAGTTGGACATTTTTAAAATCGACCAATACGTTCTATATCTAGAGGAGCTTAATTGATTAGAGTATAAGCTTTAATAGGTACAAGGTAATCAATGAAATTTAGGGAATGTAATTAATATAATTTAATTGATTTGAATATTAGTAGTAGTACAGTCTTACATAGAGCTCATTGGAAGAATAAAATCTCTGTAGCTGACTTTAAATACTTGGGACAAATATGACTTGATGTGTTTGCTGACTTTAGCTCAAGCCAAATTGGGTATGCTTCTCAAAACACTGCTTGATATAAGAAGCCAATGTTAGGCAAACATTTTGAAAGAGTTGACATGCTACACCTTATCCGATCAGTATACTTGTATAAAAACTATTACAAAACCTAAATTAACTTTACAAATTTTCTTTTGTCTATTAAATGGATTTTCTTGGCAATACTCAAGTCATTCCACCTTTATAATGCAGGTTACTGAAGCTCTTTCAAATGCTGGTCTTGAATCTTCGAATCTGATAGTTGGTATTGATTTTACAAAGAGCAATGAGTGGACAGGTTTGTTTGTACTCTTAAATAACTTTACCATTCTTGTTGGTTTGATACACAGTTTAGCAACGCCACTAATTTTGTGAAGAAGTAAGTTTCCAAATAATTATCTTCTCCTCAAAAAATTGCTTGCAAAAAAGGAATTGTATAGCCTGAATCAATTACTTGGAATTTAGTTGCTTGAAGAAATTTCTGCATCATATATTAAATATTGCATTTTTTATTCATGTAATGCTGTGTGAACAATTAATCTGTTTTTATGATGCTATTGCTAATCCAGTCTTTGGGTGGCTATCTGAGTTGCAAGGTTTGTATTTCCTGGTTGTGCAAGCATACTAAGAAGTATATAAGATATGGTCATACTTAAATCCTCATGAACTTTAGCATGAATTAGCAAGCAAACTTAATGAAGTACATAAAACTGTTTTACCAGTGAACTTTTAAACTTAAAATTTTTAATGCAATGCTATAATTTATAAGGTAAGGTTTCTTTCAATCGGCGAAGTTTGCATGACATGGATTGTTCTCCGAACCCTTATGAACAAGCGATATCAGTCATTGGGAGGACACTTTCTGTATTCGATGAGGATAACCTTATTCCTTGCTTTGGTTTTGGAGACGGTTAGTTAACACCCTTTCAATTATGCTTATTCAGCTTGGAGTCTGATTTCTGTTACAATGTTTAAGCTACCTTTTATTGCAGCAACTACTCATGATATGGAGGTGTTCAGTTTTTTTCCAGACAACCGCCCATGTAATGGTTTCGAGGAAACACTTCAAAGATATAGAGAAATAGTTCCGCATCTTAGGCTAGCTGGTAGTTACAGATCTTTACGAGGATGGTAAAGTTGCAGATCATTCTCCAATTTCCAAGTTAATTAACTATGAAATTGCCATATGACAGGTCCAACGTCTTTTGCTCCAATAATTGAAACAGCGATAAGCATTGTTGATCAAACTGGTGGCCAGTATCATGTTCTCCTCATCATAGCAGATGGCCAGGTTAG
Organism: Wurfbainia villosa; assembly: GCA_025175895.1. Classification (NCBI taxonomy): domain Eukaryota; kingdom Viridiplantae; phylum Streptophyta; class Magnoliopsida; order Zingiberales; family Zingiberaceae; genus Wurfbainia; species Wurfbainia villosa. The sequence goes on along the minus strand of CM045986.1, from coordinate 135,535,168 downwards.
TTATCAAATATGCATCTACTATCTCAAAGAAATTGACATTTACACGATGTATTTTGATCCGTTCGCCTCCATTTGCTCTCTTCAGTAGTTTTTTTACAACAATCTTAATTGAGCTTAATGAGCCTATGCTTGAAGTTTTTATTCTTTTAAAAGCACAGTCTGTTCTTGTAGTCATGCATATTGTTTCTGTATTTTTGATACTTATTCCTATCTAATCCGTCCTTTTCAATTATTTTCCAGGTAACACGTGGGATTGACATGCATAGCGGCCAGTTAAGCCCACAAGAGAGAGATACTATAAATGCTATTGTTAAAGCTAGGTAACTACTGGTGGCCGGCTGGCATACTAGGAAGATCGTACTTGGAATGCTATATTTCAATTCCCTTTTTTGATTTGTGTTGTGTACTATAGTGATTATCCACTCTCAATTGTTCTTGTTGGAGTCGGCGATGGTCCTTGGGACATGATGCAACAGTTTGATGATAACATACCTTCTCGATCATTTGATAATTTCCAGGTCATAGATTGAGCTTTCATATTTACATTAATGTTTCTTGTTTAGCATGTTACATTAGTGCTGAAAAACTTGCTCAACTCCTTTCTGCTTGCAGTTTGTAAATTCTACTGAAATCATGTCAAGAAAAATAGCCAGCAATAAAAAGGAGGCAGATTTTGCGTTGTCGGCTTTGATGGAAATTCCTTCACAATATAAGGCCACATTGGATCTCCAACTTTTGGGGTAATGGTACTTCATTGTTTTATTACAAATCCAAGTTCATGAATTGGCAGGCTTTTCCTATTACATTTTTTCTTCTTTTTATAACAAACTGATTTAGATTTGTTTTTCCTTGCTTTGCAGCAAACGCAGAGGAATCCCAACAAGGAAATGCCTTCCACCTCCAATTAAGCGTCGCGGTCCAACCTCAAAACGCCCACAATCAAGCATTTCTCACCCTTGCACTGGAGTTGATAAAAGTAATCCTGCTGTTTCTTCAGCATCTCTTTCGGACGATAAAAAGGTCACTTACATTACCTTATCTCCCGTTGGTTCTTGCATGAGTTAATTAGTTAAGAGGAGGTGCTTTTGACAACGTAACTTCCTAAATTTTTATAACTTCTCATCTGATCTCATACTGCTATTCTATTCTGAGTATCAATTAGCTATAAACAATTACTTGGAGAAGCTAAAAATTCAAGGTTAGTTTGCTTTATTCTTCCAAAGAATGATCCAATACTTTGTTTTTTTTTTGGTTCCGATATCAGATCTGTGGCGTATGTTCTAACCAAACCAAGAACCTAGCTTTCGGGTGCGGGCATCAGGTAACTCTACCTTACAGTTTTCCCTTGTGATCAAACTTTTACAATCCATCCAATCAAAATTTACCTGCAATTTCGCTCCTTGTGTACCCTTACACTCAACCGACTAATCGTAGCGAGCTTACATAGCATAAAAGGAGTGAGTGTTTTTATCTAATTTTTCAATAACTGGATCTAGTTCTAAAAACTAAGGGCTTTCTTGAGCAAACATCCACATCTTTTCCATCTTTTCTAATCAACCAATTCTGCTTACACAGGTTTGCTACGACTGCGGGAACGACATGAAGCTTTGCCCAATTTGCTCGAGTCCTATAAATACAAGGATTAGACTTTATTAATGCTCTGGAAGTGTTTTTCTTAAGGAATGCTTTAAACCAAATGGTTCTTTGCTTTGCTTCTGATGTTGCCTGGTGATTTGGGTACAAGGTTTTAAGAGCTTGTCTAACGTACTGGGGTGTAAGTCCTGCTTGTTCTTGTATGTGCAAAACACTAAAGCTTATAATTATGATTTCAGTTGTGTAATTAACTCTGAACACTGTGTTCTTACTGATTTTAATTAGTTGATATTAACAAAGTTCCTACTTCATATCTCAACCAAATTTATGGCGTGTCTTAATTCTTTTTTTGAGAATGTTATGGTCTTCTAAAAATTTTAAGTACATGTGTAAGTTTTTTAGAGGTCATTCATTATTCAAGAGTTGAAAAGGATATGAATTTAAAAATTAAAGAGTCGTGTATGTAAAATTGCCAATTAGCAGTAGAAAAGTTTGCCTTGATATATTGATATAAATATTGAGGGGCAATCATAATTTTGCACAACCATCGTTGAGAATTTTATAAATTTAGGGGCCAAATATGTAATATTGCAATTAAGGAAAGAAATTAAAAAAATGAAGCACTTGTAATTTTACAAAGGTTGAAGGGAGAAGTAGCAATGTGAAGGGTCTACAGTTTATTTTATTAGCTAAATTGAAAAGTTAAAAGCGCAGGAATGTGAATCCAAAAATTGTAGGACGTCAAATACGTAGTTGTACATTGGGGGTAGAGCTGTCAACGGATTGATTTACAGTGGGACGGATCAATTCGTCATAAATTTAATACTTAACCGGGAAGAGTAGGGTGAGCTGTCATCCTAGAGGATTGAAAAATATCCGATCCAACTCAAGATGATTACAGATTAAGGGGGTCAACTAATGGGCCACAAAAATAAAACAAATAATCTAAAATTACTAAGACGTTGAGGCATTGAAGCGACGATCAACAAGACTGATAGAGTACCATGATAAGAAAGTAAGCATTTGAAATAACTAAAATCTTATAATTGAGATTCAATTATTGACGAACAAAATTAAGTATCGATATTTTTTATTCTTCCAATGATCCAAAATATCCAAATCTTAATAATATATAAATTCAAATTTTGACTCAAATAGAGATTTAATTGAGATTTTCCATCTATTATAATTGTTTGACTTTAATATGTCATTATTTCCTATGTTAATAGTGACAATATAATTATTAAAGTACTTACATCAAAGATTCTTTTGATCATTTCTTTAACTTCTCTTACTCTTTGTTGAGGTGTATATAGGATAGAAGAAGATTGCTATTGTAAAGAATATGCCTTGTTAATATTAAAATATTGATAAAAAAGAATATACAATTTTATTTTTACATATTCAATCTTTTGATATTTCTCAATCTGCGAGCTAACTCAAGTTTATCACGAACCGATCCGTCTACACTCACAATCCATGTGGGTTGATCTATTTAGACCCATTAAAATAACCGATTGATAAAATTTTAATTCAATCCGTTTAGATTATTTGACAGGACGGGTCAATCCGACAAATCCAATCCAACTTAACACTTCTAATTGAGGGAAAAAAAAAGAAGTAAAGAACGTGAATTCAATAGTATGGAGGGGCAATTCAAAAATTCATACCATAGCTCACATAGAGCCCAAGAGCATCTCTAATAGTACAAACGATGGAAGAGTTTTTTTTTTTTAAAAATAAAGAATTTTATTTATTTTTCTTTATTAAAAAGATTTCCCAACAATTTTTTTTATCTCACTTCATAAAATATAATATATATATTTTCATTTATCGCACTTACAACGTGTCTAAATATATTTAATTAAATCGGTTCAAAATGATGATAATTAGCCATTAAATAACAATTTTTGTTGTTAATTTTATTTTTTTTCAAAAAAAAAATAATAAAAAAATAAAAAAAATAATTTTAATTAAAAAAAAAAAGTAAGGAAAGGCTCCCCATTTGGAGAGTCCCTTTTGGTACAAAGAAACACTCACTCTCTATGGAGGGTGCTTTTTAATTGAAATCAAGGAGCCGTGGATATCTTAAAATATTTCGGGGCGTTTGATTCGTAGAGAATTTTTTATTTTTTATTTTCATTCTCTCTTTTTCTAGAAAACAAAAAAAGAGTTATTTTCGTTTTTCAATTTTCCAAAAAATACTCTTTTATTTTTTGAAAAACGAAAATGAAAACAGAAAATGATTATTTCTCGTCTTCCAATTTTCCAAAAAATACTCCTTTATTTTCTGGAAAATGGGGATGAAAAATATGAACCAAAAGCGTTTTTGCATTTTCGCATAAAATGAAAATGAAAAACGGAAAAGAAAATACCTACCAAACGCCCCTTCTACTTCCATGTGAATATTATAGGTCCACGGTCAAATACACATATTAAATTATAAAATAAAATTTTAATTTAAACTTTTTACTAAACCGTTAACATGGAATCATGCGAGATAGATACACGAAGCTTTCGTCAATATTAAAAATTTTAAAAAATATTTATTATATATAATTTGATAATATATTGTATTGCAAAAGATTATCTTCACGATTCAAATATATGATTATCATATCACACAATAGTAATTTTTTCACTGCACCAAGATCTTTAAAATTTATGCAATAATCACACCCTAATCATGTTAAATTAACATTGTTGATAATATTTGATATGGGTAGACTTCAACTTATGGACCCCACAGGGAGTCGGGACACCATGAGAAGTTGGATTATTCAAAGAAGTTAAGAGGTCAGTTAATCGGGGTGAGGTTGAGTAAGGAGCATAGTGGCTTGGAAAGTCAGAAATAGACCGAGTTAGAAGCGGGACAACTCGAGAACTCAGCAACGGAATGACTCGAGAAACCATGAATCGATTGGGTCGAGAGCGGGACTACTCGGGAGGTCGATAAAAGTGACGAAGCAAGGAACTCAAAGATAGGAGCAAGCCTAAAGACTACAAAGGAGATTCCTCCTGACAACTATCACATCTAATCTCCTAATGCTTTGCCACACGATCACTCTCGGATACATGGCATGATAGGTGGAGATTTTCTGCAGTAATTATCCCCTAACAACCTAACAAAGGGTATTAGTGGTGGAGATGAAGAACCTCAGAGATGCTATATAAAGACAAGTTGAGGTAAAGGAAAGCTCTCTGATATTTTTTGCTACTGAATACTTTCTACATTCACATTCTTCATCTTTCCTTGTCTGACTTAAGCATCAGAAGGTCGTAGTCGGACAACTGGCAGATGTCTGGCTTGTGTTATCTTGGACAGAGATTACTGTTGCGACCGTGAGAATCCACCCTCTCCTGAGGACTCGATGAAAGTGGTCAAAAAGTGACCGCATCAGTTGACACCGTTTATGGAAAAACACTTTGAGCTGAGGCGTTAAAGAAGATATCAAAGGAAGTTCCTTCCTCGACCTCCACCTCAGAAGAGGCTTCCATAACACTTACCTACTTCCAACTGATAACAATTGTACAGAAAGCGATGGAGGACACACTTTCTCAAGGAGGAGAAAGAACTAATCAACCCTACCTAATCTCCAAGAGGAAAGAGGGGACTAACTTGGCTCGAGTGAGCCATGTCCTAGCTCCTTCCCTTCTAGCTATGGACAATTAGAAAGGGAAGGAGATCATGGAGGATTATGCAGTGGCGAAGGATCACACATCGGCGGGGGCAGCCTCCGGTTTGTGGACTATGAACTAGAGGAAAGTCGCCTAATAGCATATCAGGCTCGAAGAAAGCCATCTCTATTAATGGAAGAGAATCTACTAGGGGAACTCCCAACTAACTTCTGATCCCCTCAGGTGGGAGAATACAATGATACCATCTATCTTAAGGAGCATCTCTACAAATTTGAGAACGCAGTGACATTGCATCAATACTCTAACGTCGTAACATGTCAGGTATTCATCACCATGCTAGTGGGCTCGATGTAGAAGTGGTTCCAGCTACTTCGTCTTAAATCCTTAACTGGTTTCGACAATTTTACGATGCATTCTTAAAGCACTTTGCCAATTGAAAAAGGTATCAACAAATTACTTTCACCTTGTTTAATGTGAAACAGGAGCAGGTTGAGCCCCTAAGAAGAACATCCAAAGATTCACTCGGACAATGGCCACTTCTGAAGTATTAATGGTGGTCATATCGCAAGGATTGAGGGATGGAGCTTTTTTTCAATCTCCAATGAAGAACCCCGCCCCAAGAGGGTACGACGAGTTGCTAAGCAGATGGAGACGTATATCAACATGAAGGAAGCTTAGAAGGCTCGCTAGATCATCAAGGGACCCGTCCGGGACCAAACTTAGTCGGGAAGGCCAAGGAGTCCCAACCGATGCCTTCCAAGCATGAGAAGTTCAAGCTCTTCTCAACCATAGCTACAAGGAAGGCCATGCCGGTCATGGTGGTTGAGTACCCTCGTCAACTCCATATCACTCGGGAAAGGGATATGGCGGTGTGCGAGTGGTACCGAGTGTTTCATTGGCCCGAAGGCTACAGTGGGATTCCCCATAAGCCCCCTCTCCATATTTCTACATCTATCATGGGGAATACACCCATTCAAGCGACAACTGCCAGGGCTTGAGGTGGGAGTTAGAGAGAGTCATACGAGGTCACCCTCATTTACAGTCATATCTGGAATCTCACCTAGGAGGAGTAGGATCTCATCGAGGTTGCCGTATAAGGCCCCTAGCCAGAAGAAACCCTTATGTGCCCCAGGGAGGAGGTCAAGTCATGGGAACGGTGAAGGAGACTCATACTGAGAAGGGGTAGAGCAGCGGGCACCTCCACTCCCAAAGAATATCCCTACTTGAGGAGTCGTCATGTGATTATAGGAGGGCTGACTAGCAGAAATTCCAACTGAGTCACAAAGCCCATGCTCAATTGATAGAGTCCTTCTCCATTCAAGAGGATCGTGTGGCCCGAGAGCATCCTCCTATCAGCCTCGGACCGGAAGACATGATGGGAGTGGCATTCCCACATAATGATGCATTGGTGATTAGAATTACCATTGCGAATTATGATGTGCTCGAGTGTTGGTGGACTCAAGGAACTTTGTTAACATACTCTTTCAGGAGGCCTTCACCTAGATGTAGTTGGAGGAAGCCAAGCTGAAGGAAGTGGCCACATCACTATTCGGCTTCACTGGGCATGTTGTCTAGCCGGTCGGGTAGATCACATTACCCTTAACACTGGGAGAAGGGTTGAGCTGAAACACTATTATGGCTCTATTCTTAGTGGTGAAAGAGCCCTCAGTTTACAATGTCATCTTGGAGCGACCCTGTCTCTCGACCTTCATGGCAGTAGCTTCCCCTCTTTATTAGAAGCTAAAGTTTCTAATGGGACACTTGGTGGGAGAAGCTTGAGGTGATTAGAGGGCTGCCCGATGGTGCTATGTGGAGATGGTCAAGGAAGACCAGAAGTAAGCCTGTCTCCATGACAAGGAAGTTGAAGTCTCAACTGTTTTGGAGGTGCACATCCTAGAAGAAGAAACCCTGACTAGGATATCTAAAAAGAGGGAGAGATACTGCAGATATCAAAAAGAAATTGCTTGGGTGGCAGACGAGTTGGAACCCAAGGTGAAGAACGACCTCATCGCTTGCCTTAAAAGAAATTCCGATATCTTCGCCAAGCACATACAAGATTTGACGGGGATCAACTCTCGGGTGCAGAGCACCACCTGAATTGTTTGAAGGGAGCGCAACCTGTCAAGTAGAGGAAGTGATATTTCAAAGTAGAGAAGGACATAATCATATCTAAAGAAGTGGAGAAGTTGCTGAAGGCCAGACGTATAAAGGAAGTACAATTCCCCGAGTGGGTTCCCAGTGTAGTACTGGTCTAAAAACCCTCGGGCTAGTGGTGTATATGTGTAGACTTCCTTGATCTCAATAAAACATATCCTAAATACTGCTATCACTTTTCTCATATAGACCAATTAGTAGATTCTATAGTCGGGCATGAAGTGATCTCACTTATGGATGCCTATCATCACTAGATACCATTGGCTCAGGAGGACAAAAACTGAGTTAGTTTTGTCAATTTTGGAGGCTTATATTCCCATGTGATGATTCCATTTGGATTGAAGAATGCGGAAGTCACCTATCAGAGGTTGATGAATAAGATTTTTACATATTTGAAAGGGAGGAATGTTGAAGTGTACGTGGATGACATTTTGGTGAAGTCTCTGTTGGTGCAAGGGCACCAGATAATCGAACCTAGATTTTGATTATGACAAAGATCCAAAGTTAAGGTTATATCATTATCTCATGAGCTAAACTAAGTGTGCAAGAATGATTAAGATGAGCTGAATGTCAGCGACACTCAGATAATTCCGAGTCGAGAAACTGTGGTGGTCGGGCGACACCGGGAGAACTTCGTGGGAGTCGAAGAACCCAGGTGAAGATCGGAAGTAAAGCGACAGGTCATAAAGGACCAGAAGTAAGCACGAGTGCAAAGAAAGATGGTAAGGTTGTGTCCTCTGTACGGGGACGACCGTAGGCAGTGATTCGACTAAGACTTCCAGTGGAAGGTCTAGGTCAAGATCGGACAGTAAGGAACCATCATATTTATCATATTTCGTGCTAATCTCTTATTGCAGGGGAGTGACCAGGCTCGCAGTTGACTGCTGGCTATTGGCAATCGACTGCTATAAATCCGTCGACTGATGAAGGCATCAGTCGACTGATGATGACGAATCAACTAAATACGCAAGGTCAAAAAGGATAACGTTTAACGTCGCCACTGTTGGAACGTCGGTGGCTGGCTAGAGGGGGTGAATAGCCCTTTGTCGTAGTACGGTGGAATTCGCTCGTTCTTGCTCGTCTACAAACTCGTTAGTGTAGCGAAAATCTAATGCTAAAGTAAAACAATTAAGACAAAGCAATAAGAAATGAGACAAACGCTAACAAAGAGATTTAACGTGGTTCACCCTTGCCGCTAATCCACGACCCGATTCGTATGGCGAATCACTCCCTTCAAGTCCACTAGTCTCTCCTTTGCACCAAGCTAGGTGGAGGTAACCTTTTTACAAGAAATCACTCCTCTTACAATATGATTGAAATAAACTCAAGGAAGAGGAGGAAATTCATTTGGGCACTTGTGAGGATGTTTAGGAATAAAGCATTAGCCTCCTCAAGTGTCCAAAGGTCTCTTCTTATAGGGAAGAGGCCATTCTTTCCGTTAAGCCAGCAGCAGTCGACTGATGCCCCGATCAGTTGACTGTCGCTGTAGTTGTTGCCCTCTAACGACTTCTTCCACGTTGGATTTCATCCAATGGCTCCCACATCAGTCGACTGATCATCCCATCAGTCGACTGATGGAGCCAACAGTCGAGTGCTCGAACCGAGCAGTCGACTCTCCAACATTTTGTACCTGAAACCCTCGACATCAGTCGACTGCTGGCAGTCGACTGCGACAAGCTGGCAGTCGATTGTTCGGCCAGAACTTGGACTCGAACACCAGTCGAGTCTCCAGTCGACTTGGATCAGTCGACTGCTACCTATAGCAGTCGATTAGTGTTGGGAAAACCCATCCGACACTTAGCCAATTGGGCAAGTTCACCTACGAGCTACCCCGTCCTCGGGTTACAATTGCTTACTCTCATCTTTCCTTGGAGTCCCTCGCCTTTGAAGTTCTCTTCATCCGGCCATGTCCCTCGGATGCGCCAAGCGCACGACTTTGCAGCGCCATCCTTCGCGTCTTGCCCTGAAGTCTACTTCCTTCGACTTCACTACAATGCTCCTCGTCCGACGATCCCTCGGATGCACCAAGTGCACGGCTTCCGCAATGCATATTTCACCAACTCAAGGACCGAGTCATGAGATAGTGAATCTTGCCAATGCTCCATCATCCATGTGCGAATTGCTAAGTCATACATGACTCCAACTCACATATCGAATCCATATCAATCCTAACTTAAACCCTTTGCCACACACATCAAAACCACATCACATGGGTTGATTGCTCTAACAATCTCCCCCTTTTTGATGTGTGGCAATCCGATTAAGTTATGTAAAATAATTACAATAAAAACATAAGGCAAGAATGCATGTAAATAACATGAGTATAAAAACTCCCCCTTAAACATGCAACTCCCCCTTAAGACATGTTAACTCTCCCCTTAGCATGATTAACTTAAACTAATCATTTCTCCCCCTTTAACACGATCAAAAACATTATACAAATATTATACACGCATGACAATAAGTCTAATGGAAGAAAATACCCAAAATCAATTTAAAACCTGATAAAATAGGTTGATACATCGATCCGACCGAATCGGAGGATCGGGATCGCACTCAATTTTCAGGATTTTTGATTTTCGAAGTCCATATTCAGAAATGCATTAAAAATTCTAGGAAATTCAAAAAATCATGAAATTTTGAGTACATATTTCTAGTGAGTTCCTTTATCAGTAAAAAAATATTTTTTCATGAAAATTCATTCTATTTTTGAAAATTAGGCAAAAACTCAAAAGTTGCAAAATATCTAAAGTTTGTATAAACTTTAAAGTCTAGTTTTGCCTTGAAACTTTTCAAAACATGAACTCACTATTTATGAAACATAAAATGTTTTTAAATCATTTAAAATATCCAACTATGATCTATGGGCAATATGTCCATTGATTAAACATTTGTTTTCCCCATAATTGGTCTATTATTGCTCTATTGATACACTTAATGACTCATCTAAATGTGATAATCATAAGTGAGTCATTTGTATCATCCTATCATCTCACCTATGCTATGTTTTTCAATCAAGTTAGCCTATAGTGAGATGTGAAATGTATCTTAAAGGTATTTATACTTAACCAAAATTTCATGCAATTCTACCCATGGTTAAGTGTCATCCTAAAAACCCAATCATGAACATGCATCAAGAATTATCAATCATGATCATGAATTATCAATCATTGCATATCATGATTATAAATCACTAATTACATATCATGATAATAAAATATAAAATTAAGCAAGAATCATGATTCAAGCATTTAATTTATGGGTTATACATTATCATCACCCAACACTATGTTAAAAATTTATAACTCACACCATCCTAAGTCAACCATTCAATATGATATAAGTAAAGTCCACTCATGGTTGACTATCCTAAGATTTTCCTAACCCTTAAGGATGGATTTGGAAACCCAATATAAATTCTTCCCTATAGGGTTCACTAAAAATTTCTTAGAGATCCATTTTCTACCTATCATCTTATTTTTTGCTTGACCCCTAGCAATTAGGCAATGATAGGTCTTTTCATTTTTATTTCCTTTATAACCTGGGCCTTTCCTATTGAAACTTGCCCTTTGGCTCCCGATGATCATGTTCAAAGTGTTGGAGCCTATAGTGAATCTCTCTAGGGCCTTAGTTAAATGATCTACCTTTTCCCTTAAGGCCTTGTTTTCATCCATACATGCATCACTAACATTAAGAGGAATATAATCATTTTGTGAGCATGCATTTTCTAGTTTTTCCTCTAGGGCTTTAATTTCATTTTGCATGCATTTATTTCTCTTTTTATCCCTAAACAAGTCCTTAGTTAAACTAGTAATCATTGAAATTACTTCATGGGAGGGTAGTTTCGTTACCTTACTCACCCAATCCCCTTCCGATGATGAGGATGAAGATGAGGGCGCTCCCCCTTCACTTGAGCTCTCCTCCTCGCTAGTGCTTCTTTCTTTTTCCTCGGAGAAGGTGGAGTCAAAATCATCTATCCCCATTAAGGCAAGGTTTGTGAAGGCTTCTTCTTCTTCGGATGATGATGACGGATCATCCCATGTAGCCTTGTGTGCCTTAGCCTTCCCTTTCTCCTTGGTTTTCTTTTCATCCTCCTTCTTCTTTTCTTCTTTCTTTCTCCTTTCTTCTTTACTCTTGTTCAAGAGGGGACAATCATCCCTTAAATGTCCCTCTCCTTGGCAATTGTAACAAATGATTTTTCGCCTCGACCTTCTCCTCCTATCATTAGATTTGTTAAATTTAAAATTTTTAAGTGCACGTCTTACCTTCCTTACCATGTAGGCCTCTTCCGTGCTATCCATGGAAGAGGAAGATGAATCTTCATCGGATGAGGAGGGTGAAGGCATTTTCTTTTTCTTTCCCTTCTCGGCTATTAGTGCCACTCCCCTTGGTTGACTCCTTGGCTCTTCTACTATGCCTTCAAGTCGTGTTTCATGCAATTCCATAGTAGAGAAAAATTCATCTAGAGTACTTACCTCTAGATTCTTGGAAATGTAGAAGGAGTCCACCATGGAGCTCCACTTTGAGGACCGGGGAAAGACATCTATAGCCTTCATGATCATATCCCGATTGGAGAGCTTTTCACCTACACTCGATAACCCATTAATAATTTCTTTAAATTTAGAGTGTAGTGATAATACCTTATCTCCCTTGTCAAGTTTGATATTGTTCAATTGAGAGCGAAAGAGATCCCTTCTTGCTAATTTGGCTTCCGAGGTGCCTTCATGAAGCAGAAAAGGTTCTCTATTGATTCAAATGTTGTACCTATGCTATGGGGTAGGAATAGAGGAAGAGGAAAAAACCGAAGATTTCACTATAGTACTTTTTTTATTTTTGATCGAAAAATCAATCTGATTTATTTCGTACCCTTCGCTCGATGAGAAAATGGGTCAGATTCTACAGGATCAACAAACCTATGGGAACTTAAAGAATGGTGGAAGGGAATAAAAAGAAAAGAGAGGCAAAGAAAATCGAAATGAAACAATATCTCCCACATCTCTTTAGCACTTGAGCACTCCCCAATCCGGTTGATCTCTTGTTGGGGGAGCACATTGAAAAGGTGATGCTTGGCCTTTGAATTCGCCAAGTGCTCCTCCCTTTGTTTCTTGGTCCATCACGATTTCTCTAGTGGCTCCCCTTCTTCATCCCTAGGCAACTTGAAATCGTTTTCCATAGTTAACATTATATCGAAGTCGGTTTCAAAGAATACCTCCATTCGCTTTTTCCACCAAGCGAATTCCCCCTCGAACTTTGACGGATGGATGTTGGAGTCGACCATTGTAGTTGTCGTGCTTGTTGTGACGGTGAGTCCGGTGACAAGCAACCTTGGCTCTGATACCACTTGTTAGAACGTCGGTGGCCGGCTAGAGGGGGGTGAATAGCCCTTTGTCATAGTACGGTGTAATTCGCTCGTTCTTGCTCGTCTACAAACTCGTTAGTGCAGCGGAAATATAATGCTAAAGTAAAACAATTAAGACAAAGTAATAAGAAATGAGACAAACACTAACAAAGAGATTTAACGTGGTTCACGATCTTGTCGCTAATCCACGACCCGATTCGTATGGCGAATCACTCCCTTCAAGTCCACTAGTCTCTCCTTTGCACCAAGCTAGGTGGAGGTTACCTTTTTACAAGAAATCACTCTTACAAATATGATTGAAATAAACTCAAGGAAGAGGAGGAAATTCGTTTGGGCACTTGTGAGGATGTTTAGGAATAAAGAATTAGCCTCCCAAAGTGTCCAAAAGCCTCTTCTTATAGGGAAGAGCCCATTCTTTTCGTTGAGCCAGCAGCAGTCGACTGATGCCCCGATCAGCCGACTGCCGCTGTAGCCGTTGCCCTCTAACGGCTTCTTCCACATTGGATTTCATTCAACGGCTCCCACATCAGTTGACTGATTGTCCCATCAGTCAAATGATGGAGCCAACAGCCGAGTGCTCGAACTGAACAGTTGACTCTCCAACATTCTATGCCCGAAACCCTCGACATCAGTCGACTGCTCCCCTTTGCAGTCAACTGCCACAAGCTGGCAGTCGATTGATCAGCTAGAACTTGGACTCGAACACCAGTCGAGTCTCCAGTCGACTTGGATCAGTCGACTAGTGTCGGGAAAACCTATCTGACACTTAGCCAATTGGGCAAGTTCACCTACGAGCTACCCAGTCCCGAGTTACAATCGCTCACTCTCATCTTTCCTTGGAGTCCCTCGCCTTTGAAGTTCTCTTCGTCGGGCCACATCCCTCGGATGTGCCAAGCGCATGGCTTCGCATCGCCATCCTTCGTGTCTCACCCTGAAGTCTACTTCCTTCTGCTTCACTCCAATGCTCCTCGTCCGACGGTCCCTCAGATGCACCAGCACACGACTTCCACAATGCATCTTTCACCGACTCAAGGACCGAGTCATGAGAAGGTGAATCTTGCCAATGCTCCATCATCCATGTGCGAATTACTAAGTCATGCATGACTCCAATGCACATATCAAATCCATATCAATCCTAACTTAAACCCTTTGCCACACACATTAAAACCACATCACATGGGTTGATTGCTTTAACAATCTCCCCCTTTTTGATGTGTGACAATCCGTTTAAGTTAGGTAAAACAATTACAATAAAAACATAAGGCAAGAATGCATGTAAATAACATGAGTATAAAAACTCCCCCTTAAACATGCAACTCCCCCTTAACAAATGCTAACTCTTCCCTTAGCATGATTAACTTAAACTCATCATTTCTCCCCCTTTGACATCATCAAAAATATTATACAAATGTTATACATGCATGACATCAAGTCTAATGGAAGAAAATACCCTAAATCAATTTAAAATATGATAAAACAGGTTACTGTGCTCGTGCACAGTATATCAGTCGACTGAATCAGAGGATCAGTCGACTGGCACTCAGTTTTTAGGATTTCTGATTTTCGAAGTCCATATTCAGAAATGCATTAAAAATTCTAGGAAATTCGAAAAATCATGAAATTTTGAGTACATATTTCTAGTGAGTTTCTTTATCAGTGAAAAATAATTTTTTATGAAAATTTATTTTATTTTTGAAAATCAGGCAAAAACTCAAAAGTTACAAAATATCTAAAGTTTGTATAAACTTTAAAGCCTAGTTTTTCCTTGAAACTTTTCAAAACATGAACTCACTGTTTATGAAACATAAAATATTTTTAAATCATTTAAAATATCCAACTATGATCTATGGACAATATGTCCATTGATTAAACATTTGCTTTCCCCATAGTTGGTCTATTATTGCTCTATTGATACACTCAATGACTCATCTAAATGTGATAATCATAAGTGAGTCATTTGTATCATCCTATCATCTCACCCATGCTATGTTTTTCAATCAAGTTAGCCTATAGTGAGATGTGAAACGTATCTTAAAGGTATTTATACTTAACTAAAATTTCATGCAATTCTACCCATGGTTAAGTGTCATCCTAAAACCCCAATCATGAACATGCATCAAGAATTATCAATCATGATCATGAATTATCAATCATTGCATATCATGATTAAAAATCACTAATTACATATCATGATCATAATATATAAAATTAAGCATGAATCATGATTCAAGCATTCAATTTATGCGTTATACATTATCATCACCCAACACTATGTTAAAAATTTATAACCCACACCATCCTAAGTCAACCATTCAATATGATATAAGTAAAGTCCATTCATGGTTGACTATCCTATGGTTTTCCTAACCCTTAAGGATGGATTTGGGAACCCAATATAAATTCTTCCCTATAGGGTTCATTAAAAATTCCTTAGGGATCCATTTTCTAGCTATCATCTTATTTTTTGCTTGACCCCTAGCAATTAGGCAATGATAGACCTTTTCATTTTTATTTCCTTTATAACCTGGGCCTTTCCTATTGAAACTTGCCCTTTGACTCCCTATGATCATGTTCAAAGTGTTGGAGCCTATAGTGAATTTTTCTAGGGCCTTAGTTAAATGGTCTACCTTTTCCCTTAAGGCCTTGTTTTCATCCATACATGCATCACTAATATTAAAATGAATGTAATCATTTTATGAGCATGCATTTTCTAGTTTTTCCTCTAGAGCTTTAATTTCATTTTGCATGCATTTATCTCTCTTTTTAGCCTTAAACAAATCCTTAGTTAAACTAGTAATCATTGAAATTACTTCATGGGAGGGTAGTTTCGTTACCTTACTCACCCAATCCCCTTCCGATGATGAGGATGAAGATGAGGGTGCTCCCCTTTCACTTGAGCTCTCCTCCTCGCTAGTGCTTCTTTCTTCTTCCTCGGAGGAGGGGAGTCCAAATCATCTATCCCCATTAAGGCAAAGTTTGTGAAGGCTTCTTCTTCTTCGGATGATGATGACAAATGATCCTATGTAGCCTTGTGTGTCTTTGCCTTCCCTTTCTCCTTGGTTTTTTTTTCATCCTCCTTCTTGCTCCCCTTCTTCTTTTCTTCTTTCTTCCTCCTTTCTTCTTTACTCTTGTTCAAGAGAGGACAATCATCCCTTATATGTCCCTCTCCTTTGCAATTGTAGCAAATGATTTTTCGCCTCGGCCTTCTCCTCCTATCATTTTATTTGTTAAATTTAAAATTTTTAGGTGCACATCTTGCCTTCCTTACCATGTAGGCCTCTTCCGTGCTATCCATGGAGGAGGAAGATGAATCTTCATCGGATGAGGAGGGTGAAGGCATCTTCTTCTTCTTTCCCTTCTCGGCTATTAGTGCCACTCCCCTTGGTTGGCTCCTTGGCTCTTCTACTATGCCTTCAAGTCGTGTTTCATGCAATTCCATAGTAGAGAAAAATTCATCTAGAGTACTTACCTCTAGATTCTTGGAAATGTAGAAGGAGTCCACCATGGAGCTCCACTTTGAGGACGGGGAAAGACATCTATAGCTTTCATGATCATATCCCGGTTGGAGAGCTTTTCACCTACACTCGATAACCCATTAACAATTTCTTTAAATCTAGAGTGTAGTGATAATACCTTTTCTCTCTTGTCAAGTTTGATATTGTTCAATTGGGAGCGAAAGAGATCCCTTCTTGCTAATTTGGCTTTCGAGGTGCCTTCATGAAGCTCTACCAATCTCTCCCACATCTCTTTAGCACTTGAGCACTCCCCAATCCAGTTGATCTCTTATTGGGGGAGCACATTGAAAAGGTGATGCTTGGCCTTTGAATTCGCCAAGTGCTTCTCCCTTTGTTTCTTGGTCCATCGCGATTTCTCTAGTGGCTCCCCTTCTTCATCCCTAGGCAACTCGAAATCGTTTTCCATAGTTAACATTATATCGAAGTCAGTTTCGAAGAATACCTCCATTCGCTTTTTCCACCAAGCGAATTTCCCCTCGAACTTTGGCGGATGGATGTTGGAGCCGACCATTGTAGTTGTCGTGCTTGTTGCGGAGGTGAGTCCGATGACAAGAAACCTTGGATCTGATACCACTTGTTGGAACGTCGGTGGCTGGCTAGAGGGGGTGAATATCCCTTTATCGTAGTACGGTGGAATTCGCTCATTTTTGCTCGTCTACAAACTCGTTAGTGCAGCAGAAATGTAATGCTAAAGTAAAACAATTAAGACAAAGCAATAAGTAATGAGACAAATGCTAACAAAGAGATTTAACGTGGTTCATGGCCTTGCCATTTATCCATGACCCGATTCGTATGGCGAATCACTCCCTTCAAGTCCACTAGTCTCTCCTTTGCACCAAGCTAGGTGGAGGTAACCTTTTTACAAGAAATCACTCCTCTTACAATATGATTGAAATAAACTCAAAGAAGAGGAGGAAATTCGTTTGGGCACTTGTGAGGATGTTTAGGAATAAAGCATTTGCCTCCCCAAGTGTCCAAAGGCCTCTTCTTATAGGGAAGAGGTCATTCTTCCCGTTGAGCTAGCAGTAGTCGACTGATGCCTCGAGCAGTCGATTGTCGCTGTAGCCATTGCCCTCTAACGGCTTCTTCCACGTTGGATTTCATCCAACGGCTCCCACATCAGTCGACTGATCGTCCCATCAGTCGACTGATGGAGCCAACAGTCGAGTGCTCGAACCGAGCAGTCGACTCTCCAACATTCTCGTGCGAATCTCGACATCACCGACCGCTCCCCAGCAATGATCGATGGATAGCGATCGATCGCCACAAGTGGCAATGACTATTCGCCGTAACTTAGACTCGAACACCAGTCGAGTCTCCAATCGACTTGGATCCGTCGATTGCTACCTATAGCAGTCGACTGGTGTCGAGAAAACCCATCCGACACCTAGCCAATTGGCCAAGTTTATTTAAGAGCTACCCCATCCCAGGTTACAATCGCTCACTCTCATCTTTCCTTGGAGTCCCTCGCCTTTGAAGTTCTCTTCATTTGGCCACGTCCCTCGGATGTGCCAAGCGCACGGTTTCGCAGCGTCATCCTTCACATCTCACCCTGAAGTCTACTTTCTTCGGCTTCACTCCAATGCTCCTCATCCGGCGGTCCCTCAGATGCATCAAGCGAACGACTTCTGCAATGCATCTTTCACCGACTCAAGGACCGAGTCATGAGATGGTGAATCTTGCCAATGCTCCATCATCCATGTGAGAATTACTAAGTTCTGTATGACTCCAATGCACATATCAAATCCATATCAATCCTAACTTAAATCCTTTGCCACACACATCAAAACCACATCACATGAGTTGATTGCTCTAACAACCACTTCGCGATAAGATAAGGTGCCACCTCATGATAAGTTCCACAAGTTAAGGATCTAGATCTAGACTTATTCCAAGACACAAGTCTATAAAAGGAGGGGAGGATTCAAACCCAAAGATCATCAATCTTACTCTCAACGTGCTCCCACAATGCTAAAGCTCTAACATCGTAATGCCACCACAACGCCGACGCAACGCCAAACTTACAACCTCTTCGTCGGTAGCAGCAAGTTTGTTTTTATTTTTTATATTCATGGTTTTAATCGTAACGAGGTGAGGTAGGTTTGTTGCCTCATCCTCGAGCTTTCATTTTTTATGATCATTATCTCCTACCTCCAATGAGGAGGAGACTCTATTGTGGATTGCCCCTTTGTATGTAGTCAAGGATCACGGGGCCTTGAATTAGCAACCGTTGGGTTGTGAACCAAGTAAAAACAAAATTGTGTTCTTTACTTTCCACTATGCATCTCTGTGTTTTAATCGAACGAACGAAAAGACGAAAAGATTTCATGCTCGCTGTTCACCCCCCTCAAGCGACGCTTCTCGATCCAACAGTCTCGACTAGTGGCCAGTCTGATTCTTGACCTAGGAGAAACCTTTACGACACTGCGGTAATATAACATAAAGTTGAATCTGAAAAAGTGTGTGTTAGGAGTCTGCAGTGGGAAGTTCCTTGGGTATATAGTGACTGACAGAGAGATCAAGACTAATCCTGAGAAGGTGCAAGATCTCTATAATATAATATGAGGGAAGCATAGAGGCTAGTTGAAAGAATTGTCTCTTTGTCTCGCTTCATCTCCAAATTCACTAACAAAAGGATACCCTTTTTCAAGGTACTTGGTCAATGGGATGACCAATGTGAGTGAGCCTTCCAAGAGTTGAACCAGTATTTGGCCCAACTCCTTGCATTGACCTGGCCTCAGGAGGGGGAAACACTCTGGATATACTTGGGGTGTCTAAGAGAGCCATCAGCTATTTACTCCTTCAACAGGAAGGTATGCAATAGCAACCCATATACTGTACCAATCATATTTTGAAAGGAGTCGAACATTGTTACTCCTAATTGGAAAAGTTGGCTTATGCTCTAGTACTCACGACCAGAAAGTTGCAGCCTTACTTCTTGGCTCACCCAATAATTATGCTCACCAGCAGTGATTTGGGTTAGTGTTGATCAAACTGGATTTGTCAAAAAGTTTGGCGAAATGGATAGTGGAACTGAGCAAGTATGATTTATAGTATCACCCAAGAGCAACCACAAAAGCTCAGACATTGCAAATTTTTTGTCATAGTTATCAAATCCTGAGCTAAATGGCTCAGGGGAGATTGAGGGACCTTAGCCGGTGTGACAAGTTTTCATAGATGGGTGGACAGGAGTAGATGGAAGCGGGGTAGGGATACTCCTGGTATTCCCATTTGGAGAAGAAACTTAGATTGCCATCTGACTCGGGTTCAAGACCTCTAATAATGAGATCGAGAATGAAATGGTTCTATCAAGATTACAAGCCACTCGGGTGGTGGGAGCAGCCCGGGTCTAGATGGACTCAAACTTATAGCTAGTGACATCCCAGATTCAGGGGTCTTTCGCCATCTAAGAGGGTCATATGGAAAGGTATGTGAAGACCTATAAGCACATGAAGACTCAACTTTTGGAAGTACGAATGCAACAAATTCCCTGAGAAGAAAATGGTCGGGTGGATGAGTTGGCTTGACTAGCCAGTTCCTTAACTTAGTGGACTTCTCGGGACCCTTTATATCTAGAGACAGATACTACTCTGATAGGTCTTGAGGAAGAGGATGCGACCTTAGAGATTTGGGTGACTGAGAGACCTATCAACGAGGATCGAGAAGGGGTGCATGATTGGAAGACCGAGCTATAAGCATATTTCAAAGAAGGTACCCTATCGGTAGATTCCAAAATAATTTCCTCTTTGGTAAGAAAAGCGAAGCATTTCATAATGTTGGAAGGAATTCTTTTCAAGAAGTCTTTTGGGAGGTCATTATTGTAGGGATCCCGAGCGATAAACAAAATTCGCAGCGGAAAACTTAGGATCCCTCCAGAGATCCAAGCAAAAAATAATATACTCGTTTCAATTATCGATTCTATCCTATAGGAATCGAGATTACCTTCGAAGCGTGCCCTTCGAATTCCAGTCAGCAACACTTGCGGATCTCAGCGTGGTCAGAATGTCCACGCCTTTACGGTGCACACACACACGATCTTGGAGAGAAGAGGTAAGCCCTTTCGGTTGTGCTAGCAACCACTCCAAGGTCTCACTTTTCCACTCAGTACTTGGCCCTCTTGTGTTGTGAACGAAAAAAAAATCTGATTTCTTTTTCATTGTCCACGTTGAAGAAGAAGAAGCCACAATAATACACCTTAATGAGACATTAAATGCACTTCCTTATTCTCCATGGTAAAAGAAAGGAAGTCAATTAATGCTCATTAAATGCACATTAATGAGTTTTAAATCCCATTTTAAACCCCATTTATTAATTTGTGTATTATTCATTTTAGCCTTCTTCTCTTGGTTTGACTTGAGTCTAACTCAACATAAACCAATTTGAGTCCAACTCAAATTTAGCCAAGTAATGAGTCTTATTCATTCTAGTTAATCCAATTAACTAATAATTCATTTTAGTCAAATAAAAATGATTTCCTCTCCAAAATAATATGTTCTTTGTGTGTGACCCTATAGGCTCTCATAACGTTGGCAATGTATCCAAAACCATTTTAGATACATAAGCAATGAGCGGCATCTAGCAATACATCATTGCTACCCAAGTGATGAGAATGTCGAGATCCGACAACCTTTTCCGTGACTATTATCATATGACAGTGTCCTTCTATCCTTGATATCTCAGATCGATCAATGAGGCATAGACCGTGTCACCCTCTTATCAATCTTTTTTTTTCTTGATCCCCAAGTAGACTCACTCAAACAAATGAGCTCATTATCTCATATTGACTCATTTGAGCATGGCCATGCATTTCGTGGTCCTACTCTATCAAGAGGCCAAAGATATCACTCCCGTCATATGGGAGGGATAGATCTCATCTACATCACTCACATCCCTCTGCATAATTCGTTACATACTCAGTGATCGCCGTTATAGTCACCCAATTACGGTGTGACGTTAGACGATACCAAAGTACATAACTCCTTATGTAGGGAACCGTAGTGACTTCAGGTCTAAGGACTATTCACACCAATAGTCACATGAGAAAGTATATGACACTCATATAACGATCCATGATACTTTCTCATGGTGGGTCAATTCAGTATATATAGTCTCCTATATATATACCCATGTATCAATGTGATATCACATATCCATGACTTGTGAGATCAAGTCATCCATTGACCTACATGCTAGTCTCAATGTATCAATATAGCCCTTGTCTATTAATACAATACTCGACTAGGAATATTTAAAAATAGTGTTCTCTACAGCTTCTCATAATCAATTCTACCAATTGATATACTGTAGATAATAACATACTATTCATGGGCATTATTATATTTATTTAGCTGGCACACGCATAAAGAAATATAATAATCAATCTTTGCCTTTATTAATTCAAGAATATAATACAAAAGTCTCCCTCACCAATCATCTCATAATTGACACTAAGGGCTCATACTAACAATCTCCCACTAGCACTAGTGCCAATCACTATAATCTCTAAGACCCAGTGACCTAGTGTGACCATCATGCTTCTTCTGTACCAAAGCCTTGGTCAAGGGATCCGCAATGTTAGCATCAGTGTCTACTCTGCATATCTGAACATCTCCTCTATTGATGATCTCTCAAATGAGGTGATACCACCGCAGTATGTGTTTGGTCCTCTGATGAGAGTGAGGTTCCTTAGCCTGAGCAATAGCCCCATTATTGTCACAATAGAGGTCTATTGGGTCTACTATGCTAGGAACCACCTCAAGCTCAGTGATGAACTTTCAGATCCAAACAGCCTCCTTTGCTGTAGAAGACGCAGCAATATACTCGGCTTCTGTTGTAGAATCTGCAATTGTGTCCTGTTTCGAACTCTTCTGGCTCACAACGCCACCATTCAAGCAAAATACATACCGACGCTGCGATGAGTCATCCTTATCATCGTTGGAAGCTCGCATCACGTAACCCTTCTGATTAGCTCTCATCGCCTCCAAATATCAAGAAATATTCTTTTCTTCGCAAGTACTTAAGAATATTCTTGATACCGATGACATTCACCGGATCTCGATCGTACTGCCGTCATGCTTAAAGCATACGAGACATCGGGGCGAGTACAAATCATGGCGTACATGATAGATCCTATAGCTGATGCATAAGAGATCTGATCCATGCAATCTCTCTCCTCCTTAGAAGAGGGAGATTGAGTCTTCGAAAGACTCATACCATGTGACATTGGCAAAAGTCCCTTCTTGGAATTCTGCATGGCAAAATGCTTAAGCACCTTGTCAACATATGTACTCTGACTCAAGCCAAGCAATCTCTTAGATCTATCTCTATAGATCTTGATGCCTAGAATATAGGCTGCTTCACCTAAGTCTTTCATTGAAAAACAATTCCCAAGTCAAGTCTTCACAGACTGCAGCATAGGGATATCATTTCCAATGAGCAGTATGTCATCTACATACAATATGAGGAAAACAATTGAGCTCCCACTAACCTTCTTGTAGACACAAGGTTCATCTTCGTTCTTAATGAAACCAAATGTTTTGATCGCATTATCGAAACGAAGATTTCAGCTTCTAGAAGCTTGCTTTAAACCATATATGGACCTATGCAACTTACAAACCTTTCCAGCATCCTTTGGATCGACAAAACCCTCAGGTTGTGTCATATACACATCCTCGAGTAGATTTCCGTTAAGAAATGCTGTTTTGACATCCATCTGCTAGATCTCATAGTCATAGTAAGCTGCAATAGCAAGCATGATCCGAATGGATTTGAGCATCATCGAGAAAAGGTTTCATCATAGTCAATACCATGAATCTGCTTGAATCCTTTTGCTACCAATCGCCCTTTATAAGTATGCACATTACCTTCCATGTCAGTCTTTCTCCTAAAGACCCACTTACACCCAATGGGTTTGACCCCTTCAGGTGGATCAACCAAAGTCCAAACTTGGTTAGTGTACATGGATTCCATTTTGGATCTCATGGCCTCGAGCCATTTCTCAGAATCTGGGCTCATTACAGCTTCCTGATAGGATGTCGGCTCATCAAGCATGATACCATCATTGTCATCCAAGAGAAAAGAATATCTCTCAGGTTGATGACGTATCCTATCAGACTACTGTGAGCTTGGTCTACCTGAACAGGTTGTATCACCACTCCTTGTGATGACTGTTCTTGTTCCATTAAGGTATCAGTGCTATTTTGTGTATCTTGAACTTCTTAAAGATCAATTTTACTCCCACTTATTTTTCTAGAAATAAATTCCCTTTCTAGAAAAACATCATTTTTGGCAACAAACACTTTGCCTTGTGTGGGGTTGTAAAAGTAATATCCCTTAGTTTCCTTGGGATATCCAATGAAATAGCATCTATCTGATTTGGAGCCTAGTTTATCTGATACTTAACGTCGTACGTAAGCCTCACAACCCCAAATCTTCATAAAAGACATCTTGGGACTCTTCCCAGTCCATATCTCATATGGTGTCTTTACGACTGCCTTAGAAGGAACACGGTTAAGTGTGAAAGCGACAGTCTCTAGAGCATATCCCTAGAAGGAAGGAGGAAGTTCTATATGACTTATCATTGA
This sequence comes from Wurfbainia villosa, assembly GCA_025175895.1. NCBI lineage: Eukaryota > Viridiplantae > Streptophyta > Magnoliopsida > Zingiberales > Zingiberaceae > Wurfbainia > Wurfbainia villosa. The sequence goes on along the minus strand of CM045986.1, from coordinate 135,511,325 downwards.
TCATACCATATCTAATAGAGTACGATTTCTCCTCTCGGATACACCATTCAACCGTGGTGTTCCAGGTGGAGTGAGCTGAGATCTTATCCCACACTCAACTAGATAGTCACTAAACTCTTGACTTAGGTATTCCCCACCTCGATCTGATCGAAGCATCTTATACTCTTACCAAGTTGGTTCTGTACTTCATTCTTGAATTCTTTGAACTTTTCAAAGGATTCTGATTTGTGTCTCATAAGATACACATATCCATATCTACTGAAATCATCAGTAAATGTGATGAAGTACTGATAACCTCCTCTGGCTGTGACTTTGAAAGGACCACATACATCACTATGTATGAGGCCTAACAAATCTGTCGCTCGTTCACCTTGTCCACTAAATGGAGTCTTGGTCATCTTGCCTAAAAGACAAGATTCACATACCTCATATGATTCAAAATCAAATGAGTCCAGTAATCCATCCTTATGGAGTTGGGCTATGCGACTCTCATTTATGTGACCCAAGCGACAATGCCAAAGATACGTTTGATTCAAATGATTAGATTTGAATCGTTTGGTATTTATGTTATAGACTGGGTTTTCAAGGTCTAGAACATAGAGTCCATTCATCAAGTGTGCACTACAATAGAACATTTCATTTAAATATACAGAACAACACTTATCCTTAATTATAAATGAAAAACCTTTCTTGTCCAAACAAGACATAGACATAATGTTCTTAGTTATTGCAGGTACGAAATAACACTCTTCAAGTTATAGAATTAAACCACTGGGTAATGATAAGGAATATGTTCCTACAGCTATAGCAGCAACTCTTGCACCATTGCCAACATGTAGGTCCACTTCTCCTTTTGTCAAAGATCTACTTCTTCTCAAGCCCTGCACATTGGTACAAATGTGAGAAGCACAACCGGTATCCAATACCCATGAGGAAGAAATAGATAGATTGACTTCTATAACATGTATACCTGAAGTGGAAGTCTCACTTCCTTTCTTCTTCTGAACTTCTGTTGGGTTTCCAGCACCGCGGCGTGTGTGTGTTCGATCACGTTTCGTAAACATGAACACAGCGGAAGCAATAAAAATAATAAATCTACATTTATTACAACACACACATCACACGCATGCATAGTGCAACAAGTGTAGACATAACCATAAATTTAAATTTATAATAAAAGGAAATTTAACTACGTTATACCTTTCGTATTACGTGTAGCGGGAACGGCATCAACCGGAACGATCCTCGCCAGAATCGTCTCTATCCGTATCCACGCCGAGTATCCTTAGGATGACTTCGCTAAGCCATGAGCTTCGTCTTCGTACGGGTTACTAGCCTCGTGTTGAAGACGACGTGATCGAGAGATGATCACGATCCGAATCCAAATTCGGATCCAAAACGAGTCCTCAAAACTCGCTTCTCCGGAGAGGTATTCGTCAACCGATTGACGAATCCTTCGTCCTCCACCTCAGAGAATTACCGGAGATCGAATCCCCAGTAAGTTAGCCTCTGTCGGAGCTCTAACCGTCGTCCAAATGACGCTCCGACGAGAGGAGAACAAGCTGTCCAGAAAAACTGGACAGCTTTGGTGGAGGAGATAGGCGCCGGCCAACCAAGGGAAGATAGAGCTCACCTTGATGCCAAACCTAAAGAAGATCACCGGAGTACCACTGGCAACAGCTCGACGCCGGCGAGGGGGAAGGTCAGCACCTTCTGGACGCCGGTTGAAGCCTCAAGGTGGGCGGCGGCAAGGAGGAGGAGAGTTGGCGCCGAATTTCTCCAAGGAGAGGTGGGCGGCAACTTAGGGTTGTGGATTAGGGCTTAACAATCCCTTAAGCCCTCTTTTATAGAGAACTAATTCTCTTAATGGTTATTGGATCATAACCATGAGGCCCGTTAACCCGCTCCATTAATATAAGTTAAAATAAACCAAACCATAATGGTTTATTTTAAGTTAAAACGAACCGAACCAACTTTTGGTTCATTCGTTTAAAATAAACCAAACCCTTTGGTTTATTCTCCTCCATTGGATTAGAACCAAACCATTTTGGTTCATCCATTATGTCTTCATAAGACACGGCCCATCCATGCTTCCATTGCGACTGAAACGATTTCATGCTCGCTCCATGTTTGGTCCAACCAAACTTAGTTTCTCTCGGTCTGAGAATCCCATTCTCAAGATCGTTTTAAATCATTAGGATTACGCTCGTTGTGCGTGTGACCAAATAGGTTCTCGGTTTATATTGGCCGTCTATAATTAACCATTAATTATAGAACGATCATGAGTGACACCTAGTAGTACATCATGATCCCCAATTAACCGAAAAGATCAACGGTTGATCCAGAACTATTTCTGAAACCCTTCAATGACCGAATGATTCGTGCCCCATTCCCTTCACTCATCTTATACCCACTTGGTTCGACATGGTCTATAGTGTCACCCCACTAGGCTAACTACGCCACACCTAGCCCAAGTATCATTTCCTCGTCCTACGGATTCTAGTTACTGCATTTGTATCGAAGAGTACTTTACTCTAAACATGTAATGCTTTGGCCAAAGACTTTAGTAACAATCCGACGAGAGGCCATGGGTATACATCTCCTCGCAAGGAGTGGTGAATCCTTTATAGGCTATTCAAACACCTTCGATCACTTCGACTTATACCCAATCATCCCGGGTCCACATCTCCTTAGAGATGTTTGCTTAAGATGGCAAAGCATAAGTCTCCATGATCAAGATGACTTGAATACCGCAAGTCAAAGGAACATCGCACTTAAGCTACAGTAAGAACTTCATTGACATATCTATATATGCAGAGAACCATATGAAGTCTTACTACCGTCACTCCAATGAACTAGTTACCATAACTAGCATCCACGATTAACTCCGGACATCACAATGTCTCCAGCCAGTGAGAATCAGCTGCTTGGATACACCAAGGAGTATACCTCGTGCTAGTCTCGACAGAATTGATGGTGTCCAAATCCATCAATTCATCGACTAGGGATAATTTCGATACATCACAATTACACATGTAGAGATACTCACTAGTTGTGATCCAATCACAAATTCTCTCATGCTGTGAATCGTATCGTGGACATTCAGTAAATGAGTTTAAGATCCAATCAAATACATAAAACATGTATACTCAAATAGTGAATCTTCATTTATCATATAAATGGTTCATACATAAGGCGATTGCCTTAGGACATCTCTCATATATTACTAACAACTTCCTTGAGGTACTTTTTGCAGTTCCTCTTCCAATGTCCAGCTTCCTTGTAGTGGAAGCAAGTCCTTTCCTTGGCCACCCCACCTTTAGGCTTCAATGCTTTGTCCTTATCTTTATTCTGGGTCTTACCCTTGCCTTTAGACTTTTTCTTACCCTTGCCCTTTTTAACCATAAGTACATCATTAGTACCAGGTTGCATCTTCTTAAGATTGCTCTCAGCAGTTCTCAACATGCTTAAGAGCTCGGGCAATGGTTTGTCAATTTCACTCATGTAATAATTCATGACAAATTGACTAAAGCCTCTAGGCAGCGAATATAGAATAAGGTCAGTGGCCAACTCTTGGCCTAAAGGAAACGCCAATCTTTCAAGGTTCTCAACATACCCAATCATCTTGAGTACATGAGTTCCTACGGGTGTTCCTTCTTGCATTTTGCATGAAAATAATGCCTTAGATACCTTAGATCTCTCGTGCCTCGCCTTCCCTTGATATAGTTGCTTCAAATGTGCAACCATATCGAAGGCATCCATGTTCTCATGTTATTTCTGAAGCTCAGAGTTCATGGTTGCAAGCATAAGGCATGATGCATCTAATGCATCATCTTGATGCTTCTTGTATGCATCCTTATCTGTACGAGTAGCATTATTGGTGGGTGGTTCAGGAATGGGTTGCTCTAGGACACAGAGTTTCCGCTCCTGTTTGAGAACTATTCTCAAATTTCTGAACCAGTCAATGAAGTTTGCTCCATTAAGTTTGTCCTTCTCAAGGACCGATCGCAGAGAGAGGGTATTTGACGTATTTGAAGACATAGTAATCTACAACAGAAATAATATGCAAAATTGAGTATTATATCTGAAATCATTTAATTAGGCCTTTAATTAAATGAGACTCCCACTGATTCCTTTAGCTTCAATAGGAGCTAGTCATACCAGTTCTATTGAGCTTCAAGTTCATGTGGGATAAGATCCACATCATACCTCACCTTGAGTTAGCTATGGCTAATCGCCCAAGATTTAGTATCACTAGGTAGGTAACATTTTACCAATTGCATCATATGCAACTCTTGGAATAAAGGATCAAGATTCATATTATACATCATCTTGATTTAGCTTTGGCTAATCGCCCAAGACTTAGTATAAATGTTCTCTTATCCGTGTCTCCTAACTATTAGGAAATGCCTCTAAGTATTTCTCAATCTAATTGAGACACTTAGTGAAGTCTCATCCAAAGTTTGATAGCGGGACATCACAATTGTCCTCTCGCACTCTACCAAGATAAAATACGCTGCTTTGCTTTAGCAAACCCAACACAAATGATCGAGGTAGTTTATGAGTACCAAACTTTGGTAGGCATATTCATTTGACTTAATTTTAAGATAACAAATTATCTAGCATGCATCACATATACACAAAATATATCACATATACGCTAAACGTGACATGGTTATGGCCCTTATTCTACGATTTCTCAAGCCAATGAGAAAATCGATTGGTTACCCTAGGGATAACATATTCTCCAAGCGCTTCCTTTGGTCAGCATGTGTTGTCAGCATCGTCCTTGTAACATCCACCTTCAATGGACTTTCATTGCTTATTTATTTTGTACATTACAAATTGAGAACACTCGAGTTACATTCGAGTCTAAATCTATTTTACAACTAGAAAATAGAAGTGAAGGCACGACACGCAGGCCGTGTAAAAAAAAATTACAACACCCACATACATATGACGGCACGCAGGCCATATTACGAATTACAACACATAACCACAATCATATTGGGTCCTAGGCCATAACCATGCACCATATACAAATCATTCACAATGATTTAATAAATTATTTTATTTATCAGTTTTATTATGTGTAATTTTTAATCCCGGCGCCCGCTTCTTTTTCACGCTAACCCATCCGCTGAATCAACTCGGACACAGGCGGAGTCGGCACCATCCGACTTGATTCATCCCACTCGGTAGACTATCTGCTTGGCTAAATCAACTCGGACATAGACCAAGTCGGCACCATCTGACTTGATTCAGCCCACTCGGCAGACTATCTGCTTAGCTAAATCAACTCGGACATAGACCGAGTCGGCACCATCCGACTTGATTCAGCCCACTCGGCAGACTATCTGCTTGGCTAAATCAACTCGGACATATACCGAGTCGGAAAAAAAAACATAATAAAACTAATCTCATGTTTATATCACATAAAACATCTAAAAAAAATGTGTACCATTTTTTTCACAAGTGGCTCTGATACCACTGTAGGGATCCCGAGCGATAAACAAAATTCGCAGCGGAAAACTTAGGATCCCTCCAAAGATCCAAGCAAAAAAAAATATACTCGTTTCAATTATCGATTCTATCCTATAGGAATCGGATTACCTTCGAAGCGTGCCCTTCGAATTCCAGTCAGCAACACTTGCGGATCTCAGCGTGGTCAGAATGTCCACGCCTCTACGGTGCACACACACACGATCTTGGAGAGAAGAGGTAAGCCCTTTCGGTTGTGCTAGCAACCACTCCAAGGTCTCACTTTTCCACTCGGTACTTGGCCCTCTTGTGTTGTGAACGAAAAAAAATCTGATTTCTTTTTCATTGTCCACGTTGAAGAAGAAGAAGCCACAATAATACACCTTAATGAGACATTAAATGCACTTCCTTATTCTCCATGGTAAAAGAAAGGAAGTCAATTAATGCTCATTAAATGCACATTAATGAGTTTTAAATCCCATTTAAAACCCTATTTATTAATTCGTGTATTATATTATTAATTCGTGTATTATTCATTTTAGCCTTCTTCTCTTGGTTTGACTTGAGTCTAACTCAACATAAACCAATTTGAGTCCAACTCAAATTTAGCCAAGTAATGAGTCTTACTCATTCTAGTTAATCCAATTAACTAATAATTCATTTTAGTCAAATCAAAATGATTTCCTCTCCAAAATAATATGTTCTTTGTGTGTGACCCTATAGACTCTCATAACGTTGGCAATGTATCCAAAACCATTTTAGATACATAAGCAATGAGCGGCATCTAGCAATACATCATTGCTACCTAAGTGATGAGAATGTCGAGATCCGACAACCTCTTCCGTGACTATTATCATATGACAGTGTCCTTCTATCCTTGATATCTCAGATCGATCAATGAGGCATAGACCGTGTCACCCTCTTATCAATCTTTTTTTTTCTTGATCCCCAAGTAGACTCACTCAAACAAATGAGCTCATTATCTCATATTGACTCATTTGAGCATGGCCATGCATTTCGTGGTCCTACTCTATCAAGAGGCCAAAGATATCACTCCCGTCATATGGGAGGGATAGATCTCATCTACATCACTCACATCCCTCTGCATAATTCGTTACATACTCAGTGATCGCCGTTATAGTCACCCAATTACGGTGTGACGTTAGACGATACCAAAGTACATAACTCCTTATGTAGGGAACCGTAGTGACTTCAGGTCTAAGGACTATTCACACCAATAGTCACATGAGAAAGTATATGACACTCATATAACGATCCATGATACTTTCTCATGGTGGTTCAATTCAGTATATATAGTCTCCTATATATATACCCATGTATCAATGTGATATCACATATCCATGACTTGTGAGATCAAGTCATCCATTGACCTACATGCTAGTCTCAATGTATCAATATAGCCCTTGTCTATTAATATAATACTCGACTAGGAATATTTAAGAATAGTGTTCTCTACAGTTTCTCATAATCAATTCTACCAATTGATATACTGTAGATAATAACATACTATTCATGTGCATTATTATATTTATTTAGATAGCACACGCATAAAGAAATATAATAATCAATCTTTGCCTTTATTGATGCAAGAATATAATACAAAAGTCTCCCTCACCAATCATCTCATAATTGGCACTAAGGGCTCATACTAACAATTATTATGATGTTTGGGATCCAGGGAAGCAGCTGGAGTTCTTAGAAAATCCACGAGGGTTGTTGAGACAATCATTTGGGAGGAAGGGCCCTAGCGAGGAACACCATCTTGATTAGTTACTTCGAACCTATAATGAATCGGGATGCCACTTAGATGGTAAAGTCTTGTCATAGTTTCCAAATACACAACAACAGGACTGAAAGGCCATCCAAGATGATGAGGGCATTACTGGCATCTTGCCCATTCGATTAGTGGGGAATGAATATAGTGAGACCACTGCTATTGGCTTCCATGCAGAGAAAATTCTTGATTGTAGCCGTGAACTACTTCTCCAAGTAGGTTGAGGCTGAACCACTAGCGAATATCACTGAGAGGGCAGACATACAATTCTTATGGAAGAATATATCCTTTATCAGTATGGAATGTCTAGATGGTTGATCAATGATAATGGTCATCAATACCAAGGTCATCAGATACAGGAGTGGTGCCGAGATTTTCAAATTGAACAAACTTTCACTTCTATGGTGTATCCCCAATTGAATGGGCAAGTAGAAGTGACCAACCAAATCATCATCCAAGGGTTGAGGACTAAGTTGGAGGTCGCCCAGAGCAATTGGGTGGAGAAGATTCCGGGTGTCCTCTGGGCTTATAGAACCACCACACAAAACCCTTTTGGGGAAATCTAGTTCAGTATGGTGTATGGAACAAAGGTTTTTATTCTAATGGAGTGGTCCTCCAGAGTGCTCAAGTGCTGACATACGACCCTGTGGACAATGAAATACAGCGGAGAGTCGAGTTGGACTTGGTCGAAGAGTGTTGAAAGAGGGCCAGAGTTCGAAAAGAGGCCTATCGGAGGAGAGTGCAGCAAGACTTCAATAGAAGGGTTATGCCCTATCACTTCTAAGTGGGATACCTAGTGTTATGCAAGGTGAATTCCACGGGAGATGTGAAGAAACTGGCCCCTAATCGAGATGGTCCTTACAAGGTTATTCAGTGAGTAGTAGGGTCAGCTTACTATCTCTAAGACACGAAGGGTGGGCCTCTACCCTGACCTTGGAATGCGGTGCACTTGAGGCGATTCTTTAGCTAAAGGTGAGGAGAGAGAAAGGAAGGCAAAGGCGATTAGCAAAGAAAGATTTAAGAAACTCTTGTACTTTGATGTCACATCAATGAAATATCATGCTTTTGAAGACTAGACCAAAAACAACGTGTCCCGTAGGGGGGGACTTGTAATTCACCTGCCCGGTTAGTAGTACATAGATATTCGAGGATGCATTGTTAGTTTGGGATGGGGGTAAAAGTTGGAAAAAAGTGGTTGTGAAGGAACAAATTCCACTAAGTCAGGAGATTTCATCAACAAAACTTTGGAGTTATACATAGTTACAATTCAAAAGCCTCAGATATTCCATCAAGGCTCTGACAACATCCAAGAAATCTGCATCCGCCCTAGAAGAGGGTATCCATGGGAGGAAAAATGCTTCACTGCCCTGTCGAAGCCCATCTAGAAGAAAGAGGTGGCTTTCAGACAAAGGTGGGTCATTAGTTCATTCTCCCACTCCCTCTAGCGCTCCTCTTTTGATGCTGGGTACTTGGAAAGAGCAAGTTCTAGCCTTTAACCTTTGTACCAAAGGTTGGAGACACTCTAAGAAAGATGTCATCGAAGTTCGGAGTTTTGAAACAAACTTAGTGGCCTCCTCTGTCATAATCATGTGTTGCACGCATAGGTCAGACATTTGAGAATGCCAACCCGAGACACATACTAGTCAGTTGATGTTCTTGTGCAGAAAGGCAGGAGAGGGCTTGATCTCTTTCTTGGCTAATCTCAGTTTTTCCATCCAACGGCTCTTCTAGGTGGGTCCGACAGTGGGTAAGGTCTGAGGCCAAGGAAGTGGCAATGACCTGATCTTCCTTTTGGCTCTTCTCTAAAGTAGAGACTTGCTTCTCTAGGGCTATGCAATGCTCCTATAGTACCCTCTTAGACTCAGATAGTGCAAGTTCACAATGTGAGGCCTCAAACAAGCGTTGGGTTAGTTGATTAACCTGAGCTCGTAAGGAAGCATGTCAGTGGCGGCTTTATTCCTATCATCATTCAAGTGGCGATGGTGCACTTCAAATCTAGAATAGGGTGAGGATTTTTATCCTTAAGGACCAAATAGTAAAAGTCTCCCTCTCGTATAATCATCTTAATGGCAATGCAGACTTTTAAATCAATCCTAGTACTACCCTTGGTTTCCTGCATGCCAGTGCCATCGTATCCTAAGGCTAGTTGTGCTTGCTCAGATGACATCGTGGTTGTTATTTCTGCATTCTAAATAGGAAACTAAATGGAAAGGAATTGAAAATACTAGAAAGGAAATTGCAAGTACTAAAAAGAAAAAGAAGATAAAGAATCTTGGGTTACCTCCCAAGAAGCGCTTGTTATAGGTCATAAGTCGACCCCTCTAAAATTTTAATCGGGAGATCGTGGTTGGAGGAGATTGCATATCTTTCCTCTCTCCATAAGTTCATTAAGGGAATATCTTTTAAATTTTGTTCATACTGGAATAAGATACTTCCCTACTTTCGTATTTCTCGTTCCTCCATATCTTTTAAATCTTGCTCTTGGAGGAACTAGATATTTGCCTACTGCTTTCCTTGGTTGGATATTGAATATGCTCAACTTCAAATGTTCATCAAGAGTCTGTTCATGATATTTGTCTTTGTCCTTATGATGTAAATAATGCAACCTGCCGTAAACATCCTCAACAAGAGGTTGATTAGTAGTTTTTATTATATCAAATGAAATTTCATTTTTACTAAATGCCAAAGAAGGTTTATCATCTATAACTATAGCATTGGTGGTGGTCAAGGTAGGTTTTTCTAGCCCTTGAGGTTCGAAGATTTTCTAATTGAAGTAATGCTCTCCTCGATCAAAATGTCAATGTTAAATTCCTCAAGTTCTTCGTCATCCATATGTTGTAAATAATACAACTCACCACAAACATCTTTAGAAAAATATTGATTAGTCTCAATTATATCAAATGAAATCTCATCATCACTAATCACCAAAAGGGGTTTTATTATTGATAACTAAAGTTTTGGTGATGGCTAAGCGAAGCTCTTCTAGATCCTTGAGGTTCGGATAAACAATGCCCATTCACATCTCCCTCCATTCTCAAAATTAAAAAAAATTATCATTCTCCCCATTCATGTTCATCCAAAAGAAACACAAACTTATAACATCTCATGCAAGAAATAAATAAAGCTTATCAACAAGAATCATCCTTCCATTCAAGAAAATTAAGTTTTTGGTGTTGTTGTCCGGGACTACACTCAATATTGGATTTACTTGCGATTTGGTTAATATAGATTTTTCTTATTTATTTTTCCCTTTTATTACTAATGCTTTCCTTTATTTTCTCTTATACAAAGGATCATGCTCGAATTCAAAGATTTAATCAATTTAATGCTGTGAATTATATTAACCTTTATTGTAAAACTTGTGGTGAAGACGGACATGACTCTGACAATTGCCCAAACCTATTTACACCTTCATCTTTCGAACAAGTAGATGTCACCTACAACCAAAATTAGTGGCTATCCGCTGACTCATATTCATACCCTCATTACTTTAATGCGAGAAATCCTCAAAATTATTTCTATCAAGACCAAATTGAAAATGACTATTACATACCACCACCGAAATTTTGTCAGACACCAAAATCCAACCTAGAGACTATGCTGGAGAATTTTATTGTAGACCAAACTTGGCAACAAGAGGAGTTTAGACAACAAATGCTAGAATTCAATCGACAACATCATACTACAATAAAAGCATTTGAAGAACTAGTAGATAATTTCGATAATTGTACTAAACATATTAGGTTGGATACTCAATATTTACAAATGGACGATGAGGATGTAGATGACACAATGACTGAAGAGAGTAAATCAATTCAATCATCACAAGAAGAGGAACTTGATGAATATAACATTGATATCTTGATCGAGGAGTGCATTGCTTCAATTCAAAAACCTCCGAACCTCAAGGATCCAGAAGAGCTTCCCTTGGCCATCACTGAAACTTTAGTTATCAATAATAAACCCCCTTTAGTGATTAGTGATGATGAGATTTCATTTGATATAATTGAGACTAATTAATCTTTTGCTAAGGATGTTTGCGATAGGTTACATTATTTACAACATATGAATGTAGAAGAACTTGAGGAATTTAATATTGACATTTTTGTTGGTGCAATCGAGCCAGGTCACGATTGACGAGGACTCGAGTTTGACTCGAATGATGTTTTGATGTTCAACAAAAATATATGACAATGAAATTGTCAAGGTAAAGTCCAAGTCATGGGTACTTGGCATGGAAAGTCCAAGTTGAACACTTGGCATTTGGTAAAGTCCAAGTCTTGAGTACTTGGCATGAAAAGTCCAAGTGGGACACTTGGCACATGAAAAGTCCAAGCATGGGTCTTGGCAATGTAAAAGTCCAACATGGGTTGACAAGGGAAAGTCCAAGCTTGAGTCTTGGCATGAGAAGTCCAAGGGGTTTGATATTGGCTGCGTAAAGTCCAAGCGGGAGTCTTGGCAGCATAAGTCCAATGGTTGGCGGCGTAAAGTCCAAGCGAAGTCTTGGCGGCGTAAGTCCAATGTGCCTTGGCGGTGTAAACACCGTTAGCATGACATAGCCGATGGAAGCACCTGAAGGCTAATGCGATGGATGAACAAGTCATGGATGACTTGGAGGGATCCGAAAGGCGTGAGGCTGATGGAGGTGGCTAGAAGGCTTAGGTCTAGGCTAAGGGTGGTCTAGCAAGTATGGGGGCACCATACTTGGCTAAAACCTCATGTTTGAGGTGTGCCAGTCGACTGGTGCCATGTGGCAGTCGACTGGACCAAGTCAACTAGGGTTTGACTGCGGGAAGTGGTCTAGCAGTCGACTGCCAGAGGTGGGCAATGATCGATGATCGAGCTCAGCGATCGATCGTGATCACGACCGGGTGCTCGGATTTTCGACCACAGAATGGAGTCTCACTTGACCACTGCAACGAGCAGTCGAGTGATGGTCATCAGTCGACTGATGCTTATGATCAGTCGACTGATGTCCTAGCCATTGGATTTTTCCAGCGTGGATTACACCGTTGTCTCACAGCAACAGTGTGATTAGTCGACTGATGATCCCGAGCAGTCGACTGATCGACCTTTTTCAGCACAGGTTGAAGCTATAAAAGGAGCTCGTGATGGAGGAAATTGGCATCGGTTTCTTGAGGGTTTTGGAGCGATTTGTTGTTGCAAATCAGGGTCTCCAAGGTGATTTCAAGCAACCAAGCAATCAAGCAATCCAAAGGCAATCGTAAAGTAGTTTTCTTTACTTGCATTGTATTTCATTATTGTAATTGCTTGTATTTGTATCTTATTGTTGTAAGATTACTTGTAAGGGGTTTCTCCACCTTCGACTTGTGTCGAGAAGGAGTATTTGTGATTAGTGAGTGCGTGTGCATCACTAGAGCTCGTAGAGCTCGATCCGTGGAGTAGGAACCGTGCGGTTTCGAACCACGTTACATACTCGTGTTCGTGTGTAATTGTCTATTTCGTTATTACTATCATTATCTATATTCCGCTGCGCTAACGAAATTGTAGAGACAACCGCGAACGAATTCCATCTACGAACTGTCACGTGCTATTCACCCCCTCTAGCCGTTACAAAGATCTTAACAAGTGGTATCAGAGCGAGGCCGCTCTACTAAGTCTAACAACGAAGAGAGCAAGCTAGAGGGTAAAATATGGAATTCCAAGACAAGCTTGGATGGGACATCAATACTCCACCGCCATATGATTGAGAAGACTTTTGGGCATGGAGAACAAGAATGGAGACATTCTTGATGATGGATATAGAGGATTGGTTCATCCTCGTAGAAGGCTTTGAACCTCCTCGGGACAAAAACGGAAACGTCTTGAAATTGAAGAAGTGGACACGAGAGCAACGCCTCAAGTTCAAGACCGAAATCAAGGTAATAAAGCTTCTAGAAGATTTAATACCTAATGACATTTTATCTAGTTTAGGTGAATTTCAAGGCGCCAAGGAGCTATGGGAAAATTTAGCAAAGCTCCATGAAGAACCATCCATGGTCCAAGAAAAAGAAGAAGAAGAAGAGTGCTCGCCTTCTCAAGTTCAAAAAGAAGCAAGTACATCGTCATCCAAAGAACTTGAGGATTCGGAGGTTGATAGAGAATCAACATCCGGATCGGAAGAGGTGGAGGAAGTGGAAGAAGCATCCACCTCTAGGATTGAGGGGGAGGAAAGGATTTCCACTCCGGAGCGATAAGAAGAAGCTTCCACATCCGGTCAAGATGGAGAAGCTCCAACTCCGGCACCTACCACCACAAATACCCTAGGTAACTCAAACACTCAAGGTTCAAATAAAATTCATATCATTTGCTTTGAGTGTAGGGAATCCGGACACTACAAGAGTAAGTGTCCAAAAAGGGTCAAGAAGGCTCAACCGGTTCCAAAGGTCAAGGAGACCGGTCCCCCAACTATCAAAAGCAAGGAGCAAGTCATTTGCTTCAAATGCCGGCAACTGGGACACTACCCGAATCAATGCCCAAAGGGGGAGAAGAAGACTCAAAGGGGAGCTTCACAAGTAGGGGGAGTATCTAAGGCAAACCCTAAGGTATATCATTTTAATAATGCTCTTTCTAATTCTTATAGTCAAAAGCATGCTAGAAATAATTTTAACAATCTTGCTATTTATCAAAAAGAGCATGCTAGAAATAGAGAATATTGCTTAGGAGCTAAGAAGGTCAACCTTAGGAGTAAGGAGAAATTTGGGACTAATATCTCTAAAAACAAATTATCTAAGGACAAACCTAGGTTAAATAACTCGAGAAAAATTTTATCTAGGGAGACCATTAGAAAGGTGCAAGAGCACCTAAGTGTCAATCCAAAATGGACTAGGCATATGCCTAAGAAGTCCAATGCCTAAGAGTTAAATCAAAATTCTAAAATTGGGCAATTAGAATTAGAAAACCAAGCCTTGAGGTCAAGGCTTGAAAAATTAGAAAAGACCCTAAATAAGATCCAAAATCAATTTCAAGGGTCCAATGGTCAAAGTCAAAGGTCTAGGACTCAAAGTCAACACCTAGGACCTCAAAGTCAAAAGTCAACCAAGGGCAAGCAAGGTTTGGGTCACAAACCTAAGCCTAAGGTGGCTTACCATAGTGTTCCTTTTGATTATGGGACACAAACTAGGTCTAGGAAGACCAAGGTCAATAGGGAAGTCATCCCTAAGGTTGACCAAAGGTTGTGCCTAGTGGCTAGGGTTTCTAGGAAACCTAGGGTGGCCACTAAGAAGGTTGCAAGGGGAGTTACCCCTAGAGTCAACCTAGGTAAAACCACAATGACCAAGGCTAACAAGCCTAGGAGGGTCATTAGGAAGGTATCTAGGGAGGTTATCCCTAAGGAATACCTAATTAACCCTAGGAGCTCAAATCGGTTTTGGGTTCCTAAGAGCGTGATTGACTCACGCTAGATGGGTTTAGAGTGTGTCAACCTTAGTTGGATGGGTAGTTAACCCAACCATGGCAAAGGTGACACTTTAGGTTATTTTCAAGGTTATGGTTACCTTGGTAATACATTTGATTTGAATCCTAAAAGGTTTTTAGGATGTGCCAATATGAATAGAGAAGTTTGATAAAATGATCAAATTGACACAATTTAGGATTAGAAGTTAGTGTGTCATTTTGGGTTTTTGGCACACTTGGGAGAAAAGTAGAAATATGGCAAAATATAATTAATTATAACAAATGGCAATTAATATTAAAATTTGGGTATTACTATACCTATATATTTTATATGTCATGTTTTGTTTGCCATATAACATGCCATGACATCATGCTTACTTTTAATCATTTTATATGTCATGTTCATGTTTTAGGATCAAGGTTGTAAATGTCATATGTTTTTAGACTTTATCATATGTCATGACATCATGATCATTGGCCATGCTTAATTATTGCAATCTTTATGCCATGATCATTTCATGCATTAAATTGATTAAAATTGACCTAAGGACAATGACATGACTTGAAGTCCTATTTATAAGGGAATCATGTAGGGTTGCCTAGGAAATGCATGAAACCCTAGATTAGGATAACCAAAACCCACATCTCACATCCAATTGACATGTATGTGTATTTATACACCCTAGATACATGTGAGATGCTAGGATATGAGTTAAGTTCAAGGTGCATAGTTTTTGCATCTAGTTGAACCCAAACTCATCTTAACTCAACATGTGGATCATTGGGAAAGCTTGTGTACAAGTCATGTGCATAGAGCCCAAGGAATATGATCCAAAATAAGGTTTTGAAAATATTTTAAAATCATTTTGAAAAACCTTGGTGAAGCCTATCTTTTGATAGCAATCACCATTGATGAAGTTGATACAAAGTAGGACCAAAACATTGAAAATTTCAATGGTTTTGAACATTGTACCAATTTCTCTATTTTATGGGTAAAATAATTTTCAAATATTTTTTACCCATTGTGTGTGTCATAAGTATTATACATATGAATTTTCATGATTTTTTTGATATACGTATAATTATTTATGAATTTTCAAAATTCACTCGATAATCAAATTGAAATTTGATCACCGATCGCCTCTTGGTGGCACGATCGATGAGGTGGCAATGATCGTAGCTGACAGAGTCGACTGCCAATGCTGATTTCGGGAAAAACAAGGTTGTTTAGCCCGTGTTCAGCTGTGGTAAAGGTCTCTAACTACTTCTAACCCTAGGATATGCTTTGGAAAGCATTATGAAGGGTGAAAATCCATTGGGTATGGATTAGGAGAGGTATTAGGTCAAAGTATCAAATTTGAGGTATTGGAAAGTTCAATGTTGAATTTCTAACCTTATCTTTGATGGTTTAGAGTTCCTATTGGCTTAGGGACTTCCCAAGGACATTGTTGGTGCAATGGTCAAGGGGGAGCAAGCCTTTAGGGGGAGGAATTCATCATGGGATGATGAATGGTATTTTTCCTCATGAGGAGGAAAATGGGATTTTGAGAGACCCAATTTGGAAATTGGGAGAGTGTATAGGATTGCCTCTCTTAAATGATATGTGACTTATCACTAGGAAGATGGTAGGCATCCTAGGTATTTTTGGATAAAGGGAGAGATTGTAAGATCTCATTGGGACATGAGACATTGACCTCCTTGGAGAGATAACCTTTTTGATGTATGTCAAAAAGGGGGAGAAAGATAAAATTACCAATTTGGGATAATTGGTAAGGGATTTGAGTCAGCGGTCTAACTCAAATGGTTTGGTTTTTGTCAAACATCAAAAAGGGGAAGATTGTTAGTGCAATCGGCCCAGGTCACGATTGACCAGGACTCGAGTTTGACTCGAATGATGTTTTGATGTTCGACAAAAATATATGACAATGAAATTGTCGAGGTAAAGTCCAAGTCATGGGTACTTAGCATGGAAAGTCCAAGTTGAACACTTGGCATTTGGTAAAGTCCAAGTCTTGAGTACTTGGCATGAAAAGTCCAAGTGAGACACTTGGCACATGAAAAGTCCAAGCATGAGTCTTGGCAATGTAAAAGTCCAACATGGGTTGGCAAGGGAAAGTCCAAGCTTGAGTCTTGGCATGAGAAGTCCAAGGGGTTTGATATTGGCTGCGTAAAGTCCAAGCGGGAGTCTTGGCAGCATAAGTCCAATGGTTGGCGGCGTAAAGTCCAAGCGAAGTCTTGGCAGCGTAAGTCCAATGTGCCTTGGCGGTGTATACACCGTTAGCATGACATAGCCGATGGAAGCACCTGAAGGCTAACACGATGGATGAACAAGTCATGGATGACTTGGAGGGATCCGAAAGGCGTGAGGCTGATGGAGGTGGCTAGAAGGCTTAGGTCTAGGCTAAGGGTGGTCTAGCAAGTATGGGGGCACCATACTTGGGCTAAAATCTCATGTTTGAGGTGTGCCAGTCGACTGGTGCCATGTGGCAGTCGACTGGACCAAGTCAACTAGGGTTTGATCGCGGAAATTGTCAGCGACGCCGAGGTGGGCAATGATCGATTGAGCAATGGCCGATCGATCGTGTGATCACCGACCGGGTGCTCGAATTTTCGGCCACAGAATGGAGTCTCACTCGACCGCTGCGACGAGCAGTCGAGTGATGGCTCATCAGTCGACTGATGCTCATGATCAGTCGACTGATGTCCTAGCCGTTGGATTTTTCCAGCGTGGATTACACCGTTGTCTCACAGCAATAGTGTTATTAGTCGACTGATGGTCCCGAGCAGTCGACTGATCAACCTTTTCCAGCACAGGTTGAAGCTATAAAAGGAGCTCGTGATGGAGGAAATTGGTATCAGTTTCTTGAGGTTTTTGGAGCGATTTTTTGTTGCAAATCAGGGTCTCCAAGGTGATTTCAAGCAACCAAGCAATCAAGCAATCCAAAGGCAATCGTAAAGTAGTTTTCTTTACTTGCATTGTATTTCATTATTGTAATTGCTTGTATTTGTATCTTATTGTTGTAAGATTACTTGAAAGGGGTTTCTCCACCTCCGACTTGTGTCGAGAAGGAGTATTTGTGATTAGTGAGTGCGTGTGCATCACTAGAGCTCGTAGAGCTCGATCCGTGGAGTAGGAACCGTGCGGTTTCGAACCACGTTACATACTCGTGTTCGTGTGTAATTGTCTATTTCGTTATTGCTATCATTATCTATATTCCGCTGCGCTAACGAAATTGTAGAGACAACTGCGAACGAATTCCATCTACGAACTGTCACATGCTATTCACCCCCCCCTCTAGCCGTTACAAAGATCTTAACAATTTTGATCGAGGAGAGCATTACTTCAACTTAAAAACCTCCGAACCTCAAGGATCTAGAAAAACCTACCTTAATGACCACCTAAGCTGTAGTAATAGATGATAAACCTTCTTTGGTGTTTGGTAAAAATGAAATTTCATTTGATATAATAGAAAATGCTAATCAATCTTTTATTGAGGATGCTTACAGCAGGTTGCATTATTTGCAGCATAAGGACAAAGACGAATATCATGAACGGACTTCTAATGAACATTTGAAGTTGAGCATATTCAATATCCAACCAAGGAAAGAAGTAACCAAATACCTAGTTCCTCTAAGAGCAAGATTTAAAAGATATGGAGGAACGAGAAATATGAAGGAAAAAAAGTATCTTATTCTAGCACGAGAAAAATTTAAAAGATACTCCCTTAATGAACTTATGGAGCGAGGAAAGAGACGCAACCTCCTTCGACCATGAGCTCCCGATTAAAATTTTAGAGGGGTCAAGCTTATGATTTAAAACAAGTGTTTCTTGGGAGGCAACCCAAGCTTTATCTTTATCTTCTTTTTCTTTTTATTACTTGCAATTTCCTTTCTAGTATTTTCAATTCCTTTTCGTTTAATTTCATATTTAGAATACAGAAATAACAACCATGATGCCATCTAAACAAGCACACCTAGCCTTAGGATATGATGCCACTAGCATGCAGGAAGCCAAGGGTACTAGCACTCCAAACGATCCATATGCTTGGATCCAGCCCTCTCTGGATTCCATCCACACAAATCTGAGAGAGCAGCGGGCCAAACTTAGCAAGCAGAGGTGGATGATTGATGGCGTGTATCATTGGCACATTTCACAAGATCATTTCTATCCACCTCCACCTCCACCTCCTAAGTAGTTTAATTTTTCTTACGATTATCTTTCCATACATTGAGGACAATGTATAATTTATGTTTAGGGGGGGGGGGGGGGTACTTAGTTATCTTTATGTGTTTCTTGGCATCATCCATCTTGCATTCCATATGTTTTATATTATCTGCATTTCATATCATTCATCATGTTTCGAAAATTTTCTACATTTTAGGTCTCTACTCATAGCTTTATGGTAGTTTATTTTTCCATCTATGGTGATATGAACTGAAATTAGTTAGACTGGTGAATTTCTTTTTGGCTTTCTTGTGAAGAATCATGTTTCACTTATAACACGATTTCTAGGGTAGAGATATCCAAGAAATGCTAGGTTCACTATACTAGACTAGTACTCAAATTTTCGTGGAGACTTTCACAACACTTAGTTACCGAAGAAACATTCATCTCAAGAGTTTGAAAAAAAAGTGACTAGAAAAAAAAATTCTAAAAAAAAGAGAAGAAGAGGGAAAAAAAAAAAAGAAGAAGAGATGAAATACACACTTGAGTACCCCTTTGAGACCAAGTAGTTATTAAGGAAACACCTATTAGGGTGCCCCTTTGATACTAACTAGTTACTGGAGAAATACTCAATGTTTATTTCTTACTTTTCTTCTCCTTACTTGAGTGCTCCTTTGAGACTAAGTGTGATAGTGAGGGGGCGATCCAAGCATATTGGCAAGTAAGTGTCTTTATGCCTGAGATGTGAGGAACACGATAGAAGGAACATAAGTTTGGATTAGTATCCAAAACCTTAGAGTCATTTCACATGCACTACATAGGGGTCTAGCATTCTTAGCCATGGGGAAGGTATCCAAAAGACTATGATCAAGAATTAATGCCTTAAGATGGATTCCCAACAAAATTACTAAAACTAATAATTGTCTGTTATGATTCTCACTCATAGATTTCTTTTATTTTCTTTGCTTGAGGGTAAGCAAAAGTTTAAGTTTGGGTGTGTGATGTGTGAATCATACACACTTTTTAGTATTTATTTAGCATGCATTTCATAGGTTTTGTTCACATATCATAACATAGTATTTACTTTCATATTGCACTTTTAGTTCAGATAACTTTTCTTTTTATGATTTTATTCTCAGAAGGACATAAATCAAGGCAAAAGAAGGCATAATCAATCCATAGAGGAAACCATGTGAACACACGATGAAACGGGGAGCAAATGTAACCACACAGCTCATTCCAGCGCCTGACATGGCCTGGTCGTGCCAATTGGCACAGTCGTGTCAGGCCATTTCCAAAATTCGATTGCAACATTTGCTCAACACACTTGGGTCATGACAATTGGCACGGTTGTGGTGTGCCAATTCTAGCAGCTTATTCCTCAACTAACTCGAGATTTCTTCTCCAAAATATTGACCTATTCACCTTTACCCCAAGCCATCAGCAAATCATCATCGAGTAAGAGATCATGAGATCAATGAAAAGGAACCAAAGCAAACTCTAAGAGGAGGTTGACAGTTGAGGATCCAAGGGTCGGTGATAGCCATCCATCTTGGGGAGCCGCCGAGGACAAGACGCTCAAGACATAGGACGTTGGGTTAATTTTTTCTTTTTCTATCTTCTATGTTTGTAACTCCTCTATGGAGTAGTCTTGTATCTTAGGAGTAGGAGTAATTCTATGCTGACTTATTCGGATTGCTATAACTTTCTTATTATGTTTTTTGAATCAATTCTATTGTACATTTTGATCGCTTGCATATTTATCGACCACTTATTTACATGATTTTAGGGGTTTAAAGGGAGACTGACCAATAGGTGAGTCTCGATCTATATAATTGAACTTAAGGACTTAACTATGAGTAAAGATTGAAGTCTAGACAGATTCGATGGGTTCTCATGACAGGTTCTTGATGCGGTTAAAGATCATCTACATAATGATATCTTATCATAATTAAGACCTCTAGTGAATCCCATAAAGACTTTCATAGAGCATAAAGGGTTTACTTCGATCCGTTTTTATAAGTAACAAGGTAGTAAGTCTAGGATTTGATCTACGGTGTGCTAGTGGCAGGTTCCCAATGTAGTTAAGGTCGCCTACGCATGAATACCGTGAAAATAGGAATTGGGTCTAGGTAAATACATCGGTCCAACCTCGAAAGGGAGGGTCAATTACTTTAGGATAAGTCTCCTTCAAGAATACATGCCAAGTAGGAAAGAGTTGTCGAATGATAGACATAGTAATGAAACTGAAATCCTAGGATTATTCTCTATCGTATCTTTCAATTTGTTCGATTGTATTTTCTTTCGTCGACTCATCCATTTTTGATTCTTCTATATAATTTTCCATTGCTCATATCTGGTACTTGACCAGTCCCTATGAGATCGATATTTTATTACTTGACGACAGTCGTGCACTTGCGGTTGCATCGAGACACATCAACAACCCCCCCCCCCCCCCCTACACACACACAATCATGGTTGAAGTAGTCGGAATTATAGCTAACAATGAGGAAGGCAACACAAAGGAAGGAGAGGGAGAGGAGAGGAGTTGTGTCCCAAAGAAGAAGGGGAAGAGGGAAGAAGGGGGAGTGGAGGCTCAAGGGGTCGAGAGGAGAGAAGAAACGAATGGGTCCTCCGATGATGATAAAATCATAGTGGCCGAAAGAACCTTATCCAAAAGAGATGACGAGGGTCCTGGGAGGTGGGGACGACGACGCAGAATAAGAGGAGCTTTCTCATTTGAGGAAGGGGAAATTGCGGGAGAAGACAGGGAAGGCACTGGGACGGAGACCAAATGTCTTTTCTTCTTTTCAGGGTGCATTTCCATGACAACTTTTTCTCTTTTATGTTTACCCCGGGTGGAGGGAATCGAGGTAGTGGTCATCTGTGTGGAGGAGGAAAGAGCAACCCAAGAGGAGGTTCACAAAGAATCTACCATGGAGCCTGGGATCGGAGATAATGGGTAGGAGGATTGGTAGACCCTAGCTTGTTTTTCTTCTCTTGCGTCCCAAATCTGAGAAGGCCTCCACATGGCCTCTTGCATGATGTCATCTGCCAAGTAAAAAACCAATGAAGTTAATATCTCTTATCCTCACTAACATATAAATACTGGAAGGTAAAGAAGATACTTATCATAGTGGGATCATCGAAAAAGAAAGGGGACAACTTGAAGTGGTTGAGTAGGTGTCCATCTATCAGAATTCGGAGGTTGTAAAGATGATCCTGAACAAGATGTTTCACGTCCTCGAAAGGGCATCTAGAACAACACTCTTTTAGGGAGGGAAGAGAAGGAAGGGTGATCCTCCATGTGTCGGAATAAGGTAAAGGGTTAGGTAGTTGACAAAGAAGTAGAAGCTTTTTCAACCTTTATTGGAAGAAGGCATCCCTCACAAGAATACGCAATCAAGCCACCCTACAAAGTAGAATACCCTCGGCTCCAACATCTTCAAGTGAAATAGACTATGAAACATGAGGGGAGAAAGGGGAAGGTTCAGATGTTCAAAAATGATAATTGTCTTGGCAAGGATAGGAAAACCATTAGAAGCCAATTGGTTCACGACTATTTTGTAAAAATCTAAGATTTTAAGGTAGATAGGCAAAATG
Source organism: Wurfbainia villosa (assembly GCA_025175895.1). NCBI lineage: Eukaryota > Viridiplantae > Streptophyta > Magnoliopsida > Zingiberales > Zingiberaceae > Wurfbainia > Wurfbainia villosa. The sequence continues at coordinate 135,488,886 of CM045986.1, read as the reverse complement.
ATAAACGAAGACCACCTTCGAGTTGACCTACAAAGAAGGAATGGAAGTGGAGAAGAGGATGATGAGGTTGGTCAGTAGGTTTTACAAATAGCAGGGTGATGGCTTCCAAAATGTATTGGGATTTTTGTTGGAAATGTATTTGAGTTTTGAATCATAAAAGGTCTCATGACCCTGTTGATTTCTTAGGTTGAGAGGCCATTAGAAAAGAAAGGGAAAAAAAAAGGGCACGCTACCTATTTGAGACATGAGAAAAGAGACGGCAGACAGAGGAAGTAGACAGGGGGTGAGTGAAAGACGCAAACAAACCCTTCTCAATAAGAAATTCCTTCGCCATGGGGATTGAGTCAGATAATTAGGATGGCATACAACGAAGAGGCATTGCATTAATATCTAGGCGAAAGAGGTGAAACTCTTTAAAGAAAATAGAGAAAGGGGCTCATAACCCTAGAAAGATAGTTGTGTGATCACCAAAGCCACTGTTTCAGCTATGATGTACCAACATCTAGCTCTATGGATATCCTGGATGAAAATGCTTAAGAGGTCAAACCAATTGAAATAGGAGCCAGTGAAGAGTCGGTTCGATAGAAGGAATCACAAGAGCTTTTGGAAATGAATTTGGGGTCTTTGGGGTCTGACACGAGAGGTTAGGAGTAGTGGGACCACCAAGCCCAAGGCTAAGAAGTGGCAAGGAATTGGATATCTAGGTGGAGGGGCAAGCCCATTACTCGTCCATACAACTAACCAGCCACTTGACCATCTCTAAAGGTAAGCCACTCGGTTGCACCAAAAGTTTTGGTCACTCAGTCGCCTTGCCAATTAGCAACTCGGCTACAGCAGAAGTTCAGGCCACTCGATTGCCTTGCCAATTAGCCACTCGGCTACACCAGAAGTTCAGGCCACTCGATCACCTTGCCAATTAGTCACTCGGCTACACCAAAAATTGACCAATTAACCACACTGAAAATGTAATGACCGGGCCCCTATTGGCAGAATTCGGTGACCCCTATTGGTCGACGACCGTCGCCCCTGTTGGCCCGTCGTTACCCACCTGGACTTCCCACCCCGGGAAGTGGATTTTTGCCTTCCCCAGGATTCAAACTCTAGACCTCCAGGCTAAGTACTAAAGGTGGGTGGAAGTCAACGACGGCCAACAGTGACGGTCGCCGACCAACAGGGGTCGCCGATCGCAAATAGGGCCAGGTTGTTACAATAAAAAGGCGCCTTTTTAATGTAACGACCCGACCCCTATTGGCGGAATTCGGCGACCCCTATTGGTCGACGACCATCGCCTCTGTTGGCCTATCGTTACTCACCTGGTCTTCCCACCCCTGGAAGTGGGTTTTTGCCTTCCCCAGGATTCGAACTCTAGACCTCCAGGCTAAGTACTAAAGTTTATGAATCCTGGTAACCAAGTGATCCTTAAAGTTGTCACGCCCCCGAGAGTATACCGTGCCGAAAATCAAACGGACGACATCTCCCCTGTACGTGGCAACATTTCGGGTTAATACAAGGCCCGTAGGCCCACAACAACAACATAATAAACAGATATAAGTATATCAAACACACACAGCGGAAACATAAACACATACCACAACAAGAATACCAAAAACATAGAGGTGTACACCACCTGACAAAACTACAGTACTAAAATAGTACATAAAGCAACGACACAAAACAAGGTCCACAACATAACGACGAAGTCCATACATAAACTCGAGTCAATGACATAGAATCAAAAATCCATAAGACAAACACAAATCCTCGGGAGACTCAAAATGTGGAGATGGGATGGATGGGCCAGCTCCAAGTAAATCACGAAGATCTCTACATTACAGGCGAAAAACCTGTGGTCTGGGAGTGAGTAAAACTCAACAGGTAATAGATAAACATGTATATTAATATCACATGTATTTCGACAGTAAAATCTACAGGTATCACTAGCATGATAATATATATATCCATGTATATACCATCTAACCAAAAGTCAATATGAACTGCAGACATACCTGAACGTCTGCTACGCTACACCTATCCAACCTGAGCACATATACACAACATATGGTATAAAGAATAAAACTAACTCATACTACATTCTGCTATGGGTCAAGGTAACACAGTGAATAACTAACCAGTATACAAGGGATGGCCTACTACCATACAGAAGAATGTAATAACATGTATGAATATGTGCAAACAAATGCAACAAACATAGTACATACAAATGCAGCATCACAATAAGCATATCTATATATAGACTACATCTATATACTTATGCTAATCACAATCATCCATATATATATATATACATGCATATATGTATATATATGGTAATATGCAAAAATGCCATAAGTCGGCAATGCAGTATGCATGGTCATGTCGGCTCACCCTAAAGCTACCACGACCCCAGTGTGGCCTCGGTGGCTCGAGCATGACAACTGTCCCAACTCAACACCAACCACTACTCTCGAGTGGTCGAGTGGGCAGTATGATCGAGTAGCATATAAGCGTAAAGAGCAAGCTACACGATGGGGGTCCCTGTTGTTGGCCACTCCGACAGTCACTACCCATGAGTGGTCGAGTGCCACACATGCAGGACTATGACACGCAAATCCAACTATCACCGTCTGTAGTGATAGAGTGCGGCACTACAATGCTCTGCCCTCACACCGGTTACTCCTCCTATGAGTAACCGTGGAGGCAGGATGACTGGCGACACTCTCGACCACAAGGGAGACATCGTCGCCAGCGTGCATGCAAATGACATGAATGTAAGGTCTCACAAACAGACATCCACCATAGACTCTCTATTCTACAGAGGGTTGTGCTAACCAGATCAACACACTCTCTATCCTGTAGAGAGTCATGCTCAACTGATCGTATCAGACTAGGACCACCGGTCCGTAGCGACACCCTAAATACCATTCACCCGACCATTTACATAATGCATGGTCGGTAGAAACATGCACTCTAAGGGGTACTAGAATTAACTCTAGGTTCAAGGCATTATCTATCTACGGATGACCTTTTTGCCCAATTTACCATCAGGTCGTCATCCGGACTTTACTACTTGTATTTAACTTAATCAAATTCTAAGTTATTTACATCATCTATATGTATAACTCCTAATCATGGTAACATAAACATGATAGCAGCAAGGAGTTAATAGCCAACGGATAAAGTATCAAGCATAAGATAAATAGAACAGGATCAAGGTAACATGATCATTTAAGATGATCATGCATCTAAATTTGTATGCATTAACTACCTGACCAGGGTAGGAATCACCCACCTGATAAGAAGCTCGTGACAATAAAATCCTCACGGCCGCGGTCCTGTCCCGTATCCACGTCCTGCACAAATCATAATATGCATTAAGTTCAAGCACATGGCAATAGATGTATATAATTTACTATTCTATCGTGTCCATATTCGCGTCCTTTTTATCGAATACGGATTAGGAAAATCCCTCAAATTATCCAAGGTCAATTCACTGTAACCAACCTTCACCTTAGACCCTCAACTGATACGGTTAACATCATAATTAACATCTATCATTCCTGGTTAACAAGTATGCTAACCTATAATTAATATACTCCTTCCTTTATCAATCCACAGAACTCGCACAACACACTCAAACATCTCCACCGACCACGCACAACACCCATGCTCACAGCCGCCCATCCACAACTCCGGTAGGCACCATCGACAACAATAAATCAAACTGGACAGCAGGGAAGGAAAAACTCAAGATATTCCAGTGCTTGAAGATGTACCGACGGTACTCCTCCCACTTTGCTCAATTCGTCAGAAGTTTGTCGCTGCCCTAACACCACCGGTTTATGAACTGCACGGGAGGAAGGATTTTCAGTTGAAGATGGATCCCATCCGAGATCGGGGAAGAAGGCACTTACCGATCAGAAAGGAGAGGTTGCCCTAATTTGCTCCGGTAGAACTCGCGAAGCAACTCCCAACTAGAATAGCACCAAGACACCGACGATTCAAGTCAGATTTCACAACTAGGGTAAGGAGAAGGTCAGCAACTTACCTAGCTACGGTGGTGATCGACCAAAACAGCCCAAACACCAAAATCGGCAGAAATTCTCGAAAATCCGGCAGCCCTGTTCACCCGCATCTCCGACGCTCCCGGTTTCCCACAACGATCTCCCTGTTCACCGGCGAACTCAGCACCGACAACCCTAACACCGACGACAATTGGCAGAAAAAACCCCAAATCGGCTGCTCACCGTCGACCCAAGTCCCCCAAATCGCGAACCTCCTTCGCTGCTCTGGTCTGTCCATCGTCCGCACACGTAGAGAAGTCGACGATCTCCGGCCGGCAGGGGTTGCAGAAGTCACGCGGAGGAGGAGAGAAACTAGATCGGGAGCGGAGAGAAGAATCCGTTCGGCAGATCTGTGGTCGCGGAAAAGATAAGGAAATGGCGCAATCGGGGAAACGCTCGTCGAACACTAAAGTTTGCGGCGTAGAAACGGAAAGAAACCGAGCGTTAATGGTTTAACGGGTTGGGTCGGGTTTGATTCCCGACCCGTTAAGCCTACTAACACTTACAAAATAAAAACTTAGAAATTTCCGTTCGAGCCCAGAGAATTCCTAAAAATTCCTGGAAAATTTCCATAGGGTATTCTCCTAATTACCCAACATTTTATTTTATTTTTTTCTGGTATTTTACATTCTCCCCCACTTATTAAAATTTGGTCCTCAAATTTCGTACTTTAATGAAAAATTAGTTCAAGCATATTCTAAAATAACCACATACCTCAAGTAAACAGATGAGGGTATCGAGCTCGGATAGTATCCTCCAGCTCCCATGTAGCCTCCTCATCCGTATGATGCTGCCATCCTACCTTTACGAGTCGGATGGTTTTGTTCCGCAACTGTCGCTCCTTGCGACCAAGAATCCGCACCGGAGTTTCCTCATAAGTCGCATTCGCCTGGAGGGGTATCGGAACCTCTTTTAGAACATGGTCAGATCGCGGCACGTATTTCCTCAACATGGAAACATGGAATACGTTGTGAACACCCGCAAGTGTCAGAGGTAAAGCCAACCGATAAGCAACACCTCCAATCCGATCCAATATCTCAAATGGACCAATATAGCGTGGAGATAATTTTCCTTTTAGCCCAAATCTCTTAACTCCTTTGGTGGGTGATACTCGTAGGAATACATGCTCCCCGACTGAGAATTCCAAAGGCCTACGCCTCTGGTCCGCATAACTTTTCTGCCGATCCTGTGCCTCAGATAATCATCATCTGATCACTCGTACCAACTCTGCATCCTGCTGGATACTCTGAGGCCCCAATATCTGTCGTTCCCCAACTTCCTCCCATAACACAGGAGATCTGCAGGGTCTGCCGTATAATGCCTTGAATGGAGCCATCTGAATAGAAGAGTGGTAGCTGTTGTTGTAGGCAAACTCCACTAAAGGAATGTGATCCTCCCAACTGCCACTGAAATCCATGACGCAAGATCTCAATAGATCCTCCAGAGTCTGAATGGTACGTTCAGCATCGTCCGTCCGTCATGCGGATGAAAGGTCAGACCGAGTCGAAGCTCTGTGCCCATGGCCTGCTGTAGACTCTGCCAAAATCGGGAAGTAAAGCACGGATCTCTATCAGATATGATACTCAATGGTACACCATGCAATCTGATGATCTCTCGGCAGTACAATTCTGCTAGACGATCCAATGAATCCGCCTCACGACGGAAGGAAGTGAGCCGATTTGGTTAATCGATCCACGATCACCCAAATCGCAGATGTCCTTTACGGGTTCGGTAATCCCATAACGAAGTCCATCGTGATATGCTCCTACTTCCATTCCGGATCGGGATTTCTGAAGTAACCAGCTTTCGATGTTCGGCCTTGACTTGTCGGCATACTAGGCATCGTCGGCAAGTCCGCAGATGATCTCGCTTCATACCGCTCCACCAAGAGAAACGCTTCAAATCTCGTACATCCGAGTACCACCAGATGTATAGCAAATCTCGATCGATGTGCTTCATGTAGCGTTCTTCCTTAATCGGGTGTGTGTCCGAACACATAATCGCCTCGAAACGCAAGATACACCATTCTCGCCACTCGAGAAATCCGTCGACGTTTCGAAGTCTATCGCACGCCAAGAACCGCAGATGCGATCAGCGACTTGTGCTTCCTTGATCCTCTGCAATGGCGATCGGGCAACCATAGAAACTAATATCCCCCGGGGTGTTTGACCGTGTTCAGACAATCCCAACTCGAACTCCGAACTAGGTCGATCGCCGTCGGATGATCGCCGTAACTCCACGAGTCTTTCGCCAGACCGCTACCACATTAGCCTTTCCCAGATGATACTGGATGGTGCAGTCGTAATCCTTCAGATACTCCATCCACCGTCTCTGTCTCAGATTCAACTCTTTCTGTGTGAACAGATATTTCAGACTTTTGTGGTCTGTGTAGATCTCAAAGGTAATCCCATACAAGTAGTGCCTCCATATCTTCAATGCGAAAATAATGGCGGCTAACTCCAGATCGTGCACTGGGTAATTTCTCTCGTGATCTTTTAGTTGACGGGAGGCATAAGATACCACATGGTTGGACTGCATCAGAATTGCTCCCAACCCTTGGATAGAAGCATCCGTATAGAGAACCATCCCATCAACACTAGAAGGAATCACTAAGATAGGTGCAGAAACTAGTCGTCTCTTAAGCTCCTGGAAGCTAGTCTCATGTGCCTCGACTGTGAACTTGACCCCTTTCCGAGTCAGACGAGTGAGTGGCATGACGATACTCGAGAATCCCTCCACGAATCTCCAATAATACCCGGCCAAACCAAGGAAACTACGGACCTCTGAATCGATTTTGGCCGCTCCCAACCGTAATCGCCAATCTTACGGGATCTATAGAAATACCTCTGTTGGACACCACATGTCCAAGAAAACCCACTGAGGATAACCAGAACGCACACTTGCTAAATTTGGCATATAACTGCTCCTGTCGCAACGTCTGTAATACTATCCGCAGATGTTGTTCATGCTCTTCCTCGGATCGAGAATAAATCAATATGTCATCGATGAACATGATCACGAATTGATCTATATACCTCAGGAATACCCGGTTCATTAAGTTCATAAATGCAGCTGGGGCATTCATGAGACCGAAAGGCATCACTAGAAACTCGTAATGCCCATAACGGAAAGTGAAAGTCGTCGAACATCCCCATCTCTTATCCGGTCGATGATATCCTCGATTGCGCAGATCAATTTTAGAATACACACATGTATCCTTCAAATGGTGATCGAACAAATCTTCTATCCTCGCAGTTGGATATTTGTTCTTAATCAGGATCGCATTCGATTGCGATAGTCAATACATAACCGCAACGATCCATCCTTCTTCTTGACAAAAGAGTACCGTGTTCCCCATGGGGAAACACTAGGTCGGATGAATCCATTATCCAAAGAACTCCTGCAGTTGAACTTTAAGTTCATTCAGCTCCTTTGGCGCCATTCGATAAGGAGGTTTCGATATAGGCGCGGTTCCTGGAATCACCTCTATCACAAATTCAACTTGACTAGGAGGTGGCAAGCCTGGAAGTTCATCTGGAGATACATCTGGATATTCTCGGACTACTCGCACATTAGAGAGAGGTGGTAGTTCTTCGTTCTCAACTTTGACCAGAGATAGCAAATAACCTTGACAACCCTGGGCCAATAACTTATGAGCTTGTAAAACTGATATAATGGATAATCCATCGTCTCTAGTATCAACAAATTCCCAAGTTGGTTGATCCGGTAGTCGAAATGTCACCACCCTTGCTCTACAATCCACTGTAGCATGATAAACGACCAACCAGTCCATACCGAGAATAATATCGAACTCTATCATTTCCAAGACCTGAAGGTCCACTGTAAGGATATGCCCGTCAAAATATAATGGGCAACCCTTGATTTCTTGGTGGCTAGTCAGCACCTCTCATGATGGCAAGGACACTGCTAATCCACAAGAACGAACCATTGGGATTCTTCCAACTCTATCCAGAAATACTCTAGATACGAATGAATGAGAACTACCGGTATCAATCAGAGTATCAACGTATATAGAATAAACTAAAACCATACCGCGAATGATCGATCCTCTCAGTGCCTCATCTCTCGTGATGGCAAAACTCGTCGATCTCGGTATTGCCTGATTGCATCCCCGACAAGGAAGTAGTGTGCCTCCACTCGGGCTGAGTCTGACTCTGAGGTGTTGAAGACTGAGTCACCGGTGCAGGCATAAGGTAACCATGAGAGCTGGCTGGTAACGACGGCGGTGCAAATACCTCTGGGTAGTAGATCACAAGAGATGCAGGATACTGGATCGCTGTCGGCATCACTGTAGGATCGCTTCCCTGCATCTGATATAAGTGTGCTGGTGGAGGTACTGACTGCCTCTGTCCATAAGGCTGCATACGCGGTGTTGTCCTCTGCTGTCGTTGCTGGTTGGACTGTCTTCCCTTATTAGAGCTACCAGGAAACTCCAACTGTGCTCTCAACGTACAGTCTCGGCTAGTATGTCCGGGTTGCTTCCAATAGTAGCAAACCGGCTGCTCCAAAGGACACTCTGGAGCTCTATGACTTCCGGATCCGCATTTATAACATCCACTTCTGCTCTGACTCTTATGGTTCTTCTGAGACCCTCCAGAGAACTCTGATGCTGGACGCTTCCCTTTCTACGATCTAGTTGTCCCTTCTGTCGCACCTCGCGTAGTTCCTTTTTCCTCCCCTTTCTTCTGAGCCCCCTGAGCTGAACCCTGGTTCTGCTGCTTGCCCTTAGTCATTTGTTTCTCGATATCCTTCTCCTTGGAGATTTGCTGGGAAGTCATCTCGATAAAGAGGGCATGGTCCAATGCCTCTGTCACGCCCCGGGAGTATGTCGTGCCGAAAAGCAAACGAACGACATCTCCCCTGTACGTGGCAACATATCGGATTAATACAAGGCCCGTAGGCCCACAATAACAATATGATATACACAGATATCAACATATCAAACATACTAAACACAGCGGAAACAATACAAACAGATCAACAAGATACAAAGACCAACTGTGCACTCCGGAGTGACTTGACACGACAAGAATCATAACAGAAATCGAATCAAAGACCAAAATACATACAATATGTCCGTATATCACAAATACGAAAACAATACAGGGAAAAGCCCAAACCAACAATCCGTAAGGATACAATAACATGGAAAACATATCCATTCGTCCGGTGTTAGATGGGATCACCAAGTGAGCTCAACGCCCAAGGAATCTTCTACTGTTATCCGGCGAGGAAGCCTGTGGTCCCGGGGTGGTGAGTATAAACTCGGGGTAATATATAGAAAGTGCATGAACAATATAAGGATAGATCTACAAGTATACATGTGAAGATCTACAGTATACAACATGAGTCCAATAGACATACAATATATCCAAATCTAATAACAAGTAACTACAAGAAAGTCATCATACTTTGTATATACTAAACCAATCAATCAACATAAAGTAATGTAGCGATCTACGCAACACCATAAGCTATATCATCCTGACAGATATACAATAACATAACCCATATAATGTACTAAATCAATCTCATACCTGACCAATACTCCAACATATGAACCATATATGATCACCTGTAATAACAATCTGGTCCGTACCACACAATGACATGATGCCAATCAAATGCATATAACAGTCTGAATCAACGCATGTATCATGCTCAACACATAGCAATATATAAAATGCAAATGACATGTATCATGATGAACAAGCATGTGCAACAATCATAGCTCAATCAAATACAGCATCTCACAGGCATATGTAAAACATATATCAAATACATGCATACATATATATATCTGCAATGCATATGCATGGTCATGCCTGCGCACCCCACTCGCAGGACATGACAACTATCCCGACTCCAGCCGCCACCACTCTCGAGTGACCGAGTTGGGTAGTATGAAACAGTAGCTAGCCCACCATAGAGCGATATGCTACCCACACGGGGGTCCCTGCTGCTAGCTGCTCCGTCCCTACCCATGAGTAGACGAGCACCGCACCCAGGACAATTGCACATCACACGACCACTGTCTATAGTGGGTGAGTGCGCTAACTACCACTCCACACAGTGGCCAAGTGCGCATCTCCAACTACCACCATCCATAGTGGCCGAGAACGGCACGCACAACAATGCTCTGCCCTCAACCCTTCAACCACTACCCCGAGTGGCCGGGGAGGCAGGATGACTGACGACTCGTCTCAACCACAAGGCAGACCTACCAAGATGCATGAAATGTAATGATGCATAGCTTACACACAAATCCTCGCAACACTCCCTAACTCACGGGGAGACCTAGTCAACCATGCAAGGACTATAATCCATAAGACTCTCTCTATCACACAAAGTCATACACACCTGACAGTCAACCATGCTAAGACCTCTAGTCAGTAGCGAGATACCATCGACCGTCCATATAACCATACTCAGACACACAATCCATAATGGATATACCATCACGCTAGGACCTCTAGTCCATGGTTACATATTGACACTCATACACTTATCCATGCACAGACAACTAGATCCACCATAAATGCACCACTAAAACGGATATGGTATAACAATCGACTCCATAATCCAAACCATCACCTAACCCTAGTGATGTAATACAGTAACCCAATCTGAAGTCACAAAGATAAACCTAACCACTTGTACTTACTGAACATCCATCAGCTAATACATAATAGGGTTTATAATTCCTATCTGTGCTAGATAATCAATGAGTAACAGAGTATATATCTCAAAGGTCAAGGCAGTACAAGCATATGATTAAATAAGAGTGGATTTAAGATAAACAGGTATAAACATAAATCCAAGATCATGCACTGGAATTGATCAAAACTACCGGACCAGGTAGATATTACCCACATGATACGAAGCTCGAATAATGCTCACGGCCACGGACCTGCTACGTATCACACACCTGCACAATAACAACAATCATGGTTAAGTACAAGTATCCAACAAACGTAGAAACTAAACACTACATCGTTCCTATACTCACATCCTTTCCTCGTCTATGAGGTAGAAACTCCAATTAACCCAATTCATAACACCATAACCACACTCACAATAAATCACCAACATCCAAAGATCCATTAATGTAAATAGATCTAAACACACTCCAATCAACTATCCAATCATCTAAACATAATCTCAATACTTAGAACAACCCAAGCTCACCACCAATCAATCACAGCCACGACAGCTCATCGTTTATAGCAACATACAACCATGAACATAACCAGATCATCTATAGATCAACAACCATCCATTGGACTCATAACCGACACAACAACACAACATCATAAATGACCACTCTAAAATCAACAACAACAAACACTGATTACACTCAAATCACAGCCGCCAACCTCACTGGATCGATGAACGTAAAACCTCCCCAACTCATCCACCGAATAGATCACCACACATATATCAATCACCATTAACGCAACCACATTGATCTATAGACAACACCTTGAACAGAACAGAAAAGGAAACGAAACTCACCGGCCAAATCTTCACCGGCAACAGTTTTCCCCAACTGCCTCCTCAGCTCACACAACCACAGAACCTTCGATCGCCATAGTTGCTCTACAGCCACCATCTATTTCCTCCCTCAACCTCAGCCCAAACAATCACCCAGATCAATACCAATCTTACCACATAACAACATCTCAATCAGAATTGCAATTACACACAAATAACAGAGATAACAAAGCTTACCGGTTCTAGATCCCCGCCGGCCATCCACCTCCCCTGTTCCTCGGAACAACTGAGCTCCACCACTGCCAAAACGATCCAAGCTAAATCAGAAATCCCACATCTAAATTCTAAGCCAATCACCAGCTGCAACCTCTCCCAATTCACATCCAGATCCATTCACAAACGACAATGATCCGCTTCAGAAATTGCATCCAGCAGAAAACTAAGAAGGAGAGGAATCGAAGTGAACTCACTAGAAAACGTAGAAGAAGAAGGCGATCATCTCTGTGGCATACCGAGCTCACGGTGAGGACCGGCTCCTCCTTGACCTCAGCGATGATCGCGCGGCTATTCAATCGGAGATCTCTGGCGACGAAGCTTGTAGAAGATGACAACAGTAAGCTAGCCTCAGAGAAGAGAGGAGCAGCATCGTCGCCGAGACAAAGTGCGGGCGTGGCGCGACTGCTCACCGCCGGTGCTCCGCCCACCTCGAGGAGATGATCCGATGCGGCAAGTGGCTGACCGAGATGGTGGGGCTAGCGACGATCAGGTGCGGCTATTGCCGTAGCTCATTGGAGCTGGCCACTGCTTCGGCGATGCTCGAGGTGAAGAAAAAAAAACGACGGGCGAAGAGAAGAAGAGAATCGCGGAGAAGGGGAAGACGGCGATCGCGGAGGAAGAAATGGTTTCCGCGATCTGATTTGGGCGATTTACAGGCGGTTCGAGTGATTCGGTTAACCCAGCCAAATCCAAACCTAACTTGATTTGGGTTCAGCTCAGCCAGTTCGACCCAATCAGCCCAAGCCCAATCAACCCAAACCCAATTTTAGCCCAACAAGATAATTAACCCCATTAGCCCATTTATCTAATCAACTCAATTAGTCTACTAATTAAACCCAATTAATTAAAGGGTTAATTTTTTTTTTTTCCATATTTTTACATTCTCCCCCACTTATAAAAATTTGGTCCCCAAATTTCTGACTCATGTACGAGTACGAGATGTCACAATAATCATCTCAAGTATCTGGTGCAAAGTCACACCTTAAGTGACTAAGTGGGGTACTGAGCTCGAGTATTATATTCCAGCTCTCCTACAATCTCAATCAACCTATTACAAGGTAAATAACTGTACCAAAGTGGAGCTCTATACCCATAACCGATGGGAAACTTTGCCAGAGTCGTAAGGTGAATCATAAATCACTATCAGAAATGATATTCAAGGTTACTCCATGGATATAATTCCATCAAGCGATCCAACGGAATCCATCTTACGGCTCGGAAGAAAATGAGCGGACCTAGCTAATCGATCATCGACTACCCAAATCCTATCAAGTCCTTTCCAAATTCTAGATAATCTCCCAACACAGTCTAACGTACTAGGCTCCCACTTATCACGGTACATAACCCTACCGATCACAATATTCCAACTTTGCTTGTTGGCATACCCAACATCAACCTACGAATCAACCATGTCCCACATATCGTTCCACCAACCGGAACGTCTCAATACTCACTATTTTCGGATACACTCCGAATAAATCATCACTCTCGAATGAAGAGTCTCCTGAAACCACTCTTCATAAATCGAATGCACTTTGTAACCCACTATTCTCTTCGGAGATGGAGAATTCCTTTCTCACAAGAGAAATCAATCTAATGTCCAAAATTCACTCTGTCACACAGAACTGAAAGTAATTGGAAAACTATAATGACTAATCTCGCTAGTTTCTCAACTAGCATACACATAATATGCATCTCATTTAACTGCATCAGGATCGCTCCTAATCCCTGAAATGATGCATCTGCGTACAATATCCTTCCATCCATATCGGACAGATTAACTAACACTGACACAAAAGTCAGCCACCTTCTAGGCTCTGAAACCTAGCTTCCTAAGCTTCCGACCCAATGATTTCCATCACCTTCTTGGTCCAACGAATCATCTATGGTAAATACCAAATCAATCTAGGGAAACCACAACTTCCTTTAAGATTGTGAATACATCCCAAAAATATATCATCCACAGATATGATGACAATCGATCTCAAATACTCTAAGAGTACTTGATTCCTCAAATCCATGAACGATTAAATCGTCAATAAGTCTAACAACATTATCAATCAGCTCTATACACCTGAATCCTTTTACCCTATGCTAATGATAGCTCAATCATCACACCGACAATGATAATTGTACGACACTAAGTCACTACAATATCAAACCTCCAGTCGTAGGCCAACCCTAGGATATACACAGGTGTCATTTAGCTGATCTAAACAAATCATCTATCCACAACGAAGGATATTCATTCACAACAACTACTGCATTCCATCATCGATAATCGATGCATAAACTAAAGGTCTGACTCTCTTCTAACAAAGAGTTACAAGTCTTCTCAAGAAGAAACACTAAGACAGATAAATCTCCCATAGTGTTTAGCAATACTGATACCCATAAAATCATCTCCCGGTATGAGGTCCCCAATATCAGGACTATTCCCGAAATCACCTCAATCGCTTACTCCACTTGCCCATGCAGTGGCAAGCTCAAGAGTTTATCCAAAACTATATCCGAATACTCTCAAATTATATGTACATCCGAGAGTCCTAGTATACCAACGCTCCAACAATCTAACTATCCATAAGGATATGTTTATAGTAGAGGTATGTCTAGCAAAGGCCAAGGGTATCCTTTGACTTCTTGGTTGTCGATCAACATCTCACCTAACGGTAGAGAAAAATCACCAACCCACAAGTCGATAGGAACCTTCGAACCCTATCCAAGAATGTTCTAGACAAAGATACCTGTACCTACCAGGATCTCTCGATATATCTGCAAATAAGATAACCTAAAGTAATACCCCGAAGGACCGATCCTTCGGTCTTCTATACTTCTTCTCGAGTAATCATGTAAACTTGTCCAACATCTGTTCTGGATGGTTGAACTCATGTAGATGCAAAGACTATCATGGAGGAACTGAAGTCAACTGCTGAAACTGGAGGTACAAACTGAAACAACTGCACGGAGATGATAACCATGTATCTATCGCGAGAATATACATCCGATCGTAACATATCAAGAATCACAACATCGTAGCACGCTCCAACTCTGCGAAAGGTACAGCTGCAACTGAAAAATACCGCATAGATACGACCATCGTCGTATACTCTCTCTCCTCTGAACAAATCATAACTACGCCTGGGAAGGTAATAGCTTGTCGCCTGCAGGAAGGTAATAGCTTGTTGTCAATGTCTCAATCTTCGAGATGTCTTCTACCGATATCACGAGTAACTTACTTCTTCTGGATGAAAGTATCAAAGAACTCCAACTATATCTGGGGTAGTAGATCGCTGCTGATGTGATAACCTAATCTTCTGTAATAATCTCAGCTTTCGAGGTTGTGGATCGTCCGCTCGAAAGCATCATCCATAGTCTTCAACTGAGTCTTCAAAATACATACTCTCCTCGTAGATACCGGCTGCTTATAGTAGAAACAGATACAATGGTCCATCGGATAATCTGACTCTGTCTCGTTGTAACCCGCACTGCACACACATAATCTCCTTTCGGAGTCTTTCCTCTGAGTTTGCTGATAAACATGAGAAGCTACTGACAATCTACAATCGCTCTTCTATGATCGGAAAACTCTCCAATAGTCGCTCGTGACTTACGACTTTAATCTTGCTCCTTTTTATCCAACATTTGGAGATTTCGAATTCCAATAATTTGACTCGCAATATCTGCTTATCAAATCTCCAACTCTTTAAAACACTTACTACGGAGTCATTTCTATACACATGACTCCTGCCTATACACTTCCTAGGATCCGTAGAGATCCAAACATCATGATAAAGATGTCAACCGATAACCCGTGGGTGGTCAAAACCAACCCAATCACATTCTTGGGCTATTAAATAGTCGTAACCTTCGCAAGTCTAACGACTCTGCATGGTACCTTCATCACCAAACGATCACTCGACCTAAAGCCCAAGAATTCCTTGACAATGAGTCAAAGAAAATGATGTGGGAAAATACTCTCTCACAACATCACTTCACCGTGGCCAAGTGATGTGTGATTTCCCGTAGGTTATTTCCTATATCTTCCACCAATTACCGGCTAAATCCAGATAATGGTATTCACTAATACTACTATCTTCGTATAACCCGAGTCAAGTACTCTAAAAGTACTCCCAATGTTATACAACCTAACATGACCAACTCAGGGATCAAAATCCCTATGATTATCTCCAAACAAATCCTCTACTATCTGCATCAGCAATAGTGTACTCGCTTGTCCATTACCCAATAGGTAATGATCTGACTAACATAATTAGTGAAAATCTTAGGACCGTAATCCTTGATCTCCACAAGAGATGTGACTACCTAATCTCTGCTATCCGACTCGGTATCAGTCGGCTCTCAAAGGTAATTACCTTTTCGATAGCAGGTACATATCTAATAACCTCAACATATCATTCTCGTGGTCATCTCAACCCACGGTTACGAATACTGATTAACATACTACAAGTCATGCACTGTTATAAGCAACTAAATGCATGGCCAACAAAAGGATATGTAATAACAGTTAACATACCTTAATCCTTGTAGCTCGGAGATGTCCGCAACAGCCAGATCCCAGAACTCACAAACCAAAACCGAGTAAAGCAAAACTCGATGTCCGAACGAAATCAAATTCGAAATTGGACTTCGCAACCTAGGGCTCTGATACCAATAAAATTGTCACGCCCCGGGAGTATGTCGTGCCAAAAAGCAAACGGACGACATCTCCCCTGTACGTGGCAACATATCGGGTTAATACAAGGCCCGTAGGCCCACAATAACAATATGATATACACAGATATCAACATATCAAACATACTAAACACAGCGGAAATAATACAAACAGATCAACAAGATACAAAGACCAACTGTGCACTCCGGAGTGACTTGACACGACAAGAATCATAACAGAAATCGAATCAAAGACCAAAATACATACAATATGTCCGTATATCACAAATACGGAAACAATATAGGGAAAAGCCCAAACCAACAATCCGTAAGGATACAACAACACGGAAAACATATCCATTCGTCCGGTGTGAGATGGGATAAGCTGGCGGAGCTCCGAACGTCCAAGGAGTCTTCTACCTGTTATCTGGGCGACAGGAAGCCCAGGGTTCTCGGGGTGGTGAGTATAAACTCAGGGGTAATATATAGAAAGTGCATGAACAACATATAAGGATAGATCTACAAGTATACATGTGAAGATCTACAGGTATACAACATGAGTCCAATAGACATACAGTCATATCCAAATCTAATAACAAGTAACTACAGTAAAGTCATACTCGGTGTATATACTAAACTAATCAACTGAACATAAAGTAATGTACCAACGTACCTGACGGTCTGCAACACCATAAGCTATATCATCCTGACAAATATACAATAACATAACCCATATAATGTACTAAATCAATCCCATACCTGACCAATACTCCAACATATGAACCATATATGATCACCTGTAATAACAATCCGGTCCGTACCACACAATGACATGATGCCAATCAAATGCATATAACAGTCTGAATCAACGCATGTATCATGCTCAACACATAGCAATATATAAAATGCAAATGACATGTATCATGATGAACAAGCATGTGCAACAATCATAGCTCAATCAAATGCAGCATCTCACAGGCATATGTAAAACATATATCAAATACATACATATATATATATATATATATATATATATATATATATATATATATATATATATATATATATATATATATATATATATATATATATATATATATATATATATATATCTGCAATGCATATGCATGGTCATGCCTGCGCACCCCACTCGCTACCACGACCCCAGTGTGGCCTAGGTGGCAGGACATGACAACTATCCCGACTCCAGCCGCCACCACTCTCGAGTGACCGAGTTGGATAGTATGAAACAGTAGCTAGCCCGCCATAGAGCTATATGCTACCCACACGGGGGTCCCTGCTGCTAGCTGCTCCGTCCCTACCCATGAGTAAACGAGCACCGCACCCAGGACAACTGCACATCACACGACCACTGTCTATAGTGGGTGAGTGCGCTAACTACCACTCCGCACAGTGGCCAAGTGCGCATCTCCAGCTACCACCATCCATAGTGGCCGAGAACGGCACGCACAACAATGCTCTGCCCTCAACCCTGCAACCACTACCCCGAGTGACCGGGGAGGCAGGATGACTGACGACTCGTCCCAACCACAAGGCAGACCCAGTCGTCAGCATGCATGAAATGTAATGATGCATAGCTTACACACAAATCCTCGCAACACTCCCTAACTCACGGGGAGACCTAGTCAACCAAAAGTCAACCATGCAAGGACTATAATCCATAAGACTCTCTCTATCACACAAAGTCATACACACCTGATACCAACCATGCTAAGACCTCTAGTCAAGAATAGATACCATCGACCGTCCATATAACCATACTCAGACACACAATCTATAATGGATATACCATCACGCTAGGACCTCTAGTCCATGGTTATATACTGACACCCATACACTTATCCATGCACAGACAACTAGATCCACCATAAATGCACCACTAAAACGGATATGGTATAACAATCGACTCCATAATCCAAACCATCACCTAACCCTAGTGATGTAATACAGTAACCCAATCTGAAGTCATAAAGATAAACCTAACCACTTGTACTTACTGAACATCCATCAGCTAATACATAATAGGGTTTATAATTCCTATCCGTGCTAGATAATCAATGAGTAACAGAGTATATATCTCAAAGGTCAAGGCAGTACAAGCATATGATTAAATAAGAGTGGATTTAAGGTAAACAGGTATAAATATAAATCCAAGATCATGCACTGGAATTGATCAAAACTACCGGACCAGGTAGATATTACCCACATGATACGAAGCTCGAATAATGCTCACGGCCACGGACCTGCTACGTATCACACACCTGCACAATAACAACAATCATGGTTAAGTACAAGTATCCAACAAACGTAGAAACTAAACACTACATCGTTCCTATACTCACATCCTTTCCTCGTCTATGAGGTAGAAACTCCAATTAACCCAATTTGTAACACCATAACCACACTCACAATAAATCACCAACATCCAAAGCTCCATTAATGTAAATAGATCTAAACACACTCCAATCAACTATCCAATCATCTAAACATAATCTCAATACTCAGAACAACCCAAGCTCACCACCAATCAATCACAGCCACGACAGCTCATCATTTATAGCAACATACAACCATGAACATAACCAGATCATCTGCAGATCAACAACCATCCATTGGACTCATAACCGACACAACAACACAACATCATAAATGACCACTCTAAAATCAACAACAACAAACACTGATTACACTCAAATCACAGCCGCCAACCTCACTGGATCGATGAACGTAAAACCTCCCCAACTCATCCACCGAATAGATCACCACACATATATCAATCACCATTAACGCAACCACATTGATCTATAGACAACACCTTGAATGTAATGTAAAAGAAAACGAAACTCACCGCAATGCTTTTCCCCTAACCGCTCCTCACCACACAACCACAGAACCTTCGATCGCCATAGTTGCTCTACAGCCACCATCTATTTCCTCCCTCAACCTCAACCCAAACAATCACCCAGATCAATACCAATCTTACCACATAACAACATCTCAATCAGAATTACAATTACACACAAATAACAGAGATAACAAAGCTTACCGGTTCTAGATCCTCACGCCATCCACCTCCTGCTCTCGGAACAACTGAGCTCCACCACTGCCAAAACGATCCAAGCTAAATCAGAAATCCCACATCTAAATTCTAAGCCAATCACCAGCTGCAACCTCTCCCAATTCACATCCAGATCCATTCACGAATGACAATGATCCGCTTCAGAAATTGCATCCAGCAGAAAACTAAGAAGGAGAGGAATCGAAGTGAACTCACTAGAAAACGTAGAAGAAGAAGGCGATCATCTCTGTGGCATACCGAGCTCACGGTGAGGACCGGCTCCTCCTTGACCTCAGCGATGATCGCGCGGCTGTTCAATCGGAGATCTCTGGCGACGAAGCTTGTAGAAGATGACAACAGTAAGCTAGCCTCAGAGAAGAGAGGAGCAGCATCGTCGCCGAGACAGGCGGTGGCGGCGACCCTGTTCACCGCCGGTGCTCCGCCCACCTCGAGGAGATGATCCGATGCGGCAAGTGGCTGACCGAGCTGGTGGGGCTAGCGACGATCAGGTGCGGCTGTTGTCGTAGCTCATTGGAGCTGGCCACTGCTTCGGCGACGCTCGAGGTGAAGAAAAAAAAACGACGGGCGAAGAGAAGAAGAGAATCGCGGAGAAGGGGAAGACGGCGATCGCGGAGGAAGAAATGGTTTCCGCGATCTGATTTGGGCGATTTACAGGCGGTTCGGGTGATTCGGTTAACCCAGCCAAATCCAAACCTAACTTGATTTGGGTTCAGCTCAGCCAGTTCGGCCCAAGCCCAATCAACCCAAACCCAATTTCAGCCCAATAAGATAATTAACCCCATTAGCCCATTTATCTAATCAACTCAATTAGTCTACTAATTAAACCCAATTAATTAAAGGGTTAAATATTTTTTTTTTCCGTATTTTTACAGCCTCCCTGTAGGAGGTAATGCTAGATCGTGACATCCTTGCTCTGATATAAGCTGCTAGGCCCTTGGTGAACTGGTACATCCGGTCTGAATCCTGTGCTACCAGATGAGAGCAGAACTCTGATAGTCTTGTAAACTCTGCGTTGTACTCCATAATGTAATCTGCCACCTGCTTCAGCTTAGAAACTCGACGACGTCTTTGTAAGCAGAAGAAAACGCCAAGTGTCTCGAAAGTTGGACCAAGTAATCCCATGCTCCCCAAACAGAGTCTTCTGTAATTTCCACCAAGTGATAGCCTGATCTCTGAGATGATATGCAGCAAGGCCCACCTTCTCCACATCTGTGCAGTTCATATACTCGAAGGTGTCTTCAATATTTTCCAGCCAAGATCGGGCAATCCATGGGTTGGACTCCCCTCGGAACAAGGTGAACTTCTCCTTGGCTGATCGTGCTAACACGAGTATCCGTGACTTATCATGAGCCCTCTTGGACTCGTGGGCTCGGGCGTAGTCAAGGGTACATTCGGATTCGAGGCCCGAATCACCAATAGGGGCTCACGAGGTGGTACTTGAGTAGTAGGCTCGTCAGCAACGTATCTCGTCCCTCCCTCCCCTCTGGTCACTCGCCTGGATGGACGGCCTCGACCTCGAGTCTAAACAGGTGGCATAACTCTGACAGTATTCACCTGTTGAACAAGTCTAGATAAGTATCTAACTAAAGTATAAATTATCAGGAATACTTACTTCGTGTTGCCTGGAGCTTGTGCCGCTATCAATCCCATCTCACAAAATCAAAACCGAAAAATATACCGACTCCCGAGAATCCAAGACTCGAAAACAAAATCATTGTATGGCATCGCAGAATCTTCGGCTCTGATACCAATAAAGTTGTCACGCCCCCGAGAGTATGCCGTGTCGAAAATCAAACGGACGACATCTCCCCTGTACGTGGCAACATTTCGGGTTAATACAAGGCCCGTAGGCCCACAACAACAACATAATAAACAGATATAAGTATATCAAACACACACAGCGGAAACATAAACACATACCACAACAAGAATACCAAAAACATAGAGGTGTACACCACCTGACAAAACTACAGTACTAAAATAGTACATAAAGCAACGACACAAAACAAGGTCCACAACATAATGACGAAGTCCATACATAAACTCGAGTCAATGACATAGAATCAAAAATCCATAAGACAAACACAAATCTTCAGGAGACTCAAAATGTGGAGATGGGATGGATCGCCGGCGCAGCTCCAAGTCGTCACGAAGATCTCTACCGCTACTCCACAGGCGTAAAAACCCAGGGTCCGTGGGAGTGAGTAAAACTCAGCAGGTAATAGATAAACATGTATATTAATATCACATGTATTTCGACAGTAAAATCTACAGGTATCACTAGCATGATAATATATATATCCATGTATATACCATCTAACCAAAAGTCAATATGAACTGCAGACATACCTGAACGTCTGCTACGCTACACCTATCCAACCTGAGCACATATACACAACATATGGTATAAAGAATAAAACTAACTCATACTACATTCTGCTATGGGTCAAGGTAACACAGTGAATAACTAACCAGTATACAAGGGATGACCTACTACCATACAGAAGAATGTAATAACATGTATGAATATGTGCAAACAAATGCAACAAACATAGTACATACAAATGCAGCATCACAATAAGCATATCTATATATAGACTGCATCTATATACGTATGCTAATCACAATCATCCATATATATATATATACATGCATATATGTATATATATGGTAATATGCAAAAATGCCATAAGTCGGCAATGCAGTATGCATGGTCATGTCGGCTCACCCTAAAGCTACCACGACCCCAGTGTGGCCTCGGTGGCTCGAGCATGACAACTGTCCCAACTCAACACCAACCACTACTCTCGAGTGGTCGAGTGGGCAGTATGATCGAGTAGCATATAAGCGTAAAGAGCAAGCTACACGATGGGGGTCCCTGCTGTTGGCCACTCCGACAGTCACTACCCATGAGTGGTCGAGTGCCACACACGCAGGACTACGACACGCAAATCCAACTATCACCGTCTGTAGTGATAGAGTGCGGCACTACAATGCTCTGCCCTCACACCGGTTACTCCTCCTATGAGTAACCGTGGAGGCAGGATGACTGGCGACACTCTCGACCACAAGGGAGACATCGTCGCCAGCGTGCATGCAAATGACATGAATGTAAGGTCTCACAAACAGACATCCACCATAGACTCTCTATTCTACAGAGGGTCGTGCTAACCAGATCAACGCACTCTCTATCCTGTAGAGAGTCGTGCTCAACTGATCGTATCAGACTAGGACCACCAGTCCGTAGCGACACCCTAAATACCATTCACCCGACCATTTACATAATGCATGGTCGGTAGAAACATGCACTCTAAGGGGTACTAGAATTAACTCTAGGTTCAAGGCATTATCTACCTACGAATGACCTTTTTGCCCAATTTACCATCAGGTCGTCATCCGGACTTTACTACTTGTATTTAACTTAATCAAATTCTAAGTTATTTACATCATCTATATGTATAACTCCTAATCATGGTAACATAAACATGATAGCAGCAAGGAGTTAATAGCCAACGGATAAAGTATCAAGCATAAGATAAATAGAACAGGATCAAGGTAACATGATCATTTAAGATGATCATGCATCTAAATCTGTATGCATTAACTACCTGACCATGGTAGGAATCACCCACCTGATAAGAAGCTCGTGACAATAAAATCCTCACGGCCGCGGTCCTGTCCCGTATCCACGTCCTGCACAAATCATAATATGCATTAAGTTCAAGCACATGGCAATAGATGTATATAATTTACTATTCTATCGTGTCCATATTCGCGTCCTTTTTATCGAATACGGATTAGGAAAATCCCTCAAATTATCCAAGGTCAATTCACTGTAACCAACCTTCATCTTAGACCCTCAACTGATACGGTTAACGTCATAATTAACATCTATCATTCCTGGTTAACAAGTATGCTAACCTATAATTAATATACTCCTTCCTTTATCAATCCACAGAACTCGCACAACACACCCAAACTCCAACCTCATCCATCTCCACCGACCACGCATAACACCCATGCTCACAGCCGCCCATCCACAACTCCGGTAGGCACCATCGACAATAATAAATCAAACTGGACAGCAGGGAAGGAAAAACTCAAGATATACCAGTGCTTGAAGATGTACCGACGGTACTCCTCCCACTTTGCTCAATTCATCAGAAGTTTGTCGCTGCCCTAACACCACCGGTTTATGAACTGCACGGGAGGAAGGATTTTCAGTCGAAGATGGATCCCATTCGAGATCGGGGAAGAAGGCACTTACCGATCAGAAAGGAGAGGTTGCCCTAATTTGCTCCGGCAGAACTCGCGAAGCAACTCCCAACTAGAACAGCACCAAGACACCGACGATTCAAGTCAAATTTCACAACTAGGGTAAGGAGAAGGTCAGCAACTTACCTAGCTACGGTGGTGATCGACCAAAACATCCCAAACACCAAAACCGGCAGAAATTCTCGAAAATCCGACAGCCCTGTTCACCTGCGCCTCCGACGCTCCTGGTTTCCCGCAACAATCTCCCTGTTCACCGGCGAACTCAGCACCGACAACCCTAACACCGGCGACGATTGGCAGAAAAACCCCCAAATCGGCTGCTCACCGTCGACCCAAGTCCCCCAAATCGCGAACCTCCTTCGCTGCTCCGGTCTGTTCGTCGTCCGCACACGTAGAGAAGCCGACGATCTTCGGCCGGCAGGGGTTGCAGAAGTCACGCGGAGGAGGAGAGAAACTGGATCGGGAGCGGAGAGAAGAATCCGTTCGGCAGATCTGTGGTCGCGAAAAAGATAAGGAAATGGCGCAATCGGGGAAACGCTCGTCGAACACTAAAGTTTGCGGCGTAGAAACGGAAAGAAACCGAGCGTTAATGGTTTAACGGGTTGGGTCGGGTTTGATTCCCGACCCGTTAAGCCTACTAACACTTACAAAATAAAAACTTAGAAATTTCCGTTCGAGCCCAGAGAATTCCTAAAAATTTCTCGAAAATTTCCATAGGGTATTCTCCTAATTACCCAACATTTTATTTTATTTTATTTTATTTATTTTTTTCCGGTATTTTACAGAAAACCCAGTCATTATCAAGGATGGGTGCATATGGACATCAGGAAAGATGCCTCCCAGCCACGGTCATTACATCCTGTCCTCTAACAGCTCAGTCCTATGATAATAATGATCTATGTGGCATACCACGTGGAGGGTCCACATAGAGTTTGTCCCCTAACGACTTACCAAAAGGCATCTCAAAGGTGACCGTGGGGAAAACGGATACCTTGGAGCTACTATCTAAGAGTGAGGTTAAGGAAAAGGCAAAGAGAACTCTCAGAACACTCTCCTTTTTCATTATTACATACTCCATCTTCCTGACCTCCCTATCTTACTTAAGCTTCGGAGGGCCATCTCCGGGAAGTGTCGGCGGCCATATGATGCATGTTAACTTTAAAGAACCCACCTTTCTCCAACACTCTTGCGGAAGGGACTAAAAAGCGATTGCATCATAAATGATTTCAATAGGAAGAGACTTGAATGGTCAGATAAAAATAAAAAATATGGAATATAATAGGGTGCATGATGGTTATTGGTTTGGAACAAGTAATAAAAAAAACTACATTAAATTTTGTAATAGAATATAAACTTATACTAGCTAATACATTTTGTAAGAAAAGATAAGAATATTTGATCACGTTTAAAAGTGGGAATAATAAGTTACAAATTGACTTTTTTATGGTGAAAAAGAAGAATAGAAAGATTTGTAAAGATTGTAAAGTTATTCCTAGAGAAAACTTAACTATCCAACATAAGTTGATAGTGTTGGATATGTGTCTTAAGCATAGTATTAATAAAAACAATGCGTATGACTCCTAGAATTAAATGGTGGAAGTTAAAAGATAAGAAATAAAATATATTGAATAATAGGATAGGAGTACAAGTATTAGAAGAGATACATGATGATTCAAATACAATATGAGATAAGATGATATTAAAATTAAAAATGGTAGCCAACTAGGTGAGTCAAAAAGGATGTGCACCACCAAGTATAGATTTTTGGTGGTGGAATGAGAAATTAAAATAAAAAATGAAAAGCCTATAAGGCATTATACATTTGTAAAAATGAGAAAAATTTTAAAAAGTATATAATGGCCAAGAAGGAGACCAAAAAAGTAGTGAGGCTAAAAATGAAACTTTTGAATACTTATATCGACAACTAGATCCAAAAAAAGAGAAAAATATATTTATATAATAGCTAAAGCTAGAGAAGAAAGACTAGAGAAAAGATGAATGCAATAGGGTACTAGTGGACAATGAGGAAATAAAAGTGCAATGGAAGAGGTATTTTCATCAACTTTTCAATGAATATTTAGGTGATCAAATTAGATTTAGGCAATTTAAGTAGGTCAAAGGAGTACATAAATTTAAATTTTTATCATAGAATTCAACCTTCAAAAGTAGAACATGTTTTAAATGGGATGCAAAATGGAAAAGTAGTTAGACCAAATGATATTTCAATAGAGATATGGAAGTGTCTAAGCAAGTAAGGTATTGAATGTCTTACAAAGTTATTTGATTTGATATTGAAAAGAAAAAATTCTTTATCAGTGGAGAATAAGTTCTCTATTTTCTTTATATAAAAACAAAGAAGGCATACAAAATTATACAAATTATAGGAATATTAAACTAATGAGTCATATCATGAAACTATAAAAAAAAATAATAGAAAAATTATTAAGGAATGAGACCATGGTGATCAAAAATCAATTTAAATTTATTCCGAGAAGATCGACAATAAAAGTTGTATATCTTCTCAAATAACTAATTGAAAAGTATCGAGAACAAAAACAAAACTTACACATGGTATTTATTGCATGATTTTGAAAAAACTTATGATGGAATCTCAAGGGAAATTATGTAAAGAATTCTAGAAAAGAAAGATGCTAGTGTAGCATATATTGAAATAATTGAGGATATGTATGAGGATGCATGACTAAAGTGAAAATACCAGGAGGATTAACTGAAACATTTTTCATAAAAATAATGTTACATCAATGATCAACTTTAAGTCCCTTTCTTTTTACAATAATCATAGATGAACTCACTAGACACATCCAAGATATGAGACCATAGTGCATATTATTTATAGATGGCATTGTCTTGATAGATGAGACACGTGAAAGAGTAAATACTAAACTTGAATCTTAGAAGGAAATGCTAGAAGTAAAAGGTCTTATACTTAGTAAAGTAAAGATAGAATATATAAAATTTAAATATAATAATGTTAGATACAATGAGAAAATTGTTAAGTTATGAGATAATGAATTGTTTGTAATTAAAAGTTTTAAATATTTAGGATTATTTTTGTAAAATGATAGAGAGATTGAGAGAGATATCTTACATAGAATACAAGTATGATAGTTGAAATGGAGGAGAGCATCAGATATTCTTTGTGATCGTAAAGTGTCTTTAAAAGTTAAAGAGAAATTTTACAAATTGACAATTAGACCTGCTATGTTATATAGAGCTGAATATTGGACTATGATTCGAGTACATGAGTAGAGATGAGAATATTAAGATGGATGTGTGGACATATAAGAATGAATAAAACAAGAAATGAGAATATTAGAGTGAACGTTAGAGTTTCACCTATTGAGGAAAAATTTCAGAAGACACATTTAAGATAGTATGAATATATATGTAGATGACTAGTAGATGTTTCAGTTAGGCAATATGAAACTATTATAAATATATAAATCAAACAGAAAAAAAAAAGAGCAAAGAAGAATTAGTTAGCAATAATAAAATAAGATAAAATTTATTTAAATATAAGTGATAATATAGTAGGGGATAAAGTCTAATAATGTAGGACGATCAATAGCTGACCTCACCTAATGAAATAAAGCTTGATTGTTGATGTCTTTAACTTCTTTTCCATAATCAAGGTTAAATCTTTCTCTTTTAATACGAGATTAGCTAGTTTGCTCGTGTAATTTGAATTCACAAAATAATTTTCCTAATTTAACAATAGATAAATCCTAAATTACTTTGTATACGCCTATCATGGATGACCAAGTGAAATCCGAGGAAAAATTTTTAAATCGTGCCTTGTGACATCCTAGCTCTCAAACTTTTCTCCCATGACATGGAGACCATTGAAAGATCTAATCTCCCTGTTAATTTGACTAATTATTCTCCATCTTTAATTGCAAAATTCTACATTTGATTAATCAACAAATTACATTTAGCAATATGAAAGTCTTGCTTACATTCATGAAACTCTACGTGTTTATCCCACAAATTTTTGCTCTTGAATGGTCACACTTTGTTCTATTATTCTGGTGATAATCCACATTGGAGAGTCGTTATAGCCTTTGTGTTGACTTGTGTGTTCTTCATTTTAGTGATCCAATTTTTAAAATCGATTTGTCCTATAAATCCATCCACCAACATCTCAAAATATTCCATTAGTCTAAATCAATTGTCAAATAAAATTCTTATATGAGATAGCATTTCATTCTATTTTTCTAATACACGAAATTGGTGTAACCGAAGAAAGATGAACACGTTGTACTATAGAGCTCTTGCATCACCATCTCTTGAACCATATCCTTTGGAGATTAGTTCCTCTTAATCTTCTGATACCGTTTGTTAAATTACGATGAGACTAGAGGAGAAGAGTAAATAGGCTATTGATTTTACGTTGCTTATATGTGTCTAATCAAATTAGATGCAATAAAATATTAAACAAAGGAAACAGACAAATAAATAACCGAAATACCAAGATTTAACTTGGTTTCCAGTCCTCGTCTACTTTAGATGATCTATGATTTACTTAGTAAGCCACTTTTGGAAGTCAACTATTTTTTTCTCCATGTCAAATACCTTATCGAGATTAAAAAAAAAACTTTTTACACAGAGAAATTTATAAGAGTGAAAAAACAAAATATAAAATTATTTTTAAGAAAAAATGAGAATACGAACCCTTTCAATTATTTTTATGTTGCTTCTTTATCCTGGATTTATAAGCCACCAAACCAACCATGTTTTAGCTTGCATTGTATTTCTCAACAATGTTGGGGACTTTTGAGTGCACTAGAGGGGGATGGATAATGATTCGTCGATTTTGATATTTGATCGTGTCATGCTCATCTACAATCGTCAGTGTGCAGTAAAATATACAAAATACACACAAATATAAAATAAGAAAATGCAAGCACAATACAAAGGATTTTTATGTGGTTCGAAATCCTGGTTCCTACTCCACGACAGTGCTCTAGTGATCTACCCTCACTAAAACTTTTTCACAGTATGACACCAGAGGTGGAGAAATCTCTTACAATATGAAGCTTACAATAAGCTACAAACAACCAAATACAAGAATATAAATGAAATACAAAATAAAGAGCTAAAAATATTTTACAATAAGTGAATTTTGCTTGTTTGATGATTTGGTTACTTTGGATGCCTTTGAAGACCTGAAATGCAGTAGCACTTTGCCTCAACATCATCCCAAACTTTGCTATTGGAATACTCCACCTCGAACTCCTTTTAAGTCATGTGTCGGATTGATTTTTTGCTTGGCAATCGACTGTCAAAAGACCCCAGTCAATTGCCCACAGTACTGTTGTCTCACAACGGACTAATCCATGTTAGATTTCGACCCGACCAGTCAACTGTCCTTACTTAGTAGTCGACTGACATAGTCACCAATGACTGTCATAAGCTAGCAGTCGACTGTCAAACCTTCTGTGCCCATGTCCACAATAACTAGTCAATTGTTCAACCCTAGCAGTCGACTATGTAGGATCACAAGTCCTCGAGAGAGGGGGTGAATCTCAGAAACTATAAAAATTTTCTTTTAAAAGTTCAAAAACTTTTCTTTCGTTTTGAGATATAAGAGTATGATGCAGCGGAAATGTAAATCAATACGCAATTTATTTTTACTTGGTTCACAACCCAAATCGGATTGCTAGTCCAAGGCCCGTAGTTGTCACACCCTGAGAGTATACTGAGCCGAAAATAATCAGACAACATCTCCCTTGTACGTGATACAATTTTCTGATATACATAAAGCCTTTTCGGCCATAATCACATAACAAATATATAGACATAATCCATACAAACACATTGGAAGATACTGACAAATAACAAATACATAACGACTCAACTATGCACTCCGGAGTAACTTGACACAACAAGAACCATAATAGGAACCACATTAGAAGTCAAATACATACAACACCTCCGTAACCACAAATATGGAAACGATACAGGATAAAATCTCAAAATAATAATCCAACGGAATACCACAAATCGTAGTAAACATCCATCCGTTCGGTGTGAGATGGGATCAGCTGGCGAAGCTCCGAACATCCAAGGAGTCTTCTACCTGTTACCTGGGCGACAGGAAACCCAGGGTCCGGGGTGGTGAGTATAAACTCAGGGGTAATATGTAGAAAGTGCATGAATAACATATAGGGATATAGAGATCTACAAGTATACATGTGAATATCTACATGTATACAAAATATGTCCAATAGCCATACAGTCCTATCCAAATATAATAACAAGTAACCACAGTATAGTCATACTCAATGTATATACTAAACTGATCAACTGAACATGAAGTAATGTACCAACATACCTGACGGTCTGCAATACCATAAGCTATATCATCCTGAACAGATATACAATAACATAACACATATAACGTATAAAGTCAATCCTATACCTGACCAACACTCAGACATATGAACAGTATATAATCACATGTAATAACATCCCGGTCCATACCACACTATAACATGATGCTAATCAAATGCATACAACAGTCTAGACCATCACATATATCATGCTCAACACACAGCAGTATATAATATGCAAATGACATGTATCATGATGTATAAGCATATGCAACAATCATAGCTCAATCAAATGCAGCATCTCACAGGCATATGTAAAATATATATCAAATACATGCATACATATATATCAGCAATGCATATGCATTGTCACTGTCTACGGACCCGTCCAACCATAACCCCAGAGTGACCAGGGTGGCACGACATGACAACTATCCCAACTCCAGCTACCACTACTCTCGAGTGGCCGAGTTGGGTAGTATGACTGAGTAGCATATAAGCGTAAAGAGCTAACTACTCCTAGGGGTCCTTGCTGCTAGCCACGCTGTCCCTACCCATGAGTAGACAAGTGCTGCACACAGGACAACTGCACATCATGCAACCACCGTCTATAGTGGGTGAATGCGCTAACTATCACTCTGCACAATGGCCAAGTGTGCATCTCCAGCTACCACCGTCTATAGTGGCCGAGCGCGACACATCCAATGCTCTGCCCTCAACCATGCTACCACTACCCCGAGTGGCCGGGGAGGCAGGATGACTGACGACCCGTCTCAACCACAAGGGAGATCCCAGTTGACAGCATGAATGCAATGACTACTAATCCACACGACCACTCCCTATCCTATGGGGAGTCCTGGTCAACCAAAAGTCAACTATGCAAGGACTACTAATCCACAAGACTCTCTCAACCACACAGAGAGTCATACACAATTGACAGTCAACCACGCTAAGACCTCCAGTACGTAGCAATATACTATCGACAATCCATATAACCATACACAGATACACGATCCATAATGGATATACAATCACGCTAGGACCTCCAGTCCATAGCCACATACTGACAACCACACACTTATCTATGCACAGACGACTAGATCCACCATAGATGCACAACTAATATATGTACGATACAACAATCGACTCCATAATCTGATCCATCACCTAACCCTAGTGATGTAACACAGTAACCAAATTTGAGGTCACAAAGATAACCCTAACCACATATACTTAACTGAACATCTATCAGCTAACACACAATAGGGTTTGTAATTCATATCCGTGACAAAAGAACGATGAACTAACATCAATATCTTAAAGGTCAAGGCTAAGTACAAGCACATGATAAAATAATGTAGGGGACTGTTGGAACGCTAGAGGGGGGGGTGAATAGCGTCGTGCTATACATCGATGGAATACGTTCGCGTGTTGGTCTACAATTTTTGTTAGCGCAGCGGAAACAATAATAATAAAGCAATAACGAATATACAAACACGCAAACACACAAGTATTTAATGTGGTTTGGAACCGAACGATTCCTACTCCACGGATCGAGCTCTAAAGATCTCTAGTGATGCACACGCACTCACTAATCACAAATACTCCTTCTCGACACAAGTTGGAGGTGGAGAAACCTCGTACAATTTATTACAACAGTAATACAAGAAACAAACAAGCAAATACAATGTAAATACAAAAACAAGTAAAGAGAACTTTACAACACTTTGCTTTTTAATGCTTGCTTGCTAGGTTGATCGAGTAGCACTTGGAGACCCTAAATTGCAGTAGCAACTCGCCCCAAAACACCTCAAAGAACCTTGGCTTTTTCCTCCTTCACGAGCTCCATTTAAATCTTCAACCTGTGCTGGAAAATGCTGATCAGTCGACTGCTCAGGACCATCAGTCGACTGATGCCACTGTTGTCGTGAGACAACGGATAGATCCACGCTGGAAAAATCCAACGGATCTATCATCAGTCGACTGATTATGATCATCGGTCGACTGGTCAAGCCTCCACTCGACTGCTAACTCCAGCAGTCGAGTCAGACTCCATTCTATGCCCGAAAAACCCAGCACCAATCGACTGATCACACGATCAGTCGACTGCTAGGCCTATCAGTCGACTGCCCACATTTGGTAGTCGACTGCTAGGCCAATTCTCGCAGTCAAACCCTAGTCGACTCAGCCAGTCGACTGCCACATGGCACCAGTCGACTGACACACCTCAAACATGAGGTTTTAACCTAAGTATGGTTCCCCCATACTTGCTAGACCACCCTTAGCCTAAACCTAAGCCTTCTAGCCACCTCCATCAGCCTCACGCCTCTCGGATCCCTCCAAGTCATCCATGACTTGTTCATCCATCGCGCAAGCCTTCAGGTGCTTCCATCGACTTAGGGACTCCGCTTGGACTTTACGCCGCCAACCATTGGACTTATGCTGCCAAGACTCCCGCTTGGACTTTACGCCACCAATATCAAATCCCTTGGACTTCTCAAATGCCAAGACCCATGCTTGGACTTTACCTTGCTAAGACCCATGCTTGGACTTTACATGCCAAGTACTCAAGACTTGGACTTTCCCATGACAATCATATTGTCATATATTTTTGTCGAACATCAAAATATCTCTCGAGTCAAGCTCGAGTCCTGGTCAATCGTGACTTGGGCCGATTGCACCAACAATCTCTCCCTTTTTGATGTTTGATAAAAACCAAACAAACCATTGAGTTAGACCATCTAACTAAAACCAATCATTCCCATCAATTTTCCCAATTGATGTTATTCTCTCAATAAATTCTCCCCCAAAACATTCTCCCCCTTTTTGACTAACATCAAAAAGGTTCTCTTCAAGGAGGTCAATGTCTCATGTCCCAATGAGATCTTACAATCTCCCCCTTAGTCCAAAAATACCTAGGATGCCTACCATCTTCCTAGTGATAAGTCCCATATCACTCAAGAGAGACAATCCTATACACTCTTCCAATTTCCAAATTGGATTTCTCAAAAACCCATTTTCCCCCTCATGAGGAAAAAATATCATCCATCATCCCATGATGGATACCTCCCCCTAAAGGCTTGTTCCCCCTTGACCATTGCACCAACAATGTCCTTGGGAAGTCCCTAAGCCAATAGGATCTCTAAACCATAAAAAATAAGGTTCAAAAGTTCAAACATGAACTTTCCTATACCTTAAATTTGATACATTATTCTAACACCTCTCCTAATCCATATCCAATGAATTTTCACCCTTTATAATGCTTCCCAAAGCATATCCTAGGGTTAGGAGTAGTTAGGGACCTTAACCGTAGCTGAACACGGGCTAAACATACCTTGTTTTCCCGAAATCAGCCTTCGCGATGACTGTCGGATAATGATCATGATCATCACTCTCATCGATCGCCACATAGCGATCGATAATCAAATTTTTGAATTTCAGTTATCAGAAACAGATTTTGGAAATTCATAAACAGTTATACGTATATCAAAAAATCATGAAAATTCATACATATAATACTTATGACACATACAATGGGTGAAAAATGGTAGAACAATATTTTACCTATAAAATATCGAAATTGATACAAAATCTAAAAGTGAATAAAAACTTCAAAGTTTTAGCTCACTTTGTATCAATCTCATCAATGGTGATTGCTATCAAAAGATAGACTTCACCAAGGTTTTTCAAAATGATTTTAAAATGTTTTCAAAACTTTATTTTGGATCATATTCCTTAGGCTCAATGTACATGACTTGTTCACAAGCTTTCCCAATGATCCACCTATGATTTTAGATGAGTTTTAGTTCATCTAGATGCAAAAACTATGCATCTTGAACTTAGCTCATATCCTAGCATCTCACATGTATCTAGGGTGTATAAATACACATACATGTCAATGTAATGTGAGATGTGAATTTTGTTCTCCCTAATCTAGGGTTTCATGCATTTTTCTAAGGCAACTCTACTTGATTCCCTTATAAATGGGACTCCAAGTCATGTCATTGTCCTTAAATCAATTTTAATCAATTTAAATGCATGAAATGATCATGGCATAATGATAGCAATAATTAAGCATGGCCAATGATCATGATGTCATGACATGTGATACAATCTAAGCATTCATGACATTTAACCTAACCCTAAGCATGATCATGACATTTTAAATGATTACAAATGGATATGATGTCATGGCATGTTATATGGCAAACAAAGCATGACAAATAAAATATATAGGTATAATAATACCTAAATTTCAATATTAATTGCCATTTGATATTATTAATTATATTTTGTCATATTATCACTTTTCTCCCTAGTGTGCCAAACACTCAAAATGACATACTATAACCTCAAATCCTAAATTGTGCCAATTCAATTGATTTTTCATAATCCCAAAAATACATTGGCACATCCTAAAATCTTTTAGGATCACAATATCAATTCTATTTCCAAAGTATCCATAACCTTGAAAATATCCTAAAATGTCACCTTTACCATGGTTGAGTTAACTACCCATCCAATCAAGGTTGGCACACCCATCTAGCATGAATCAATCACGCTCTTAGGAACCCAAAACCTATTTGAGCTCCTAGGGTTAATTAGGTATTCCTTAGGGATAACCTCCCTAGATACCCTCCTAATGACCCTTCTAGGCTTGTTAGCCTTGGTCATTGTGGTCTTACCATGGTTAACCTTAGGGATTGCCTTCCTAGTAACCTTTTTAGTGACCACCCTAGGTTTCCTTGAAACCCTAGCCACTAGGCACAAACCTTGGTTACTCTTAGGGATAACTTCCCTAGTAACCTTGGTCTTCCTAGACCTAGATTGTGTTCATTAATCTAATGAAACATTATGATAAGTCACCTTAGGCTTAGGTTTGTGACCCAAACCCTTCTTGTCCTTAGTTGACTTTTGTCTCTCAGGCCCTAGGTGTTGACTTTGAGTCCTAGACCCTTGACTCTGACTATTTGGCCCTTGAAATTGATTTTGCATCTTCTTGAGGGTCTTTTCTAATTTCTCAAGCCTTGAACTCAAGGCTTGATTTTCTAATTTTAATTGCCCAATTTTTGAATTTTGATTTGGTCTTTGGGCATTGTCCTTTTTAGGCATATGCCTAGTCCATTTGGGATTAAGACCTAGGGGTTCTCCTATTTTCCTAATAGATTCCCTAGGTAAAACTTTTCTAGGGACATTAGTCCCAAATTTCTCCTTCTTTGAGATATTAACATTTTTGGCACCTAAACAAATATATTTGTTATTCCTAGCATGCTCTTTATGATAAATAGCAAGATTGCTAAAATTAGTTCTAGCATGCTTTTGCCTATAATTGAAAGAAAGAGCATTATTTAGATATACCTTAGGGTTTGCCTTAGAAGCTCCCCCTACTTGTGATGCTCTCTTTTTCTCTCCCTTTGGACATTGACTCCGGTAATGCCCTTTTGAATTGCACTTGAAGCATATGATATGCTCCTTGCTCTTTTGACTTTGGGCACCGACATCTTTGATCTTTGGAGCCGGAGGAGTCTTCTTGACTTTCTTTGGGCACTTACTCTTATAGTGCTCAAGTTCCCTACACTCAAAACACATAATATTATTTTTATTTTGAATTACGGTGTTTGAGTTACCTAAGTCAATGGAGGCCGGAATTGGATTTTGAGCTTCTTTATCTTGACCGGATGTCGAAGCTTCTTCTTGGTGTTGCTCCGGTGATCTAATCTCCTCCCCCTCAATCCTAGAGGTGGAGGTCTCCTCCGATTCTACTTCCTCTTCCTCCTTGGATGTTGATGATCTCTCAACCTCCAAGTCCTCACTTCCTTGTGAGGATGATGCATTTGCCTCTTTGGTCCCTTCCTCTTAGACTGGTGATGGACTTTCATGAAGCTTGGCCAAATCGCTCCAAAGCTCTTTGGCATCTATATAATTACCTAGGCTACACAACAAGTCATTAGGAATTAAATCAAAAATGAATTTGATTACCTTCTTGCTTTTCTCAAATTGTTGGAGTTGCTCCTCACTCCATCTCTTCTTTTTAAGGAAGCCACCTTTTGGTCATTTTGGATACTCAAATCCTTCCATTAATATGGATCATTCCTCAAAATCTTTCATCATCAAAAAATCTTCAATTCTTCTCTTCCAAGAATTGAAGCCTTCTCGTCCATAGAAAGCATAAGGGACCGGTGTGTTGATGTCCCATCCTAATTGCTCTTGGCCTTCCATCTTCACCCTCTAGCGTGCTCCCTTAGTTGTTAAACCTTGAAGAGCGGTCTCGCTCTGATACCACTTGTAGGGGACCGTTGGAACGCTAGAGGGGGTGAATAGCGTCGTACTATACGTCGATGAAATACATTCGCGTGTTCGTCTACAATTTTCGTTAGCGCAGCGGAAACAATAATAATAAAGCAATAACGAATATACAAACACACAAACACACAAGTATTTAACGTGGTTCGGAACCGAAAGGTTTCTACTCCACGGATCGAGCTCTAAAGAGCTCTAGTGATGCACACACACTCACTAATCACAAATACTCCTTCTCGACACAAGTCGAAGGTGAAGAAACCTTGTACAATTGTTTACAACAGTAATACAAGAAACAAACAAGCAAATACAATATAAATACAAAAACAAGTAAAGAGAACTTTACAACACTTTGCTTTTTAATGCTTACTTGCTAGGTTGATCGAGTAGCACTTGGAGACCCTGAATTGCAGTAGCAACTCGCCCTAAAACACCTCAAAGAACCTTGGTTTTTTCCTCCTTCACGAGCTCCATTTAAAGCTTCAACATGTGCTGGAAAACGTCGATCAGTCGACTGCTCGGGACCATCAGTCGACTGATGTCACTGTTGTCGTGAGACAACGAATAGATCCACGCTGGAAAAATCCAACGGATCCATCATCAGTCGACTGATTATGACCATCAGTCGACTGGTCAAGCCTTCACTTGACTGCTAACCCCAGCAGTCGAGTCAGACTCCATTCTGTGGCCGAAAAACTGAGCACCAGTCGACTGATCACACGATCAGTCGACTGCTAGGCCTATCAGTCGACTGCCCACCTTTGGCAGTTGACTGCTAGGCCAATTTCCACAGTCAAACCCTAGTTGACTCAGCCAGTCGACTACCACATGACACCAGTCGACTGGCACACCTCAAACATGAGATTTTAACCCAAGTATGGTTCCCCCATACTTGCTAGACCACCCTTAGCCTAGACCTAAGCCTTCTAGCCACCTCCATCAGTCTCACGCCTCTCGGATCCCTCCAAGTCATCCATGACTTGTTCATCCATTGCGCTAGCCTTCAGGTGCTTCCATCGGCTATGTCATGCTAACGGTGTCTACACCGCCAAGGCACATTGGACTTACGCCACCAAGACTCCGCTTGGACTTTACGCCGCCAACCATTGGACTTATGCTGCCAAGACTCCCGCTTGGACTTTACGCCGCCAATATCAAACCCCTTGGACTTCTCAAATGCCAAGACCCATGCTTGGACTTTACCTTGCCAAGACCCATGCTTGGACTTTACATGCTAAGTACTCAAGACTTGGACTTTCCTATGACAATCATATTGTCATATGTTTTTGTCGAACATCAAAACATCTCTCGAGTCAAGCTCGAGTCCTGGTCAATCGTGACCTGGGCCGATTGCACCAACAAATAAGAGTGGAGTCAAGGTAAAAGAATTCTGTATAAATCCAAATTCATGTACCAGATTCAGATCAAAACTACCTGACCAGGGTAGATATTAC
This sequence comes from Wurfbainia villosa, assembly GCA_025175895.1. Classification (NCBI taxonomy): domain Eukaryota; kingdom Viridiplantae; phylum Streptophyta; class Magnoliopsida; order Zingiberales; family Zingiberaceae; genus Wurfbainia; species Wurfbainia villosa. Next base: position 135,450,881 of record CM045986.1, on the reverse strand, counting down.
CCACCTGATACGAAGCTCAAAATAGAAATCCTCACAGCCGTGGACCTGCTTCATATCCCAACCTGCATACAATTGCAACTACAGTTAAGTTCTAACACCCAACAAATATACAGGTTAACTACTACATTTCTATATCCATGTTCTTTCCTCAAATACAACTCTTCGGCACACACCTCTTGTAACCCCAAATCTACATTCATCCTTGGCTGATTCACACCAAACTCAATCCACAACAAATCACCAACATCCAAAAGATCAATTAAAGTAATTAGATCTAAACAACACTCAAATAACTATCCAATCATTTAAACATAGTCTCCACACTTCAACCTAACCAATCCGCCGAAATAGATCACAACACAAACACCATCGTGTACAACCATGGTAGCTCCATCATTTATAGCAACATCAATGACCATTCTTAAATCAACAACAACAATAAACAAAATCTAAACCACATCTAAATCAAAGTTACAATTTAGCTCACTTTCTCGTCCCACACACAACAACCGGCTACCACCCTAATTAACCTGCCACAGCAATTCTGCACCAAAGAAAATAGAGATCTAATCAAACCCTGAACGAACACACACACAACTCACCTACAAATTTTCTACCAATCCAGATCCATCACATGATACACTCCACCACAAATAGAGCTCAACATATCCACAGATAAACAATATCCAATTAGCTATCAACAATTCACGTTGAAGAATAGAAATCTGATAGCATCTATAGTTCAATACAGAACTTACCCCAATTACTAGGTTGCCAACAAATTGAACCAATCTGAACTCTGGAGCTCACGACCTATCATACACAATTTATCAAAAATTCAATAACATATAAGTTGCATCAACAATCTATTGCTTGATCCACTGATCCAACCGTAGCTAACCTCTATAGTGGTGAAGATAGCCAAGGATGAGCCTAGCGACGATCTAAGCTATGGCAGCCGACACTGCTACTCACGGTGCAGAGTTAGTCGAAGGCGCCCCTCGTCTAGATCGGCGACAACGAATCGAGCTCAGGTAGCGGCGACATCTGTTGCTGTTATCGAATCAGAAAAGAAGGCACAACCAGCGGAGACTAGCCAACACATCTAGCTATGGCGGAGATCGAGCGGAGACAACCGACCGGTGCAGCGAGGTCAAGCTCGCTCCGGCGTCGACGGTAGCAGATCGACCGATGCTGCTGCTACAGGCGTTCGACAGAGCTGGCGATCATTCCGACGATGCTCGAGTGAAGGAGGAGAAGCGGCGGAGAGCTCTTGGCGAGGAGCAACTCGAATCGGGAAAGAAATAGGAAGAAGCCAGCGATGAAGAAGAAATCGCGCGGTGAAGAAGGGGATCGCTCCGAACAGAGGAAGGGAGAAGGAATGCGATCGAGAAAATTGGGATTGGGTTCTTAAGGCTAACCGATTTGGTTGGGTTAGCTCAAGCTTGACTCAAAGCTAACCTAGGTTAAGTCCGAGTTAACTCAAGTCAACCCAACTCCCATTTATACTTAAATCTTTCTCATATGGACTCCTTTTAAATCCGGAAAAATTTATATGAATTTCTGTAAAATTATATAAGACAATTTCTCACTTTAACAAGGGGTATTTTATTTTATTTTTTTTCCTATCTTACATTCTCCCCCACTAATAAAAATTTGGTCCCCAAATTTATGACTCATATACGAGTGCGAGATGTCACAACAATTATCTCAAGTATCTGGAGAAAAGTCACACACCTCAAGTGACTAAGTGGAGTACTGAGCTCAAATATTATATTCCAGCTCTTATATACACTCTCAACCGACCTATTAAAAGGTAACTAACTGTACTAGAGTGGAACTCTATAACCATGACATGTTGGAGACTTTGCCAGAATCATAAGGTAAATCATGAATCACTATCAGAAATGATACTCAAGGACACTCCATGGATATAATTTCATCAAGCGATCCAACGAAATCCACCTTATCGCTCGGTAGAAAATGAGCGGACTTAGCTAATCGATCACCAATTACCCTAATCGCATCAAATCATTTCCGAATTCTAGATAATCTCCTAACACAGTCCATCGTACTAGGCTACCACTTTCATCTCGGTACATAACCCTACTGGTCACTAATATTTCACCTTTACTTGTTGGCACACCCAACAACAAACTACGAAATCAACCATCGTCTAGGCCCTGAAACCTAGTTTCACAAGCTTCTGAACAAGTGATTCTCATCACCTTCTTGGTCCAACAAGTCAGCGGTATAGTAACGCTAGAGCATCCTATCCACATCTACGGTAAATACCAAATCAATTTAGGGAAACCACAACTTCTCTTAAGATTATGAATATGTCCAAAAATATCGTCTAAGAAGGCAACCACATACCGATCCAATCAAGTTCATGAACGACTAAATCATCAAATCCATATCAAGTATGAAATGTCATCTTTTACACACCTGCATCCTTTTTACTCTAAGTAGATAATAGCTCAATCATCACACCAACAATGATAATTGTATGACACCAAGTCACTACAATATCAACACTCCAACCATAGATCAACCCTAGGGTGCACACAGGTGTCCTTTAGCTGAACTAAACAGATCATCTATCCACAACAAAGGATATTCCTTCTCCACTACTGCATTCCAATCATCGATAATCGATGCATAGCCTCAAAGGTCCATCTCTCTTTTAACAAAGAGTTACGAGTCTTCTCAAGAAGAAACACTAGGAAAGATAGATCTCCCATCCAATACCTCCTATAATCACAATTTACGTTCTTCCGATTTCTACAGTGTTTAGTAACACTAATACCAATAAAATCATCTCCTGGTATGAGGTCTTCAATATCGGAACTATTTCCAAAATCACCCCCATTCGCATATTCCAGTTGCCCATGCAGTGACAAGCCCGGGAGTTCATCCGAAACTACATCCAAATACTCTCGAATTATATGCACATTTGAGATACATGTTATACCCTCATTTCAACAATTTAACTATCCATAAGAATATCTCTATAGTAGAGGTATGTCTAGCAAAGGCTAAGGGTATCCCTTGACTTCTTGGTTGTTGATCAACATCTCACCTGACGGTAGAGAAAAATCACCAACCCACAATTCAATAGGAATCCTTCTAATCCTATCTAAGAACATTCTAGATAAAGATACCTGTAAACTACCAGTATCTCTCAATATATCCACACAAAGGGTAAACTAAGGTAATACCCCAAATGACCAATTCTTTGGTCTTCTATAACTCCTCTACTCAAGTAATCATGTAACTCGTCCAACTTTTTCTCTTGGCGACTAAGCTCTTGTAGATGCAAAAGACTACCATGGAGGAAATGAAGTCAACTGTTGAACTGAGGTACAAACTAAAACAACTGCAATGGAGATGGTAAACACTATTGTACTGGCAAAAGGGTACACATCCGGTTGTAAAATACTGAAAACTGTCAACATCGTAGCACGCTCCAACTCTGCAAATAGTATAACTGTGTCTGAAGAATACAACATAGATACGACCATCGTCGTAAACTCTCTCCTCTGTACAAATCATAACCACGCCTGGGAAGGTAACAGTTGTTGTCGTCTGGATGTCTGAATCTTCTGAGATATCTTCTGCTGAGTAACTTGCTTCTCCCGGATGGAAGTATCAAAGAGCTCTAACTATATCTGAGGTAGTAAATCGTTGCTGATGTGATAACCCAATCTTCTGTAATGATCTTGACTTTCGAGGTTGTGGATCGTCCTCTCGAAAGCATCATCCATAGTCTTCAATTGATTCTTCAAAGTACATACTTTCCTCGTAGACACTGGCTGCTTATAGTAGAAGCAGATAAAATAATTCATCAGATAATCTGACTCTGCGTGTTGTCGTGACTCGCACTATACGCACATAATCCTTTCGAAGTCTTTCTTCTGAGTTCACTGATAAACATGAGAAGATGTTGTCGATGTGCAGTCAATCTTCTATGGTCGAAAAACTCTCCAATAGTAGCTCGTGACTCATGACTCTAATCTTGCTCCTTTTGTCAAACATTCGGAGACTTCTGATTCCAATAATTTGACTTGCAATGTTTGCTTATCAAATCTCCAACTCTTAAAACACTTGCTACGGAGTCATTTCTATACACATGACTCGGTCTAAGGACTTCCGGTAGGAGATCCAAACATCCTGATCAAGATGTAAACTGATAAACCGTAAGTGGCTTAAGACATGTTGATCACATTCTCGAGCTATTAGGTGATCGTAACCCTCGCAAGTCTAATGACTTTGCATAGTACCTTCGTTACCAAACGATCACCCTACTCGATGCCCAAAAATTCTCTGACAATGAGTCAAAGAAACGACGCGGGAAAATACTCTCTTGCAACATCACTACACTGTGGCCAAGTGATGTGTGATTTCCCGAAGGTTATTTCCTACCTCTTCCACCAAATACCAAATTGATTCCGATAATGGTATGCAACTAACACTACTTTTTTCGTATAATACGAGTTAAGTACTCAAAAGTACTCTCAAAGTTATACAACCTAGAACGACCAACCCTAGGGATCAAGATCCCTATGATACACCGCAAACTAATCCTCTACTATCTGCATCAGCAATAGTATACTCGCTTGTCCATTACCCCACAGGTAATGATCTGACTAGCATAGTTAATAAAAATCCTAGGACTGTAATCTTTGATCTCCATAAGAGATGTGACAGCCTAACCCCTGCTATCTGACTCGATATCAGTCGGCTCAAAAAGGTAATTCACCTTTTCGATAATAGGTACATGTCTAATAACCTCAATATGTCGTTCCCGTGGTCAACTCAAACCACGGTTACGAATAGTGACTACCACACTACAAGTCATTCATGTTATAAGCAACTAAATGCATAGCCAACAGAAGGATATGTGATAATAGTTATCATACCTTAAACCTTGTAGCTCGGAGATGTCCTGCCACAGCCAGATCCCAGAACTCACAAAACCAAAACCGAGCAAAGCAAAACTCGATGTCCGAATGAAATCAAATCCGAAAGTAGACTTCACAACCTGGATCTAATACCAATAAAATTGTCACGCCCTGAGAGTATGCCGAGCCGAAAATAATCGGGCAACATCTCCCCTGTACGTGATACAATTTCCTGATATACATAAAGCCTTTTCGGCCACAATCACATAATAAATATATAGACATAATCCATACAAACACAGCAGAAGATACTGACAAATAACAAATACATAATGACTCAACTATGCACTCCGGAGTGACTTGACACAACAAGAACCATAATAGGAACCACATCAGAAGTCAAATACATACAACACCTCCGTAACCACAAATACGGAAATGATACAGGATAAAATCTCAAAATAATAATCCAACGGAATACCACAAATCATAGTAAACATCCATCCGTTCAGTGTGAGATGGGATTAGCTGGAGGAGCTCCGAACATCCAAGGAGTCTTCTACCTGTTACATGGGCGACAGGAAACCCAGGGTCCGGGGTGGTGAGTATAAACTCAGGGGTAATATGTAGAAAGTGTATGAATAACATATAGGGATATAGAGATCTACAAGTATACATGTGAATATCTACAGGTATACAAAATATGTCCAATAGCCATACAGTCCTATCCAAATCTAATAACAAGTAACCACAGTATAGTCATACTCAATGTATATACTAAACTGATCAACTGAACATGAAGTAAATTACCAACATACCTAACGGTCTACAACACCATAAGCTATGTCATCCTGAACAAATATACAATAACATAACCCATATAACGTACAAAGTCAATCCCATACCTGACCAACACTAAGACATATGAACAATATATAATCACATGTAATAACATCTCGGTCCATACCACACTATAACATGACGCTAATCAAATGCATACAACAGTCTGGACCAACACATATATCATGCTCAACACACAGCAATATATAATATGCAAATGACATGTATCATGATGTACAAGCATATGCAACAATCATAGCTCAATCAAATGCAGCATCTCACAGGCATATGTAAAACATATATCAAATACATGCATACATATATATCAGCAATGCATATGCATGGTCACTATCTGCGGACCCGTCCAACCATGACCCCAGAGTGGCCAGGGTGGCACAACATGACAACTATCCCGACTCCAGCTACCGCTACTCTCGAGTGGCCGAGTTGGGTGAGTAGAATATAAGCGTAAAGAGATAACTACTCCTAGGGGTCCCCGCTGCTAGCCATGCCATCCCTACCCATGAGTAGACAAGTGCCGCACACAGGACAACTGCACATCACGCAACCACTGTCTATAGTGGGCGAGTGCGCTAACTACCACTCTGCACAGTGGCCAAGTGCGCATCTCCAGCTACCACCGTCTATAGTGGCCAAATGTGGCACATCCAATGCTCTGCCCTCAACCATGCTACCACTACCCCGAGTGGCCGAGGAGGCAGGATGACTGATGACTCGTCTCAACGACAAGGGAGTCCCCAGTTGACAGCATGCATGCAATGCAATGATGCATAGCTCCACATACATATCCTCGCAACCACTCCCTATCCCATGGGGAGTCCTGGTCAACCAAAAGTCAACTATGCAAGGACTACTAATCCACAAGACACTCTCTCTACCACACAGAGAGTCATACACAATTGATAGTCAACCACGCTAAGACCTCCAGTCCGTAGCCATATACTATCGACAATCCATATAACCATACACAGATACATGATCCATAATGGATATACAATTACGCTAGGACCTCCAGTCCATAGCCACATACTGACAACCACACACTTATTTATGCACAGACAACTATATCCACCATAGATGCACAACTAATATGTGTACGATACAACAATCGACTCCATAATTTGATCCATCACCTAACCCTAGTGATGTAACACAGTAACCAAATCTGAGGTCACAAAGATAACCCTAACAACATGTACTTAACTGAACATCTATTAGCTAACACATAATAGGGTTTGTAATTCATATCCGTGACAAAAGAACGATGAACTAACGGCAATATCCCAAAGGTCAAGGATAAGTACAAGCACATGATAAAATAAGAGTGGAGTCAAGGTAAAAGAATTCTGTATAAATCCAAATTCATGCACCAGATTTAGATCAAAACTACCTGACCAGGGTAGATATTACCCACCTGATACGAAGCTCAAAATAGAAATCCTCACAGCCGTGGACCTGCTTCGTATCCCAACCTGCATACAATAGCAACTACAGTTAAGTTCTAACACCCAACAAATATACAAGTTAACTACTACATTTCTATATCCATGTTCTTTCCTCAAATACAACTCTTCGGCACACACCTCTTGTAACCCCAAATCTACATTCATCCTTGGCCGATTCACACCAAACTCAATCCACAATAGATCACCAACATCCAAAAGATCAATTAAAGTAATTAGATCTAAACAACACTCAAATAACTATCCAATCATTTAAACATATTCTCCACACTTCAACCTAACCAATCTGCCGAAATAGATCACAACACAAACACCATCGTTAACAACCATGGCAACTCCATCATTTACAGCAACATCAATGACCATTCTAAAATCAACAACAACAATAAACAAAATCTAAACTACATCTAAATCAAAGTTGCAATTTAGCTCACTTTCTCATCCCACACACAACAACCGGCTACCACCCTAATTAACCTGCCAGAGCAATTATGCACCAAAGAAAATAGGGATCTAATCAAACCCTGAATGAACACACACATAACTCACCTACAAATTTTCTGCCAATTCAGATCCATCACATGATGCACTCCACCACAAATAGAGCTCAACATATCCACAGATAAACAATATCTAATTAGCTATCAACAATTCACGTTGGAGAATAGAAATCTGATAGCATCTATAGGTCAATACAGAACTTACCCCAACTGCTAGGTTGCCAACAAATCGAACCAATCTGAACTCTAGAGCTCATGACCTATCATACACAATTTATCAAAAATTCAATAACATATAAGTTGCATCAACAATCTGTTGCTTGATCCACTGATCCAACCGTGGCTAACCTCTATAGTGGTGAAGATAGCCGAGGTTGAGCCTAGCGACGATCTGAGCTATGGCAGCCAACGCTGCTACTCACGGTGTAGAGTCAGTCGAAGGCGCCCCTCGTCTAGATCGGTGACAACGAATCGAGCTCAGGTAGCGGTGACATCTGCTACTGTTGTCGAATCAGAAAAGAAGGCACGACCAGCGGAGACTAGTCGATGCATCTAGCTATGGCGGAGATCGAGCGGAGACAACCGACTGGTGCAGCGAGGTCAAGCTTGCTCCGGCGTCAACGGTAGCAGATCGACTGATGCTGCTGCTACAGGCGTTCGACGGAGCTGGCAACCACTCCGATGATGCTCGAGTGAAGGAGGAGAAGCGGCGGAGAGCTCTTGGCGAGGAGCAGCTCAAATCGGGAAAGAAATAGGAAAAAGCCGGCGATGAAGAAGAAATCGCACGGTGAAGAAGGTGATCGCGCTGAATAGTGGAAGGGAGAAGGAATACGATTGAGAAAATTGGGATTGGGTTCTTAAGGCTAATCGGTTCGGTTGGGTTGGCTCAAGCTTGACTCAAAGCTAACCTAGGTTAAGTCCGAGTTAACTCAAGTCGACCCAACTCCCATTTATACTTAAATCTTCCTCATATGGACTCCTTTTAAATCCGAAAAAATTTCTATGAATTTCTATAAAATTATATAAGACAATTTCTCACTTTAACAAGGGGTATTTTATTTTATTTTATTTTCCTATCTTATAGTAGCTCTCCAAGAGCTACCTCAATGGGCAATCCACTAAAAGACCCTCCGATTCGAAACTCTCGAAATCGGAGGGTATTCGCATTTTACAAAGAGTAAGGGAAAGGTAACAAGCTACCTTTCCTTTAGAAATATAAGCACATAAGTGAAATACAATAAGTAAAAGCTATACTGACACTTAAGAAAATGAAGTTGAGCTTGTAGTGTTGGGGTTGCAGTGTATCAACATTTTTTATAGATTATGAACATTGTAAACAACACTTCGACGTATGAGGATTGTTGTACATGGAGCTAGACCTCCATTTCTTATGTAGGAACTTTCCATTCGACTGGAACACTCTCCAGTCGACTCTAAATTAGCTCGTCGATTTGGTACTTCTACCTTCCTAAATGAGTGGACATGGTCTAGTCAACTCCAAGTCGCCTGGCTATTGTTGGTGCAGTAGGCACCTAAGTTGAACCTGGGTTTTGATTATAGCAAACGATACAAAGTTAAGCTAATTTTGTTGTCTCACGAGCTGAATCAAGTGTGAAGAATTGTTAAACTAAAGTTGAAGGCTAGCGACATCCGGAGGGAACCATGGTGATCGGGCAACACCGAGAGGACTTCGGAGGAAGCCGAAGAACTCGGGTGAAGACCGAAAGTGAAGCTTCAAAGGTAAAAGCTGAGGTAAGCTCGTGTGAGTGAGTGTAAGTAAGGGTGTGTCCTCCATACGGGGACATACTTAGGCATCGATCCGACCAAGACTTCCCATGGAAGGTTTAAGTCGAGATCGAATGGTAAATAACCGTCAAACTTACTTATACTAACTGCATTTTCAAGCTAATTCTTCATTGCAGTTGGAAACCCTGCCATCAGTCGACTGAGGGCTTGCATCAGTCAACTGATTCATCTAGCAGTCGACTAGTGAGGGTATCAGTCGACTACTGGTCAAGGATTAGCCTCGAGGAGAGTCAAAGCTTATCACCATTTCTCAAGGGCTAAGTGGCATCACCTCATGAAACCTCATCTCAACGATTAGGGTTTCACAAGGCTATAAAAGTAGGGGTTTCTCCACCCCTTTTCTATCATTCAAAAATCCTCCTAAGTGCTCTCACAATGCGCGACTCTCCGACTACTCTATGACGATGAAGCGCTGCCAGAAAGTCGACGACACGAGCTCAAGCTTCAATCTTCTCAAGTCATCGGTAACACTCTAAGTCGTCAACTCAGAGCTTTGTATTTAAAGTCTTTATTTCTAAGCATTTCTTATATTTAAGTGTTTATTTTGGAGCTTTAATCGTAACGATGAGAGGGGGAGTGTCCCTCTACTTCGATCTTTCTTGTTTCATTGTAACCGTTCACTCCTACCTCCAACGAGGAGGAGTATTTTAGTTGATTGCCCTCCGTACATGGTCTAGGACCGTTAGGGCCTTGGATTAGCAGCCGAAAGACTGTGAACCAAGTAAAATTGCTTTTGTGTTATTTTACTTTACACTGCACTCTTTTTGTTTATCGAAGTGACGAATGAATTCGAAAAGTTTTGTATTTCACTATTCACCCCCTCTAGCGACTCTAATCGATCCAACAATTGGTATCAGAGCCGGGGGTGCTAAGATTTGATGAAACCACCAATCTAGCTTTTTTTTATATATATATTTTTTATTTTACGAAGTTTTTTCTCATTCGTTTAAATTTTCTCCCACACTACTAATCCAAGACGCAAGTCTTGGTACATTTCGTTGTTTTTGTCGTTGCTAGATTTTCTTCCTCTCTTCATTTGTTTTTTCGTTGTCAATGGCCCATCTCGAGGGTTTTAGCACCGTCCAACCTCCATTTTACAACAGAGATGACTTCCGCTATTGGAAGGGTCAGATGGAGTGCTTCCTTAAGACCCTAATCGAGATGTGGATCATAATCCAAACAGGATTCACACTTCCGACTAATGAAGTGGATGAATCCTTGGATTATGACCAATGTACCAATGCTACAAAAAGACAAGTCAAAGTCGACGCTAAGGCGACTCAAATCCTCCAATGTGGTTTGTCCAAGGAGGAGCTCAATCGCTTCGACCCCTTTATCAGTGCGAAGGACTTGTGGACCAAGTTGGTGGAACTACACGAAGGAACTGACGAAGCTAAGGTATGCAAACGGGATCTTCTTTTCAATAAACTATATAATTTAAAAATGCAGTAATATGAGACGGTGACTCAACTACACGCCCGTGTACAAGACATAGTCAACAATTTGCATGCCATTGGACAAAAAGTCAAAAATTGCGATCTCATAAGGTATGTTTTGAATTCATTTCCTAGGACTACCTTGTGGGCATCCATGGTCGATGTCTACAAGGTTTCTAAGGACTTATCAAAAATTAGGTTAGATGAATTATTTTCAAAATTTGAACTCCACGAACAGTCTAATTCGGTACTCGAGAAAGGTATAGTCCTTTTTGCAGGTCCAAAGAAGAAGCCCGCAAGTAAGCCACCCTCGAAGGAAGAAGAAGACGAGTATGAGTTGGAGGTTGATCCGTGTTAGCGCAGTAGGCACCTAAGTCGAACCTGAGTTTTGATTATAGCAAACGATACAAAGTTAAGCTTATATTGTTATCTCACGAGCTAAATCGAGTGTGCAGAAAAATACCAACTCTAAAGCTGAAGGCTAGCGACACCCGGAGGAAGCCGCGGTGGTCGGGCGACACTCGAGTGACTTCGGAGGGAGCCGAAGGAATCAAGTGGAAGGCCGGAAGTGAAAGCGACACAGTAAGTATTGAGGTAAGTTCGTGTGTGTGCGAGAGTAAGTGAGGTCGTATCCTCTTTATGGGGATGATCTTAAGCGTAGATCCGACCAAAGACATCCTATATGTGGTCTAGGTTGAGATCGGACGATCGAAGGCCATCGAAATAATATTTTTGTTAAGCTAACTTTGCCTTGCAGCTAGCATCAGTCGACTGTCAACTTGGAGGACTCGATTGCCATCCATCACCGATCGATCGTCATGTCGATTCGATCGATCGCCATCACGATCGATGGTCAAGGATCAGCCTCGTGGAGTCAAGCTCTATCACCATTTTTCAAGGAGCTTTTGTGCCCATTTGTGATTGGTTGAAGAACCATTCGATGAGGGGCTCAAAGGCTATAAAAGGAGGGTTTGTCCTAGGGTTTTTTATCAATTCAAAAGCTTCCAAGTGCTTTCGGTACGCTACGAGTCTCCGCCATTCCTATGACGAAGCTCTGCAGACACGACGACTAGGGTTTCATCTTTTCATCTATGAGTCGTTGATATAAGTTTAGTTTAATTTCATTCTATACTTTGAGTTATTTTTATTGTGGTTTTATCGTAACGAGAAGAGGGGGAGTGTCCCTCTATCTCGAGCTTTTTCCATGGTTTTTGTATCTGATTAACTCCTACCTCCAACGAGGAGGAGTTCATTAGTGATTTGCCCTCTGTGCGTGGTCAAGGATCACTAGGGCCTTGGAGTAGTAGCCGAAGGCTACGAACCAAGTAAAAAAATACTATTGTCTTTTTGTTTAATTCTATCTTCCGCTGTGTTTACTCGAATGAAACAAACGAAAGGTTTCTATCACTATTCACCCCCCCCTCTAGCGATCCGCTCGATCCATCAATTGGTATCAGAGCCGGGGGCGCTTAGATTTGGTGAAACCACCAATCTAGCCTTTTTTACAGATTTGTTTTTGAATTTTACAAATCATTTTTCGTTCGTTTAAATTTTCTCCCGCGCTACTAATCCAAGACGAAGTCTTGGTACTCTTCTCTTGGTTTTGTTTTGCAAGTATTCGCTTTTGGAGTAGCCAACGGTAAAACGGGCATAACTTTTTGTACAAGTTGACACACGAAACGGGCTACCTACCAAAATGAAGCTCTCGGAGAGATCTACACTTCTTACCAAGGTTTACCCTCGTAAAAAGCTGTCTTTATCCCCAAAAACTAATGTTTAGTACCATTTCAGGGACATCGAAGGTTGTAAGTGCTCATCTTTTATTTTAGTTGGTTATTTCTCGTGTATTCCTTTTGTTTCTTTTCATTTCCTACATTACTAATCCAAGGTGAAGTCTTGGAACCTTTTTCATGTTTTTTTATTATTTTGTGTGCAAGGTTTCCCTTCAAAATGGCCCATCTCGAGGGTTTTAGTACCGTCCGGCCTTCATTTTACAATGAAGATTATTTTCGTTACTGGAAAGGTCGGATGGAGTTCTTTCTTAAAACCCAAATCGAGATGTGGATCATAATCCAAATGGGATTCACACTTCCGACTAACGAAGTGGGTGAATCCTTGGATTATGACCAATGGACCAATGTGACAAAAAGACAAGTCGAAGCCGACGCTAAGGCAACTCAAATCCTCCAATGCGGCTTGTCCAAGGAGGAGCTTAATCGCGTCGTCCCCTTCATCAGCGCAAAAGACCTTTGGACAAAGCTAGTAGAGCTACACGAAGGGACCGATGAAGCCAAGGTATGTAAGCGCGATATTTTGTTTAATAAGTTATATAATCTAAAAATGCAGGAACACAAAACGGCGATGCAACTTCATGCTCACGTTCAAGACATAGTCAATAACCTACATGTGATCGGGCAAAAGGTCGAAAACTGTGATCTTATTAGGTATGTTCTTAACTCATTTCCTAGGACTACCTTGTGGGCATCCATGGTCGATACCTACAAGGTCTCCAAGGATCTTTCAAAACTTAGGTTAGATGAGTTATTTTTTGATTTTGAACTTCATGAGCAGTCTAACTCAGAACCCGAGAAGGGTATAGCACTTTTTGCAGGTTCGAGGAAGAAAACTGCAAGCAAGCCACCCCCGAAGGAAGAAGAAGATGAGTCTAATTTGGAGGTCGACCCAGAAATGGAGGTCGAACTAGTCAACCTAGTTCGGAGGATAGTCAAGGGCCAAAAGTGAACCGTCACTCGACCCAACAAAGGTAAGCCTAAAAGTTCTAATATTAGGTGTTACGAATGCAACAGGTTTGGACACATCAAGTCTGAATGCCCAAAACTCAAGAGCAAATCACTAAAACACAAAAAGGCACTCAGCGCTACATGGGAAGTGTTGGATCGATATGAGCACTAGAGGGGGTGAATAGCGTTCGTAAAAACTTTTCTTTTTCGACAATTAAAACCAAGTACACAGCGGAAAACTAAAAGACAAACACAAGAAAGACACAAAGCTTTTTTACTTGGTTCACAGCCCACCGGCTGCTAATCCAAGGCCCTACGATCCTTGATCGCTTCCGAAGGGAAATCACTAAAAGTCTCTTTCTCGTTGGAGGTAAGAGACAAGACGATTACAATGATTATAAGGCCGGTAACAACCTTACCGGTCCTTATACAAATTAAGTACAGAAAGATAATAATAATACCGACAATTAATTAGAAGATGGCGCACGGTCGGAGTAGCGTTGTAGAGAGCACAAGCACTTGGGAGATTCTTGAATTTGGGTGTGAGTCCTCCCCTCCTTTTATAGATTTGCGCCTTGGAATTTGTCCCGATCCAGATCCAAAACTCGTGGATCTTATCTTGAGGTGGTGGCTTATCTTATCCTGAGGTGGTGGCATCAATCTCTATCTCTTTGACCTTGCGCACTGGGCTGATTCGTCGACATCGATCGGATCGATCCTCTTAGCGATCGGCGCCTTGATCGACTCACGGACATCTCGATTGGTACAAGATTAGCACAATAGATGCATAATGCCATGCAGTGTGACAGTCCTTTGACTTTCGATCTCGACTTCAACATTCCTCCGAAAGCTTTAGTCGGATCGACGCCTAGGATTGTCCTCTAACCGAGGGCGCGTCCTTACCACCGCTCCACACACGGAGCTTACCTTTGGTCCTCTTGACCTGTCGCTTAGCTTTCGGTCACCACTGAGATTCCTCGACTCACCGAGGTTCTCCTGGTGTCGTCCGACCACCACGATTTCTCAACTTGAGATTCTCTGGATGTCGCTCGACCTTTGGCTTAGCTTAAACACTTCCTGCACACTTAGCATATCACATGAGATAACAAAATAACTTAACTTTGAATCTTTTCCATCATCAAAACCAAGGTTCGATTATCTAGTGCCCCTGCACCAACAGGAAGAAGCATTCGAGGAAGAAGACGATGATCGCGTCCTCATGGCTAAGCCAGTTGAATTGGATACGGAGTCGGAACCAGAACATGAATCTGAAACCGAAGACGAGTCGGACTGCAAAGCGCTATTCAAGATAAGCCACGGATACGCATCCGGTTCAAAAGATACACTCAAGTTAAGTCGATCCCTTATTAGTATGCTTTATAGTGCAATTAAGTTCTTAACTAGGAAATTAGCTAAGTCCGAGTTCAAGATCGAGACCCTGGTTGAGGAAGTTAAACTCCTCAAACACGAGGTCTCCCTAACCTCTTCGACTAGTCGAGTTTGAGAGGAGGACTCAACTCGGGTTGAAAAGCTCGAAGTTGAGAACTCACTCTTGAAGAGTCAAGTCGAAGATCTTAGGAACACGTTGGAAAGGTTTACTTTGGGATCCAAAGGACTTGACCTCCTACTTGGATCGCAAAGGGCCATGTACAACAAGGTCGGACTAGGGTTTAGCTCAAATACGACCAACAAGTTGTATATGTCGATTGTAAGTTGACATAAAAAACGTGTCCAAGCATGGGTCCCTAAGACCGCCTTGATTTCAAACTTAGGATCGAATCAGTACTGGGTTCCCAAGGACCAAATCCACTATGTGGAGAGACCGAACCGATTCAACAGTCCAGGGGGAGCCAGTACAAAACTTGTTTGTATTTTAACTTAGAAATTGCATGCTTAGGTTCTTTATTTAGTTTGATTCTTCTTTTTAGAATGTCTAGATAGAACTATAACTCGTCAATACTTGATAACATAGTACCAGGACACGGCGAGATGATAGTATGCTAGGAAAGCGGAGTCTTGTGTATTCGGGCTAGATAAGGCGTATCTAGTTCGGTGCACTTGACCGAGTGGAACTAGCTGAAGCTACCTCGCCGTATCCTAGACTAGTTAGACCAGGAAGTGTTCTTAGGTGAGTCAAGTCTCTATTTTCTTGAAAATGGCTTTGTCTAAGGAAGTGGTCGCTGTTTCGATCAAAGAAGGTCTCTGTGCCTCACCGTGACCTGGAAGCCATGATCTTGAAAAAGTGACTTGATGAGCCTATGGTCAAATTCGAATCTAACGCAAGGTTGACAAGTGTTCAAATCATTAAATTTAAATCAAGTAAAATTGGAAGTCATCTCACAAGAACATATAGGGTTAACATGTTTGATCATGTAGACATGGGTGAGATGATTTAGGTTAATAATCTTCAACCAATCTTTAATAAATCCATTATCTGATCCAACTACCTTGCATGTAGGATCAATGGATGTTGGACAGTGGTTGCTCCTGACACATGACCGGAGATCAACTCAAGTTTTCGAAGCTTCGATTCAAACGAGAAGGATCAGTAGCCTTCGGAAACAATGTCAAGCTCAAAATTATCGGATCAAGTGATATTGAGCTCAACTCTAACTTTATTATTCAAAATGTCTTATTGGTAGAAAATTTTCAATATAATTTACTTAGTGTAAGCCAATTGTGTGATAATAACTATAAGGTCATATTTCTAGAAAATGAATGCGTAATTAATACAAATGAAACTTCTAAAACAATCCTTAAGAGAACTAGCAATAATAATATTTACACAATTAATTTAACTAACTTCTCAACCAAGTGTCTTATGACACGGCAAGAGAAATCATGGTTGTGGCACCGACAACTCGGTCACTCACACCCAAGACTCATCCACAAGATGAGTCAGAGTGACTTACTTAGAGGTTTGCCTAACATCAATAACTTGGATAATAAAATATGTAATGTTTGTCAACAAAGTAAACAGTCTAGGACACAACATCAACTAACTAATCAAGAACGAACCAAAAGTGTTCTTGAGCTCGTGCACATGAATCTATTTGATTCACACGGAGCTAAGTCACTTAATGGGAGTAAATTTTGCTTAGTCATAATTGATGACTATTCTAGATTTACTTGGGTTAGGTTCATCAAACACAAAAGTGATACCCTAGATCAATTAATCAACCTATTTAAGTTAATAGAAAATCAACAAAACCTTAAAATCAAAAGACTTAGGACTGATCATGGTGATGAATTCGAGAACCACAGGTTTACAGAATTATGTAATCTAAATGGATACCACCATGAGTTCTCTTTCCCTAGAACCCCACAACAAAATGGCCTAGTAGAACGTAAAAATAGAACCCTATAAGAAGCCGCTAGGACAATCTTAAATGAGTAGAACCTACCCGATAAGTTTTGGGCGGAAGCCGTGAGTACGACATGCTATGTCCAAAATAGGATCCTTATAGTAAAGAGGCACCTTAAGACCCCATACAAGATTTATCACGATAAAATACCTAACATTAAGTACTTTAGGGTATTTGGGTGTAAGGTACATATCCTAAACACTAAGGATTACCTAGGGAAATTTATATCCAAAACCTTGACCGGAATCTTTCTAGGATACTCGACTACAAGTAGAGCCTATAGAGTATATAACCATGACACCCTTAGAGTCGAGGAGACTATCAATGTAGTATTTGATGAAGGACACGAACCTACAAAATCCCCGGCAACCCCAATTAGCGAGTCGATTCATACCAGACCTAACTCCGATCCGGAGATCAAGTCTAGTATTAATCCTAACCTAAGTCAACCAAGTCATTCTATCGACCAAGTGGTAGAAGACTCTAGTCAAACTAGGACTCAAACGAGTCATCCTATTGACCAATTGGTAGATGACCCAAACCAAAATCAAACTAGGACTCAAACCAATCATCCTATCAACCAAGTGATAGGTGATCCAAGTCTAGGAGTTCGAACTAGAGCCTTATACAGAAACCTTAGTCAAATCTCCCTGATTTCCAAAATTGAACCCAAAACTATTGACCAAGCTCTTCTTGGTCCTGATTGGATTATTGCAATGCAAGAAGAGCTGACTCAATTCACTAGGAACGAAGTATGGGAATTAGTACCACCACCTAAAGATAAAACAATCATTGGAACAAGGTGGGTGTTTAGGAATAAACTTGATGATAAAGGTGAAGTAGTTAGAAATAAAGCTAGACTAGTCGCTAAAGGGTGTAGTCAAGTCGAAGGTTTAGATTACGACGAGACCAATGCTCCAGTAGCTAGGTTAGAGTCCATTCGAATGTTATTAGCATATGTTGCACATCGAGGATTTAAGTTATTTCAAATGGATGTAAAGTCAACATTCTTGAATGGATACATTAAAGAAGAGGTTTATGTTAGTCAACCCCTCGGTTTCGAAAGTCTAGATAAACCTGACCATGTTCTTAGGTTAAAGAAAGCTCTCTATGGACTTAAACAAGCTCCTCGAGCTTGGTACAAGAGGCTTTCAGTTTATCTTAAGTCCAAAGGATTTAACCAAGGTGTAGTTGACCCAACTCTTTTCGTAAAAACCGTAGGTAAAGACATATTCATAGCACAAATCTACGTAGATGATATTATTTTCGGAACCACCAACTCGATCCTACTGAATGAATTCATTTCACTTATGGAAAGTGAATTTGAAATGAATTTAGTAGGTGAGTTGAGTTTCTTCTTAGGTCTATAAATTAAACAAACTAAAGATGGAATATACCTACATCAATGCAAATATACTAGGGAATTAATTAAACGCTTTGGAATGCAAGACGCTAAAATTATTAATACCCCAATGGCAACTAATGTGAATATAGAAGAATATGTAATTGGAAATTCAATTGATTTAAAATACTATATGAGCATAATAGGGAGTCTCCTTTACTTAACTGCGAGCCGACCTGATATCCTATTTGCAGTAAGTATGTGCGCAAGGTTCCAAACATGTGTCAAGAAGTCTCACCTAACTCTAGTCAAGCATATCCTTAGATATCTAAAGGGTACACTTAATGTCGGTATTTGGTACCCTAGATCTACCGAGTTCGAACTAATTGGCTACTCTAATTCGGACTATGCCGGTAGTAAGCTTGATAGAAAGAGTACGAGTGGTTGTTGCCAACTCGGCTCGAGTCTAGTAAGTAGGTGCAGTAGGAAGCAACACTGTGTTGCCTTATCTACCACCGAAGCCGAATACATCGCGATGGGTGAGTGTGTTACTCAGCTTCTTTGGATGAAGCATACTCTCCGAGACTTTAAGTTAGATTTTACAAACACTGAACTTCACGTATATAACATTAGCTCAATTAATCTAACTAAGAATCCAATATGTCATTCTAGGACCAAACATATAGAGGTCAAACATCATTTCATTCGAGAACATGTGGCCAACAGAGCCATACAACTCGAATACGTCGAATCGAAGTCCAACTTGGCAGACCTATTTACTAAACCCCTACCCGAAGCTGAATTCAGTCTATTAAGACGAAAATTGGGCATGTGCGTAGTAGAATAGGAACTTACAAATTATATTTTCTTGCTACTGTTTCTTACTTTTCATTTTCATGGAACTAGCATAGGACATACCTTAGATATCATGCACCTATAGATTTAAGGAGCCAATACATCTCACAACACATAGGACTAATGTGTTTGTGTACTTAGCCACGTAGATGGGCTCGAGATGTTAGGATCTTGCTCTTGGTTCCAGATATAGAGCTAGTGCATCGCCACGAACCACGGAGTATAATCATACATATTAACCGACTCTGACCAGGATTGGTTGATCTTTCATATCGATCAAGTCAAATATGAGTCGAACATTTTATAGATGAGCTTATTTTCAGTATATTATTTTCAAAATAGTATGGAACATGCTTGGACTTTAAATTTAATATCTATATTTGTTTCACACACCCTCATTCTTTTCTATATATGGCAAAAGGGGGAGAAAAAGGTCAAAGTTAAGGGATTAAAATTTTTGATAACTTAACTGATCAAAATTTTTGATAACTTAACTCACTTCATATTTATTCACATGGCCAAAAGTTAAGTACATGTTTACTTAACTTTAAGTTTTGAAAATTTACTTAACTTGTTTTTGTTAACAAAAAGGAAGTAAAGGCCAAGTTAAGAGAATTCTTAACTTAGACTTATTTTTTAACACTATGGCCAAACGTTAATGCTTTACTTAAGAAAGGGGGAGAAAGGGCCAAGTTAAGAAGTCCTCTTAACTTAAATGTTTTACTAAGGCCAACTTTAAGTAATGTTAATTACTTAAACTCTTCCTAAATAGCAACCATCTAGGGGGAGGATTAAGGTCTTCTTTCAAAGACTCACCCTCGGTCAAAGGGGAGGTTTCCTCAAGGGGGAGTACTTGAAGAAAATCCTTACTACTCCTACTAATCTTTATTATTCTTATGTCTCATGCATATTTTAATTCTTCATGCATATTATCTTCTTAACTTTGTATGTGGATTTGTCATAGATCAAAAAGGGAGAGATTGTTAGTGTAGTAGGCACCCAAGTCAAACCTGAGTTTTGATTATAGCAAATGATACAAAGTTAAGCTTATATTGTTATCTCACAAGCTAAATCGAGTGTGCAGAAAAGTGTCAACGCTGGAGCTGAAGGCTAGCGACACCCGGAGGAAGCCGCAGTGGTCGGGCGACACTCGAGTGACTTCGAAGGGAGCCGAAAGAATCGAGTGGAAGGCCGGAAGTGAAAGCGACACAGTAAGTATTGAGGTAAGCTCGTGTGTGTGCAAGAGTAAGTGAGGTCATATCCTCTTTACGGGGATGATCTTAAGCGTAGATCCGACCAAAGACATCCTATAGGTGGTCTAGGTCGAGATCGGATGATCGGAGGCCATCGAAATAATGTTTTTGTTAAGCTAACTTTGCCTTGCAGCTAGCATCAGTCGACTGCCAACTTGGAGGACTCATTGCGTCCATCGATCGATCACCTGTGGTCGGCGATTCAGATCGCCATCGATCGGTGATGATGGCCATCATTCGACTGATGGTCAAGGATCAGCCTCGAGGATTCAAGTTCTATCACCATTTTTCAAGGAGCTTTTGTGCCCATTTGTGATTGGTTGAAGACCCATTCGATGAGGGGCTCAAAGGATATAAAAGGAGGGCTTGTCCTAGGGTTTTTCATCAATTCAAAAGATTCCAAGTGCTTTCGGTACGCTACGAGTCTCCGACATTCCTACGACGAAGCTCTGCAGACATGACGACTAAGGTTTCATCTTTTCATCTACGAGTCATCGATATAAGTTTAGTTTAATTTCATTCTGTACTCTGAGTTCTTTTTATCGTGATTTTATCGTAACAAGAAGAGGGGGAGTGTCCCTCTATCTCGAGCTTTTTCCATGGTTTTTGTATCCGATTAACTCCTACCTCCAACGAGGAGGAGTTCATTAGTGATTTGCCCTCTGTGCGTGGTCAAGGATCACTAGGGCCTTGGAGTAGTAGCCGAAGGCTACGAACCAAGTAAAAAATACTATTATCTTTTTGTTTAATTCTATCTTCTGCTGTGTTTACTCGAATGAAATGAACGAAAGGTTTCTATCGCTATTCACCCCCCCCCCTCTAGCGATCCGCTCGATCCATCAATCCGGAGATGGAGACCGAACTAGTAAATCTAGTTCGGAAGATGATCAAGAGCCGAAAACAACCCGTCAATCATGGTAAAACTAAGTCTAAGTCTAATTCGAATTTGAGATGTTTTGAATGTAACAGGTTCGAGCACATCAAGTCAGAGTGTCCGAAACTAAAAGGCAAAGCACCCAAGAAAGCTCTTAACGCTACTTGGGAAGAATCATCGGAGGAAGAAAATGACGATCTCATCTTCATGGACAAGCCGACCGAGCCCGAACAAGACTCCGAACCCAAGGAAGAGTCTGAGTCTGAATCCGATGATGAGTCACTATTCAAGACAAGCCACGGATACACATCTGGTTCAAAAGAGTCACTTAAGTAAGTCGATCATTACTTAGAACTTTCTACAATGCAATTAAATTCTTAACTAGAAAGTTAGCTAAGTCTGAGTCCAAGGTCGAGACCTTAGTTGAGGAGGTTAAACTCCTTAAACACAAGGTCTCCCTAACCTCTTCGACTAGTCAAGTTCAAGAGGAGGACTCCACTCGAGTTGAAAAGTTCGAAGTTGAGAACTCATCTTTGAAAAGTCAAGTCGAAGATCTTAGGCATACGTTGGAAAGGTTCACTTTGGGATCCAAGGGACTTGACCTTTTACTTGGATCGCAAAGGGTCGTGTATAACAAGGCCAGGCTTGGGTTTAGCTCAAATACGACTAACAAGTCGTATATGTCAATTGTAAGTAGAAATAAAAAACATGTCCAAGCATGAGTCTCTAAGACCGTTTTGATTTCTCAATTAGGATCTAACAAGTACTAGGTTCCCAAAGACCAAATCCACTATGTGGAAAGGTCGAATCAATTCAATGGTCCAGGAGGAGCTAATACAAAATTTGTTTGTGCTATTAATTAGACTTTGCATGCTTAGGTATTTTTCTTTTTATTTCTTTTAGAATGGTTAGATAGGACCAATAACTAGTCAATTCTTGACAACATAGTACTAGGACGCGGCAAGATGATAGTACGTTAGGAAAGTGAAGTCTTGTGTGTCCGAGTTAGATAAGGCATATCTAGCTCGGTGCACTTGACTAAGTGGAACTAGCTAAAGTTACCTCGCTGTATCCTTAACTAGTTAGACCAGAAAGTGATCTTAGGTGAATCAAGTTATTATTTCTCGAATTTGGCTTTGTCTAAGGAAGTGGTCATTGTTCCGATCAAAGAAGACCTCTGTGCCTCGCCATGACCTGGAAGCCAACTTTTTGAAAAGGTGACTTGATGAGCTTAGGGTAAAATACAAATCTAACCCAAGGTTGACTAGACTCAATTCATTAAAATTAATCAAGTAAAATTGAAGTCATCTCACAAGAACACATAAGGATAACGTATTTAATCATGTAGAAATGGGTGAGATGATCTAGGACTAATAATTTTCAACCAACCCTTAAATTCCAATATCCGATCCAACTACCTTGTGTGTAGGATCAATGGATGTTGGACAGTGGGTGAGACCAACTTAAATTTTCGAAGCTTAGATTCAAATGACAAGGATCGGTAGCTTTCGGAAACAACGACAAGCTCAAAATCATCGGATCATGTGATATTGAGCTAAATTCCAATTTCACAATTCATAATATTTTATTAGTTGAAGATTTTCAATATAATTTACTTAGTGTAAGTCAACTGTGTGATAACAACTATAAAGTTATATTCCTAGAAAATGAATGCTTAATTAAAGCAAATAAAACCTCTAAAACAATACTTAAAGGAACTAGGAATAGCAACATCTACACAATCAACTTACCCAACTCCTCAACCAAGTGTCTTATGACACAGCAAGAGAAATTCTGGTTGTGACACTGATGACTCGGTCACTCGCACCCAAGACTCGTTCACAAGATGAGCCAGAGTGGCTTAGTTAGAGGTTTGTCTAACCTTAACAACTTAGATAATAAAATTTATAATACTTGTCAACAAGGTAAACAACCTAGGACACAACATCAACTAACTAACCAAGAACGAACCAAAAGTGTGCTTGAGCTCATTCATTTGGATATATTCAATTCTCATGGAGCCGAGTCACTTAATGGGAGTCGATTTTGCTTAGTCATCATTGATGACTATTCTAGGTTTACCTGGGTTAGGTTCCTTAAACACAAAAGTGATACCTTAGATCAACTCATCAACTTGTTTAAAATAATCGAAAACCAAAAGAACCTTAAAATTAAAAGACTTAGAAGCGATCATGGTGGTGAATTCGAAAACCATAGGTTCACAGATTTTTGTAACCTAAATGGATACTACCATAAATTCTCATGTCCTAGAACCCCACAACAAAATGGCCTAGTCGAGCGAAAAAATAGAACCCTACAAGAAGCCGCTAGGACCATGTTGAACGAATACAATCTACCCGATAGGTTTTGGGCAGAAGCCGTTAGTACGACTTTTTATGTTCAAAATAGAATTCTTTTGGTAAAGAGGCACCTTAATACCTCATACAAAATCTACCATGAAAAAGTACCTAACATTAAATACTTTAGGGTATTTGGGTGTAAGGTACATATCCTAAACACTAAGGACTACCTAGGAAAGTTCACATCCAAAATCTCTACCGGTATCTTCCTAGGATACTCAACTACAAGTAGAGCCAATAGGGTATATAACAATGACACCCTTAAAATTGAGGAAACCATTAGTATAGTATTCGACGAAGGACATGAACTTACTAGAGAATCGATTCAGACCAGACTCAACTCTGATCTTGAACATGAACCTAGTATCAATCCTAATCCAAGTCATATTAGGATTCAATCGAATCATCCTATCGATCAAGTGATAGGTGATCCTAGCCTAGGGGTTCGAACTAGATCATCATATAGAAATCTTAGTCAAATCTTCTTGATTTCGAAAATCGAACCCAAAACCATTGAACAAGCTCTTCTTGATCCCGATTGGATTATTGCAATGCAAGAAGAGCTAGCTCAATTTACTAAGAACAAAGTTTGGGAATTAGTACTACCACCTCAAGATAAATCAATTATTGGAACAAGGTGGGTTTTCCGAAACAAACTTGATGACAAAGGTGAAGTAGTTAGAAACAAAGTGAGATTGGTTGTGAAAAGGTTTAGTCAAGTAGAGGGGTTAGATTACGATGAAACCTATGCCCCCGTGGCTAGACTAGAATCCATTCGAATGTTGTTGGCATACGCTGCACATCGAGGATTTAAATTATTTCAAATGGATGTCAAGTCAGCATTTTTAAATGGACTGATTAAGGAAGAAGTGTACGTTAGTCAACCCCCAGGATTTGAAAGCCTAGATAAACCCAACCATGTTCTTAAACTAAAGAAAGCTCTTTATGGACTCAAACAAGCTCCTCGAGCTTGGTACGAGAGGCTTTCAATTTATCTTAAGTCAAAAGGGTTTAGTCAAGGCCTAGTCGATCCGACCTTGTTCATAAAAATCGTAGGTAAGGAAATTTTTATAGCCCAAATCTACGTAGACGATATCATTTTCGGAACAACCAATTCGATCCTACTGAACGAGTTCATTTCACTTATGGAAAGTGAATTTAAAATGAATTTGGTAGGTGAATTGAGTTTCTTTCTAGGACTATAAATAAAAAAAAACTAAGGATGGAATATATTTACATCAACAAAAATATACTAGGAATTAATTAAACGTTTTGAAATGCAAGACGCTAAAACCATCAATACACCCATGCCAACTAATGTCAATATAGGAGAGGACTTAGAAGGAAAGCCCATCGACCTAAAATACTATAGGAGCGTGATAGGGAGTCTTCTATACTTAACTGTGAGTCGACTCGACATTTTATTCGCAGTAAGTATGTGCGCCAGGTTTCAAACCTATGTCAAGGAATCTCACCTAACCCTATTCAAGTGTATTCTTAGATATCTAAAGGGCACACTGAGCGTAGGTATTTGGTACCCTAGATCTATCGAGTTAGAACTAATCGGCTACTCTGACTCGGACTATGCCGGTAGTAAACTCGATAGAAAGAGCACGAGTGGTTGTTGTCAACTTCTCGGCTCGAGTCTAGTGAGTTGTTGCAGTAGGAAGCAACACTGCATTGCCTTGTCTACCACCGAGGCCGAATACATCGCAATGGGTGAGTGTGTAGCTCAGCTTCTTTGGATGAAGCACACTCTCCAATACTTTACCTTAAACTTTAACAATATTAAAACTCACATAAATAGTATTAGCTCAATCAACTTAACCAAGAATCCCATATGCCACTCTATGACCAAACATATAGAAGTTAAACACCACTTCATTCGAGAACATGTAGCTAACGGAGCCATTCAACTCGAATATGTGGAATCCAAGTCTAACCTAGCCGATCTTTTTACCAAGCCGCTACTCGAAGCCGAATTTAGTCTACTCAGACGAAAATTGGGCATGTGTGTAATAGAGTAGGACTTGCATTTTTCTTATTATACTTTATTATTTACTATTTCATGTTAATGGAACTAGCTTAGGGTGTACCCTAGATATCATGCACTTATAGATTTAAGGAGTCATTACATCTCACAACACATAGGACTAATGTATTTGTGTACTTAGCCACGTAGATGGACATGAGATGTTAGGACCTTACTCCTGGTTCCAGATGTAGATTCAGTGCTCGACATGAACAACAGAGTATAATTACATAAATTAACCAACTCTAACCGAGACTTGTTGATCTTTCATATCAATCGAGTCAGATAAGAGTTGAACATCCAAATAGATGAGCTTATGTTCAAATTACTATTTTCAATATTTATTTGGAACATGCTTGGACTTAAAACTTATTTTTCGAACTATGTTTTTCAATTCCCCCGCTCTTTCCGATTTATGGCAAAAGGGGGAGAAAAGGCCAAAGTTAAGGGATCATTTTTTTGGTACCTTAACTTAAAACCTATTTTAAACACTAAGGCAAATATTAAGTAATTTCGATTACTTAAGTTCCTTTTAAAGTAGCACACATCAAGGGGGGAAGGTCAAGATTCTTTTCAAGTACTCACCTTCGGTCAAGGGGGAGGATTCCTCAAGGGGAGCACTTGAAAAATGTTTTTCTTACTCCTACTTAACTTGCTAATTCAAGTACACTCATTTCTTCATATTTTATTCTTGTCATTCATGCACTTCAAACTCATTCATGTCTTATGCTTGTCATCATTTAATGCACTTCAAATCATTTACTTAACTTTGTGTCCGGGTTTGCCATAGATCAAAAAGGGAGAGATTGTTGATGCAGTAGGCACCTAAGTCGAACCTGGGTTTTGATTATAGAAAATGATACAAAGTTAAGCTTATTTTGTTGTCTCACGAGCTGAATCAAGTGTGCAGAATTGCTAAGCTAAAGCTGAAGGTCAGCGACACTCAGAGGGAACCGTGGTGATCGGGCGACACTGGTAGGACTTCAGAGGAAGCCGAAGAACTCGGGTGAAGACCGGAAGCGAAGCTTCAAAGGTAAAAGCTGAGGTAAGCTCGTGTGAGTGAGTGTAAGTAAGGACGTGTCCTCTGTATGGGGACATCCTTAGGCGTCGATCTGACCAAGACTTCCCATGGAAGGTCTAAGTCGAGATCGGATGATAAATGACCGTCAAACTTACTTATACTAACTACATTTTCGAGCTAACTCTTCATTGCAGCTGGAAACCCTGCCATCAGTTGACTGATTCATCTAGCAGTCGACTTGTGAGGGTATCAATCGACTGCTGGTCAAGGATCAGCCTCAAGGAGAGTTAAAGTTTATCATCATTTCTCAAGGGCTAGGTGGCATCACCTCATGAAACCTCATCTCAACGATTAGGGTTTCACAAGGCTATAAAAGTAGGGGTTCTCCACCCCTTTTCTATCATTCAAAAAGCCTCTTAAGTGCTCTCACAATGCGTGACTCTCCGACTACTCTACGACGACGAAGCGCTACCAGAAAGTCGACGACACGAGCTCAAGCTTCAATCTTCTCAAGTCGTCGGTAACACTCTAAGTCGTCAACTCAGAGCTTTGTATTTAAAGTCTTTATTTCCAAGCATTTCTTATATTTAAGTGTTTATTTCGGAGCTTTAATCGTAACGAGGAGAGGGGGAGTATCCCTCTACCTCAAGCTTTCTTATTTCATTGCAACCGTTCACTCCTACCTCCAACGAAGAGGAGTATTTTAGTTGATTGCCCTACGTACACGGTCTAGGACCGTTAGGGCCTTAGATTAGCAGGTGAAAGGCTGTGAACCAAATAAAATTGCTTTTGTGTTATTTTAGTTTCCACTACACTCTTCTTGTTTATCGAAGTGACGAACGAATTCGAATAGTTTTGTATTTTGCTATTCACCCCCCCCCCTCTAGCGACTCTAATCGATCCAATAGCTATGCTTCGGGAAATTTCATATCCCAATTGACTGGGCCTCCCTAGTTGACTAGAAGACTTGTCATCTCAGTTAAACGATCTTCAGTTGAACGCTAGCTCAAACTGTCAACTAGGTGTTCCAGTCGACTGAACCATATCCAGTCGATTGGAACCCATTCAGTCGGCTGATGCCTTGCAAAACAAGATTAGTAACATACACAATATGAAATGTAATGGTAGTAGTAATACTACTCGATCTTGACTTCTTAGTCCCACATGGGCAATCCATCGAATCGACGCCTACCTTATCTCCCTACAGAGGACTCGACCTCACCTCTTCACTCGAGGCTTACTTGTCAACTGCCCAGCCGAACTTACCATGCTTGACATTCGATCTGACCCACCAAGGATTCCCGCCAACTATCCAGTCTCTCTGACCCAACTAGACTTCATGTCGATTGTCCGGTCTCCTGACCCAATCGGTCTTTATGCTAGATGTCCGATCTCCTATCCCATCTGGACTTCTTGCTTGGTATTTGGTCCTTCTGATCTGTCAAATCTTCTGCCTAGTATCTGGTCAACACGACCTACTAAGACTTTCAATACTTTGCCTAGTATCCGACCTGCCTGACCTACTAATACTTTCCTGTTAAGCCTGCACACTTAACACGCATATTAAAACACAACTTGATCCTAACTTTAACTATGGTGCATACATCAAAATTAAGGAGTGGTGCTCTTTGCACCAATAATCTCTCCTCTTTTTGATGTATGACAACATATCAGTTAAAGTTAGGAAAATTTATATAACAAATTCCAATGCATCAAGTTCAACACATATTCATATATTCACATGCAATGCATCAAGCTCAAGTATAAAGTTTGAGTTCATATGCAATGAATGAAACCATAAAATGCATTCTTAATATCAAGTATAATAAATTTAAATTTTACTTCTCTCTTTTTGATACTAACTTTAAACCTCTCTCTCCCCCTTTGGCATACATCAAAATACCATTGTCTTTCAACTGTCAAAGTTCAAAGTTCAAACCACTCGGTAAGTTCAAGTGTTTAGCTTTCAAAATAGGCAAGATTAGTTAAAAGTTAAGTTTATAAAATAGCGCTTAAAAATTTCAAAGGACATTAGCATTTAAGCTTTTCAAAAAGACTTAGGATTTTCAAAGTAAATGAACATTTCTAAATACCTAAGCTTTTTAACATACTTATGCTTTTCAAAAGATATAAGCTTTAAGCATTTTCAGAATACTTAGGTTTTTTGAAGTTCATAGGCATTTCAAAGGATGTTTAGATAAGTTTTTTATGAGTACTTAGGTTTTTCAACCTTTTTCAAAAATTATTAGTTTTTTCAAACTAAGCTTTTCAAAATAATCTAAGTCATATAAGGTTTTTAAGTTAAGCTTTTGAAAATAAGATTTTCAAGGTATATAAGTGTTTCAAAATCTTAAAGTATAAGAAGATTTCTAAAAATTTTAGAACATCTCATAGAAAATTTCTCCCCCTCAATAAAAACTAAGTGTTTTGAAAATCTTTTAAATTTCCCTTTAATTGTTTTCTCCTCTTTAATTAAAGCTTTCAATTTTGAAATTGTTTTTTCTCCCTTTAATTCAAGTCATGCAATTAAGAAGTTGTGAAAAAATTGTACTCTCCTCCTCAATTCAAGCTTTAATAATGCAAATGCAATAAGAGTTATCCAAACATGAATCCTTACTTGAAAATATTATTATTATTGAAAATATATTGAAAATACACATCTAAAATTTATCCTTGAAGCAAATGTCTAACTCTTGGAAAACTCAAATGATATAAAATTATCATTAAGTCTTGGGAAAGAGTTAGTCACCGAGGTGATCAATTTGCTTTAAACCCCTTTTGGTTCATGTCAATCCACTAAGTCTACATCTAGAACCAGAGATACAGTCCTAGCATCTCACACCCATCTTCGTGTCTCAATTACAAACAGATAATCCAAGGTGTTTGTGAGATATGAAGGCTTACTTAGATATATGGGATCATGAAATCAAAATCCATCCTAGGCTAGATCAATTTTAATTTTCTTAGTGAAAAATAATATTTACTTAGTAAAAAAATAGGTTTGAAATGATAAAACATTAAAGAAACGTATTCTATCAAGCATAACCCCAATTAACTATTAATTCATCAATCAAGACTTAAGATAATATTTGAAATCTTAATTACATATGTCCATAGTAAGTCAATTATAAAGTCCTAATCTGAGGAAGAGGGAGGTGGATGAGGATGGCTCATGCTCCAAGATCAAAGCATCTCCATCATCTCTCTATGCTCGTCCCTCTGCTACTGGAGTATCTACATCATCTCTAGATGTTGCATCACATCCTCCAGTCTGGATAATCTCTCAGCTACTGTGGGAGGAGCAAAAAGTCCAAGAAATAGAGATAAATCATTAATCTCATAATCTAGTGGCTCCTCACTCCTATCTAGTTGATGCTCTGGGTCAGGCTCAAGCTGAGGCTGAGGCTGAGGCTGTTGTCCATCCCTCCTCCAGGTTAAAACATTATTTTCATCTAGACCTATTATAGCTAATGCAAATTGTCTAGAGTCTATCATGTCATACTCAATGAGTTGTTTGACGTACCTACGGTAACATCAAATCCTAATGTAGCTAATAGAGATGTGATGACATGGTAGTAAAGCAGATGTGCCCTACCACTAGTAATGATCCTAGAATGATGAATGATAGACTGAAGCATCTGTAAACTAATATCTATGTCTAATCTATGACTAAGTGTATAGAGTAAAAATGAATGATAGGGACGTATCATAGCGATGTCCCTGGTGGTGAGTGACAAAATACAGTTCACTATGACTCTGTACAGGGCATAGTCCTATACTCCAAGTCTAGTATAACTGAATATACTCACTGATGGAGTCCTCTCCTCACTAAAGAAATGTAAATGTATCATATCTAATATGATATGAGAGTAGGGATCACCCTAAGGTAATTCTCTAGAAGGAAAATAGATAATTGGACACGATGAATGCATGAGACCTAGATGATCTTTCAACATGGAAGGGGTAAAGATAAACTCTCTACCATGTACTCTAGTGGAGTATGCAAGATCATCAACCCTAATGTTGTTATTGCAGAACTCAACACATAAGTCTATGTTTATTGAATTCTTGCAATAAACTAATTTATCTAAACCATAATGTTGTTGACCTCTATGCTTGGTATGCATTACCTACTAAAAAATGACATACTCAGATACCTAGTAGGCATATGAGTATATATAGTTGTATTAAATCTAATCCTATGCCCCTCAGTGGGAAACCTAATGTTTATACTGGGATAGGAGGATGTCTCTGCCTCAACTTCTCTTCTTTTATGCCTAATTATTTTTCAAAAATTTAATATTTATTCAAAAGTAATTGAAAAAGAGTTTAGAATCATTACCTAGGCATTGTGGATGATATTATATAAGATATTTGATGACTTAAATGCTTAAAAGGGTTGAAACTGGTATTTTTCGGAGGTTTTGAAGAGGATTGAGTCGACTCGACACTATCTCGATGCTGGTTTTATAAACAGAATCTAGTCAACTGGAAATATTTCAGTCGACTGGGTTTGAGTCGACAGAACTTGGTCCAGATGACTAGGTTGGTTTTACCATTTACTGCCCTCGCTCCCCCCTTTGACTGTGTTTGATTAAGTTAACTAGGTTAGTCTTATCACTTAACTGCGGAGGGTATTCCAGTCAACTGAATTGGTTCTAGTTGACTAGAGTCAAATTTTATCATTTCTAGGATTTGAGGCAACTAGACATGGTCCAGTCGCCTAAAGTTAGTCTAGTCGACCGAACAATTCTAGTCAACTAGAATCGATAATTTCCAAAATCTTCCACTTAACAAATAGACTTTAACTAATTTTAGTTTTTTTTTCAAGTTGATTTGATTAAGGGTTGAATTAATTAAAGTTTAATTGATCAAGATTGATTTAGAGTTGAATTAAGGTTTAAATAATTAGGGTTGGATTGGAGTTTAATTTGATTAGAGTTTTATTAGAGTTGAATTGATTAGGGTTGGATTGGGGTTGAGTTGTTTAGGGTTGAGTTGATTAGGTTTGAGTTGATTACAGTTGAGTTGATTTAGAATTGATTTAGGATTGAATTAATTAGAGTTGAATTAGGGTTGAGTTAATTAGAGTTGATTAATTTGATTAAGTTAATCTAATTCATCTCACCCAATCTAGGTTTTCAATACACGTTAATCCTATGGATTTTGTGAGATGAAGATCTTGATTAATTTTAATGAAAATTTTAAAGTTTTTAAACTTGTGTTAGATTCAAGTTTAGCTTGAGCTAATCAAGTATGTTTTTCCAAAATTAACTTCTAGGTAGTGGCGAAGGCATATGACCTTCTTGGATATCAGGTGGACCACTTCCTAAGACAAAGTCAATCAAGGAATCAAGTACTTGACTCACTTTGGACTAAACTTTGGTCTAACTAGTTAAAAACTTAGTGAGTTAGTTTCGGTAAGTTCCACTCAACTTAGTGCACCAAGTCATGGTGAGTCATATAACCTTCTTGGATATCAGGTGGACCACTTCCTAGACAAACACTTTAAAGAGCTTCCCTAACTTACTATCAGTTCACTTCATCTTAGTACTAGGTTGTTCGAGTTTAAACTACTTTGTTTCCTGTCTAGTCCATTTTAAATTAAGAAAGTAAAGTAAACTAAACACGCAAGAGTTTAACTAATTAAAGAAACATGCAAGTGACTAGCTCCCCCTAAGTAATAACTTAGTTGAGTTTTGTTCACTAGGTGAACTTGACTCTTGAGAACCCAAAATTAGTTCGGTCTAACTTGGTTGAGTAAACTAGACTTAGGAACCCATGCTTGGATTCGACTCTGAGTGTTTCGGCTAAGTAATGACATGTATGATTTGTAGGATGATTTAGTCTTGTATCCGAGTCTGGACTTATTGTACATGACTCGTTGAGACCCAAACATCATGTTGAGAAACTTGGAGCCCGAGGTGAACCTTTCCAACATTCTAGTGAGATCTCCTACTTGCCTTTTTAGAATCGAGTTCTCTTCCTCAATCTTTGCAACTTGAGCCGAGTCTCTATCTTCAACATGGCAAGTTGAAGTCTTCGAGTTGACTTGCTTCTTAAGTACTTGGACTTTCTTAAGAATTGAGTTTACTCGATACTCGAACTTAGCTAACTTCCTACCTAGGCATACTATTATGTTGCACAACCTATCTTCTAAGGAAGAAGTTACCTCATCTAGTCCTTCGGAAATGGATACGGATCTGTGGCTTCTCTCGGACTCGGACTCAGACTCGGACTCGAACTCGAACTCGGAACTTGATTCAGTCTCGGACTTGTTTGCGACCATGAAAGCTACGAAGCTCCTTTTCAGCTCTTCCACGTCCGGCTCCTCCGAAGACGACTCATTCCAAGTCACCTTGAGTGTCTTCTTCTTTTCCTTTTTGGGCTTCTTTTTCTTTTTTAAGTTTGCACACTCTGACTTGTAGTGGCCCTTCTTGTTGCATTCGTAGCACGTCACTTTCGATCTGGGTCTTGGCTTGTTCTCGGCCACTTCTTGGCATCTCTCTTAGTGAACCTCTTCTTCCGATTGAACATTTTTCAGACCATGTTAACCATCTCTTCCTATCCATTTAGGTACGATTCCGACTCGTCTTCAGAATCACTCTTGGTTTTCTTTTCCTTTCTAGTCGATCCTACCACCAAAGTTATACCATTCTCAGTTTGACCCGAATTAGCTTGCTCGTGTAGTTCAAATTTGCAAAATAGTTCATCTAGTCTAATTAAGGAAAGATCCCAGGAGACCTTATAGGCATCGATAATGGATGTCCGTAAGGTGTTCCAAGGAAATGCCTTAAGGGTGTACCTAATGATATCCCTATTTTCAATTTGATGACCTATTAGGTGGAGTCCATTTAATATGTCTTTTATCCTAGTGTGAAGTTGACTTGCATTTTCATTTTCCAACATTTTATAATTAAATAATTTATTAAGAAGCATGTCTCTTTTAGCTATCCTAGTGTCATTAGTGCCTTCGTATAATTCTACTAATTTATCCTAAAGTTCCTTAGAGTTTTCAAAAGGCCCGACTCTATTGAGCTCTTCTTTGGTTAGTCTACATTGTAAAGTGTTAAGGGCCTTGTAATTGACTTGAGCTCATTTCCTAATATTCGCGGTGCATTTCTCCAGATCTAATAACTCTCCCGAGTCATCTACTGGAGGAATGAAACCTTTCCTAATCGAGAACCAAACCTCGAGGTCGGTTTTCAAGAAGCACTTCATTCGCAAAGTCCTCTCCGTTAAAGAGAGGAGGGTGAACGGTGCTATATCCCTATAGGTGTGACATTTTCTTATTTAAAAATATTTACAGAATTTTTATTATTTAAAAAGAGATTTCTTAAGTTACAAAAAAAGAAGTAAGATTATACTAGTGCAAAAATTTAAACTAAGCAAAATAAAGCAAGATTAACAATTGAAAAGAAAACTTATTCTAGTGCAAAAATTGAAACTAATGCAAAAATAATAAAAGAAAATTTTCTTATTTGCTCTCTTTGGTGGTTTCACCAAAATCGGAGCATCCTCATACTCTGATACCAATTGTAGGATTGCGAGTTCTAGAGAGAGGGGGGTGAATCTTGAAAACTATAAAAAAATTCTTTTTAAAGTTCAAAAACTTTCCTTTTGTTTTGAAATATAAGAGTATGACATAGCGTTAATGTAAAGCAATACACAATTTATTTTTACTTAGTTCACAACCCTAATCGGGTTGCTAGTCCAAGGCCTTAGCTCTCTGAGAGCTACCTCGATGGGCAATCCACTTAAAGACCCTCTGATTCGAAACTCTTGAACTCGGAGGGTATTCGCTTTTTACAAAGAGTAAGGTAAAAGTAGCAAGCTACCTTTCCTTTAGAAATATAAGCACACAAGCGAAATACAATAAGTAAAAGCTATACCAACACTTAAGGAAATGAAGTTGAGCTCGCAGTGTCGGGGTTGTGGTGTATCGATGCTTTTTGCATATTACGAACAATGGCAACCACACTTTGACATATGAGGATTGTTGTACTCAAAGTTGGATCCCCATTTCTTATATAGACACTTTCCAGTTGACTGAACACCCTTCAGTCGACTCTAAATCGGCTCGTCAATTTGGTACTTCTGCCTTCCCAATCAGGTCCAGTCGACTCCAGGTCGCCTGGCTCCGCTTCAGAAAATTTCATATTCCAGTCGACTGGAAGACTTGCCATCTTGGTTGCACAATCTTCAGTCGATCGCCAGCTCAAACTGCCAACTAGGAGTTCTAGTCGAATGAACCATATCCAGTCGACTAGATATCAGTCGACTGAAATCCTTTCAGTCGACTGGTGCTCTACAAAATAAGATTAGTAATGTGCACAATATGAATAGTAATATTGTCCGATCTCAACTTCTTAGTCCCACAAGAATAATCCGTCGGATTGATACCACCTTGTCCCCCTACAAAGGACTCAACATCACCTTTTCACTCGAGGCTTACCTGTCGGCTGCCCAGCTGGACTTACCATGCTTGACATTTGATCTGACCCACCAGGGCTTCTCACCATCTATCCGGTCTCCCTGACCCAGCTGGACTTCATGTCGATTGTCTGGTCTCCTAACCCAACCGATCTTCATGCCAGATATCCAGTCTCCTGACCCATCTGGACTTCCTGCTTTGTGTCCAGTCCTCCTAATCTGCCAAGTCTTCTACCTAGTATTTGGTCAACACGACCTACTAGGACTTTCAATACTTTGCCTAGTATCCAATCTGTCTGACCTACTAGGGATTTCTTGTTAATCCTACACACTTAACACACATATTAAAACACAAGTTGATTCTAACTTTAATTATGGTTCAAACATCAAAACTAAGAAGTGGTGCTCTCTGGACCAACAGACTATCAGTGGCCAGTCGACTACTCAACCTTAGCAATCGATTGTCAGAGCTACAGTCTGCAGTCGAGCCTCAGTAGACTACATGACCAGTCCACTAGGTCATAACCTCATCGACTGCTCAAGTCAACTAAACCTCCCGATTGTAGTGCACTCACCAATCAACTGGTCAATACCACCAGTCAAACCGGTAAACCTCAAACATGAGGTTTAACTCAAGTATGATCCCTTCACACTTGTCACTCATCCATAGTCTAGACCTAAACCTTCTAGCCACTTCCATCAATCTCACGCCTTTAAGATCCATCTAAGTCCTCCATAATTCATTCATCCTTGCACTAGAATTCAAGTGCTTCTATCGGATTTGTCATGCTACCGGGTACCCTTGGCCTAGACCTAAGCCTTCAAGCCACCTCCATCAGCCTCACACCCTCACCCTCAAGGCCTGTAGAGCATAGTATAGGTTCTGTGACGCTTGCTCTTCAATCTCATCCAGCATCTTTCTTTTCTGGTGCTCTAGTTGGGTTAGAATATGTTTACTGATATCTCGCATGACTTCTTCATACTGATCCCTTAGAAGTCGTCTTCTAGAAGCGGCTAATTCAGTGGCAGCCTCTTCTTCCTCATCCTTGTAGCGAAATCCTTCAGTAATTTGTGGTTCATCCCCTACCTTTTCTTTTCCCTTGCTGGTAGTAATTACCGAGACTATTTCTTTTCCAGAAACTAGTCTAGATAATGAATCTGCAAAAAATCTCAATTTACTTAAATTTCACATATATGCCTGAGAGGTAACCTAAAGGGGTGAAAGGTGGAGACTCGATAAGCATCCTTGGTTCGGCTTGTCCACAAGGCTAGTAAGTGCGTAAGACGGTAAGCCTGAAACCCAATCTGGTAATATTTTCAGTATACACTGTGAAAGAAGAAGGAAGTTGGTATATTAATCTCAATCTTATAATAAGGCGACCGAATCTGTTAATTGATTGCAAAAGACTGCAGCACTTGTAAGTCTCCAAGAGAGGAGCCAAGTTCGTCAGGTGAGCATGAAAATTTTATGGATTCCTAAGCTGTAAGTAAGAGGACAGATTAATAAACCTACTAAATGAGTGAAAAATTTGAGAGAAGTATAAGGGATTGGTATGAGAAAACCCGGAACCCGAGCCTAGAATACCTTAATCTTGCAGAAGAACCTAAACCATCAACTAGCAGTTTAGCAAACAACCTTGAAATCGTTCATAATCAGGTCTTGTTACTTTCAAAAGTGTCTCTAAAGCATTTCTATTTGCTGGAAGAAGAAAATAAGTTGTTAAAAGGGGAAATTGAAAAGCTTAGGACAGCTTGAATACTTACAGGCAGAAATAAGAAGACTGCAAGCAGAGTTGGAAAGGGTTCTCAAAAGGAACCACGAGGCAGAGGCAAACCTAAGTGATGATTTAGCTAATGAATTACAGCAGTTAAATCTCAGAGACATACAAAGAGGAAAGGAACAGTTGCATTTCCTAG
Source organism: Wurfbainia villosa (assembly GCA_025175895.1). NCBI lineage: Eukaryota > Viridiplantae > Streptophyta > Magnoliopsida > Zingiberales > Zingiberaceae > Wurfbainia > Wurfbainia villosa. The sequence goes on along the minus strand of CM045986.1, from coordinate 135,413,718 downwards.
AAGTATCCGTGTTTCAAGCATCAAGTGGCCAGTACCATCCAAAAAGAACCCTAAACAGGTTATATCATATGATGGTAGAAATTGAAATTCCAACTATACCTCCGTTTCAGGTCAGTGCTATTTTGGATACTGGAGCAACTACCTGCTGTGTAGATCAAAAATCTGTACCAGCACAGTCTCTGGAGAAGAATCCCTTCACCGTCATCATTAACGGTGTTAATTCAAAACAAGTAGCAAACTGGAAGTTTAAGGGAGGACAGATGAAGATAGGAGAAAATAAGTTCAGAATTCCGTTTACTTATTCATTTGACATGACACTTGGAGATGGAATTCAGATGGTCCTCGGCGGAAACTTCATCAAAGGGATGCAAGGAGGAGTCCGTATAGAAGGTAACACTGTAACCTTCTATAAAAACATAACAACCATTTCTACAAGTCCCACAGCTATGGAAGCAATTGAGGAATTGCAGCTGGAAGAAATGGAGTACCTGGAGATCAAGGAAAAGGTACTATTTATAGCAACTCCTTCAAATACCGTCATACTTCAGCAACATGGATCTTTGTTGAATAGACTAAAAGAGCAGGGTTATATTGGAGACAATCCATTAAAACACTGGGAGAAAAATGGCATTTTATGCAAAATAGACATTATAAATCCGGATATCACTATCCAGGATAAGCCATTATCACACATAACCCCAGCAATAAAAGCAATATTTCAAAAGCATATTGACATACTTTTGGGACTGAAGGTAACAAAAATTGGAAGGTTTAGAAGGACTTATAATAATGAGCAGTGGACACTCCCTTCAGCGCAGCAGACAACAGGTGCTATGCTAGTCCTTCCTGATAATATTGGGTTATATAATGATGTAATTTCCAGATGGGAATCAATAACCACTAACGTGGTGGACTCAAAAATCTGGCCCGACAAAAGAACAAAGGTACAATATGTGGAGAACTTATTGGGCGAGGTTGAAAAGAAGACTTTCATCCAATGGCGGATGATGTTTCCATATCAGTATGACAAGCTGATTAATGTCGCAGATGAGACCCAGAACATTTTGTCCCAAATAAGAAGAATTATTACCCTAGAGGATCCTGCCTCAGGAGCAACGGCTGAGCAAAATCAAGCATACATGGATCTGGAAAGGTTAGTATGCAACGGAACTAAAGACTTGGTTAATTATATGAATACCTACAAAGATCTTGCAGCAAGAACAGGAAGAATGTTCATAAATGAAGAATTATCAAGTAAATTCTACCGCAAGATGCCACCTCTTATTGGGAGACACCTGGAGGCAAAATTCCAGGAAAAATTCAGAGGAAATATAATCGGGGTTCTACCCAGAATCCACCATGCCTACCAAGAGTTAACAGAAATGTGCAAACAAGCCACATTGCAAAGAAGTCTCAAAGATCTGCAATTTTGTTCCCAAATACCCATACCAAGCTATTACCAAGGTGAGAAAAAGAAATACGGATTGCGGAAATCAAGCACATATAAAGGGAAACCGCATAAATCACATGTGCAGGTGATCAAGAGAAAATACCAGAATGACCAAACCAGAGTCAAAAAGTGCAAGTGTTTTATCTGTGGTGAAGAAGGACATTTCGCAAGGGAATGTCGCAATAAGGTGAGCAACAAAGAAAGAGTTGCCATGATCAACGACTTGGATTTACCAGAAGAATTCGAGTCCTCCACAATTCGTTCACCCTTCACGCTAGCTTTCAGGTGCTTCCATCGCCTATGTCATGCCATCGAGTCTACCTTTGCCAAGAGGTCGCACCTCCAGAACTTTTCCATTGTCAAGCCTTAATGCTTGGACTTTCACCGCCAAGACTATACACTTGGACTTACGTTGCCAAGACTACACCCTTGGATTTTCCTTTGCTAAATATCCATATTTTAACTTTCGTCGCCAAGACTACACACTTGGACTTACACGGCTAAGACTACACCCTTGGATTTTTTTCTTTTGCCAAATATCCATATTTGGACTTTCCCTGGCTAAGAATCCACCCTTAGACTTTTCCTTACCAAGTATCATACTTGGACGTCTCCATTGTTGAGTTATCCATATTTGGACTTTCCTTGCCAAGTCTCTAAATTTAGACTTCCACTTAAGTCTCACTCGAACTAGGTCACCTTTGACCTGAGGTCGATTGCTTCAACAATCACCTCCTAACAATCTCCCCCATATGATATTGGATATCTCAACACATCCACTTGTCATATGGTCAACATATGGTCAAACCATATTGATAAATATATTGACAATCCCATTGTCAAATCCATTGTCAAATATCAAAATCATATTTGAGTCCCACTCGAGTCTGGTCAATCGTGACCTGGGTCGATTGCACTAATAATCTCCTCCTTTTTGATGTTTGACAATACATTTAAGTTAGAATAACCCATAAGCCCAACTAGCTCTTCTTATGTCAAAGCATAATGAAGGTTTACCTAATTTAAACCCTCATTTCTCTCCCTTTGGCATAAATCAAAAAGCCTACCAAAGTTTTCAATGTCTCATCGCCAATGAGATCCTACATTCTCCCCCTTGGTTCAAAATTGTCTTGGATGCCTTCACTCTTCTTAGTAATACAACCCTTATCACTAAATGAGAGGAAATCCTTCATTCTCCCCCCATTAAAAACATTCATCACCCCTTGATGGATAAACTCCCCCTAAAGGCTTGCTCCCCCTTAACCATTGCACTAACAATGTCTTTGGAGAGTTCCTAAGCCTATAGGAAACCTAATCAATCAAAAATAAGGGTAAAAATTCAAACTTGAAATTTAACCTCTCTTAAAATTTGATTCTCCACCCTAATTAGCTCTTCTAATCATTTTCAATGATCATTTCACCCTTCCAATGCTTCTCTAAGTATATCATAGGGTTAGGAGTGGCTAGGGTACCTAGGGGTGCTAATAAATGAGCTAGACAAACCTTGTTCAGCCAACATCAAACACATGAATCAACTGAAATCAGAAATCAGTCGACTGTCACACCACCAGTCGAATGCTCCATGCGTCAGTCGACTGGTTTCTGCAATTTGTAAAAAATAGTTTTCAGAAATAAAATTTGAAAATGCATAAGTAATTCCATAGGTTTCGAAAAATCATGAAATTTCATAAACACATTACTTATACTAAATGTAATGTGTGAAAAATAGTTTTATATTAAAATACCTATTAATTTCCAAAATTTATACAAAATTCAAAAGCATTTAAGCCTTCAATGTTTTGTCTAACTTTGTGTCAATCTTGTCAATGGTAATTTCTATCAAAAGATAGACTTCACCAAGGGTTTCAAAAATATTTTTGAAATTATTTTTAAACATTAATTTCAATCATGGTCTGTGGGCTAGATGTACATGACTTGTACATTAGCTTTCCTCTTGATTTATCTTTATGATTGAAAGAGTTTAAGCTCATTTTGATGCACTATATAAGCACATTGAACTCAACTCAATTCCTAGCATCTCACATGTGTCTAGGGTGTATTAATACACACATATTTTTCTCATGATCTTTGTGAGATGTGGGTCTTGTTCTTCCCTAATCTAAGGGTTCATGTATTTTATCTAGGCATATTCAATTTGATTCCTTTATCTAGGACTTTAAATAATGTCATTTGTCTTTAAATTCAATTTGATTAACCTTTATGATCATGACATAAATGATTGCATAATTTAAGACATTTGCTTATGATTCATGATGTAATGAGCAAGGGTCAGTCCCCGAGGGTTGGAAGCCTTTCGGGGTGTTTGTCCTCCTACCGCGCTAGTCCTGAGTTGGACAATATACTCCCCATGATTTACCTCCTTCGTGTTGATTGTGGGATTGGCTAGCGGGGGCACTAAGGGCGAGCGAATTGCCTCTTGCACCAATGATGTAATGACATGATATAAAATTTTCCTAAGTATTAGTATGACATTAATTTCTCTAAGTACTATCATGACATTTTAAATGATCATATTAAGCATGATGTGATATGACATATGACAAATAAAACATGACAAATATTATAAGACAAAGGTATAGAAATACCTAAATTTTTAAATTTAATTATTATTTTTTAGGATTAGGTCCAATTTGTCATAATAACTCAACTAACTCCTATGAGTGTGCCAAAGTCCCAACTTTGCATATTCTTGACCTTAACCTATTTGTGGCAATTATAATCAATTGTTCATCTTCTATGAAATCCATTGACACATCGTAAAATCTTTTAGGATTCATTTCTAAACTCATTTCCAAGGTATCACATTACCTTGAAAATGCCCTAAAGTGTCAACTCTACCATAGTTAGGTTAACTATCCATCCATTTAAGGTTAACACCCTAAACCCATCTAGCGTGAAGGAATCACGCTCCTGGGAACCCAAAACCTATTGAAGATCCTTATGTTTATTAGATACTTACTAGGAATAACCTCCCTTAGTACCTTCCTAATGACCCTCCTAAGCTTGGAAGTCTTGGTTATTTTGTTCTTGTCAACTAGGGATGGCTTCCCTTGTGACCTTCTTAGTGACTTTCTTAGGCTCCTTTAAAATCTTAGCCACTAGACACCTACCATGGTCAACTCTAGGGATGACTTCCCTTGTAACCTTGACATTCCTAAACCTAATATTTATTTCATAGTTAAATGAAACATTATGGTAGGTAGACTTATCTACCTTGGACTTAGGTTTATGACATAAATCTTTCTTATCCATAAATACACCTTGCCTATTGACCTTTAAACCTAGACCTTGTCCATTTGACCCTTGAATCATATTTTCCATTTTTTTAGGGTCTTTTCTAATTTTTCAAATTTTAACCTCAAAACTTGATTTTCCTCATCCAATTTCCCAATCTTTGAGTTTTCATTCTCTCTTTGGGCAAATTTCTTTCTTCTAGGTATATGTCTATCCTTCTTAGGGTTAATGCCTAGGTTCTTATTATCCTTGGTGGAATTGACCTAGTATTATCCTTGGGTCTAATATTATAAGATTTTGCACCTTAACAGAAATATTTATTTCTAGCATGCTTTTGATCATGAACAATTGCAAGTATATTAAAATCATTCCTAGCATGCTTCTTGTCATTACATGAAGGAAAAGCATTATTGAAATATACTTTAGGATTTGCCTTAGCCCCCCCTACATTTGAGCTCTCTCCTTTGTCCTTGGTTGGGTGCATCCCCCTAAGATATTGGCTTCTATAGTGGCCATTTTTTTGGTATCGGAAGCACACTATGTACTCCTTGCTCTTTCGTATTGGGGCTTCGGTATCCTTGGGCTTCTCCTCAGTCGTTTGCACCACTTGAGCTTTCTTGATTCTTTTTGAACATTTGCTCTTGCAATGTCCTAATTCCCTACACCCAAAATATATTATGCAATTTTTATTTCTAAGAATTTCATTTGAGTTACCTATAAGGATATCTTGAGTTTGTCCGGATGCAGAGGGTTCCTCTTGCTCTTACTCCGGTGTTGGTTGTCTCTCCTCCGCCTCAATCCTTAAGGTGGAGGCTTCCTCCAACTCTTTTACCTCTTCTTCGAAAGTTGAACATCTCTCAACCTCCGACTCGTCAAGCTCTTGAGATGATGAACTTGATTCTTCTTTGGGCTTGTCATCGTCTTTACTTTGGGATTGGACCGATGAGGGTTTTTCATGAAATTTTACCAAATTGCTCCATAGCTCTTTGACATCCTTATAATCACCTAATTTACATAAGATATCATAAGAGATTAAATTAATTAGAAATTTTATTACCTTAATGTTCGTCTCGAATTTTTGGAGTTGTTCCTCGGTCCATTTCTTCATCTTGAGGAATGCTCCCTTCTTGCCCCTTGGAAATTCGAAATTGTCGATTAAGATGAACCAATCTTCGATATTCATCATGAGGAAGGTCTTAATCCTCGCCTTCCATTGATCAAATCCATAGACTTAGTAAGAAATGGGAGTGTTGATGTCATGGCTTAGTCCAAGATTTTGCAATTCCATTCTTCTACTCCTCTAGCACTTTTGCTCCTTCTGACGGTTAGTCCTTGATGAGTGTCCTTGCTCTGATGCCAATTGTTGGAGACCTTTGGATGCGCTAGAGGGAGGTGAATAGAGATTTGTCAATTTTGTCATTTGATCATGTCGTGCTCGTCTACAATCATTAATGGGCATCCGAATATACAAAAATAAATATCAAATACAAAATACAAAAACACAAGCACAACATAAAGGATTTTTACATGCTTCGGAACCCTAGTTCCTACACTACGGTAGTGCTTTAGTGATCTACTCTCACTAAAACTTTTCCTTCTCGGTATGATACCAAAGGTGGAGAAACCTCATACAATATGAAGCTTACAACAAGATATAAACAACCAAATACAAGAATATGAATGAAATACAAAACAAAGAGCTAAAATACTTTACAAGAAGTGAGATTTGTTTGCTTAATGATTTGGTTGCTTTGGATGCCTTTGAAGACCTAAAATACAGCAACACTTCATCTCAAAATCATCCCAAACATCGCTGTTGGAAAACTCCACCTTGAGCTTCTTTTAAGTCACGCATCGAGCTGATTTTCCTCTTGACAGTTGACGGTCAAAAGACCCCAGTCTACTGCCCACAGTACCATTGTCTCACAACGGACTAATCCACTTTGGATTTCGGCTTGACCAATCTACTGCCCTTATCTAGCAGTCGACTTCCATAGTCATTAGTCGGCTGCCAAACTTTCTATGCCCATGTCCACTGAAACAAGTCGATTGCTCAACCCTAACAGTCGATTGTCGATGATCAGTCGACTACTATAGCCATAATCCGCAGTCGACCCTCAATCGACTACATGACCAGTCAACTAGTTCATAATCTCAGTCGACTACTCGAGTCAACTAAGCCTCTCGAGTATAGTGCACCCGACCAGTCGACTAGTCAATACCACTAGTCGACTGGTAAATCTCAAACATGAGATTTAATCTAAGTATGATCCCTTCATGCTTGTCACTCATCCATAATCAAGACCTAAGCCTTCTAGCCACTTCCATCAGCCTCACACCTTTAGGATCCATCCGAGTCCTCCACGACTCGTTCATCCTTGCGCTAGCCTTCAAGTGTTTCCATCGACTTTGTCATGCTACTGGATACCCTTGGCCTAGACCTAAGGTTTTAAGCCACCTCCATTAGCTTCACACCCTTAGAGGGTCATCCGAGTCCTCCACGACTCGTTCTCCCTTCGCGTTAGCCTTTAGATGCTTCAATTGGCTATGTCATTGGTCCATTGAGACCAATACCCTTCAACGGCCCTATTTTTGGCGTCTTGTCCTAGACGGGCAAGACTAGCCAAGAACAGCAGAAAGACCTTTTATTTAATAGTTCATGCAATGTTTTTTGGCATAGTCTAGAGGGATTAGCAGCATTAGCGAGTCTATTTTGACCTTTGCGTCAGGTACTGACTGTCTACTTTTAGCTGCATTTGGTACCGGCAAATACCTTACACTAAGTCGGACTCTCGGTAAAATGGGCTCCTTAACCTCCTATCTAGGGGGGAGGGAGGGAGATTAGCCCTCGTGAGCATCCAGGGTGCTTAATGAGGTGGTGGGGTCCAGGTATTTAGCTGAAGTAGTCATCCCCTTCGTAGAACTCATGTTTAGGCTTCCTTCATATAGGAATATAAGAAATGTCGATTAACCCTACTGAAAAAGGCGAACTATGCATAGGTTATTGATTCAATCGGATTATGGGATTGAAATTCATACAAATTGAATCTACTCAAAGGTAGAATCTCACACAAGACTAAGCTAAAGTGCATTCTAGTGCGATTTTGACTATTAAAGTGAGGCTTCATTAAATGCATTCAAAAGCACTTCTTTTCCCTAACAGTCAAAACCCCTTGAAAAAAAGGCTTCAAAGCCATTTCGAGAGCTTGAAAAAGACTGGAAAATGAATCATCTTGACTTTCTCCATTGTCAAACCTCAATGCTTGAATTTTCATCGTCAAGATTACACCCTTAGATTTATGTTGCCAAGACTACACCCTTGAAATTTTCTTTTGCCAAATATTTATATTTGAATTTTCACCGGAAAAACTATACATTTGGACTTACATAGTCAAGACTGCACCCTTGAATTTTTTTTACCAAATATTCATATTTGGACTTTCTCTTACCAAGATTACACCTTTAGACTTTTCCTTGCTAAATATTATACTTGGACTTCTCCATTGTCAAGTATATATATTTGGACTTTCCTTGCAAAATCTCCAAATTTGGACTTCAACTCGAGTCTCACTCAAACCAAGTCACCCTTGACATGAGATCGATTGCTACAACACTCACTTCCTAACAATCTTCCCATATGATTTCAAATATCTCAAATATTCACTTGCCATATGGTTAACATATGGTCAAATCATATTGATAAACATATTGACAATCTCATTGTCAAACTCATTGTTAAATTCGTTATTAAATATCAGAATCCTATTTGAATCTCACTCGAATTTGATCAATCATGATCTGAATCGATTGCACCAACTAACACGATGTCAACTATTTTACTTCGGTGAGTATTGACTGACTTTTAATTAACTAAATTTATTATTAGTCAATTACTCTTACCAAAGCTTCTAAACTAGGAATTATTATAAAAATAAGATGTCGATTGTATTCATTGCTCATGAATCGTCTTAATCACTCATTAATTCTTACAAAAAAAAAAAAAAAAATATCATATACTATTTTCCATTGTCTCATCCATCTTACATATTCTCGATTCCTCAAAAATAAAAAATCTTGAACAGTTGATTTGGTAAATGAACCACTATAAATATTTTTGAATTTATTTTAATAATCGATAAAAAAAATTTATAGAATTTAATCGATCACTCTTAAAATTAATTCATAAGGATTTTATACATAATACTAATTTAAAAAATATATATGATCTTACATTTGCCTACTAGCTCATTAATTGCAAGATGGGCAGAAATACTTTGTGCCTCTCGATTGACATAAATTGACTGGATCAATATGAAAACTCAAAAAATTATGAGCAGTAGCAAATTGGATATAAAAAGCTAATTAAAATATAAATTCATTTTTTTAACCCAGAGAATAAATTTAAATTTGTTAAAAACTAATATGGATAGAATTGATAAACCATTAACCTTAACATGAAGATATAGCAATAAAAGATATCCTAACTAACCTGATGCATGACATTTTAATGAATAAAAATTCACGGAGAAAAATCATTATATATAATTTTATTTAACATGTAATCTTTAGACCACACAATAATAATTTTACACTATTACGTCCAAGCTCCTCGTCACATCCCATGTAGATATAGCAATATGTAGGAGAAAAAAGATAAAAACCATTCTCAAATTCCAAATGCAAGTTCGGTATACTGCAGTATTTAAAATTCTACAATATTCACAATATGATTCCAAGTCCGCTTGCCACAGGAGTAGAATGGGGTCGATCTAAGGCATATTCAAGGATGCTTTCTTGGATAAAACATAAATCACGATTGAATGAAAAATTACCCCCCACTCCAAGTCAAACAAAACACTGAAAATTGCAAAATCTAAGAAATACTTGGAAGGCTCATGGTTGCTCTGCAACAAGTTAGAGAATTTTCTTAATAATCGTCTGTTTAATGCGGCCACAAAGAGAATTCATTTCCGGCGAATCTTGATATTTAAAGTCCATTGAAGCCTTCCTTCTGACCGGGGTATTTCCCTGGGAAGGCGCAGGAGCACTTCGTGCTCACCCAGGGATGAGAGTGGGGATGGTAGATGTAGATTGTCTGGATGGATGTTCACAGCAAGTTGCTTCGCAACCTGCATACATGTTTAGATGCTCGCTCCAGATAATCGAACAAAAACAAATTAACATAAAGCATGATCTCAGTTAACCAAAAAAAACCGATAGTGAATGTTCCAGGTAGATATGACAAAATCTAAATACTTCCAGGGCATTCACGCGAATTTATAATTTTGATTTCATTTTGTAACTACAATTTCACATGGAATGGGGAACATGGATTGCTTTCCTTTCAGAATTTAAACACGCTCATTCACATTTCTAGACTCACATTTGTAGAACCACACAAGTTTAGACACTTTGAGCTGGCATTACAAACTTCATACTGATAAAAGGATTGGCCACTAAGACATGAGCTTCATCTTTGCAATATACCAGAAATTGAGTACCAGCATTTTACTTTCGTATGCGAAGAATATCTAGCAGAATCAATGGGTAATAACTGTATTTGTCCTAACAGAAACTAGTGTATATGCACACATTCAACAAAGGAACTTTGCAGTGTGCTGATTTCCAGATGTGTTATTTTTATGATTATGCAAAATTGTCTAATATTTTACATTGTAGATAACATGGTGCTTGGTGTGGCACAGAAGATCATGTTATCAGTTCCTTGTAGAATATAAGTAGAGGCTCACAACCAAGATGGTTTTGGACAAACCATTGACATGGTTGTAGTGTAGCTTGGTATTGTTTTGTCTTGAACATAAAGTTACACTAGTACACTTAGGTGTATTGAGCAGGACCGACATAGAGGTGATTCAATTTATTGTTGACTACATAATTGAATCGGACCTCGGATATTATGTTGTACATGCTCTTAATCCCGATATAATAACGGGCATATGTACTTAATATTTATTTCTTTGATTTATCAGATGGTGAGATTTCTATGGATTAAATCAATATACCCGGTAAGTTGGGAAATGATATTATTTACATGGTGTGTCGTTGATTATAGGAGGAAACCGTGTCCTATATATTAGGTTAATGATGTCCCCTTGAGGAGCTCATAAGGTTCATCATGTAAACCCTGCAGGTTGACTTAGTCAACATGATGATAAGGTTGAGTGGTACTACTCGAGGAGTTAGATGTTAATTAATTGATGGTCAGTAAATCAATTAATTGACAGGCATTCGATATCTTAAACACGAGGAGTTGGATGTACAAATAATATATGGAGCCCATATTAATTTATGGGGGTTGGTGAGGTAGTTCGATGATGATCCTCTAGTGGAATAGAACATCATTGATGGATCAAGTTTGTGTGGTTCCGATCCATAGGGTGGCCAAGACCCAACTCCTCATGGTCCCTATCGTAGCCTAATATAAACCTCATGAAGTCTAGATCAAATGATGGAAAACAAATCTCTAGATCCGACGGTTGGGATTAAATCCCTAGAACCGACGGTTGAGATTAAATCTCTAGATCCGACAGTTAGGATTAAATCCCTAGAACCGACGGTTGGGATTAAATCCCTAGAACCGACGGTTGAGATTAAATCTCTAGATCCGACGGTTGAGATTAAAACCCTAGAACCGACGGTGGAGATTAAACCAAGGCCTAAACCCAACTCTATATATAAGGCTTATTGGGTTGGGCGGCAAAAAATGATGAATGGTTTAGGGGATTAGGGTTTGCTTCCTTTGGAGGCAAGGAATCCCAGTTAGTTTAGAATTTTTTGGGCGGCTAGGGTTTGGGAGAAAAGGTGGGCGGCAACACATGGAAGAGGAGCTTCTTCTTCTTCCTAAGACATGGTCGGCCCCTACCTTCTACCCTTTATCTTGGTCGGTGCTCATTCTATTCTCCTTCCCCTCCTCCATAGCCGGCACATAGAAGATGGTTTTCAAAGAGATTAGGGTTTTGCCTTTCCTTCGTCAGGCAAGAAATCCTAGGTTAGGGCTCGTCGGCTAGGGTCAAGGAGAGTGGGCGTGCAACTATAGAGAGGATCTCTTCTTCTTCCTAGGTGTGGTGGCCGTCCTATATCTCTTCCTTCCACCTGGCCTGGGGCTCAACCGAATTCCCTTTCTCCTCTTCTTTTCTTCTTGGTCATGCACTAAAAGCTAGGGTTTGTCTCTAGTTTGGTTCCTTGGTGGTTTCCATTTTGTTCTCTCTATTCTTGGGGCCGGCGGGATCAATCCTTTGTGGATTGGTGGTTGGCTCAAGCAAGAAGGGAAAGAGAGTTCTTTCTTTGGATTGAAGAAGATCTAGGAAGCTTCAACTTGTGGAGGATCTTCGCCCACACGAAGTCTACAAGGAGGTTAGGACATACGATAGAAGATCAAGAGGTATAAAAGTTTTACAACTTTTATTATTGTTCTTCTGTTCTTATTGATATGCTAGCTTATGTTCTTTATGTTAGTATATGTTGATTATACTAGTTTACATTTGCATGTATATTTGTATAATCATGGACCCGAATAAGAAAACACAAAAACCGCGATCCGTCCGCCGCCTCTTCCGCGCTAATCGACTAAAAGAGTTTGGTTGCTTGAACAACTAGTTTGTTCAAGCGATCGCCGAGTTAGCGCGACACGAATTGGTTGTGCTTAGAAACTCATCTCATCCTGGATTAGTTTTCATTAGTGAAAATTTTAATCCGGGGACATGGGAGGAGCCACGAGCATTCCTAGGAATAGCATCACAACAAATGGTATCGAGCCACGATTTCGGTTTTGTTTTGTTTTGGATTCATTTTACTTTCACGCACTTATCATATATTATGTATACCGATAATAAGAGGATGCGTGAGGCTAACTTTTCGTCAGCATAAGATCCAACTATTATGGCTATATATACGTGTATGTGATCGCATGTGTGTGATCAGTATATTATTCAATCCTCGTCGACGAGGCTAAATTAGTATTTAATTTTTGTAATCGAATACGGCGTTGTTTAGCCACTCTTTATTTTATTTTACTTTCGATCTAGATTTCATGTACATTCCTCGTGAGTATAGGATCGATGGATGTAAAATAAAATAGGTTTTATTCTGATCTCATTGGCCTGCATGCGTGGCGTGGGAGGAGCGACGAGGTGGCGACACGACGGGAAGCGTATATGGAGAACAATGCCATAATAGTTGGAAAATTCTGATTTTTCCATATTTATTGCTGATTTGTTTTATATGCATGTTGTGTGTGCTTAAAATTCCTTCATTTTCAATTTACTAAGTGGGAGAGGGATATTTTAATTAATTCCGCATTCCATTATTACACTGACGTGTGATGCAACAAACTCGTGCGGCTCGAGTGCCTTCCTCCCCGAGGATGAGTTTGTTTCATGGATCACTAGGTCAAATAATGGTTATAGGAAATTATCTAGGAGCATGTGTACTTTCACAGAGGTAAGGCACATAATCCAAAATAATTCCCTTAGTACCGTGTAATGGTGCACACTTAGATGCAAATAAAAAGTAGTTTTATTTGTAGGGCCAAAGAGGAACCAACTATTAATTTTATTTCTCAAAAAGTAAGGTTGACAAGATAATAAAATTAATGGGTTAAACCTCCTCTTACAAATGTAGAATTCGTATACGTCCACACTATCGTGGCATGCGATATTCTCTGTTCGAGGTGTTAGTCGATTTCAAAATTTTATTGTTTGAGGAATCAATAATTTTTATCAAATCTACAGAATAATAAGCATGTTGTGTGTGCTTGAAAATTCTCATTTTCAATTTACTAAGGGAGAGGGACATTTTAATTAATTCACCTTCCATTACACTGACGGTGATGCAACAAACTCAAGGCCGGCTCCTGAGTGCCTTCCTCCCTACTCCGATGAGTTTGCTTCATGATCACTAGGTCAAATAATGGTTATAGGAAATTTATCTAGGGCGTGTACTTCGCGGTAAGACACGTAATCGAAATAATTCCTTAGATGCAGTGTAATGAGTGCGGCAGATCTGAATAAAAAGTAGTTTTATTTGTAGGGCCAAAGAAGGAACCAACTATTAATTTTATTTGTCAAAAAGTAAGGTTGACAAGATAATAAAATTAATGAGTTAAACCTCCTCTTACAAATGTAGAATTCGTATACGTCCACACTATCGTGGCATGCGATATTCTCGGTGTTTTGAGGTGTTGGTTGATTTCGAAATTTTATTGTTTGAGGAATCAATAATATTTGAAATCTAATATTTTGATTATTGTGATTCTTAGGATTTTCAAAAATGACTTTCAGTCCACTTACTATGGATACTAAAGGAAATAAACTTACTGTACCTAAATAATGTTGATCGGAAAAGATTCTAGATATTGTCTTATCTGCTAAGGAGTACAAGTATGCGCTCTTCAAATAGTGTCCTCAAGCCATCGTTGCTCAAAAAGGGTTTCTACTTCCGAAAGGCGAAGAAGAAGAAAGCAGTGGAGCAGCAGATGGTGGGAGGATCTCGAGGAAAGTGAAGAAAGCGAAAGCGAAGTACTTACTTGCGGGATGGACATTGGAAGAAGGGTGTCCCGATCGAAATAGAACAAAGGTATATCTTTTGGACTAGTCGTTTGAAACATGATTAGCGGTGATATCTACCGGCTGGTGAATTGTCTGAAGTCACTAATCGTATCTACAATGATTTGCGAGGTTCGAAACCCGATGACTAGCTAAAGGGAGATTACCATTTACTTGGCGATGCCATGATGGTGGCGGCTATTGCGGTGGGAGAAGTTTTATTTATCTCTTGAGAATAATAAAACTTTGGTTACAGAAAATTCCTTTATGTACCTTTATTTAGAAAGAATTTAGTTTGATTTCTAAATTATTATGGATGGATATTCTATTTCTTTTAGAGTTGTTATAAAAGGAATAGGGAGAATATCTATTCAGTACATTGAAAGGAAATTTGAACCAAAACCTCCACGATCTGAGTGAAGTTAATAACTCGTCTTTTAATTCGATAAGAAAAAGAACCGAAGATGAACCGAACATATCTTTGACTTCTTAGGCTTGGTCACATTAACTGCGAATTGATAGGTTGATAGGTGATGGACCTTTGGGTTCGTTGGTGGTGGAGGATCTCTGACCTGTGAATCTTGCTTGAAGGTAAGATGACGAGGCCTCTGAGCGAGGGTATAGATCTGAGATGTGTTGGACGTGTTGGAATTGGTTCATTCCGATTCAGATGGTCCTATCCGCACAAGAGGTAGTTTCAACATTTCATCTTTTTCATAGATGATCGCTCAAGATACACGGACGACACTACGATCCGATCGTGGTGGTGAGTACCTCTTGGGAGAGTTTAGGAAATTCAATCCCGCACACCCCAAACAGTAATCTGCAGAAGCAGAGCGAAGGAATAGGACTCTTATGGAGATGGTTAGATCGATGATGAGTTATTACGACTTGTTTTATAGTCCTAGAGATCGAGAGTGATCGTTAACACGAACACCGATTTCTAGAGGAAGACTATGTGATAAAGCCACAAGCCCAAGAGTAAAATTGTCTAAGAGTTAAAAGGGAAGTCACTTCTTTAACGCTGAGAGGATATACCACGTCATCGCACCGCATGTCACAAAGGATACGTAGATGATACCTCGTCGTAGTGGGAGGGTTGTTAGATGACCTCTTAGATTCATGTTTTTGGGTGAATCTTACGATTCGTCCCTAGCAAATACGAACACGATCTCTAGACATACGACGAGACAATCCAAGATATAAATACGGCATCTTGGCAAAGTGCAATGAATCGAGATTGAATCATGGATTCAAGTCGTCTGGGAGCTCTTATGCATAATTTCCATATGGATTATGAGGTGTAGCAGATGGATGTCAAGACAACTTTCCTTAATGGAAGTCTCGAGGAAAACATCTATACGAAGCAACCAAAGGATTATCTAAGGGCAAAGAGCGATTGTATGTAAGTTTAATCGGTCTGTTATGGATCAAGCAAGCTTTGAGGTCTTGGAACATCCGCTTTGATGAGGTAAATCCAAACTTATGATTTATTCAAAGTCGGATGTAGTCTTGTATACAAGAGACGCGATTTAAACGTAGTGGTATTTCGTACTATACGTAGATTTACATTTCGTAGTCGCAACAATATCGAGTGTTATCGACGTAGCGTACGATATGATTGTCAAACAGCTTTTTGAAGGACTTGGAGAAGTGGGTCACAACCTTAGGATCAAGGTTGTTGTGTTTATCCCAAGCTTCATACATGTATACGATTTTGGATCGCTTTTAGCGCAGAACTCCAAGAAGGGTTTTCACCTTTCGGTATGGAGTTCCTTTATCTGGAGATGTCCTAGATCATCCGAGGTGATAAAGGAGATGAAGGCGGTTCCTTATGCTTGGCGGAAGCCTCAGTATGTGATGCTCATGCGAGACTAGATATCCGCTTCTGCAGTGGCGTGGTCGTGAGATATCGAGTAATCCAAGACAGTGGATATTGGATCGCGGTGAAGCGTATATATCAGAATGTCGAGAAGGACTAGGATTATACGCTAGTTTACCGCGGACTAATTACTCTCGTGGTTATACGTGATTCGATTTCCAATCAGATAGGGATAACGATAAGTCTACCTCAGTTTTGTGTTTACTTTAGAGGTGGTGCCGTATCAGATGGAGGAGTGCCCAGAATCGTGCGGACTCCACCGTAGTAGTAGGTATGTAGCGACTGTAGATGAGCAAAGAAGGTGTGGCTCAGAACTTCCCGATGGACTTGGATATGATTCTGGTTTGCGGAACTATCACAATTAATTGTGATAATAATGGCGCTTGGTAAATTCGAAGGAACCACGAGCCCATAACAGTAAACACATAGAGTGCAAGTACCACATAATACGAGAAATCGTAAAGGAGGTAGAGTTGTTGTCGCTTAGATTGCATCGAGGATGACACAGTAGACCCTTTCACTAAGGCCAAATGAGAGCTTTGATAGTGGAGGGAAGGGAATCGAGATATATGGCGATATGATGACAAAGATAGTCTTTTAGTATAAGTGGGAGATTGTTGGGATGTATCGAAAGTCTAGCTCTTTTGTATGAACATCTTTATTTCAAATAAGAATCACATGATCATTGTTTGCGTATTTTTATGATTATGCAAAAATTGTCTAATATTTTACATTGTAGATAACATGGGTGCTTGGTGTGCGTACGAGAAGATCACGTATTATCGTTCCTGTAGAATATAAGTAGAGGCTCACAACCGACAAACCATCGACATGGTCAGAGTGTAGCTTGGTATTGCTTTTGTCTCAACATAAAGTTACACTAAGACAGGTGTATCGAGAGCAGATCGACATGAGCGTAGTGATTCAATTTATTGGCCGACTACATAATCAATCGGACCTCTGAGATATTATGTCAGACACGCTCTTAATCCCGATATAATAACGAGCACATGTACTTAATATTTATTTCTTCGATTTACCGGAGGGTGAGATTTATGGATTAAATCAATACGTCCGAAGTTGAAACGATATTATTTATACGGTGTGCCATTGATTATAGGAGGAAACCGTGTCTATATATTAGGTTGATGATGTCCCCTCGAGGAGCTCATAAGGTTCATCACGAACTCGCAGTCGACTTAGTCAACATGATGATAAGGTTGAGTGGTACTACTCGAGGAGTTAGATGTTAATTAATTGATGGTCAGTAAATCAATTAATTGACGGACATTCGATATTTTAAACACGAGGAGTTGGATGTACAAATAATATATGGAGCCCATATTAATTTATGGGGGTTGGTGAGGTAGTTCGATGATGATCCTCTAGTGGAATGGAACATCATTGATGGATCAAGTTTGTGTGGTTCCGATCCATCAGGTGGCCAAGACCCAACTCCTCCTCATGGTCCCTATCGTAGCCTAATATAAACCTCATGAAGTCTAGATCAAATGATGGAAAACAAATCTCTAGATCCGACGGTTGGGATTAAATCCCTAGAACCGACGGTTGAGATTAAATCTCTAGATCCGACGGTTGGGATTAAATCCCTAGAACCGACGGTTGAGATTAAATCTCTAGATCCGACGGTTGGGATTAAATCTCTAGAACCGACGGTTGAGATTAAATCTCTAGAACCGACGGTTGAGATTAAAACCCTAGAACCGACGGTGGAGATTAAACCAAGGCCTAAACCCAACTCTATATATAAGGCTTATTGGGTCAATGGCAAAAATGATGAATGGTTTAGGGATTAGGGTTTGCTTCCTTCGAGGCAAGGAATCCCGATTAGTTTAGAATTTTTCCGGCTAGGTTTGGGAGAAAAGGTGGGCAACACACATGGAAGATGAGCTTCTTCTTCTTCCTAAGACATGGCCACCCTACCTTCTACCCTTTACCTCGTCGGTGCTCATTCTATTCTCCTTCCCCTCCTCCATAAATGGCATGTAAGATGGTTTTCAAAGAGATTAGGGTTTTGCCTTTCCTTTGGTTGGGCAAGAAATCCTAGGTTAGGGTTTGGTTGTGCTAGGGTCTGAGGAGAGTGGCGTAACTATAGAGAGGATCTCTTCTTCTTCCTAGGGTGTGGCGGTCCCTAGATCTCTTCCTTCCACCTGGTCGGGGCTCAACCAATTCCCTTTCTCCTCTTCTTTTCTTCTTGGCTCGGCACTAGAAGCTAGGGTTTGTCTCTAGTTTGGTTCCTTAGTGGTTTCCATTTTGTTCTCTATCTATTCTTGGGCGTGGATCAACTTTTTGTGGATCGTGGTTGGCTCAAGCAAGAAGGAAAGAGAGTTCTTCTTTCTTTGGATTGAAGAAGATCTAGGAAGCTTGACTTGGAGGATCTTCGCCCACACGAAGTCTACAAGGAGGTTAGGACATACGATAGAAGATCAAGAGGTATAAAAGTTTTACAACTTTTATTATTGTTCTTTGCATGTTCTTATTGATATGCTAGCTTATGTTCTTTATGTTAGTATATGTTGATTATACTAGTTTACATTTGCATGTATTTGTATAATCATGGACCCCGAATAAGAAACACAAAAAAACCGGCGATCCGTCCGTCGTCTCTTCCGCGGCTAATCGACTAGAAGAGTTTGGTTGTTTGAACAACTAGTTTGTTCAAGCGATCGCTCGAGTCATTGGCACGACGACGAATTGGTTGTGCTTAGGAAACTCATCTCATCCGGATTAGTTTTCATTAGTGAAAATTTTAATCCGGGGACATGGGAGCCGATGAGCATTCCTAGGAATAGCACATTGCCAACAGTGTGCACTAGCATGGATACGAAGAATATAAACACAAACAAGTCAGCTAATAAGAAGAATATAAACAGAAAAAGGTGAGCTAAATTTGTTGTACCTCAGCTACAATTTCATCCTTGGTTACAGGTGTTCGAATCTCGTTGTCAACTTTGATGTACCTCCATAAGGTCTGCAGGCAATATTTGTACATGTAAATTTAGCATGTGTAATAATGTAATACATAACAGCTCAACTGGAAATCAGTAAAGAAAAATAAGTGTGCATAGGATTCACAGGAATTATCTCCATTAGCAAAAATACAGTTAGTATTCAACAAACAACAAAATGATAAGATGAACTTGAGACAGTTAATATAATTAACAATTTGCATGTGTTAACTAGTATATTAAGAATCCAAAAGATCATACAGGAGGAATACTATCCTAGTAAACCTTGCCCTAGAGGATGATAATTTCAAATCGGCTCATGGTTCACCAACAATCTGAATGGGCCAAGTTTGAATGGGGCAAGTTGCCAAAACTTTTTCTAGTTTTACAACAAAATACTAGTTCCAACAAGCATTCTAAATCAGACATCATTATGGATCTCCACGAAAACAGTACTGATATAGGATAAATATTAGCCCATGGAATTAGAAGCATGGGCCCAGCCCATGAGAGGGGTTATAAAAAGTCACTAGGGTTCATGTAGAACTGGGAATCTCTTTTGCTCGCTGAGGGGGCTTCGAGGACAGCATTTTTTTACCTTCCGTTGGAGAGATCGCTACTTCCTCCGCCGTTTATGAGGAGAGAGCTGGGGATAACCTTCAGGGCGCCACATGATTCCAGGCGATCTGCATTTCCTCCTTCACCTTGATGCCACCTCTGCATCTTTCGACGTCGTTTGGACATCCCTCACCAGATGCTCTCCTCCTTGATGCCTCTTATGGCTGCTCCCTCCTTCCTCGAAGTTGATCGACATGGTTTCTTCTGCCTCCCACTCCCCCTCAGTGCAGCGCCTCCTCCTCTTACAAGTTCGACTCTGAACACGATGATTCCGTCGAGGGTGTGGAGGCAGCGGTCATGAAGCCGAAATGGAAGCATAGTAGCCAGGGGACGAAGTGGGTGACCTTTGGCATTGGCATCGAACTGGGTGATGGTGGAGTTGTGCTAGCTAGGGATGGTGGATGGCTATCGCAGCTGCTCATTGTAATGCTACAGAGAGGAAATTCTCGTTTGGAACGGCTCAAATGACAGCTGGACTTGTTGCAACCTTGATATCTATTAGCAGCATAATTACAATAAATACCTTTGAGTTTCTAGGCGGAAGGGCATTTGGTCGTACACCAGTTACTAGTATTAGTCTAAAGAAGACCTTAAAGGGGGCTCTTGCTGGCCTAATTGCTTGCATCATGATTGCTATACGGTTGTCACAGATTTTATGCCGACCTACAACAACATTAATTGATGCAGCTTGTGGAGTTTTGAACTTCGTTGACTCTTTGTTTGGTGACCTTGTTGAGTCCATGATCAAACATAAGGCTGGCGTTAGAGATTCTGGATCACTCATACTCCGCCATCATTGACATTTTACTTCTACTATTTGATGGGTACTGCTCCTTTAGTTTTATCTAAGCATTCGCTAGTGGACTCTCTTATATGTTTGTAGCTACAGGAGATAAGTTTTATTCCTCTTCTTTTTACATTATTTTTACTGTATTTAATATATTTTCTTTCATTAATATCCGGCCTAACTTAAGCATCGGAGTGTCGTCGCCGGATAGGCCGGCGACGGTTTAACATGTGTTAACTTTTTCAGGACATATTTAAATTTACTGATGCGGTCGGAGAGAACCCCTTCCTCGGTGGCACAAAATCGAGGAGAAAAATAATCCGTGCCGCGTCGATTGGCGCCGCCGTGGGAACATCCGGCAAGACGTTGAGATAATAATACAATCATCTCGATTAGGATGATCGATTTCTCATCGAGCTTCTATCGACATGACTCTGCGATGTGAGGAAGACATAAATCCTCCATGTTGTTAAATTCAGTAAGTATGTATATAAATACTTACCTTTAACATCTTGTTGCATTCTTATACCTTGTCATTTCTCTAGCTATATTTAAAATTTTCTCCTTCAAGATATATCACATGAGAGATATATTTAGAGAACAAACAATATGATTATATACGACTTGTAATATCTTAAAAGCTCAAATTTCATTATCTCAAAGATTTAATGCTCATCTT
Source organism: Wurfbainia villosa (assembly GCA_025175895.1). Classification (NCBI taxonomy): domain Eukaryota; kingdom Viridiplantae; phylum Streptophyta; class Magnoliopsida; order Zingiberales; family Zingiberaceae; genus Wurfbainia; species Wurfbainia villosa. The sequence continues at coordinate 135,392,515 of CM045986.1, read as the reverse complement.
GCAAGTTTACATTTAATTTGCATTCTAGTGTCTCTTAGTCATACATACTTAGTTGTCACTGATCGCATATCAATCGACCACTCAGTCAGGGTAGATATTTACACTCGGTCATTCGACCGAGAGCATACTTCATTCTCTCCAGCCACTCGACCGAGATAAGTTGTTCCACTCGGTAGCTCATCCGAGAACATACTTCACCCCTTTCGACCATTCGTTAGGGTAATTACTTGTACTTAGTCCTTGGTGAGTTTATATACTTCATCCCTTTCGATTACTCGTCGTGGTCACATTAGATTTAGTCATCCGACCGAGTTAACATACTTCATATTATCCTGATACTCGGCCAGGTAATTATTTGACTCAACTACTCACGGAGTCGCCATCCTCAAGATACGGAAGAACCGAGATTCCTGCTATATATTATATATATTATTTTTATCTCACAGGCGGAAGATATCCCAGTGTGGTGGTGGAACTAAGAACCGAGATTCCTCGTTATATATTATATATATTATTTTTATCTGAGGCGGAAGATATCCTGTGGTGGTGGAGCGGAAGAACCGAGATTCCTTATATATTATATATATTATAGCGAAGATATCTCCGTGTGGTGGCGGAACGGAAGAACCGAAATTCCTCGGTTATATATTATATTTCTATCCCCACGAGGCGAGGCGGAAGATATCCTCGTGTGGTGGTGGAACGGAAGAACCGAGATTCCTCGGTTATATATTATATATATTATTTTTATCCCCGCGAGGCGAAGCGGAAGATATCCCCGTGTGGTGGTGGAACGGAAGAACCGAGATTCCTCGGTTATATATTATATATATTATTTTTATCCCCGCGAGGCGAGGCGGAAGATATCCCCGTGTGGTGGCGGAACGGAAGAACCGAAATTCCTCAGTTATATATTATATATATACAAAATTTCTATCCCCACGAAGCGGAAGATATCCCCGTGTGGTGGCGGAACGGAAGAACCGAATATTATATATATACAAATTCTATCCAAGATATCCCAGTGTGTGGTGGCCAGCGGAAGAACCAAAATCCTCGGTTATCTATTATATATACAATTTCTATCCATCAAGATATCCGTGTGGTGGCGGAGCGGAAGAACCAAATCCCTCGGTTATATATTATATATATACAAAAAGATATCCTGGTGGCTGGATCTAAGAGCGAACATTTCAAACTATATATTATTTTATCCCCGTGAGGTGGCGAACGGAAGAACCGAAATTCCTGCTATATATTATATTTTAAGATATCGCATGAACTAAGAACCAAATCCCTGCTATATATTATATATATACAAAATTTCTATCCTGGCAAGATATCCCTGGAATCCAAGAACCAAATCCCTATTATCTATTATATATAGAATTTCTATCCTCGCCGAAGATATCCCGTGTGGTGAATGCGGAAGAAAGCGAAATCCCTCTTATATATTATATATAAACAAAATTTCTATCCGCTGGCAAGATATCCCGTGTGGTGGCGGATCGGAAGAGTTTGAACATTTCGATTATATATTATTTTATCCCCGTGTGGTGGCGGAACCGAAGAACCGAAATACCTCGGTTATATATTATATATATACAAATTTCTATCCCCAAGCGGTTTAAGATATCCTGTGGCGGAGCGGAAGAACCGAAATCCTCGGTTATATATTATATATATACAAAATTTCTATCCTCGCTGGTTTAAGATATCCGTGTGGTCATGAACGGAAGAACCAAATCCTCTGCTTATCTATTATATATACAAAATTTCTATCCTCGGAAGATATCCGTGTGGTGGCGGATCGGAAGAGTGAACATTTCAAATTTATATATTATTTTATCCTCGTGTGGTGGCGAATGCAAGAACCGAAATTCTGGTTATATATTATATATATATATAATTTCTATCCTCACTTTTAAGATATCCGTGTGATACGGAGCGAACTAAGAACTGAAATCCCTCGGTTATATATTATATATATACAAAATTTCTACCCCCGCGAGGCGAGGCGGAAGATATCCCCGTGTGGTGGCGGAACGGAAGAACCGAGATTCCTCGGTTATATATTATATATATTATTTTTATCCCCGCGAGGCGAAGCGGAAGATATCCCCGTGTGGTGGTGGAACGGAAGAACCGAGATTCCTGCTATATATTATATATATTATTTTTATCTCATGAGGCGAGGAAGATATCCTCAGTGTGTGAACTAAGAACGCAAAATTCCTCGGTTATATATTATATATATAAAATTTCTATCCTCATGAAGATATCCTGTGGTGGCGGAACTAAGAACCGAAATCCTGCTTATATATTATATATATACAAAATTTTTATTCAAGATATCCTAAGGCGAATAACGGATGAACCGAAATTCCTCGATTATATATTATATATATAAAATTTCTATCCCCGCGAAGCAGAAGATATACCCGTGTGGTGGCGGAACGGAAGAACCGAAATCCCTCGGTTATATATTATATATATACAAAATTTCTATCCCCGCGAAGCGAAAGATATCCCCGTGTGGTGGCGGAACGGAAGAACCGAAATCCCTCGGTTATATATTATATATATAAAATTTCTATGCTCGCGAAGCGGAAGATATCCCCGTGTGGTGGCGGAACGGAAGAACCGAAATCCCTCGGTTATATATTATATATATACAAAATTTCTATCCCCACGAAGCGGAAGATATCCCCACGTATGTGGCGAAGCTAAGAACCAAATCCCTGCTATATATTATATATATACAAAATTTCTATCCTGAAGATATCCGTGTAGTGGCGAGCGGAAGAACCAAATCCCTCGGTTATTCATTATATATCTGAAATTTCTATCCTCGCGGCCAAGATATCCCCGTGTGGTGGCGAATCGAAAGAGCTGAACATTTCAGCTATATATTATTTTATCCCCGTGTGGTGGCGGAACGGAAGAACCGAAATCCCTCGGTTATCTATTATATATACAGAATTTCTATCCCCGCAAAGCGGAAGATATTCTCGTGTGGTGGCGGAACGAAAGAACCGAAATCCTTCGGTTATATATTATATATATACAAAATTTCTATCCCCGCGAAGCGGAAGATATCCCCGTGTGGTGGTGAATCGGAAGAGCTGAACATTTCAGCTATATATTATTTTATCCCCATGCGGTGGCGGATCGGAAGAGCTGAATATTTTTTCAGCTATATATTATTTTATCCCCGTGCGGTGGTGGATCGGAAGAGCTGAACATTTTTTCAGCTATATATTATTTTATCCCCGTGCGGTGGCGGATCGGAAGAGCTGAACATTTCTTCAGCTATATATTATCTTTATTCCCGTGTGATGGTGGATCGGAAGAATTGAGTCTTCGTTCGATTATATATCATTTTTATTACCGTGTGGTGGTGGATCGGAATAATTGAGTTTTCACTCAACTATATATTATTCTTATCCCCGTGTGGTGGGGGATCGGAAGAATTGAGTCTTCACTCAATCATATATTATTTTTGTCCCCGGGTTGTGGTGGATCGGAAGAATTGAGTCTTCACTCAACTGTATTATTATTATCCTCGTGTGATGGCGGATCGGAGGAGTTGGATTTAAGATAAGATGCACTTCGAAAGAACGACGGAGTTTATTATCACGGTGGGAGGAGGCAATTCGTAAGTCCTCCAATCGGTCTATATTCTTCTTCAAATGATATTAATTGTTTACATTCCCGGCAAGAAAAATTGGAAGGAGTATGATTCTATATTTAGTCGATCGGGAGAGAGGTATTCATTCGCTATTTATAAGTGTTGATATGGAAGGAGTTTTTATTCTTAATCACGATGTGGTCATATTTCATTTCATTTTATGAGTATGTTTTGAGGCAGCTCATGCGTTGTCGGATCAATTCTTATTTTATTGAAGTATTGGGAGGTGTATAATATTTTATCCAGTACAGTCCAGGTGAAGCTAGCTAACTCTTATTTTATGAAAGTATTGTGAGGCGGACATTATTTCACCTACTCAGAGATATATCAAAGCGATTGGTATTTTATTTCTTTAAGCCAAATTGCTTAGAGCCGAGTCGTTCTAGATTTACATTTATTTTATTCAACCAAACTGAACTGAAGGAGGTCTTATTTCATTTCGGCGAGGCACTCTGAGTCCGGCATTATTTTATTCATCCGATGTATTCGGGTCAGCTCTTATTCTATTAGGCCGAGGCGTTCTTGAATTTGTTGTTATGTCATCTAGCACTGAGACGTATCTGGTTGGGGGTTATTTTATTTTTTTGGGATGAAGTGGTCTGAATTCAGGCGGTTCGGAGGTGTTCTAAAGTGAATCTTATGTTATTCGATTGGGGCGTTCCCAGCTAGCTCTTATTTTATTCCTCCGAGGTATTCTGAAATGGACATTATATTATTCGGTTAAGGTGTTCTCGGTATTCTCTCATTTTATTCAATCTAAGTATTTTGAGAGGAGTATCATTTTATTCAGTCGGGATTTGGAGGTCCTTCTCTTATATCTATTTGAGGCGATTCGTAAGCCCTCGCTTCGGCTATTCTTTTATTCATCTGAGGCTATTTGTAAGTCCTCGAATCCATCGTCTTATTATATTCACCCGAGGCTATTCGTAAGTCCTTGCGTCAATCGTCTTCTTATCTCCATCTGAGGCAGTTCGTAAATCCTCGAACCAGTAAATTCTTCATTCGGCCGAGATAGATCACCGGACGTTATAGATGTGTATGATATTCCTGAATATATGAACAAGGAGCAGAGATATGATCCGACTCGAGACGATGAAGTGATAAAGCTAAAGTCAGACTTGTCAAAGTGACTCGTCATTGTTTAGTGGGGTTACTGTGATATAGGATAAATATTAGCCCACGTGGAATTAGAAGCAGGGCCCGACCTTACGAGAGGGTTATAAAAAGTCACTAGGGTTCATGTAGAAGCGGGATCTCTTTTGCTCACGAGGGCCGAGGCGATTTTTTCCTTAGTTGGAGAGATCGCTACTTCCTCCGCGGTTTATGAGGAGAGAGTGAGATAACCTTGTAGCGCCGCGTGATTCCAGCGATCTGCATTTCCTCCTCCACCTTGATGCCACCTCTGCGTCTTTCGACGTCGTTGGACATCCCTCACCGGACGCTCTCCTCCTTGATGCCTCTTACGGCCGCTCCCTCCTTCCTCGTAGTTGTCGACATGGTTTCTTCGCCTCCTCCCCCTCGGTCTCAGCGCCGCCTCCTCCTTACAAGTTCGACCGAACACGATGATTCCGTCGAGGTGTGGGAGGCGATGGCATGAAACGAAATGGAAGCATAGTAGCGGGGCGAAGTGGGTGACCTTTGGCATCGCATCGATGGTGATGGTGGAGTTGTGCTAGCTAGGGATGGATGTCCACCAGGATGGCTTATCTGCTGCTCATTGTAATGCTACAGAGAGGAAATTCTCGTTTGGAACGGCTCAAATGACAGTTGGACTTGTTGCAACCTTGATATCTATTAGCAGCATAATTACAATAAATACCTTTGAGTTTCTAGGCGGAAGAGCATTTGGTCGTACACCAATTACTAGTATTAGTCTAAAGAAGACCTTAAAGGGGGCTCTTGCTGGCCTAATTGCTTGCATCATGATTGCTATACGGTTGTCACAGATTTTATGCCGACCTACAACAACATTAATTGATGCAGCTTGTGGAGTTTTGAACTTCGTTGACTCTTTGTTTGGTGACCTTGTTGAGTCCATGATCAAACATAAGGCTGGCGTTAGAGATTCTGGATCACTCATACTCCGCTATCATTGACATTTTACTTCTACTATTTGATGGGTACTGCTCCTTTAGTTTTATCTAAGCATTCGCTAGTGGACTCTCTTATATGTTTGTAGCTACAGGAGATAAGTTTTATTCCTCTTCTTTTTACATTATTTTTACTGTATTTAATATATTTTCTTTCATTAATATCCGACCTAACTTAAGCATCGGAGTGCCGTCGTCGGGTAGGCCGGCGACGGTTTAACATGTGTTAACTTTTTCAGGACATATTTAAATTTACTGATGCGGTCGGAGAGAACCCCTTCCTCGGTGGCACAAAATCGAGGAGAAAAATAATCCGTGCCGCATCAAGTACTGACACTAAAGTGAATCCAAACATCCATATGACAAGCGACAATACCCTGATACTGGACTTGCATGTGTAGGAGAAGTTTGCATCTTAAAAGGCAATCTTATTGACTACAACTATCTCAATGTAGGCTGCTCTAAAATGTACTGTGACGTCTTTGTATTTGAAGTTTTAGATATTTTGACCTATGAACTCCATGTTAGTTAACATTTCTACAAAGACAAATAGATCAATATCCTTGGATACGTTAGTAAAAAACACAATAGACATACAGGCTTCTCCCGTCAATCTCTTCTTTTGAGCATCTACATGTCAATTAAGGCAAATAACTCAGACTTAAGGATTATAAATTTGTGCATTTGAAATGTACAACACTCATCATTTAAAATCTTTTTGTAGAATTAACTCTTAATAAAGCCCATATAAATAAATCTTGCAAATACTGCAATAAAAATAAATTCATTTGATGGAGCTACAAACATCCGCTGATTGCACTCACAAGGCGAGCATTATCAAGACGCCTTGCCGCTGTCTGATATTCCTTCATTTTTTCTTGCTTTGCCTATTGAAAGATGCATAGAACAATTTTAAAAGATTGAAATATAGTATGACAAAGCTAATGGACTGCACTTGCATTGAGATAAATGGTAAGTGATTCATAAGAATAAGAAGTTTTATATACATCTTTCTGGGATTGGCATAAGAACAAGAAATGTAAATTGACAGTCAAAGATTATTCTTCTAAATATACTGAGATACAGTAAGTAGCACAGCACCAACTCACAAGAAATATAATTCAGAAAGTTATAATCATAAATAACAAATTCCAAAATATTTAACCAAACAACTCTCCATTCGAATGCACATTATAGCTAGCAAGTAGCATCCATAATGCAGATGCAAGTATAGCAGATTATACCAGAAAGTATATTTTAAAACCACACGCCAAACAAGTGAGTCAAAGCATGAGATGGTATTGGTTGTGATTTTATTACAACAAATATAGATATCATAATGATGCTAAACAGTAACCAAGAAATATATGATCTAAATCTGCAAACAAAATCATCTAGATTACATAGGCATTTTGATAAAGGGTGCCTTCCAATTAGCAATAATCAAGTCTTTATAGAACATTTCCATGAAGTTTGTCACTCATGATAAAAGTAATAAAAAAAAACAGAAAGAAAACAAAAGATTGCAATGATCAGAAATAGTATAGCATAACCAAACAAAAACAAAACATATAATATTAATTCTACCATATCCAATATTGTGACATAAAGGTAAACATCATTCCCAGAGGATATTCCATTATTCCCAAAATGCCAACATTTTTCCATCCATAGTGATTTTCCATAAACACTAGAACACTCTGAAAATATTGTCCAGGAAACAAATGAACCCTTAGTCTTTATTCTTCTCCCCTATCCCATGTTATTGGTAGGTGCAACATCTCTGGGATAGCGAGAGGATACTGGATCGTGATTCTAATATTACTGGATTGTGATTCTAACATTGGTAGGAGAAGCATCGAGGTCGCAAGAGGATACATGATTGTGATTCACAAATGACATACAAGAGGATGGGAGGATCAAGTGAGGGGTTAAATAATTAGTTTATATTTATTTTATTAGTAATTGAGCAAAAATCAAGAGGGTGTCTGTTATTTTCATTAACATCAAAAGGGTGTCCCCATGTTGAAAAAAATATCAAAAGGACACTCTAATAATTTTTCATTACCAGAGTAGTCCAATATTGTTCTAACAGCTTCGGTTAATACTACAACATTGAACAAAACTGCTTCAGTGTTGGTCAAACTTGCTCCAATATTGATCAAAGTTGCTCTAACATTAGTAAAAACTGCTCCAAGCTACTCCAATGCACGTCACCTTTTGCTCTGATGTTGGTCAAAATAGCTTCAATGTTTGTAAACCTGCTCCAACAAAACTGCTCTTAACTTAGTCTGCTCCACATTGTAGCTAGCCTTGTGCAATCGGTTATAACCGAACCAACCGAACCGATTAAACCAAAACTGAATAAACCGAATTTTTTTTAATTAACCAAACCAACCAAAATTTTTAACAAAACCGAACCAACTAAAAAAATGGAAAATCGGTTAAATTGGTTAAAACCCGAAAAAACTGATTTTTCGACATCAGCCGACTGATAAATATATCAGTTAACTGATAAATCAGAGGGTGCTCGGGAATGAGAAATGCACAGTAATAGACTAACAGTGTTCTGGATGATTTTTTGACATCAGTCAATTGATGAATCGGAGAGTGCTCGGAAATGAAAATTGCACAATAACAGTGCTCGAGAGGGTGCTCGGGACAAATGAGAAATACACAGTACTCCGCAGTCTGCTCGAACACCTGCACCCGAGCACATGCTGCCACTCGACATCATTGTTGAGTAGCTGAAATTCGACCGCGGTTCGGCTAAACTCCGACTCCAGTCGGACCGCAGTCGGATTCCAGCCGAATCGCAGTCGGATTCCGGTCGAATCGGGACCGAAATCCGACATGATTGCGGCCGCCAATAGCTACAGCACTGGCAGCCGCAAGTCGATTGAATTTCAGCTATGATCCACCTGAAATCCAACCACGGTCCAATAAGACTCCGACTCCTATCGGACCACGGCCAAATTCCAACCGAATCGCGATTGCAATCTGACACGATTACGGCTGCCAACAGCCGCAACGCTGGCAACCGTAATTCGATCAGATTCCGACCAGATTCCCACCATGATCTGACCGAAGGGACGACGGCGATCGACAGATTGGCTGGGCTACAGTGCCCGCTCCAACGACACAATGTCATTAGATAGAAATCATCAAATCATGAATTCGCGATTTTAGTTGTGATTCCGGGAGATCAGTCGGTTGTTTATACACAAATCAGTCGACTGATAGGGAATATCAGTCGACTGATTCACTCCAATTCGATTAATCGATTAAACCGATTGCTTTCGTTTTGAAACCGAAACTGAACCATAAAACTGATTTTTTTTAAATAAATTTCTGAATAAACCAAACCGAATAAATTTTTGGTTTGGTTGGTTTGTTCAGTTTAACCAAATTTTTGCTCACCCTAGCAATTTGACCGATCATGTTAAAAGGGTAATTTGGGAAGAAACATAGGATAATATGCTCTTTTGATATTTTTTTTTAACATACGACATCCTTTTGACAATAATGAAAATAAAGCCATTCTTTTTATTTTTGTCCTAAGTATTTAACATTGAGATGCCTTGTTAGCAATAATTTGACAAAGTTACAACTTAAAACTAAAATAGCATCCAGATAAGCAAATGGAATAGAAACAACACGATAATATTTCATATTGGCAAAGTGCACAATGGCTAATATGTTTGTTATATTTTTAAATTTTTATAAAAATTTAATTTCGTTAAATATGAAATCATTATAGCTTTATTTTTAGAAGTAAATCAATTGGAAGGGTCTTAAAGGAGTATAACTCATTGAAATTCATCTTGGTGTACTTTGATGGGTATTGAAGCATACTAAGTTTCCACAGGATCTGAGCTGTAGCTGTATAAGTTTGGCCAGAAACCAAATCTCCAAGATGGGGCATAAATTAAACCTTGGTTTCAACAATAAAATAAAGGAAAATATGAACAAATCATGAACATGCAAAAATAAACAATTAAAATAAGAGTTAAAAATCACTGGTACAACACTAGATAAGAAATAAGAAGATTCAAGTAAGATCTACTTGTTTTGACTAGTCATCAAGATTTAATGTACTGGAAAGGGAAATTCAGGAAAAGGTCCCGGACTCACCTTGCTATCCTCTTGCTCTTTGTCTTGCTCACTTATTGGAGCTTCTTTTGCCAATTCCACTTCATCCCGTTGGTAAAGCTATAAAAAATATTATAGCATGTGAAGGAGGTCAAACAGAAAGTTAATTTTTTTTATTTCTCTTTTCTTATTTTCTAGTTTAGTGCTTTTGCATGATAATGTAAACTAGTATAAGACATGTTATAAAAGTAGCAATGGCATAATATTAGGAAGAAAAATCAGTGTTAGGAAAATGATTTATGATGGCACTAGCAAGCAGGAAAGAAAAGTCAAATGGTGTATGGCCAGAGACAAGGAACTGCAGAGAGAATTGTATTTTTGTTCAGCTTATTTTCTGTATTTGACGATCATGACACCTGCTAAAATTTCAAACTGATTTGTTTTTTTTTTTAAGAAAAAGGAACTAATTGTATTTCAGTTTAGAGAATCTCCCAAATAAACAATATTAGCTTTAGTTCCTACCACTCACAAAATCAGCTAAAATGATAATACAATTTAAATTATTTTTATTCAAAAACAACACATTTAGCTAAAGAACAATAATTTTAATTATTCAAACCTAAATGAACAAAAATATTCAGTTTTTTCTGGTATGGTTTTTGAATAGACAGTTTTTGGTTCCTAAAAAGTTTACTTAAACATTTTGCACTACCAAGTTTGTGTTGGCTCTTAAGAGATGTAAATATACTTCAAAATCAACATTAGCAATTCCGTTTGTCTTAGGCAGCATTTACCTATAAGGCAGATGTTGTTATGGTATCTTTAGACAAATTTACTGGTATGGTTAAGTTTTCTTACATTAATCAACCCATCATCATGCTTACATCACAACCAAAGGGAATTGATATTGCACCTTAAACTCCTATATAGTTAGATTGAATAGAAGAACACAAAGGAGAAAGACAAGGAGCGGACCTTGCGTTGCTCCCGCATGAGGAAAGCATACTTCTCTATGTTTGGGACGGCGAGCAGCTTAGGCATCAGGTGGTTGCGGAAATGCCCTGGCGCCACTTTCACCGTATCCCCAGCTTTCCCCAACTTGTCAATCGTCTGATGGACACAGACAGAATCACACTAGTGGATTAACCCATATCAGTTGAACTAGGAAGAAGGATGTAATGGTGATAGCCATACCGTGGTGAGGATCACCTCAAGCTTTCTGTGCCGAAGGCCTTGGGCGGAAAACAAGAATGGGTTAGTGATGTTACCCGAGGACGATGACTGCGAGCTAAGGAGATGGCGAAACACAGCAGCTCCGCAGCAGCGAGCGGGCGACATGCCGACCTGAGACAGACCGTTGATGCGCCACAGGTTCAGATTCGTCGGACGCCCGGCTCCCGGATTTTAGGGTTCTGGAGGTTGTGGTTACCGGATCCATAAATTACGATCCAATAACTAATCCGAATCCTGTTACTCCCGTCCCGTTAGCGGCGATTGGCGAACGACCACGGTTGATTCTTTTACCGGATACAATGAAAAATAGATACTTTACAAATATAATTTATTTTTTTAATAAATTTATATTATATTAATCATATGTGAGTGTGTCACCCATTCAGATCAACTTAATTGTCAGAAGAATATTTTTTTTATTGATTCATGAGAGGGATGTCCATTTTTAATTTTTTTTTATCAAAAGAGTTAACCCCATCAATCCAACCGAGGAGGCGGAGGTTAGACTCTGGATTATCAATCGATGGATTCTTAATTGATAAGTGTAAAAAGATAATTTTTAAATAGATAAGAATCAATTCTCAGAGAAGTTATGATTCTGAATTATCGATGGACTTTCTTCTTTGTACTTACTATCTGAGTTCTGATTTATTTTCTCCATCGATAAAGACAACTGAAAGAGATCGTTAGTATGATGATTCTATATTTTTGAGAAGACGGAGGTTAGAATCAATTGCTTTTGAAGGAAAATTAAACTGGATACATCCCTTCGACTTCTTTTGCTCCTTTAGAATGTGTCTTCGAAAACTGTCCAAAATCCCTTACCTCATCTGTTCTCGTGTTCGCCAATTAATTCAACCGCTTGCTTATCACCTCCTTGGCTTCTTCCTTGTCAACTTATTTTGACTTGATCAACTTGATATTTTTCTATACTGGCTAGCTTATTTGAGTTCAGAATTAAAACAAAATTTGATTAAACAGTAAATTACTTTGGTATTCATCATCAACAATTAAACCTATCACCTCTTGAGCTTTAGAGTTTGTCAAAAGTTGTCAAACATACCAGGAAAAAAAACTTATTTTTTCGATTCGTCTGTATTATGGTTCTATGTATATATTATTCTTTTCAATTTCTTCCTCATGTTATTATTTAGGATTTAGACTTTGGTGATTGTTCGCGTTTTCAATTATCCTTGGAGTATCTAAACATCTATAAACCTTTTCTTTCTTTTTTCTAACGTTCTTTCACACGATTGAGCCATTAAGTTCGCCCTGTAAAAGTTGGAACCGTCAATCTAGTGACTCTCATTGATCTGTCTCATGACCATTATGAGGGAGTTAGATAAATCACGAGGGTCCTATGGGTTTTGACATGGTGGTCAAGACACGTGAGAGTCATCTGAATCTAGGAAAGGACTTTAGACCTCCTTCGAAATCGATCAATGCTTTATTCGCAAGCACCGTCGTGTCTTAGCCACCATGACATCTCTGTGGGGATGAGGCATCTTAAGTTCACAATTGATATCCAAGTGGCATTACCGAAACAACTATAAATTCATATCAATTAAATAATATTATAGTTAGACTCGACCATGGGTTGGATTTGACCTGAACCCGGGTGGAACTCATAATTAGAACAATGGATGGCTACCCATTGACTTAGGTTAACAAGTCAAAATCGAAATCGACCCGTCAAAAAACAAGTTAATTTTGATTTTAACATCTTAGAATGGCTGAATCGACAGTTCAAATCATTGGTTCAATAATTATTTTTTAAAAAAAAATAGTTGTTGGACGGGATTTTAAGGTGTTTTTCCAATGATTGAGATCATTTGACTATATTTTTAATCAATAATTATGATTTAGTATGCATTATACTTCAAACTCTATATATAGAAAGTTCATTCATCGTCCCCACAATGAAAATCAAGTGGCTAGCACAGACAGTAGAATTGTCTCAAAGAGCAAGGGTCAATCTCCAGGAGCTGCAAAATTTTTCGGGGTGTCTACCCTCCCGGCGTGGTAGTTCTTAGTTGGACAAAAATGTCTCTCGTGATTTATCTTCCTTCTTCTAACTGCAAGACCGACGATGGGGGACGCCTAGGGTGAGTGCATCACCTTTTGTCCCAAGAAGGCTCATTCATCATGTTTATCACATCTCCTCGGATCTTCTCTCTCAATTTTACAATTTCAAGTGCTTTCGATTCTCTAATTTCAATCGGCTTCGATTCTCCAACCTCGATTTCAATGAAAGGTGATTCATTTCATTCTCGAAAGGATAAGGAGGTATTAATTCCGAATATTGATCCTGAGTCCAAGGAGATTTAATTCACCAATGATAAACCAAAGCAATTTCTGACAACTGACACATAAGGAGAGTATCGAAACTTTCAAGGTGTTATAGGAACGTTGGACGTCGCTAGAGGGGGATGAATAATGATTTTGCTTCATTTGATGGATTCGATCGCGTGGTCGTGTTGCTTGTCTACAATTGTCGTTAGCACAGCAGAATACAAATACAAATGATAACAAAAATACAAGCACAACACAAATACACGTTGATATAACGTAGTTCGGAACTTAGGATTCCTACTCCACGGGTCGAGCTCAAGTGAGCTCTAGTGATGCACACCACCACTAATAAACTTTTTCTCGGAATAATTTGTTGGTGCAATCGATCCAGGTCATGATTGATTAGACTCGAGTTTGACTCGAATAGTATTTTAATGTTCGACAAAACATATGACAATGTGATTGTCATGGAAAGTCCAAGAATGGTCTTGGCATATGAAAATACCAAGGCATGATATTGACATGGAAAGTCCAAGCATAAGTCTTGGCAATGATAAAGTCCAAGTTTGGGGACTTGGCATGTAAAGTTTAAGCATGAGTTTTGGCAATGGTGAAGTCCAAGTCATGGGTATTTACCAATTGGAAAGTCCAAGCATGGGACTTGTCATTAGAAAAGTCCAAGCATGACAATTCTCATTCAAGGGTTGAAGACTAAGTTGGGCGCCAAGTAAGGAAATTAGATGGATGGGTTGCCTGGGATATTATGGGCCTATCGAATCACCCCTAAAATGGCCACAGGAGAAACCTCGTTCAGCCTGGTGTACGAAACTGAGGCAATCATCCCCGGTGGAAGCCATTCTAAGCAGTGCCCGAGTCGAAGTGTACGGGCCAGAGCAAAACCAGATTATAAGAAACACTGAGTTGGATCTGTTGGAGGAAAGGCGGTGTTGAGGATTCGGTGACCGCTAGAAGGGGGAGGGTGAATAACGCATTTCGATGCGTCGATGGAATTCGTTGCGTGCTTGCTACAAAATGTGTTATACATAGCGGAAATAGAAATGATAAAACAAATACAACACAAATACAAGCACTACACAAGATATAATGTGGTTCGGAACCGAATGGTTTATACTCCACGGATTGAGCTCTACGAGCTCGAGTGATGACAACACCACTAATAAAACTCCTCGACAACACGTCGGAGGCGGAGAAACCTCGTACAATGAGTTACAATAGTAATGCAAAGTAAAACAAGCAAATACAAGATGAATATACAAAACAACGTAAAGAAACCTTTACAACTATTGCTTTGGAATGCTTGCTTGTTGATCGCTTGAATTGTAGTTGAAGACCCTGATTTGCAGCAGCAAATCGCCTCAAAAACGTCCAAGAAATCGCTGCCAAAATTCCTCTTTCGAGCTGCTTTTATAACCTGTAATCAGACTGAATTTTCGCCTATCAGTCAACTGCTCGGGACCATCAGTCGACTGATGCCACTGTTGTTGTGAGACAATGGCTACATCCACGTTGAAAAAATCCAATGGATCCATCATCAATCGACTGATCATACATATCAGTCGACTGCTAGCTCAATCAGATGAGTGGTTGGGTTGATCACTCGACTGGAGAACATTCTGTGATCAAACTCCCGACCATCAGTCGACTGATCACCTTGATCAGTCGACTACTCAGGCTATCGATCATGCCCACCTCTCGGCGATCATTGCTAGGACACTTCATGATCAAACCCTAGTTGACTCGCGCGGTCGGCCCGTCACATGATACCTCAAACATGAGGTTTTAACCCAAGTATGGTTCCCCCATACTTGATAGACCACCCTTAGCCTAGACTTAAGCCTTCTAGTCACCTCCGTCAGCCTCGCGCCTATCGGATCCCTCCAAGTCATCCATGACTTGTTCATCCATGCGCTAGCCTTTAGGTGCTTCCATCGGCTATGTCATGCTAACGGTGTCTACACCGCCAAGGCACATTGGACTTACGCTGCCAAGACTCCGCTTGGACTTTACGCCGCTAACAATTGGACTTATGCTGCCAAGACTTCACCCTTGGACTTTACGCCACCAATATCAAACCCCTTGGACTTTCTAAATGCCAAATACTCATGACTTAGACTTTCACCACCAAGACTACACCCTTGGACTTACGTGGCCAAGACTACACCCTTGGACTTTCCAAATGCCAAGACTCAAGCTTGGATTTTTCCTTGCCAACCCATGTTGGACTTTACATGCCAAGTACTCAAGACTTAGACTTTCCATGTCAAACTCTAGTCAACCATCAAAATTCCCCTCGAGTCAAACTCGAGTCCGGTTAATCATGACCCGGGTCGATTGCACCAATAATCTCCCCAAAACATTATCAGACATCAATGTCAAACCTTCATGTCAAACATCAAAACATCGCTTGAGTCAAACTCGAGTCCGGTCAATCGTGACCTGGGCTAATTGCACTAACAATCTCCCCCTTTTTGATGTTTGACAAAATCACATACCTTTGAGTTAGAACACTAACTCAAATCTTCTTACCAATTATCCCAAATTGATAATCCCATAATTCTCCCAATAATTCTCCTAAACATTCTCTCCCTTTTTGACTAACATCAAAAAGGTTATCTCCAAGGAGGTCAATGTCTCATGTCCCAATGAGATCTTACAATCTCTTCCTTGGTCCAAAAATACCTAGGATGCCTATAATCTTCCTAGTGATAAGTCTCATATCACTCAAGAGAGGCAATCCTATAAACTCTCCCAATTTCCAAATTGGGTATCTCAAAATCTCATTTTTTCCCCCCTCATGAGGAAAAATAACATCCATCATTTCATGATAGATATCTCCCCCTAAAGGCTTGCTCCCCCTTGACCATTGCACCAACAATGTCCTTGGGAAGTCCCTAAGCTAATAGAAACTCTAAACCATCAAAAATAAGGTTCAAAGTTCAATATTGAACTTTCCAACCCCTTAAATTTGATACATCACCCTAACAACTCTCCTAATTCATATCCAATGGATTTTCACCCTTTATAATACTTCCCAAAGCATATCCTAGGGTTAGGAGTGGTTAGGGAACTTTACCGTAGCTGAAAATGGGCTAAACAATCTTGTTTTTCTCGAAATCAGCCTATCAGTTGACTATCTCAGAAATCAGTCGACTGAAGTGCTCATCGGTCGATTGCCATCAGGTGGCAATCGACTGATAACTGAAATTCAGAATTTCTGTTATCAAAAATGAATTTTAAAAATTCATAAATAATTATACGTAATTCGAAAAATCATGAAATTTCATACGTATATTACTTATGACCAATACAATGGGTGAAAAATATTTTAAAAATATTTTACCCATAAAATAGTGAAATTGACACAAAGTTCTAAAGTGAAGAAAAATTTCAATGTTTTAGCTCACTTTGTATCAACTTCATCAATGGTGATTGCTATCAAAAGATAGACTTCACCAAAGTTTTTTAAAATATTTTTAAAACCTATATTGGATCATATTCTTTGGACTTAATGTACATGACTTGAACATAAGCTTTCCCAATTATCCACAATTAAGATAAGATGAGTTTTAGTTCATCTAGATGCAAAAGCTATGCACCTTGAACTTAGCTCATATCCTAGCATCTCACATGTATCTAGAGTGTATCAATACACATACATGTCAATTTAGATGTGAGATGTGAGTTTTGATTTATCTTAAACTAAGGCCTCATGCATTTTCTAAGGCAACATTACTTGATTTCCTTATAAATGAAATTTCAAGTTATGTCATAGTCCTTAAATCAATTTTAATCAAATTAAATGCATGAATGATCATGGCATAAGTGATAGCATAAATAAACATGGCCAATGATTATGATGTCATGACATATAATGGAATCTAAGCATACATGACATAAAGACCTAAATCCTAAGCATGATCATGACATATTAAATGATTAAAAATAGATATAATGTCATGACATGTTATATAGTAAGCAAAGCATGACAAATATAATGTAAAGGTATATAATACCTAAATTTAATATTAATTGTCATTTGTTATTATTAATCTCATTTTGTCATATTGCTACTAATCTCCCAAGTGTGCAAAAAATTCAAAATGACACACTACAGCCTCTAAACCTAAATTGTATCAATTTAATTGATTTTTCAAACTTCTTAAATAATATTGGCACATCCTAAAATCTTTTAGGATTAAAAATCAAACCTATTTCCAAGGTAACCATAACCTTGAAAATGACCTAAAGTGTCACCTTTACCATGGTTAGGTTAACTACCCATCCATTTAAAGTTGGCACAACCTAACCCATTTAGCGTGAATCGATCACGCTCCTAGGAACCTAAAATATATTTGAGCTCCTTGGGTTTACTAGGTATTCCTTAGGGATAACCTCCCTAGATACCTTCCTAATGACCCTTCTAGGCTTGTTAGCCTTGATCATTATGGTCTTGCCTAGGTTAACTCTAGGGGTGACTCCCCTTGTAACCTTCTTAGTGGCTTCCCTAGGTTTTCTTGAAACCCTAGCCACTAGGCACATACCTTGGTCAACCTTGGGGATGACTTCCCTATTGACCTTGGTTTTCTTAGACCTAGTTTGTGTTCCATAATCAAATGGAACTGTCACGCCCCGAGAGTATGTCATGCCGAAAAGCAAACGGACGGCACCTCCCCTGTACGTGGCAACATATCGGGTTAATACAAGGCCCATAGGCCCACAACAACATGACATATATATGGACAATACAAACAATACATCCACAATAATACAAAAGGTGCGCACCGGTGCGACTCTAACATACTACACAAAAACAACATACAAACCAACAGCCAAATACAACACTGATTATACATGACCATAATACAAAACAACAGCGAAAGAAAATACGTGGAAAACCCCAATTATTCGGTGTGAGATGGGATCAGCTAGCGGAGCTCCGAACATCCAAGGAATCTTCTACATGTTATCTGGGCGACAGGAAACCCAGGGTCCAGGGGTGGTGAGTATAAACTCAGGGGTAATATATAGAAAGTGCATGAACAACATATAAGGATATAGAAATCTACAAGTATACATGTAAAGATCTACAGGTATACAACATGAGTCGAATAGACATACAGTCCTATCCAAATCTGATAACAAGTAACCACAGTATAGTCATACTCAATGTATATACTAAACTGATCAACTAAATAAGAAGTAATGTACCAACGTACCTGACGATCTGTAACACCATATGCTAGATCATCCTGAACAGATTTACAATAACATAACTCATATAATGTACTAAGTCAATCCCATACCTGACCAATACTCAGACATATGAACAGTATATGATCACCTGTAATAACAACCCGGTCCGTACC
The DNA here is from genome assembly GCA_025175895.1 of Wurfbainia villosa. Lineage (NCBI taxonomy): Eukaryota > Viridiplantae > Streptophyta > Magnoliopsida > Zingiberales > Zingiberaceae > Wurfbainia > Wurfbainia villosa. The sequence continues at coordinate 135,373,730 of CM045986.1, read as the reverse complement.
ACACAATGACATGATGCTAATCAAATACATACAACAGTCTGGACCAACACATATATCATGCTCAACACATAGCAGTATAAAATATGCAAATGATATGTATCATGATGTACAAGCATGTGCAACAATCATAGCTCAATCAAATGCAGCATCCTCACAGGCATATGTAAAACATATATCAAATACATGCATACATATATATCAGCAATGCATATGTATGGTCACTGTCTGCGGACCCATCTAACCACGACCCCAGAGTGGCCAGGGTGTCACGACATGACGACTAGCCCGACTCCAGCTACCACTACTCTCGAGTGGCCGAGTTGGGTAGTATGAATGAGTAGCATATAAGCGTAAAGAGCTAACTACTCCTAAGAGTCCCTGCTGCAAGCCACACCGTCCCTACCCATGAGTAGACAAGCGCCGTACACAGGACAACTGGACGTCACACAACCACCGTCTATAGTGGGCGAGTGCTAACAACACTCTGCACAGTGGCAAGGTACGCATCTCCAGCTACCACCGTCTATAGTGGCTGAGCGAGGCACATCCAATGCTCTGCCCTCAACCCTGCTACCATTACCCCGAGTGGCTGGGGATGCAGGATGACTGATGACCCGTCTCAACCACAAGGGAGACCCAGTCAACAACATGCATGCAAATGTAATGATGCATAGCTCCACACAAGTATCCTCGCAACACTCCCTATCTCACGGGGAGTCCTGGTCAACTAAAAGTCAACTATGCAAGGACTACAATCCACAAGACTCTCTCTATCGTACAAAGAGTCATACTCATCTGACAGTCAACCACGCTAAGACCTCTAGTCAGTAGCGAGATACTATCGACCATCCATATAACCATACACAGATATACGATCCATAATGGATATACAATCATGCTAGAACCTCTAGTCCATAACCACATACTGACAACCACACACATTTATCTATGCACGGACAACTAGATCCACCATAGATGCACAACTAACATGTGTACGATACAACAATCGACTTTATAACCCAAACCATCACCTAACCCTAGTGATGTAACCCAGTAATCCAATCTGAGGTCACAAGGATATGTTGGGTTTTTCTGAGCCGCAAAAACCGCTTTTTGCATTGCGGAAACCTCGGAAGCCCCCGGCCACGGATCCGTGCGAAGTATAAAAATTATAATTACATGTATGTGCTTACAGAAATCCTAGATCTACCTTAGATCTAAGAGGTTAGAACGTTACCCTCGTAGCGACGCCCTTCGCTTATCCCGCTCGTCCAAAAGTCCGCCGGAACTCGAGAGTGTCAAGTGCACACTCCTCTATGGTATCCACACAAGCAATAGGTGGAGAAAAAGACACTTGAGTGTGCTAGCACTCCTCTATGGTGTCTCGGCAAGATGAGGTTGGAGAGGGAGAGCTTGAGAGAAAAGGTTCCAAGGTTGAAGATGAAGTAATTGTGAGTAACTCTACAAAATGAATTCATCCACATAACCCCTAATGGTGTTGGCCGGCCACATTATGGAGGGGGGGTTACATGCATGCATGTAACTCCCATGACCCTTGGTCTCCCTCATGATGTGGCACCAATTGACCAAGTCAATGATGATGTGGAGCACCATCATTGGCCGGCCATGCCTAGTCATCATCATGACATGGCATTTGGTCAAGTCAAACTTGACCTTTCATCTTCCCTCTCAAGTCAAGTCAAACTTGACCTCTAATCTCCCATGGTTGATCAAATCTAACCACTTGACTCAAGTCAATTTAATATAATGAATCTCTATTCATTAATTTAAATTGATTTGATGAATCAAATCTCAATTAGACTCATTCAACACTTGAATCAACTTGAGTCTAACTCAATTAGTCTAATTTGGATTACTCTTAATCCAATTTGGTTCATCCCATGAACCTAATCCTCATGGTTCATCATATGAACCTAATCTCCATCTAATTGCTCTTATGTGTGTGACCCTATAGGTTCTTGTAACGTTGGCAATGTCTCTAAACCGATTTAGGAACATAAGCAATGAGCGGTATCTAGCAACACATCATTGCTACCCAAGTTACAAGAATGTTGAGCTCCAACATCACCTTTGTGACTACTAATTGTGACTCTCACAATATGTGACAATGTCCCTCTATCCTTGACATCTAGATTGACCAATCGAGGCATAGACCGTGTCATCCTCAGTACAATCTAAATCTTGAACTCCAAGTAGACTCACTCTAATCAAATGAGCTCAATATCTCATATTGACTCATTTGGGCATGGTCATGCACTTCGTGGTCTCACTCTATCAAGAATATCGATGTCACCCCCGTCATATAGGAGGGATAGATCTCATCTACATCACTCACATCTCTCCGCATAATTCGTTACATACCCAGTAATCGCCTTTATAGTCCACCCATTTACGGGTGACGTTTGACGAAGCCAAAGTATGCAACTCCTTATGTAGGGAACCATGGTGACTTCAGGTCTAAGGACTAATAGTCATACTAATAGCCACAGGAGAAAAGTATATGACACTCATATAACGATCCATGATACTTTCTCATGGCGGGTCATTCAGTATACATTCTCCAATGCATACCCATGTGTCAACTTGATATCTCATATCCATGACTTGTGAGATCAAGTCATCTTGTTGACCTACATGCTAGTCTCTATGCATTAACATTGTCCCTGAATGTTAATACTCGACTAGGAATGATTAAGAGTAGTGTTCTCTATATCATCTCATTATTGATTCAACCAATCGATTGATATAGATAAGAACCTACTACTCAAGGACATTATTATATTTAGTTATTTGGCACCAATACAAGTAAATCTAATAACCATGCCTTTATAAATAGGAATATGATACAATAAAGTCCATACAACAATCATCACATGATTGACTCTAGGGCTTTCACTAACAGGATAACCCTAACCACCTGTACTTACTGAACATTCATCGGCTAACACATAATAGGGTTTATAGTTCCTATCTGTGCTAGATAATCAATGAAGTAACAAAGTATACCAATAAAATTGTCACACCCCGAGAGTATGCCGTGCCGAAAAGCAAACGGACGACATCTCCCCTGTACGTGGCAATATATCGGGTTAATACAAGGCCCATAGGCCCACAACAACATGACATATATATGGGTAATACCAAACAATACATCCACAACAACACAAAAGGTGTGCACCGGTGCGACTCTAATATACTACACAAAAATAACATACAAACCAACAGCCAAATACAACACTGATTATATATAGCCATAATACAAAACAGCAATATCTCAAAGGTCAAAGGCAGTACAAGCATATGATTAAATAAGAGTGGATTTAAGGTAAACATGTATAAACATATATCCATATTCATGCACTAGAGTTTGATCAAAACTACCAGACCAGGTAGATATTACCCACCTGATATGCAGATTACATTATCCGTGCTATTCATTTCCACGTCCATGTATCTATCACAATCAAAGTCCTGTAACAATAGGATACAATTATGTACCATCACATATCTAATGATTGAATCAAATCCTACATCATCCTTGTATCTCGATCAACTAATAATCCACTATCAACTATAACATCAACTACAGATATAGTAAGCATCCATATCACTTAGATCATACTTACCTCATGTTGCTTTAATCTCTCCCATCTTGTTCACCCGAAGGAAACTGCGATTCAACCAATAACAATGCAACCAGGAGCTACATAAGACACAAATATCGCAACAACAATCATACCACATACACTAGATCTAAATCAATAAACCACCTAGTTCATTCCAATCAATTCACTTTAACGCACCAATTCACAATACCTTATTGTCAATACCTCCAACCGTAGCTCAACTAGTGCAGCTTCAATCATAGCTGCCCAATTCCAAGTATAGGTATTAGATATGCATCAACCAACCAAATCAAAAGCAAAACATAACTCAGATCATCCTCATTACCTACAATCAACTATAATTATCACACAACAACTACAATTCAACCCAAATCTATGCTTACCTTGCTTGTTGGCATACCAAACATAAAACTACGAAATCAACCGCGTCCCATATATCGTTCCACCAACATGAACGTCTCAATACTCACTATTTTCGGATACACTTTGAATAAATTACCAATCTTGAATGAAGAGTCTCCTGAAACAACTCTTCCTAAAGCGAATGCAACTCTGGGAACGATTATCCTTCCCAGAGACAGAGATTTATTCTCACAAGAGAAATTAATCTAATGTCCAAAATTCACTCTATCACACAGAACTGAAAGAAACTGGAAGACTATAATGACTAATCTCGCTAGTTTCTCAACTAGCATATACATAATATACGTCTCATTTAACTGCATCGGGATCGCTCCTAATCCCTGAAATGATGCATCTGCATACAATACCCTTCCATCCATATCGGACGGATTAACTAACACTGACACAAAAGTCAGCCACCGTCTAGGCCTTGAAACCTAGCTTCCCAAGCTTCTGACTAAGTGATTGCCATCACCTTCTTGGTCCCACAAGTCGACGATATAGTATCGCTAGTAACATCCTATCCACATCTATGGTAAATACCAAATCAATCTAGGGAAACATAACTTCCCTTAATATTGTGAATATATCCCAAAAATATATCCTCCACAGACATGATGATAATCAATCTCAAATACTCTAAGATTCCTCCAATCCATGAACGACTAAATCGTCGATAGGTCTCACAACATTATCAACATCTCCTAAAATTCTTACCAAGTATGAAATGTTGTCTTCTATACATCTGCATTCTTTTTACTCCACGCAGATGATATCTCAATCATCACACCCACCAGGGTAATTGTATGACATCAAGTCACTACAATATCAACCCTCCAATTGTAGATCAACCCTAGGATATACACATGTGTCCTTTAGCTGATCTAAATAGATCATCTATCCACAACGAAGGATATTTCTTCTCAACTACTGCATTCCAATCATCGATAATCGATGCATAACCTCAAAGGTTTGTCTCTCTTTTAACAAAGAGTTTTGGATCTTCTCAAGAAGAACCACTAGGATAGATAAATCTCCCATCCAATACCTCATATAATCGCAACTTACGTTCTTTCGATTTCCATAGTGTTTAGCAACACTGATACCCGTAAAATCATTTCCCAGTATGAGGTCTCCAATATCGAAACTATTTCTGAAATCACCCCAAACGCATATTCCTACTTGCCCATGCAGTAGCAAACCCGGGAGTTCATCCGCAACTATATCCGAATACTCTTGGATTATATGCACATCCGAGAGACATAGCATACCGTCATTTCAACAATTTAACTATCCGTAAGGATATGTCTATGGTAGAGGTATGTCTAGAAAAATCTAAGGGTATCCATTGACTTCTTGGTTGTTGATCAATATCTCACCAGACGGTAGAGAAAAATCACCAACCCATAAGTCGATAGGAACCCTTCTAATCCTATCTAAGAATATTCTAGACCTGGCTACCTGTAACTATCAGTATCCCTCAATATATCCACACAGGCTAAACTAAGGTAATGCCCCAAATGATCAATTCTTCGGTCTACTATATCTCTTCTCGAGTAACCAATTAAACTCGCCCAACATCTGTTCTTGACGACTAAGCTCAAGTAGCTGTAAAAATCTACCATGGAGGAACTGAAATCAACTGCTGAACTGAGGTTAAAACTAAACCAACTGCAATGGAGATGGTAAACACTGTTGTACTGGCAAGAGGGTACACATCCGGCTGTAAAATATTGAAGAACTGTCAACATCATAGCACGCTCCAACTCAGCAAATGGTATAGCTGTAACTAGAGAATACTGCATAGATACGACCATCGTCGTAAACTTTCTCCTCTGTACAAATCATAACCACGTCGGGGAAGGTAACAGTTACTGTCGTCTGGATGTCTAAATCTTCTGAGATGTCTTCTACTGATACTGCTGAGTAAATTGCTTCTCCCGGACGGGAGTATCAAAGAGCTCCAACTATATCTGAGGTAGTAGATCGCTGCTGATGTGAATAATCTAATCTTCTATGATGATCTCGACTTTCGAGGTTGTGGATCATCCTCTCGAAAGTTTCATCTATAGTCTTCAACTGAGTCTTCAAGGTACATACTCCTCTCGTAGGTACTGACTGCTTATAGTATAAATGGATGAAATGATCCATCGGATAATCTGACTTTGTATCATCGTGATCCACACTGAACGCACAATATCTCCCTTCGGAGTCTTTCCTCTGATTTCACTGATAAACATGAAAAGATGTTGATGATCTGCAGTCGGTCTTCTATGATCGGAAAACCCTTCAGTAGTCGCTCGTGACTCATAACTCTAATCTTGCTTTTTTTTCAAACATTCGAAGACTTCTAATTCCAATAATTTGACTTGCAATATCTACTTATCAAATCTCTAACTCTTAAAATACTTGCTACGGAGTCATTTCTATACACATGACTCGGTCTCAGGACTTCTGGTAGGATCTGGTAGGAGATCCAAACATCCTGATCAAGATGTCAACCGATAACCTGTGGGTGGCCAAAACCAACCCAATCACATCATTGGGCTATTAGGTGGTCGTAACCTTCACAAGTCTAATGACTCTGCATGATACCTCCGTTACCAAACGATCACCCTACTTAATGCCCAAGAATTCTCTGATGATGAGTCAAAGAAGATGACGTGGAGAAAATACACTCTCACAACATCACTACACCATGGCCAAGTGATGTGTGCTTTTCCCGAAGGTTATTTCCTACCTCTTCCACTAAGTATCGGTTTGATCCCGATAATGGTATTCAACCAACTCTACTTTCTCCGTATAACACGAGTTAAGTACTCAAAAGTACTCTCAAAGTTATACAACCTAACACGACCATCTCAGAGATCAAAATCCCTATGAATATCATCCACTAATTTCCTACTATCTGCATTAGCAATAGTATACTAGTCTGTTCATTACCCCACAGGTAATGATCTGACTAGCACAGTTAGTGAAGATCCCTAAGACCGTAATCTTTGATCTCCATAAAAAAATGTGACTACTAACCCTTGCTTTCCGACTCGGTATCAGTCGGCTCTCAAAGGTAATTACCTTTTCGATAGCAGGTACATATCTAATAATCTCAATATGTCGTTCCCATGGTCAACTCAAACCACGGTTATGAATACTAACCAACACCCTACAAGTCATCCCTGTTATAAGTAACTAAATACATAGCTAACAGAAGGATATGTAATAACAGTTAACATACCTTAAACCTTGTAGCTCGGAGATGTCCCGCAATAGCCAGATCCCAGAACTCACAAAACCAAAACTGAGTAAAGCAAACCTCGATATCCAAACAAAGTAAAATCTGAAAATGGACTTCGCAACCTAGGGCTCTGATAGGAACACTATGATAAGTCACCTTAGGCTTAGGTTTGTGACCCAAACCTTTCTTGCCCTTGGTTGACTCTTGTCTCATATGCCCTAGGTTTTGACTTTGACTTCTAGACCCTAGAGTTTGACCATTTGACCTTTGCATTTGATTTGTCATTTTTGCAAGGGTCTTTTCAAGTTTCTCAAGCCCTGACCTCAAGGCTTGGTTTTCTAGCTCTAATTGTATAATTTTTGATTTTTCATCTATTCTTTAGACATTGTTTTTCCTAGGCATATGCCTAGTCCATTTAGGGTTAAAACCTAGGTGGTCCTCAATTTTCTTAATGCTTGCACTAGGTAGAATAGGTCTAGAATTAGTCAATCTAGGTTTGTCCTTAGGTAGAATATTTTTAGGGATATTAGTCCCAAATTTCTCCTTATTTGAAAAGTGGATATTTTTAGCTCCTAAACAAAAGTATTTGTTATTCCTAGCATGCTTTTCATGATAAATTGCAAGAGAATTAAAATTCCTAGCATGCCTTTTGACATTTAAACTAGAAGGTGCATTACTAAAATGTACCTTAGAGTTAGCCTTAGCTCCCCCTACTTGTGATGCTCCCTTTTTAGTTTTTTTTCTCCCCCTTTGGGCATTGACTCCGGTAATGACTCGGTTGTCGGCATTTGAAGCAAATCACTTGCTCCTTGCTTTTGATAGTTGGGGGACTGACATTCTTGATCTTTAGCGCCGATGGAGTATTCTTGACTTTCTTTGGGCACTTGCTCTTGTAGTACCCATATATGCATTTTATTTTGAAACGATGTGTTTGAGTTACCTAGGTTGGTAGTCGGTGCCGGAGTTTGAGCTTCTTCATCTTGACCGGGTGTGGAAGGTTCTTCTTAATGATGCTCTGGAGTGGAAATCCTCTCCTCCCCCTCAATCCTAGAGGTGGAGGTCTCCTCCAATTCCACTTCTTCTCTTAACCCGGATGTTGACTCCTCTTCAACTTTTGATCTCGATCCGGATGATGATTCCGAATCCTCACTTTCTTATGAGGAAGAGCTTTCTTCTTCTTGTGCCGAGTGAGACTCCTCATGGAATCTTGCCAACTTGCTCCATAGCTCCTTGGCATCCATGTAATTCCTTAGCTTGCACAAAATATCATTAGGTATCAAATCTTCTAAAAGTTTTGTCATCTTGACTTCGGTCTTGAACTTGAGACGTTGCTCTTGTATCCACTTCTTCAACTTCAAGATATTTCCCTTCTTATCTCTAAGAGGTTCAAAGCTTTCCATGATGATGAACCAATCTTCTATGTCCATCATCAAGAAGTTCTCCATTCTTGCCCTCCATGCCGGAAAATCCTCTTGGTCGTATGGTGGCGGTGTGTGGATGTCCCATCCTAATTTGCCTTCAAATTCCATTTTGTTTCCTCTAGCGTGCTCCCTCGGATGTGAAGCCGTAGAAGAGCCCCGGGCTCTGATACCAATTGTTGAGGATTCGATGATCGCTAGAGGGGGTGAATAGTGTGTTTCAATGCGTCGATGGAATTCGTTGCGTGCTTGCTACAAAATGTGTTATACGCAGTAGAAATAGAAATGATAAAATAAATACAACACAAATACAAGTACTACACAAGATATAATGTGGTTCGGAACCAAATGGTTCATACACCACGGATTGAGCTCTACGAGCTCAAGTGATGACAACACCACTAATAAAACTTCTTCTCAACAACACGTCGGAGGCGGAGAAACCTCGTACAATGAATTACAACAATAATGCAAAGTAAAACAAGCAAATACAAGATGAATATACAAAACAACGTAAAGAAAACTTTACAACTATTGCTTTGGAATGCTTGCTTGTTGATCTCTTGAATCATGGTTGAAGACCTTGATTTGCAGCAGCAAATCACCTCCAAGAAATCCCTGCCAAAATCCCTCTTCCGAGCTGCTTTTATAACCTGCAATCGGGCTGGATTTTCGCCTATCAGTTGACTGATGTCACTGTTGCCGTGAGACAACAGCTACATCCACACTGAAAAAATCCAACGGATCCATCATCAGTCGACTGATCATACACATCAGTCGACTACTAGCTCAATTAGTCGAGTGGTCGGGGCGATCACTCGACTGGAGAACATTCTGTGCCCAAACTCCCAGCCATCAGTCGACTGATCACCTTGATCAGTCGACTGCTCAGGTCATCAGTCGACTACTAGGACACTTCCCGCAGTCAAACCCTAGTTGACTCGCACCAGTCGACTGCCACATGGTACCAGTCAATTGATACACCTCAAACATGAGGTTTTAACCCAAGTATGGTTCCCCCATACTTGCTAGACCACCCTTAGTCTAGATCTAAGCCTTCTAGCCACTTCCATCAGCCTTGCGCCTATCGGATCCCTCCAAGTCATCCATGACTTGTTCATCCATGCGCTAGCCTTCAGGTGCTTCCATCGGCTATGTCATGCTAACGGTGTCTACACCGCCAAGGCATATTGGACTTACGCTGCCAAGACTCTGCTTAGACTTTATGCCACCAACCATTGGACTTTTGCTGCCAAGACTTTACCCTTGGACTTTACGCCATCAATATCAAACCCCTTAGACTTTCCAAATGTCAAGTACTCATGACTTAGACTTTCACCACCAAGACTACACCCTTGGACTTACGTGGCCAAGACTATACCCTTGGACTTACGTGGCCAAGACTACACCCTTGGACTTTTCAAATGCCAAGACTCAAGCTTGGACTTTCCCTTGCCAACCCATGTTGGACTTTACATTCCAAGTACTCAAGACTTGGACTTTCCATGACATGGTCAACCCCAGTCACCCATCAAAATCCCCCTCGAGTCAAACTCGAGTCCGGTCAATCATGACCCGGGTTGATTGCACCAACAATCTCCCCAAAACATTATCAGACATCAATGTCAAACCTTCATGTCAAACATCAAAACATTACTTGAGTCAAACTCGAGTCCGGTCAATTGCGACCTCGGCTGATTGCACCAACAGGCAGGAGCAAGCTCGAATCTGGGCTGAAGCCTACAAATGAAGAGTACAGTGAGCCTTCAATAAAAGGGTAGTGCCCAAGTGGTTTCAAGAGGGTGACCTAGTTTTATGCAAGGTCAACCCTGTCGGAGACCCTAAAAAATTAGCTCCTAATTGAGAAGGGCCTTATATAGTTGCTCGCCGAGTTGCTGGGTCAGCATATTATTTAAAACATGATGAGGGCAAAGATCTACCTAGACCTTGGAATGCTGTGCACTTAAAATATTTTCATACCATGTAATTGGGGTACACCCACAAGATAGATTATCTATAACATGTTTGCTATCAATCCTCGAAAAGGAAGAATACAACATGAATGTAAAGTCATTTCACCGCAACCAATAGTTGTGTACAATCATGAAAAGCAAGTGTCAATGGAAACCGATCTCTCATTCCAAAAAAAAAAGAAGAAAGAAATCAAAAAGCAGTACTAAAGATGATCAATTTGTTTCAAAGTTATCATTATCCATTCAGGAAAAACAATATCATTCCAATATCATAGCATGCTAATAAAAATGTTAATCATTATCCGAAGGAAAAAGCATACAAGAAGGTTACAATCTGAAGTGTTCTAGGGGATAGCGTCTAAAACCAATCTCCTAGTTTAGAAAATGTGTTATTTGATGAGCCGGAGGGAATCCCTGATTAGCGTATTGTCGGACCACTTCATTGAATCCGTCCCGGTAAGTGGCTTGCATCAGAGGCCGCAAATGCTCCTGTTGATTTTGGTTGGTCGCGTGTATATCTTGATGGAGCCTGGCGCAGCGTTCCCTATGCTCTAGGAGAGCTCGACAAGCTTGGCAATATCGCTGTGATATTTGAATTACAATGTTAGTTAGGGAGGACACACCTTGGGATTGAGAAGTTTGACCTTGTTGCATGACTCTGGACATGTCCACTACATCTTGACGCATTGAACCTGAAATCCCTTGTACAACCTCCGTATAAGCCTTGGTGCAAGTAATTTCATTCCTCAGTTGTTGCAGAGAGAGTTCCTATCGGTGTATTTGGGAGAGAGCTCGGGTTCTCTCTGATATTAAAGTTGAATTATGGCAGATCTCCTTGCTTACTTTGGCTTGGAGGGCAGCTATTGTTTCTTCATCTTTTCATTTTTGGCATTGGAGTGCAGTTATCGTCTCTTCATCATGTTGCTTTTGGCGCTAGAGGGTGGATATGATTTCAGCGTCCCTCCTTTGTTGACATTGAAATGCCGCTATGGTCTCAGCATCCTCCTGCCTTTGGCATTAGGCTTCTGTTAGCTGATCATGGCATTTTGCTAATTCTTGCAATAGGGAATTCTCTCTTTCTTGAAAGGCAGTGTTGTCCACGGTTTGTTGCAAATTTTGTTGTTGCAACTGTGCTTGATAATGGGAGAAGGAGCGGTCCAGCTCTTGATAATTCGTCATCACCTGAAGGTAGAAAATTGAGGAGAAAATTATTGTTGAAAATACAAGCAAAAGTCACCAAGGAAGCTTACAATCTCTAGAACATAGCACAAACTTTCCATCCACAGTATGAGTTCCTTCAAATTGACGATCCGCAAATCTCTAGCAGATGAAGAAGAGGGAGTAGAAGCGATCATAGGGGTGAGTTCGCTCACGTCAGGCACAAATGGGGGTGGCATTAGGACTGTTCCATTGGCTCAGAAGGAGGGGGAAGAATGGTTTTGTGAGAGAAGGGAAGAATATCATCGGCAGGGAGAGATGCGGAAGTTGAAGGGAAAAGAGCCACTGCTAAGGGGCTTATGGAGGTAGGAGATGAAGAAGGGAAGCTCGATGATGGCTGAAGAATGTCTAAAATTACTCATTGAATAACAGAAGAAGGGGAACCCTCTAAAGAAGGGAGGGGAGAATGAATAGGAGGACTGGGTAATCTGGGGGATATGGATATTGGAACGGAAGCTGTGTGGGAAGGACTGTGAGTCAGCGAAGGGGATGTAACCTTTGGTAACTCTTCACTAGCTGGAGGAAGGATATTGGGGATGGAATATGAACTAGGCAATTGATAGAGGCCTTCAGATGCTAGGGCATGTACAGGAGAAAGTAGGGATGTTGGTGGAGTTGGTAAAGCCGAAGACAAGGGGAGTGTGACCGGGGTCAACTCCATGTCTGGGGAAAGCACAAGAGAAGAAGAGGGGTCAAAGGTAGAAGTTTCTTCTCCCTGTATCCATTGGCGCGCAGCTCCCCACTATTCGGTTTGGGTATGCAAAAAAGGGGAGGTAGCCTAGGGCTATGCAGAAGTGAAGTTGGGGAGGAAGGAGGGCTAGGGTTTGGCAATAATGCGGGGGAGGAAATGGAAGATGGTGATATTGACTGAGAGCTTGTAGTGGATGATGATGGAATGATGGGGGGCGAAGTCATTGATGAAATAGGAGGAGATGTAGCTGGGGAAGCGGTGAAAGAGGGCCCGGCGAGAACTGGGGCGGGGGGTGGCAATGTAAGGTCGGCAGGAAGTTGACCCCCGCTCTTTGCAGCCTCGCATCATTGTTGGGAAAGTGATTGCTGAAAGAGAGTATTCATCTCATTGCAGAGAAGAAAAAAAAGGAGGAAGATGCAAGAAAGGGAAGGGAGAACTTTCGAACTACAAAGAAAGGGGGAGAGATATTGAAGACAAAAGGAGCAAAAGATGAAGAAAGGGGGAGATGAGGAGTTGTATATAAAGAAAAGAAATGTATCAGTGGCAGGCGAAGTAATTAGGCCTTGGGGCAAGAATGTAAGCCTTAAATGAAGACTGGGGCGTGATTCGGAGGAGGATTCAATCGGGTTTCATTCCGACCTGATGGGGCAAAGCCCTAGATCAGGTCGGCATACTTTTTTACGACTCAGTATTAGCCGATTATCCCCGTGCGATTGTGGAATAGAGGAGTAGGGTTTAAGGTAAATACACCTGTGAAAAATGGCGGAGTAAAAAATTATTCTGACCTGATGGGGCAAAGCTCTAGATCGGGTCATCACACTTTTTTACGGCTCGGTATTAGTCGAAGCCATTATCCCTGTGCGATTGCAAAATAGAGGAGTAGGGTTTAAGGTAATTACACCTGTGAAGAACAGCGGAGTAAAATATTATTTTGACTTGATGGGGCAAAGCCCTAGATCGGGTCGTCACACTTTTTTACGGCTCAGTAATTAGCTGAAGCCATTATCCCCGTGCGGTTGCGGAACGGAGGAGTAGGGTTTAAGGTAAATACATCTGTGAAGAACGACAAAGTAAAAAATTATTCTGACTTGATCGGGGAAAGCCCTAGATCGGGTCATCACACTTTTTTACGGCTCGGTATTAGCCGAAGTCATTATCCTCGTGCAGTTGCGGAATAAAGCAATAGGGTTTAAGGTAAATACACTTGTGAAGAACGGCGGAGTAAAAAATTATTTTGACCTAATGGTGCAAAGCCCTATATCTGGTCATCACACTTTTTTACAGCTCGGTATTAGCCGAAGCTATTATCCCCGTGCGGTTGCGGAATGGAGGAGTATGGTTTAAGGTAAATACACTTGTGAAGAATGACGGAGTAAAAAATTATTCCGACCTGATGGGGAAAAGCCCTAGATTGGGTCATTGCACTTGTTTACGACTTGGTATTAGCCGAAGTCATTATCCCCATGCGGTTGCGGAACAGAGGAGTAGGGTTTAAGGTAAATATACCCGTGAAGAATGATGGAGTAAAAATTTATTCTGACCTGATGGGGCAAAGCCCTAGATCGGGTCATCACACTTTTTTATGGCTCGGTATTAGCCGAAGTCATTATCCTCATGTGGTGGTGGAACGAAAGAGTTGGGTTTAAATGCACTGATGAAAATTAGAGGAGTAAAAAATTATTATTCCGGCTTGACCAGGCGAGGCCCTGAGTTAAGTCTTCACCATTTTTCCAACTTGTCTTTAAGTCAAGCTATCATCCTCATGCAGTGGTGCAACGGAGGAGTTGGGTTTAAGGTAGATGAACTAATAAAAATCAGCAGAGTAAAAAATTATTATTCTGGCCTGACCAAGCGAAGCCCTGGGTTTGGTCATCACTATTTTTCTAGCTTGTCTCTAAGTCAAGCTATTGTCCCCGTGTGGTGGTGGAATAGACGATAGAGTAAAAAATTATTCTAGCCTAACTAGGCGAAGCCCTGGATCAGGTTGTCACTATTTTGCTAGCTTATCTTCGAGCCAAGCTATTATCCCTGTGTGGTTACAGAACGGAGGAGTTGAGTTTAAGATAGATGCACTGATGGAGAGCGTCGGAGTAAAAAATTATTATTTTGGCCTGACCAAGCGAAGCCTTGGATTAGGTCATCACTATGTTACTAGCTTGACTCCGAGTCAAGCTATTATCCCCGTATGGTTGCAAAACAGAGAAGTTGGGTTTAAAGTAGATGCACTGATGGAGAGCGGCGGAGTAAAAAATTATTATTCCGGCCTAACCAGGCGAAGCCCTGGATCAGGTCATCACTATGTTACTAGCTTGACTCCGAGTCAAGCTATTATCCCTATATGATTGTGGAACGGAGGAGTGAAGTTCAAAATGGGTGTATTGATGAAGACTGGCAGAGTAACAAAGTATTCCGGCCTGACCAGGTGAAGCCCTGGATCAAGTCATCACTATTCTTTCAATTTGCCTTCAAGTTGAGTTATCATCCTCATATGGTGGCGGAACAAAGGAATTGAAGTTTAAGGTACATGCATCACTGAAGATTGGCTAAGCCAAGAATTATTATTCCTATCTAGCCTATCAAAGTCCAAGATCAAGTGTTCATTATTAGTCCAAGATCAGCCGACTTCTGAGTCAGTATTAGTTATATATGAGAGGTGTCCTAAGACAATCACCTTTTAGTTGTACCATTTATTTGATAAATGAAGATTCACTATTTGAGTATACATATTTTCATGTATTTGATTGGATCTTAAACTCATTTACTGAATATCCGCAATATGATTCACAACATGAGAGCATTTGTGATTGGATCACAACTAGTGAGTATCTCTACATGTGTAATTGTGATGTATTGGAATTATCCCTAGTCGATAAATTGATGCATTTGGACACTGATAATTGCCATTTTGTTGTATTATTTTGGTCCTTAATATCACTGTTTTTATCCTCTCGAGTGATTTATTGTTGATTATTATCATGTTTTATGAGTTGGATATATTTTTGGACCTTATTGTAAATTCTCCTAATTTTTGGACTTATATGCAAATTTTATCTTTGTTTGTAGGAGATCGAGATGAGCCACTGGACTAGACTCAAGTTGGATCAAATATGGCTTCATCTGGGTCATAATGGACATTTCAAGATGATTTAATTTGAGCCCTTCATCCAGATCGGAAGGCAAATGAAATCAAGGGTTCAAATCTGAGCATTATGAACCATCCGAGGAAAGTGATTGATTCTGAGCCATCCATCTAGATCTGGAGTGATCCGACCTGCACATTAAGATCTACATGTCTTGGCCGTTCATCCGGACCGTTGGATCGTGATTATACCTTCAGATGGATCAGATCCGTCCATTTCAAATCAGACTGATTTCAACCGTTGGATGGAGCAACCTAATTAAGCAATTAATATATCCATCAAACCCTAGCTTGTTTGGACGGCTGGGATCAGATGAGGCTCAGATTGGATGGCTAAGGTTTTTCATTTAATAAAACCTACCTTCCCAGCTGAAACAGAGAATGCGCAGAATCCGATCGAGCGGCGTCTTCTTCCTCTCGCGAGTGCGGGCGACCGGCGACTACATGCGCGGCGGCGACAGTCCTGCACTCCACTCCGGCGACCTTCCCTTCGACAGTCAGCGATGATCCCAGGCGAGCCTCGACGGACGATTAGATGTCGTGATTCGGACAGCTAATCGGAAGAGGGGCGAGCGTGGGATTTTGGCGAGTACAACCTTCACCGGTGTTCACTCCATTCCGGCGGCTGGGATAGGCCTTCCCTTCCTCGCCGGAGCCACCCACACACTATGCCAGTTTAGGACAGTGCCATCTCCACCGGTGAAGTTCCACCTCACTGTCCGGTGACTCCACAGCTGCCGGAGCGGTGATCGCATTCCTCCGTCTGTCCGTCCTCCCTGTTACGCCGATCGAGGCAGCTTCGCATTCACCGCCGGAGTGGTTGTTCAGTTTGTTGTGACCGCCGTGTGGTTATCGGTCGTTGTTTTATTTGGATCAATATGGATGTTCATGTGTATGGTTGTTTATGTGTTCGTTTGTTTATGTGTTCATCCTGTTAGATTATGCATTCGTTAGTAGTTGATTAGGTTTGTTCTGCTAATTGTTTGTTTGTTTACTTGCAATGTTATTTCTATAGGTTTGATTGTTGCTTAGTTGTGTAATTTTGTTCGTCGTGCCTTTGTAGGTTAGTTTAATTTCTTGTTGCTGACGTACTAACTCCATCAATTAAAATTGTCCAATCCATGCATCGTATAGTGATAGTGCGGTGCCTGGTTGGAGTGCTTTCATTATTAGATTAGATTTCATTTACATTCAACCAGTTGCCGTATAGTGACAGTGCGATTCCTGATCGAATTGCTTTCGTTTATTGCAATTTTTAGTGACTGTTTGACTACTGTGTCGTATAGTGACAGTGCGGTACATGGTTAAATTGTTCACCTTTGTTTCGTGATCATTGTACCATATAGTGACAGTGCGGTGCGTGATTACTTACTTTTGCGCATTAGTTAGATTTACTTCCTGCAGATTTAATTTCTATGTCTGTTTATCAGAATTGATTCAACATTGCATCGTATCGTGACAGTGCGGTGCAAGGTTGAATCGTTCTTGCATTAGGTTAGCTTTGAATAATTGTTTTGATAATTGTAAAAAACCCCAGTGTTTACTTCTATTTAAAAACAAACGTCTAGCCATTAGGTTCGTTGGAAGATGACCCGAGTCAGTCCTATACTGCATTAGTGTAGTTAGGGGGTTCGGTAAATAATTTGGGAACGGTATCACGACAATTCACCGCTTTATCAGACACCATCAAATTTGTTGAGACTAGCACGAGTTATACTCTTTGGTTTATCCAAACAGCTATTTCTCAATGACTGGAGACATTGGGATGTTCAGAGTTAATTGTGGATGCTAGTTATGGTAACTAGTTCATTGGAGTAACTAGCTGTAAGACTTCATATGGTTCTCTGCATATACAAATATGTCAATGAAGTCCTTACTGCATCTTAAGTGCAATGTTCCTTCGACTTGCGGTATTCGAGTCATCTTGGCCATGTAGACTTATGCTTTGACATCTTAAGCAAGCATCTCTGAGGAGATGTGTACCCGGGATGATTGGGTATAAGTCGAAGTGATCGAAGGTGTTTGAATATCCTATAGAGAATTCACCACTCCTTGCGAGAAGATGTATACCCTATGGCCTCTCGTCGGATTGTTACTAAAGTCTTTGGCCAAAACATTACATATTTAGAGTATGATACTCTTAGATATATGTGCAGTAACTAGAATCCGTAGGATGAGGAAGTAATACTTAGGCTAGGTGTGACGTAGTCAACCTATTGGGGATTGACATAATAGACCATGTTCTGAACTAAGTGGGTATAAGATGAGTGAAGGGAACGGGGCACGACTCACTGTAGCTGCTGAAAGGTTTCAGAAGTTGTTATGGGGTCAACTGTTAATTTTTTGATTAATTGGGGATCATGATGTACTACTAGGTGCCACTCATGATCGTTCTATAATTAATGGTTAATTATAGATGAACAACATAAATCGGAAACCTATTTGGTCACATGCACTGCAAGTGTTATCCGAAGGATTTAAAATGAGTTTGAGAATGGAATTCTCAGATCGAGAGAGACTTGGTTGGACCAAACAAGGAGCGTGCATGAAATTGTTTCAGTCGCATCAGAAGCATGGATGGGCCGAGTTTTTTGAATACATGATAGATGAGCCAAATTGGTTTGGTTTTAATCCAATGGTGGAAAATAAACCAAAGGGGTTTGGTTTGTTTTAAACGAATGAACCAAAATAGGTTTGGTTTATTTTAACTTAAATTAATGGAGCAGGTTAACGGGTTTTGGTTGTGAACCAATAACCCTTGAGAAAAGATCTCTTAATGATTAAGAGACACGTTCTCTATAAATAATAGGGTTGACAGATATTTCGTGGACGACTTAGGTTTAGAGAAACCCTAGCCACCCTCTTCTCCTCCCCATGCTTGTGTGATGCCCCTTGGTGTTGCCGCCGCCCAAGCCCAGCCACCGGCCAGCCTTCAGCCATCGGCCAACCTTCAGCCGTCGGCCATCCACTGGCTAACAGTCCAGCCGCTGACCTCCTCTAGCCGATGGCTGCAAGGCTGCCGTCGGGCGCTTGTTTAGCCGGTCATCTCCTCCACCAAACTGCCTTTTTGGGCAACTTGTGTCTATTGCGATGAGAGCGTCATTTGGTCGGTGTTTGGAACTTCAACAGTGACCTTATTGTCGAGGATTGGATCTTTGGCAATCCTCATTGGTGGAGGATTAAAGTTTCGTCAATTGGTTTACGAAAATCGCTTTCGAGAAACAAGTTTGTGAAACTCGTTTGAATTCAAACGATTCGAATTGTGATCATCTCTCGGATCACAATGTCTTCAACACGAGACTAGTATCTCATGTGAAGATGGGGCTTGTAGCTTGTTGAAGCTATCCCGACGATACTCAGTGTGGATACGGATAGAGGCGAAACTTGCAAATGTCACTAAGGTTGATGCCATTTCCGCTTCACATAATTCGTCAGGTATACCTAGAGTAATTTTCTTTATTGTAAAATTTAAAATTACGATTATGTTTACACTGTTGTATCCTGCATGTGTGTGGTGTGTGTAATGTAATAAAATAATTTATTATCATTTTATTTGCTTCCACTGTGCATGTTTATAAAACATGTTCGAACACACGCCCACGTCGATGCCCCGGAAACCCAACAGTGGTATCGGAGCCCAACTGTGTTCCGACATAATCGTAAAATTATTTTGCGGTAAATGTTTTATCATAATTGTAATTTTGGAAATTTTCTATTTTTGGAAAGTTTAGAAAAATTATGGAAATTTGAATTAGTTAAGAAATTAAATTTCCTAAATTAAATTTGAATTTTCTTAATTAATATTTCCCATAAAAAAATGTATGTGATTAAATTTGAATTTTTTTTTCCTAATTTAATAAATGAGATTTGATTTGAGAAATCAAATCACAAACATATTTTATTTTCAAAATTAATTATAACAATTTGGAAATTACTTGAATATGTCATAGTTGCATGTCATATAATTGCATTAGATGCATATCATTATGTCATGCATGTCGTGACATGTAGATGCATTTGTTGCACATATGTATGTCATGCGTGTCATGCCATATAGATAATAGTTATTTGCATGGGAAGGAGAATGAAACCACAAAACCCTTACACAATATTAAAGCCTACACCTTCCATTAATATGGTTAGAACTGGAGTTCCGTTTCTTGTTTGGGTTATTGAACTCTCTCTAAGCCCGGCTCGAACCTGAACTTGTTCAAACCATTGAAGTAGTTAATACTAATATAGTAAGAGTCAGAGGTCAATCTTTAGTTTGTGTTGTTGGACTCTCCCCAAGTCTGGCTAAACGATTGAATGTGCTCTAACCATATTAAAATTATTTCTTGATTAATGGGTCATCTTTAACTTGGAGCACGACTTGTTGGACTCTCTCCAAGGTCGATGTGAAAGGAGGTGAAGTTGGGTGCTATGCATATGATGCATACTTGTTAATGTGTTAACAACCCAATGTTTGTGTGGACATTCAATTAGTTGATAGCATAATATGATAGTTACATATACGTGATATGTAATTGGTATATTTGATACCTATCATCATACTATGAACGACTTGTTGGACTCTCTCCAAGGTTGTTCTTATCTATGTTGGATATCAACCCATTCAGAGATGGACCTATGATCTCTCGAATTGATTTTAAGGGTTTTTCTGAATTCAAAAATGAATGAGACTTATAAATGTATGTTGATGCATTTTAAATCATTTTTCTCATATATGCTTGATTTGCATATCTAGGTTAATCACTTGATCATGACGTCTATAAACTTGCGCTCTATTTTGGATTCAAATAAATTGACTGGGTTGAACTTCTTGGACTGGCTTAGAAACCTGAGAATTGTTCTCAAGGCAGAAAAGCTTGCATATCTCTTCGAAGAGCCTCTTCCCACCTGTCCTAAAGATGGTGCAACTCCTGACCAATTGTTGGCCTATCAGAAACATGTGAATGATTCTGAATTGGCGAGTTGCATCATGCTTGCCGCGATGGTACCTAAGCTTCAGAAGCAGCATGAGCATATGGATGCTAATAGCATAGTTTTTCATCTTCAAGAGTTGTTTGATGAGCAAGCGAGATCCGAAAGGTTCAAAGTCTCCAAGCTCCTCTTCACCTCCAAGATGCAAGAAGGTTCATCTATAGTGTAATTTGTGCTAAAGATGAATGGGTACATCGAGCGATTAGCTACACTCGGGTTTGTGATGGATCATAAATTAAGTATTGACTTAATTCTACATTGTTTGCCCAAGAGTTACTCACAGTTGGTGATGAATTACTGGATGAACAAAATGGAAACCACCATTCCTGAACTCCTCAACATGCTGAAGACTATGGAGCCTTCTGTGAAGCATGAGGAGAAGATAGTGCTTTTAGTTGATTCCTCAAAGAAAGGTTCTAAGAGGAAATCAAAGGAACAACATAAGGGGAAGAAGAAGGCATAACCAACTCAAAACGACACTTGCCATCATTGTGGCAAGGAGGGGCATTGGCGAAGAAACTGCAAGATTTATCTTAAGTCCATGAAGAAGAAGAAGGCATCCGATGCCCCATCCTCTTCAACTATCTTCGTTATTGATTATCATTCTATCTCCTTAGACACTTGGGTATTGGATACCGGGTGTGGCTCACATATATGTAATGACATACAGGGGCTAAGGAATAGAAGAAGACTCATCAAGGGAGAATCAAATTTACGAGTTGGCAATGGAGTAAAGGTTTCTGCAGTCGCCATCGGAACATATTTGTTGAAGCTCCCTACAGGACTTGTCTTAGAACTGAACAATTGCTATTATGATCTTTCATTAATAAAGAACATTGTTTCTATTTCCTGCTTAAATAGAAATGGTCACCATTTGACTTTTAGTAACAATTATTGTTACATAACTTTAAATGGTGTGCTTTATGAGACTAGAACTTTATGCAATGGTATATATACGTTAGACGTATCCAGTGACATTTTCAATATCAAAGCGAGCAATAAGCGTGCTCAAAAAGATAATCAATTAGCCTCCTACATGTGGCATTGTCGTCTTGTCCATGTAAGCAAGAAACACATGTCCGAATTACACTGATGTGGAATTCTGGAATCGTTTGAATTTGATTCATTCGATACATGTGAATCATGCTTAAAAGGCAAGATGACTAAGTTCTCTTTTACTGGAAAAGGTGAACCGATGGAAGAGTTGCTTGGTCTAATACATAATAATGTATGCAGACCTGTGCCAACCCATGCTCTAGGAGGCTATAGCTACTTCATTATCTTTTTCGATGATCACTCATGATTTGGGTATGTGTTCTTGATGAAACACGTCTGAAGCCTTTGAAAGGTTCAAAGAATTCAGAAACAAAGTAGAGAAACAACTTGGCAAAAGTATTAAAATACTTCGATCTGATTAAGGTGATAAATACTTGAGTCAAGAGTTTCTGGATTAAGGGACAATGGTATATTATTTTAATGGACTCCGCTATATACACCACAGTTTAATTGTGTATATGAGAGGTGAAATTGAACCTTGTTGGACATGGTTAGGTCTATGATGAATCATGTGAATCTTCCCAATTCCTTTTGAGGCTATGCACTTCAGACATTTGTTTACTTGCTAAATAGAGTCTTAACCAAGGTAGTCTCTACTACTTCATATGAGATATGGAATAGTAAGAAATCTCATTTGTCTTACTTGAAGATATGGGGTTGTCCTGCTTATGTGAAGCAGACTGTATCAGACAAATTATATGATAAGTCTGATAAATGTCTATTTATTGGATATCCTAAGGAAATGAGGGGTTACCAATTCTATCATCATGTGGAACAAAAGATGTTTGTTTCAAGGCATGTTGTGTTTCTAGAGAAAGAGTTTCTCTTGTAAGAAAACAGTGGGAGTGTCATTGAACTTGAGGAGGTTCAAGAGACTCCAATAGACATTGATGAGATACCTGGTCAAACACCACAACTGATAACTCATAGTGATGAGCCATCGGTTGAACCTATTGTAACACAACATCTTCGTAGATCTGGTAGAACACGCAACATTCCTGAGAGATATGAATTTCTCGTAAGTGAATCGAACGATGTATTACTCATTGATGATGAGGAGCCTACCAGTTATGAAGAAGTTCTGAAAAGTTCAGAAATGGACAAATGGCTTGAAACTATGAAGTCGGAAATGAATTTCGTGTATGAAAATCATGTTTGAAACTTGGTGGACCCACCTAAAGGCATTAAGCCTATAGGGTGCAAGTGGATTTTCAAGAAGAAAACTGACATGGATGGTAATGTGCTTACCTATAGGGCTAGATTAGTGGCGAAAGGCTATTGTCAAAAGCAAGATGTTGATTATGACGAGACCTATTCACCAGTAGTTATGCTTAAATCCATTCAGATGCTCCTGGCCATAGCGACTCATTATGACTGTGAGATATAACAGATGAATGTGAAAATGACTTTCTTTAATGGAAACCTACTCGAGGATGTGTATATGATACAACCCAAGGGTTTTACATCAGTTGATAAAACCAAGGTATGCAAACTTTAACGATCTATATATGGATTGAAGCAAGCATCTAGGAGCAGGAATATCTGTTTTGATGAGACAATCAAAAGGTTTGATTTCTCACAAAATCCAGATGAACCTTGTGCATACAAGAAGGTTAGTGGGAGTGCAGTCGTATTCCTAGTGTTGTATGTCGATGATATATTACTCATAGAAAATAATGTATCTGTCTTACAGTTGGTTAAAATTTGGTTATCCAAAATACTCTCCATTAAAGACCTGGGAGAAGCGATCTACATCCTCGGGATTTAGATCTATAGAGATAGATCGAAACGGTTGCTTGGTCTTTCGCGGTCTTATATATAGACCGAGTGCTAAAGAGATTTAGCATGTTGGAATTGTGGATGCTAGTTATGGTAACTAGTTCATTGGAGTGACTAGCTGTAAGACTTCATATGGTTCTCTGTATATACAGATATGTCAATGAAGTCCTTACTGTAGCTTATGTGCAATGTTCCTTCGACTTATGGTATTTGAGTCATCTTGGCCATGTAGACTTATGCTTTGACATCTTAAGCAAGCATCTCCAAGGAGATGTGGACCCGAGATGATTGGGTATAAGTTGAAGTGGCCGAAGGTGTTTGAATAACCTACAGAGGATTCATGACTCCTTGCGAGGAGATGTATACCCTATGACCTTTCGTCGGATTGTTACTAAAGTCTTTGGCCAAAACATTACATGTTTAGAGTATGATACTCTTGGATACATGTGTAGTAACTAGAATCTGTAGGACGAGGAAGTAATACTTGGGCTAGGTGTGACGTAGTCAGCCTAGTGGGGGCTGACACAATAGACCATGTCCTGAACCAAGTAGGTATAAGATGAGTGAAGGGAATGAGGCACGACTCATTGTAGTTGTTGAAAGGTTTCAGAAGTTGTTATGGGGTCAACCATTGATTTTACGGTTAATTGGGGATAATGATGTACTACTAGGTGTCACTCATGATTGTTTTATAATTAATGGTTAATTATAAATAACCAACATAAACCGGGAACCTATTTAGTCACACACACTACGAGTTATCCCGAAGGATTTAAAATGAGTTTGAGAATGGGATTCTCAGATCGAGAGAGACTTGGTTAGACCAAACAAGGAGCGAGAATGAAATTGTTTTAGTCACATCAGAAGCATGGATGGGTCAAGTCTTTTGAAGACATGATGGATGAACCAAATTAGTTTGGTTCTAATCCAATGGTGGACAATTAACCAAAGGGGTTTGGTTTGTTTTAAATGAATGAACCAAAATAGGTTTGGTTTATTTTAACTTAAATTAATGGAGCAGGTTAACGGGTGTGCCTCGGCTTCGCCCGTTGCTTCCTCCTCCTCGCGTTCGCCTGTTGCCAGGCCAGTTGTCATCGTTGCCGCTAGAGCTTGCGGCCAGCATCCTCGACAGGCTCAGCGGACGGGATGGAACCGACAGGGTGGGAGCGACTGGAAGCATGGATTAGGGTGGCAGGTATGCGCGGCTGGAAGTTTGCATCGACGGCGAGCATTTGAGTGGTTGGAAGCTTAGGTTGGCGGCGTCGGCACCTCGTTCTGATCGGAGGCTGTGATCTTTGTCGAAGCTAGGTAAGGTCCGATCGAATTCCTAGCCGTGGTTCCCCTCTCTTAGTTTGATCGGTTGACTTGTGGCAGTAGGGGAGGAGCGCTGGGATGTGCGACCATGGGGGGTGGGGGCTGCCGGTGTTAGGGATTACTCTGGCGATGGTCATCGAGAATAGGTAAGCGTTGATTTTCCTCTTGTTACCTTGGATAAGATCTGTACCTAGTTGTGAAATTTCCTTATCCTAACTTGGATCTATGGTTTGGGCAGTGTCCTGGAGCTCATGTTGCTTCAGTGAACAGGGGTTCGGAACATGTTAAGTCGGTGGAGACCCAAGTGAAGGTAAGCTATGATTTATCCTTCATGGTTCATTTGTGATTGTTGTACTTTGTGGTGGGTTGATGCACAGCAACCTTGCCGACGGATTGGTGTTGGCCCAAGCTGGGTAAGCTTGATCTATCTCCTCTCTTTTTAGCTATAAATTGATAGATTATGGGTTGTGCAGCTGTGATTGGAGATTACTGTCGATTGAGAGGGTTGTGAGGTTCTATTTGGGTGTTGTCGACTATGAAGTTGTGGTGTGTTGTGATTGGTTTCGAATGAGGTTGTTCTTGGTCGCGAAGAGGATGTGAAAGGGTTAGATAATTTGTGAAATTAGGAGTTGATTTGGGAAGGAATTATGTTTTGATACGGCAGTGAGTCGTCGTTTAGGTGGATAGCTTAATCCATTAGATTTTTGACTTGATATTAGAGTTGGCTATATAATCTGACTATATTATGTATTATGCAGGTTTCGATCACGAGACAGGTCCACGGGCGTGAAGATTTATAGTATTTTGAGCATTTTATCAGGCGGGTATTTTGACGTATCATTTAGATATTGTCATATCGATATGCTTAGTTAGTTATAGCTTGCAATAATTTTTATATTTTATCTGCCTTGTATGTCACTGTGTCATACATGATACATGCATTGCTATCTTAGTCGATACTATTTTAATACATGAACCTGATCAGCTTTTAGATATACCTTTTCTATTTTACTCAGGTCATTGATATGTACCCATTTGTTTGTGCATATTATTCGGATACGTATTTTAGTTGGTGATACATGCTTTAGTATCATACACCATCTTGCATGATTGTATGCTGGCTGGACGGGGTTCCTTTGTAGTTGAGCCCGCAGCCAGTTACATGATCTGCATACGCTGCCACTCATGGGTTAGTGGTACATCAGGAGGGTGTGTGCAGTTGCTCTGTCAGGCTCCGCTGGTCCGCTCATGGATAGCGATGAGGCAGCGTGGTAGCGGGCAGGGATCCCTCCTCTGGTCTACGACACCGGGAGATGAGAGCTTTGCTCCCCCACTCTGTTTGGGGTAGGAGGATAGGTGTACTCTGACAGCATCCTGTCCACTCGGTCACTCAGGAGCAGTGATGGCAGAGTGCACAGTTGTCATAGTCCTACCCACTCGGCTTCACCATTGTGTGTGAGGCGAATGACTGGCGTCAGGGGTGACCATTTCATTTGCATCTCATGCATTTTCCATGGATGACATTTGTATTGTGGTTGCTGCATTTTGATTACTACCTTGGATGTTGCATATGCTTGCCATGCATATAGGATACATTTTTTGTATTTGGTCTGACGACTTTATTTCTGCTAGTATGATACATACTCCTATATCAGGATAGGAGATTCGGGTAAGTACATTCTTTTCGCATTTCTTTCTTGCATATCCTATATATGAGACTGTATAGACATGATTATTATTGTTAGTTATATCTTACTATGCATATCGACTATTATCTGCTGAGTTCACTGAACTTAACCCGTTGCTTTATATCTTTTTCAGGATGAAACTGCCAGGAGAGTCCAGCTTCCAATCCCCCTCATCGTAATGGCTTCATTTTTATTTGGTTTTTATATTTTCGGTTATATTGACATTGATTAGAGGACATATGTAAGACTGGTGTTTGGGACTTTTATTCGATGTGTTTTGGTTGTGCGTTCCTGCTCAGATGGTAGAAGGGGTAGGTCTCGATGTTGTAGATCTTTTATTTATGTTGGTTGTTAGCCTGAGGCCATTTATGATATGTATGTGTGGTCATTGTTCCGATCGTGTTGACCGATGTATAGTGGTCGTGTAGGCCTTGTATGCAAGATTGGTATTGTCACCCGTACAGGGGAGATGCTACTGGATTTTCGTCTGGCGGGGACTCCCCCGGGGCGTGACAATTTATTTGGTATCAGAGCCAGGTTCTGAGTTCCTTAGGGTCTTTGGGTTTTAGAAGTTCGCCACGTTTGGCAGGTTAACGGGTATTTTTTGATTGGTACGGATTTTCGACGATTTTTATGTTTCAAAAATTCTGAAAATTTGAGGTATTATTGACGAGGTCAATTTGGGGATTTGGCAGCGACAGGACATCCCTAGACGACTAACAGGTGAATAAATTCTAGAAAATTTTCTAGATTTAGTGCATATTTGTATTTGTTATTTTGGTTATGCGGTTTACTTACGTGGTATCATGTTTTGTCTAGTATTGTTTTAACCTTATATCTGTTAGACTGTTAGATTTTTAGGTTGTTGGTTTATCGTTAGCATATGGTTAATAATTGCTATTACTTCTATACGTATCTAGTTATCATTGTGATATAAATGATTAGATATTATTGGTAGATGTTTACCTCTTACTATTTGGATTAGTATTAGGATTAGATTAGTTGAATAATATGACTAAGATGGATAAATTCGTAGAAGGTATACATATAGGTTCTTTGACTCTCTAGATCCTAGTGCATGATGACATGATTACATTGCTTATGTAGATTAGGGTATATATAGACATTTGATGCTTTATTTAGTATTGCCTTGACTTTGTTCTGACATGACCCTTTAGTTATACCCTAATTAATTTCAGTCATTGATTGCCATTAGTATGTCTATGATGTCGTTTATTAGATAGCGTGTTATGTGTTTATATGGTTATGTGTTTTTGCGGTGGATACCATGATTAAGACTAGTAGAGATAGAATAACTTAGATGAGGTTATTCTGTAGGAGCGGATCTCAGGAATGAAACAACATTAGTAGAACCCTAGGTGTTGGAACCCTAGGCGTAATAACCCGGATGTGCTTATTGATATATGAGTATCCATGTACTATTTCTGTTGATATGGTGATCGGATTAGTAGAGGTTGTATGATTAGGATGCGATTAATCCTTAGAGGGTATATAACATTGTTCATATCTCGGCTGCCAACTATATCTCTCATTCTTGGTTGAGAGAGAGTCTGCAGTAGAGTCTCTCTATAGGTAGGTGCTTTGTATATTTGTGGTCAATCATGCCTCCCAATCATGGTTGAGATGACCTACCGAAAAGTTATACTTTCATGTTATTCGTTCGGATTTAGTGATATTCGTATGACGTCTGTAGCTAGATAGCTACTTTACGTCTTAAGTACCCACGAGATCTGTTCATGATAGCAGGTTGGGGCATGCATTATTGAACTGGTAGAATGATATAATTTAAGCTTAACCCTCTTGTCGTGCTTGTTAGTAGAGGGGTTGTCCTTATTGGCTTTGATAGGCGTTTCCTATTAGCTGGGATGAAATCCTATGATTAATCGTCTCGATGTGATTATTAGTGGACTTATTATTTTTATCAACTTGGATAACCGTTCATGTTAGAAGGGTTGGAACCCTAGACTTAACCATCCCGACGTATTTATTTATAAGTTGATGATTTTTACGACTTTGGTAAACATTTCGTATTAGAGGTGTTGAAACCCTCGCTTAACCACCTCAATGGGTTTAATTGTAGACCGATGATCTTTGTCGATGTTGATAGTTGTTCTATACTGGATGTATTGGATAACCCTAGGCTTAACAACCTAAGATAATCGACTGCCCACGCGACCCATTAGCGGTAGTATGTTGTTGCGTACAGTCAATAATTAGATATCTATATACGCTGTCTGCCCACGAGACCCATTCATGGTAGCATGTCGTTGCCCGCAGACATTGAGTCTTTCTACTGTCGGTCTACCCACGAGTCCCATTCATGGTAGCATGTAGTTGCGCGTAGACAGTGCTTAGTATATTGATTGTCGACCCATGAGTTTCGTTCGCGGTATCTCATAGAGAGTTCCCTTGTATTACCACCTTGAGAGTCACGAGGCTTTGTCATGGTGTCTGGATGTGCATTGCTGGTAGATTGCAGTGGTTGTGTATGTTACGGGTATATTCGTTATATTGCTGATCAGGTTAGTTGCAAACTGATATTGGTACTCTGAGGGTTGGGTTACTCTAGTTTGTTTGCTTTGACTTCCATTATGTGCATTATGATTATGCATTATTGTCAATCCATCCACTGAGTGGTTGTACATACCCCCTCCTCACTTATCCTCTAGGTTAACTGTTGAAGAACGTGTCCTGTTGACCTACCTTCGTGTCGCTCAGAGAGTCCCTTGCCGTGATTGTCCCACTGCATCGTCGAGATGCCGCTTTATTTACTTTATCGGTATTGCATTTTGTTTATGCATTTTGGATTTTTGGTCACAATTTGATTTGGTGTCACAAAACTATTTTACTTTAATTGATATATGTTTAGTCGTGCATGTATGCAATTAATTAAAATATTTGTATTTTTATTATTATTTCGAGATTTTTACCAGATCTGGTCCATGTATTTTTTAATATTGTCACTAAGGGGCTCCTCCGTCATTTGGATGACGGATATGCCCCCAGGACATGACAATTTTATTGGTTTGCGATTTTGGTTTGTGGGTTTTGTGTTTCGAGGATTTTATTTTCCTTGGATTTTTGGAAGTTCTCGTGTTATGGGACCAGGCAAGCTGAAGGATATCTCTGAGCTATAGGAAAAGTATTTTCTTTAGTGGTTACTGTACTTTAGTGGTTAGGAAAAGTATTGACCTAGGGAAATTTCCCTACACATGGTCGTGGACGAGGTCGATGACGTATTGACCTTGCGGAACCTAACGATGATTTCAGAAGTACAGACTCTTTAGAGGTGCCGACTGATGTCGAATTAGGAAGCTAGAGATTTTGCCTGCTAGTCACCCATTCGAAGGTCAAGGAGTAACCCCTCAGAGAATATCAGTCCCTATTATTATTGATTTGGTTATGAATAAGGTGTGTATACCTACATTGGTCAAGATGATGAAAGATCGTTTTACCTTATGACAGGAGGTATTGGATGAGACATTTATCTGTCCCAGTATTTTTTCTAGAGAAGATCCGGAACTCTTTGTTAAAAGAGAGACGGACCTTTGAGGTTATGCATCGATTATCGATGATAGAATGCGGTGGTTGTAGAAGGAAATGAATATCCTTCATTGTGGATAGAGGATCTATTTAGATCAGCTATAGGACACCTGTGTATACTCTAGGATTGATTTATGACTGGTGTGTTGATATTGTAGTGACATGGTGTCATACAATTATCATTGTCGTTGTGATGATTGTTATATCATCAACCTAGAGTAAAGAGAATGCAGGTGTGTAGCGACGACAATTTCATACTTGGTATGAATTGTATGAGCTTTTGATTATCTTATTAGACTTATTGACGACTTAGTCGTTCATGGATTTGGGAAGTCGTGTATTCTGGACACGATTGGATCAGTTGTGGTCATTGGAGTTGCGTAACTTGGCAACTATTGATGGTGGTAATTGGAGTTGCGCACTCAGCCACCGTAGATGGTGGTTTCTTGGTATTGATTTGATTATTACCATAGATAGGGATAGGATGCTTTAGCGGTACTACATCGATGACTGTTTGGACTAGGAAGGTGATGGAATTTACTTGGTCTGAAGCTTGTGAAACTAGTTTCAGAGCTCAGACGATGGTTGACTTTTATACAGTGTTGATTAATCATGCTGGTGTGGATGGAAGGGTAGTGTACATGGATGCATCATTTCGGGGATCGGAGCGATTTCGATGCTATTGAATAAGACGTATCCTAAGCTTACAACAGTTAAAGAACTGCGAGATAAGTCGTCATATATATGACGTGGAGTTAGCAGTTATTATGTTGTTTTGTAGAGGTGAGGAGCAGGAATGCTCATGGGGCTTTGGCTAGCTATTGGATAGCTACTATAGAGTAGCTGGAACACGAACGGTTGTAACAATGGAGTTTGGTCGCTATAGCCTCCCATGCACTTATAGAGTGTGTGGTGGAGTGGATTTTTGGACGGTAGATGGACTTCTCTTGTGAAAAGATAATTCCCCATCTATGACTCCGGGGAGGATAGTGGTTTCCGGAGTTGCATTAGTTTAAGGAAGAGATGCTTCAGGAAATTCCAATGCCGGAATGGAAGTGGAAGCATATCATTGTGGATTTCGGGGGCAGCTGGGAGGACCACTTGCCCTTAGTGGAATTCGTCTACAACAACAACCATCATTCGGCTATCCAAATGGCACTATTTGAAGCATGGTATGGTAAACAGTGTCGGATACCCACCCTCAGGGAGGAGGTTGGGGAGGCTCTGTTGCTAGGACCCCAGAGAGCTCAGCATGAGGCAGAGTTGGTCCGTACTATTGGACGAAGGATGGCAGAGGCGTAGGATCGTCAGAAGAGTATACCGATCGGAGACGGAGACCTCTGGAGTTCTCTATTGGTGACCATGTATTCTTGCGAGTTTCACCCACGAAAGGGGTGAAGAGATTTGGCCTCCGTGGTAAGTTAGCTCCAAGGTACATTAGGCCTTTCAAGATTTTGGAGAGGATCAGAGTAGTCGCTTACCGCTTAGCGCTACCACTGTCCTTGGCTGGTATCCATGATGTGTTTCATGTATCCATGCTGAGGAAGTATGTGCCAGACTCTATGCATATTCTGTCAGATGTGTCAGGTTCCATTCAACCTGATGCTACTTACGCAGAGGTTGCGGTACGGATTTTGGATCACAAAGAATGACAGTTGCGGAACAAGACTGTGCGACGGATTAAAGTTGGGTCGAGTCACCACACCGATGAGGGGGCTACTTGGGAGTTTGAATAAAATATCAGAGTTGATTACCCCCACCTGTTTACTTAAGGTACATGAGATATATTTTCAGTACTTGTGGTATCTCTTACTCATTATGCATTTTAGTAGGAAAATTTGGAAACCAAATTTTTATTAGTGGGGGAGAATGTAAGATACTGGAAAAATAAATAAATAAATAAAATAATAATAAATGAATACTTGTTAATTAAGAATGGAATTTTCTAGATCTTTTTGGAAATTTATTTGGATTTCAATGGAATTTCTATTAACATATGGAGAAAAATTTAATTATCTAGTTAATAAATTAATGGGTTTAATTTACCCTAGGTTTTAAATACCTAAACCTAGGTTTCATTTCTTAGGTTTTATTTCATTCCTTCATGCCGTATTTTTTCCCCTCTCCCGATTTCTCACACGAAACCTTCTTTTTCCTTCTTCATTCCCGATCGTGTACCATGCCCTTTGCCTCCATCAGCCATCGGTTTCCTTTCTCGCGTCCGCAGTCACACCGATGTAGCCGCTCCGCAGTGTCGATTCACCGTCGTCGTGGGCTGCCACCACTTCGCCGCCATTCCTTGTGCCCAGGTCACGGCTGCCGCAAGCTGCTGCTACTCTGGCGCTCATGCACAACATTGCCGACCCCCTACCGTCGCAACTTGGCCGCATCGCTTTGCCTCAGCTTCGCCTGCTGCTTCCTCCTCCTCGCATGCGCCTGCTGCTAGGCCAGTCGTCGCCATTGCTGCTCGAGCTTGCGGCCAGCATCCTCGACATGCTTAGCGGACGGGTTGGAACCGGGAGGGTGGGAGCGACTGGAAGCGTGGATTAGGGCGGCAGGTATGCGTGGCTGGAAGTTTGCATCGACGGCGAGCATTTGAGTGGCTGGAAGCTTAGGTTGGCGGCGTCGACACCTCGTTCTGATCGGAGGCTGTGATCTTTGCCGAAGCTAGGTAAGGTCCGATCGAATTCCTAGCCGTGATTCCCCTCTCTTAGTTTGATCGGTTGACTTGTGGCAGTAGGGGAGGAGCGCTGGGTTGTGCGGCCGTGGGGGGGGGATGCCGGTGTTAGGGATTGCTCTGTCGATGGTCTTCGAGAATAGGTAAGAGTCAATTTTCCTCTTGTTACCTTGGATAAGATCTGTACCTAGCTGTGAAATTTCCTTATCCTAACTTGGATCTATGGTTTGGGCAGTGTCCTGGAGCTCAGGTTGCATCAGTGAACAGGGGATCGAGACATGTTAGGTCAGTGGAGACCCAAGTGAAGGTAAGTTACGATTTATCCTTCTTAGTTCATTTGTGATTGCTGTACTTTGTGGAGGGTTGATGCACAACAACCTTGCCGACGGATTGGTGTTGGCTCGAGCTGGGTAAGCTTGATCTATCTCCTCTCTTTTTAGCTGTAAATTGATAGATTATGGGTTGTGCGGCTGTGATTGGAGATTACTGCCGATTGAGAGGGTTGTGAGGTTCTATTTGGGTGTTGTCGGCTATAAAGTAATGGTGTGTTGTGATTGGTTTCGAATGAGGTTGTTCTTGGCCGCGAAGGGGCTGTGAAAGGGTTAGATAATTTGTGAAATTAGGAGTTGATTTGGGAAGGAATTATGTTTTGATACGATAGTGAGTGGTCGTTTAGGTGGATAGCTTAATTCATTAGGTTTTTGACTTGATATTAGAGTTGGCTATATAATCTGATTATATTATGTATTATGCAGGTTTCGGTCACGAGACAGGTCCACGGGCGTGAAGATTTGCAGTATTTCGAGCATTTTTATCAGGTGGATATTTTGACATATCATTTAGATATTATTATATCGATATGCTTAGTTAGTTATAGTTTGCAATAATTTTTATGTTTTATCTGCCTTGTATGTCACTGTGCCATACATGATACATGCATTGCTATCTTAGTCGATACTATTTTGATACATGAACTTGATCAGCTTTTAGATATACCTTTTCTGTTTTCCTCAGGTCATTGATATGTACCCATTTGTTTGTGCATATTATTTGGATGCGTATTTTAGTTGGTGATACATGCTTTAGTGTCATGCACCATCTTGCATGATTGCATGTTGGCTGGACGGGGTTCCTTTGTAGTTGAGCCCGCAGCCAGTTACATGATTTGCACACTCTGCCACTCATGGATTAGTGGTACATCAGGAGGGTGTGTGCAGTTGCTCTGTTAGGCTCCGCTTGTCCGCTCATGGGTAGCGATGAGGCAGCGTGGTAGCGGGCAGGGATCCCTCCTCTGGTCTACGACACCGGGAGATGAGAGCTTTGCTCCCCCACTCTGTTTGGGGCAGGAGGATAGGTGTACTCCGATAGCATCTTGTCCACTCGGTCACTCAGGAGCAGTGATGACAGAGTGTACAGTTGTCATAACCCTACCCACTCGGCTTCACCATCGCGTGTGAGGCGGCTGACTGGCGTTAGGGGTGACCATTCCATTTACATCGCAAGCATTTTGCATGGATGACATTTGTATTGTGTTTGCTGCATTTTGATTGCTGCCTTGGATGTTGTATATGATTGCCATGCATACAGGATACATTTTTTGTATTTGGTCTGACGGCTTTATTTCTGCTAGTATGGTATATACTCCTATATCAGGATAGGAGATTCAGGTAAGTACAGTCTTTTCACATTTCTTTCTTGCATATCCTATATATAAGACTGTATGGGCATAATTATTATTGTTAGTTATATCTTACTATGCATATCGACTATTATCCGCTGAGTTCACTGAACTTACCCCATTGCTTTATATCTTTTTCAGGATGAAACTGCCAGGAGAGTCCATCTTCCAATCCCCCTCGTTGTAATGGCTTCGTTTTTATTTGGTTTTTATGTTTTTGGTTACATTGACATTGATTAGAGGACATGTGTAAGACTGATGTTTTGGACTTTTATTTGGACTTGTATTCGATGTGTTTTGGTTGTGTGTTCCTGCTCAGATAGCAGAAGGGGTAGGTCTCGATGTTGTAGATCTTTTATTTATGTTGGTTGTTGGCCTGAGGTCATTTATGATATGTATGTGTGGTATTTGTTCCGGTCGTGTTGACCGATGTATAGTGGCCGTGTAGGCCTTGTATGCAAGATTGGTATTGTCACCCATACAGGGGAGATGCTGTCGGATTTTCGTCTGGTGGATATTCCCTCAGGGCTTGACAATAGAAATGGATTGAAAGAAGAAGGACTCGTAGTAGGTATTTATAGAAGGAAAGGGACGTCGATATCCCTCCTTGGGAAAAGGAGAGGAAGGTGAAAGGTTGCATAGAGTAGCCGAAGGGTTGTTGTTGGGAATAGTAAGGACATTAACCATCAAGTGACTAAGCTTATCCAAATTTGGTTAAGGGGGTAAAATTTATGTGAGGTTGATTTGACTGTCGGGTTAAACAATTGTATAGTGATAGCTCCCTCCCACTTGGAAAATGACTCGAGATAATTTGGTATATCTATTCTTCAAACCGGCCTGGGTGACTCCTTGCAGGGTGAAATAAGGTAGCAGTCGACGACACCAAGAAGGTTTCTGACACGAGGATGGGTAGGCATAGCAAGGAGAAGGTATATATTCTACTCTAGAAGGAAGGAAAAGATGCAAGCTATTTTATCGGATGTCAATATTTTCCATTTATAAATTCTGCAGTACATCTCTTAAAGGAAATAAAAGTTACAGTTCAAAGAGTTCCTTCGGGTACTTTGCCATAGCGGCCTCTACATCCAAATAACTGGTATCTATCCCCAGAGAAGAGTGACCTTGAGCGGCGTTTTGTGCAGTAGACCCATCAAAACCTAGAATAAACATTTGTGACCCTTTCTGGGCACATTTTAGCCGCAGGTCTGCCTCCCGCTCTTTCCATTGGGCCTCATGATTAACAACCTGAGAAGCAAGAGCGCCGCTATCTTTGGCGACTGTTATAGTGTGTTGTCCCAGGGAGGTCATGGCTTTATATTGCTCCTTCTGCAGCGCCCGCAACTGTCCAATAATCTCTGTCAATGCTTCAGGAAAGGCAGAGACTTTAGAGGAGAGGCTTTCCACTTGTGTTCGGCAGGATAATAGAGAATTCTCCAAATCTTTGTTCATCGCTTGAGCTTGTAGGAGGGAAACCAAAGATTGAGATGCTCTAGCCTCTGCCTCTTTAAGTCGAACCTTGTGTTCTACCAATTCCTGAGCTAGAGTGTTGACATGTTGAATCTTATCAGACTGTAGGAGCAGCTGGTGGTTAAGATCGTTGTTCTTTTTAAGGAGCTCTTCTCACTCCTAGCCACTGCTAATTGGTTCATCAAATCTTCACAACTAGTGGCTAAGGTAGCCTCCCTTTGCTTGCTCTTAGTTAACTGTTGCGCTAATTTCTTCTGTTGAGCAAGGGAGGCATTGTGGCGAGTAGCCATTGTGGATTAGTAGTCCGCCAAATGTTTGTGTTATCTCATTGTAATCAGTGACTGCTCGAAGAAGAGGAAAGTACGTTGCAGAGGTAAGTACTAGAATATTTTAAAGTTGAAGAGGATAAGAGAATATACCTCTGCTAGGTGCTTGCGTAGGCACTCGTAAGGGCCCTGCACGCCAGATTGGTTGAAAATGTTTACCTCCTTTGTACTACGAATCTTAAGAACAAATCCTAAAGTAGTAGTCAGAGGATTTAGGAGGAGAATATCTCCCATAGGAAGAGAAGGCTTTTCCATAGGCAAAGTATAGGTAGAAGGATCAAAATTGGAAGTAGGGGAGTGAGAAGGAGATGACTCTATAGTGGCAGGTAGAGGAGGAGAAGATATAGGAGAGTCATTTCCTCTGCTTGGAAGGGAAGGGGATGAAGGAATGGACGGTGAAGGAGAATGCTCTTCGAGCATGGGTGGAGGAAGGATTGAAGGTTGGGTATCCTCCCTTGTTGGCTCGGAAATGATAAGGCGACGACATCGATTGAGTTTTAAAGGAGGAGGAGTAGAGGAAGGGAAAGAAGGGGATGCCGGAAGAGTGGAGGAGCTAGGAGCATTCCCCTTGCAGGGACGGAGTTTCTTGCAGGGAGAAGAGGAAAGGACAGGGGATTTCCCCCTAGCCCGTTTCTTTGAGGGATTCTTTTTGGCAGTAGCAATCTTCTCCACATTGACTCTGGCCCTCTGTATCATATCATCTGCAATACAAGCCATTAAAAATAATGGATGATAGCAGTAAAAAGTACTAT
This sequence comes from Wurfbainia villosa, assembly GCA_025175895.1. Classification (NCBI taxonomy): domain Eukaryota; kingdom Viridiplantae; phylum Streptophyta; class Magnoliopsida; order Zingiberales; family Zingiberaceae; genus Wurfbainia; species Wurfbainia villosa. The sequence continues at coordinate 135,336,723 of CM045986.1, read as the reverse complement.
ATATAATGTATCAAGTTAAGAGCAGTATCCTACCTATGAAGCCCGGATCGCCCAAGGGAAAAGGGGATAGCCCATAACGACTCAAAAGAGGGGACTTTAATAAATGGTCGGAGTTATAGTGACACTCCCTCAACACTTGGTAGACCTCTATAAAAGGACATTGAGTTCTACAATCCTGAAAACAGGGCAGATCCGGGAGGGTGGTCTTCCAATTTTCAAAGTGAGGAAGGGGGGATAGAAGTTGGGCGAAGAAGTATAGGTCATTTCAACCTTTATAAGAGGAAGGTATATTTACAAGGAATTGATAGTCTGGTTGGTTAACGAAATAGAAAATGCCTTCTTTAGAAGACTTTAATTGGAAAAGGAAATGGAATAGTAGTGAGGACAAAGTAAGCTCTAAGTGTCTAAAAACTATTATAACCCCTGTTAAGATGTGGAAAGCATTAGGGGCTAGTTAGTTGACGAGTAGTTTATAGAAATCTAATAGGTCAAAATAGATAGAGGGCATAGTCAAGCGTAGACCATTTAGTAATTGGTTGGAAAAAAAATAGTTATAGCCAAGAGGGGGACGGTGTGGCCGGAAGGAAGCAGAAGTAAAGCGGCAACTCACAGTAGGAGCTATGTATTGGTCTTTCTCATTGAAGAAATGGTGTTGGTTGTTTAGGCATGTGACGGTCTCTTCATACCAAGGGATCGATCTAGGGTTTTTCGAAGCCATAAGCATGAAGAAAAGAAGGGCACTTACTTGGGGTTGAAAAGGTACACTCGTTGGAGGAAAGTAAACTCCTATGTACCAGGAGTTTGAGTGTAGAGCGATCGCCGGGAGGGGAGAGGAAGAGTCAAAGTTGCTGCGTGAAGACTAACTTACCAAGGGCTTTCGACTTTTAAACTTCCCTCTGAAAAGGCAGAAGTGAGGCCCATAAGCTCAATAAGATGTTTAATGTGTGTAAGCTAAGTTAGGCAGAGAAGGAATTTGAGCTCAATGAGGAAAATGGGATCGATAGAGAGGAAGACGGAGTAGAGTTGTCACTTAAAAAGTCAAACTCAAAGCTTCGTTTGACTATTTTTGGGGGGTAGCTAATGATGCCGCTGCAATCTGATTTGAAAGTTGGATATCAAAATAACGATCATTGAGGGATGTAGTGTGGGTGTGTGATATATTGCCTGGCCTGACTAGACCCGACTAGGGGAAGTATATCAAGTTGATAAGGTGGTGACATGGGGTAGGACGGAAAAGTCTGGGGGCCAAAAAGAAATTGGATAGGTAACTCGGGACATAAGTCGAAAGACGACTCGGGAAGTGACTCGGGAAGTTAGGGGAAGTATAAATGAATGAGTCTTATAGCCGGAGTGGGTTTAAATATCAACCCAGTGAGCCGAGTTGAGTAATATATGCCTTGGTTTGAATGAACCAAAAGGGTACAGTTGGGAATGGGACCAAGTCAGTGTAGAAGGCAGGGGAGATGACTAGGGAAAGTAAAGGCCTTTAGGAGAGAAAGAGGAGGTAAAGAAGAGGGGTGAAACGTTCTTTGATACGTTGGCTTATAAGAGTTTGTTACATGATGTAACAAACTAAGACCCCACATAATATTCCCACGAGTCTCCATTTCTTATCCTCCTAACAGAATTATTCTTCAAGTGAAAAGGGCCTTCCACGTGGATGGTGATCCTGATAGTTTGTTACATCATAATGGGTTGCAGGCAAATAGGTATAAAGGAAGTGGACGAAGGAAGAAGGGGGGGACGGATGGACAGAAGAACAGATCACGAAAGGGAGAAGGAACTTCCAGACACCGGAGGGAGGCAATATTGAGGAGAAAGGAGAAGAATGGAGAGAAGGGGGTCAATCGTATTCATCTCTTTAATTTGTACACATCTAGACTTGTAAGAGGTTTTCTCCACCTCCGGAAGTGCTTTCGAAAAGGAGGGATTTTATAGTTGAGGTGTTTATCACCATAGCTCGCTCTAGAGCTCATCCTGTGGAGTATGAATTGGAATTTCGAACCATGTTAAATCTCGTGTCATTGCTTTCTATGACGTGTTTCCGTCATCATCAACTTTCTACTATTGCAGCTGAAGAGGACCTTAAGTCTCCATGACATCATCATCTTCTTCACAAGTAGGCGAAAAATCCGAACCCACATCATCCTCTAAGTCATATTTTGATTTAATTCTAATTTTTAGGCTCAATTGCTATCCTTATTTGGGTTGTAATTGTGACTTAAGGCCAACATAGTTATGTAGTCTACTTAGGTCTTATCTAAATGAGCTTCCTTTTGGCCTTTTAGGGCTTTTAGGTCACCCTAAAGCTAGGCGGCCACACATGTATTCTTTGGTTATTTTTAATATATAGCATGGTGAGGCTTTCACTTGTTGGTTCTTCATTGAACTAGAACTTATCAAGGCATTCATTTGTGGCGTTCAAAGACTTATCAACCTCATTCCCAAGGTTGTGGCGTCTTCCATCTTCTATACTAAGGTTCGTGCTTTCTTAAGCATTGGGTTAAGGTTCTTTTCCATCCATCTTATCGATTTAGACTTTCCTTGTTTTCTTCCATCAATTTGTTGTGGGTTCTTGAGACTTTATTCTCATCAGGTTCACATCATGCCTTGACTTCATCTCCAGAGTGACACATCGACACGTCATGTGGTGGCATGATTATTTGTAGTTAGGGTTTATTTTTAATGTATGTATAAAGGAACCCCATCCAAGAGGCAAGGGATCGTGAAGGGAGACACCCTAGGGCTCCCAAGCCCCGAAGGGGGTCCAAGGGCCCCCAACTACTGAAGGATGCTGTGTGAGAACTTCTCCACCTCCATTGGTGCATCAGAAAGAATTTCATTTCCACCACTCCAGATCTTAATGTGAGTTACAGCCAAAGATCCTCCTCACATTGAGACTAAGTGATGTGAGCAAAACATATAGGGTTTTAGGAGTAGTTTTCGCTCATATCTCATTTCATTTTATGTTGGTTTCATGCATATTTTACTTTGTTTTGCATGCATTTCCTATTTTCTGGTTCGGAGATCTACTCTTTGTACTTTTGTGTGCAGGATAACATTTTATGGGGAAAATGACACACTTTCGGAGCGAAAATGAGCATTTGGCAGCTGGATGCAGTAGGGAATACGACCAGGGCATGTGGCTACACACGGCCATGTCCGAGGCTTGAGTTTGGCCACCACAGGGCCGCACACAGCCTGGCCATGTGGAAACACATGGTCGTGTGGTGACCCAATGTTTTGGCATGATTAGGTCATTTTCTAGATTTCGTGAAGAGCCGACCTGATATCTATATAAGGAAAGCCACACCCAAATCCTAGGGGGGAGGCATGACGACTGGGACAACACTCCGAATCCCTAAAAAGCTTCGGAAACTCGCAACGGGGAGGAAGGAAGCCGCTCGAGATCCAAATTCTACACCTCAACGCCAAGGAGAAGAGCACCATCGCATTGTAATCTATATTCTTTCCTTGCTTTATCTTGTATATACGAATTCGACAATGCCTTGATTCTAGGACTAGGGAGTAGTTTGTGTTGAGTTAGAACATGTTGGTTCAAATATCTTTTCGTTCTTGAATTTATATTTGCAATTGGCATTTGGTTTAGATCTATAGCTATTATTTTGGTTTTGTAGTCACTGTACTTAGCTGATACGAGGGGTGATAGTCCTCGTATCAAAGATTTAGGGGAATTAAGGAGAAACCTAGGGGTTGGCCTCATCTCTTGTAACCGTGGGTAGAAAGATGCGATAGAGTAGGAAACGCGTCCTATTTTTGACTCGTCGCAGGGATCCATTCGGCATCCTCATACCGACTATCCCATCCTAAACTTAGGGTCAATCTAGTATGACAAAGGTAGCTTCCGATAGATGCAAAGGCTCATCGGGGGAGTGTATGATGTTCTTTTCACAAAATCGTAGCTAGGAACCTAGACAAAACTTAATTGACAACATGTTCTACGACACACAAATGAAATCGAAATCCTAGAATCCCATCTAAAGACTCATAGCAACCATTCTCTTCCTCCATGTGACATCGTACTGAGTTCAGACCACCTACGACCTCCTAAGCACAACCATTAGAACTAAATTCTGAATAATAACGTCCACTGAATAGATCGGTACTCGAATCTCAGTCCCTGTGGGATCGATAATCTATATTATTACTTGATGACACTCATGCACTTGCGGGCATTGAGCGCAAGCATGCACTTCGAGTCCTCGATGGTCTCCGTCATGAGATTTGAGGTTGTGTTCACATGCATCAAGTTTTTGGCGCCATTGTCGGGGACTGATTGATTCGATATCGAATCAAGAAGTGGATAATTAGATCGGAATTAGGTTATATTTATTTACTTGCTTTAATTTTATTTTTACTTATTTTATTTTATTTATTTATTTTTCTATATTTATTTCAGTTTTAGATTTTCCATATCTAGAATTAGTTTTTATTTTAGCAGTAGTTCTACATTTTTTAGCTCTTCTTCATTTGATTTAGTTAGTTAGATTAGTTTATTTTTTGTTTCTGAGCATTAGGTAATACTCCTAATTTTGTGGCTCAATTATTCGTATGCTTAGACGCCTAGGATCGGAAGGCCTGATTCCGATCGAACTAGAAATCGAACGAACCTACCATTGGCAGAGAGCGGAATAGAAGAGGATGGAGGACCAAGCTGCATCTGTGGTGAACATAGGTAGTCGACCTTTGTGGGATTACGCAACCCCTAGTTCTAGAGGATTTAGGTCGAGTATAGCTGGACCGTCCATTTCGGCAAACAACTTCGAGCTGAAATCGACACTTATATATATGGTCTAACAGAGTCAATTCGGGGAGCTACAACTGAAGACCCAAACCGGCACTTGAAGATATTTTTGGAAGTTTTCTCGACAATGAAGATCAATGGAGTCCCTGCCGACGCGATCCGCCTGAGCCTATTCCCTTTCTCATTGCGGGATAAGGCTAAGGCATGACTTCACTCCCTGCCATCGGGAAGCATTACTATATGGGAGCAATGTGAGCAGTAATTTTTGAACAAGTACTTCCCACCAAGCAAGACTGCTCACATGCACCATCTAATAATGAGCTTCCATCAGAAGGAAGGGGAGTCCCTATTTGAAGCCTGGGATTGCTACAAGGGGCTACTCTACCAATGCCCCCACCATGGACTAGAAAAGTGGCTGGTGATCCACATCTTCTATAATGGGATCACGTACGCCACAAAGATGCCCCTCGATTCTGCTGTAGGAGGAGCGCTAATGAACAAGACTATTGAGGAAGCAGAGGAGCTGATAGAAGAGGTGGCTCATAACCACCATCAATGGGCTTCTAAACGTAGTCACCCAGCTCCTGCAGTGGGACGATATGATGTCAACTCTGTGGACCACCTAGTAGCGAGGATGGATGCGCTTAGCAGACGGTTCGACTCTTTAAATCCTGTATCTACATGTGCGGCCAATGACTTTGGTGAAGAAGCAGCAGCGTATCGGGAGGACTACTATAGAGGGCAAGGTGGCTTAGAAGAGCAGCTTGAGCATGTCGATGCGGTTGGGGATTATAATCAAAGGCCCAACAAATCATACTTCGATACTTATAATCCCGGATGGAGGAATCACCCAAATTTTCCCTATCGGAATAACTCGGGGAACTTCCAACCATCATGAGGGTATGGGCAACAACAGGGCAATGGGCAGCAACAACCACAGAAGTCTAGGCTAGAATTGATGATGAAAGACTTCATTGCTACCCAAACAAAGGCCAATGAAGCATTCCGATGCCAACATCAGAAGACAAAAGAGTTACTTAAGGATTTGAAGGCCACAGTTGATGGTCTTGCAAGTCACACGAGGATATTGGAAACACAAGTGGCCCAGATAGCCCAAACCATGTCGCAGACCATGGATAACCCTCCACCGCCAGCCAAGGAAAAGTAGATCAAAGGAGGAGTATACAATGAGGGAGTAGGTCAGAATAGCAGATTCGCTACAGGGTGTGCAGCCATGATTTCCACCCTACCCAACCAAGCTAAAATCGAAGAAAAAATTCCACCACAGCTTGAGGACCTCCGCGAATTTGTTATACCCTGCATGATCTATGGCGAGAACTTTGATGAAGCACTATGTGACTTAGGGTAATCAGTCAGTGTGATGCCCTACACACTCTATCTAAAAATGGGACTAAGTGGCATCCAATCAGCGGGCCTTGGTATTTGCATGGCAGATGACTCGGTCAAGGAACCAGTTGCCATGCTAGCACATGTGCCTGTGGTCATTGAGAATCTCATGATACCCATAGATTTTATCATACTTGACATAGGACCAAACCCTCAGAACCCCATCATTTTTGGAAGACCCTTTCTAGCGACTACGGGAGCATGCATAGACGTGAAGGCACACAAGATCTCCTTGGAGGTAGAAGGTGAGATCATCATCTTCAACCTTTCAGAGTGTAAAGCTCCTTTTTCAGATGGGTACACTTCCTGTATGGTAAAGACCACCCCACAAAAAGAGGACCAAGGCATAGAGATAGATTCATAGAGGTTCACGGAGCCTCCCAAGCCAAGTTGAAGCAAAGGAGTAGGGTCGAGCTAAAAGATCTTAAACAAAGTGCTTCTTGGGAGGCAACCCAAGTTTAATTTTACATGTTTTTAATCTTTCTGCATTCACGTGTATAATTTAGACTTTGATTTATGGTCATTTACATTTTTTGCAAATATTTTAGGATTAGGAAGAACTTGCTAGGTATAAGCAAAAATCGTTTTAAGCCCACCTAGTCCACACAGAGAGCCTGCACCCGCGCCACCATTTTTTCTACTTTTGAGCAGGATGCAGGTACATTCGCCTACGATTTCTCTGAGTTCCAATCATTCCTTGAGGATATATACGCCGAGCAGCTGACACAAAGGCAAGGATGGGAGGAGCAGAGCGCTTACATGCAAGCGAAGTTTCATGGCTTACGGGAGCGCTTCCAGCGGGCTGAGGAGTTTTACGACAAGGCCTGTATATACTTCCAGGAGGAGGTTTCCCATCGCTAAGAGGAGGCTACCTACCATCAGGAGGTCAGGCAGCACATGCGTGCCCAACATGCACAGTGGGCTAGGGAGGAGGAGCAAAGAGTAGTCGCTGCATCCACCAGCTTTCAGATCGACCACATGTAGATGGGGCATCAGCGGCTCAGCACCAGATTCTCCCAGGATCCCGAGATGCCGAGGCTACCAGACTTTCCACCTCATCCATCATATTAGAGGTATGCTTCGCTTAAGTCTAGGGGGACCCCAAGTTTTGATTTATTTTATTTCTAGCAGTAGTTTCTTTCTTGATATTTGCATTATGGTTAACATTCATTTTTTCATGCATAAGTTGTTTAGTTGCTTTCAACACTTAATTTTTGTTATCTATAAAATTGCTTCAGTAGTATTTCTAAAGTTTGTTCATGAGTTGTTTCCATTGGTAGCTTAACATCATTTACCTCATGATATTTTATTTTATTTGCTCTAATAAATGTTCTAGACTTACACTGGTTAGCTTTTATTTTTACACCTACACATGACGAACATTTTGAAAGGGAAAATCTAGTACATACCTAGTTATTATTCATCTCAGTAGTCTAGTACTTTAGAATCCATAGGTGACTCTAGATTTAACATTTTAGTTACTGGAGACACTCATATTGTGGAAGCCCATTCAGAAAAATCAAAATCCCAAGAGAGAGAGAAAAGAAAGAAAGAAAAAAATGAAATAAGAAAAGACAAAACGAAAGAAAAAGAAAGTAAAAAAAAATTTGAAAAAAAAAGATTATGAGGGATAAAAAAATAGTTGTCGTGAGTGGAAATAGTTAGGTGCCCCTTTGAGACCGAGTTAGGTTACTGGGGAAACACCTATCAATTTCTCTCAATACTGAGCACGTCTTTGAGACTTTGTGCTAGATCTAGAGAATGACCCTCGCTTTGGGCAGGTAAGTGCCTAAGAGCTGGAGACCTTATGAAAGCTATAGGATGACGACTTAATTTACCATGGAACGAGTATCCCCTAAGAAGATTTTCTTGGCACGTTCACGAGGAGCTAACTTAGTGAATTTTTAGAACACTTCTATTTTGCTTTGATTGAAAATACCACTTGATAAATCTAGTTAACATGATAAGTATGGAACGATGCCTTTTTAAAATTTCATGGCACTGTGGTTTGCTTGAGGACAAGCAAAGATCTAAGTCTGGGGGAATTGATGTGAGCAAAACATATAGGATTTTAGGAGTAGTTTTCACTCACATCTCATTTCATTTTATGTTGGTTTCATGCATATTTTTCTTTGTTTTGCATGCATTTCCTATTTTCTGGTTCGGAGATATGATCTTTGTACTTTTGTGTGCAGGATAGCATTTCATGGGGAAAACGGCACACTTTCAGAGTAAAAATGAGCATTTGACAGCTGGATGCAGTAGGGAACACGAGTAGGGCATGTGACTACACACGACCATGTCCAAGGCTCGAGTTTGGCCACCACAGGGCCACACATGGCTTGGCAATGTGGAAACACACACCCGTGTGGTGGCCCAACGTTTTGGCGTGATTAGGTCTTTTTTCAGATTTCATGAAGAGCCAACCTAATATCTATATAAGGAAAGTCAGGCCCAAACCCTAGGGGGGAGGCACGACAGTCGGGACAACACCCCAAAGCCCTAAAAAGCTTTGGAAACTCGCAAGGGGAGGAAGGAAGCCGCTCGAGATCCAAATTCTACACCTCAACGCCAAGGAGAAGAGCACCATCACATTGTAATTTATATTCTTTCCATGCTTTATCTTGTATATACAAATTCGACAATGCCTTGTGTTTCTTTTCTCATATTCATGGAATAGATTCTCTGATTCTAGGACTAGGGAGTAGTTTGTGTTGAGTTAAAACATGTTGGTTCAAATATCTTTTCGTTCTTGAATTTATATTTGCAATTGGCGTTTGGTTTAGATCTATAGCTATTGTTTTGATTTTCTAGTCATTGTGCTTAGCCGATACGAGGGGTGACAATCCTCGTATCAAATATTTAGGAAAATTAAGGAGGAACCTAGGGGTTGGCCTCATCTTCTGTAATCGTTGGTAGAAAGATGCAATAGAGTAGGAAACGCGCCCCATTTTCGACTTGTCGTAGGGATCGATTTGGCATCCTCATACCGACCATCCCGTTTTAAAGTCAGGAGTCGACTTGGTATGGCAGAGGTAGCTTCCGATAGATACGAAGGCTCATCAGGGGAGTGTGTGATGTCTTTTCCACAAAACCGTAGTTAGGAACCTAGACAAAACTCAATTGACAACGTGTTCTGCGACACACAAATGAAACTGAAATCCTAGAATCTCATCTAAAGACTCGTAGCAACCCTTCTCTTCATCCGTGTGACACCGTACTGAGTTCGGACCACCGACGACCTCCTAAGCACAACCATTAGAACTGAATTTTGAGCAATAACGACCACTGAATAGATCGGTACTCGAATCTCGGTCCCTGTGGGATTGATAATCTATATTATTACTTGAGGACACCCATGCACTTGCGGACATTGAGCGTGAGCATGCGCTTCGAGTCCTCGACGGTCTCCGTTGCGAGATTTGAGGTTGCATTCGCATGCATCACTAAGCCTCCTTTTCTCTCCTTTTTATTGTTTCTATGGTATTCTTTCATATGAGGTGACTTTTGGTTGTAACTAAATCTTGATGGAGTAGATTTATGTGATTTTAGGATGAGGGAGTAGCCTCCATGGCTTGTAAACATTATTATGCAATGATTCCATGTTTGTTTGCATTATTTTCATTTGTTATATATTTATGCTTGCTTTTTGTTCCATGATAAGTTTGTTTGTAGTCCGGATCTATTATACTTGCCCGATTTAGATGTCAAATTCACTAGGTCATATCTTGGGAGTGTGTGTAGGGATCTTATGCGAAAAACCCATCGCAAAAACGCAGTGAAAATTGGATCCCTTTAGAGATCTATGTGTATATATAATACTGATCATTCTTACAACTACATCTAGTTGAGAGATTACCCTTGATGCGTATCCCTTTGCAATCACGACAACAACTCTTCTAATGGATCTCAACACGATCAGGATGGTCACACCTCTATGGTATCCACATGAACACTCTCTTTGGTGAAGAAGAAGCCTTTGGTTGTGCTAGCAACCCCACAAAAGCTTTTGCTCAAAAGGAGAGAAAAAAGTTTTGGCCAAGAAGACTAGAAGATGAACAAAAAACACCCACACTAAGCATCATAATCCAAAGACTTTTTATATTCATCCTATGAATATAAAAGGTTTTGCATCTTTTTGTATTCCCTCTTCAATGCATGATTAATCTATATTAATCATACATAATGAATCCAAATCCATTCATCTTCTTCTATTCATGATTAATCCACATTAATCATGCATGATGAATCTATATCCATTCATCTTCTTCAATTAGTTTAATTTGAGTCTTAACTCAAGTTTTAGCCAAGTGATGAGTCTAACTCAATCTAGTCCATCCAATGAGCCTAATGGTTCCTTTTAGCCAAACTAAAATGAACCCATCTCTAAAACAACATGTTCATTGTGTGTGCCCCAATATGTTCTCGTAACATTGGCATTGTATCTAAAACTCCTTTGAAAAACATAAGCAATGAGTGACATCTAGCAATGCAACAATGCTACCCAAGTGACGTGAATGTCGAGATCTGACATAACCTTTATGCGGCTATTATATTGTATGACTCAATCCCTCTATCTTTGATATCTAGATTGATCAATGAGGCATAGACCATAGCATCCTCTTATCAATCTTTGTGTTTCTTAATCTCCAAGTAGACTACCTTAATCAAATGAGTTCAATATCTCATATCGACTTATTTGAGCATGACCATGCATTTTAGTAGTCCTACTTTATCAAGGGGCCTACAGATATCACTTCTGTCATATGGAAGAGATAAATCCCATCTCTATCACTCACATCCCTCTGTATAATTTATTACATACCCAATGATCAACTTTATAGTCCACCTAGTTACAGGTGACGTTTGTCGATACTAAAGTATACAACTTATGTAGGGAACCATAGTGATTTCAGGTCTAAGGACTATTCTTATAAATAGTCACTATGAGAATGTTTATGACATTCATATGACGATCCATGAAATATTCTCATGGCGGGTCAGTTCGGTACGTATTCTCTAATACATACTCATGTGCCAACTTGATATCCTATATCCATAACTTGTGAGATTAAGTCATCAGTTGACCTACTTACTAGTCTCAACGTATTAATATTATCCTGTATATTAATACTTGACTAGGAATAGTTGCGTGTAGTGTTCTATATATATCTACAACATCCCACTATCAAGTCACCAACTTGATATGTCATAGACTAGAACCAACTATCCTAGGATATTATTATATTTATTCAAATGACACATCAATGAAGTAAATACAACAATCATAAACTTTGCCTTTATTATAAAATGTGAGTTTCTCTTACTAATCATCTCATAATTGATTGACACTAAGGGCAAATACTAATAATCTTCCACTACCACTAGTGCCAATCACCGAAATATCAAATACCCAGTGACCCAGTGTGACCATCATGCTTCCTCTGTGCTAAAGCCTTGGTCAAAGAATCCACAATGTTAGCATCGATTGGTATTTTGCATATCCTCACATCACCTCTATCAATGATCTCTCAAATGAGATAGAATCGTTGTAGTGTGTGTTTGGATCACTGATGAGAGCGATATTCCTTAGCCTGTGCTAAAGCCCCATTGTTATCACAATAGAGGGCTATGGGGCTCAGTATGCTATGAACAACACCAAGCTCAGAAATAAACTTTCTGATCTAAACAACTTCTTTTATTGCATCTGATGCGGTAATATACTCGGCTTCTATAGTAGAATCAACTACTATGTCTTGCTTTGAACTCTTCCAACTCACATCACCACAATTTAAGCAAAATACATACCCAGACTGTGATCTGGAATCATCCTTGTCTGTTTGGAAGCTTGCATCGCTATAACCCTTTACAATGAGCTCTTATAGCTCAAAATATCAAGAAATAATCTTTTTTTTTGTTGGTGTAGTAGGTATCAGATAATCAAACCTTAGTTTTGATTATGACAAAGACCCAAAAATAAGGTCATATTGTTGTCTAACGAGCTGATCCAAGTGTGCAGGAATGGTTAAGCTGCGCTGAAGGTCGGCGACACTTGGAGAATCCCGAGTCGGGAAACTGTGGTGGTCGAGCGACACCAGGAGAACTTCAGATGGAGCTAAAGAACCCAAGTAGAGACCTGAAGCAAAGTTGCAAGTCACAAAAGGACCTAAGGTAAGCTCGTGTGTGAGTGAATGTAAGGTCAGGTCCTTCGTACGGGGACATCCTTAGGCAGCGATCCGACTAAGACTTCCCATATAAGGTTTAAGTCGAGATCAGACGGTAAGTGGTCGTCGAATTCACTTATATTATTTTTATTTCGATCTAACTCTTTAGTGCAGTTGAGAATCCTAGCCATTAGTCGATCATTGCGACTTATAGCGATCATTCTTTGGGCATCGATCGGTGATAAGTCGTGATCATTGCCATTTAATTTCGACCTCGAGGAGAGTCAAGATAAGCTCCACTTATCTTGGGGGGGGGGGATGTGACTCTTTGACCATAAAAGAAGGGGGATTTCACCCCTTTAGGTTATAAAAAATGCTTACAAAGTGATCCCGCAACGCCGCTTCTCTACGACTATGCTACAATGCTGAAACATTGTCGGAATGTCGATGACACACCCTCGACTTCAAAATTAGATCATCGTCGATATAAGTTTTTGTAGAGTTCATTTCAATTACTTGTATTCCATCTTTTATCGAGCTTTTTATCGTAACGAGGAGAGATGGGATTGTCCCTCTACCTCGATCTTTTTGTTTTGTAATCGTTGTCTCCTACCTCCAACGAGGAGGAGACTCTTTAGTGCTTTACCCTCCGTACGGGGTCTGGGATTGCAAGGGCCTTGGATTAGCAACCGTTAGGTTGTGAACCAAGTAAAAATAAACGTGTGTTTATTTATTTTTTCTGCTGCAATACTTTACTCTTATTTTAATCGAATGAACGAAAAGAAAAGAATTTGTCGAGCGTTGTTCACCCCCCTCTAGCACTTTTCGATCCAACAATTGGTATCAGAGCACTACGATTTGGTGCAACCACCAATCTAGCATTTGTTTTAAGTTTCTTTTCATTTTTGGTTTTGCGATTCGTAAGTTTTAAGCATTTTTCATTTCGTTAAATTTTTTCTCCCGTATTACTAATCCAAGACGAAAGTCTTGGCAACCTCTTTTGTCGTTTTTGTTTTTACAAGGTATTTTCTTCTAAATGGCCCATCTCGAAGGGTTTAGCACCGCCCAACCCCCATTTTATAATGGAGATGACTTCTATTACTGGAAGGGTCGGATGGGGTGCTATTTAAAAACCCAAGTAGAGATGTGGATCATAATTCAAACCGGATTCACACTTCCGACTAATGGAAATGGTGAATCATTGGATTACGATCAATGGAAAAATGCTATGAAATGGCAAGTGGAAGTCGATGCCAAGTCTATGCAAATCCTATAGTGCGGCTTGTCCAAAGAGGAGCTTAACCACGTCAGCCCCTTCATCAATGCAAAAGGCTTATGGAATAAGCTCATCGAGCTTCACAAAGGGACCGCAGACACCAAGGTATGTAAGAGGGATTTGTTATTAAATAAATTGTTTAACTTAAAGATGCATGAACATGAGTTAGCCACTTAGCTTCATGCTCACATACAAGACATCATGAATGGGCTGCATTCGATCGGTCAGAAGGTAGAAAATCAGGATGTGATCAGGTACGAGCTTAATGCATTCCCTAGGACTACCTTGTGGGCATCTATGGTTGATGCCTACAAGGTTTCTAAAGACCTTTCTAAAATTAGATTAGACGAAATGTTTTCTGAATTTGAATTACATGAGCAGTCTAATTCAACCCCCACCGAGAAAAGTATTGCCTTATTTACAGGTCCGAAGAAGAAGCCCAAAAGCAAACCACCTCCGGAGGAAGAAGACGAGTATGATTCGTAGATAGATGACGAGATGGAAACTGAACTAGTAAATCTAGTTCGAAAAATGATCAAGAGCAAAAGATGACACGTCAACCAATCCAAGGAAGGTAAGTCAAAATCAAATTCCAACTATACATGCTATGAGTGTAACAGGTTCGACCACATCAAGTCGGAGTGTCCAAAGCTCAAGAACAAGGCACCTAAGTTCAAGAAGTCACTCAACGCTACATGGGAGGAATCATCGGAGGAGGAAGACGAGCTCAACAACCTTGTCTTCATGGCCAAGCCGATCGAACCCGAGGAAGAGTCTAACTCTGGATCCGACGACGAGTCTCTATTCAAGACAAGCCACAGATCTGTATCCGGTTCAAAAGGTTCACTCAAGGTGAGTCGCTCTCTAATCGATGCATTATATGGTGCAATTAAGTTCTTAACTAGAAAGTTAGCTAAGTTTGAGTCTAAGGTCGAGAACTTAGTTGAGGAGGTTAAACTCCTTAAACACAAGGTCTTCCTAACCTCTTCGACTAGTCAAGTTCAAGAGGAGGATTCAACTCGAGTTGAAAAACTCGAAGTTGAGAACTCACTCTTGAAAGGACAAGTTGAAGATCTTAGGCAAATGTTGGAAAGGTTCACTTTAGGATCCAAAGGACTTGACCTACTACTTGGATCGCAAAGGGCCGTGTACAACAAGGCCGGACTAGGATTTAGATCAACCATGACTAACAAGTCATATATGTTAATCGTAAACCGTAATAGAAAACAAGTCCAAGCATGGGTCCCTAAGACTGCTTTAATTTCACAATTAGGATCTAATAAGTACTGGGTTCCCAAGGACCAAATCCACTACGTGGATAGACCGAATCAATTCAATGGTCTTGGGGGAGCTAGTACTTAATTTGTTTGTTCTATTACATGTAATTAGTCTTTGCATGCTTAGTTATTTTGTTTTAATTTTTAGAATGACTAGATAGGGTAAATAACTCATCAATCTTGATAATATAGTATTAGGATACGGCGAGATGATAGTACGTTAGGGAAATGAAGTCATGTGTGTTCGAGTTAGATAAGACGTATCTAGCTTGGTGCACTCTACTAAGTTGAACTAGCTGAAGCTACCTCGCCGTATCCTTAATTAGTTAGATCAGGAAGTAATCTTAAGTGACTCAAGTAATTGATTTCTTGAATTTGGCTTTGTCTAAGGAAGTGATCGTTGTTCTGATAAAAAAAGGCCTCTGTGTCTCGCCATGACCTGGAAGCTAATTTCTTAAAAAAGTTACTTGACAAGCTAAGGGTTAAATCCGAATCTAACCCAAAGTTGATTAGTTTCAATTCACTAAAGCTAAACAAGTAAAATTGAAGTCACCTCACAGAACACATAAGGATAACATGCTTTATCATGTAGAAAGGGTGAGATGATTCCTAGGACTAATAACTTTCAACCAACTCTTAAAATCCCAATATCTGATCCAACTACTATATGTGTAGGATCAATGGATGTTGGACAGTGGGTGCTCCCGACACATGACCGGAGATCGACTAAAATTTTTGAAGCTCAGATTCAAAAGTCAAGGATCGGTAGCTTTCAGAAATAACGGGAAGCTCAAAATCATCGGTTCAGGTGATATTGAGCTAAACTCTAATTTTTTAATTCGCAATGTTCTTTTAGTCAAAATTTTTGAGTATAATCTACTTAGTGTAAGCCAATTGTGTGATAACAACTATAAGGTTATATTCTTAGAAAATGAATGCTTAATCAAAACTAATAACACCTCTAAAACAATACTTAAAGGAACTAGGAATAGCAACATATACACAATTACTTTACCCAACTCCTCATCCAAGTGTCTAATGACACAACAAGAGGAATCTTGGTTCCGGCACCGACGACTCAGACACTCTCATCCAAGACTCGTACACAAAATGAGTCAGAGTGGCCTAGTCAAAGGTTTACCCAATCTTAACAACTTAGACAATAAAATTTATAATGCGTATCAACAAGGTAAACAAACTAGGGCACAACATCAACTAACTAACCAAGAAAGAACCAAAAGTGTACTTGAGCTCCTACACTTAGACCTATTTGATTCTCATGGAGCCAAGTCACTAAACAAAAGTCAATTCTGCTTAGTCATAGTTGACGACTACTCTAGGTTTACCTGGGTTAGGTTCCTAAAACACAAAAGTGAAACCCTAGAAAAACTCACCAACTTATGCAATTTAATAGAAAATGAAAAGAACCTTAAGGTTAAGATACTTAGAAGCGATCATGGTGGAATTCGAAAACCATAGGTTCATCGACTTCTGTAACCTAAACAGATACCACCATGAGTTCTCCTTCCCTAGAACCCCACAACAAAATGGTCTAGTCGAGCAAAAGAATAGAACCCTACAAGAAGCCGCTAGAACCATGTTAAACGAGTACAACCTTCCTAATAGGTTTTGAGCAGAAGTCATTAGTACGACGTGCAATGTCTAAAATAGAATCCTACTCCAAAAGACACCTTAAAACCTCATGCAAAATCTATTATGAAAAATTACCCAACATTAAATACTTTAGGGTATTTGGATGTAAGGTACATATCCTAAATACTAAGGACTTCCTAGGAAAATTCTTTTCTAAAACAACTACCGAAATATTCCTAGGGTACTCAACCACAAGTAGAGTCTATACGGTCTATAATAATGAAACCCTAAAAATTGAAGAAACAATTGATGTCACATTCGATGAAGGAGATAAACCCACAAAACCCGAAGTAGAACCAGTTAATGAACCAATTCATACTAGACCTGAATCTAATCATGAAAATGAGTCTAGTATAAATTCTAATCTAAGTTAGTCTAGGTTACACTCAAATCATCCTATTGATCAAGTAATAGGTGATCCCAACCTGTTGTTGCAGACCGTCAGGTATGTTAGTACTTTACATTACTTCATATTCAGTTGATCAGTTTAGTATATACATTGAGTATGACTATACTGGTGGTTAGTTGTTTTCACAGTTATGATTGTATGCCTGTTGGACTTCTTCTGTATACCTGTAGATCTTCACATGTATATTTATAGATCTCTTTATCCTATATGTTGTTCATACACTTCCTATATATTACCATTGAGTTTATACTCACCACCACGGACCCTAGGTTTCCTGTCGCCCAGGTAACAGGTAGAAGATTCCTTGGATATTCGGAGCTCCACCAGCTAATCCCATCTCACGCCGAATGGTTGGATATTATTTCCATGTTGTTGTATTCTTGTGGATTGTTGTTTTTGGATTTTATCCTATATTATTTCCGTATTTGTGGTATATGGATGTGTTGTATGTATATGTGTCACACCCGCCCTTCCGGGACCCTAAATGTCCGGAGAGGCGGCGCGTGACGCGACCGTACATACATTTCATACAGCGGAAGACTTTATATATATATATATATATATATATATATATATATATATATATATATATATATATACTTCTTCTTTCTTACAGCGGAAGACTTAAGACCTAAATATTTTTTTTTTGATTCTTTTAAACATAAATATGCATTAACACTTCTTCTTAACATAGAGTATGTTTCATAGCATAGCATGCATAGATACTTCTTCTTACTTCATAAAGCATTCTTCTTTACTTCTTCTTATCAACGTAAAGCATGCATCATATATATATATATATAGATACTTAGGGCTTAGTAGGTTCATAACATCATCGTCATAGGGAGACATAAGTAAAGACATCCATAGGCATCATCATCATAGGTAATACACGTATAAGTAGACTTAACGGATCTTCTCCACCATGCCACTACCACACACGTTGACCCCTCCTGCTGCTCCCTTTAGTTTATCCATCCCTTACCCTTATCTGCAGTACGAGGGAAAGATAAACTATAAGCACATAGGCTTAGTAAGATCCTGTCCTACTCACAAAAACCATACATCATCATTAATCATGACTTGTAGCATTTATAACATATAATCAATATATCACGTAACATACATGGCATCATCAACTTAACTTGTAGCTTAAGTAACATGAGATAATATAGCATGGATCATCCCTAACTTAGCAGCATAACATGAAATATATATATATACTTAATCAGCATAATATGCATCATATGTAACTTAGTAACCTAACATCATAGCGTACCATCAAACATAACATGTAACTTATACATCATGACATATCATCTAACATAACAGGTAACTTACACATTATGGCATATCATCTAGCATAACAGGTAACTTAAACCTTATGGCATATCATCTAACATAACACGTAACTTAACATCATGGCATATAATCTAACATAACATGTAACTTAAACATTATGGCATATCATCTAACATAACACGTAACTTAAACATTATGGCATATCATCTAACATAACATGTAACTTAAACATTATGGCATATCACCTAACATAACAGGTAACTTAAACATTATGGCATATCATCTAACATAACATGTAACTTAACCATTATGGCATATCATCTAACATAACATGTAACTTAAACATTATGGCATATCATCTAACATAACATGTAACTTAAACATTATGGCATATCACCTAACATAACAGGTAACTTAAACATTAACAGGTAAACATATGCAAGATGCTTTTGAAAACATATATGTTAGGTAATGTAAATATAATCTCAACATATTTGGGCCATTGTACCACTTCTTCATTATCATAGCGCATCCCTAAATAGGCCCGAGGTAGCAAGTCTCAACCTAATAGGTTCCTAGGCCCGAGTCTTATTCCATCGACCTAGGGGCAATCGTCATAGCGTAGAAGCCCATCCTAGGCCCGAGTCTTACTCCATCGACCTAAGGCATCTTGGAGCCCATCCCGTACTAGGCCCGAATCTTATTCCATCGACCTAGGGGCAATCATACATAGAAGCCCATCCTAGGCCCGAGTCTTATTCCATCGACCTAGGGCATCTTAGGAGCCCATCCCTTCTTGGACCTTGTTAAGGTCTTGGTACAAGCCATGCAGAAGGTAAAATACTTATATGCTTATTTTACAACATAGCTTATTTCTTTAACATAGCATAGCATACTTCATTTCATACACATCATGCTTTATTTCATTAACATAGCATAGCATACTTCATTTCATACACATCATGCTTCATTTCATTAACATAGCGTAGCATACTTCATTTCATAACAACATAGCTTATTTCATTAACATAGCATAGAATACTTCATTTCCTACACATCATGCTTCATTTCATTAACATAGCATAGCATACTTCATTTCATACACATCATGCTTCATTTCATTAACATAGCGTAGCATACTTCATTTCATAACAACATAGCTTATTTCATTAACATAGCATAGCATACAATTCATGGTATGAACTTCATTGTAACCTAAGAGACCAAAGGTGGCCGAATGGCCCTTATAGGCTTTTTAGGGTTTAGACTTTTAACCTAATTCAAGTAACATACATATGCATACAAATTCCATAAATTTCATGGTATGAACTTCATTGTAACCTAAAAGACCAAAGGTGGCCGAATGGCCCCTATAGGCTTTTTAGGGTTTAGACTTTTAACCTAATTCAAGTAACATACATAGGCATACAAATTCCATAAATTTCATGGTATGAACTTCATTGTAACCTAAAAGACCAAAGGTGGCCGAATGGCCCTTATAGGCTTTTTAGGGTTTAGACTTTTAACCTAATTCAAGTAACATACATAGGCATACAAATTCCATAAATTTCATGGTATGAACTTCATTGTAACCTAAAGACCAAAGGTGGCCGAATGGCCCTTATAGGCTTTTTAGGGTTTAGACTTTGAACCTAATTCAAGTAACATACATATGCATACAAATTCCATAAATTTCATGGTATGAACTTCATTGTAACCTAAAAGACCAAAGGTGGCGAATGGCTATGTGGGATTTTAGGGTTTGCTTTTAACCTAATTCATTAAACATGACTACAACATCATAACCCTACAAAACATGGATTGAAACCTCATTGGGTCTTAAATATCTAGGGGTGGCCGAATGGGTCTTTAGTGGCTATTAGGGTTAGCTTTTGTCCTAATCCACTTTTAACCCCTAACATCATCATCTAGTCATAAACAACATAGCATAGAGCTTCATTGAACCCTAAATCATGGCTTGGCCGAATAGGCTTTAGTGGTTATTAGGGTTAGCTTTTGTCCTAATCCCTTTTAACCCCTAACATCATCATCTAGTTATAAACAACATAGCATAGAGCTTCATTGAACCCTAAATCATGGCTTGGCCGAATATATCATGTAGGTTTCTTTTACAAAAAAGAAAAATAGCAATCGGAGCTACTCGTATGCAGGTGAGGGATACTTACTTCCTTCGCGTTGCTTTTTGGTGGAAGGAAAACCTAAGGAAGAACCAACCCTAGCCTTCTCTTGCTTGGATGAGATTCGGCCAAAGGTGGAGAAGAAGCTAGAATTGGTGAGGAGAAGAAGAAGGGTGGAAGTGACCAAATCAATCTTCCCTCTTCTTTATAAAGGGGAGGAAGAGAAGTTCCTCTTTTCTTTCCATGCCTCTTCATTTACTCTTAGTCCCATTTATCTATAGTTTCCCCTCTTCCTTAATCATATAATCCTATTGGGCTTCTGGTTAGTGGGTGCATCTATAAGGCTTGGCTATCTCTAGAGGTTTGGGGTTGATTCCTAGGCCTTGCACCCCTTTTTGGCTTATTTTCTTTTATTTTTAAAAAGGCCCACATAAAGCCCATGATCATCAAGCCAAAAATTTCTGTAAAATTGCTAGGAATTTTATGGGCGTTACAATCCTTCATACCTTTAAAAAGTTTCGTCCTCGAAACTTAGAACAATTAATAGGTACTTGCTTCATGTCCTCCTTGCGTTCCCGGGTAGCTTCCTCGCATCAGATTGATTACTTACAGGACCTTTACTAAGGGCACCTCTTTGTTCCTTAGCCTCTTGATTTCTCGGTCTAGTATTTGGATAGGCCGACTTTCAATACTTAGGTCCTCTTGAACTTGTACTGTTTGTGGCTCGATCACTTGGTCTGTACTGGAAATGCATTTCTTGAGCACAGAGACATGGAACACGTTGTGAATAGCCGACATCTCTTGAGGCAGCTCTAGCTTGTGTAAGCTACATTGCCGATCCTCTGCGATATCGGATACGGTCCCACGTGAACGTGGACTCAGTTTACCCTTCCTTCCGAATCTCATTACTCCCTTCATGGAGCCACTTTGAGAATACTAGGTCCCAACCTCGAATTCTAATGGTCTACGCCTCTTATCCGCATAGCTCTTTTGTCGGCTTTGGGCAGTTTCAATCCTCTGGCGGATGTTCCGTATAGCTCTGGTGGTGTCGTCGATGAAATCCGTCTGGAGTCCCATCCTCTTCTTTTCACCACCCTCGTACCAGCATATGGGAGATCTACATTTCCTCCCGTATAGAGCCTCGTAAGGTGCCATTCCAATAGTAGCTTGGTAGCTATTATTGTAGGCGAATTCTGCCAAATATAAGTATCGACACCAGCTACCTTTGAAATCCAGGGCGCAGGCTCTTAACATATCTTCCAGTACTTGATTTACTCTTTCGATGCATCCGTCCAGTCTGCGGGGATGGAAGGCGATCTTGAACAATAACTTTGTGCCTAAGGCCTTAGAGCGCATTCGAAATGGGATATAAAGCGACCATCTCTCGAAATGATGGTCTTAGGAATTCCATGTAGTCTGATAATTTCCCTAGCATATAACTGAGCCAGTTGCTCCGTCGAATAGGTCATCTTGATTGCTAAGAAATGGGCGGACTTAGTCAATCTGTCTACAATCACCCATATAGCATCGTAACCGTTTGTCGTCTTGGGCAATCCTGAGATGAAATCCATAGAAATGTCCTCCCATTTCCATTCTGGAATCTGGATCGGCTGCAGTGTTCCTCCAGGTCTTTGTTGCTCTGACTTAAACCTTTGCGGTCGCAAATCTTGACATCTTGAGCCACATCTCTTTTCATTCGAACCACGAACTTTCGTTTAAGGTCTTGGTACATCTTGGTGGTTCGGGATGCATCGCATAGGAGTTACGTGAGCTTCCTCAAATATCTCCTCCCGCACGGATTGTCGGGGAATACACAAGCGATCCCGAGGTAGAGTACTCCACTATCGAGATCCGGAACCCGTCGTCCTTTCCTCTAGGACCTCTTGCTTGATCCTCCAAGGCTTGGGTCACGTGCTTGCTTTTCCGATATCATCGAACAACGTCGGGCGCTATCGCCGTGGGTCGAGAGCTGTCGGAGATGATTTCCACCCGTAACGCATAATCTCTTTTCTAAGGGTCGAGATAGCATCGAGAGGGACATCAAGGTAGCGCAGGGACTTCTGTGAGTGCATCACCACCTTGTTAGCTTTCTGGATGGTAAAGAATCTCGCATGATCATAATCCTTGAGCTCGAGCCATCTGCGCTGTCTCATGTTCAGGTCCTTCTGTGTGAAGAAATATTTCAGACTCTGGTGGTCTGTATAGATCCTACACTGAGCTCCATAGAGATAATGCCTCCATGTTTTGAGAGCAAAGACCACGGCCGCTAGCTCTAAATCGTGGGTGGGATAATTCCTTTCGTGTTCCTTGAGTTGCCTAGAGGCGTAGGCAGTCCCAACTTGAAGCGCCATCAGACATGTCGTCCTTTCGAAGCCTTCATCTTGTCCAGAAGAGCAAGAATTGAGCTAGTCAGTCTCCTTTTTAACTCTGTGAAACTCCTCTCGCAGGTGTCCGTCCACTCATATTTCTTGTCCTTTCTGGTGAGGACTGTCATAGGGGCGGCAATCCTGGAGAAGTTCTCTACAAACTTCCGGTAGTAGCTTGCTAGCCCAAGAAAACTTCTGATTTCGCTGGCATTCTTTGGTCGGTTCCAGTTACTCACGGCTTCAATCTTCATTGGGTCCACCATCACTCCGTGCTTGGATATTACGTGACCCAAAAATGATACTTGTTCGCGAACTCGCATTTGGAGAACTTTGCGAAGAATCTGCAATACCACATTCAGGTGTTCTGCATGCTCCTCGGGGGTTCTCGAATATATTAGTATGTCGTCTATGAAGACGATCACAAACTTGTCGAGGAATGCCGAGAATACCCGATTCATCAAATCCATGAACAGGGCAGGTGCATTCGTTACTCCGAAGGGCATAACTACGAACTCGTAATGTCCATACCTTGTCCGGAAGGCCGTCTTTGGTATATCATCTGGTTTTACTTTTACTTGATGATAGTCGGACCTCGTGTCAATCTTTGAGAAGGCGGCGGCACCTTTTAGTTGGTCGACAGTCATCAATCCGCGGTAAGGATCGGTTCTTGATCCACCGGTGTTCGGCTTCGGTAGTCTATGCACATGCGCATAGACCCATCTTTCTTCTTCACCAACAAAGACTCGGAGCTCCCCATGGAGAGCGACTTGGGCTAATAAGTCCTTGTCAAGTAACTCTGTAGTCCACTCAAGTTCCTTTAATTCACTGGCCATACGGTAAGGTGCTTTAGAGATCGGGTTAGTACCGGAATCAACTCGATCTCAAATTCTACTCTATCCGGGGCTAACTCGGTAGTTCATCCGAAATACCTCGGGGTAGCGATACCACTGACATTCTCTAGCTTACGGTCCTCATCTTGACTTGTATCAACTACGTGTGCCAAAAACCCAGTGCACCCACTGTCTAACATCTTACGTGCCTGTAGGGCTGATAAAATCTTATTGACTCTTCTTCTCGGTTCTCCGATAAATTCGAACTTAGGCTCCGCCTCACTGAATACCACTTTCCTTTTCTAAGACTGATCGAAGCACCGTATTTGCTTAGGAAATCCATGCCCAAGATAATGTCATAATCTGCATGTCGAGGCACTATCGGATCGCGATGAGAGTTCTCATGCGCAATTCGATGGGTGCGGCTCGCAAAGATATGAGTGGAGGCATTACTTCCCCCGAGGGTAGAGTGGTTAAGAACTTGTGATCTAGAGCTTGCGGTGGTATGTTTATCATTCTAGTAAAGTGCGTATAAATAAACGAATGTGTTGCCCCAGTGTCAAATAATGCAGTAGCATGCTGACAGAAAATAATTATCTGACCTGTGACAACTGTAGTGGAATTTGCCACATCTTCTTGGGTGAGAGAGAATACCCTAGCATCCGCATGGTGGGGCTTCTAGTCTCCTTGGTGGATTGGGGGTTCCTTCGATTGCGGCCTGCATCTGATGTAGCTATGGAGGAGCACTCCTGGGCTGGGTATACGGCTGAGGAGGTGCCTGAACCTGGATAGGACAGTCCTTGATTCTATGCCCTGTCCGTCCACAGTTGTAACATCGATTTGTGCCTTGGTAGCATACTCCAGGATGTATCTTCCTTGAGTAGCGCCTGCAGAGGATCTGGGTTGCTTGCTTGGACCTCCTTTAGAATTCTCCCATTGTCTCCTCTTGCGGTGGGGTTCCCTTTCCAAGCACTCTGGTTCCTCGACCTCGGTGGGCCTGTCCCACCGCCTTCACTCGGGCTTTCTGGCGACTAATGTTGTTCTAATGCTCGGTAATCAAGGCACTCTTGAGCGGCTCCTCTGCGATCTGCGGTCTATGAACTCCTCCGGCCACATTGAGAGCTATTTCTGGTCGGAGCATCTTACATGAGTCGACCCTTTCTCTTCCGTCGACCAACTCGCGCAGCGGCAAGTCGGTTGAATCTCTTCACGGCTTCGCTGACCGATAGGTCACCTTGTCGGAAACCAGTGAACTCGTCGTAATGCTTGTTGGTCACCCTCATGTGGAAGAATTCTTCGAAGAATTCGTACTCGAAATCTGTCCATCTCATCTGATTTACTTGTCTCTTGGTTTTAACCCGTTCCCACCACATCCGAGCATCTCCCGACAGGCAGAATGATACACACTTAATCTTCTCGCATTCGGGCCAGTCCAGTAGCTCCACGATGCTTTCCACCGTCTTGAACCAGGCTTGGGCATCCCATGGTTCACCAGTACCAGAGAAATTTTTCGGCTTTAGTCTCGCCTTTGGATCGTAAGCTTCTGTCGAACCATCGGGGGCGGCTGGTGGCGAGGGTTTCCTCGCTGATTCATTAGGGTAGTTATTACTTGTTGTTGTTCCAGAACTTGTCGCTGGAGTTCGTGACTATGTGTGTAAGGTCATGGGGTGCTAGCTCATCGCTTCTACTATCGCGCCTTCCGCATATGTTTATCTTCATACATTAAGGTAAAACTAGTATTTAAGCTTAAGGTATTTTATATCCTACATGAACAATCATAAGGGTATCACACATATTTTCGTGCATGTTTAAGCTAGAAGCATTTCCTACCATACATGAATCAAGCATAAGGGAAAGGCATTTTATATTATACATGAACTAAATAATCTAAAGATATTTCATATCATGCATGATCAAAAAAATTAACAAAATTAAAGCATAGACATAGAATTCTTACTTGGAGCAGCAGGATTTGGAGCTTGATGTGTGTGTAGTGGAAAGGTAAATCGGCTCTGATACTCACACGCCCGCCCTTCCGGACCCTAAATGTCGAGAGGCGTAGCGTGACGCGATCTCATACATTTCATACAGCGGAAGACTTTATATATATATATATATATACTTCTTCTTTCTTACAGCGGAAGACTTAAGACCTAAATATTTTTTTTTGATTCTTTTAAACATAAATATGCATTAACACTTCTTCTTAACATAGAGTATGTTTCATAGCATAGCATGCATAGATACTTCTTCTTACTTCATAAAGCATTCTTCTTTACTTCTTCTTATCAACGTAAAGCATGCATCATATATATATATAGATACTTAGGGCTTAGTAGGTTCATAACATCATCGTCATAGGGAGACATAAGTAAAGACATCCATAGGCATCATCATCATAGGTAATACACGTATAAGTAGACTTAACGGATCTTCTCCACCATGCCACTACCACACACGTTGACCCCTCCTGCTGCTCCCTTTAGTTTATCCATCCCTTACCCTTATCTGCAGTACGAGGGAAAGATAAACTATAAGCACATAGGTTGAGTAAGATCCTGTCCTACTCACAAAAACCATACATCATCATTAATCATGACTTGTAGCATTTATAACATATAATCAATATATCACGTAACATACATGGCATCATCAACTTAACTTGTAGCTTAAGTAACATGAGATAATATAGCATGGATCATCCCTAACTTAGCAGCATAACATGAAATATATATATATACTTAATCAGCATAATATGCATCATATGTAACTTAGTAACCTAACATCATAGCGTACCATCAAACATAACATGTAACTTATACATCATGACATATCATCTAACATAACAGGTAACTTACACATTATGGCATATCATCTAGCATAACAGGTAACTTAAACCTTATGGCATATCATCTAACATAACACGTAACTTAACATCATGGCATATAATCTAACATAACATGTAACTTAAACATTATGGCATATCATCTAACATAACACATAACTTAAACATTATGGCATATCATCTAACATAACATGTAACTTAAACATTATGGCATATCACCTAACATAACAGGTAACTTAAACATTATGGCATATCATCTAACATAACATGTAACTTAACCATTATGGCATATCATCTAACATAACATGTAACTTAAACATTATGGCATATCATCTAACATAACATGTAACTTAAACATTATGGCATATCACCTAACATAACAGGTAACTTAAACATTAACAGGTAAACATATGCAAGATGCTTTTGAAAACATATATGTTAGGTACGTAAATATAATTCTCAACATATTTGGGCCCGGCATTGTACCACTTCTTCATTATCATAGCGCGCATCCCTAAATAGGCCCGAGGTAGCAAGTCTCGAACCTAATAGGTTCCTAGGCCCGAGTCTTATTCCATCGACCTAGGGGCAATCGTCATAGCGTAGAAGCCCATCCTAGGCCCGAGTCTTACTCCATCGACCTAAGGCATCTTGGAGCCCATCCCGTACTAGGCCCGAATCTTATTCCATCGACCTAGGGGCAATCATACATAGAAGCCCATCCTAGGCCCGAGTCTTATTCCATCGACCTAGGGCATCTTAGGAGCCCATCCCTTCTTGGACCTTGTTAAGGTCTTGGTACAAGCCATGCAGAAGGTAAAATACTTATATGCTTATTTTACAACATAGCTTATTTCTTTAACATAGCATAGCATACTTCATTTCATACACATCATGCTTTATTTCATTAACATAGCATAGCATACTTCATTTCATACACATCATGCTTCATTTCATTAACATAGCGTAGCATACTTCATTTCATAACAACATAGCTTATTTCATTAACATAGCATAGAATACTTCATTTCCTACACATCATGCTTCATTTCATTAACATAGCATAGCATACTTCATTTCATACACATCATGCTTCATTTCATTAACATAGCGTAGCATACTTCATTTCATAACAACATAGCTTATTTCATTAACATAGCATAGCATACAATTCATGGTATGAACTTCATTGTAACCTAAGAGACCAAAGGTGGCCGAATGACCCTTATAGGCTTTTTAGGGTTTAGACTTTTAACCTAATTCAAGTAACATACATATGCATACAAATTCCATAAATTTCATGGTATGAACTTCATTGTAACCTAAAAGACCAAAGGTGGCCGAATGGCCCTTATAGGCTTTTTAGGGTTTAGACTTTTAACCTAATTCAAGTAACATACATAGGCATACAAATTCCATAAATTTCATGGTATGAACTTCATTGTAACCTAAAAGACCAAAGGTGGCCGAATGGCCCTTATAGGCTTTTTAGGGTTTAGACTTTTAACCTAATTCAAGTAACATACATAGGCATACAAATTCCATAAATTTCATGGTATGAACTTCATTGTAACCTAAAAGACCAAAGGTGGCCGAATGGCCCTTATAGGCTTTTTAGGGTTTAGACTTTTAACCTAATTCAAGTAACATACATATGCATACAAATTCCATAAATTTCATGGTATGAACTTCATTGTAACCTAAAAGACCAAGGGTGGCCGAATGGCCCATGTGGGGATTTTAGGGTTTGCTTTTAACCTAATTCATTAAACATGACTACAACATCATAACCCTACAAAACATGGATTGAAACCTCATTGGGTCTTAAATATCTAGGGGTGGCCGAATGGGTCTTTAGTGGCTATTAGGGTTAGCTTTTGTCCTAATCCACTTTTAACCCCTAACATCATCATCTAGTCATAAACAACATAGCATAGAGCTTCATTGAACCCTAAATCATGGCTTGGCCGAATAGGCTTTAGTGGTTATTAGGGTTAGCTTTTGTCCTAATCCCTTTTAACCCCTAACATCATCATCTAGTTATAAACAACATAGCATAGAGCTTCATTGAACCCTAAATCATGGCTTGGCCGAATATATCATGTAGGTTTCTTTTACAAAAAAAAATAGCAATCGGAGCTACTCGTATGCAGGTGAGGGATACTTACTTCCTTCGCGTTGCTTTTTGGTGGAAGGAAAACCTAAGGAAGAACCAACCCTAGCCTTCTCTTGCTTGGATGAGATTCGGCCAAAGGTGGAGAAGAAGCTAGAATTCGGTGAGGAGAAGAAGAAGAAGGGTGGAAGTGACCAAATCCAATCTTCCCTCTTCTTTATAAAGGGGGGGAGGAAGAGAAGTTCCTCTTTTCTTTTCCATGCCTCTTCATTTACTCTTAGTCCCATTTATCTATAGTTTCCCCCTCTTCCTTAATCATATAATCCTATTGGGCTTCTGGTTAGTGGGTGCATCTATAAGGCTTGGCTATCTCTAGAGGTTTGGGGTTCAATTCCTAGGCCTTGCACCCCTTTTTGGCTTATTTTCTTTTATTTTTAAAAAGGCTCACATAAAGCCCATGATCATCAAGCCAAAAATTTCTGTAAAATTGCTAGGAATTTTATGGGCGTTACAATATGGGCCTTTGATGTGGTTTCTATTATGATTTTTGCTATGTCAAAGTCACTCCGGAGTGCATAGTTGAGTTTTTGTATCTTTATTATTTGTCAGTATATTTTACTGTGCTTTATGGATTATATCCATATATATGTTATGTGATTGTAGCCGACAGGCTTTGTATCAACAGGATATTGTATAACGTACAGGGGAGATGTTGTCCGATTATTTTCGACTCGGCATACTCTTGGGGTGTGACAACAAGGCTGCACACGGTTGGTCATGTGGATTCCACACGACCACAAAGCCAACCCCCAACGCCCCACACGACCAGCTATGTGGATTCCACACGGTCATGTGGCACTGGGATATGTTGACGTAACTAGGGTTTTTCTGGGTGATTTATGAAGAGTCGGCTGCACGTCTATAAAAAGAAAGTCACGCCCAAATCCTAGGGGGAGGCTTGACGACCGTGACGATAAGAAGGCGCCCTAAAAAGTATCAGAGACTCGTAATGGGGAGGAAGGAAGTGGCTCGAGGATTGGAATTTACGCTCCAACGCCAAAGAGAATGACCAAGAGTACTGTAATTTATATTTCTAGATATCTTACATTGTAATGATTCATTCTATCATGTCTTTGTTGGATCGATTTGAGCGCTAGAGGGGGATGAATAGCGCAAAAGAAACTTTTTCATTTTCGTTCGATATAAAACACAAGAGTAAATGCAGTAGAAAATAAATATGACACTTTTTGTTTTTACTTGGTTCACAGCCTTCGGCTGCTAATCCAAGACCCTAATGGTCCGAGACCACGTATGGAGGGCAATACACGAAAATAATCTCCTCCTCGTTAGAGGTAGGAGACAACGGAATACAAAAAGATCGAAAGAGATTAAGGTAGAGGGACACTCCCCCTCTCCTTGTTATGATTAAAAGCTTCGAAATACAAATGAAATTGAATATAATGAAATAAAAATTTTAAAAGTTACCGACGACTAAAGATTTAGAAGAAGAAGTTAGGGTCGTCGGTGTTTCGGCAGTGCTTCGTCGATGTAGGATTGTTGGAGAGTCGTGGCATTGCGGGAGAACTTAGAAGCACTTGAATGATGGAAAAGGGGTGGAGAACCCCTACTTTTATAGCCTTGTGAAACCCTAATCGTTGAGATGAGGTTTCATAAGGTGATGCCACCTAGCCCTTGAGAAATGGAGATAAGATTTGACTATCCTCGAGGTTGATCCTTGACCATCATTCGACTGATCAACCCTATCAGTCGACTGCTGGAGGCATCAGTCGACTGATACAAGCCATTAGTTGACTGATGGTAGGGTTTCCAGCTGCAATGAAGAGTTAGCTCGAAAATACAGTTAATATAAGTAAGCTCGATGGCCATTTACCATCCGATCTCGACTTAGACCTTCCATGGGAAGTCTTGGTCGGATCGACGCCTAAGGATTTCCCCGAACGGAGGACACGACCTTTCTTACACTCACTCACACGAGCTTACCTCAACCTTTACCTTTGAAGCTTCGCTTCCGATCTTCACCTGAGTTTTTCAGCTCCCTTCGAAGTCCTCCTGGTGTCGCCCGACCACCACGGTTCCCTCCGGGTGTCACTGATTTTCGGCTTAGCTTAGCAATTCTGCACACTTGATTCAGCTCTTGAGATAACAAAGTGAACTTAACTTTGTGTATTTGCTATAATCAAAACTCAGGTTCGATTCAGATGCCTACTGCACCAATAATCTCTCCCTTTTTTATCTATGGCAAACCAACACAAAGTTAAGTAAATAAATTAAGTGCATTAAAAATGAATAACATAAAACATGAATATGAAGGAATGAGTATACTTAGATTAGTAAGTTATGTAGGAGTATGAAAAACCTTTTCCAAGTGCTCCCCCTTGAGGAATCCTCCCCCTTGACCGAGGGTGAGTACTTGAGAAAGGATCTTAATCCTCCCCCTTGATGTGTGCTACTAATATTGGCCTTAGTGTTTAAAATAAATTTAAGTTAAGAGATCAAAACTTGATTTCTTAACCTTGGCCTTTTCTCCCCCTTCTCAAAGTTAAGTTTCTAAAAGTTAATTTACAAAAAATTGATCTCTTAACTTTGGCTTTTCTCCCCCTTTTTCCATAAATCGAAAAAGAACGGGGGATTTTGGAAAAACATAAGTCGGAAAATAAGTATTAAGTCCAAGTATGTTCCAAATAAATTTTGAAAATAGTAGGTTAAACATAAGCTCATCTATTTGAATATTCAACTCTATTTGACTCGGTTGATATGAAATGATCAACAAGCCCTAATTAGAGTTGGTTAATTTATGTAATTATACTCCGTGGTTCATGTCGATGCACTAAGTCTACATCTGAAACCAGGAGTAAGGTCCTAACATCTCACACCCATCTATGTGACTAAGTACACAAACACATTAGTCCTATGTGTTGTGAGATGCATTGGCTCCTTAAATCTATAGGCACATGATATCTAGGGTAAGCCCTAAGCTAGTTCCATTAACATGAAAAGAAAAGTGAATAATAAAGTATATAAAAAATATAAGTTGTCAATCCTACTCTATTACGCACATGTCCAATTTTCGTCTTAGTAGACTAAATTCGGCTTCGAGTAAAGGTTTGGTAAATAGGTCCGCTAGATTCGACTTTGATTCCACGTATTCGAGTTGTATGGTTCCGTTAGCTACATGTTCTCGAATAAAGTGGTGTTTGACCTCTATATGTTTGGTCCTAGAGTGGCATATGGGATTTTTGGTTAAGTTGATTGAGCACATATTATCTATGTGAGTTTTAATATTGTTGAAGTTTAAGTTAAAGTCTTGGAGAGTGTGCTTCATCCAAAGAAGCTGAGCCACACACTCACCCATCGCGATGTATTCGACTTCGGTGGTAGATAAGGCAACACAGTGTTGCTTCCTACTGCACCAACTCACTAGACTTGAGCCGAGAAGTTGACAACAACCACTTGTGCTCTTTTTATCGAGTTTACTATCGGCATAATCCGAGTCAGAGTAGCCGATTAGTTCGAACTCGATAGATCTAGGGTACCAAATATCTACGCTTAGCGTGCCCTTTAGATACCTAAGGATATGCTTAACTAATGTTAGGTGAGACTCCTTAGCACAGGTTTAGAACCTTGCGCACATACTTGCTACGAATAGTATGTCGGGTCGACTCACAGTTAAGTAAAAGAGACTCTCTATTGTGCTCCTATAGTACTTTAGGTCAATAGGTTTTCCGTCTACATCTTCTCCTATATTAACATTTGTTGCCATGAGTGTATTAATGATTTTAGCATTTTGCATTCCGAATCAGTTAATTAATTCCTTAGCGTATTTTTGTTGATGTAAATAGATTCCTTCTTTAGTTTGTTTAATTTGTAATCCTAGAAAGAAATTTAATTCTTCTACTAAGTTCATTTTAAATTCACTCTCCATGAGTGAAATGAACTCGTTTAGTAGGATCGAATTAGTAGTTCCAAATATTATGTCATCTATGTATATTTGGGCTATAAAAATTTCTTTACCTACGGATTTTACAAAAAGGGTCGGGTCGACTAAGCCTTGGCTAAACCCTTTGGACTTAAGGTATACAGAAAGCCTCTCGTACCAAGCTCTAGGAGCTTATTTTAGTCCATATAAAGCTTTCTTTAGTTTAAACACATGGTCGGATTTATCTAAGCTTTCGAAATCGGGGGGTTGACTAACGTACACTTCTTCCTTAACAAGTCCATTCAAAAACGCTGACTTGACATCCATTTGAAATAATTTAAATCCTAAATGTATAGCGTATGCTAACAATATTCAGATGGATTCTAATCTAGCTACGGGGGCATAGATTTTATCGTAATCTAATCCTTCTACTTGACTAAACCCTTTCGCGACCAATCTTGCTTTGTTTCTAACTACTTCACCATTGTCATCAAGTTTGTTTTGGAAGACCCACCTTGTTCCAATAATTGATTTATCTTTAGGTGGAGGTACTAATTCTCAAACTTCATTCATAGTAAATTGAGTTAGCTCTTCTTGCATTGCAATAATCCAATCGGGATCAAGAAGAGCTTATTCAATGGTTTTGGGTTCGATTTTTGAAATCAAGGAGATTTGACTCAGATTTCTATATGATGATCTAGTTTGAACCCCTAGGCCAGGATCACCTATCACTTGGTCGATAGGATGATTCGATTGAATCCTAGAATGACTTGGGTTAGGGTCACCTATCACTTGATCGATAGAAGGAGGACTTGATTGAATCCTAGATTGGCTCGAATTAGGATTAATAGTAGACTCGATTTCAAGGTCAGAGTCGAGTTTGGTACGAATCGGTTCGCTAGTTGGTTTTACTAAGGGTTTTGTGGGTTCATGTCCTTCGTTGAATACTACATTAATGGTTTCCTCAATTCTAAGGGTGTCATTGTTATATACCCTATAAGCTTTACTTGTAGTTGAGTATCCTAGGAAGATACCGGTGGAGGTTTTGGATGTGAACTTTCCTAGGTAGTCCTTAGTGTTAAGGATATGTACCTTACATCCAAATACTCTAAAATATTTAATGTTAGGTACTTTGTCATGGTATATTTCATATGAGGTCTTAAGGTGCCTCTTTACCATAAGAATTCTATTTTGTACATAACAAATCGTACTAACGACTTCTACCCAAAACCTATCGGGTAGGTTGTATTCGTTCAACATGGTCCTAGCGGCATCTTGTAGAGTTCTATTTTTCCGCTCGACTAGGTCATTTTGTTGTGGGGTTCTAGGATATGAGAATTCATGGTGGTATCCATTTATGTTACAGAAATCTATGAACCTGTGGTTTTCGAATTCACCACCATGATCGCTTCTAAGTCTTTTAATTTTAAGGTTCTTTTGGTTTTCGATTAATTTAAACAAATTGATGAGTTGGTCTAAGGTATCACTTTTGTGTTTAAGAAACCTAACCCAGGTAAACATAGAATAGTCGTCAATTATGACTAGGCAAAATGGACTCCCATTTAGTGACTTGGCTCCATGAGAATCGAATAGATTCAAATGAATGAGCTTAAGCACACTTTTGGTTCGTTCTTGGTTAGTTAGTTGATGTTGTGTCCTAGGTTGTTTACCTTGTTGACAAGCATTACAAATTTTATTGTCTAAGTTGTTAAGGTTACGCAGACCTCTGACTAAGCCACTATGACTCATTTTGTGAACGAGTCTTGGGTGCGAGGGACCGAGTCGTCGGTGCCACAACCAAAATTCCTCTTGCTATGTCATAAGACACTTGGTTGAGGAGTTAGGTAGATTAATAATGTAGATGTTGCTATTCCTAGTTCCTTTAAGTATTATTTTAGAGGTTTCATTTGTTTTAATTAAGCATTTATTTTCTAAGAATATAACCTTATAGTTGTTATCACACAATTGACTTACACTAAATAAATTATATTAAAAATCTTCGACTAATAAAACATTGTGAATTGTGAAATTAGAATTTTGCTCAATATCACATCAACCGATGATTTTGAGAATTGTTGTTGTTTCTGAAAGCTACCGACCCTTGTCGTTTGAATCTAAGCTTCGAAAATTTAAGTTGGTCCTCGGTCATATGTCGGGAGCACCCACTGTCTAATATCTATTGATCCTACACACAAGGTAGTTGGATCGGATATTGTAATTTTAAGGGTTGGTTGAAGATTATTAGTCCTAATTCATCTCACCCATTTCTACATGATCAAACACATTATCCTTATGTGTTCTTGTGAGATGACTTCAATTTTACTTGATTAATTTTAATGAATCGAAACTAGTCAACCTTGAGTTAGATTCGGATTTAACCCTAAGCTCACCAAGTCACCTTTTCAAGAAATTGGCTTCCAGGTCATGGCGAGGCACAGAGACCTTCTTTGATCGGAACAACGACCACTTCCTTAGACAAAGCCAAGTTCGAGAAAATAATGATTTGATTCACCTAAGATTACTTCCTAGTCTAACTAGTTAAGGATACGATGAGGTAGCTTCAGCTAGTTCCACTTGGTCGAGTGCACCGAGCTAGATACACCTTATCTAACTCAGACACACAAGACTTCGCTTTTCTAGCGTACTATCATCTCGCCGCATCCTAGTACTATGTTGTCAAGTGTTGATGAGTTATAGTTCCTATCTAACCATTCTAAAAATAAAAAAGAAAAAAACCTAAGCATGCAAATTCTAAGTAATAGCACAAACAAATTTTGTACTAGCTTCCCCTGGACCATTGAATCGGTTCAGTCTTTCCACGTAGTGTATTTGGTCCTTGGGAATCCAGTACTGATTAGATCCTAATTGAGAAATCAAGGTGGTTTTAGGGACCCATGCTTGGACATGTGTTCTATTTCGACTTACAATTGACATATACGCCTTGTTAGTCGTATTTGAGCTAAACCCAAGCCCGGCCTTGTTGTACACGGCCCTTTACGATCCAAGTAAAAGGTCAAGTCCCTTGGATCCCAAAGTGAATGTTTCCAACGTATTCCTAAGGTCTTCGACTTGACTTTTTAAAAGTGAGTTCTCAACTTCGAGTTTTTCAACTCGAGTTGAGTCCTCCTCTTGAACTCGATTAGTCAAAGAGGTTAGGGATACCTTGTGTTTAAGGAGTTTAACCTCCTCAACTAAGGTCTCGACCTTGGACTCGGACTTAGCTAACTTTATAGTTAAGAATTTAATTGCATTGTATAAAGTGCTAAGCAAAGATCGACTTATCTTAAGTGACTCTTTTGAACCGGATGCATATCCGTGGCTTGTCTTGAATAGTGACTCATCGTCGGATCCGAACTCAGAATCTTCCTCGGGTTCGGATTCTTGATTGGGCTCGGTCGGTTTGGCCATAAGGACGAGATCATCATCTTCCTCCTCCGACGATTCTTCCCAAGTAGCGTTAAGCACTTTCTTGGTCTTGGGTGTTTTGTTCTTTAGTTTCGGACACTCCGACTTGATGTGTCTGAACCTGTTGCATTCAAAACATCTCAAATTCGAATTAGACTTAGGTTTACGTTGATTGATGAGTCATCTTCAGCTCTTGATCATCTTTTGAACTAGGTTCACTAGTTCAGTTTCCATTTCGAGGTCTACCTCCGACTTGTACTCGTACTCGTCCTCTTCCTTGGGGGGTGATTTGTTTGCGGCCTTCTTCTTCGAACCTGCAAGTAAGGCAATACTTTTCTCGGGAACCGAATTAGACTATTCATGGAGTTCAAATTCAGAAAATAACTCATCTAATCTAATTTTTGAAAGGTCCTTAGAAACCTTGTAGGCATCGACCATGGATGCCCACAAGGTAGTCCTAGGGAAAGCATTTAAAACATACCTTATAAGGTCTCGATTCTTGACCTTTTGTCCGATGGCGTACAAGCTATTAATGATGTCTTGAATGCGGGTGTGTAGTTGTGTTGCCATCTCGTGTTTCTGCATCTTAAGATTATATAACTTATTAAAAAGCAAATCACACTTACGTACCTTCGCGTCGTCAATTCCTTTGTGTAGCTCTACGAGTTTAGTCCATAGATCTTTTGCGCTAATGAAGGGGCCGACGTGGTTTAGCTCCTCTTTAGACAAGCCACATTGGACGATTTGGGTAGCCTTTGTGTCGGCTTCCACTTGTCTTTTCATGGCATTAGTCCACTGATCGTAATCCAAGGATTCACCTACTTCATTAGTAGGAAGCGCGAATCCGGTTTGGATTACGATACACATCCCGATCTGGGTCTTAAGAAAGTACTCCATCCAACCCTTCCAATAACGGAAGTCATCTCCGTTGTAAAATGGAGGTCGGATGGTGCTAAACCCTTCAAGATGGGCCATTTAGACAAAATACGGAAAACAAGTACCTCGCAAAATAAAAACAATCGAAATGTACCAAGACTTTCATCTTGGATTAGTAGTGCGGGAGAATGAATTTAAACGAAAAGAAAAAACTAATAAAACCAAAATAAAATCTGTAAAAATTGCTAGATTGGTGGTTTCACCGAATTGTAGTGCCCCCGGCTCTGATACCACTTGTTGGATCGATTTGAGCGCTAGAGGGGGGGTGAATAGCGCAAAAGAAACATTTTTGTTTTCGTTCGATATAAAACACAAGTAAGAGTAAATGCAGTGGAAAATAAATATGACACTTTTTATTTTTACTTGGTTCACAGCCTTTGCCTGCTAATCTAAGACTCTAATGGTCTGAGACCATGTACAGAGGGCAATACACTAAAACAATCTCCTCCTCGTTAGAGGTAGGAGACAACGGAATACAAAATGCTCGAAAGAGATTAAGGTAGAGGGACACTCCTCCTCTCCTTGTTATGATTAAAAGCTTCGAAATACAAATGAAATTGAATATAATGAAATAACAACTTTAAAAGTGACCAACGACTAAAGATTTAGAAGAAGAAGCTAGGGTCATCGACGTTTCGACAGTGCTTCGTCAATGTAGGATTGTTGGAGAGTTGTGGCGTTACGGGAGAATTTGGAAGCACTTGAATGATGGAAAAGGGGTGGAGAACCCCTACTTTTATATCCTTGTGAAACCCTAATCATTGAGATGAGGTTTCATGAGGTGATGCCACCTATCCCTTGAGAAATGGAGATAAGATTTGACTATCCTCAAGGTTGATCCTTGACCATCAGTTGACTGATCAGCTCTATCAGTTGACTGCTGGAGGCATCAGTCGACTGATACAAGTCATCAGTCGACTAATGGCAGGGTTTCCAGCTGCAATGAAGAGTTAGCTCGAAAACACAATTATCGATGCCTAAGGACGTCCCTGTACGGAGGACACGAGCTTACCTCAATTTTTACCTTTGAAGCTTCGCTTTCGGTCTTCACCTGAGTTTTTTGTCTCCCTCCGAAGTCCTCCCGGTGTCGCCCGACCACCACGGTTCCCTCCAGGTGTCGCTGACCTTCGGCTTAGCTTAGCAATTTTGCACACTTGATTCGGCTCGTGAGATAACAAAGTGAACTTAACTTTGTGTATTTGCTATAATCAAAACTCAGGTTCGATTCAGGTGCCTACTACACCAATAGTCTTGTGTCTTTTCTCTTTCGTTTATAGAGTAGATACTTTGATTATAGGATTAGGGAGTATCTTGTGTACGTAGAACATGCTAGTTTAAATATATATTATGTTTTTGAATTTATATTTGCAATTTGTGTTGTTTGAATTGATGATAATTGTGTTTTGTTTCTCTATCTATTATGCATAGCCGAAACAAAGGGTGACAACCTTTGTATCAAAAATCTAGGAGCGCTAAGGAGGAACCTTGAGGTCGTCCTCCCTTCGGTAACCGTAGATAGAAGAATATGATGGAGTAGGAAACGAGACACGTTCCGTCTCTTCATAGGGATTATAGGACATCCTCATACCCAATAGCTTATCTTAACAGAAGGGCCAAAGTAGGAGAAATTAACTCTAGAAGGATTGAGGGGCCTTAGTGACAGGGGGATACTAATGGTATAAACCCCCTGAGCTCTGATGATCTGAAAGGTCAGCATGGTTAGGAATAAGTAGTTCCTGGTAGAAGCAAAAGTTCATCAGGCAATATGATGATCCTCCTGCAATATCATAATTAGAGATCTAGACAGCATTTAATTGATAGTATATTCCACGATGCACAAGTGAAACTGAAATTTTAGAATCCTTTTTGAGAACTTCTAACTAACCTTCCCTTCCTCTGAGTTACACCGTACTTGAGTTAGGATTATCGTCAACCTCGCAACCCTCATCTTTAGAACATTAACTCCAAACAACAACATCCACTGGACAAACAGTATTCGAATCTCAGTCCCTGTGGAATCAATAATCTTTTTATTACTTGATGACATCCATGTACTTGTGAGCATTGAGCACGAGCGTGCGCTTCGAGTCCTCGACGATTCTCATTGAAGATTTGAGTTCGTGCTCATGTACATCATGAACTTAAATACATTTTAGTTTGATACATTGCATGAGAATATGCTAAATCTAAATATTGCAAATTGATTCTTCTAACTTTAACTGATGTATTGGCATATATCAAAAAGGGAAAAAATTGTTGATACAAGAAACATCACTCCTTAGTTTTGATGTATGAAACATAAGTTAAAGTTAGGAATTACTTGTATTTTGTTATGCGTGTTAAGTGTGCAGGCTTAATAGGAAAGCCCTAGTAGGTCAGGCAAACCAGATACTAGGCAAAGTATGAAAATTCCTAGTAGGTCATGTTGACTGAATATTAGGCAGAAGACTTGACAGATCAGGAGGACCAAACACCGGACAGGAAGTCCAGATGGGTTAGGAGAATGAACAATCGGCATGAAGCCCAACTGGGTCTAGGATATCAGACAACTAGCAGAAAGCCTTGGTGGGTCAGATCGAATGTCAAGCATAGTAAGTCTGATTGGGCAGCCAGTAGGTAAACCTCAAGTGAAGAGGTGAGATTGAGTCCTCTGTAGGGGGACAAAGCTACGTGTCGATCCGACGGATAGTTCATGTGGGACTAAGAAGTCGAGATAGGACAGTATTACCACTGCCATTCCATTTCATATTATATTTTGTGCTAATCTTATTTTGTAGGTATCCAATCAACTGGAATGCCTAGTTGTCAAGGTAGCTGTGTTAGTGAAAGCCCTAGAGCCAATCATGTGATGATTGTTGTATGGACTTTATTGTATCATATTCTTATTCGTAAAGGCATGGTTATTATATTTACTTGTATTGGTGACAAATAAACTAAGTATAATAACATCCTTAAGTAGAAGGTTCTTATCTATATCAATCGATTGGTTGAATCGATAATGAGATGATATAGAGAACACTACTTTTAATCATTCCTAGTCAAGTATTAACATTCAGGGACAATGTTAATGCGTAGAGACTAGCATGTAGGTCAACACGATGACTTAATCTCATAAGTCATGGATATGAGATATCAAGTTGACACATGGGTATGCATTAGAGAATGTATACTGAATGACCCGTCATGAGAAAGTATCATGGATTGTTATATGAGTGTCATATACTTTCTCATGTGACTATTAGTTCTTTGACCTAAAGTAACCATGGTTCCCTACATAAGGAGTTGCATACTTTGGCTTCGTCAAACGTCACCCGTAAATAGGTGGACTATAAAGGCGATTACTGGATATGTAACAAATTATGCGAAGGGATATGAGTGATGTAGATGAGATCTATCCCTCCTATATGACGGGAGTGACATCGTTATTCTTGATAGAGTGAGACCACGAGCTGCATGGCCATGTCCAAATGAGTCAATATGAGATATTGAGCTCATTTGATTAGAGTGAGTCTACTTGGAGTTCAAGATATAGATTGTACTGAGGATGACACGATCTATGCCTCGATTGGTCAATCTAGATGTCAAGGATAGAGGGACATTGTCACATATTGTGAGAGTCATAATTAGTAGTCACAAAGGTGATGTTGGAGCTCAACATTCTTGTAACTTGGGTAGCAATGATGTGTTGCTAGATACCGCTCATTGCTTATGTTCCTAAATCGGTTTAGGGACATTGCCAACGTTACAAGAACCTATAGGGTCACACACAAAGGGCAATTAGATGAAGATTAGGTTCATGAGATGAACCAAATTGGATTAAGAGTAATCCAAATTAGACTAATTGAATTAGACTCAATTTGATTCAAGTGTTGAATGAGTCTAATTTAGATTTGATTCATTGAGTCAATTTAAATTAATGAATAGGGATTCATTATATCAAATTGACTTGAATCAAGTGGTTAGATTTGATCAACCATGGGAGATAAGAGGTCAAGTTTGACTTGACTTGAGAGAGAAGATGAATGGTCAATTTTGACTTGACCAATTGCCATGTCATGGTGACTTGGCATGGGGGTCGGCCAATGATGGTGTTCCACATCATCATGGACTTTGTTGGTGCAATCGGCCCAGGTCACGATTGACCAGGACTCGAGTTTGACTCGAGTGATGTTTTGATGTTTCGACAAAAACATATGACAATGTAATTGTCATGGGAAAGTCCAAGTGGAACACTTGGCATTTGGTAAAGTCCAAGTCTTGAGTACTTGGCATGAAAAGTCCAAGTGGGACACTTGGCGCATGGAAAGTCCAAGTCATGGGTACTTGGCATTTGGGAAAGTCCAAGTCTTGAGTACTTGGCATGAGAAGTCCAAGCATGGGTCTTGGCAAATGAGAAGTCCAAGCTGTTGGGATGTATACTGAAAGCCTAGCTCTTTTGTATGAACATCTTTATTTTGAAATAAGAATCACATGATCATTGTTTACACGTTATATTTATATGTGTGCATATTGTCTAATATTTTACATTGTAGATAACATGGTGCCTGGGTGCGGCACAGAAGATCATGTTATCAGTCCCTTGTAGAATATAAGTAAAGGCTCACAACCAAGATGGTTTTGAACAAACCATTGGCATGGTTGTAGTGTAGCTTGGTATTGTTTTGTCTTGAACATAGAGTTACACTAGTACACTTAGGTGTATTGAGCAGGACCGACATAGAGGTGATTCAATTTATTGCTGACTACATAATTGAATCGGACCTCGGATATTATGTTGTACATGCTCTTAATCCCGATATAATAACGGGCACATGTACTTAATATTTATTTCTTTGATTTACCAGAGGGTGAGATTTCTATGGATTAAATCAATATGCCCGGTAAGTTGGGAAATGATATTATTTACATGGTGTGCCGTTGATTATAGGAGGAAACCGTGTCCTATATATTAGGTTGATGATGTCCCCTTGAGGAGCTCATAAGGTTCATCATGTAAACCCTGCAGGTTGACTTAGTCAACATGATGATAAGGTTGAGTGGTACTACTCGAGGAGTTAGATGTTAATTAATTGATGGTCAGTGAATCAATTAATTGACGGACATTCGATATCTTAAACACGGGGAGATGGATGTACAAATAATATATGGAGCCCATATTAATTTATGGGGGTTGGTGAGGTAGTTCGATGATGATCCTCTAGTGGAATGGAACATCATTGATGGATCAAGTTTGTGTGGTTCCGATCCATCGGGTGGCCAAGACCCAACTCCTCCTCATGGTCCCTATCGTAGCCTAATATAAACCTCATGAAGTCTAGATCAAATGATGGAAAACAAATCTCTAGATCCGACGGTTAGGATTAAATCCCTAGATCCGACGGTTGAGATTAAATCTCTAGATCCGACGGTTGGGATTAAAACCCTAGAACCGACGGTTGAGATTAAATCTCTAAATCCAACGGTTGAGATTAAAACCCTAGAACCGATGGTGGAGATTAAACCAAGGTCTAAACCTAACTCTATATAAAAGGGAGAGGAAAGGTTGGATAAGGTGGGCGGCAAGAAAATTGGGAATTAGTTCCTATATTTTTGGCTACCTCATCAATAACCAACTTTCTCCTAAGTTCTATAAAAGGGTGGCTATGGGTTGGGCGGGAAAAGAGAGAGTGGTTGATGATGGATGCTAAGGAAATTAGGGTTTTGCCTAGCATTGCTTGGGCGGCAAGCAACCTTAAGGAGAAAACCCTAATTAGGGTTTTGGCTCCTTAGGTTGGGCGGCCAAGGTGAGGATGAAGAGTGGGCGGCAACTTGTGGAGGAGCTTGTCTTCTTCCATGGAGGTGGCTAGCTCCTAGATCTCTTCTCTCCACCATGCTTGGGCGTGAGGAACCCTATGGAAGAAACCCTAATTTGATTAGGGTTTTGGCTCCTTTGCATGGGCGGCCATGGATGGGAATGAAGAGTGGGTGGCAACTTGTGGAAGAGCTTGTCTTCTTCCTTGGAGGTGGCTAGCTCCTAGATCTCTTCTCTCCACCATGGTTGGGCGGCAAGAAAGCCTAAGGAGAAACCCTAATTAGGGTTTCCTCCTTAGGTTGGGCGGCTAGGGATTGCAAGGAAGTTGGGCGGCAACTATAGGAGACGAGGTCTTCTTCTTCCTAGGGTGTGGTCGGCTCCTTCCTCTATTCCCTCCACCGTGGCCAGCGCCCAACATATTCCTTTTCTCCTATTCACTCAATCTTGGCCGGCGGCACCAAAACTAGGGTTTGTGCCTAGTTCGGTTCCTTGGTTGTTTCCATTATGTTCTCTCTATTCTTGGGGCCGGCGGCATCAATCCTTTGATGGATTGGTGGTTGGCTCAAGCAAGAAGGGAAAGAGAGTTCTTCTTTCTTTGGATTGAAGAAGATCTAGGAAGCTTCAACTTGTGGAGGATCTTTGCCCACACGAAGTCTACAAAGAGGTTAGGACATACGATAGAAGATCAAGAGGTATAAAAGTCTCACAACTTTTATTATTGTTCTTTTCATATTCTTATTTGATATGCTAGCTTATGTTCTTTATGTTAGTATATGTTGATTATACTAGTTTGCATTTGCATGTATTTGTATAATCATGGACCCCGAATAAGAAACACAAAAACTGGCGATCCGTGCGTCGTCTCTTCCGCGGCTAACCAACTAGAAGAGTTGTGTTGCTTGAACAACTAGTTTGTTCAAGCGATCACTCAATTTGTTAGCACGATGACGAATTGGTTGTGCTTAGGAAACTCATCCCATCCGGATTAGTTTTCATTAGTGAAAATTTTAATCCGGGGACATGGGAGCCTATGAGCCTCCGAGGAATAGCACGATTGCCAACACAAGCATGGGTCTTGGCAAATGGAAAGTCCAAGCATGGGTCTTGGCATGAAAAGTCCAACATGGGTTGGCAAGGGAAAGTCCAAGCTTGAGTCTTGGCATTTGGGAAGTCCAAGGGGTTTAATATTGGCAGCGTAAAGTCCAAGCGAGAGTCTTGGCAACATAAGACCAATGGTTGGCAGCGTAAAGTCCAAGCGGAGTCTTGGCGACGTAAGTCCAATGTGCCTTGGCGGTGTAGACACCGTTAGCATGACATAGCCGAGGGAAGCACCTGGAGGCTAGCGTGATGGATGAACAAGTCATGGATGACTTGGAGGGATCCGAGAGGCGTGAGGCTGATGGAGGTGGCTAGAAGGCTTAGGTCTAGGCTAAGGGTGGTCTAGCAAGTATGGGGGCACCATACTTGGGTTAAAACCTCATCTTTGAGGTTGGCAGTCGACTGGCATTATGGCCGGTTCGACTGCCGTGAGTCGACTTGAGTTCGACTGCCGTTTAAGAGCTGGAACTGCTCTGGCAGTCGACTACTCATTGGACGATCGAGCGATGTCTCGACGATCGCCAAGGGCGATCGCTAGTTCACCATGACGCGAGCCGCAATGCTCAGTAGCTAATCGATCGACTACGCGGTGATCGCTAATGTTGGCGGATCGCAAGAGTCCCGTTAGAACTTGTCCAACGTGGATTGAGTCATTGTCTCACAGCTACAGTGCTGGCAGTCGACTGGGGACTTATGGCAGTCGACTGCTAGGCGGAAATCTAGCCCGATAGAGGATAAAAGCAGCTGTTCGTGGAAGGCTCAAGAATCAGATTTTTGGGACCTTTGGTGAGGCAATTTGAAGGCGATTTGCAGGTGCATTTCAGGGTCCTTCAAGCTCATCCAAGCAACCAACAAGCAAGCGCTCAAAACCCTAGTTTGTAAAGTGTTCTTTACATTTTCTTTGTATTTGCTTGTATTTCTTTCGTTTATTGTTGTAAACATTTGTACGAGGTTTCTCCGCCTCCGACTTGTTGTCAAGAAGGAGTTTATTGATTAGTGATTGCATTGGCGTCGCTAGAGCTCGTTAGAGCTCGATCCGTGGAGTAGGAACCGTGTGGTTCCGAACCATGTTATATCTTTGTGTTCGTGATTGTTGTATTTCGTTATTTCTTTCATTTCTATATTCCGCTGCGCTAACGAAATTGTAGACACGATCACGATCGAATTCCATCTTCTTACGAATTCAACGCTATTCACCCCCCCTCTAGCGGCGTCAAATCCCCAACAAGTGGTATCAGAGCTCGGTGGCTCTTCAATGGATTAACAACCGG
This sequence comes from Wurfbainia villosa, assembly GCA_025175895.1. NCBI lineage: Eukaryota > Viridiplantae > Streptophyta > Magnoliopsida > Zingiberales > Zingiberaceae > Wurfbainia > Wurfbainia villosa. The sequence continues at coordinate 135,291,740 of CM045986.1, read as the reverse complement.
GAGCAAGACGCTAGAGGGTAGAAGATGGAATTCCAAGACAAGCTTGGATGGGATATCAACACACCTATCCCTTATACCTTCTATGAACAAGAAGGATTCAATCAATGGAAGGTGAGGATTGAAGAATTCTTGATGATGAAGGACTTTGAAGAGTGGGGCATTTTGATGGAGGGATTTCAATATCCAAAAGGGCCCAAGGGAGGAATTCTCAAGATGAAGAAGTGGACCAAGGAACAAATCCAAGAGTTCGAAAAGAATACAAAGGTAATTAAATTCTTGGTTGATTTGATTCCTAATAAAATTATGTGTGAGCTAGGTGAGTACAAGGATGCCAAAGAGCTTTGGAGTCAAGTGGCAAAATATCATGAAGGCTCACAACCGGTCCAAGAGGAAGAGACCGAAGAGGCTAATGCATCATCCTCACAAGGAAGTGAGGATTCGGAGGTTGATAGGGAATCAACATCCGGATCAGAAGAGGTGGAGGAAGTGAAAGAAGCATCCACCTCAAGGATTGAGGGGGAGGAGATAACTTTCACACCGGAACATCAAGAAGAAGCTTTGACATCCGGTCAAGATGAAGAAGCCCAAAGTCCAATTCCGGTCTCCATTACCCTAGGTAACTCAAACACTCAAGGTTCAAATAAAATGCATATAATATGTTTTGAGTGTAGGGAAACCGGGCACTATAAGAGCAAGTGCCCAAAGAAGAATAGGAAAGCTCCACTGGCTCCAAAGGTCAAGGATGTCGGTCTCTCAACGCAAAAGAGCAAAGAATAAGTAATTTGCTTCAAGTGCCGACAACCGGGACATTTCCGGAGTCAATGCCCGAAGGGGGAGAAGAAGGGGCAAAGGGGAGCATCACAAGTAGGGGGAGCTACTAAGGCTAACCCTAAGGTATATCAAGTTAATAATACTCTTTCTTTAGTTAATAGACAAAAGCATGCTAGAAATTTCAATTCCCTAGCAATTTGCCATGAAAAGCATGCTAATAGAAATAAATACTTTTGTTTAGGAGCTAAAAATATTCACTTAGATAATAGGGAGAAATTTGGGACTAATGTCCCTAAAAACAACTTATCAAAGGACAAACCTAGGTCAAATAACTCTAGAAAATTTTTACCTAGGGAGACAATTAGAAAGGTGCAAGAGCACCTAGGTCTAAACCCTAAATGGACTAGGCATATGCCTAGGAAGTCCAATGCCCAAGATTTAAATCAAAATTCTAAAATCGGGCAATTAGAAAAGGAAAATCAAGTCTTGAGGTCAAGGCTTGAAAAACTTGAAAAGACCCTTAAGGTTATGCAAAATCAAATGCAAGGGTCAATTAGTCAAAATCAAGGGTCCAAAAGTCAAAGTCAACACCTAGGACCTAAGAGTCAAAAGTCAACCAAGGGCAAGCAAGGTTTGGGTCACAAACCTAAGCCCAAGGTGACTTACCATAGTGTTCCATTAGATTATGGAACACTAACTAGGTCTAGGAAGACCAAGGTCAATAGGGAGGTTATCCCTAGAGTTGACCAAAGGGTGTGCCTAGTGGCTAGGGTTTCTAGGAAACCTAGGGTGGCCACTAAGAAGGTTGCAAGGGGAGTTACCCCTAGAGTCATCCTAGGTAAGACCCAAATGACCAAGGCTAACAAGCCTAGGAGGGTCATTAGGAAGGTATCTAGGGAGGTTATCCCTAAGGAATACCTAATTAACCCTAGGAGCTCAAATCGGTTTTGGGTTCCTAAGAGCGTGATTGATTCACGCTAGGTGGGTTTAGGATGTGCCAACCTTGATTGGATGGGTAGTTAACTCAATCATGGTAAAGGTGGCACTTTAGGATGTTTTCAAGGTTATGGTTACCTTGGAAATAGATTTGAATCAATATCCTAAAAAGATTTTAGGATGTTCCAATATTAATTATGAAGTTTGATAAAATGATCATTTTGGCACAATTTAGGTTTAGAGGTTAGTGTGCCATTTTGGGTTTTTGACACACTTGGGAGAAAAATAGAAATATGGAAAAATATATCTAATTATATCAAATGGCAATTAATATTAAAATTTGGGTATTACTATACCTATATATTTTATATGTCATGCCTTGATTGTCATATGCCATGTCATGACATCATGCCTAGTTCTAATCATTCTATATGTCATGTACATGTTTAGGATTAAGGCTTTAAATGTCATGTGTTTTTAGATTTCATCTTATGCCATGACATCATGATTATGAGCATGTGTTTATCTATATCATCTCAAATGCCATAATCACTCATGCATTTAAGATAATTTGATTAAAATTGATTTAAGGACTTTGGCATGACTTGGAGTCCCATTTATAAGGGAATTAAGTAGAGTTGCATTAGAAAAATGCATGAAACCCTAGTTTAGGGAGAACAAAACTCACATCTTACATCCAATTGACATGTATGTATATTGATACACCCTAGATACATGTGAGATGCTAGGATATGAGTTAAGTTCAAGGTGCATAGTGTTTGCATCTAGATGAACTAAAACTCATCTAATTTTATTAGTGGATCATTGGGAGAGCATGTGTACAAGTCATGTACATAGAGCCCAAGGAATATTATCCAAAATAAGGTTTTGAAAACATTTTAAAATCATTTTGAAAAACCTTGGTGAAGTCTATCTTTTGATAGCAATCACCATTGATGAAGTTGATACAAAATAGGGTCAAAACATTGAAAATTTCAATGGTTTTGAGTTTTGTATCAAACTCACTATTTTATGGGTAAAATAATTTTCAAATATTTTTCACCCATTGTGTGTGTCATAAGTATTATACGTATGAATTTTCACGATTTTTCGAATTACGTATAATTATTTATGAATTTCTAAAATTCATTTCTGATAGCTGAAAATCGATTTTAGCTATCACCGACCGCCTGCGTGGCGCCGACCGATGTGAGTGGCAATGAATCGATTATCACGAGTCGCATCACGCAGTCTGATTTTGGGTTAACAAGGTTTGTTTAGCCCATTTTCAGCCTTGGTAAAGGTCCCTAATCACTCCTAACCTTAGGATATGCTTTGGGAAGCATTATAAAGGGTGAATATCCATTGGATATGGATTAGGAGAGTTGTTTAGGGTTTGTATCAATGTTAAGGTGTTGGAAAGTTCAATGTTGAATTTCTAACCTTAATTTTGATGGTTTAGAGTTCCTATTGGCTTAGGGACTGCCCAAGAACATTGTTGGTGCAATGGTCAAGGGGGAGCAAGCCTTTAGGGGGAGGTATCCATCTTGGGATGATGGATGTGTTTTTTTTTCTCCTTGGAGAGGAGAAGTTATTGGGAGAGTATCATCAATTGGGAAAATTGATGGGTTTTTGATACCCAATTTGGAAATTGGGAGAGATTATAGGATTGCCTCTCTTGAGTGATATGAGACTTATCACTAGGACGATGGTAGGCATCCTAGATATTTTTAGGTCAAAAAGGGGGAGATTGTAAGATCTCATTGGGACATGAGACATTGATCTCCTTGGAGAGATAACCTTTTTGATGTTAGTCAAAAAGGGGGAGAATGTTTGGGGGAGAATGTTTGGAGAGTGTTTACCAATTTGGGATAATTGGTAAGGGATTTGAGTTAGTGGTCTAACTCAAATAATTTGTTTGGTTTTTGTCAAACATCAAAAAGGGGGAGATTGTTGGTGCAATCGGCCCAGGTCACGATTGACCAGGACTCGAGTTTGACTCGAGTGATGTTTTGATGTTTCGACAAAAACATATGACAATGTAATTGTCATGGGAAAGTCCAAGTGGAACACTTGGCATTTGGTAAAGTCCAAGTCTTGAGTACTTGGCATGAAAAGTCCAAGTGGGACACTTGGTGCATGGAAAGTCCAAGTCATGGGTACTTGGCATTTGGGAAAGTCCAAGTCTTGAGTACTTGGCATGAGAAGTCCAAGCATGGGTCTTGGCAAATGAGAAGTCTAAGCATGGGTCTTGGCAAATGGAAATTCCAAGCATGGATCTTGGCATGGAAAGTCCAACATGGGTTGGCAAGGGAAAGTCCAAGCTTGAGTCTTGGCATTTGGGAAGTCCAAGGGGTTTAATATTGGCAGCGTAAAGTCCAAGCGGGAGTCTTGGCAGCATAAGACCAATGGTTGGCAGCGTAAAGTCCAAGCAGAGTCTTGGCAGCGTAAGTCCAATGTGCCTTGGCGGTGTAGACACCGTTAGCATGACATAGCCGAGGGAAGCACCTGAAGGCTAGCGTGATGGATGAACAAGTCATGGATGACTTGGAGGGATCCGAGAGGCGTGAGGCTGATGGAGGTGGCTAGAAGGCTTAGGTCTAGGCTAAGGGTGGTCTAGCAAGTATGGGGGCACCATACTTGGGTTAAAACCTCATCTTGACGCGTTGGCGGTCGACCGCATTATGGCTTGCTCGACCGTGAGTCGACTTAAGTTCGACCGCCGCTTAAGAGCCGGAACTGCCGGCGGTTGACGCTCATCGAGCACGATCGAATTGATGTCTGACGATCGCGCCAAGGGCCGGCAATAATCGCTAGTTCACCATAAGCTTAACGCTCGTAGCCGATGGCGATGATACGCTGGTGCCGGCAATGATCGCCAATGTTGGCCGATCGACTTAAGAGTCCGTTGGAACTTGTCCAACGTGGATTGAGCCGTTGTCTCACCTCTGATCGTGATCAGGGACTTATGGCGATCGCTAGGCGGAAATCCAGCCCGATGGAGGATAAAAGCAGTTGTTCGTGGAAGGCTCAAGAATCAGATTTTTGGGAGCTTTGGTGAGGCGATTTGAAGGTGATTTGCATGTGCATTTCAGGGTCCTTCAAGCTCATCCAAGCAACCAACAAGCAAGCGCTCAAAACCCTCGTTTGTAAAGTGTTCTTTACATTTTCTTTGTATTTGCTTGTATTTCTTTCGTTTATTGTTGTAAACGTTTGTACGAGGTTTCTCCGCCTCCGACTTGTTGTCGAGAAGGAGTTTATTGATTAGTGATTGCATTGGCGTCGCTAGATCTCGTTAGAGCTCGATCCGTGGAGTAGGAACCGTGTGGTTCCGAACCACGTTATATCTTTGTGTTCGTGATTGTTGTATTTCGTTATTGCTTTCATTTCTATATTCCGCTGCGCTAACGAAATTGTAGACACGATCACGATCGAATTCCATCTTCGTACGAATTCAACGCTATTCACCCCCCTCTAGCGGCGTCAAATCCCCAACAGACTTATCATGGGGTGCCACCTCATGAGGAAGACCAAGAGCCATTGGCTCTTGGAGTTACATGCATGCATGTAACCCCCCATCCAAGAGTGGTCGGCCACTTTAGTGTTATTCATGGGATGAATTCATTTTGTGGTAACTCCATCTTCTTCTTCCCTGGGACTTCCTCTCAAGCTCTCTCTTCCAACCCTCTCTTTGGCCGAAACTCTCAAGGGTGCTAGCACACTCTAAGGTTTCTTCTCCACCATTTGTTCGTGTGGATACTTGTAGAGGAGTGTGCACTTGACACTCTTCGAGATCCGGCAAAGCGTTTAGACGAGCGGGATAAGAGAAGGGCGTCGCTACGAGGGTAATGCTCTCACCATTTAGATCTATGGTAGATCTAGGTTTTTCATAACACATACATGTAGTTTTATTTTTATACCTTCGCACGGATCCGTGGTCGGGCTTTCGAGGTTTCCGTAATGCAAAAAGCGGTTTTTGCGGCTCGGAAAATCCCAACAGTGGTATCAGAGCCACGTGCGAAGCATGTATGTGTTTCATATTTGTAGTTTTTGTATTAGATATAAAAATTACAGATTTTTAAGTTTCTGTAAATTTCCTATTTTTATAGAATTTTTGGGTATTTTTCTCGAAGAGTCGAAGCAACGAGTGTTGGGACACTTGTAGGCTTTAACCACTGAGAAAAACTCTCCGAAACGGCGAGTTCTCGCTTTAGGTTTTTGGGACAGCGACTTAAGTCGATGTAAGATCTAGTAGGGACACTCGCAAAGTTTATTTTTGCGAGTAGGGGTGCTGCCCCTATCCCCGAAAGGGGCCTTGTCCCACGATCGCGCCCGGAAACCGCTTAGTGGGACCGTTACGGAGAGGTGACTCATAAAATTGAAAAACAAATAGGAAAAATTATAGAAATTTTCTTTAAAATACATAATTTAGTATTATGTATAATTCTATGATGTTCATGGCCCAAGAACCCCAATATGATTGGATGATAATGTGTTATAATTCATAATACGACCTGCGTACCGTTTTTGTGATTGTGCTTGTTATATAAGTATGCGACCTGCGCGTCGTGCCTCTTCTTTTAAAATTCTAGTTGTAAATAGTTTTAGACTCGAATGTAACTCGAGTTTCATATTTGTAATGTACAAAATGGAGCGGTGGAAAGTCCACTAGTAGACGGAGTTACGAGAAGGGTGCCGACGACACATGGCGGTCAAAGGAGGCGCTTGGAGAAGCCGCTAGCCCTAGGTTGACCGTCCGATCTTCTCATTGGCTTGAGAAGATCGTAGTAGGGCCATGACCTAATCACAAATAATATATATATATATATATATATATATATATATATATATATATATATATATATATATATATATATATATATATATATATATATATATATTTGTTATGCTTGTATGTATATGATGCATGCTAGGATATTTTTCTTGTATTTATATGATGCATGCTAGAATAATGCTTGTATGTATGTGATGCATGCTAGTATAGGATAATAAAGGCCTCAATGCATATATGATACACATTACGATTAGATTAGATCTTAATCGAATCAACTCGAAAAATGCCTACCAAGTCCTTGATACCCATCACTACCTCGATCATTTGTAGTTGTTGAATCTGCCAAAGCAGAGCAACGCATATTATCTTGGTAGGGTGCGGAGGGACAATCTTGGTCCCGCCTATCACGGCTTGGGTTAGAGTAAGCTCAATTAGATTGAGTAAAACTAGTTAACTCAATTGGATCGAGTAGAACTATAGGCATATTCCAACTGTTGAAAAGATAGGATAAGATCGCATTTACACTAAATCTTGGGCGATTTAGCCAAAGCTAACTCAAGGTCTTTTGTAAATGTGGGTCTTGATCCTATAAACAAGAGTTGCATAGAGATGTAATCGGTAATGTGTTACCCACCGATCATACTAAGTCTTGGACGATTTAGCCAAAGCTAACTTAAGGCTTAGTATGATGTGGATCTTGTCCCGCAGGAATTATAGCTAGTTTGTATGAATCTAGTAATGTTGTTTGACCACATCCATAACTCGATTCTACAAAATTCCTATAATTCAGTGGAAGTATCATTTGATTAAAGGCCTAATTAAATGATAAAAGGAATATGATATTAATTTTCTGCATTGTGTATGTTGTAGATAACTATGTCAACAAACACAAACACTCTCTCCTTGCGTTTTGTCCTTGAGAAGGACAAGCTCAATGGAGCAAATTTCCTGGACTGGTACAGGAACCTGGGAATCGTTCTCACCCAAGAAAGGAAACTGTACGTCCTGGAGCAGCCCATTCCAGAGGCACCTCCCTCGCCATCGCCTGCGGTGACAAAGATGCTTACAAGAAGCATCAAGATGATGCATTAGATGTGTCATGTCTAATGCTCGCGACCATGAACTCTGAGCTTCAGAAGCAACACAAGTTCATGAATGCTTATGATATGGTTGAACATCTTCGTCTACTATATCAAGGACAAGCAAGGCACGAGAGATATGAAGTCTCTAAGGCATTGTTTGGGTCCAAAATGCAAGATGGGACTCCCGTAGATTCATATGTACTCAAGATGATTGGGTACATAGAAAACCTACAGAGATTGGGATTCCCACTTGGTCAAGAGCTGGCCACTAACTTGATCTTGCAGTCTTTGCCACAAAGCTACAATCAATTTGTCATGAATTACAACATGAATGAAATTGATAAGCCACTGCCTGAGATGCTCAACATGTTGAGAACTACTGAGCTCAACCTTAAGAAGGAAAAATCTGACTCCATTTTGATGGTGCACAAGAAGAAAGGCAAGGGCAAGCCTAAAGGTAAGGGAAAGTCCCAAGCCAAGGGCAAAGGCAAAGAACTTAAACCCAAAGGAGGGGTGGCCAAGGAAGGGGCTTGCTTCCACTGCAAGGAAGCTGGACACTGGAAGAGTAACTGCAAAGCTTACCCGGAAGATCTTAAGAAGAAGAGAAGTGAGACTTCTACTTCAGGTATAAATGTTATAGAAGTCAATCTATCTATTTCTTCATCATGGGTATTAGATACCGGATGTGCATCTCATATTTGTACCAATGTACAAGCGCTGAAAAATAGCAGGGCATTGACAAAGGGCGAGGTGGACCTACGAGTAGGCAATGGAGCAAGGGTTGCTGCTGTTACTGTAGGAACTTATGATCTATCTCTGCCCTCTAGGATTGTACTAGAATTAGATGAATGTTGTTATGTGCTTGCTTTGACTAAGAACATAATTTTGATTTCTTGTTTGGACAAGAAAGGATTTACATTTATAATAAAGAACAAATGTTGTTCAGTTTATTTAAATGATATGTTCTATTGTTGTGCACCTCTAATGAACGGACTCTACTTTCTAGACTTAGAGAGCCCTATCTATAACATAAGTACCAAAAGGTTCAAGTCAAATGAGTTGAACCAAACCTATTTCTGGCATTGTCGCTTAGGTCACATAAATGAGAGTCACTTATCTCAGCTCCATAAGGATGGGCTGCTAGACTCATTTGATTTTGAATCATATGAGACATGCGAGTCTTGCCTTTTAGGCAAGATGACCAAGACTCCCTTTAGTGGACACAGCGAAAGAGCAATAGACTTGTTAGGACTTATACATAGTGATGTATGTGGCCCTTTCAATGTTGCTGCTAGAGGTGGTTACAGGTACTTCATTACATTTACTGATGACTTCAATAGATATGGTTATGTGTATCTCATGATACATAAATCAGAATCCTTTGAAAAGTTCAAAGAATTCAAGAATGAAGTACAAAATCAGCTTGGCAAGAGTATTAAGATACTTTGATTAGATCGAGGTGGTGAATACCTTAGCCATGAGTTTCATGACTATCTAGCTGAGTGTGGGATTCTATCCCAACTCACTCCTCCTAGAACACTACAGTGGAATGGTGTGTCCGAAAGGAGGAATCACACCCTATTAGATATGGTACAATCTATGATGAGTCACACAGATCTTCCTATATCCTTTTGGGGATATGCTCTAGACACAGCAGCCTTCACCCTTAACCGTGTACCATCCAAGGCTGTGATAAAGACACCATATACGATATGGACAGGGAGAAATCCCAAGATGTCTTTCATGAGAATTTCGGGTTGTGAGGCTTACGCTCGACGTCAAGTCTCAGACAAACTGGGACCCAAATCCGATAAGTGCTATTTTGTTGGATATCCCAAGGACACGAAGGGATATTACTTTTACATTCCCTACCAAGACAAAGTGTTTGTGGTAAAGAATGGGTTTTTCTAGAAAAACTAGTGGGAGTATGTTCGATCTTGAAGAAATTCAAGATTAGGACCATAACACTGAGGCCTTGATGGAGGTTGAACAGGAACCACAAAGTGTTATGGGTGATGAGATTGTTGCACAAAGAGTTGTGGAACAACCACCTGTTCAAGTAGACCTATCTCTTCGTAGGTCTGATAGGGTACGTCGTCAGCCTGAGAGATACTCATTTCTCTTATCTGACCATGATGACATTATGCTCATTGAGAATGAGCCTACCTCCTATCAGGAAGCTGTGATGAGCCCAGATTCTGAGAAATGGCTAGAGGCCATGAGATCCAAGATGGAATCCATGTACACCAACCAAGTATGGACTTTGGTTGATCCACCTGAAGGGGTCAAACCCATTGGGTGTAAGTGGGTCTTTAAGAGAAAGACTGACATGGATGGACTTATGCATACCTATAAGGGTCGATTGGTGGCTAAAGGTTTCAAGCAAATTCATGGTATTGACTATTATGAAACCTTTTCTCTAGTGGCGATGTTTAAGTTCATTCGGATCATACTTGCTATTGCAGCATACCATGATTATGAGATTTGACAGATGGATGTCAAAATCGCATTTTTGAATGGAAACTTACTTGAGGATGTGTACATGACACAACCTAAGGGTTTTGTAGATCCATAGCATACTGGGAAAGTATGCAAGCTGCAAAGGTCCATTTATGGGCTAAAGCAAGCTTCTCGGAGCTGGAATCTTCGATTCGATGATGCGATCAAATAGTTTGGTTTCATCAAGAATGAAGATGAACCCTGTGTCTACAAGAGGGTTAATGGGAACACAGTTGGCTTCCTTGTATTGTATGTGGATGACATACTACTCATTGGGAATGACATCCCTTCGCTACAGTCTATGAAGACTTGGCTGGGGATGTGCTTCTCAATGAAGGACTTAGGTGAAGCAGCCTGTATTCTAGGCATCAAGATCTATAGAGATAGATCTAAGAGATTGCTTGGCCTAAGTCAGAGTACATATATTGACACGATATTACTATGGTTTGCCATGCAGAATTTCAAAAAGGGACTTCTGCTGATGTCACATGGTGTGAGTCTTTCGAAGACTCAAAGTCCCTCTTTTAGAGAGGAGAGAGACTGCATGGATAAGATCCCTTACGCATCTGCTATAGGATCTATCATGTACGCCATGTTGTGTACTCGTCCTTATGTATCGTATGCTTTGAGCATGATGAGTAGATACCAGTCAGATCCAGGTGAGCGTCACTGGATAGCAGTCAAGAATATTCTTAAGTACTTGAGAAGGACTAAAGAATATTTCTTGATATTTGGAGGCGATGAGGAGCTAACTGTAAAGGGTTACAGCGATGTCAGCTTCCAAACTGACCAGGATGATTATAGATCGCAGTCAGGGTTCGTGTTTTTCTTGAATGGTAGCGCTATGAGTACCCACAGAGGCTAACATCGCAAATCCCTTGACCAAGGCTTTGGCACAGAAAAAGCATGATGGTCACACTTGGTCATTGGGTATTAGATACTACGGTGATTGGCACTAGTGCTAGTGGAAGATTGTTAGTGAAAGCCCTAGAGTCAATCATGTGATGATTGTTGTATGGACTTTATTGTATCATATTTCTATTCATAAAGGCATGGTTATTATATTTACTTGTATTGGTGTCAAATAAACTAAGTATAATAACGTTCTTGAGTAGAAGGTTCTTATCTATATCAATCGATTGGTTGAATCGATAATGAGATGATATAGAGAACACTACTCTTAATCATTCCTAGTCAAGTATTAACATTCAGGGACAATGTTAATGCGTAGAGACTAGCATGTAGGTCAACACGATGACTTGATCTCACAAGTCATGGATATGAGATATCAAGTTGACACATGGGTATGCATTGGAGAATGTATACTAAATGATCCGCCAAGAGAAAGTATCATGGATCGTTATATGAGTGTCATATACTTTCTCATGTGGATATTAGTATGACTATTAGTCCTTAGACCTGAAGTCACCATGGTTCCCTACATAAGGAGTTGCATACTTTGGCTTCGTCAAATGTCACCCGTAAATGGGTGGACTATAAAGGCGATTACTGGATATGTAACAAATTATGCGAAGGGATGTGAGTGATGTAGATGGGGTCTATCCCTCTTATATAACGGGAGTGACATCATTATTCTTGATAGAGTGAGACCACGAAGTGCATGGCCATGCCCAAATGAGTCAATATGAGATATTGAGCTCATTTGATTAGAGTCTACTTGGAGTTCAAGATATAGATTGTACTGAGGATGACACAGTCTATGCCTCGATTGATCAATTTAGATGTCAAGGATAGAGGGACATTGTCACATATTATGAGAGTCATAATTAGTAGTCACAAAGGTGATGTTGGAGCTCAACATTCTTGTAACTTGGGTAGCAATGATGTGTTGCTAGATACCGCTCATTGCTTATGTTCCTAAATCGATTTAGGGACATTGCCAACGTTACAAGAACCTATAGGGTCACACACAAAGGGCAATTAGATGGAGATTAGGTTCATATGATGAACCATGAGGATTAGGTTCATGGGATGAACCAAATTGGATTAAGAGTAATCCAAATTAGACTAATTGAGTTAGACTCAATTTGATTCAAGTGTTGAATGAGTCTAATTTAGATTTGATTCATTGAGTCAATTTAAATTAATGAATAGGGATTCATTATATCAAATTGACTTGAATCAAGTGGTTAGATTTGATCAACCATGGGAGATAAGAGGTCAAGTTTGACTTGACTTGAGAGGGAAGATGAATGGTCAATTTTGACTTGACCAATTGCCATGTCATGGTGACTTGGCATGGGGGTCGGCCAATGATGGTGTTCCACTTCATCATGGACGTATCATGGGGTGCCACCTCATGAGGAAGACCAAGAGCCATTAGCTCTTGGAGTTACATGCATGCATGTAACCCCCCATCCAAGAGTGGCCGACCACTTTAGTGTTATTCATGGGATGAATTCATTTTGTGGTAACTCCATCTTCTTCTTCCTTGGGACTTCCTCTCAAGCTCTCTCTTCCAATCCTCTCTTTGGCCAAAACTCTCAAGGGTGCTAGCACACTCTAAGGTTTCTTCTCCACCATTTGTTCGTGTGGATACTTGTAGAGGAGTGTGCACTTGACACTCTTCGAGATCCGGCAAAGCGTTTGGACGAGCGGGATAAGCGAAGGGCGTCGCTATGAGGGTAATGCTCTCACCATTTAGATCTATGGTAGATCTAGGATTTTCATAACACATACATGTAGTTTTATTTTTATACCTTCGCACGGATCCGTGGTCGGGCTTTCGAGGTTTCCGCAACGCAAAAAGCAGTTTTTGCGGCTCGGAAAATCCCAACAAGCTGGTGATTGATCAGAGATCTGGTGACCAAGATGGCAAGAGCTCCAGTCGACTGGGGGGGTCTAGTCGACTGGAAAGGCAAATTTCTCGATGCGGAGCCAAGTGACATGGAGTCGACTAGACCAGGTCCAATCGATTGGAAAGGTCAATGTACCAAATCGACGGGCTAATTTGGAGTCAACTGGCGGGTGCTCCAGTCAACTAGAATTGCCTTATAAAGAAATGGTGGACCAGCTCTGAGTACAACTATTCAAATACATCCAAGTGTTGTTGCCATAATCTCTCATCCACAAAAGCTTCAACATGCCAAACTCTTGCAAGTCCGATACGAGCTACACCTCTACATTTCTAAGTGTCGGTATAAGCTTGAATTTGTAATTCATTTCTTGTACTTGATTTTGCTTTTGTACTTAATTTCTAGAGGGAAGGTAGTGTGTTACCTTTCCCTCTCATCCTTGTAAAATCCAACACCCTCTGAGTTCAAGAGTTTCGAATTGGAAGGTCTTTTAGTGGATTGCCTATTGAGGTAGCTCTCGGAGAGCTACGAGCCTTGGAGTAGCAACCCATCTCGGGTTGTGAACCAAGTAATAAAACTTATCTTATCTTATTTCTAATTCCACTGCATACTCTTATATTTTAAAAAGAAAATTTTATAACTTACGAGATTCACCCCCTCTCTCGTAACTCTCTGATTCTACACATAAGGCAGGGCAACTGGTGAATTAAGAGTTACTTAGGATAGATGTTCGATTATTAAGCTTCGTGGGGGAAAAAAGGAGAAAGGGAAACAATATATTAACTGTCATGGGGCCTCTTTACGAATAAGGAGACAATCAAGTTGTTAAGAGGTGGGGACCTCATGAAATATTCTTTTATCAATTTGTTACAACGAAGGTATACTTGAGATGCACATGATCATTACCTCAAATCTCCAACGGGAATCGTCAGGGACTCAAAGTGCGCACTCGCGCTCAATGCCCGCAAGTTCATATATGTCGTCAAGTAATAAAAGATTATCGATCCCACAGAGACTGAGATTCGAATACCGTTTGTCCAGTGAATTTCGTTGTTCAAAGTGAATGTCCTAAAGACGAGGGTTGCGAGGTCGACCGCAATCCTAACTCAAGTACAATGTCACTCGGAGGAAGGGAAGGTTGGTTCGAAGTTCTTAAAAAGGATTCTAGGACTTCGGTTTCACTTGTGCATCGTGGAACATACTATCAATTAAATGTTGTCTAGATCTCTAATTATGATATTGCGGGAGGATCATTATATATTTGCCTGATGAACTTTTGCTTCTATCGGGAACTACCTATTCCTAACCAAGCTGACCTTTCGGATCATCAGAGCTCAAGGGGTTGATACCATTGGGATCCCCTTATCACTAAGTGTAGGAACATTGGTGAGCGCTAGAGGGGGGTGAATGGCGCGTTCGTTCGCTTGACAGAATTCGATCGTGGTTGCTACAAATGTTAGTGTACACAGCGGAAATAATGATAACAAAAACAAATACACACAATGAGCAATACACGAGAATATAAGTGGTTCGGAACCTTAGGGTTCCTACTCTACGAGGTGAGCTCAACGAGCTCTAGTGATGCATACACCACCACTAATCAAAAACACTCCTTCTCGGTGACACACCGGAGGTGGAGAACCCTCTTACAATGATTACACAAGTAATACAAGCAATTACAAATGAAATACACAAAACAACATAAAGAAAACTTTACAATAATTGCTTTGGATGCTTGCTTGTTTGATTGCTTGAACTGCAATTGAAGACCCTGATTTGTACCAACAAATCGCTCCAAAGCACCCAAGAAATTGTTGCCAAAATCCTTCTCCTCGAGCTCCCTTTAAAGTTGCAACTCGGGCTGGATTTTGCCTAGCAGCCGTCTGATCACGACCATCAGTTGATTGCTCCTGTAGTCATTGTGAGACAATGACTTAATCCACGTTGGATAAGTTCCAACAGATATAACATCAATCGATTTATCATACCCATCAGTCGACTGATCATACCTCTACTCAACTACCAAACCCTAGCCATCAACTCGGAAACCTTCTGTGTCCATGTTCTTGACCATCAGTCGACTACCATCCATGGCAGTCGACTGATCAAGCCATTAGTTGACTGTCCAATGTTGGCAACCGACTGTCAAAGCCACACGACTACAGTCGAACATCAATCAACTCCCGGCCAGTCGACTGGTCATAATCCCAATCGACTGCTCAGAGTCAACTCGACTATCAAGTGTCAAAACACTTGACTAATTGACTGGTCCATAATTTCAATCGACTGATACACCTCAAACATGAGGTTTACCCCAAGTATGATGCCCTCATATTTGCTAGACCACCCTTAGTCTAGACCTAAGTCTTCTAGCCACCTCCATCAACCTCACGCCTATTGGATCCCTCCAAGTCATCCATGACTTGTTCATCCATATGTTAGCCTTCAGTTGCTTCTATCAGCTATTGTCATGCTAAGCTGGTCTACATCGCCAAGGCACATTGAACATACATTGCCTAGACACACGCTTGGACTTTACGCCGCCAACCATTGGACTTATGCTGTTAAGACTCCACCCTTCGACTTCCCTTGCCAACCCATGTTGGACTTTCCATTTGCCAAGACTCAATCTTGGACTTTTCCTTGCCAAGACCCATGCTTGAACTTTCCATGCCAACCCATGTTGGACTTTCCAATTGGCAAGACTCAAGCTTGGACTTTCCCTTGCCAAGACCTATGCTTGGACTTTCCATGCCAACCCATGTTGGACTTTCCAATTGCCAAGACTCAAGCTTGAACTTTCCCTTGCCAAGACCCATGCTTGGACTTTCAATGTCAACCCATGTTGGACTTTCCATGTCAAATGTCCCACTTGGACTTCTTCATCATATGGTCAACCCCATGTCAAACATATAGTTAACTCATTGTCAAACAATGGTCAAATCATTGTCAAAAATCAATACACAAACATCAAGACACTACTCGAGTCAAACTCATGTATGGTCAATCATAACCTGGGTCGATTGCACTAACAATCTCTCCCTTTTTTGATATTTGACAAAAACCAAACCTTTGAGTTAGAACACTAACTCAATCTAATCCTCCCAATTTTTTAAATTGAGAATTCCCAAATTCTCTCTCTTTTTGACATACATCAAAAAGGCTCTCCCCAAGGGTATCAATCTCTCATATCTCAGTGAGATCTTACAATCTCTCCCTTGGTCCATAAACACCTATGATGCCTTCACTCTTCCTAATGACAAGTCTCATATCACTCAAGAGAGGTAATCCTACAAACTCTCCAAATTCTCCCCCTCATAAGAAAGAACATATTCATCATCCCATGATGGATAACCTCCCCCTAAAGGCTTGCTCCCCCTTGACCATTGCACCAACAATGTCCTTGGAGAGTCCCTAAGCCTATAGGAACACTAAACCATCAAAATTAAGGGCAAAAATTTAAACTTGAAATTTCACACACCTTAAAATTGATACATCACCCTAACAACTTTTCTAATTCATTTTCAATGAATTTTCACCCTTCTAATGCTTTCCAAAGCATATCCTAGGGTTAGGAGCAGTTATGGTAGCCTAATACAGCTGAAACATGGGTTAAACAAATTTGTTTATCTGAAATCAGCATTGACAGTCGACTCTGTTAGTCAACAGTCAACTACCCTATGCATCAGTAGACTGCCCAGAAGCGGCAGTCGACTGATATCTATAAAATACAGAAATCAGATTTAGAAATGATTTTCAAAAATTCATAAGTAAAAATACGTATTTTGAAAAATCTTAAAAATTCATACGTACATTACTTATAAAAAATATAATGGGTGAAAAATATTCGAAAAATAGATTACCCATTAAATAGTGAGTTTGACACAAAGTTCAAAAACAAGAAAAACTTTATTGTTTTGAGCCTACTTTGTATCAACTTCATCAATGGTGACTTCTATCAAAAGATAGACTACACCAAGGTTTTTCAAAATGATTTTAAAATATTTTTAAAACCTTATATTAAACCATGATCTATGGGCTTAATGCACATGACTTGTACATAAGTCTTCCTCATGATTCATCCATGGTATAAGATGAGTTTGAGTTCATCTAGATGCAAGAACTATGTACCTTGGTCTAGGGTGTATGAATAGACACACATGTCAATGTGATGTGAGATGTGGGTTTTGTTCATTCTAAACTAAGGCCTCATGCATTTATAAGGCAACACTACTTGATTCCCTTATACATAGGACTTCAAGTTATGTAAATTGTCCTTAAATCAATTTTCATTAATCTTAAATGCATGAATGATGATTATGGGATATAATGATAGTATAAATAAAAGCAAGTGTCAATAATCATGATGTCATAATATATGATTTAATCTAAATATACATGATATTAAAAGATAACCCCTAAGCATGATCATGACATTTTATATGATTAAAAATAAGAATGATGTCATAACATGTTATATGGAAATCATAGCATGACAAATAAACTATAAGGCATAAGAATACCTAAATTTTAATATTAGTTGTCATTTGTTAGGATTAATTCCATTTTTCCATATTATCACTCTTCTCCCAAGTGTGCCAAAAACCCAAAATGACACACCAAGACCTCTAGACCTTAATTGTGTCAATTTAATCAAATTTTCATAGATCTCAAGATATATTGGCACATCCTAAAATCCTTTAGGATATAATTCTAACCACATTTCCAAGGTATCACATAACCTTGGAAATGACCTAAAGTGCCAACTTTGCTATGGTTGGGTTAACTACCCATCCAATCAAGGTTGACACATCCTAACCCATTTAGCGTGAATCAATCACGCTCCTAGAAACCCAATACCTATTGGATCTCTTTGGATTTACTAGGTATTCCTTAGGGATAACTTCCCTAGATACCCTCCTAATGACCCTTCTAGGATTAGAAGCCTTGGTCATTTGGGTCTTGCCTAGGTTAACTCTAGGGGTGACTCCCCTTCTAACCTTCTTAGTGGCTTCTCTAGGTTTCCTTGAAACCTTAGCCACTAGGAACTTATCTTGGTTAACCTTAGGGATGACTTCCCTATTAACCTTGGTTTTCCTAGACCTAGATTGTGTTCCATAATCGAATGGGACACTATGGTAGGTCTCCTTGGGCTTAGATTTGTGACTCAAACCTCTCTTGCCCTTGGATGAGCCTTGCCTCCTAGACCCTAGGTTTTGACTCCTAGACCCTTCAATTGAATTTGTCATTCTTACAAGGGTCTTTTCAAGTTTCTCAAGCCTTGTCCTCAAGGCTTGATTTTCTAACTCTAATCTTTCCAATTTTGATTTTCATTTATCCTTTGGGAAGGATTCCTCTGAGGCATATGTCTACCCTTCTTAGAGTTAATGCCTAGGTGATCTTCTATCTTCTTAATGGACTCCCTAGGTAGGATTTTTCTAGGGTTATTAGTCTCAAATTTCTCCTTAGTTCTAAAGTTGTCATGTTTAGCCCCTAAGCAATAAAACCTATTTTTAGCATGCTATTTATGAACAATAGCAAGAATATTTAAATTATTTCTAGCATGCTTTTTGACATTAAAACTAGAAGATGCATTACTAAAATATACCTTAGGGTTTGCCTTAGAGGCTCCCCCTACATGTGATGCTCCTTCTTGAGTCTTCTTCCTCCCCCTAGGGCATTGACTCCTATAATGCCCCCTTTGATTGCACTTGAAGCACACCACGTGCTTCTTACTCTTATGTGTTGGGGCATAGGTAACTTTGACCTTTGGCGCCGGTTGAAGCTTCTTGACTCTTTTCAGACACTTACTCTTGTAATACTCGAATTCCCTACACTCAAAACAAATTATATGATTTTTATTTTTTAACTAAATTGCTTGAGTTACCTAGGTCAATGGTAGTCGGGGCCGAAGTTGAGCCTTCACTTCTTCCAGAGGTTGAAGCTGTTTCTTGATTTTGCTCCGGCTCTGGTGATCTAATATCCTCCCCCTCAATCTGAGAGGTGGAGGCTTCCTCCAATTCTACTTCTTCCACCAATCCAGATGTTGACTCCTTCTCAACTTTCGAATCCTCACTTTCTTGTGAGGAAGAGCTTGCTTCTTCGGTCTCCTTGTCCAATTGAGCCGAAGAGCATTCTTGTTCCTTAGGCTCCTCTATCTCTTGAGCCATTGAGGGTTCTTCATGGAGCTTAGCAAGCTTGATCCAAAGCTCCTTGGCATCCTTGCAATCTCCTAATCTACACAAAATATCATTAGGAATTACACTAAGCAATATACCCATTACCTTATTATTTATGTTGTAGTATCAGAGTTGGTCTTTACTCCACTTCTTCTTCTTAAGCCTTTTTCCTTCTTCGTCCTTTAGAGCGTCGAAACCTACCATCACACTAATCCAATTATGATAATCACACATTAGGAAATATTTCATCCTTATCGCCCATAGCTCAAAGTCCTTTGCTCCATAGAGTTTGTATGATGGCGACACGTTGATATCATCCCCCAATCTTTCTTTAATCACCATCTTCTTCCTCTAGCGTGCTCCCTTGGATGTGAAGACAGTGAAGAGCTCCTATCTCTGATACCAATTATAGGAACGTCGACAAGTGCTAGAGGGGGGGTGAATGGCGCGTTCATTCGCTTGATGGAATTCGATCGTGCTTGCTACAAACATTAGTGTACGTAGAAGAAATAATAATAAAAACAAAAACAAATACACACAATGAGCAATACACGAGAATATACGTGGTTCGGAACCTTAGGGTTTCTACTCCATGGGATGAGCTCAATGAGCTCTAGTGATGAATACACCAGCACTAATAAAAAATACTCCTTCTCGGTGACACACCGGAGGTGGAGAAACTTTTTACAATGATTACACAAGTAATACAAGAAAATATAAGCAATTACAAATGAAATACACAGAATAATGTAAAGAAAACTTTACAACAATTACTTTGGATGATTGCTTGTTTGATTGCTTGAACCGCACTTGAAGACCCTGATTTGCACGAGAAAATCGCTCAAAGTCACCCAAGAAATTGTTGCCAAAATCCTTCTCCTCGAGTTCCCTTTAAAGTTGCAACTCGGGCTGGATTCCACCTAGCAGTCGACTGATCACGACCATCAGTCGACTGCTCTTATAGTCGTTGTGAGACAACGACTTAACTCATATTGGACAAGTTCCAATAGATAGACCATCAAACGACTGATCATACCCATCAGTCGACTGATCATGCCTCCACTCAACTGCCAAATCCTAGCAGTCGGCTCGGAAACCTTCTGTGTCCATGTCCTTGACCATCAGTCGACTACCATCCAAGGCAGTCGACTGATCAAGCCATCAATTGGCTGTCCAATGTTGGCAATCGATTGTCAAGGTCATGCACCCACAGTTGAACGTTAGTCGACTCCCGGCCAGTCGACTGGTCATAATCCTAGTCGACTGCTCAGAGTCAACTCGACTGCCAAGTGTCAAAACACTTGACTAGTCAACTGGTCCATAACCCCAGTCGATTAACACACCTCAAACATGAGGTTTACTCCAAGTATGATGCCCTCATACTTGCTAGATCACCCTTAGCCTAGACCTAAGTCTTCTAGCCACCTCCATCAGCCTCTCGCTTATTGGATCCCTCCAAGTCATCCATGACTTGTGCATCCATACACTAGCCTTCAGGTGCTTCCATCAACTATTATCATGCTAAGCTGGTCTACACCGCCAAGGCATATTGGGCTTACGCTACCAAGATATACGCTTGGACTTTACGCTGCCAACCATTAGACTTATGCTGCCAAGACTCCACCCTTAGACTTTATGTCGTCAATATCAACCCTCAGACTTCCCTTGCCAACCCATGTTGGACTTTCCATTTGCCAAGAATCAAGCTTGGACTTTCCCTAGCCAAAACCCATGCTTGGACTTTCCATGTCAACCCATGTTGAACTTTCCAATTGCCAAGACTCAAGCTTGGACTTTCCCTTGCCAAGACCCATGCTTGGACTTTCCATGCCAACCCAAGTTGGACTTTCCAATTGCCAAGACTCAAGCTTGGACTTTCCCTTGCCAAGACCCATGCTGGGATTTTCCTTACCAACCCATGTTGAACTTTGTCCCACTTGGACTTCTCCATCATATGGTCAACCCCATGTCAACCATATAGTCAACTCATTGTCAAATAATGGTCAAATCATTATCAAACATCAAAACACAAACATCAAGACACTACTCGAGTCAAACTTAAGTCTGGTCAATCGTGACTTGGGTCGATTGCACTAACACTAAGGTCCCTCAACCCTTCTAGAGTTAATTTCTCCTACTTTGGCCCTTATGTTAAGATAGGCTATTGGGTACGAGGATGTCCTAATAATTCCTATGAAGAGTCGGAACATGTCTTATTTTCTACTCTATCATATTCTTCTATCTATGTTTACGAAGGGAGGACGACCGCAAGGTTCCTCCTTAGTTCTCCTAGATTTTTGATACAAAGGTTGTCACCCTTTGTATTGATTATGCACAATAGATAGAGAATCAAAACACAATTATCATCAATTCAAATAACACCAATTGCAAATATAAATTCAGAAACAGAATATATATTCAAACTAGCATGTTCTACGTACACAAGTTACTCCCTAATCCTATAATCAAAGTATCTACTCCATAGACGAAAGAGAAAAGACACGAGTCATCAGAGAATGAATCATTACAATGTAAATATATCTAAGAATGAAATTACAGTACTCTTGGTCATTCTCTTTGGTGTTGGAGCGCATATTCCGATCCTCGAGCCGCTTCCTTCCACCTGTTGCGAATCTCTGGTGCTTTTTAGAGCACCTTCTTGTCGTCTCGGCCGTCATGCCTCCCCCCCTAGGTTTTGGGTGTGACTTCCTTTTTATAGACGTGAAGCTGGCTCTTCATAAATCCCCCAAAAAAAAACTAATCGTGTCAACAAGTCCTAGTGCCACATGGCCATGTAGAATCCACACGGTTGTCCGTGTGTGGCGCTGGGAGGGCTAGCTTCGTGGCCGTGTGGAATCCACACGGCTGGTTGTGTCCACCCCTATTCCTCCCGGCGAATGTCTTCCTTTTGCTCCAAAAATGTGCCTTTATCCTATAAAATGTCATCCTGCACACAAAAGTAATAAGAGCAAATCTCCGAACTAGAAGGAAATACATGCAAAACAAAGTAAAATATGTATGAAACAAAGATAAAATGTACTGAGATATGTGTGAAAACTACTCCTAAAATCTTATATGTTTTGCTCACATCAATTCTCCCAAACTTAGATCTTTGTTTGTCTTCAAGCAAACCTCAGTGCAATGAAATTTTTAAAATAAATATTGTTCCATACTTATAAGCTAACTGGATTTATCAAGTGGTATTTTCAATCAAAGCAAAATAGATATGTTCTAAAAATTCACTGAGTTAGTTTTTCATGCATGTGCTAAGTGAATTTTTCAAAGGGATACTCGTTCCACAGTGAGTTAAGTCATCATCCTATAGCTTTCCTAAGGTCTCCAGTTTTTAGACACTTACCTACCCTAAGCGAGGGGTGTTCCCTAGATTTAGCACAAAGTCTCAAAGGCATGCTCGGTATTGAGAGAAATTGGTAGGTGTTTCTCCAATAACCTAACTCGGTCTCAAAGAGGCACCTAGCCATTTCCACCCACGACAACTGTTTTTTAGCTCTTTTTTTATCTCTCCTTTTTTCCTATCTTTTTATTATTATTATTTTTTCTTTAAGGAACTTTGTTCCTCTCGAGCTCACTAGTATTTTGATTTTTTTCAAATGAGCTTACTCAATCCGAGCATCTCTAGTAACTAAAATGTTAAATCTAGAGTCACCTATGGATTCCAAAGTACTAGACTACTGGGATGAATCATAACTAAGTATGTAATAGATTTTTCCTTTTAGAATATACATCAAGTGTAAGTGAAAGATAAAAGCTAAATAGTGCAAGTCTAAAACATTCATTTAAGCAACTAAAATAAAATATCAAAAGATAAATGAATTTAAGCTATCTATAGCATGGAAGCAATCTGTGAAGAACTTTAAAAATATTACTAAGATAGCTTAAAAATAGCAAAACCTAAGTGCTGAAAGGAAACTAAACACACTACCAATGAATGCAAACTACAACAAGACCTATGTGTCAAGAAGGAAACTACTGTTGAAAGAAAGATATCTCAAAATTTGGGGGTCCCCCAAACTTAAATGAAATAGTACCTCTAATAGGGCAGCCGAGGTGGGAAATCTAGCAGTCTCGGCATGTCAGGCTCCTAGGAAAATTTGGTGCTCAGCTATTGATGTCACATGTACATGTGGTCGATCTAAGAGCTGGTGGATGCAGCGGTTGCTATGTGCTCTTCCTCCCTGACCCACTGTGTCTGCATGGCACACATGTGTTGCCGAACCTCTTGGCGTTATGCAGCCTCCTCATGGCGGTATGCAACCTCCTCCTGACGGTATACAACCTCCTCCTGGTGATGGGAAGCCTCCTTCTGAAAATAGATATGGGCTCATCGTAGGACTCCTCAGCCCACTAGAAGTGCTCCCGTAAATCTTAAAACTCTGCCTGCATATAGGTGCTATGCTCCTTCCATTGTTGCCTCTGCATCTGCTGCTCGGTGTATATGTCATCGAGGCATGATTGGAACTAAAAAAAAATAGTAGGCAGATATACCTGCATCTTGCTCAAAAGTAGAAAAAGAAGGTGGTGCAGGTGTAGGCTCTCGGCATGGACTAGGTGGGATCCTATACATCTGTAGACTCGAGAGAGAGTGATGGGTAGGGGGTGATAGGGGTGCCTCAGTGGAAGGCCCCACATGTGGTGGGGACTCCACTACACAGTCCAACTGCCATTTGGAATTGTTAGTGACGGTGGTACTATTAGTGTCGGGGAGCCTAAGGGGTGGAAAGTTCTTCCTTACAAAACAAAAATGGTGTCCTTCTCTTATTATCATTTTCATGGTCATGCACACCCCTAGGTCGATGCTAGGGCTCCCCTCTACTCTATCTAATGCGGTGTAATCGTATCTCATCCTATGGCAAATATGGGTAATCAATCCCCCTAAAATAATCTCCCCCCTAGCTACCTTGCTCATCTTCACTGGATGCCTAATGAAGTGGGATCCTACATCAATGTTATTTCTTTCTTGCAACATGCCCCATAAGCAAAGTAGCTCACTCATTCTCACCACGCCATCACTCTCTCCTCTCCTAAAAATGGTACTCACCATAACCCGGTGAATGTACCGGAAGATAGGGTTTCAAAGGCATGAGGCTTTTGCCCTAGAAGGGTCATAAGCAACCTCCCCCATCACTTCGGACCAAAAGGTTCATGCATTAAACTCAACAGGGGTTCTCCGCTCTCTCCCACTAGGAAGTCCAAAACATGAGTTTCATTGGTGCAAGGTCCACTCATGTTCAATGTTGAATAACCTAAAAGTAATCCTCCCCTCTACACTCTCTCTCCCAGTCAAAATCTTCGCTTCCAATGAACTCAAGAATTCCAAAACTATCCTAGGGTAGGTTGGGTCTCTCACCCCCATAATCTCTCTCCAACCCATTTTTGCGAAAAGGGCTTGTACATCCCCAAGCAAACCTAGGGTTTCTAAAAGACCTTCATCTAAATACCTAGTAATAGAGATTTTTCGATTAGAAAGCATGTTAAATCTATCTCTATGATCATCATTATGAAATACACGGTTTGGGAGAGCATCACCTTCCTCCAGAGCTTGTGGGGTGCCCCTTCTCATTGGCCTTCGCTCCAAGGCAGTGGTTCGCATGAAAACATGCTTTGTTTTCCTCATTCTTGCTTCTTTGAGGCTTCTTGGAAGTTGGAGAGGCTCTAAGAGGTGGGGAAGGCGATTTCGCACGGCTAGGGCAAGAGGGATTGAAGCACATGGTGGATTTGGGGCAAAACACATGGAACTTTGCCTTTTAAACCCACGCAACACGATCGTGTGAATTTCATATGGTCGGTCGTGTGCGGTGCTGCCCCACCATCCAGAAAATGGCTGAAAATTGGCACGACTATGTGAATTTCACACGGTCGACCGTGTGCTCCTCTTTTTCTCTCCCAATGTGAAACACAGTCTAAATACTCCCACACACCCCGCCGTGTGGGATTATCATCATGGGGGCATGGTCATGTGGAATCCACACAACTGCTCATGCTTCTTACTGTGGGTTCAAAAAGGATTCTCATTCCTACCTAGTATATTCTTTCTAACCTTAAACTATTTGCAAAAATGTAAATGACCATAAATCAAAGTATAAATTATACATATGAATGCAATAAAATTAAAAACATATCAAACTAAACTTGAGTTACCTCCCAAGAAGCGCTTTGTTTAAGGTCTTTTAGCTCGACCATACTCCGTCGCTTTAGCTCGACTCCGGTGGCTCCATGAACCTCCATTCATCCATCTCAGCATCTTCACCTTCCAAGGGGGTACTTGTTATCTTGCAGGAAGTATATCCATCGGTGAATGGAGCCTTACACTCTGATAAGTTGAATATGATAATCTCGCCATCCACTTCTAAGGAGACTTTATGCTCCCTCACATCTATGCATGCTCCTGCAGTTGCCAGAAAGGGTCTCCCTAAGATGAATGGATTCTGAGGGTTTGGTTCAGTGTCTAGTACAATAAAGTTTGTGGGTATCATAAAACTTTCAACTACCATGGGTGTATTTTTCAACATGTCAACAGGTTCCTTAATTGAATCATCCACCATGCGAATAGCTAGACCCATCGGGCGTATACCACTTAGTCCCATCTCCCTATAGAATGCGTAGGGCATCACGCTAATGGATGACTCTAGGTCGCACAGTGCTTCATCGAAGCTCTCACCATAAATCATGTAGGGTATGACAAATTCACCAGGGTCCTCCAGTTTGGGTGGAATTTTATCTTCAATTTCTGCTTGGTTTGGCAAAGTTGAAATCATGGTTGCACATCCCCTAGTGACTTTGTTTTTCTGACCTACACCTTCACTGTATGCTCCCTCTCCTTTAACCTGGTATTACTCGGATGGTAGGGGAGAGCTATTCATGGTTTGTGATACAGTCTTGGCTATTTGTTGCACTTGAATTTCCAGCATCTTAGTGTGTCTTGTGAGCCCATCGACAGAAACCTTCAACTCCCTAAGCGTCTCTTCGGCTCTCTGATGTTGCCGCTGGAATTCTGCATTGCCCTTTGTTTGGGTAGCAATGAAACCTTCAATCATTGATTCTAGTCTAGATTTAGGCAGTAGTTGTTGCCCATTGCTCTGTTGTTTCTCATATCGTCCTAATTGTTGGAAATTCCCTGAATTATTCCTATAGAAAAAGTTAGGGTGGTTCCTCCATCCGGGATTGTAGGTGCTAGAATATGGGTTGTTTGGCCTCTGATTGTGGTCGCCAACCGCATCGACGTGCTTGATCTACTCCTCAGAGCTACTCTGCCCTTCATAGTAGTCCTCCTGATATGCTGCTACTCTCACTCCAAAGGAATATGTCGTGCATGCAGAAGTAAGGGTTAGAGAGTCAAATCGTCTGCTTAGCGCGTCCATTCTTGTTGCTAAGTGATCGATGGAGTTGACAACATATCTATCGACTGCAGGTGCTAGGAGACTACGCTCGGAAGCCGATTGGTGGTAGTTTTGGGTCACCTCCTCGATCAGCTCTTTCGCTTCCTCGATGGTCTTGTTCATTAACGCTCCTCCTGCAGTAGAATCGAGAGAAATCTTAGTGGCATATGTGATCCCATTATAGAATATATGGATCACTAGTCACCTCTCTAGACCATGATGGGGGCACTAATAGAGTATCCCTTTATAGTGATCCCAGGCTTCAAACAAGGACTCTCCTTTCTTCTGGCGGAAGTTAGTGATCAAGTGGTGCATGTGAGCAGTCTTACTTAGTGGGAAAAATTTATTCAGGAACTGCTGCTCACATTGCTCCCATGTGGTGATGCTTCCTGAAGGAAGGGAGTGTATCCATGTCTTCGCCTTGTCTCGCAGTGAGAACGGGAATAGGCTCAGACGGATCGCATTGGTAGATACTCCATTGAACTTCAATGTCGAGCATATCTCCAAAAACGTCTCTAAGTGCCAATTCGGGTCTTCAGTTGCAGCTCCTCCGAATTGACTCTGTTGGACCATATGTATGAGTGCAGGTTTTAATTCAAAATTATTAGCTGTGATGGATGGTC
Organism: Wurfbainia villosa; assembly: GCA_025175895.1. NCBI lineage: Eukaryota > Viridiplantae > Streptophyta > Magnoliopsida > Zingiberales > Zingiberaceae > Wurfbainia > Wurfbainia villosa. Next base: position 135,264,642 of record CM045986.1, on the reverse strand, counting down.
CAGCTATACTTGGCCTATACCCTCTAGCATTTAGGGTTGTGTAGTCCCGCAAAGGCTGGCTACCTAGGTTCACCAAAGGGGCATCTTGATCCTCCATGGTTCTCTGCTCAACTCTCCTGCGATAGTAGGTTCATTCTATTTCTGGGTCAATCAGAAGCAAATTTTTCGATCCTAATCGTCGATGCATACAATGAACCAAACTACGCAAATTTGGAGTATATCTACAACTTATTGAAAGGAAACAAAATAATTCTAATTAACTGAACTAAATGAAAAGGTCCTAAAAGTTAAACTAAAGCAAGATATAATGTGACTACTAAAATTAATCTAAACTAAATTTAAATAGCAAAAATCTAAGAACTGAATTAACTATAATTAAATAAATCAAGAAAGAAAATCTGACCTAAGTCCGATCTAAACTATCCACTTTCGATTTGATATCGAATCAATGGTCCCCGGCAACGCCGCCAAAAACTTGATGCACATGATCACAACCTCAAATCTTCGACGAGAATCGTCATGGACTTGAAGCACGTGCTCACGCTCAACGCCTGTAAGTGCTCAGATGTCGTCGAGTAATAAAAGATTATCGATCCCACAGAGATTGAGATTCGAATACCGTTTGTCTAGTAGATTTCGTTGTTCGGAGTGAATGTCCTAAAGACAAGGGTTGTGAGGTCGACGACAATCCTAACTCAAGTACGGTGTCACTCGGAAGAAGAGAAGGTTGGTTCGAAGTTCTCAAAAAGGATTCTAGGACTTCGATTTAACTTGTGCGTCGTGGAACATACTATCAATTAAATGATGTCTAGATCTCTAATTATGATCTTGCGGGAGGATCTTCATATATTTGCCCGATGAACTTTTGCTTCTACCAGGAACTACCTATTCCTAACCAAGCTAACCTTTTGGATCATTAGAGCTCAGGGGGTTGATACGGTTGGGATCCCTCTGTCACTAAGGTCCCTTAACCTTCTAGAGTTAATTTCTCCTACTTTGGCCCTTCTGCTAAGATAGACTATTGGGTACGAGGATGTCCTAATAATCCCTATGAAGAGTCGGAACGTGTCTTGTTTTCTACTTCATCATATTCTTCTATCTACAGTTACCGGAGGGAGGACAACCGCAAGATTCCTCCTTAGTTCTCCTAGATTTTTTATACAAAGGTTGTCACCCTTTGTATCGGCTATGTACAATAGATTGATAATCAAAACACAATTATCATCAATCCAAACAACACCAATTGCAAATATAAATTTAGAAACAGAATATATATTCATCGGTGCGACCTTCTTCCCCGCGACATCCTCTGATTTCCCTAATTTCCTCGACCGCAACCCAATCCTTCTTCTCTGCCTGATTCTTTCTTTTCCCTACTCCGCTTCATCACCGTAGCTCATCTCTCCTGACGCCCAATTTCAATCTACGATCGCCCTTGGATCATTGCAAGCTTGGATTCGTCGGTGTTGTTGCCCTCTCACCGGTCCATCTCTTCGGTCGCCAACCTCCTGTTTGCACAACGTGTCTGATCCCTCTTTTCTCTTCCTCATCATCGGTGGCCTCGACATTTTCTCCCAATCGCGTGTTTCTTTCCTTCATCTACACCGCTCGACGGGCAGCGACGGTGCCTCCTACCCTCTCATGATCACTGTTGTGCCCTCACCACAAGACTAGCCACAACGAAGCTACCGCTCCATCTTCCGGTGTCATCATTGTTGTCCTGTCACTGTCCCTTCTGCCTTTCGTGACGTCGTCACGTGTCGAGACCTTGGCAAGAAGAAGCTTGGTGATAACTGTTGGTGCAATCAGCCCATGTCACGATTGACCAGACTCGAGTTTGACTCGAGCGATGTTTTGATGTTTGACATGGAAGTTTGACATTAATGTCTGATAATATTTTGGGAAGATTGTTAGCACAATCGACCCGAGTCATGATTGACCGGACTCGATTTTGGCTCGAGGGGATTTTGATGGTTGACTGGAGTTGACCGTGTCATGGAAAGTCCAAGTCTTGGGTCTTGGCATGGAAAGTCCAACATGGGTTGGCAAGGAAAAGTCTAAGCATGGGTCTTGGCATGGAAAGTCCAACATGGGTTGGCAAGGGAAAGTCCAAGCTTGAGTCTTGGCATTTGAGAAGTGCAAGAGATTTGATATTGGCGGCGTAAAGTCCAAGGGTGAAGTCTTGGCAGCATAAGTCCAATGGTTGGCGGCGTAAAGTCCAAGCGGAATCTTGGCAATGTAAGTCCAATGTGCCTTGGCGGTGTAGACACCGTTAGCATGACATAGTCGATGGAAGCACCTGAAGGCTAGCGTATAGATGAATAAGTCATGAATGACTTGGAGGGATCCGATAGGTGCGAGGCTGACGGAGGTGGCTATAAGGCTTAGGTCTAGGCTACTGATGGTCTAGCAAGTATGGGGGCACCATACTTGGTTAAATCTCATGTTTGAAGTTAAAACCTCATGTTTGAGGTTTATCAGTCAACTGGTGTGAGTCAACTAGGGTTTGACTACGGGGAGTGCCCTAGCAATCGACTGCCAGAAGTGGGCAGTCGACTGATTGGCCGAGCAGTCGACTAATCTTCTAAACTTTTGAACTTTGTATCAATTTTGATATTTTATGGATAAAATATTTTTCCAATATTTTTCACCAATTGTATTGGTCATAAGTATTGTACGTATGAAATTTCATGATTTTTCAAATTACGTATAATTATTTATGCTTTTCTGAAATTTGATTTTGATAATTGAAATTCGAAAATTTCAGTTATCATTCGACTGCTCTTGGTGGCAGTCGACTGATTGGTATGGCAGTCGACTGATATCTGATAGAGTCGACTGCCAAGCTGATTTCGAGAAAAACAAGATTGTTTAGCCTATTTTCAGCTACGGTAAAGTTCCCTAACCACTCCTGACCCTAGGATATGCTTTGGGAAGCATTATAAAGGGTGAAAATCCATTGGATATGGATTAGGAGAGGTGTTAGGGTGATGTATCAAATTTGAGGTATGAAAAATTCAATGTTGAACTTTAAACCTTATTTTTGATGGTTTAGAGTTCCTATTAGCTTAGGGACTTCTCAAGGACATTGTTGGTGCAATGGTCAAGGGAGAGCATGTAGGAGATCGTTGTAACGCTAGAGGGGGTGAATAGCGTCGAGCTAGTGCGTGATGAAATTCTTTCGCGTGTTCATCTACAAACTTTGTTAGTGCAGCGGAATATAGATAATAATAACAATAACGAAATAGACAATCACACACGAACATAAGAATATAACGTGGTTCGGAACCGAATGGTTCCTACTCCACGGATCGAGCTCTAAAGAGCTCTAGCGATGCCACAAACACCACTAAGCAATAAACTCTTTCTCGACAACACGTCGGAGGTGGAGAAACCTCTTACAATAGTTTACAACAATAAACTAAATACAACAAGCAATTATAATAAAATACAATGCAATACAAGTAAAGAAAACACTTTACGAATGCCTTTGGATTGCTTGCTTTTTGTTGCTTGAAGAATGGCCTTGGAGACCCTAATTTGCAACAACAAATCGCCCCAAGGATGCTCAAGAACCAGTTGGTTTTTTCTCCTCCACAAGCTCCATTTATATCTTCAACCTGTGATGGAAAATGTCAATCAGTCGACTGCTCGGGACCATCAGTCGACTGATGCCACTGTTATCGTGAGACAACGGCTAGATGCACACTGGAAAAATCCAATGGATCCATCATCAGTCAACTGATTATGACCATAAGTCGACTGATTAAGCCGTCACTCGACTGTTGACCACAGCGGTCGAGTGAGACTCCATTCTGTGCTCCAAAACCCGAGCACTAGTCGACTGATCATATGATCAGTCGAATGCTCGGCCGATCAGTCGACTGCCCACCTCTGGCAGTCGACTGCTAGGCCAATTCCCATAGTCAAACCCTAGTTGATTCTGCCAGTCGACTGCCACATGGCACCAGTCGACTGGTACACCTCAAACATGAGGTTTTAGCCCAAGTATGGTTCCCCCATACTTGCTAGACCACCCTTAGCCTAGACCGAAGCCTTCTAGCCACCTCCATCAGCCTCAAGCCTCTCGGATCCCTCCAAGTCATCCATGACTTGTTCATCCATCGCGCTAGCCTTCAGGTGCTTCCATCGGTTATGTTATGCTAACGGTGTCTACACCGCCAAGGCACATTGGACTTATGCCGCCAAGACTCTGCTTGGACTTTACGTCGCCAACCATTGGACTTATGCTATCAAGACTCCCGCTTGGACTTTACACCACCAATATCAAACCCCTTGGACTTCTCAAATGCCAAGACTCAAGATTGAACTTTCCCTTGCCAACACATGTTGGACTTTCCATGTCAAGACCAATGCTTGGACTTTTCCTTGCCAAGACCCATGCTTGGACTTTCCTTGCCAAGACCCATGCTTGGACTTTACATGCCAAGTACTCAAGACTTGGACTTTCCCAAATGTCAAGTGTCTCACTTGGACTTTTCATGCCAAGTGCCCATGACTTGGACTTTCCCATGACAATCATATTGTCATATGTTTTTGTCGAACATCAAAACATCACTCGAGTCAAACTCGAGTCCTGGTCAATCGTGACCTGGGTCGATTGCACCAACAGAGCAAGCCTTTAGGGGGAGGTATCCATCATGGGATGATGGATGGTATTTTTCCTCATGAGGAGGAAAATAGAATTTTGAGATACTCAATTTGGAAATTGGGAGAGTGTATAGGATTGTCTCTCTTGAGTGATATGGGACTTATCACTAGGAAGATTGTAGGCATCTTAGGTATTTTTTGGACTAAGGGGGAGATTGTAAGATCTCATTGGGACATGAGACATTGACCTCCTTGGAGAGAAGACCTTTTTGATGTTAGTCAAAAAGGGGGAGAATATTTGGGGGAGAATGTTTTTGGGAGAATTTATGGGAATACCAATTTGAAATAATTGGTAAGGATATTTGAGTTAGTGTTCTAACTCAAAGGTATGTGTTTTTGTCAAATATCAAAAAGGGAGAGATTGTTGGTGCAATCGGCCCAGGTCACAATTGACCAGACTCAAGTTTGACTCGAGCAATGTTTTGATGTTTGACATTGATGTCTGATAATGTTTTAGGGAGATTGTTGGCACAATCGACCCGAGTCATGATTGACCAGACTCGAGTTTGGCTTGAGGGAATTTTGATGGTTGACTGGAGTTGACCATGTCATGGAAAGTCCAAGTCTTGGGTCTTGGCATGGAAAGTCCAACATGGGTTGGCAAGGAAAAGTCCAAGCATGGGTCTTGGCATGGAAAGTCCAACATGGGTTGGCAAGGGAAAGTTCAATCTTGAGTCTTGGCATTTGAGAAGTCCAAGGGATTTGATATTGGGGGCGTAAAGTCCAAGGGTGAAGTCTTGGCAGCATAAGTCCAATGGTTGGCGGCGTAAAGTCCAAGTGGAATCTTGGCAATGTAAGTCCAATGTGCCTTGGCGGTGTAGACATCGTTAGCATGACATAGCCGATGGAAGCACTTGAAGGCTAGCGTATGGATGAACAAGTCATGGATGACTTGGAGGGATCCGATAGGTGCGAGGCTGACGGAGGTGGCTAGAAGGCTTAGGTCTAGGCTACGGATGGTCTAGCAAGTATGGGGGCACCATACTTGATTAAACCTCATGTTTGAGGTTAAAACCTCATGTTTGAGGTTTATTAGTCGACTAGTGTGAGTCAACTAGGGTTTGATTGCGGCAAGTGCCTAGCGATCATTTGCGGTGGGCGATCAAGCGATTGGCGGGCGATCGGGATCTTCTGATCGATCAGCGGTGCTCGATATTTAGAATAGAGTCGAACTCGACTACTTGGGTTAGTAGTCGAGTGAAGGCTCGATCAGTCGACTGATGGATATGATCAGTCGACTGATGTTCTATCCGTTGGATTTTTCCAGTGTGGATTGCACCATTGTCTCACAACAACAATGTCATCAGTTGACTGATGGTCCCGACCAGTCGACTGATGGTCCCGACCAGTCGACTGATAGGCGATTTCCAGCCCAAGCAGCAGCTTTAAATGGAGCTCATGGAGGAGGTTTGGAGTAGCGATTTCTTGAGCATTGTTGAGGCAATTTGCTGGTGCAAATTAGGGTCTTCAACCACGATTCAAGCAATCAAAGATCAAGCAATCAAGTTCACATTTGTAAAGGTTTTCCTTACTTGTATTTGCTTGTGTTTTATTCTTATTGTTGTAAGAATATTTGTATGAGGTTTCTCCACCTCCGAATTGTTCCAAGGAGTTATTTGTGATTAGTGGTTGTGTGTGCATCACTAGAGCTCTTTAGAGCTCGATTCGTGGAGTAGGAACAATTCGGTTCCGAACCACGTTACATACTCGTGTATTGGTGTATTTGTGTTTGCCTTCGCTTTCGTTATTGCTATTATTTCTGTCTCCACTGCGCTAACGAGATTTGTAGATGAACATGAAACGAATTCCATCGACGCATCCTACGACGCTATTCCCCCCCCCTCTAGCCATCACCGAATCCTCAACAATTGGTATCAGAGCTAGGAGCTCTTCTACGGACTAACCGCCGGGAGCAAACCGCTAGAGGGAAAGATGGAAGTTGAAGAACAACTTGGATGGGACATCAACACACCAATTCCTTATGCTTTCTATGGACGAGAGGGTTTCAACCAATGGAAGGCAAGGATCGAAGATTTCTTGATGATGAAGGATTTTGAGGAGTGGTCCATCTTAATGGAAGGATTTGAATATCCAAGAAGACCAAAAGGTGGCTTCCTCAAAAAGAAGAGATGGACCGAGGAGTAACTCCAACAATTTGAGAAAAATAAGAAGGTAGTCAAATTTATTTTTGATCTAATTCCTAATGATATCTTGTGTAGCCTAGGGGATTGCATGGATGCCAAGGAGCTTTGGAGGGAATTGGCAAGATTTCATGAAGGCCCATCACCAGCTCAAGAAGAGGAGGGCAAAGATGAATCCTCATCCTCACAAGCGAGTGAGGATTCGGAAGTTGATAGGGAGTCAACCTCTGAATCGGTGGAAGAAGAGGAAGAATTTGAGGAGACCTCCACCTCTAGGATTGAAGGGGAGGAGATTAGGGCATCCTCAACACCGGAACAAGAAGAAGCATCTACATCCGGTCGAGAGGAAGAGCAAGTTCAAGAGATCCTCACCACCACCCTAGGTAACTCAAACATATGTGTTAATAATAAAATGCATATAATATGTTTTGAGTGTAGGGAGCTTGGGCACTATAAGAGCAAGTGCCCAAAGAAGGTCAAGAAGCCTCAACCGGCACCAAAGGTCGAGGATGTCGATCCCTAAACAATCAAAAGCAAGGAGCAAGTGATTTGCTTCAAATGTCGACTACCGGGTCATTACTGGAGTCAATGCCCTATGGGGAAGAAGAATGGACAAGAAGGAGCAACACATGTAGGGGGAGTCTCTAAGACAATCCCTAAGGTAAAATTAAATAATGCTACTTCTTTAGTTATAAGGCAAAGGCATGCTAGGAATTTCAATTCACTTGCTATTACTCATGAAAAGCATGCTAGGAACAACAAATATTTTTGCCTAGGAGCTAAGAATATTCACTTTGAAAATAAGGAGAAATTTGGGACTAATGTCCCTAGAAAGACTTTACCTAGGGAATCTATCAAGAAAATAGAAGAGCACCTAAGTTGTAACCCCCAAATGGAATAGGCATATGCCTAAGAAGAACAATGCTCAAAGATTAAATCAAAATTCAAAAATTGGACAATTAAAGTTTGAAAATCAAGCCTTGAGGTAAAGGCTTGAGAAACTTGAAAAGACCCTTGCAGAGATACAAAATTCAATTAAAGGGTCAAATGGTCAAAGCCTAGGGTCTAAAAGTCAAAGTCAAAGACCTAGGAAACAAAAACCATCCGAGGGCAAGCCTTGTTGGGGGATCGAATCGGCCGGCTAGAGGGGGGTGAATAGCCCTCGTTCGATGGATATCATATTTTGCTCGTCTACAAAATGTTAGCGCAAGCGGAATATGCAAATACAAAAAGATAAATACAAAGCAAATAAAAATAACAATACAACCAATGCAAACACCGAGATGTAACGTGGTTCACGGCTACGCCGCTACTCCACGGTCCGATTCGTCCCCGGTGAATAACTCTGCCAAAACCAATCCACTATTGGTCTCTCCTTTGCACCAAGCTAGGTGGAGGTAACCTTTACAACCAAGATCACTCTTCTTACAATAAGATTGAAGTAAAAACAAGTAAGAAGAGTAGGGAATTGTGTATGGCACTTTGGGAGAAGTTTAGAGCTCAAGCATTTTCCTCCCAAAACCCCATCCCCTTCCTTTTTATAGAGGAAGAGGGTTTCTTCCCGTTGACACAGGATCAGTCGGTGATGCCTCGTCGATCGATCGTGAGTCACTAGCCGATGCTGATAACGGCCGCTTTCCACGTTGGATTCTATCCAACGGTATTATTATCGATCGTGATGGCACCCATCGATCGTGATGTCGATCGGTCGAGTGCTCCGAATCGACTCCATTCATGCCGTGCCGGTGCCATCGATCGTATCATTCCGATCGATCGACAAGCACCAAACCTGGTCTTATACCATTCGATCGAACCATCGACTCAGAGCAGTCGACTGCCATGACATGGCAGTCGACTGGTGTCGGGAAATCCCATCCGACACTTAGCCAAATGGCCAAGTTTCACCTAAGAGCTACCCCTTCCCAGGTTACATTCGCTCACTCTCATCTCTCGGAGTCCCTCGCCTTCGAAGTTCTCTTCGTTCGCGGCCACATCCCTCGGCAGCATCAGGTGCACGGCTCTGTAATGCTCCTTCACGTCTCTTGCCTCGAAGTCTACTTCCTCCGGTTTCACTCCAAGCTCCTCGTCCGGCGGTCCCTCGGATGCTCCAAGCGCACGGCTTCCGCAAAGCCATCCTTCACCGACTCAAGAACCGAGTCATGAGATGTGAAACTCGCCATGGCTCCATGTGCGAATTACTAAGTCCTGCACGACTTCAACGCACATATCAAATCAACATAACAAACTAACTTAAACCCTTTGCCACACACATCAAAACCAAATCATGACAAGAAATTGCCCTAACAATCTCCCCCTTTTTGATGTGTGGCAATCCGTTTAAGTTAGGTAAAAATATTTGATAAAAATTTCTAAGGTAAAGAAAGAGTGTAAACATAAACATGATATAGCAACATGCAACTCCCCCTTAATCCATGAAACTCTCTCTACAAATTCTCCCCCTATCATAATTAACTTAAACATAATATTTTCTCCCCCTTTGACACCATCAAAAAGATTAACACTAAGTTATAAACTCATGGCATCAAGTCTAATAGAAGGAAAATACCAAACATTAGTCTAAAACCTGAATTCGTCCTTTACTGTTCTGATTTTTAGGCCATCGACTAGTTGACTACGAGTTGGTAGCACTTAATGAGAACTTTCTGATTTTCGGACCGAATTTCAGAAATACATTAAAAATTCCAGAAAATTTGAAAAATCATGAAATTTGGGGAACATATTTCTTGTAAGGTTATTTATCAGTGAAAAATAGTTTTTCATGAAAAATCATTATATTTTCTGATATTTGCCAAAGATCCAAAAGCTTTAAAAACCACTAGGTTTTTTATCATTCTAGTATCAAGTTTAACACCTAGTTTTGGTTCCAATTGTTTCAAAACATGAATACATAGATTTTAGATTAAGAAATTGTTTTGAAAACATATGAAATATCCAACCATGATCTTTGGGCAATATGTCTATGAATTAAACATAAGTCTTCCCCATGATTGGTCTATTATTGCTATTTTGATACTTTAAATGACCATCTAAATGTCATAGGCATTAGTGGACATTTGTATCATCCTAACATCTCACCCATGCTAAGTTTTCAATCAAAGTAGCCTATGGTGAGTGTGAGATGCATCCTAGGGGGTATTTGTATATACTTAACCATTATATTCATACAATTTTATCAAGGTTAAGTATCAACCCAACAATCCTCATGATCATAAAGGCATATATCAATTAATTCTACATTATGATCATGAAATGCATGTATTCAACAAATTGTAATCATGCATTAGGTATTATATGATGATAATTAGCAAATATCACCTAAGGCATGATTTAAATCCTATTTCTCATGATTATGTGCCAAATATCAAAATCATAAATCATGATTGTAAACATACATAGAAATTACATTAATCATCATGATTTAAGCATTATTAACTATTTATAGGCACGTTATCATCACCTAACACTATTTAAAAATGTTGTCCCGCCATCCTAAGTCAACCAAAATATGATATAGGTCAATTGCATATGGTTGACTACCTTAAGGATGGATTTTGGAACCCAAAATAAGGTCTTGCCTATGGGGTTCACTAGATACTCCTTGGGGATCCATTTCCTAGCAATTACCTTCTTCTTATCTTGTCCCCTAGCAATTAGGCATTTGTAGGCCTTTTCATTTTTCTTTTCTTTATAACCTAGGCCCTTTTTGTTGAAGCTAGCTCTTTGGCTCCCTATGATCATGTTCAAGGTGTTGGAGCCTATAGTGAATTTTTCTAGGGCTTTTGTCAAGTAATCTACCTTTTCCCTTAGAGCCCTATTTTCATCCATGCATGCATCACTAACATTAAATGTCATATAGTTATCATGTGAGCATGCATCATTTAAGCTAGAAGAAATATTATCATTTAAGCATGCTTTTTCTAACTTCTCTTCTAAGTCCTTAATTTGATCTAGCATGCTTTTGTTCTTCTTCTTAGCTCTAAATAAATCCCTAGTTAAGCTAGAAACCATGGAAACTATTTTCTTAGGAGTTAGATTCGTTACCATAGCTTCCATGTCCTCTTCTTCTTCTTCGGATGAGGAGGATGTAGAGGCTCCCCCTTCACTTGAGCTCTCTCCACTTGAGCTTGATTCTTCATTTTCGGTGGAGGAGCAATCCAAATCATCAAAAGCCATTAGTGCTAAATTTGAGTAGACATGTTCTTCTTCTTCTGATGAGGATGAGGAAGCGAGGTCTTCCCATGTCTTTGCTTTGAGAGTCATGACCTTTCCTTTTTCCTTGGCCTTCTTTTCCTCTTCCTTTTTCTTGTTCCCCTTTTTCTTCTTCTTTTCTTCCTTCTTTTTCTTTTCTTCCTTGCTCTTGTTTAGGAGGGGACAATTATCCCTTATATGTCCCTCTCCTTGGCAATTGTAGCAAATGATTTTCCCCCTTTGTCTTCTATTCCTATCATTAGATTTATTAAATCTAAAACCTTTTAAAGCACGTCTTACCCTCCTTACCATATAGGCTTCTTCGGTGCTATCCATGGAGGAGGAGGAAGAGGCTTCATCATCGGAGGAGGAGGGGATCTCTATCTTCTTCTTCCCCTTGTTTGCTATCAAAGATACTCCTCTTGAAGGTTGGATTCTTGGCTCTTCTTGTATACCTTCAAGTCTTGTTTCATGAAGCTCCATGGTTGAGAAGAATTCTTCCAAGGTGCTTACTTCTAAGTTCTTGGAGATATAAAATGAGTCCACCATGGAGCTCCATCTTGAAGACCGGGGAAAGGCATCTATGGCCTTCATTACCATATCCCGGTTGGAGAGCTTTTCTCCTACACTTGTTAGCCCAATTAATATTTCTTTAAACTAGAATGTAATGATGTTACCTTTTCTCCCTTTTCCAATTTGATATTTGATAGTTGGGAGCGGAGGAGGTCTCTCCTTGCAAGTTTGGCTTCCGAAGTGCCTTCATGAAGTTCAACCAATCTCTCCCACATCTCCTTGGCACTTGAGCATTCCCTAATTCAATTGATCTCTTGTTGGGGGAGCACATTGAAGAGATGGTGCTTGACTTTTGAATTTGCAAGGTGCTCTTCCCTTTGCTTTTTGGTCCACCTAGATTTCTCTATTGGCTTCCCTTCTTCATCCCTAGGCAAAACGAAACCGGATTCCATTGTAATCATGATATCAAAATCCGTTTCGAAAAATACCTCCATTTGCTTCTTCCACCAAGTGAATTCTCCTTCAAACTTCGGTGGATGGATGTTGGAGCCGGCCATTTTGAATGTTGCTTGTTGTGGCGGTTAGTCCTCGACAAGCTTTCCTTGGCTCTGATACCACTTGTTGGGGGATCGAATCGGCCGGCTAGAGGGGGGTGAATAGCCCTCGTTCGATGGATATCATATTTTGCTCGTCTACAAAACGTTAGCGCAAGCGGAATATGCAAATACAAAAAGATAAAGACAAAGCAAATAGAAATAACAATACAACCAATGCAAACACCGAGATGTAACGTGGTTCACGGCTACGCCGCTACTCCACGGTCCGATTCGTCCCCGGTGAATCACTCCGCCAAAACCAATCCACTATTGGTCTCTCCTTTGCACCAAGCTAGGTGGAGGTAACCTTTACAATCAAGATCACTCTTCTTACAATAAGATTGAAGTAAAAACAAGTAAGAAGAGTAGGGAATCGTGTATGGCACTTTGGGAGAAGTTTAGAGCTCAAACATTTTCCTCCCAAAGCCCCATCCCCTTCCTTTTTATAGAGGAAGAGGGTTTCTTCCCGTTGACACAGAATCAGTCGACTGATTCCCTCGATCAGTCGACTGGTCCTGTAGCCGTTGCCCAATAACGGTCGCTTTCCATGTTGGATTCTATCCAATGGTATTGGTATCAGTCGACTGATGGCACCCATCAGTCGACTGATGTCAATCAGTCGAGTGCTCCACGAGATCGACTCCATTCTGTGCCCGTGCACAGTGCCATCAGTCGACTGCCATTCCCTGGCAGTCGACTGCTGTCGACATCAGTCGACTGCCAGTCCATGGCAGTCGACTGCCAAGCACTAAACCTGGTCTTATACCAGTCGATCGAACCATCGACTCAGAGCAGTCGACTGCCATGACATGGCAGTCGACTGGTGTCAGGAAATCCCATCTGACACTTAGCCAAATGACCAAGTTTCACCTAAGAGCTACCCCTTCTCGGGTTACATTCGCTCACTCTCATCTCTCGGAGTCCCTCGCCTTCGAAGTTCTCTTCGTTCGCGGCCACGTCCCTCGGCAACATCAGGCGCACGACTCTGCAATGCTCCTTCGCATCTCTTGCCTCGAAGTCTACTTCCTCCGGCTTCACTCCAAGCTCCTCGTCCGGCGGTCCCTCGGATGCTCCAAGCGCACGGCTTCCGCAAAGCCATCCTTCACCGACTCAAGAACCGAGTCATGAGATGTGAAACTCGCCATGACTCCATGTGCGAATTACTAAGTCCTGCACGACTTCAACGCACATATCAAATCAACATAACAAACTAACTTAAACCCTTTGCCACACACATCAAAACCTAATCATGGCAAGAAATTGCCCTAACAAAGCCTAAGCCCAAAAAGACCTACCACAATATTCCATTTGATTATGAAACTCAAATTACGTCTAGGAAAGCCAAGGTTGATAGGGAAGTCATCCCTAAGGTTGACCAAGGTAGGTTCTTAGTGGCCAAGGTTTCCATGAAATCTTGGAAGACCACTAAGAAGGTTACTAGGGAGGCAATCCCTAAGGTTAACCTAGTCAAGACTCAAATGACCAAGGCTAACAAGCCTAGAAGGGTCATTAGGGAGGTATCTAGGGAGGTTATCTCTAAGGAATACCTAATTAACCCTAGGAGCTCAAATAGGTTTTGGGTTCCTAAGAGCGTGATCGATTCACGCTAGATGGGTTTAGGTGTGTCAACTTTAAATGGAAGGGTAGTTAACCTAACCATGGTAAATGTGGCACTTTAGGTAATTTTCAAGGTTATGAATACCTTGGAAATAAGTTTGAATTATGATCCTAAAAGATTTTAGGATGTGCCAATATATTTTTGGGGATTATGAAAAATCAATTAAATTGGCACAATTTAGGTTTAGATGTCATAGTGTGTCATTTTTGGTTTTTGGCACACTTGGAAGAAAAGTGATAATATGGCAAAATATACTTAATTATATCAAATGGCAATTAATACTAAGTTTTAGGTATTATTATACCTATACATTTTATGTGTCATGCTTTGTTTACCATATAACATACCATGACATCATATTTATTTTTAACCATTTAATATGTCATGAACATGTTTAGGATTAAGGTTTAATGTCATGTGTTTTTAGATTATATCATATGTCATGACATCATGATCATTGGTCATGCTTAATTATGATATCATTTATGTCATGATCATTCATGCATTTAATTTGATTAAAATTGATTTAAGGACAATGGTATGACTTGGAGTCTTATTTATAAGGGAATCAAGTAGTGCTGCCTTAGAAAATGCATAAGGCCCTAGATTAGGAGAACAAAACTCATATCTCACGTCACATTGACTTGTATGTATTTTCATACACCCTAGATATATGTGAGATGCTAGGATATGAGTTAAGTTCAAGGTGCATAGTTTTTGCATCTAGATGAACTAAAACTCATCTTTTACTAAAGGTAGATCATTGGGAAAGCTTGTGTATAAGTCATGTACATTAAGCCCAAGGAATATGATCCAATATAGGTTTTCAAAAATATTGGTGAAGTCTATCTTTTGATAGCAATCATCATTGATGAAATTGATACAAAGTGAGCTAAAACATTGAAGTTTTTCTTCACTTTTGAACTTTGTATCAATTTCGATATTTTATGGATAAAATATTTTTCCAACATTTTTCACCAATTGTATTGGTCATAAGTATTATACGTATAAAATTTCATGATTTTTCAAATTACATATAATTATTTATGCTTTTCTGAAATTCAATTCTGATAACTAAAATTCGAAAATTTTAGTTATCAGTCGACTGCTCTTGGTGGCAGTCGACTGATTGGCATGGCAGTCGACTGATCTCTGATAGAGTCGACTGCCAAGCTGATTTTGGGAAAAACAAGGTTGTTTAGTCCGTTTTCAGCTACGGTAAAGTTCCCTAACCACTCCTAACCCTAGGATATGCTTTGGAAAGCATTATAAAGGGTGAAAATCCATTGGATATGGATTAAGAGAGGTGTTAGGGTGATGTATCAAATTTGAGGTATGAAAAGTTCAATGTTGAACTTTAGACCTTATTTTTGATGGTTTAGAGTTCCTATTGGCTTAGGGACTTCTCAAGGATATTGTTGGTGCAATGGTCAAGGGGGAGCAAGCCTTTAGGGGGAGGTATCCATCATGGGATGATGGATGATATTTTTCCTCATGAGGAGGAAAATGAAATTTTGAGATACCCAATTTGGAAATTGAGAGAGTGTATAGGATTGCCTCTCTTGAGTGATATGGGACTTATCATTAGGAAGATTGTAGGCGTCCTAGGTATTTTTTGGACCAAGGGGGAGATTATAAGATCTCATTGGGACATGAGACATTGACCTCCTTGGAGAGAAGACCTTTTTGATATTAGTCAAAAAGGGGGAGAATATTTGGAGGAAAATGTTTTTGGGAGAATTTATGGGATTACCAATTTGAAATAATTGGTAAGAAGATTTGAGTTAGTGTTCTAACTCAAAGGTATATGTTTTTATCAAACATCAAAAAGGGGAAGATTGTTGGTGTAATCGGCCCAGGTCACGATTGACCAGACTCGAGTTAGACTCGAGTTTGACTCGAGCGATGTTTTGATGTTTGACATGGAAGTTTGACATTGATGTCTGATAATGTTTTGGAGAGATTGTTGGCACAATCGACCCGGGTCATGATTAACTGGACTCGAGTTTGGCTCGAGGGGATTTTGATGGTTGACTGGAGTTGTTCATGTCATGGAAAGTCCAAGTCTTGAGTCTTGGCATGGAAAGTCCAACATGGGTTGGCAAGGAAAAGTCCAAGCATGGGTCTTGGCATGGAAAGTCCAACATGGGTTGGCTATGGAAAGTCCAAGCTTGAGTCTTAGCATTTGAGAAGTCCAAGGGGTTTGATATTGGCGGCGTAAAGTCCAAAGGTGAAGTCTTGGCGGCATAAGTCCAATGGTTTACGACGTAAAGTCCAAGCGGAATCTTAGCAGCATAAGTCCAATGTGCCTTGGCGGTGTAAACACTGTTAGCATGACATAGCCGATGGAAGCACCTGAAGGCTAGCATATGGATGAACAAGTCATGGATGACTTGGAGGGATCCGATAGGCGCGAGGCTGACGGAGGTGGCTAGAAGGCTTAGGTCTAGGCTACGGATGGTCTAGCAAGTATGGGGGCACCATACTTGGTTAAACCTCATGTTTGAGGTTAAAACATCATGTTTGAGGTTTATCAGTCGATTAGTACCATGTGGTAGTCGACTGGTGTGAGTCAACTAGGGTTTGACTATGGGGAGTGCCCTAGCAGTCGACTGTCAGAGGTGGGCAGTCGACTGATTGGCCGAGCAATCGACTGACCTTGTGATCAGTCGACTAGTGCTCGATATTTCGGGGACAGAATGGAGTCGAACTCGACTGCTAGGGTTAGCAGTCTAGTGAAGGCTCGTTCAGTCGACTGATGTCCTATCCGTTGGATTTTTCTAGCGTGGATTGCACCATTGTCTCACAGCAACAATGTCATCAGTCAACTGATAGGCGATTTCCAGCCCAGGCAGCAGCTTTAAATGGAGCTCCTGGAAAAGGTTTGGAGTAGCGATTTCTTTAGCATTGTTGAGGTGATTTGCTGGTGCAAATTAGGATCTTTAACCACAATTCAAGCAATCAAAGATCAAGCAATCAAGTTCACATTTGTAAAGGTTTTCCTTACTTGTATTTGCTTGTGTTTTATTCTTATTATTGTAAGAATATTTGTACGAGATTTCTCCACCTCTGGATTGTTCTGAGAAGGACTTATTTGTGATTAGTGGTTGCGTGTGCATCACTAGAGCTCTTTAGAGCTCGATACGTGGAGTATGAACCATTCGGTTCCGAACCATATTACATACTCATGTATTGGTGTATTTGTGTTTGTCTTCACTTTCGTTATTGCTATTATTTATATTTCTACTGCGCTAACGAGATTTGTAGACGAACACGAAACGAATTCCATCGACGCATCCTACGACACTATTCACCCCCTCTAGCAGTCACCGAATCCTTAACAACAACGCCCCTTGTCCAAACACAACTTGGTCTCGTTGGACCCGTGTGTGGCATTGGCGGGATAATGCACCTGCAGATCTCATGACCTTTTGTTTCTCAGCTATCTGCGCCACCGTTCGCATATCCTCAAGTTGTCTGTCCGCTTGTCCAGTGGTAGGTTCTTGGTTTCTTAGGCTAGTGCCCACTTGGTGCCATGCCCATGCAGTTTGATGTCAGGCCAGGAGGTCCGCCACCTCCATTCCCTATGCTCCCGCCATAACTTGGTCAGATACCTCCACCTTGTAAGGGTGGCAAAGGATGTCCTTGGTGTGATCATTGTCATCGACCAAAACACATGATCAATAAATGTTGGAGTCTCCATGGTCGACTTCCTCGTACTTCTCAAATCGCCCAGAGTTCTGTCACTTCCTCAACTTCTACTTCATAGTTGATACCGGGTCCGACTCCACCGTCTTCCTATGATGACTTTCTGAAATGGTATGAGGATCGATGGGATTCTAATTCCCTTGCTGTCGTTACACAAGCTGATAATTCCTTTGTAGGCATATCTCGCTCTTTGGGTCCTTGGGTCGCTCTTTGAGTCTTTGAGTTACCATCGTCTTTCTCCTTCCTATTATTCTTGTCTTTCCTCCTTGTCATATGTTTCTCTTTTGAAGACTGCAGGAGATGCATTTTCCCATCAAGGATGGAAATAGGCTATGCTGGACTAAAGGATCGTGTTTCTCTGAGAGAGGGGGGGTGAATCTCGGAGGTTAAAAAATTTATTTTAAAACTATTAGAATATTGTGAAAACTATTGTGAGTATGCAACGAAAAATAATAACACTTTATTTTACTTGGTTCATAACCCTAACTTGGTTGCTAGTTCAAGGCCCATATCTCTTCCGAGAGCTACCTCGATAGGAAATCACTAAATCCCCTTCAACTCGAGAACTCTCGACTTCGAAGGGTTTCGCTTTTTACAAAGATTAGAGTTGGGTAACAGACTACCCACTCTTGAAGTTAAGTACAATAAGCGAAAGTAATGAATTAAAAATACAAGAACGTTATACCGACACTAAATGATCGTTGAGGTAGTCGCAGAGTGTCGGAAGGTTGCCTTGTTGTGGAATAAGAAATTTTATGGACGAGCAAGAATTTCAGCAGCACTTCGACGTAGTTCTTATTATTTTTCAGATTCAGTCGAACCCTTGTTTTATAAACCTTTTCCAGTCGACTTCACATCAGCCTGTCGATTAGGAACTTTTGGTCTTCCAGTCGACTGAAACCTCTCCAGTCCACTCTAGATCACCAAGCTCCACATCAAAAAATTTGCCTTTTCAGTCGACTCAAACCCTTCAGTCGACTGAAATCCTTTCCATCTGCATCGCCAGATCTCCAATCAATCGTCAGTTCATCCTACCAAGTAGGTATCTAGTCGATTATACTCTAGTTGACTCGAGTATATTCAGTCGACTGATCCCTGCAAAACAAGATTAGCCCAAATATATAATATAAAATGTGATAGTAGTAGTAATACTGCTCGATCTTGACTACTAATTCCCACGCAGACTTTCTGTCAGATCAACACCTAGCTTTGCCCTAAAGAGGACTCGGCCTCACCTCTTCACTCGAGGCTTAGCTGTTGGCTACCTGCCATACTTACCACTCTTGACATCCGATTGACCCACCAGGGCTTCCACCAGCTGTCCGATCTGTCTGACTCAACTGGACTTTTTGTCGATTTTCCGATCTCCTGACCCAACCGGTCTTCATGCCAGATGTATGGTCCACGCGACCCATTTAGACTTCATACCTGGTGTTCAGTCCTCCTAATCTGTCAAGATACTTGCCTAGTATTTGGTCAACATGATCTACTAGGACTTCCTATTAAGTCTGCACACTTAACACTGATATTAGAACACAAGTAAATCTTAACTTTTAATTATGGTTCATACATCAAAACTGAGTGATGCTCACTGCATCAACAATCTCCCCCTTTTTGATGTATGACAACACATCAGTTAAAGTTAGGAGAATCAAATATCAATATCCAAATATTGACATGTATAAGAGATGAGCTATCAAATTTTGACATGTATAATAGATGCATAAAGTTAACCATGTATAAGATGCATAAAGTCTTATCAAATTTTTTCATCTTTCTCTTCTTTCTCTAATTTTATCTCTCTTCTCTCTCCCTTTGGCATACATCAAAATAAAGAACAATTTTAAAATGCCAAAATGATGTAGTGGAGAGTCGAAGTTTCAGAAAAATGAGAAATTATCAATCTCAAAAATTAAGTTTAAAAATATTACACCCTCGAAATTAATTTGATTTCAAAAACTTAATTTAAGCTTTTCAAAAATTGTCAACTTCCCTTTTATTTTTTAAAATCTTTTCAATCAATTTTTCTAACTCCCCCTTATTATTTAAAATTTTTTAAATTCAAGGTTTTCAAACTTTTCAAAAATTTTCATACTTTTCAAAAAATTTCAAAAAATTTTCTAAACTCTACCTGATTAAAAACTTATTTTTTAAATTTTCAAAAAAAAATTCAAACTTTTCAAAAAAATTTAAACTTTTCAAAAAGTATTAAAATTTTCAAAAAAATTTCAAAACTCCCCCTGATTAAAAACTTAATTAATTTTTTTTTAATTTTCAAAAATTTACAAACTGATGCGAAACTGATAAGGAATATGTCCAAGCATGAATTCCTAAATATTATATTTATATTTAAAAATAAACATCTAAAAATCATCCTTAAAGCAAATATCCAACTCTATACTAGCTCAAATGATATAGAATTAATCATCAAGTTTTGAATTAGAGTTAGTCATCGAAGTGATTGATTTGCTCTTTTAAATCCCATATTGGTTCATATCGATGCACTAAATCTACATTTAGAACCAGGGGTGCAGTCCTAACATCTCACACCCATCTTTGTGGCTCAATACACAAACAGGTAATTCTAAGTGTTTGTGAGATGCGAAGGCTTACCTAAATCTATAGGATCATGAAATCTAGATTGACCTAAGATAGACTAATTTCCAATTTTCTTTAAAAAATAATATACTATTACTAAAAAAATTTTGAATATTAAGCATGAAAATATCCTAATCTACCAAGCATAAAACAATTCACACACAAGATTTAAAGATAAAATTTATTAAGTCCAAATAGTAATAAGTGACATAACACTCCTGATCAGTAGAAGAAGGTGGAGGAGGAGGAGGACCCATGCCTCAAAACCTAAGAAGCTCCATCATCTCTTGATGATCCACTCTCTGTGCCTGCAATATCTGCTTCATCTCAAGATGTTGCTGCTCCTGGCGTTGCATCGCATCCTCTAACCTAGATAATCTCTCTGCTACGGTAGGAGGTGCTGGAATCCCAAGAAATGGTGATAGACTGTCAAATCTTGGGGCTTCCTGATGCTCGGACTCGAAGTGGTGGTCGGAGTCAATCTCTGGCTCATGCTCATGCTCATGCTCCTACTCCGGCTCCGACTGGGGCTGGGGCTGAGGATCATCCCTCTTCTATGCAAGGATATTATTTTCATCTAAACCTATTTTTGCTAAACCAAACTGCCTAGACTCTATCATGTCATACTCAGTAAGTTGTTTGATGTTACCTGTGGTAACATCAAACCCTAATGCAGCTAAGAGGGATGTGATGACATGGCAGTAAGACAAATGCACCTTCCTGCTGGTAACTGGCCTAGAATGGTAAATAATGGAATGAAACATCTGTAAGCTAATGTCTATATCTAACCTATGACTAAATGCATAAAGTAAACATGAGTGATAAGGATGCACCATAGTGATGCCCCTAGTGGTGAGTGGCAGAATGCAGTTCACTATGACTCAGCATAGAGCATAGTCCTGTACTCTGAGTCTAGTGGAACTAAAGATACTCACAGACGGAGTTCTTTCCTCATCAAATAGATGTATATGTATCCTATCTAATGTAATATGAGAGTAGGGGTCACCGTACGGTAACTCCGTGGATGGAAAGCATGCAACCGGACATGTCGAATGCATGAGTCCTAAATGTTCTCTCAACATAAAGGGGGTAAAAATAAAGTTCTTACCCTGTACTCTAGTCGAATATGCAAAATCATCAATTTTATTAAAATTATTGAAAAACTTTGCACATAAGTCTATATTAATAGAATTTTTACAATAAACCAGTTTTTCTAACCCATAATGTGTTATGACATCTATGCTAAGCATGCATGAATTATTAAAAAATAATTTGCTAATGTATCAAGTAGGAATGGAAGTATAGAGTGTGTTCTCAAACCTAATCCTATGCCCCTCAGTAGGAAACCTAATATCCAAGCATGGAGTCAATGACTCAATCTCCACAGCTCTTCTTTTACCCCTATTTGAATTACAACTATTCAATATTTATTGAAAGTAATTGAAATTAAAGTTTTAGACTTATTACCTCGGCATTTTGGATGATATTAAAGAAATATGATGACTTAAATGCTTCAGAAGTCTGGAATTAGGGTTTTTCACGGTGGATTTGTGGTGGTTGTGGTTGTTTTTGGCATGGCTTGGCGTTGTTCTTATAGACGGGGTCCAGTTGACTGAAAATAGTCCAGTCAACTGTAATTAATTTTACCATTTACTTCACTGACTAAACTTTATCTACCGTTTCATTTCAGTCGACTGAATATATTTCAGTCGATTGAAGTCGTGTTTTACCTTCCCGATACTCAAAGGCAACTGACGTTGTTTTAGTCAACTCTTTTTGAGTCGACTGAATTTGGGTATTTTCAATTTTGATTGATTTTTATGTCTAATTTGATTTAATTGATTTTATTCACTTAATTGTTTTGATTTGATTAAGTTAGTTGGATTAAATCGATTAGATGATTAAGTTTAATTTAGTAGGTTAATTACGTTTAGTTTAGTGAGTCAACTAAGTTTGTTTTAATTTAGTTAAATTAGGTTTAATTTAATTAAGTTTAAGTATAGTAAATAAAGTTGTTTGTTAAGTTAAGTGAAGTTGAGTATATTTAGTTGGGTTGAGTATAATAAATTAAGTTTTGTTAAGTTTAAGTAAATTTGTTTATTTAGGTATGTTTGTTTAGTTTAATAAATTAAGTTTAAGTATAGTAAATTAAGTTGAGTTGAATTAAGTTAAGTTTAATTAAGGTAAGTTGTTAAGGTAACTTTATTAATTTTGATTTAAGTCCATTAGGTTGAGTTAAGCTAAATTAAACTAATTAATCTCAATTAAGTTCTAAATCATCTCACCCAAGCTAGTTTTTCAATACACATATTCCTATGGGTTTTGTGAGATGAAGATTTCTTCTTTTGAGCAATTTCAAAGTTTTTAAACTTGTGTTAGATTCAAGCTTGGTTTGAGCTAGTCAATTAGGTTTTTCCAGCATTAACTTCGAGGTCGTGGCGAGGCACATGACCTTCTTGATTATTAGAGCAATGACCACTTCCTAGACAAAGTCAATGAAGGAATCAAGTACTTGATTCACTTTGGACTAAGTCTTGGTTTAACTAGTCAATGACTTAGTGAGTTAGCTTCAGTCAGTTCCACTCGACTTAGTGCACCAGGTCATGGCGAGGCACATGACCTTCTTGAGTATCGGAGAAACGACCACTTCCTAGACATACACTTCGAAGAGCTTCCCTAACTTACTATCAGTTCACTTCGTCTTAGTACTAGGTTGTTTAAATTTAAACTACTTTGTTTCCTATCTAGTCCATTCTAAATTAAGCAAGTAAAGTAAACTAAAGCACGTAAGTGTTTAACTAAACAAGGAACAAACAAAGTGTTAGCTCCCCCTAAATGGTAGCTAGATTGAGTTGTGTTCACTAAGTGAACTTGACTCTTGGGAACCCAAAATTGATTTGGTCCAACTTGGTTAACTAAGCTAGACTTAGGAATCCATGCTTGGACTCGATTCTTAGCGTTTCGGCTAAGTAAATACATGTATGATTTATAGGGATTTAGCTTTGTATCCGAGTCTGGACTTATTGTACACGACTCGCTGAGATCCTAGCATCATGTTGAGATACTTGGAACCCGAAGTGAACCTTTCCAAAGATCCGGTTAGATCTTCTACTTGCCTTTTTAGGACCGAGTTCTCTTCCTCAAGCTTTGCAACTTGAGTTGAGCCTCTATCCTTAATTTGGCAAGTCGAAGTCTTTGAGTTGACTTGCTTCTTAAGTACTTGGACTTCCTTAAGTAGCGAGTCGACTCGATTCTCGGACTTAGTTAACTTCTTACCTATGCATGCAATTATATTGTACAACTTATCTTCTAAGGGAGAAGTTACCTCGTCTAGTCCTTCGGAAACGGATGTGGATCCGTGGCTTCTTTCGAACTCGGAACTTGACTCGGCTCTGGAGCTCGATTCGACCATAAATGTCACGAAACTTCTCTTCATCTCTTCTGCGTCCGACTCTTCCGATGATGACTCATCCCAAGTTGCCTTAAGTGCTTTCTTCTTCTTTTCCTTTTCCGGTTTTTTTCCCTTCTTTAGGTTTGCACACTCCGACTTGTAGTGTCCCTTTTCGTTGCATTCGTATCACATCACTTCCGATCGGGGTCTCGGCTTGTTGTCGACAACCTTTTTAGCATCTTTCTTCGTAAATCTTTTCCTCCGGTTGAATATCTTCCGAACCATATTTATGATCTCATTTTCTCCATTTGTTTCCGACTCCGACTCATCTTCGGACTCACTCTTCACCTTTCTTTTCTTTTTAGTCGAACCTACCACCAAAGCTATATCATTCTCGGTTTGACCCGAGTTAGCTTGTTCGTGTAGTTCAAGTTCACAAAAGAGTTCGTCTAGTCTAATTGTGGAAAGGTCCCTGGAAACCTTATAGGCATCGACAATAGATGTCCATAAGGCATTCCTCGAGAATACCTTAAGGGTGCGTTTGGTTCAAGTAATCATACATAATCTTGGTTATGTGATTACCAGGGAATAAAATATAACCTTGGAATAAAGTATAATCTTTGATAAAAACCTTGTTTGGTTGGAGATTTTAATATATAACTTAGTTTAACATTTTACTAAATTATCCTTTATCTTTTATTCAATCAATTCGACGACGACAATGGAAATATTAATGACGATGGTAGCGATCGACCAGCAGTAGTGCCTGGCCGGTCGACACCGACCAGCGGTCGACCGACGACTGCGGTGACTTGTCTACGGTGGCGACGATCGACCGACGGCGAGGATGGTGGTCGATTGATCGGCAGCGGCAATGGCGATCGGTTGGCCGGCGGTGACAACGATAGGCGACCGATCGACGGCGGCGGCGATTGGTCGGGCGATGACCGACGGTGGTCGTTGGTCGACGATGGGTGGCGGCGGCAATGGCGGCAATAGGCGCTGGCAATGGCGGTGATGGCGATGGCGGCGGCGACAACGATTACGATTAAGTTTTGAAAAATTTACATTTAATATATTGCTAAAGGTAATATTGAAAAAAAAAATTCCTTAACCCCCGGAATCAACAAAAACCTTGGTTCTCCAAGGTTTTCCGATTCCCCCTAAAAAAGTTTTTGTTCATAACTAGGTAATGAACAATTATCAGGTAATTGTTCATAACCTAAACCAAACAAGATTTTTGTGGATAACATAACAAGGTTATCAATAAAAACCCCCAATCAATAAAAACTTTGTTTGGTTGGAGGTTTTAATATATAACTTAGTATAACATTTTACTAAATTATCCTTTGTCTTTTTTGCTCAATCAATTCGACCACGATGATGGAAATATTAATGATGACGACAGTGATCGATCGCGCGATGCTCTACCGCTAAAGATTTGGCAGCGATCGATCGACGGGATCGGCGGTGGCGTGATGACCTGCCGACGTGGCGACGGCGATTGATCGGCGCGGCAATGACGACGGTGGTTGATCGATCGGCGGCAGCAACGACGATCGATCAACCCACGGCGACAACGATGGGCGATCGATCGGCGGTGGCGGCGGCGCGAAGCGGCGGCGGTAGCGGCATGGCGGCCGTCGGCCGGTCGGCAAGCGACGGAGGCCGACGGCCGACGGCGGCGGCGGAGAGGTCGGTCGATGTGAAGGCGGTGGCGGTCGGCGACATGCGGAGGCAACGACGGAGCGGCGACGGCAACGGCGTGGTGGCGATAGCGACGGCGCGATGGCGACGGCGCGGTGGTGATAGTTTTGACAAATTGACATTTAATATATTGCTAGGGGTAATATTGGAAAAAAAAATTTCTTAACCCCGGGAATCAACAAAAACCTTGGTTCTCCAAGGTTTTCCTATTCCCCCTAAAAAGGTTTTTGTCCATAACCAGGTAATTGTTCATAACCTAAACCAAATACGATTTTTGTTGATAACCTAACAAGGTTATCCACAAAAACCTCCAACCAAACACACCTTAAGTATATATCTAATTACGTCCCTATTTTCTATTTGGTGTCCTATTAAGTGTTATTCATTTAATATATCTTTAATTCTAGTATGAAGTTGGCTAGCATTTTCATTTTCATTCATTTTACAATTAAATAGTTTATTTAGTAACATGTCCTGTTTAGCTATCCTAGTGTCATTTGTACCTTTATGTAGTTCAATTAATTTTTTCCATAATTCCTTAGAGTTTTCGAATGGACCTACCTTATTGAGCTCTTCTTTGGTAAGTCCGCATTGGAAGGTGTTAAGTGTCTTGTAATCAACTTGAGCTCTTTTTCTTATGTTCGTGGTCCATTTCTCCAGTTCTAACGACTCACCCGAGTCGTCCACCGGAGCTACGAACTCTTTCCTAATTGAGAACAAGACCTCTAGATCAGTCTTCAAGTAGCATTTCATTCGTCTTTTCAAATAAGAAAAGTCCTCTCCGTTGAAGAGAGGAGAGCGAACGGTGTTGTATCCTTCTAAATGAGGCATTTCTATATTATTAATAGTTTTTTATTTCAATTAATTAAAATTAAGAATTATTCCTAATTGCAATGATTAAGAATTATTTAAATTGCAAATGTTAATGAATTTTACTCTAAGCAAAGATTATTCTAAATAAAAATTAAACTAATTGTAACAATTAAAAAATCTAATGTAGAAAAATATTTTGACAATTTTAAAATGCTGAAAAATATTATGACAATTTTTTAAAAGCTGAAAAATATTATGGCAATTTTTTAAATGCAGAAAAAATATTATAGTAATTTTTTAAATGTAGAAAAAAATACTATGATAATTTTTTAAATGTAGAAAAAAATATATTAATGATTTTTAAATGCAAAAAAAATATATTAATGATTTTTAAATGCAGAAAAAATATATTAATGATTTTTAAATGCATAAAAAATATATTAATGATTTTTTAAATGCAGAAAAAATATATTAATGATTTTTAAATGCAAAAAAAATATATTAATGATTTTTAAATACAGAAAAATGTATTAATAATTTTTTAAATGAAAAAAAAATATTCTAACAATTATTTAATGTGGGAAAAATTATTCTAAATTATTTAATGCAGGAAAAATTATTCTAAATTATTTAATGCAGGAAAAATTATTCTAAATTATTTAATGCAGAAAAAATTATTCCAAATTATTTAATGCAAGAAAAATTATTCTAAATTATTTAATGCAAGAAAAATTATTCTAAATTATTTAATGTAGGAAAATTTATTCTAAATTAGAAAAATTATTCCAAATTATTTAATGCAAGAAAAATTATTCTAAATTATTTAATGCAAGAAAAATTATTCTAAATTATTTAATGTAGGAAAATTTATTCTAAATTATTCTAAAGCAAGAAAAATATTCTAAAGCTTACGATGATGGTTGCACCAATTCGGAGCACCCCCACTTTGATACTAATTGTAGGATTGTGTTTCTTCGAGAGAGGGGGTTGAATCTCGGAGGTTAAAAATTTTTTTTTAAAACTATTAGAATATTATGAAAACTATTGTGAGTATGCAGCGAAAAAAAATAACACTTTATTTTACTTGGTTCACAACCCTAACTAGGTTGCTAGTCCAAGTTTTATAGCTCTTCCGAGAGTTACCTCGATGGGCAATCACTAAATCCCCTCCTACTCGAGAACTCTCGACTTCAGAGGGTTTCGCTTTTTACAAAGATTAGAGTTGGATAACAGACTACTCACTCTTGAAGTTAAGTACAATAAGCGAAAGTAGTGAATTAAAATTCAAAAACGTAATACCAACACTAAATGATCGTTGAGGTGGTCGCAGAGTGTTAGAAGGTCACCTTGTTGTGGAATAAGAAATTTTGTGAACGAGCAAGAATTTCAACAACACTTCAACGTAGTTCTTATTATTTTTCAGATTCAGTCGAACCCTTATTTTATAAACCTTTTCCAATCGACTGGAATGTCTTCCAGTCGACTCCACGTCAGCCTGTCAATTAGGAACTTCTGGTCTTCTAGTCGACTCCATATCACTCAGCTCCGCATCGAAAAATTTGCCTCTTCAGTCGACTCAAACCCTTTAGTCGACTAAAATCCTTTCCATCTGCATCGCCAGATCTCTGATCAATCGCCAGCTAACCCTGCCAAGTAAGTATTGATTTATACATATCCGGTCATTGACTTGATCGACTTCGAATCCATTCAATGATCGATCCTAAAAACAATATTAGCCTAAATACATAATATAAAATGTGATAGCAATAGTAATACTGCTCGATCTCGACTACTAAGTCTCATGCGGACTTTCCGTCGGATCAACGCTTAGCTTTGTCCCCCCTAAAGAGGACTCGACCTCACCTCTTCACTCGAAGCTTACCTGTCGGACTTACCACTCTTGACATCCGATCTGACCCACCAGGGCTTCCACCAGCTGCCCGGTCTGTCTGACCCAACTTGACTTTTTGTTGATTATCCGGTCTTCTGACCCAACCGGTCTTCATGCCAGATGTCTGGTCCACGCAACCCATCTGGACTTCATGCCTGGTGTCCGGTCCTCCTGATCTGTCAAGATACTTGTCTAGTATTCGGTCAATATGACCTACTAGGACTTCCTATTAAGCCTGCTCACTTAACACTGATATTAGAACACAAGTGAATCCTAACTTTTAACTATAGTTCATACATCAAAACTAAGAAGTGATGCTCACTGCATCAACAATGAGTGTCTTACCGAGCTGTGGGACTTGGAACCTCGTTCCTCTACTACCGGAAAAGTCAGTTGTTGGTTGTCGATGGGTATATACTGTGAAGGTTGGTCCAGACGGAACGGTTGATTGACTTAAGACTCATCTTGTTGCTAAAGGCTATACTCAAATCTTTGGATTGGATTAGGGGACAACTTTTCCCCTTTTGTCAAGATGTCCTTTATACGTCTATTCATGTCCATTGCTGCAATTCAACACTGGTCTCTTTATCAGTTGGACATCGAGAATGCGTTCTTACATGGTGACCTGCTCGAAGAAGTCTACATGGAACAACGTCCATATTTTGTTGCTCTGAGGGAGTCTTCTGGTGTAACACCCCCCTAGTCTTTCCACTCTTTACCAAGGGAGATGTCACTACTTTACTGTCTCTATCTTTAATTCATGCAATATACTAATGCAATATGCTAACAACTAAAATAATCATAAAGACTTTTAGATCACTTAAACAATAATCATTTCAAGATCTTCACCTAACATGCAAGTATGAAAACTAACCCAATATGACTCTAGCATTCTTTGGTCTCAACCATAAATAATCCAGTTGAACTTCAACAATTTCAAAAGAAAACAAGAAACTAAAAATCTGATTTAGACATCTGCACTTAGGATCTTTTACTTCCACTGTTCCGTCGCCACACACACCCAGCACTTCATCCGCCATGCCACCTTACTGAAGCTTTTCTTTACCTTTATCTGCAGTATAAGGAAATGCAAACTATAAGCAACAACGCTTAGTAAGTACTTTCTATGCTCACAAAAACATGCACTGTATGAAATCATGCAACTAGTTCTCTTGCCCTGGATACATTGATACACATGCAAACATAACTGGAAATCATAACTCTGATTACTTGTCTCTTGTATAAAATCATGCTCTTAAGTGTTTTAAAACTTGTAAACAGTGTATCTGAACTGAAATGATTAACTTTGAAAACTTTTACTTATACTTATACTGATACTTCAAAATAATAATCATCCTGGATATGGGCCCGGCATAGTACCAATGCGCGCATTCCTAATAGGCCGGGGTGGCCAACCACCGAACCTACTAGGGTAACTGAAACTGAGGGCCTCGGCCCGTGGGCGAAACTGATGCCCGGTACATGCCCTGTCAAAAAGTAAAATACTTCCTTTATACTTATATTCTTATACATACTGAAGGAAATGCTCTTAATCCTCTAAATCACGAATGAGGAGCACCACATTATGCTCTTGACCCCCAAAACTAAAATGGGGAGCATACTGAAGATCGTTGTGCTCTTGATCCCCAAGTCGAACGGGGAGCATCTTTAAATTTTCTTTATAAAGGAAATATTTTTTTTTTTACATCTTACTCCATATGATTGTAAGCTACAACTCATCTACAACATGCATGATCATGAATCACATTCTTATCATGGATCTAAACATGATGCTGAATTATCCATAATATAACGGTAAAATCATGTAACCAAAAACATCATGCATAACTGAAAATAATATGCATATAAACTGCTCAACCATGTAACTGGAAATAACAAGCACAGAAAAAACATATCAATGACATACGATAACTACTTATACTGCAGGTGAGCACTACTTACTTCCGATTGCTTTAACTTATATTTGTAAAACCTAATGAGATGCAACCTTCTATCCCGCCCTAGCAGCTGCCCTCCAAGGTCTCTTGAATCCCACCTTTCCTTGGATTCGGCGGAGAAGACAACCCTAGGAGAAAATTCTCCTTGATGTGTGGTTCGGCGGTGGAGGGACCAAGAGAGAGTAGAGAGGTGTCCTCTAGGGTATTAGGGAGGTTAAATTTATAACCGTCAAGGCTTAACCTATTCCCTTATAAATTTCCTTAAATCTCTCTTTAATGTAATTAATTCCTTCTTCAATTAAATTCGTGACTTCTCCCTAATCATATAAAATTTTTATTGGATTTTTGATGACTCACCCCTTTTGAAAATTTTCTATTGAATTAATCCATGAAGAAATTATGGAGGCTCTTTCTTTCTTTCTTTTCTTTTTTTTTTTATTTGATTCGGCGGCGGAGCAAAACGAGGGTTAGATTAGGGTGACATCGGCGTGAGGTTTAAAGGAGAGGAGAGAGAGATTCTATAATAAAACAATCTATCTATATATATATATAAATTAGAGTTTTCTTCATTTAATTACCCCTTTAAATAATTAGTCAAATTAACCAATCTTTCCTTTTTTTTTTCGCCTATATATATATTTTTTTATATCCTATCCATTGGAAATATTATGACTTAGTAGTGAGAAGTCTATTCTCCCAAACTAATCGGTTCATGGTTCAAGCCCCACTAACGAACCAATTATTTCTATTTATTATTATTATTATTATTATTATTCTATTCCTATTTTTATTATTCTTATTCTTATTCTTATTTCTATTTTCCTCTAATAAAAATAGGAATTAAAATTTGAGATGTTACAATCCCTTATACCTTATAAAAGTTTCGTCCTCGAAACTTAGAAAAGCTCAGGGTACTTTTGCTTCATGTCATCCTCACGTTCCCAGGTTGCTTCTTCAACCCTTTGACTTTGCCATAAGACTTTTACTAACGGTATTTCTTTGTTTCTTAGTTTCCTGACTTCTCGATCTATTATCTGAATAGGTCGACTTTCATAACTTAGATCTGTCTGAATCTGTACCGTCTGTGGCTCAATCACTTGGTTGGTGTCTGGGACGTGTTTCTTAAGCATGGAAACATGAAATACATTGTGGATAGCTGACATTTCCTGTGGTAGCTCTAGCTCATAAGCTACCTTACCAACTCTCTTGGTGATCAGGTAGGGGCTTACATATCTGGGACTTAACTTGTCTTTCTTCCCAAATCTCATTACCCCTTTCATAGGAGCTACCTTAATGAAAACTGAATCTCCGACTTGGAACTCTAGGGGTCTGCGTCGGACATCAGCATAACTCTTCTGCCGACTTTGGGCAGTCTCTATCCTTTGACGTATGTTCTTTATAGCTTTGGTGGCGTCATCTATAAAATCAGTCTTGAGTCCCATTTCTTTCTTCTCGCCACCCTCATACCAACAGATAGGCGATCTGCATCTCCTTCCATACAAGGTTTCATAAGGTGCCATTCCAATTGTGGTTTGATAACTATTATTATAGGCAACTCTGCCAAACACAAATATTTGCACCAGCTTCCTTTAAAATCTAAGGCACAAGCTCTGAGCATGTCCTCCAAAATCTGATTCACTCTTTCTGTTTGCCCGTCATGCGAGGATGAAATGCGATCTTGAATCGTAACTTAGTCGAGGGCTTTCAACACACTCCCGAAGTGTGAAGTGAAGCCTCTATCGTAGATAATGGTTTTAGGTACTCCATGCGGTCTAATCACTTCCTTGACGTATAATCGGGCTAATCGCTCCATGGAGTATGATATTCGATAGGCATGGTAGTGAGCATACTTTGTCAATCTATCGACAACTACCCAAATAGAATCGTAGCCATTGGTTGTTTTGGGCAATCCTACTATGAAATCCATGGCTAGTTCCTCCCACTTCCATTCTGGAATCTGGATAGGTTGTAGAACTCCTCCTGGTCTCTGGTGTTCGGCTTTCACTTTCTGACATGTCAGGCAAGTGCTAACATACTTAGCCACGTCCCTTTTCATACCAAGCCACCAGAATTTCCCTTTCATATCTTGATACATCTTGGTGGATCCAGGATGCATCGAATATGGGGTCCCATGAGCTTCTTCTAGGATCTTCTTTCTTAAGTCTGGGTCGTTGGGGATACATAGGCGTTTACCCAAATATAATACCCCACTATCAGAGACACGGAATCCTTCATCCTTCCCTTCTTGGATCTCTTGCTTGATCCTTTGGATGCTAGGATCTTTGTCCTGTCTCGTTAATATATCCTCAAATAGTGTAGGTACTGTGGTTAAGGCGGAGAGCTGTCCAGAAATGATCTCAACTCCAAAATTCATTATCTCTTTCTCCAGTGGTTGGGATAGTGTTGCTAGGGACATCAAGGTGGCGCATGATTTTCTACTCAGCGCGTCTGCTACTTTATTTGCCTTTCCAGGATGGTAGTGGATTTCACAGTCATAGTCCTTTACTAGCTCAAGCCATCTACGCTGTCGCATATTCAAATCCTTCTGAGTGAAGAAGTACTTCAGACTCTGGTGATCTGTGTAAATCTTGCATTGGACTCCATATAAGTAATGTCTCCAGAACTTTCGAGCAAAGACCCTTCGCCAACTCAAGGTCATGAGTGGGGTAATTCTTTTCATAGTCCTTGAGTTGTCTAGATGCATAAGCAATGACTTTACCCTTCTGCATAAGTACTGCTCCGAGTCCCATCTTGGATGCATCACTATATAGGTCAAATCCCTCATTACTTTCTGGAAGGGTAAGCACTGGAGCACTTGTGAGTCTCCTCTTTAATTCAAGGAAGCTCTTTTCACAATCTTCGGTCCATTCGAACTTCTTATTCTTTCTAGTAAGACAATCAGGTGAAGCTATCCTTGAGAAGTTTTCCACAAACTTTCGATAGTACCACTAATCCAGAAACTTCTAACTTCATTTGGCATTCTTTGGTTGACCCCAATTACTGAC
Organism: Wurfbainia villosa; assembly: GCA_025175895.1. Taxonomy (NCBI): domain Eukaryota; kingdom Viridiplantae; phylum Streptophyta; class Magnoliopsida; order Zingiberales; family Zingiberaceae; genus Wurfbainia; species Wurfbainia villosa. The sequence continues at coordinate 135,231,823 of CM045986.1, read as the reverse complement.
TGCTTCTATCTTTGTCGGGTCTACCATAACTCCATCTTTTGAAATAACATGACCCAGAAACGATATTCGATCAAGCCAAAACTCACACTTGGATAACTTTGCATATAACTGTCTTTGCTGAAGGGTCTGCAAGACTGTCTTCAAGTGTTCGACATGTTCTTCCTGGGTTCTCGAGTAGATAAGGATGTCGTCAATGAAAACGACCACAAAATTGTCAAGATACTCCTTAAATATCCGATTCATCAAGTCCATAAACATAGCGGGTGCATTTGTCACTCCGAAGGGCATGACCACGAACTCATAGTGTCCATACCTCGTTCAGAAGGCTATTTTCGGTATATCATCCTCTTTAACTCTTACTTGATGATAACCGCAAGTCAATCTTGAGAAAAGCTGGCTCCTCAATTGATCAAATAAATCCTCTATCCTTGGCGGAGGATATCACATTCTTGATCGTCACTTGATTTAAGGCTCGGTAGTCTATACATCCTCATAGATCCATCTTTCTTTTCACGAACAACACCTTTGGAGCTCCCGTAGGGAATGACTAGAGCGGATGAATCCCTTGTCTAATAACTCCGTAATTGTTCCCAAGCTCTTTCAATTCAGAGCCATACGATAGGGTGCTTTTGAGATTGGGTTGGTACAGAATAAGTTCAATCTCAAACTCAACTTCCTTCTAGGTGCTAGTCACGGTAGTTCGTCGGAAAATACTTAGGGTAGTCACATACGATTGGGACTTCTTCTAGCTTTTGGCTTCTTGCTTAGTATCAACTATATGTGCTAAATACCCCGTGCATCCACTAGCTAGCATCTTCCGAGCTTCCATAGCAGACAAGAACTTCTTAGTCTTTTTCCTTAGTTCTCCAATAAACTCAAATTTGGCCTCGGTCTCGGGTTGGAATACTACCCTTCGCTTACGACACTCAATGGAAGCACCATACTTGCTAAGAAAGTCCATTCCAAAGATGACATCATAGTCATGCATGTCCAACACGATCAAATCACTATAAAGCTCTCATGCGAAATTACGACCAAGACGACATACGACGTGTGTAGATGTCATTGTTTCACCCGAAGGTAGGGTCGTTAAAAATTGAATATCTAAGATATCCGGAGTTATATCTATCTTCTTAACAAATGTCATAGACATGAAAGAATGGGTTGCCCCAGTATCAAATAGTATGGTAGTATGCTGACTAAGGATAGGTATCTGACCTGTAACCACTGTAGAAGCATTTACTACCTCTTCCTGGTGAGGAGAAGATCCAGGACCATTAGGTGTAAATCGATGGAGCCTCTAATCTTCCTTTGGTGATGTAAGGACCCTCTAGTGCTCCCCCGGTCTTTGTGGGGACCTTTGTTTGTGAAGTGTCCTCGACACCATATATATAACACCCGTTCATGCCACGTCAAACTCTGGATGCTTCCTCCCACACTTAGAACATGTAGGATCGTGGTACCGCTTCTTGTTGAACCTCCTTTGCATTATTCCATTGCTTCCTCTTGCCATTGTTGTTTCGCTTCCAATTCAAATTACTCTGAGATTTCGACCTCTGAACTTCCACGGCTTTTGCTTTCTACCGAGGCTAGCTTTTGGTTCTTGATACTATTCATGTAATGCTCGTGATTAGTGCTCGATTAGCTCTTTAGTGGTCTGTGGTCTATTAATTCTACCAGCTACATTCAGAGCTATCTCCGGTCTCAACATCTTTAGCATCAACCTAACTCTTTCCGTCTCGATCTTGGCCCGATTCGGACGGCGAGTCAACCTATTGAATCTCTTTACCGCTTTGTCTACTGATAAATTCCCTTGTAGGAACTCCGTGAACTCATCATAAGATGATCAAGTGAAACCACTATAAGGCTATTATCACTACTTTTTATCATCTTCACATACATATCTAGATGTGTTCTATTACTTACTGTCCATCATCTTTATATATATATATATATATGCAAGCATGTTTAACTCAAAGAAAACATTCTAGGTGAGCATGTTTAACTTAAAAGTAGCATTCCTTACTACTCATAAAATAAATAAAGCAGATAAATACTTGCTTACTTGAGGCAAAGCGGATGATGCTCGATGTGTGTGTGACGGAAGGGCGGACCCGCTCTGATACCATCTTGTAACACCCCCCTAGTCTTTCCACTCTTTACCAAGGGAGATGTCACTACTTTACTGTCTCTATCTTTAATTCATGCAATATACTAATGCAATATGCTAACAACTAAAATAATCATAAAGACTTTTAGATCACTTAAACAATAATCATTTCAAGATCTTCACCTAACATGCAAGTATGAAAACTAACCCAATATGACTCTAGCATTCTTTGGTCTCAACCATAAATAATCCAGTTGAACTTCAACAATTTCAAAAGAAAACAAGAAACTAAAAATCTGATTTAGACATCTGCACTTAGGATCTTTTACTTCCACTGTTCCGTCGCCACACACACCCAGCACTTCATCCGCCATGCCACCTTACTGAAGCTTTTCTTTACCTTTATCTGCAGTATAAGGAAATGCAAACTATAAGCAACAACGCTTAGTAAGTACTTTCTATGCTCACAAAAACATGCACTGTATGAAATCATGCAACTAGTTCTCTTGCCCTGGATACATTGATACACATGCAAACATAACGGAAATCATAACTCTGATTACTTGCCTCTTGTATAAAATCATGCTCTTAAGTGTTTTAAAACTTGTAAGCATTATATCCGAATCAAATGATTAACTTTGAAAACTTTTACTTATACTTATACTTGATCTTCAAAATAATAATCATCTGGATATGGGCCCGGCATAGTACCAATGTGCGCATTCCTAATAGGCCGGGGTGGCCAACCACCGAACCTACTAGGTAATCAAATCGAGGGCCTCGGCAGTAATCGATGCCCAGCATGCCCTGTCAAAAAGTAAAATACTTCCTTTATACTTATATTCTTATACATACTGAAGGAAATGCTCTTAATCCCCTAAATCACGAATGAGGAGCACCACATTATGCTCTTGACCCCCAAAACTAAAATGGGGAGCATACTGAAGATCGTTGTGCTCTTGATCCCCAAGTCGAACGGGGAGCATCTTTAAATTTTCTTTATAAAGGAAATATTTTTTTTTTTTACATCTTACTCCATATCATGCATATGATTGTAAGCTACAACTCATCTACATACTCATGAATCACATTCTTATCATGGATCTAAACATGATGCTGAATTATCCATAATATAACGGTAAAATCATGTAACCAAAAACATCATGCATAACTGAAAATAATATGCATATAAACTGCTCAACCATGTAACTGGAAATAACAAGCACAGAAAAAACATATCAATGACATACGATAACTACTTATACTGCAGGTGAGCACTACTTACTTCCGATTGCTTTAACTTATATTTGTAAAACCTAATGAGATGCAACCTTCTATCCCGCCCTAGCAGCTGCCCTCCAAGGTCTCTTGAATCCCACCTTTCCTTGGATTCGGCGGAGAAGACAACCCTAGGAGAAAATTCTCCTTGATGTGTGGTTCGGCGGTGGAGGGACCAAGAGAGAGTAGAGAGGTGTCCTCTAGGGTATTAGGGAGGTTAAATTTATAACCGTCAAGGCTTAACCTATTCCCTTATAAATTTCCTTAAATCTCTCTCTTTAACAGAATTAATTCCTTCTTCAATTAAATTCGTGACTTCTCCCTAATCATATAAAATTTTTATTGGATTTTTGATGACTCACCCCTTTTTGAAAATTTTCTATTGAATTAATCCACGATGAAGAAATTATGGAGGCTCTTTCTTTCTTTCTTTTCTTTTTTTTTTTCTTTGATTCGGCGGCGGAGCAAAACGAGGGTTAGATTAGGGTGACATCGGCGTGAGGTTTAAAGGAGAGGAGAGAGAGATTCTATAATAAAACAATCTATCTATATATATATATAAATTAGAGTTTTCTTCATTTAATTACCCCTTTAAATAATTAGTCAAATTAACCAATCTTTCCTTTTTTTTTTCGCCTATAGATATATTTTGTTATATCCTATCCATTGGAAATCTTATGACTTAGTAGTGAGAAGCCTATTCTCCCAAACCAACGGTTCATGGTTCAAGCCTCGACTAACGAACCAATTATTTCTATTTATTATTATTATTATTATTATTATTCTATTCCTATTTTTATTATTCTTATTCTTATTCTTATTTCTATTTTCCTCTAATAAAAATAGGAATTAAAATTTGGGATGTTACATCTGGTCTTGTGTGTCGCTTGTGAAAATCTTTATATAGTCTCAAGCAGTCACCCAAAGCATGATTTGGTAGATTCAGTATTGTAATTCAACAATTTGGCATGACTCAAAGCGAGGCTGACCATTCTATCTTTTATCGTCATCATCTACTGGTTGCATCTACCTAGTGGTTTATGTTGATGATATTGTCATCACAAGTAGTGATCATCTTGGGATCTCACAGGTGAAACAATATATTTTCAAACATTTCCAGACAAAGGATCTCGGCAGACTCAAATATTTTTTAGGGATAGAAATAACAGTCCAGAAATGAAATAATTATATCCCAAAGGAAGTATGCAATGAATATTCTAGAAGAAATAGGAATGTTAAACTCAAAGACAGTTGACAACCCAATGGATCCTAATGTCAAACTCCTGCCAAATCAGGGGGAGTCTCTACCAGATCCTTAACGATATAGGCGATTAGCAGGGAGACTAAGCTACCTTACTATTACTCGTCCAAATATCTCATTTACAGTAAGTGTAGTAAGTCAATTTCTCAACTCTCCATGTTAAGAACATTAGAATGCTATGATTCACATTGTTCGATATATCAGAGGTGCTCCAGGAAAGGGTCTTTTATACGAAAACAAAGGACCTACTCGAGTCATAGGGTATTATAATGCAGATTAGGCAAGATCTCCCATTGATAGGAGATCTACCTCTGGTTTTTGTATTTTTGTCGGAGGTAACCTTGTTTCTTGGAAAAGCAAAAAGTAGAATATTATGGCAAGATCTAGTGCAAAGGTGAAGTATCGAGCTATGGTCATATCCAGTCAAGAGCTTATATGACTCAAACAGTTGCTCCAGGAGCTAAGGTTTGGAGATGTTACACAAATGTCACTTATATGTGATAACCAGGCCGCCATGCATATCACCTCAAATTCAGTTTTTCATGAGAGGACAAAACATATTGAAGTTGACTGTCACTTTATCAGAGAGAAAGTCATATCTGGAGAAATATCTACTAGTTTTGTTAACTCACATGATCAGCTAGCAGATATATTTACTAAGTCACTGAAAGGTCCCCGAGTTGACTTCATATGTAACAAGCTGGGTGCATATAATTTGTATTCTTCAACTTGAGAAGGAGTATTATAATATTCTAAATATTGCTAGGCATAAATATGGTTAGGGATAATAATTTTATCTCTTAGGATAGAGTTTGATCTATTTCTTAGAATATGCCCTAACTTTATAAATAGGACTTCTTCCGTATAATAAAAGTAATTCTTTTTTTTATGAAATAACAATGCAACAACTTACTCTAGGACTAGAGGAGGATAAAAGGAAGAGGAGGTGAAGGAAGAAAGGATCGGATCTCATTCTATATACATTTTTCATTATTCTCTACTACACTTATCTTCTTCACAACTGCTACTACTTGTTTTCTCTTCCTCATACAAGTTCTAACTTAAGCATTGGAGGATCTTTGTTGAGTAGATCGACAGTGATATAATGTGTGTTAACTTTCACAGGAAGGGAGCAAGGAAACTCTTACTATTGTGGTCGGAGAGAACCCCTCCTCGATAGCACCTCCTTGAGGAGAAAAATCTGTGTCGCATCACCTACTTTTCGAGTGCCCTTTAAATATCATAGTATCCATTTCACTGCACTAAAGTGTGACTCCTTGGCACATGCTTGATATATTGCATACATTCTGACAATGAACAAAATATCAGGCCTATTTGCCGTGAGATATAAGAGACTACCTATAGCACTATGATATAATTTTGAATCAAATTCTTTTCTTTCAAGATCACTATCTAGCTTAGTGTTAGTTGTCATGGGAGTTGTTATGACTTTTGCATTGTCCATTCTAAATTTCTTTTATATTTCTTTTACGTATTTTGATTGATGAATGTATATTCCATCTTTGTTTTTTTTTATTTATAGTCCTAAGAAAAATATCAATTCACCAACTAAACTCATTTCAAATTCACTTTCCATATGATTTATAAACTCATTTTAGTATTCCCTATTTGTTGACCCACAGATGATGTCATCCATATATACTTGGGCCATAAAGATATCTTCTCCACTATTTTTCAGAAATAATGTGTGATCAATTTGACCTCTATAAAATCCTTTAGACACTAAGAAAGTTGACAATTGTTCATACCAAGCACGAGGTGCTTATTTCAGTCCATATAAAGTCTTTCAATTTGAACACATGATTTGGATACTCTAAATTTTCAAATCTAGGAGATTGTACAACATAGACTTCTTCCTTATTGAAACCATTTAAAAATGTTGACTTTACATCCATTTGATATAATTTAAATCTTTGGTGAGTAGCAAATACTAATATCGTTCTAATGGATTTAATCGTGCCATGGTGCATATGTTTCATCATAATCCAATCTTCCGATTTGACTAAAACCCTTAGCAACCAATCTAGCCTTGTTTCTTACAACCACACTCTTGTCATCAAGTTTGGTTCTAAAGACCCATTTTTGCATCAATAACTGAACTTTCTTCAGATCTAGGAACTAAATCTTAAACTTAACTTCTCTTAAATTGAGCTAACTTATCTTGCATTGTCAAAATCCATTCCGGATCAAGCAAGACATCGCCAATGGTGTTAGGCTCAACTTGAGAGATTAATGCTACTTCCTTCATTTCTAAAATATGATCGAGTTCTTACTCCTTGAGTAATACTGCTCACAACTTCGTCTAAAGGATGATTTGAACTCATCCTAGTGGATCTTGGTACATGAGTTGTTTCAACCACATTCTCACGTGATGATCCTTCTATTTTTCCTTGTTCATTATCAGATTCATCTTTAACTCCCTCTTGATCATTGCCCTCTTCCAAGCTTAGTTTCTTAGATTAAAATAACATGTCATCATTAGTCCTTTGTATCACACTTGATGATAGATTTTCTTCAAACACCACATTTAACAATTCCTCAACTAATCGTGTTCTTTTGTTGTAAATCCTATAGATCTTGCTTACATTAGAGTATCCAACGAAAATATCTTCATCAGCCTTAGCCACAAATTTTCCTAACTAATCCTTGGTATTTAGAATGTAGACCTTGTAACCAAACATCCTAAAGTGTTTGATTGTTGGAGGTTTACCAAACTGGAGTTTTATGTGGAGTTTTGCCTAAAAATCTATGTATCAAAGTGCGGTTTTGTATGTAACATACAGTGTTTATTGCCTCAGCTTAGAGATAATTAGGAAATGAATATTCATTCAACATACTTCGAGCTACCTCTTATAGGACCCTATTCTTTCTTTCAACAATCTCATTTTATTGTGGTATCCGATCCTAGGGGTTAGAAATTCATATTTGTATCCTTTTTCTAAATAAAATTCTGAAAACCTATCATTCTCGAACTCACCTCTATAATCACTTCTTATACAATTTATTTTCTGATTCTTTTCATTTTCAACGTACTCTTCTACAAAAAGCAATCAAGGTATCTAAGGTTTGATCCTTATACTTCAAGAAAAATACCCAAGTATATTTAGTATAATCATCAACTTCCTCCTGATAACTGTCACATCTGATCTCTTGACGGTTTCGTCCCACGATCACTCTCGGACATGAGGTATGACATATGGAGTTTCCTTGTAGTAATTGTCCTCTAATAGCTTAACAAAGAGTGTTAGTGGTGGAGATGAAGAACTTCGGAGATGTTATATAAAGATATATTGAGGTAAAAAAAAAAGTTCTCTGACACTTTTTGATACTGAATACTTTTTACATTCATCTTTTTCATCGTCTGATTTATGTTATTTTGGATAAGGATTACTACTATGGTGATGAAACTTACTCTCTCCTAAGGATTCGATGAAATAGATCGAAAAGCCACTACATCAATATCGATTTAACAAGTTTGGGTCTAGTTACTCAAGTCATTGACAAATTGATCGAATGATTTGATGCACATGATCCGCATGACAAAATAGAACGTATCCCTTTAAAAATATTTAACACATCTCTTTAAATATTGAAACACTTTTTTAGTAGATTGTATGATTGTTATTAGCGACTTTGTCATTAGCCCTTTAGATCTCCTTTTGAGTTTTCACAAACCTACCAACTTGGATACAATCATGACCAATTTTAATATAGTTGACTTAAGTCTCTTCTATCGAGGATTGAGAAAGCAGGTAATACCTCCGTTTCTACGGTGTGTCTATTTTTTATGTGATTTATTAATGAATTTTAAAATAAAAATTTTCTATAATTTATTTCTCTTACCATCATTTAAAGGCGACTGATAGAGATAATTAGATTGATGAATTTTAATTTTTTTATCTAAAAAAAAGCATATAATAATCCAATTAAATCAAATTTTTTATAAACTAAATTGATAAAATCGAATCGATAAAATTAATTAATTCGATCAAGAACTAAATTAATCAAAATTGTCTTACTATTTTAATATTTTATTTTCAAATTTTAATTTTATTAATTTATAATATAATAGTAGACTAATATTGTCATTCAATTTAATCATTTTAGTTAATTTTTAAATTTCAAAATTAAAATTGAATTGATTTATAACGGATATATTTAAAAATAAATAAATTTTTGAATAAATACAACTTCAAATTTTAATAAGTTAGACCAATTAATTTAGTTTAATTGATATTATGCTCATCCATAATTTTATAATTGTCGATATAAAAAAAGAGAAAAAGAAGATAATTTGAATGTTAAGATGATAAATTTCAATGATGGAAGATATTCTCAGCTGAAAGTCATGTACGTAGCGCGTGCGAGGGAAAAAGACGGGAATTTGGGATTTTTATTTTCTTTTCTATTTTATTATTATTATTATTATTCCCCTTTGGCCCTTGATCAGCCACCTCTTGTTCCTCTGGCGATGAGAAACAGCGTCCTCCCAGCGCTGGTGCTGCTTATCTGCCTGCCGCTGTCCTCCTTGTCCCAGCACTGATCTCCGTCCGATGGGAAGGTAAACCTACCGGTGCTCTCCGGAAAATGGCGACGCCCGCCGCCACTGTCTTCTTCTTCGCTCCTTTCCAATTCAGGCAAGCTAAATCACTCTCCTCCAATAAACCTTCTATTTCCCTTCTTGCCCCTCTTGGGATCTCTCCGCTGTCTCTCTTCGCCATATCGAAGAAGCAGGTCCGCCTAGGTGTCTCTTCCCGGTGCTCCGTCGACCCAAATACTTTATTGGAGGAGGCGGAGGAGGGGCCAACTGAGAAGCGCCGGGAACTTAATGCGACGAACTTGCCGTGGGACATGCCGGCCCCCCACGTCGAGGAGCTCTTCGATCAGTGCGGCGCTGCGAAGGATGTCGAGGTACCGTCTCCAGTCCGCCCATTTCTTTCTTTATGCCTTGGATTCTCGCCATGGTTACTTGCTAAGTTACTCAACTTTATTGATTGAGTTGGTTGGAAGATAAAAATCGCTTTGGGTTGATCGATAACGGTTCAATTGGTGGCGTTAAAAGGCCCAACTCTGATTACATAAGCGTTGCTTAGGGGAACTTTGAAAGCGAACCACATATAATCTCATAAACAGTCTACTTTGTGCAATTAAAAAGCCTTGGTTAGTTCATGACTTTTAAACTAAATCAAATTGACTAAAACTCTAAGCTATCCTGGTTAGTGAATTGTAACTTGTAAATGTTAACTTAAACAATTAACGGGTATTTTGCAAGTAATAAATACTTTATATATCACTATCATATGCCTTCACATTTGTTTCCATGTACCATATGTGCAGTATGTAGTGAGTTGATGACATACCACCTTGTTTTTGAAAGTTGGTTCAAATTAACTAAACATGATGAGATTGTGAGAAAATATAGGCATTTTTTCTATTGAATACTTTGAACCCATAATTGCATCTACTGAACTTATGTCTTTGGTTTCATTGAGTCAAAAGTATTTTTGTTTCATTAATAGAATCCATGCTAGATTGCTAGTGCCAATGCTTAAGAAATTATCATGATTAATTCTCTACATTATGGGCTCCATTTAAAAATGCAATCTTGATGCTTATGCACTTCAAGATTTTAAATTGAACTATTGCAAATGTAATTCTTATAGAGATGATTTTTTTTTTCTATTAGGAGAAAATGTTTAAAATAGTCTACCACATTTTTTACTATAACTTTGGGTCACTAATTTTCCTTTATATTCGTCAATATAGTTTGATTTTCCTTTTTGATACTTTAGAATAGTAATCATACTCTAGGTTAATAGGTTACGTCTATGTGGCCCTATTATACTTTGGCTTGCGATTTCAAATCTAATTGTGCCCCTTGGCCGAGGCTAGTCAAGATCTCCAGTATGATTGAGATCCCCTGGTAGAGATTGGCCAACACCTCTAGTTTGCTGAGATCCCTTAGTCGAGACTTTCTAGTTGAGACCTCTAGTCTACTGAGATCCCTTGGTCGAGACCTCCAGTCTGGTTGAGACCCCTTGGCTGAGACCTCCAGTCTAGCCGAGGGACTTGGTCTCATTCGGGCTATGAGAAAGTTGGGCTGAATTAGTTGGTGGATTCGATCTCGATAAGACCCCATCCACTAGAAAAGTTGGGCGATGTTTATCCTAATAAGGAATAAGTGGGGGTGATGCTTATTTTTATGAGGGATAAGTGGGAGTGATGCTTATCCTAATAGGGGAGATAAGACCTTTTCTTCAAAAAAATGTATGGGATGTGGTCACACTCTAGTCAGGATAAAAGTTGCTTTTCCTAGAAAAGTGGCGATCATGATGTTAAATAGGGGGGATTGCCCTCCTAGAAGAGCACTGTCTCTTCATTGTTCCGCAAAGTTGAGGTCGCTACATTTTTTAGCAGCATCAATTGGCGCTAGGGATGAGAATGGGTAGGATTCCATATCCTCCATCCCCATCTCCATCTTCATTTTTTATATTCATCCCTATCCCCATCCTCACCCTCGTTGGGTATTCAATTTTTATCTCCATCCCTATACACGTCGGAGGATAGGATATTCATACCCTATCCAAATATCCTATTATCACTTACTGTTGCATTTTTTTTTTAATTTGTATTATTTAGATGAAGTTATGGGTATTCGAGTAGGGTATGAATAGGATTGGAGTTGGACTTCATATCCTCCATCCCCAGCTCCAACTCTATTTATTATATTCCTCCTCATCCCCATTCTCATCCCTGTCGGGTATTCAATTTTCATCCTCATCCCCAAACCCATTGGAGGATCGGATATCCATACCCTATCCAAATATTCTATTACCACCTACAATTGTATTTTTTTTTTTTTCCAAATTTGAATTATTTAGATGAAGTTATGAGTATTCGGGTAGAGTATGGGTAGGATTTTATCAGACTCGCCTCTATACTCAAATCTGAAATCCTCATACCTGATTATCCTATTATTTAATTGGGTTCAAAAAATCCCTTCACACTCTTCTTCATTCCCACCTACAATTGTATTTTTTTTTTTCCAAATTTGAATTATTTAGATGAAGTTATGAGTATTCGGGTAGAGTATGGGTAGGATTTTATCAGACTCGCCTCTATACTCAAATCTGAAATCCTCATACCTGATTATCCTATTATTTAATTGGGTTCAAAAAATCCCTTCACACTCTTCTTCATTCGGGTCGGGTATCGGATCCTCCGTTGAATTCGGAGGAAATTGTCATCCCTAATTGGTGTCATTTGTGAGAATGAGTGAAAGACGTTGAAAATGAAAAGAAAACTCGAAAGGCTAGTGGCCAAGGAGGAGGATGCGAGTTCTCTACCTTTCTCCTGGGTTCATGACACTCGGTCTCTCGATTAGGATTTTAGGGCACCGAAACCCTAACTGTACCATGCTTCCTCTGGTGTAGTTCCAAAGGGGAAGCTATTGTCTCTCTTGTGAGAGAAATAAGAGATCTCTTTGTGTACTACGGTTGGTGTTCAACCCTCCTCGATGGCGGTTCTCCATCACCTCCACATATTCACCGTCCATGGGTCATCTCCCATCTTCTTGGCAGGGATCTTGGTGGGTGATAGAGGTTTCTCCATCCTTAGGAAGCGGTTGAGCGTCCTAGCCTTTTGCAAGACAGGATATCTTGGCCGCCGTCCCTGCACCTTAGCCTCAATCGAATAGGATGCCAAGCTAGGTGGATCAGATGCTGGGATTTCGGTGGCCTTCGGCAGCGAGCAGGTCTTCCACGTGCACTGCCTCCACTGGAACTTCCGAGAGAGTGAGAGGCTGGAGATCAGTGGCAACAATGGCTATGGTGGAGCAGACAGAGCAGTAGCTCCTCTTGGGCAGTGGTAGTGTAGGAGTCGGCTTATTGCATCCAACCTCTGGTCAGTTAGCATATAACATTAAGTCATTGGTCCTTCAATTTGCTACCTATAAAGAAAACTTAAGCGACCAAGTTTGCACCATGTGGAAGAGATAATATCAAGTAAAGATTGTCTTCTTTGGTCAGGGAAGTAGTTTAGTTGTTTCTGTCAGGCTCAAAAACTCATCAATGCACAATCAGATATAATGTCTGTGCTATTTCAAGCTGCTTTGCATGTTAGGGAGAAATAATTGGCAAAGGCCAAGGAAGTCTTTATTCAGTATGCAAACAAATTCCTGGACAAATAGGAACTGGTCCTTCTTGTTTGTGGCCAAATTGCTGTCACTGGCGGTCATTTTCAGATCTCTGCTGAAGCCCATTTAAAGGTTCCCTCAAATATGCCTGCCACTCTTGCAACGCCGGTTTCATTTCAAGAGGTCATGGGTGATTATAATTGTGCTGCTTAAGTTCTGGAAAATGCAATCTGAGTGGTGGAAGAATGACTGCAAAAAACAGAGTCGATTTGATCATTCAGGATGGTGCAAATTTCAAGCTCAATCATGAGCATGAAGACGAGGCCTTCCAGTTGTTTGAGAAATTTGTCAAGAGCTAAGGGAATGCTGAGGCTCTCAGTCTTCGTAATTATTTCTTGATCAATAAGCACCTGATGGATCTTGGCACTGTGAAAACACACCCTGCTAATAGTTCCTATTAAATCCTCGAGGAATTTGCAGGAGATGTCAATTTACTTTCTAGAATGCAATAAAGTATAATCCTGATGGCCAGGATGTTCATTTCATGACACATCAGTTATTTGACATCTTTGAGGACGGTGTCTTGTGATTAAGGCTGAGTTTGCAGATCAATTGCATCACTTATGCAGCCAGTGAGAGAAGGGCTCGTCTTCTTAGGGGAACCATTGAAAGGTTAGATCTCACCACGCACCCAGTTGTTGATTTGAGAAAAAATGGCATCACAATTTTGGCCGGCCTAGTGCTTGAAGAAACCAAAGACTAAAGACCTGTACAAGAGAGTTTGGACTATATTTGACGCAACCATCCCGAGGGAAATCATCATCACACAAGGGCCTAACTTCTCAAAAGTCCTTAAACAATGCTATGGTTGGATCAGCCCATGGAGAGAATGTTCATGCAACATCCAGCCCATCTGCACTGCCACAGACAAACACATGGAAGCTAAGGAATATTTTTATTCATCAGTCACTGCTTCTGATTGTCTTTTAACACAAAATCAGCTACAAGAGTTGCTACAACTCCTGCAACAAAACATCTCGTGAAAATGAGCGAACGTTGTTTTGTGACTGACTCAACCTGGACTCACTAAGAAGTTGCAGTTGGAATTATCCGAGTGAAAAAAATCAGAAAGATCTGAAGTGTACCTTGCTGAAAATATTAATTTATATCAGCAGAACATGATTCCAAGTTCTTCTGTATGACCCAGAGATTGAGTTACTGGATTTGTTGAGAAGCTTCCGCCAACTCTAAATGGGTTATTAGGATAGGCACAAGCTTTGTTCTCCAAGATGTTAAATAACAACAATAAGCCTGATCATTTTACAGAGGCCACAGTTCTTGATACATGTACTAGTATCACTGCTATTAGATTTGGGTGGCAAATCCATGCCGAGGCTATGAAGCTAGAATGTCTTCATATCAAGCACCCTTGGAGACATTTCTTCGGGCTTATGGAAATGTCATACTTGATGACTAATCACTACCTAAAACTAAGTTTAGAACACTACTTTTGCATGTGCACTTCTTCTCTCATTTTAATCCCCCCTTTTTATATTATCAGTTGGTTAATCTTATAGTTCTAAGAATTACTTATCGACTATTGGATTACTCTTATTGATTATCTCATTTTAGATGATCACTTTTGAAACGTTTCAGGTACTTATTGCTCTTCCAGACCTAGATTAGATTTCGGATCGACTTTATACTTTCTCTTAGAGGTAAGGGATCGACTCGGCCCATGCTTTCCTTGACTTAGACCAAGTTTTGGATCGACGTTATGCTCTCCCTTATAGGCAAGGGATTAATTCGACTCATTCTCTCTTTGACATAGGTCAAATCTCGGATTGACTTTGTGCTCTCCCTTATATGTAAGGAATCAACTCTTCTCATACTCCTTAACCTAAGTCGGGTCTCAGATCGATTTTATGCTTTCCCTTATAGGTAAGGGATCGACTCGGCCCATGCTTTCCTTGACCTAGGCCAAGTTTCAGATCGATGTTATGGTCTTCCTTATAGGTAAGGGATCGATTCGACCATGCTCTCCTTGACTTAGGTTAGGTCTCGGATTGACATAATGCTCTTGTTTATAGGTAAGGGATGGACTTGTCCCATGTTCTCCTTGACTTAGGCGAGGTTATGGATCGACATTATGCTCTCCCTTATAGGTAAGAGATCAACTTGGCGACCAAGCGATCTAGATTACTGCGATTCATAAACTTTAGTACTTAACCCGGTGACTTCAGAGTTCAATCGGGTTGCAAGGCAAAAACCTACTTCCAGGTGAAGACTGAGGAGTAACGGCACGGCCAACAGGCAGTGCGACGCCGACCAATAAGGTTACCGACCCGCTAATAGGTGACTGGTCGACCAATGGGTCGTCGACCAATTCCGCCAACAGGCCCTGCTACACTCTCCCTTACAGGTAAGGGACCTACTCGGCCTATGCTCTCTTTGACCTAGGCTAAGTCTCAGATCGACTTTATTCTCTCCCTTATAGGTAAGGCATGGACTTGGCCCATGCCCTCTTTGACCTAGGCCATGTATTGGATTTACTTTACGCTCTCTCTTATAGGTAAGGGATCAACTTGGCCCATGCTTTCATTGACCTAGGCTAAGTCTCGGATTGACCTTATTGTATCCCTTAAAGGTAAGAGATTGACTCAACCTATGTTCTCCTTGACCTAGGCTAAGTCTCAGATTGACTTTATGCTCTCCCTTATAAGTAAGAGATTGATTCAACCTATGCTTTCCTTAACCTAGGCCACATCTCGGATTGACGTTATGCTCTTCTTTATAGGTAAAGGATTGATTCGGCCCATGCTCTCCTTGACCTAGGTCAGGTTTCAGATCGATGTTATGCTCTCCCTTATAAGTAAGGGATCGACTCAGCCTATGCTCCCCTTGATTTAGGTCGGGTCCCGAATCGACGTTATACTTTTCCTTATAGGTAAGGAATTGATTTAACCCCTACTCTCACTGGCCTAGGCTAGGTCACTAATCGAGATTATGCTCTCCCTTATGATTAAGGGATCGATATTACTTTATCTCTCTTGGACCTAGGTTAGGCCTTGGATTGAGTTTCTACTCTACTTCACGGCTAAGGGATCAACTCAATCTTCTTTCTCCCAAACCTAGGTTAGATCTTAGATCGAGTTCATACTCTCCCTCATGACTAAGGGAATGACTTGGCCTTCTCCTCTCCAAGACCTAGGTAGGTCTTGGAATGAGTGTTCGTTTCCCCTTGTCACTCGACCTTCTTCTCTCCTAGACAATTACAAGTTTGTCTTGTAGTCGTTTTCCTCTCCAACTTTATTGATAGCAGTTGACTTCTTTAACTCGGCCACTTTCTTTTCCTACTTCACCTTTCGAAAGAGTTTTCATTCGAGTGTTCAACAATTCAACCTTGTCATCCCAGTCCAGATATTTAGGCCTACATCGACATCCTGTTGTCCTTAACACTCCAATCGAGTCTCACATGCTCTAACTTCTCGATTTGACTCAAAGGGGGGACTCGTGACACCCCAGAATAGTGACCCTACTCTAGGTTACCAAGTCACATCTACAATGGCCCCACGGTACTCTAGCTTCAACTTTAAATTTGACTAAGACCCCCTTGCTGAGACTAGTCAAGACCTCCAATCTAGCTGAGACTCCTTAGCCGAGACCTCAAGTCTGGTCAAGACCTCTTGGTTGAGATCTCCAATCTAGTCGAAACTGAGCAAGACCTCTAGTCTTGCTGAAATTGGCCGAGACTTCTAGTCTGGCTGAGATCCCCTGGCTAAGACCTTCAGTTTGACCAAGTCACCAGAGCCAAGAGGCCCAGCCTCATTCGGACTATGAGAAAGTTGTGTCAAATTATCTAGTGGATTTGATCCTGATAAGACCCAACCCAAGAGATAATTGTCCACGAGAAAAGTGGGTGATGTTTATCCTAATAGGGA
The DNA here is from genome assembly GCA_025175895.1 of Wurfbainia villosa. Taxonomy (NCBI): domain Eukaryota; kingdom Viridiplantae; phylum Streptophyta; class Magnoliopsida; order Zingiberales; family Zingiberaceae; genus Wurfbainia; species Wurfbainia villosa. Next base: position 135,215,078 of record CM045986.1, on the reverse strand, counting down.
ATAAGTTGGGGTGATGTTTATCCTTATAAGGGATAAGTGGGAGTGATGCTTATCCTGATAGGGGAGATAAGATTGTTTCTTCAAAGCACGCAACGGATGTTGTCACACCCTAATCAGGATAAAGACCACTTTTTCTGAGATAAGTGAGGGATTAGGATGTTAAATAGGGGGGGATTGTCCTCCTAGGACACTTTCTCTCGACTTCTCTCGACTATTCTGCAAAGTTGAGGTCGCTACATTTTTTAGAGGCATCATTTTTGAATATCCTTTTTGAGCTGAAAATTTTAGTATTAAGACGAAGATCCATAAGATGTCATGTATTATTACCCTGAATTGACTTTGTTTCGTCATCTATGGTTTTCCCCCTTGATTTGGCATTCAGGATAGACATTATTCCACTAAAAGATTTAGAATCTTCAAAATGACTTACTGAGAAAAAAATTGAATGTTTAGTTCCTCATTTTTTGTCGGTGATAATCTATTCACTTTTGATTTTATGTGCTAAGATGTATCGGTACTGAGAATAATATAGATTTATTAACTAATCTTACCATTTCTGTTGTATTTTAAATAATCACTTGTATTTGTTCCGTTAATTTATTGTTTGAATCCAGTGAATCATTACCATAGCTTCTTGGTTTTATTGGGTTCAGACCATTGTTTAATTTGTTCTCACTGTGATTTTTTTCAACTTCTTTAAGGAGACAACATTAGCAAGTACCTCTGTCACTGCCAAGGAGGAAATTTCTAGTTCACTGAAGTTTCATGAATGGCAAAATGGGAAAATAGTGGAAGATGTTGCTGCAGTTCAGGGTGTAAAAATCAGGAGGCGGCCACCAACTGGACCTTCTAAGCATTATGTGGGGCCTTTTGAATTCCGCTTGGAAAATGAAGGAAATACCCCAAGGAACGTCCTAGAGAAAATAATATGGGTCAAGGACGTGGAAGTGACACAGGCAATTTCTGATTTAGCCTATGACAATTTTTTTTACTATTCTTTCTTAATTGGTGAATGCTGAAAATTCTTACATCTGCTTCCCTTTAGTTAAAAGAGAGAAGACCTTTAATCACAGTAAAGAAAGCCCTAGAGAATGCTCCACCTGTTAGAGATTTTATTGGAACATTGAAGGCATCATATGAACTTACAGGTATGCCTGCATTGATAGCAGAGGTCAAAAAGGCTTCTCCAAGTAGAGGTGTGTTACGGGAGAATTTTGATCCAGTGAGTGCTTTGTATCCTAGTTTACTTTTTATTTATTCTCCTAGTTTTGTTCATATTTTGTTAAATGATGGGGTTGACACATTTAGCTAAGTTTCACACTTGTCATTAACTATATAATATTTGTCCATACGCTTTCTGGTTCCTACTAATCTCAGGCTATTAATAATCTTGCATATTTGATCCTTGTTAAACTTATATAAGTATATATACATATTTCATTTAATGTCCTTATTTTTTAAATTTCATACCTATCGTATACTATTTCAGTGTTTCTTATGGTATAATTTAGCATATGTTACTGTTCTTTTTCTGGTCCACTCAAGTTAGGCAATGAAAGCAACATAACCATTGTGTTCTTGTTGGTTGGTCTGCCAATTTGGCAGTGTAAAGAAAAATCTTGAGAACAATTTGTGGATACTTTTTCTTACATTTAATCATCGATCCATACATTTTTGTTTGACTAGAAATTTTATATGTTGTGTTGTTTTTTATTCAATAGAATAAGCTAAAATGTTTAGTATAAAGCTTTCTGAGCTCTGGTTCAAAAGGACAAACATAATACAAATTACAAAATGAATATCTTACCTCACTCTTCAAATCTATATAGTGTGTCTTTCAAGCTGCTATTGGGGATGCTTATTAAAAGGTATATGTTGGTTACAGCTATTCACAACTGAGATTTTCAAGGCCATAATGCCATATCTTAGTAGAGGCTAGATCTTTTCTCATATTTATTCAAAAATCTATTATTTCACAAGTCAATTTCTTAAAAGATACTGCCATAGACAAAACTGTTGATATTGTTTATGGGTTTGTTTCTACATTTGACCACTTGTGATCACATTTAAACAGGTTGAAGTTGCCAATTCATATGAGAAAAATGGAGCGGCATGCATAAGTGTCTTGACCGATGAAAAATATTTTCAGGTAGCATTCGCCAATTTTATACTTTTTTTTTTTTAACAATATCAATAATACTTGAAGCAATCCTATGTTAGAAATGTGATTGATTGAGGCTGTCTGTTTTGCTTCTAGGGAAGCTTTGAGAATCTTGAGGCTATTCGCAGAGCTGGAGTCAAGGTCTATCGTCAATTCTTCCAAGTTTTCTTTTGCTCTGGATGATTCTTTACAAACTATAGTTCCTTCTTGCTGAGCATTTCTCAGTTAGGTATGATAATCTAATCTAGTAAAAAGTGCAGTGTCCGCTGTTGTGCAAAGAGTTTATAATTGATGCCTGGCAAATCTATTATGCTCGCTCAAAGGGAGCAGATGCAATCCTCCTGATTGCTGCTGTTTTACCTGATCTTGATATAAAATATTTGACTAAAATCTGTAGGTTGCTTGGCCTAGCAGCATTGATTGAGGTTAGTTAACTTCCTTTATTTCATTGAAAACACTTGAATGCAGATATTCATCATTTGGATCTTGCTTAGGTGCACAATGAAAGTGAACTGGACCGAGTATTGGGCATAGAGGGTGTACAGCTAATTGGCATCAATAATCGTAACCTTGGTATGAGTATGTATATTCCTTTACTGCAAAGCCTTTATAGTTGCAATCTCTGTTTCCCCTTTTCAACTGTAAAGATGATCGTTGTGGCATTGCGATTTTGGTCTATTGTTGCTGAAACAAAGTGTTGACAGAAATTAAAGAACCTTTTTGGTAAATCAGTTACACCTCAAGTTAAAGCTATCTGGTCCATTCTAACATAGAATTCTTTACATTTTTCCAGAATATAAAACATGGGTTATGGCTTATTTTATATGATTTCTTTCTATAATTTGCTTTCATCTTGTTCCTTTAAACTTGATAAGCCTAAGATTTGTTTCCATGTTTTAAAATACAGATAACCAACACCTTAACTAATCAATTATGAAAGCTCAGGATCTTCAACCTAACTGATCGGTTAGAATATAATACCACATCTATTGCATGTCTGGACAATTATTCCTCTCTGCTCTAATCCCCCAAAGCAACTTGGAGTAGTGCGGGTATGCATTTTTAGTAGTTAGACAAATGAACAAAGATAATTGTGAACTTTACCTATTTCATTCCGTATTTCCATTGTCAGCTAAAAATTGTAAACAAAGTTTTTTGTACTGGACTTATCCTGTAATCGTGAGGCACAACTACTTCTTGTCTCATAAGTTAGTGATATGCCTGGACTATATATTATTTTTAAGGAATAAAGAAGGCTAATGAGCCAATTCTTTGACCCTAAAAATCTAGCCTATTTTTGACATTCATTAGGATTACTTAATGTGTCCAAAATGACAATATTGGTTACATTATGAGTCAGATCTCAGCTAAATTCTGGGGGAGTATTGTGCTTTAATGGTTCTTAGTGCATTTGGTCGATCTTGTAAAAATATCTGAGCGAGAGATTTCAAACTGAATGGTTAGCTGCCAACCCTTTGAGATGATTGTTATATTCAGTTGTCAAAATCGGGTATTAGAATTGGGATAAGGTAGTTAAAAAAATCCCAAGTGTTAGTTGCATGGAATTAGTAGGATCTGTAAAATTAGAATCAGTGGGAAAGTAAAAAATAATGGAAAAAACATTTTTTTCCATATCACAGCAAATCTTGTAAAAAAGAATGTAATAAATATAAACTATAACTAATAATAGAATCATATATTTTTACTATAATCACTCAATAACACTTTATTGTTAATATTTTTTAATTAGTACTATCACATAGTATTCAATGTTATAGCGTTTCAAGTTCCTAATTACATTCGAGCCAACTTTTAGTTGAAGGAAGCAGAGTTTTAGGATGCTTGTTGACCGTGAGGGACTATTGCATTCTCTCTCGATCCACAATAACTTTATTCCATTGTAGTGAGTGAAAGATGCGAAGATGTCGAGTCTAATGAGTGATGGGAAGGTTGAGTAAGTGATCCTTATCCCGTGGTGAATTTTGAGGCGTGGTAAGTATAAACAATTTAAGAGGGTGCTAAAGACACTACTCGTGTGAGTTCCCTAAAAATCATTCTAGGATTAAAGAATATGTTAGGTTGGTCAAGTTTTTCAAAGTCATCTCAATTAAACAAACTTCAATTCATTTTCATCCATATGGCTCTCAATTTGACTAAAGTTAATGGATTGCATGAATTTTGCATTCTAACTAATTTGTAGCTAATTTCTTTGAATCTCTAGTTTTTTATTTTTCTGATATGCTGTTTTCTTGGAAAAAATAATTGAATCAACCATTGCCTATAATGATCCAACCCTGGGTGATCTATTTCTAAATTGGTTAATTTTGCCAACTAGGAATATAGTAAAACGAATACTCTTTGGTTTGCATAAAGATATTTAACCATATTGCGCAACCCACTGAATTTATAGTCTTGTATTTATCTTCTTGCAGAAACATTGGACGTTGACATTTCAAACACAAAAAAGCTGTTGGAGGGAGAGCGTGGGGAGCTGATACGCCAAAGGGACATCATCGTGAGAAAACTTATTGCTCCGTATTTTTAGTTCTAGCAAAGCAATTTAAATTGATTATGGAAATAAGATACTTGATGTTATGTATCCTGTGAAATGTAAAAGTTTAACAACAATTTTTATTTATCAACCAATAATGTGTTTTATATAGTCAGATATCAAGTGCTCTGCTATACTTATATACTATGTTACTCGGATATGAGTAATTTGGCATGAGTGTGGTTCTGACAAGTGACAAGCATTTCTAAATTTTGTTTACGCGTGATCAACAGGGACATTGAGTACCTAATCAAAGTGACAATGTCTGAGTCATGAATGGGGATAAATGAGGACCCCAACGACCAATCCTATATGTGCATATATCTAAAATCAACTGTATCACACAGAGGGGGAAAATAAATGAAACCTTAGTAGACATTAAGGGAAGTGTGTAATAATAGTAGTAGTACTGTTGCATGCACTTGAGTCACTTGCATGTTAGCATGGTGTGTCCGAAGTTCTAAGTTAATGTAAATCACTCTGTACCATCATATTTTCTGTTCTGGCCTATTCTAATACTAGCCATTACAGAACTGGTGGGCTGCAGAAACTTCTGATATCTTAGTTTCTATTTTTTTAATTTAATTTCAGAGGTCAAATTTCGTGCACATTTTTGTACAATATATATGGAACTACTTTATCTCCAACACTAAATTTCTTGAATGCAACCTGCTTCTTCAGGTGGTATCAGAATCTGGCTTATTTACTCCTGAAGATATTTCTTATGTTCAAGATGCAGGTAGCAAAGCAGTAAGTTTTTTGTTTACATCTGTTATGGTGTGCATTGGTGTTTTCCTTTTCAATTGCTCTGTCTCATATTCTTAAAATATTCCTGAGAAAAAAGGAGCATTATGGAACTAATCGTGCATAATCATGTTAATGCATCACAACCGAGTTTCTTCATTTGACGGGTTTCTTGGCTGATACTGGACTTTTGATATGGTTGCACTGAATTGCCAGTGTGTGTGTCTATATATATATATATATATATATATATATATATATATATAGAGAGAGAGAGAGAGAGAGAGAGAGAGAGAGAGAGATGTTATACTACACAATTCATCCGTGAGCATCTTCGTTATTCACCGTCCAATCGGATGAGCACTATAGTCCAATCCTTGAATTTTAAGGGATCGGACGGTGAATAATGGAAGTGCTCATGGGTGCTTTTATATATATATATATATATATATATATATATATATATAATCTGTTGTGGGCCCGTCTATGCACACCCATGTGTGCAATTGAGGGGTGCACCCCACGTGGTAGCGTTGACCGCTGACTATCACGTGGCCACGCCTCTTAGTCGTGCATGTTGGCGCGCACAAAGAGCGCACAACATATCAGTGTCATATATATATATATATATATATATATAATTTCTTTCGAGTTTGTATCACAATATGAGAATTGTAAGCTGCCTATTTTCAGTTGCAATTTGAAACACACAATGAATATCTCAAGATAAAATGAACTAGTCGGTAGGCCTCAATTAGCATGTACAGCAATGAATACTGCATGTGATAAGCCTCAACAAGTGTGATGAACTGCCCTTCCGGAAGTGGTTTGTCTGATGCTTTTGGCTATAGTTGTAGTTGAGATTCTAATGATCCTATATTATCAAACAGCTGGAGGTTCATAGCAGCAAGCAAATACGCATTTTGTTGCCATTGAATTCTTTTATATCCATTTAGTTGTCACATGCATTCCATCTTTGTTTTTAATTCTTTCCTTACACCTATTAAAGTCATTCATAATTATAGGTCTTGGTTGGAGAATCTCTCATCAAGCAAGATGATCCAGGCAGAGCAATCTCTGGACTGTTTGGTAAAAGCATATCTGTGAGGTACGAGTCTGTTTACCAAGCTAATTTTGCAGGAGTTAATTTAACTCCAAGATAAGAACAGATAAGTTCCCTCATTTACAATTTGATTTGTCTTCGTATGTTCGACTTCTTTTGTCGTTCCTATGTGAGTCTTTCCCGACTTCGACCATGTATTGTGCATGTTTCATCTTTTGCTTATGGGTGTTTCTAATATGACTGTTTTTGCATTTGGAAGATAATATTTTCTTAGCTCTCATAGGTTGAGTTATTCCTTTTGAGTGTTTTTACATCCATATAATCAATAATTTTTATATTTGATAAGTTGGTTTTTTTGTCTAACCTTTGGCAGGTTAGGATGATGCTCAAATTCATTCGAGAAAGCAATGAAAGGTGACCATCCATGAGGTTCTCTAAGTCTCCTAAACATTTTTATCCAGTCCAAGTCATGTACATTCATAATCCACTTCTTTTAGTAAGATCAATGTTAACCAAAATATTCAATTAATTTGTGAACAAGTGACCATCCTTGAGGTTCTCCATGTCTTCTAGATATCTTGTTCGTCTTCACTAGCAATAGCCCCCAGAATTGTTCTGTGGATGATGTTCCTATACAATCCTTCACTTCTAGCTATCCTGCTAGAAGTTGAACACCTAATCATGGAAACTGATTGAGCCACCTCCTTAGAAGACTCTCATTGGTTGCAAATGAATGATAAGTGTTGGTGTCTGGTTTATAAAGTGAAATTTGAGTGCGGGCAGAATAATAATATGACACTGCTTAGGCGAAGTCGAGATTAGAGTTGGACTCTATCTCCTTAAGATGAATTTGCCTCGCACACCGTGCTCACGAAATATGACAATCGTCTTCCAAAATACCACGATTTTATTTTGCGATAGCAGTATTGCAAATCGCAAGACCTCCGAACCGAAGAAGCTTTTTGAACTTTCCAAAATGTAAGTATGCAATGCAATGTTTGCTTTTCCTTAAATTGGAATGACTTGGATGAAATGAGGGATCTTATTTATACTTGTGAAGAGATAGAGGAACCTCTTGGTTCAATTAAATCTCATCCATTCAATTTAAATGGATGATCTAGATTTCATCCCTTCCCAAGAGACACAATGTCTCTTCATTTGGATGCATCTAAATCTTTTATTTTGAATTCAATGACTAAGATTAAATCATCCAAAAAGATATTTATGCTTCTTCATTTGAATGAATCGGATTTATCCATTTTAATCTGACAATTTAGATTAAGGTATATTAATTTTTCATTCATCTAATTGAAAAAATTATTTATTTGATCAATCAATTTTCCAATATTAAGTTTAAAATAAAAGTTAGTAAATCCATTGACTGTCATAAAACCCGTCTCATGGCAAAAGTATGCAACCTAGAATATAGAGATTTCAAAGAAACCCTTTCTTCAAGACCATTGTTTGCACTTTCCGTGCAATTGCTTCTGTGTGTTAGAGGACTCTCTATTATGAAAAATGCATTCCTCCATAGTATGTTTTGGAAGAAGTATATAGAGTATCTCATCTCTATCACCAATTTTATCATTTTCTTAAAGATCTTTAAGCCCTCGAACAGGCCCGGCCACGGGTTTGCAAAATTCAATAAGATTATGATCACTCTAGGCCCAGCCATGGGTCGGGTCGATTGGACCTAGGTTGAAATTTTAACCAAGTTAACAGGTAGTTATGGTCACAACTGTAATCGACTTTTGTTGCAACTCTGTCATGGTTAAAGTTTTAGCCCAAAGGAAACTGTGAACCGTTGAATTTAACTGGCAATTCACCTTCTTTTTTTTTGAAAATATAGTGGTTGGACTTGATGGGCAAGGGGAAGACGAGAGGAAGATATTTATTGAAGTTCAATTCCCTTCTCCAATATAGTATACAATTGTTTAATGATACCTTACCAAAGTGTTTGATGGTATATTACAAAACTGATGAATAACACTTAATAACTGTGGATTAAGAGTTCTATTAACATTCATGTAAATAAATCTCTCCCCTTTAAATGATCAACCCTGAAAGGATTTCATATTAATATTATTTCTGGTCATTATCATATTTTACTGTAGATAGGTAATTATTATTATTATTTTTTTTGGTTTGATTTTATAATGGTTTTCATTTGATGTCACCCTACAAGCACACAAGGCAACAAATAATCCAACAAAGTAGTGTATAGGACCTTGACATCATATGGCAAACACTTGCGAACAACACAACTTGCACACAAGTGCTTATTCTGCTTTATAGTATACCAATTGTTCACTGCATAGGAATTCATATTAAGGTCATTTCCTTTATGAACAAGTTAAATATCAGTCATCTTGGGCTTGTTTGAAGCTAGAATAACTTGGAATTGAACAATCACATGAGAAAGAAAACAACAGCAATTAAATCTTATCCCACTAGATGGAGTTGGAATAGAGAAAGAAAATTTAACAAAATATTAAAGAGAACGAAAATGGATTAGCATGCTCTATTAGAAGAGGGCTTAAATAAATTCAAGCTGTTTTATTATTTATTTATTTTTTACTTTTCAAAATTTATAAATATTTTTTAAACATTAAAAATATAAATAATAACTAATTTTGAACCGTTAAACTATCAGATCTAAACCGTTGTTATTAGGTCTAGATCACTTTTGGATTTCAACTTATCGATATGCTATGACTATTTTTTTCATAAAATTTCTCAAGAAATTATTATCCTTCTTTTATGCATTGATGATGTAGTTATTAGAGGAGATGATTCTATTGGGAAACAAAGTTCCAAAGTAGTCGAGTTTAATTAGGTTGTTTTAATATGCTATCAAACGGTTAAAGTTAGGTGTCACTTGCATTCTTGAAGTGTGCATAGGTTTTGCACAGTGCACATGAAGCTTGTAGAGCTAGTTGATTCATTGAGGTTGAGTTAGTTTGTACTCAATGGCTTAGAAAGAAGGAATATCAGAACTTTAGAGAAGTTTGGAGTGGACTACATGGCAAGGAGTGTAAAGTGGTTGTAGATGTGATCGTAAAATTGTGGGTCCAATGTCTCAAAGGCTTGGTAAGAGGTGGACTTGAAATGTGAGGAGGATCAAATGACATGAAGTAAACTTAGAACGTTTAATGCATTTGATGGATCGAAGCTCGACACAAGTTGCACTCCAAAGTGGCTTGAAATGAGATGGATTCAATGAACGAAGGCCTAGTGCAGTGGACTATAGGCCAAGAAACATCATCAATGTTGATGACCTAAAGGTACAAGAGCGTGAAAGATTGTGTGAGTTGCGTGAGTGCCCCAGGGGCATGGTGCAAGAGCGAAGAGACATTTCATATGAGAATACAGTTCGAATTTTTATTACGATATTGTTCAACGGCGAATTTAGAAAAATTTATTCGGGCGGCTTTGGGGTCCAGAAGTTTATCCGATGGATGGAGTACAACTTCGGTATTGGATCGTCGTTCAGGAATGACACGACTGCAGAGCTCGAGCTAAACTATGAAAAATTATGCGAGTGCTTTTCTGATTTACTTTTGATGGCTGGTAGAGGTCACTTGTGCTCTGATCTTATCCAACTCAGTTGTTGGTAAGGCGTCTCGAAGATCCGTGGGACAGAGTCGATCACTCTTAGAGATTAGTCGAATCGAAGGTTCAGATACCCTGATGTCAATAAAAAAAATGAAAGATTGTGTGAGTGACAGAGTGCCCATGCAAATCTCTCATATATCATCGGTTCGATTCTCAATTACATTGTATTTTTTTCCAGTGGGATATTAAATTCTGAAATGTTGACTTATTGAATTGTCCATTGCAAATACTTTCTAATTTATTCAGATGATCAATAAAATTTTTTATGAAATCAAATTGATAGTAGAGTTGCATATCCGATGGTAATTAAAAAAATAAAAATGAAAGATTATGCGAGTGAAATATCACTGGAGGCTTGTATCTTTTGGACAACATAACGAGGATGATGTGTTTACCTAGGTAAAGATAGATTATCTAGTAACTCGATTTGAAACCTACTACTAAGTCATAGTCTACAACTTATTTCAGTTATGAGATTTTCCATAGATATAAGTTGAGTGAAGAAGAGATCACTGAATAAATTTAGTTAGTTGGAGGTTGTTCCAATTGACCAGAACGTGAGAACTTGATAAATAGAAAAATCATAATCGAGCAATAATTGATTGGATATTCCATTTAATCGATTGTTAAATTTAGCAGTTGAGATTAGTGATAGACAAAATGCGGCAAAGTGAAAAGTCTTAGGTGCATCCAATTTCCCTTTCAAATATTCATAATTCTATCCTTAACTACGATGCATCTGTAAAATTTTCTTTTTATTCTGATAGTCGATAGAGCATATCTCATTTAGAAATTACTTAACGTCCCGTTAGAAATTCATGAGATAGAATCAACCATCTCTAAAATTAATCAGATCGAATAATAACTGATACTAATAAAAAAAGAAAAGTCTTATTCTATAAAGAGTTTTGAATTGTTAAACCTTCATAAAAATATATTCTTAAATACTTCTCTAATCAAATGCTTACGTTACCTAAAGGTTAACAAATCTTCTCATAAAATAATGTTTTTGTGAGAATAGTCAGCAAACAAAAGGCCTATTGCCAAGCATTTCAACATGGTTTGTCAGCATCTTCTGATAAAAAGGAAATAAAACGCATTATAAAGTTATATATAGAAAATAGATTATATATATTGACTATTTTCTTTTCCCTTTGTTTCCCCCATGTACAGTCAATCATATGGTAGAGCGAATATATCACAACACAACAACTTGCACTGCCATCAGAGCAAACAATTCAAATCGACACAACAACTATTTGCTTGGGTTTGCGAGAAATACCGCTAGCTAAAGCTGTTCAAAGGCAAAAATTTCTTTCAAACATCTCGGGCAACAAAAAAGGCAACTTGTTTCAGAAGCTCCTACTAAATTGCTTTAGCAACAAAAGTTTGTTACATTTAGATGTATGACCCGGAAAGCCTTTTGTTTCTCTTCTTTGCTGCACTTTTCACCAAAGCTTCGCGAATAATCTCTCTCTTTCGCTTCAAGTTGTCGTTAGCCTTTACTGCAGAGCTCTTTGCTTGATTCTCTAGTACCCTCTTCATGAAGAACTTGAGCTTCCACAATGTGGTTTCACTCTGCAACAATACAAAGAGAAGCAAATTGAACGATACCTCAAAGAAGGCTATCTGAATGACAATAAGGACAAGTTGTCAATGCAAACTCGAGATCGGTAACATCTAAAACGGGAAGAGCAAAGTTAACAACTTTTTGCACATCTGTAAAAGAGGCATATGCACTGTTTTACTGCTTGAGTAGTGGTTACAAATGGAAAAGTTTTCAAGAACACGACGATCAACAACAAAACAACAATCAAGTCTTATCCCACTAGGTGGGATCAATTATATAGATTCTTCTACGTCATTGAACCCTATTCCTTACTATATCATCATCTATACTTAAATAAATTTTATTTTATTTTATTATTGCTAACCAAGTCTTTTTTTGTCTTCCTTTTCTTCGTTTGATGTACGTATCTGTCATTGTTTTACATCATCTAACTGGAACATTTATTGGTCGTCTGAGTACATATCCGTACTATCTTATACATGTTTTTCAGAATTTTTCCTCAATAGATACAATTCTGACTTTCTCTCTAATACTTTTATTTATTATTTTGTCCATCCTTGTAAGTCCAAACATCCACCTTAACATTTTCATCTTTGTAACTCTCATTTTTTTTTGCTCATGTGCTCGAGTCGTAGTCCAACATTTAGCGTCATATAACATAGCAAATTTAACCGTCGTTTTATATAACTTCTCTTTAAGTTTTAGAGGTACTTTACGATCACATAAAACACTCGACGTTTTTCTCTATTTCAACTATCTTGTTTGTATTTTATATAAGACATCTCTTTCAATCTCTCTATCTTCTTACAAAAATGATTCTAAATACTTAAAGCTCCCAGACAACTAGTCATCTTTTATCTCAACACTTGTCTCATTACGGCTAATATTGCTAAATTTAAATTCCATATATTATGTCTTTACTCTACTAAACCTAACCTTTCACTTCTAAAGTTTTCCGCCAAGATTCTAATTTAATATTTACTCTTTCACGTGTCTCATCTACCAAAACAATATCATCTGCAAACAACTTGTACCACGATACTCATCGCTAGTTTCCCATCAAGAACATGGTGATCCACTAGCAAAAATTACAAATTCAATCCAAAAGGTCTATAAGACAACATTGTGCTTAGGCGAGGTTAGTTATTATCGCTAATCCTTGGCCAGTTTTTCTAGTATAGCAACCAAATATACAACAACAACAACGCCTTATCCCACTAGGTGGGGTCGGCTAGTATAGCAACCAAATATGAAAGAAATAAAAAAAAAAGGGAGAAATACCTGCGCATCCAAATCAAGGTCCACTACTTCGGCAGTGGCTTCGAAACTAGGATCATCTTCAGCTATAATTTCTAAAGCCATGTTAAGATCTTCAGGGGATAAAGTGCTCAGGCCAACCCCAAGTTTCCTTTTCTCCTCTGTAGTCATTTTTCTGAAACAAAGAAATTTAAGTATTCATCACACCATCATATTCGCGGTTCACTTTCATAAAAACAAGATGGGCAGACCAAATGCAAGAGGCTATACCGCCTATATTTAAGCTGTAAGTAGAAGTGGAACTAGTATTTCAATGTTTGTTAAATAATAAGTGGAAAGAGTTCTTATACAAAAGCAAAGGGAAATTGTTTACCTGCATTGCTTTATTATCCTCGCCCTTAGATCTTCCAATTGCGAATTGAGTTCATCAAGCTGAAAATTGGATTGAAAATTAGGGGGTGCAAAAAAAAAAGGTTATGCTCTAACATGACTAGTTTCTATAACCTTGTGAAGACCAAGATAGCATTTACATAGTCATATAACTCCAGCCTCTCCACTAGAAATGAAAAGCAGCAACAAGAACATATTTTGAGTATACAAAGATTACCTCATTGTATGCCTCTCTAGCTATTTTTGCATATGCAGCCTTTCGAGAATTAGGAATGTTTGAAAGAGTTTGAGCTCCCTCATCTTTTTGTCTTGCTTCCTGGGAAGTATAAATCCAGAAATATATTCAATAAAGTTTTATCTCACTAGATAGAACTGACTCTATCTCTTACTTTATTATTATTTATATTTAAATAAATATATTTTATTTTATTTTATTATTGCTAATCAAGTCTTCTTGAATCTTCTCCTTTCTCCTCGTTTGATTTGTATATTTATAATAGTTTCATATTATTCATGAAGAAAATGGAAAACAAAATGTTACTGGAAGACAAAAGAAAATGGGGGAAGGAATAAGAGTAGCTCAACTCAACCTCTTCAACAACTTTAGGTAGCAATTGCAGCCACTTCTCTTCGAATTTTTCCAGCAATGACTTTGCCATAACATGAATATCACTTTGATCATCATTGTGTTTCATTGCACTAGTGAAAACCAATCTTACATCAGCATATATTTCACGAACATTCTTATGCCAACTGCCATCGTTAGCTTCCATCTGGCTCTTGATTGTACCAGAAACCATGGGATTTGTAACGATCTACAAGCACAGAAGGATAATACCGATTGAATTTTTAAGGGATGTCTTCTAAAACAAGATTGAATTCTTCTAATCAATTGTTTTGATCGGTGAAGAAACCAACAGATACGAAGCAGAGGGCGTGAGCAAGAGCGACCGAGAGAGAGAAAGAGACCTGAGTCCGGCTCAGAGAGTAGGCGTAGCACCACAGCTCGTTGGAGGTACGATCGGAGGCTCCGCCGTCCGATCCAAGCACGGCGTCGGGAAGAGGCGGAAGACCGGAAAAGGAAAGAAGAGAGAGAAAAACGGGGATCTAAGATTACCGAAGAAAGGAGGAGCTGCCGGAGCCGCCCCTTGCCGGAGGCTTGATCACGCTGCTCGCGATTGGGATCCGGGTGGAGTCGCGAAAGGGACGAAGGAAGGGGAGAGGGGCGGCGTTTGGGGCGATGCTCGGTGGGGAGAAAATCGAGGACAAGAATATCAAAAGAGCAAACAAAGAAACAGAAAATCTGTAAAAAAAAAAAATGGAAAAGGTGTGCCCTTTTATTTTTTTTTCTAATTATTATATTAATTTTCTTTTGTATTTTTTAAAGATTTTTTTTCTATTTTTCTATTTTTACTTTTGTTTTTTTAAAAAAAAATAAAGTTACACTAGCATTATTAAAATTGCTTTAATTTTAATTAAAGCTGCATCCAGATTGTTAGGACAATCAACCCAAGTATGTATTTAGTTTTGATGTGTGTGACAAATAGTTTAAGTTAGGTTGTTATGAATTTGATGTGTCTATTTAAGTTGTGCAGGACTTAAGTGAATCCCACATAGATTGACTTGATGAAGCATTGGCGAGTTCACCATCTCATGTCTCGGGTCTTTGAGTCGGTGAAGGATGACATTGCAGAAGTCGTGCGTTTGGTGCATTCAAGGGACCGTCGGACGAGGAGCGAATGAAGTGAAGCTGGAGGAAGCAGACTTCGTGGCGAAACGCGAAGGATGACACTGGAGGAGCCGAGGGCTTAGTGCATCCAAGGGATGCAGGCCGAAGAGAGTTTCGAGGCGAGGGATTTCATGGGAGATGAGAGTGAGCGATTGTAACCCGGGATGGGGTAACTCATAGGTGAACTTGGCCGAATAGCTAAGTCAAGTGTCGGACGCTCAAACTTAGGTTTGAAGTTTTACCCGACAAGTCGGACGCTCAAACTTGTGTTTGAGGTTTTACTCGACAATTGGATAAGTCGAATGCTCAAACATGAATTTGAGATTTCTACCCGACGAATGGAAGTGTCGGATGCTCAAATAGGTGGTTTGAGGTTTACCTGACCGTCGGATGCTCAAATAAGTGTTTGTTTGAGGTTTTACTATAAATGGCGGTGCTCTGAGTTGGTGAATGTTGGTAGTGTTATTGAAGGATTTACGGCCCGATGAGTCATTAAGGGCGATAGTCATTCGAAGGTGAACAAGGTGAACATGGGCAGAACCACTCGTAGTCGTGATCGATCCACTACGCAGATCATGATCGCTAAGATTACCGGATTGACGGTGACGCGATCGAAGTCGGTTGGGAGTCGATCGTTAGAGCGACAGTCGACTTATGGCATGCATCAGTCGATTGTTGCATGCCCAACAGAAAGAAACCCCTCTTCCCTATAAAAAGAGCGGTTGGGGGCTTTGGGGTAGCTAATGTTTCCACCCCTATTCATGCTCTAAGTGCTCCCACGCCTTCCAAGTGTTTTACTCTTTTATTCTCTATTTTCATTCATATTATTTGTGAGAAGAGGAGTTGGTGTAAAGATGTTACCTCCACCTTGCCTTGGGCAAAAAGAGAGTTTAGTGGATTGGTTTGAGGGAGTGATTCGCTGAATGAATCGTCCGTGGACTAGCGACAAGGGTCGTGAACCACGTTACATCGGCTCGTTAGCGTTTGCTTCTTCTTTACTTTTGTATTAGCTTAATTGTCTTTGCTTTAGCATTTTTATTATCTATATTCCGCTGCGTTAATGATTATCTTAGACGATTAAAACGAATGAAGTTCATCATACACGAAAGGCTATTCAACCTCCTTCTAGTCGGGCAACGATCCTCCAACAAGTGGATCAGAGCAAGGAGATTATTGTTGGACTCATCACCACAACAATCAACAAAATGACCGGCTCGAACATTCATCCACCCAAATTCGAAGGCGACTTCTCTTGGTGGAAGAAGAGAATGGATGTATTCTTTGAAACCGATTTTGATATCATACTTATTATGGAAAATGATTTCGAAGTTCCTAGGGATGAAGAAAGGAGACTACTAGAGAAATCGAGATGGACTAAGAAGCAAAGGAAGGAGCACCTTGCAAATTCGAAAGTAAAGTACCATCTATTCAACGTGCTCCCTCAATAAGAGATCAATAGAATTGGAGAGTGCTCAAGTGCCAAGGAGATGTGGGAGAAGCTAGTGGAGCTTTATGAAGGCACATCTGAAGCCAAACTCTCAAGAAGGGACCTTCTCCGATCACAACTCAATAATATCAAATTAGATAAGGGGGAAAATGTATTATCACTACACTATAGATTTAAAGAGATAATTAACGGTTTATTAAGTGTAAGGGAGCAATTCTCCAATAGAGATATGATCATGAAGACCATAGATGCATTCCCTCGGTCATCAAAGTGGAACTCAATGGTGGACTCTTTCTATATTTCAAGAAATCTAGAGGTAAGTACTCTAGAAAAAAATTTCTCTACTATAGAGTTTCACGAAACTAGACTTGAAAGTATAGTAGAAGAGCCAACAATTCAATTGAGGGGAGTGGCTCTAGTAGCAAACAAAGGGAAGAAGAAGAAGAGCACACCCTCCTCATCCGACGACGAATCATCTTCTTCAATGGATAGCAATGAGGAGGAATATATGGTAAGAAAGGTAAGACATGTTTTAAAAAGTTTTAAATTTAACAAATCTCATGATAGGGGAAGAAGGCAAAGGAAGATTATTTGCTATAATTGCCAAGGAGAGGGATATACGAGGGATGAGTGTCCCCAATTAAACAAGAGCAAGGAAGAGAAGAAAAAAGATAGCAAGAAGAAAGGCAAAAAGAAAGAAGAGAAGAAGTCCAAGGAAAAGGAGAAGTCAAAGCCCCAGAAACCTAAAGGCTACATGGGATGATCTATCTTCATCGGAGGAAGAAGAAATAGCCTCTCACTTCGCACTCATGGGAATGGACGACATAGCCTCCACCTCATCCAAACAAGAAGGAAGTATAAGTGAGGAGGAGACCTCAAGTGAAGGGGGAGCGTCTACCTCGGATTCGGAACGAGAGGATTGGGTAAGTGAGGTAATAAATCTCTCTTCTAAAAAGGTTATTTCGATGATTTCTAGTTTAACTAGGGATTTATTTAGGGCTAAGAAGAAAAACAAATGCATGCTTGATGATATTAGGACATTAGAAGAAAAGCTAGAAAATGCATGTTTAAATGATAATGCTTTTTCTATGACAAATGATGCATGTATCGAAAAAAATAAGGCTTTAAGGGAAAAGGTAGATTTCCTCACTAAGACCCTTGAGAAATTTACCATTGGCTCAAATACCCTAAATATGATCATTGAGAGCCAAAGGGCAAGTTTCAACAAAAAGGATTTAGATTACAAGGGAACCAAAAATGAAAAAGTCTATCATTGTTTAATAGCTAGGGGCAATTAAAGATTACAATGATAGCTAGGAAATTGATCCCAAAGGAGTACTTGGTGAACCCTATTAGAAGAATCTATATTGGGTTCCCAAGTCAATCCTTAAGGGTTGGAGAAACCTAGGATAGTCAACCATAAGTGGACTTATTTTATATCATATTATTTGGTTGACTTATGATGATGGAGTGATACTTGATGAATGATGGGTGTTTATGGATGATACTTAACCTTGGATAGAAATTGCATAAAATGTATGTTTAAGTACAAATACCTTAGTCACATCTCACATTCACTATAAGGCTAACTTGATTGAAAACATAACATGGGTGAGATGTTAGGTTGATACAAATGTTTCACTAATATTTATGACATTTAGATGGGTCACTTAGAGTATCATGACATAGCAATCATAGACCAACCATGGGGAAAGCTTATGTTTAATTCATAGACATTTTGCCCAAAGATCATGGTTGGATATTTTAAATATTTTAAAACCATTTCATTTCATATTTTAAAATCGGTGAGTTTATGTTTTGAAACATTCTAAGGCAAAATTGTTGGTGCAATCGGCCCAGGTCACGATTGACCAGACTTGAGTTTGACTCGAATAAGTGTTTTAATATTTGATATGGATGTCTGACATTGATGTCTGGTTAGTATTTGATGTTTGACGATGGTTTGACCATTATCATGGGAAAAGTCCAAGTGGGACACTTGGCATTGGAAAAGTCCAAGTCTTGAGTACTTGACATGTAAAGTCCAACATGGGTTGGTAAGGAAAGTCCAAGCATGGGTCTTGGCATGGAAAGTCCAGCATGAGTTAGCAAGGGAAAGTCCAAGCTTGAGTCTTGACATTTGAAAAGTCCAAGGGGAATATTGGCGGCGTAAAGTCCAAGGGTGAAGTCTTGGCAGCATAAGTCCAATGGTTGGAGGTGTAAAGTCCAAGTGGGAGTCTTGGCAGCGTAAGTCTAATGTGTCTTGGCGGTGTAGACACCGTTAGCATGACATAGCCGATGAAAGCACATGAAGGCTAGCGTATGGATGAACAAGTCATGGATGACTTAGAGGGATCCGATAGGTGCGAGACTGACGGAGGTTGCTAGAAGGCTTAGGTCTAGGCCAAGGGTGGTCTAGCAAGTATGGGGGCATCATACTTGGGGTAAAACCTTATGTTTGAGGCGTATCAGTCGACTGGGACCTATAGGCAGTCGACTGGAGTGAGTCAACTAGGGTTTGACTGCGGGAAGTGCCCTAGCAGTCGACTGCCAGAGGTGGTCAATCGACTGTTGTCTCTATCAGTCGACTGATCTGGTGATCAGTCGACTGGTGCTCGAGAATTCAGGCACAGAATGGAGTCGGACTTGACTGCTAGGGTTAACAGTCGAGTAAAGGCTCTATCAGTCGACTGATGAGTATGATCAGTCGACTGATATCCTATCCGTTGTATTTTTCCAACGTGTATTGCACCGTTGTCTCACAACAACAGTGTCATCAGTCGACTGATAGGCGAAATCCAGCCCAGGCAGCAGCTTTAAAGGGAGTTCGTGGAGGAGATTTCGATCACCGATTCTTGGGTGCTTTTGGGGGATTTGTTGCTGCAAATCAGGGTCTCCAAGTACAATTCAAGCAACCACAAAGCAAGCATCCAAAAGCGCAATTGTAAAGTGTTTTTCTTTACTTGTATTGCATTTCATTAGTGTAATCATTTGTACGAGGTTTCTCCACTCCGACATGTGTCGAGAAAGAGTTTACTTAGTAGTGGTGTGTGATTTGCATCGCTAGGGCTCTTACGAGCCCAATCCGTGGAGTAGGAACCATTCGGTTCCGAACCACGTTATATCTTTGTGTCTTGATCGTGTTTGTATTGTATATTTTCTATTTTCACTGCGTACTAATATATTTGTAGCGAGCACGATCACGATCGAATTCCATCGAGCAACGACATCGCTATTCACCCCCCCTCTAGCGGGCACATCGTTCCTAACAAAAACTAGGTTTCAAAGTTGATACATAATTGAACACTTTTACAACTTTTGAGTTTTTGCCTAATTTTCGAAAATTGAATGTATTTTCATGAAAAAAAAATTTTCCTTGATATAGGAACTCATTAGAAATGTGTTCCTCAAATTTCATGATTTTTCGAATTTTTTAGATTTTCTAATGCATTTCTGAAGTCGACTTCAGAAATCAGCATTTTGAACTTTCAGCTACCAGTCGACTGATGAAGAATGTCAGTCGACTGATACGTGCAAAAACTGAGTTTTTTGTGTTTTAAAATCTGATTTTTGATATTTTTATTCCCTTAGATATTGATGCCATGATGTATAACATACGTATGATATTTTTTATGGTGTCAAAGGGAGAGAAATGTAAGAGTTTAAGTTAATCATGCAAGGGGAAAAATAACATGTGTTAAGGGGGAGTTGCATGTATTAAGGGGGAGTGTTTTGATACCCATGTTATGATTTACATGCTTACTTTCCTTTAGTATTTTGTTAATATTTTACCTAACTTAAATATGTTGTCACACATAAAAAAGGGAGAGATTGTTAGGGCAATCAATCCAAGTATGTGTTTGGTTTTGATGTGTGTGGCAAAGAGTTTAAGTTAGGTTATTATGGATTTGATGTGTGTATTTAAGTTGTGCAGGACTTAAGTGAATCACATATGGATTGACATGATGAAGCATTGGCGAGTTCACCATCTCATGGCTCGGGTCCTTGAGTCGATGAAGGATGACATTGCGGAAGCCGTGCGCTTAGTGCATCCGAGGGACCGCCGGACGAGGAGCGAATGAAGTGAAGCCGGAGAAAGCATACTTCGTGGCGAAATGTGAAGGATGACACTGGAGGAGCCGAGGGCTTAGTGCATCCGAGGGATGCAGGTCGAAGAGAGCTTCGAGGTGAGGAACTTCATGAGAGATGAGAGTGAGTGATTGTAACCCGAGACGGGGTAGCTCATAGGTGAACTTGACTGAATGACTAAGTCAAGTGTCTGACGCTCAAACTTAGGTTTGAGATTTTACCCGACAAGTCGGACGCTCAAACTTGCGTTTGAGGTTTTACTCGACAATTGGATAAGTCGGATGCTCAAACATGAGTTTGAGGTTTCTACCCGATGAATGGAAGTGTTGGATGCTCAAACAGGTGGTTTGAGGTTTACCTGACTATCGGATGCTCAAACAAGTGTTTGTTTGAGGTTTTACCCGACATCGATCATTGCTATAGATAGCGATCATTCTGAAGTCGATTGAATGTCGGCCGTGTTCATCAAGGGTTTTAGCTCGTGATCGATTGCGGATTTGTGATCGACTATTGCACCATCAGTCGACTGCCAAGGGACGACAGTTGACTATTGAAGGTGAACACAGACACAAAACCACTTGTAGCCGATTGATCAATCAACTACGCAGGCAGAAGCCGACTGCTGAAGTTACCGTTGGACGGTGACGACGGCAAGTCAGAAGTCGTTGGGAGTCGATCGTTAGAGCGGCAGTCGATTGTTGCATGTCCAACGGAAAGAAACCCCTCTTCCCTATAAAAAGAGGGGTTGGGGGCCTTGGGACAACTAATGCTTCCACTCCTATTCATGCTCTAAGTGCTCCCACATCTTCCAAGTGTTTTTACTCCTTTATTCTCTATTTTCATTCATATTATTTGTGAGAAGAGAAATTGGTGTAAAGAGGTTACCTCCATCTTGTTTTGGACAAAAGGAGAGATTAGTGGATTGGTTTGAGGGAGTGATTCGCCAAACGAATCGTCCGTAGACTAACGACAAGGGTCGTGAACTATGTTACATCGGCTTATTAACGTTTGCTTTTTTACTTTTGTATTAGCTTAATTGTCTTTGCTTTATCATTTTTATTATCTATATTCCGTTGTGCTAACGATTATCTTAGACGATTAAGACGAATGAAGTTCATCGTACACGAAAGACTATTCAATCTCCCTTCTAGTCGGGCCACGATCCTCCAACAAAGATGATGTAATTATAATTTTTAAAATATTAATTAGAAGATTAAAAATAAGGAAAAATAAATTAAAAGAAAAAAAAAATAAAGCGCAGAAACATAAAAGCGTTAAAGAAACCGAAAACCTAAAAAAGATAGAAAAAGGATTCTTTTGATCCTTGACGCCCATTATAAATATCGATTTTCTATTATATATATATATATATATTTCCCTTTTTTAATCTATTATTTTAATTTTTTTGTTTCTTTTTTATTCTTCTAATTAGCATATTAAAAAAAGTGAAAAAATAATTTATATTTTCCAATTTATTTTTTTAATATGCTAATTAGAAGATAAAAATAAACAAGAGTATAAAAGAGAGAGAGAGAGAGAGAGGAAAGAAAATAATAAAAAAAATAAACCAGAACTCTCTATTTTGTTATAATGGTGACCAAAGTTATTCTAAAATGGTGCAGTTTTAATCAAAATTATTTAAAGGGGAAGTAAATATAAATATTTTAGATATCAAATTATGAGGAATGCTATTTTAATTATTTTTGAATGTGAATAATTGAGGTTGTTTTTTTTTTTGCCAAAAAATTATAACAACACTTTTTTAAAATTATATATTTTAGAGAATAAGTAAAAGAAAAAATAATTTAATAAAAATATATAAAAACAATCCATATATGCATGAGTTTTAATGTGCTTTTTTATTTGCTTTGGTTATATAATTTTTTTTTAAAAAAAAAATTGAATAGTTGATTATAAAAAAGATTCAATACTCGAGCGAGGATAAAGAGTTGAGAAGCTGTAAACTCCTCCGTCGTCCTCCCTTTGTCGAAAAGAACACATCCCTTGAATTCACATCTTCCTCTTCTCCATGACAAGACATAATATATATGCGATAACAAAGTTGGTCAAAATGCTATATTCTCTGGGAGGTATAATCTTTTAAGCATTATCTTCAATTAGTTCAAGAATATACTTTATGCCCTTGAGGAAATTAATGTATAGTCCAACATTTTTTTCTTTACTATGGTATAGTGGTAGGACATCGACGATGTAAAATCAGATATCAAAGGTCGATCCCTAGTTTTGATGTATTTGCGAGAATTTTCTCCTAAATGGGGTGACAACCTGTAAATGTTGGACCGTTGGATTGTTCGCTGCGAGCGCTTTTCGATTTATCCAGGTGGTCGATAGGAAACTTCCGTGGGATCGAGCCGTCCATCTCTAGAATTAGTTGGGCCAAAAGCCTGGATACCTAGTGTCAACTAAAAAAATCCAATATGATTAAGTAGACTTGTTGAAATGTCCATACAATATTGCGTCAATGTTTCATCTCAATCGATGAGGGGGACAATGACGACAATTAAACCAAGTGGAGACCATTTGTTGATCGAGTAGTGAGTCATCTTTGGATAGGTCAATAAGGAATGAGACCAAGTGATAAAGTTCTCTTGACTCGACTGTGGGCTTAGGATGACTTGAGCCAAGATGGCTTGTTTAGTTCCTTTCCAATTGGAGGGTTTGCCAAGTTTGAATGTGACGAAATAGAGCTTCAATTTGTTAGTACAAATAAGATTCATATATCTTCACAATGATATGATATTGTCCACTTTGAATCTAAGCCATTATGATTTTATTTTTTAGGTTATATCTAAAAGATCTCATTTTCAATGAAGATATTATTTCATCTTATAAGGCGATAATCTTTTCTATATTTTATCAATGTAAGACTTTGATTATCTCCCAACAATTTCTCCCTCAAATAAAGAAAGACCACATTGAGCCTCCCCTGTTCTCAAAGGACCTCCTTTGTTTGATGCTCAATTCTGAATCTAATAGGTTTTCTTATCAACTGTCCGATCCTCTTGATCCAGTTAGACTTCTTGTCAATTGTGTGGTCCTCTTGATTCAACTGAACTTCTTGTCTGCTATCTGATTCTTTTGATCGGGATATAGGAGCTCCCACTTTCTTCGTTCGAGGCTCATGGCTGACATGGGTCATTAACTCTGATATCAATTGTTAATGCAAATAAGATTCATATATCTTCACAATAATATAATATTGTTCATTTTACACTTAAATCCTTATGATTTTATTTTTGGATTATACTCAAAAGATCTAATTCCAATGGAGATATCATTTCATCTTATAAATCTATAATTTTTTTTCATATCTTATCAATGTGAAACTTTGATCGTCTCCCAATAATCTCAACACAACCTAATCATATCCTTGCACACATGAGTCACCACTGTTTTGTCTTGATAAAAAATATTCATCCAATTCATCTTCATGTGCTTTTTTGACAATAAAATGACACATATTAGAAAGGCATCATGGACAAGAAATGTTTAGAAGGATCATCTTAACATACTTTTCAAATCTCATTGAAATAAGAATCATCTTCATAAAGTTCTTTAAGCACTTAAAATCCAACAAGTTTTTACTTGCATAGTGGTGAGTATATAATATCTTCTATTAAGAGCATGGGCCTCTTGATTAAAATACTCACTTTATTTGTAATTGTAAAACCTAAAATAAAATCATTGCAATGTTGAAAATCCCACGTAGTAGCAAGACAATAAGGATCAAAATAACATCATGAAAAGCTTCTAGAAATACTTCATTGAAGGATGATAATCATAAGCAGTGGGATGGAGAAATGACTTTTGCCTTGTAATTGTGTTAGACCATATTTTTTTTACTTGTTGGCAATATAGTTTAAGTTAGGTGTATTTTGTGATTTAGTATGTACATTAAGTGTGCAAATATTTGGATAGTGTACGTAACAATCATGGTGGCCATGCGATGGAGGCTTAAATTGTTAGTGCAATCGATCTTTGATCAAGTTTGATCAAGCTCCAGTTGAGTTTGAAGTGGATTTTGATATTTGAGCAATATGTGATGATGACTGAACAATAATTTCGAGAATGAAATCATTGGTTAAGGGTGATCAAACTCAATATAGAAAAAAAAATTATTGAAGAGGGAGATTATGGTACAATCAACCTTGAAGATAGAAAGGGAAATAGGTAAAAATTCTAAGAAAAGTTAATATATGCCTAGGGAGAACAAGGTTAGGCTAGAGATAAAAAAAAATCAAGAATGGAAGAAAGATCACATTTTGAGGTCAAAATTTAATAAATTGAGAAAACACTTAAGAAGATAACAAACATATTTGAAGGGTCAAAGAAGCCAAATTTAGGTTCATATGGGCAAGAATTATCTAAGAAAAAAAAAAAAGAGTTTGAGTTACAATTCCAAGTCCAAGGAAAGTATACCTTTATATCATATAGTGTCATATAATAATAAAACAAACTCTAGACCTAGGAGTGGAGTCAATGTTGCAAGGGAGGCCTTCCCTAGTGTTAATCTTGATGAAACCACAATGATTAAGGCTTTTAAGAAACCTAGGAAGGTCATTAGGAATGTAACTAGGAAGTTATCCTTAGTAAGTCCCTAATAAACCCAATGAGCTTTAATAAATATTAGATTTTTAAGAATGTGATCCCTTATATTAGATGAGTATAAGATGTGTTAACTTAGAATGGAATGATAGTTTATCTGACCATGATAAAGTTGACATTTTATGATCTTTTCAAGGTATAAGATTACCTTGAAATAAAACTTATAAATTTCTATCCTAGAAGGTTTTAGGGTGTGCAAATGAAAATTGAGGTTTAAATTGATCAACATTGGCACAGTATGATAAAGTCAAAAGTATGTCAAGTTTGAGTTTTTAGCATATATGATGGAGTTTGATTTGCTTATGTCAAATTGTATATATGTTATAATATTAGATGATGATGCTTAGATGGTATGCCTAAGGTCGAGTGTCGGAGAAAATGGAAGGTAGGAAACCTCCTTTAAAGTGATGGCAAAGGTTAGGAATGAAAGAGGGAAAATGAAGGAATTTAAGTGTTGGTGAATGAGGAAGGATTTAGGATTTTGAAGAGACTTTTTGATGTATCTCAAAAGAGGAGAATGAAGAATTTAAGTTAGGAAACCTTTATTATGCTTTAGCATAAGAAGTGACAATTTGAACTAATAGGCCAACCTAACTTAAACATGTAGGGGATCTTTGGAAGGTTAGAGGGGGGGGGGGGGGGGTTAAATAGCCTCTTTTTGTTTCTACACAAATGGTTAGAAGAAGCAAAAATAAAAATACTAAAGAAACAAAGACAAGCACTAACAAAGACAATTTATATGGTTCAGAGATTAAGCTCCTACTCTACGACAATCCGTAAGGTGGATCAACCCAAGCCAATCTTCACTAAGAACTCCTTTGAGGTGGAGAAGCCTTCTTTACAAATGAACCTCTCTTCTTACAAATGATAGAAATGAAATTAGAGAAGAAGAGGTTAGAAATCACTTAGAAAGTTTTAGAACACTTGGGGAGCTTGAGAGTATGAGTATGAATGTAAGCACTAGCCTCATCAAGCACCCCATGACCTCTTTTTATAGAGAAGAGACTGATTTTCCCATTGAGCCTCGATCAGTCGACAAATGGTCTCCATCAGTCGACTGTTGCTGTAGCTGAAGCAATCCAACGACTTCTAACAAGCCGGATTCGCGACACCACCGATCCGATCATATCATCACCGATCGATTGAGTAACGTTGAGTGCTCCAAGCGATCACTCGGTGAAGAACCTTCTGTGCTGACGTCCACTTATAGTAGTCGATTGCTGGGGTATAGCAATGATCGATGGGTGGATCACCAATCGCCAAACCCTAGCTGATCGCTCGACCACAGAATCAATCGCCTTCACGAAAGTGATCGATCTGATCGGCACATTTCAAGTATGATAAATTCATGCTTGAAGTCAACTCCCTAGACCTAGACTCAACCTTCTAGCTCTTTCTTCAGCCTTGCGCCTCCAGGATCCCTCCGAGTCCGCGACTCCTTCATCTTTATGCTTGCTTCCAAGAGCTTCCATCGGTTTCGTCATGTCTTGGGTTTCTCTTTTGCCAAAGGACAGCTTGAACTTTACGCCGCCAAGACTACATACTTGGACTTACGTTGCTAAGACCTTGCCTTTGGTCTTCCTTTGCCAAGGTTCGCTTGGACTTTACGCCGCCAAGATTGTTGGGAATTTGACGCCGCTAGAGGGGGGGGTGAATAGCGATGTGACCGTACGAAGATGGAATTCGTTCGCGTGCTTGTCTACAATTCGTGTTAGCGCAGCGGAATAATAATAATAAAAGCAATACACGAAATACAATCACACACGAACACGATGATATAACATGGTTCGGAACCGTAACGGTTCCTACTCCACGGATCGGGCTCAAACGAGCCCTAGCGATGCCAAACACACACCACTATCAAATAACTCCTTCTCGACACAAGTCGGAGGTGGAGAAACCTCTTACAATAAGATTATAACAATAATCTAAATACAACAAGCAAATATAATAGGAAATACAACAAGAGAAGTAAAGAACACTTTACAAAAACTCTTTAGATCGCTTGCTTGTTGATCGCTTGAATCGTGGTTGAAGACCCTGATTTGCAGCAGCAAATCGCCTCAAAAACGTCCAAGAAATCGCTGCTGAAACCCTCATTCCGAGCTGTCTTTATAACTTGCGTCGGGCTGGATTTCCGCCTATCAGTCGACTTCCATAAGTCACCAGTCGACTGATGCCACTGTTGTCGTGAGACAACGGATCGATCCACGCTGGAAAAACTCCAACGGATCTCTTGGCAGTCGACTGCCAACATTGGAAGTCGACTGCCAATGCCCGTAGTCGACTGCCACGGCTACGGGCGTTCATGCTCGACACTCAGCGATCGATCATCATCCTTAGTAGTCATTGCGAGCCATCATCATTGCTCCCATGAGCGATCGCGAGAGCAATCCCAGCTCTAACCTGGCAGTCGAACTCAAGTCGACTCACGACAGTCGAACCGGTCATAATGCCAGTCGACTACCAACCTCAAGAATGAGGTTTTAACCCAAGTATGGTGCCCCCATATTTGCTAGACCACCCTTAGCCTAGACCTAAGCCTTCTAGCCACCTCCATCAGCCTCACGCCTCTCGGATCCCTCCAAGTCATCCATGACTTGTTCATCCATCGCGCTAGCTTCCAGGTGCTTCCATCGGCTATGTCATGCTAATGGTATCTACACCGCCAAGGCACATTGGACTTACACCGCCAAGACTCCGCTTGGACTTTACGCCGCCAACCATTGGACTTATACTGCCAAGACTCCCGCTTGGACTTTACGCTGCCAATATCAAACCCTTGGACTTCTCGAATGCCAAGACTCAAGCTTGGACTTTCCCTTGCCAACCCATGTTGGACTTTTCATGCCAAGACCATGCTTGGACTTTCCTTGCCAACCCATGTTGGACTTTACATTGTCAAGACTCATGCTTGGACTTTTACATTGCCAAGACCCATGCTTGGACTTTTCCTTGCCAACCCATGTTGGACTTTTCCTTTGCCAACCCATGTTGGACTTTCCATTTGCCAAGACCCATGCTTGGACTTTCCCATAATCACATGGTCAACCCTAGTCAACCATCAAAGTCAATTATAACCTGGGTCGATTGTATAAACAATCTCCCCAATATATTAACCGACATCAATGTCCAACATCAATGTCAATCCATTTTGTCAAATCCCTTTGTCAAACATCAAAACATCACTCGAGTCAAACTCGAGTCTGGTCAATCGTGACCTGGGCCGATTGCACCAACAATCTCCCCCTTTTTGATGTTTGACAAAAACCAAATCAAATCATGAGTTAGAACACTAACTCAAATCCCTTACCAATTATCCCAAATTAATAAATACTCACCAAATGTTCTCCCCCAAACATTCAAGTGAAAATGTAAACCAAATGTTCTCCCAAACATTCTCCCCCTTTTTGACTAACATCAAAAAGATTATCTCTCCAAGGAGGTCAATGTCTCATGTCCCAATGAGATCTTACAATCTCCCCCTTGATTTAAAAATATCTAGGATGCCTACCATCTTCCTAGTGATAAGTCCCATATCACTCAAGAGAGGCAATCCTATTCACTCTCCCAATTTCCAAATTGGGTATCAAAAATCATCAATTTTCCCAATTGATGATACTTTCCCAATAACTTCTCCTTTTCAAGGAGAAAAACACATCCATCATCCCAAGATGGATACCTCCCCCTAAAGGCTTGCTCCCCCTTGACCATTGCACCAACAATGTCCTTGGGGAGTCCCTAAGCCAATAGGAACTCTAAACCATCAAAATTAAGGTTGGAAATTCAACATGAACTTTCCACCATCTCAAATTGATACTTTGACCTAACACCTCTCCAAATCCATATCCAATGAATTTTCACCCTTCATAATGCTTCCCAAAGCATATCCTAGGGTTAGGAGTGGTTAGGGACCTTTACCATGGTGAAAATGGGCTAAACAACCTTGTTAACCCGAAATCGGACACTGGCGATCGACTCGACAAAGAATCGATCGATTGCCACATACATCGATCGATCGCCACCAATGGCGCGATCGGTAGTGAATTTTCCGAAATTCAAATTTATTAGAATCAATTTTAAAATCATAACTAATTATACATATATCGAAAAATCACGAAATTTGATACGTATAATACTTATGACCAAAACAATGGGTGAAAAATGTTTGAAAAATATTTTACCCATAAAATAGTGAGTTTGATACAAAACTCAAAACCATTGAAATTTTCAATGTTTTGGCCCTATTTTGTATCAACTTCATCAATGATGATTGCTATCAAAAGATAGACTTCACCAAGGTTTTCTAAATTGATTTTAAAATGATTTCAAAATCTTATTTTGGATCATATTCCTTGGGCTCTAAGTACATGACTTGTACGCAAGCTTTCCCAATGATCCACCAATAAAATTAGATGAGTTTTGGTTCAACTAGATGCAAAAACTATGCACCTTGAACTCAACTCATATCCTAGCATCTCACATGTATCTAGGGTGTATAAATACACATACATGTCAATTGGATGTGAGATGTGGGTTTTGTTCTCCCTAAACTAGGGTTTCATGTATTTTTCTAAGGCAACTCTATTTGATTCCCTTATAAATGGGACTCCAAGTCATGCCATAGTCCTTAAATCAATTTTAATCAAATTAGATGCATAAAAATGATCATGGCATAATGATAGCAAAATAAATCATGGCCAATGACCATGATGTCATGGCATATGATAAAATCTAAAAACACATGACATTTAAAACTTAATTCTAAGCATGATCATGACATTTAAATGATAAAAGTAAACATGATGTCATGTCATGACATATGGCAAACAAATCATGGCATATAAAATATATAGGTATAATAATACCTAAATTTTAATATTAATTGCCATTTGATATAATTAAATATATTTTGCCATATTATCACTAATCTCCCTAGTGTGCCAAAAACCCAAAATGACACACTAAAAAACCTCTAATCCTAAATTGTGCCAATTCGATCATTTTATCAATACTCATAATTAATACTGGCACATCCTAAAAACCTTTATGATTCAAATCAAACCACATTCCCAAGGTAGCCATAACCTTGAAAATGACCTAAAATACCACCTTTACCATGGTTGAGTTAACTACCCATCCAATCAAGGTTGACACACCCTAAACCCATCTAGCGTGAATCAATCACGCTCTTAGGAATCCAAAATCTATTTGAGCTCCTAGGGTTGATTAGGTATTCCCTAGGGATAACCTCCCTAGATACCTTTCTAATGACCCTCCTAGGCTTGTCAGCCTTGGTCATTTGGGTCTTACCTAGGTTGACTCTAGGGGTGACTCCCCTTGCAACCTTCTTAGTGGCCACCCTAGGTTTCCTATAAACCCTAGCCACTAGACACACCCTTTGGTCAACTCTAGGGATGACTTCCCTATTGACCTTGGTCTTCCTAGACCTAGTTAGTGTTCCATAATCTAATGGAACACTATGATAAGCTACCTTAGGCTTAGGTTTGTGACCCAAACCTTGCTTGCCCTTGGTTGACTTTTGACTCTTAGGTCCTTGGTGTTGACTTTGACTTTTGGACCTTGACTTTTGATCATTTGACCCTTTAAATTGATTTTGTATAATTTTAAGGGTCTTCTCCAATTTCTCAAGCCTTGACCTCAAGGCTTGGTTCTCTAATTCTAATTGCCTGATTTTAGAATTTTGATTTAGACCATGGGCATGGGACTTTCTAGGCATATGCCTAGTCCATTTAGGGTTAATACCTAGGTGCTATTGCACCTTTCTAATGGTCTCCCTAGGTAAAATTGGTCTAGTGTTATTTGACCTAGGTTTATCCTTAGATGAATTATTTTTAGGGACATTAGTCCCAAATTTCTTCCTATTATCTAAGTGAATATTTTTAGCTCCTAAGCAATATTCATTCCTATTAGCATGCTTTTCATAAATTGCAAGAGAATTAAAATTATTTCTAGCATGCTTTTGCCTATTAAATCTAGAAGGTGCATTATTGAAATATACCTTAGGGTTTGCCTTGGAGGCTCCCCCTACATATGATGCTCCTTCTTGCCCCTTCTTCTTCCCCTAGGGCATTGACTCCGATAATGCCCCTTTGAATTGCACTTGAAGCATATGATGTGCTCCTTGCCTTTAGGTGTTGGGGAACCGGCATCCTTGACTTTTGGTGCCGGTGGAGCCTTCTTAACCCGTTTAGGACACTTACTCTTGTAGTGTCCTTGCTCCCTACACTCAAAGCATATAATATGAATTTTATTATTATTTGAAATGCTCGAGTTACCTAGGTCCATGGTAGGTGCCGGAGTTGAATTTTGAGCTTCCTCATCTTGACCGGATGTTGAAGGCACTTCTTGAGGTTGCCCCGGTGTAGATGGTCTCTCCCCCTCAATCACGGAGGTGGATGCTTCTCCCACCTCTTCTATTTTCTCTTCCGATCCGGAAGTTGACTCCTCACTTTCTTCCGATTCCTCACTTTCACTTGAGGATGAGCTCTCTTCTTCATCCTCCTTGTCTTCTTGGATTGAATGAGTTCTTCATGGAATTTCGCCAAAATGTTCCATACCTCTTTGGCGTCTTTACAATCCACATAGTCACCTAGGCTACACAAGATGTCATTAGGTACTAAATCAAATATAAATTTGATTACCTTCTTATTTTTATCGAATTGCCGGAGTTGCTCCTCACTCCATTTCTTCTTCTTGAGAAACCCTCCCTTTGGTCCCTTAGGATACTCAAATCTTTCCATCTAGGCGGACCATTCCTCAAGGTCTCTCATCATAAAAAACTCTTCAATTCTCGCCTTCCAAGAATTGAAACTTTCTCGTCCATAGAATGAATAAGGGACCGGTGTGTTGATGTCCCATCCTAATTGATCTTGGACTTCCATCTTTTACCCTCTAGCGTCTTGCTCCCGGTTGTTAATCCGTTGAAGAGCAACCTGGCTCTGATACCACTTGTTGGGAATTTGACGCCGCTAGAGGGGGGTGAATAGCGATGTGACCGTACGAAGATGAAATTCGTTCGCGTGCTTGTCTACAATTCGTGTTAGCGCAGCGGAATAATAATAATAAAAGCAATACACGAAATACAATCACACACGAACACGATGATATAACGTGGTTCGGAACCGTAACGGTTCCTACTCCACGGATCGGGCTCAAACGAGCCCTAGCGATGCCAAACACACACCACTATCAAATAACTCCTTCTCGACACAAGTCGGAGGTGGAGAAACCTCTTACAATAAGATTACAACAATAATCTAAATACAACAAGCAAATATAATAGGAAATACAACAAGAGAAGTAAAGAACACTTTACAAAAACTCTTTAGATCGCTTGCTTGTTGATCGCTTGAATCGTGGTTGAAGACCCTGATTTGCAGCAGCAAATCGCCTCAAAAACGTCCAAGAAATCGCTGCTAAAACCCTCATTCCGAGCTGCCTTTATAACCTGCGTCGGGCTGGATTTCCGCCTATCAGTCGACTGCCATAAGTCACCAGTCGACTGATGCCACTGTTGTCGTGAGACAACGGATCGATCCACGCTGGAAAAACTCCAACGGATCTCTTGGCAGTCGACTGCCCAGTCGGCTACGGAGCGTTCTGTGCTCGACACTCGACTGGCAGTCGACTGCCATCCCTTGGCAGTCGACTGCCAGAGCAATCCCAGCTCTAACCTGGCAGTCGAACTCAAGTCGACTCACGGCAGTCGAACCGGCCATAATGCCAGTCGACTGCCAACCTCAAGAATGAGGTTTTAACCCAAGTATGGTGCCCCCATACTTGCTAGACCACCCTTAGCCTAGACCTAAGCCTTCTAGCCACCTCCATCAGCCTCACG
The DNA here is from genome assembly GCA_025175895.1 of Wurfbainia villosa. Classification (NCBI taxonomy): domain Eukaryota; kingdom Viridiplantae; phylum Streptophyta; class Magnoliopsida; order Zingiberales; family Zingiberaceae; genus Wurfbainia; species Wurfbainia villosa. The sequence continues at coordinate 135,181,975 of CM045986.1, read as the reverse complement.
CCTCTCGGATCCCTCCAAGTCATCCATGACTTGTTCATCCATCGCGCTAGCCTCCAGGTGCTTCCCTCGGCTATGTCATGCTAACGGTGTCTACACCGCCAAGGCACATTGGACTTACGCCGCCAAGACTCCGCTTGGACTTTACGCCGCCAACCATTGGACTTATGCTGCCAAGACTCCCGCTTGGACTTTACGCTGCCAATATCAAACCCTTGGACTTCTCAAATGCCAAGACTCAAGTTTGGACTTTCCCTTGCCAACCCATGTTGGACTTTTCATGCCAAGACCATGCTTGGACTTTCCTTGCCAACCCATGTTGGACTTTACATTGCCAAGACTCATGCTTGGACTTTTACATTGCCAAGACCCATGCTTGGACTTTTCCTTGCCAACCCATGTTGGACTTTTCCTTTGCCAACCCATGTTGGACTTTCCATTTGCCAAGACCCATGCTTGGACTTTCCCATAATCACATGGTCAACCCTAGTCAACCATCAAAGTCAATTATAATCTGGGTCGATTGTATAAACAATCTCCCCAACATATTAATCGACATCAATGTCCAACATCAATGTCAATCCATTTTGTCAAATCCCTTTGTCAAACATCAAAACATCACTCGAGTCAAACTCGAGTCTGGTCAATCGTGACCTGGGCCGATTGCACCAACAAAGATTACATGCTTGGTCTTATGCCGCCAAGAACTTCCCATGGACTTCTTTTGCTAAGATCATACTTGGACTTTCCTTTGCCAAGTCTTTACACTTGGATTTCCTCTCACTTAACACGTTCACGGTTAGATTACAAAATATTGTCTAACTATAGATAATTATCCAAACATCAAAACATATAAATACTTGGGGCATTGTTGCACCAACAATCTCTCCCTTTTTGATATTTGACAATCATTTAAGTTAGGTCTTAACATATGCACATAATGAAAATATCATATTTCCAATATGAATTCTAACTTAAAGTTTCCTTCTCCCCCTTTGACATACATCAAAAAGAGAAGGATTTATACAATGATAAGTTCATGAAAGAATTGAATTGGTTATGTCTTGAATTAAGGTATAAGATAGATATGGGGCTCCCCCTTAATCCAAGACATGGTTCATGATGTGTGAATAACATGTGGAGCAAAGCATAAACAAGAGATATGAAACTATGTCCTAACTTTGCACCAACAATATAAATTTAGGGGATGAGAAGATTTCACTATGAAGCCCCCCCTAAAACAATGCATCAATTAGTCCTATACCTCCACTCTCAACCTGTGAAAAAGGTGTTTGTTTCATGTATGGCCAGGTTTAGGACAGGCAAGAAAGAAGGCTGATTGACAGAAAAATCAGAGTGGCAGTCGACTGAATATTGAATCAGTCGACTGCCACACCTGAAACGCCATTTTCAAGGTTTTCAGCTCAACTTTAGAAATGCACCAAAAATTCAAGAAACATCGAAAAATCATGAAATTTTATGTACATATTTCTGAAATCATTTTCTATCAAGGAAAAATAATTTTAAAAATATATTCTTTCCAAATTTCGAAAATGATACAATTTTGAAAACTAGCAAAAGCTTTAAGAATTTTGAAAACTTTGTATCACCTTTTCCTAGCAATTGAAAACTGTTTTTCAAAGTATGATAAACATAGTTTAAAATATATTTTGGTTGACATTTTCAATCATGTTGTTAGAGCTATATGCACATTAATTTTACATAAGACTTCCCAATGATTGGTCCAATGAAGGATTAATTCTCTAGATGACATTTTGGTTCATAGTAATGCATCATAACAAGTATGATGAACCAAATGCATCTTTCTAACATTTCACATATTGTCTAAGTGGCTCAATACAAAAATCATGGTTTCTTAGGTATTTTGTGAGATGCTTAGAGGTATAGTACTAGATTTTCTATAGGATCATGCAAACGTAGACCTCTATTCTACTAAGTACATTCCAAGTTCTCTCCTAAGTGATGAATAATCCGCTTCGGGGAGAGCCTTGGTGAATATGTCAGCTAGGTTGGACTTGGATTCTATGTAATTGAGTTCAATGTCCCCCTTTGTCACATGATCTCTAATGAAGTGATGCTTCACTTCAATGTGCTTAGTCCTAGAGTGATGTATCGGATTTTTGATCAAATTTATGATACTCACATTATCACAATAAACCTTGACATTGGAGTAGTGTAGCTCATAGTCCTCTAGAATGTGTCTCATCCAAAGTAATTGAGCCACACAACCACCCATAGCCACATTTGACTTCGGTGGTGGACAAAGCAACACAAGGTTGCTTTCTACTACTCCAACTAACTAGGGAGGATCCAAGAAATTGGCATCCACCACTAGTACTCTTCCTATCCAACTTGCAACCGACATAGTCGGAATCGGTGTACCCAACCAAATCAAAAGATTTTATCCTAGGGTACAAAAGTCCTACATTTAATGTGCCTTTGATATATCTTAAAATTCTCTTAACGACCACTAAATGGGACTCTTTGACACATGATTGGTACCTAGCACATATACCTACCGCAAATAATATATCGGGTCTACTAGCAGTTAGATATAATAAGCTATCAATCATACTCCTATAAAGTTTAAGGTCAATTGATTTTCCTTCATGATCATTATCTATTTTTGTATTGGTTGCCAAAGGAGTTGAATTCCTTAGCATTTTCCAAACCAAATTTCTTGATTATTTCTTTGGCATATTTGGTTTGATATACATAAATACATTCATTAGTTTGTTTGACTTGTAATCATAAGAAGAATTTTAATAGACTCATTTCAAACTCATTCTCCATATTTTTGATAAAATCTTGAAGGAGTTCATCATTTGTTGACCTAAAAATGATGTCATCTACATATACTTGGGCTACAAAGATATCCTTTGATTTTGACTTTATGAAGAGAGTTTGATCTACTTGACCCTTTAGAAACTAAGAAAGATGACAATCTTTCATACTAAGCCCGGGGAGCTTGTTTTAATCCGCATAAAGCTTTTCTAAGCTTATATACATGGCTTGGATAATCTATATTTTTAAACCCGAGAGGTTGCTCTACATATATTTCTTCCTTAATGAACCCATTTAGGAATGTCGATTTTACATCTATTTGATAGAGTTTAAAGCTCATGTAAGAGGCATATCCTGATAGAATTCTAATGGATTCTAACCTAGCAACCGGGACATAGGTTTCATCATAATCAAGTCCTTCAACTTGATTAAATCCCCTTGAAACTAGCCTAACTTTGTTTCTTGTTATATTTCCTTGATTATATAATTTGTTCCTAAAGACCCATCTTGTAGTAACAATGGTGCTATCATTGGGTCTAAGAACTAGCTCTCATACTTGACTCCTTTCAAATTGAGCTAATTCATCTTGCATTGCTAAGATCCAATCCGGATCAAGTAATGCATCATTGATTGATTTGGGCTCAATTTGGGAGATGAGAGCTATGTGACTAGAGGAAGCTCCATGAAAAGACCTAGTTCTAACACCTTGAGATAATTCCCCTACAACTTGATCTAGAGGGTGATTTTGATGAACTCTTATTATTCTAGGAGGTGTATCAAATTGATTTTGATCATGATTATCCTCAATCCTCCTTTTATCATATGAATCTCCTCTTGTTCCCCCTTGATTATTACTCACTAATCCTCCCCCTTGATTATTACCCCCTAAGGTCTGTAGAGGAAACGGTGACCGCTAGAGGGGGGGGGTGAATAGCTCGTTTCGATACATCGATGGAATTCGTTCCGTGTTCGTCTACAAATCTCGTTAGCGCAGCAGAAATAGAAATAATAGTAATAACGAAAGCGAAGACAAATACAAATACACCAATACACAAGTATGTAACGTGGTTCGGAACCGAATTATTCCTACTCCACAGATCGAGCTCTAAAGAGCTCTAGTGATGCACACGCAACCACTAATCACAAATAACTCCTTCTTGGAACAATTCGGAGGTGGAGAAACCTCGTATAAATATTCTTACAATAATAAGAATAAAAAACAAGCAAGATACAACAATATAATGCAATACAAGTAAAGAAAATAACTGTACAAGAGCTTTTGGATTGCTTGCTTTGTGGTTGCTTGAGTTGCACTTGGAGATCTTGAATTACACCAGCAATTCGCCCCAAAACTCCTCAAGAAACGTTGATGATTTTCTCCTCCATGAGTTTCCTTTAAAGCTTCTACCTGGGCTGGAAATCGCTGATCAGTCGACTGCTCAGGACCATCAGTTGACTGATGTCACTGTTGTTGTGAGACAACGACTAGATTCACGCTGGAAAAATCCAACGGATCCATCATCAGTTGACTGATCATACCCATCAGTCGACTGATGGAGCCTTCACTCGACTACTGACCCCCGCAGTCGAGTCTCAACTCCATTCTGTGCCCAAATTCTTGAGAACCAATCGACTGATCACACGATCAGTCGACTGCTCGAGCCAGCAGTCGACTGTTGGGATACTTTCCGCAGTCAAATCCTAGTTGACTCACACCAGTCGACTGTCATATGGCACCAGTCGACTAGCACACCTCAAACATGAGGTTTTAACCCAAGTATGGTGACCCCATACTTGCTAGACCACCCGTAGCCTAGACCTAAGCCTTCTAGCCACCTCCATCAGCCTCGCGCCTATCGGATCCCTCCAAGTCATCCATGTCTTGTTCATCCATACGCTAGCCTTCAAGTGCTTCCATCGGCTATGTCATGTTAACAGTGTCTACACCGCTAAGGCACATTGGACTTACGCTGCCAAGACTCCGCTTGGACTTTACGCCGCCAACCATTGGACTTATGCTGCCAAAACTCCCACTTAGACTTTACGCCGCCAATATCAAATTCCTTGGACTTCTCAAATGCCAAGACTCAAGTTTGGACTTTCCCTTGCCAACCCATGTTGGACTTTCCATGCCAAGACCCATGCTTGGACTTTTCCTTGCCAAGACCCATGCTTAGACTTTACATGCCAAGTACTCAAGACTTGGACTTTCCATGACATGGTCAACTCCAATCAACCATCAAAATCACCTCGAGCCAAACTTGAGTCCGGTCAATCATGACCCGGGTTGATTGTGCCAATAATCTCCTCAAAATATTATCAGACATCAATGTCAAACCTTCATGTCCAACATCAAAACATCAGTCGAGTCAAACTTGAGTCCGATCAATCGTGACCTGGGCTGATTGCACCAACAATCTCCGCCTTTTTGATGTTTGGCAAAAACACATAACTTTGAGTTAGAACACTAACTCAAATCTTCTTACCAATTATCCCAAATTGGTAATCCCATAAAATTTCCCAAAAACATTCTCCCCCAAATATTCTCCCCCTTTTTGACTAACATTAAAAAGGTTATCTCTCCAAGGAGGTCAATGTCTCATGTCCCAATGAGATCTTACAATCTCCCCCTTGGGTCAAAAATACTTAGGATGCCTACCATCTTCCTAGTGATAAGTCCTATATCACTCAAGAGAGATAATCCTATACACTCTCCCAATTTCCAAATTGGGTATCTCCTAATTCTATTTTCCTCCTTATGAGGAAAAATACCCATCATCTCATGATGGATACCTCCCCCTAAAGGCTTGCTCCCCCTTGACCATTGCACCAACAATGTACTTAGGAAGTCCCTAAGCCAATAGGAACTCTAAACCATCAAAAATAAGGTTCATAGTTCAACATCGAACTTTCCAACCCCTTAAATTTGATACATCACCCTAACAACTCTCCTAATCCATATCCAATGGATTTTCACCCTTTATAATGCTTCCCAAAGCATATCCTAGGGTTAGGAGTGATTAGAGAATCTTACCCTAGCTGAATTATGGGCTAAACATCCTTGTTTACCCGAAATCAGCATTGGCAGTCGACTTTATCAGAAAATAATCGACTGTCGAGTCCATCAGTCGACTGGCACCAAGAAGCAGTCGACTGATAACTGCGCCAGGGCAGTTCTACCAGGGCGGTTTCCACCAGGGCTGGTTCCGCCAGGGCGATTTTGTCGAGCGATTACGCTTAGACAGTTCGGGGCGGTCGCGGCGGTTTTCCATGAGCGATTTCCGCTAGGGCAATTTCCGCCAGAGCAGTTGCCTCTAGGGAAACTACCGCTCCATCAGTCGACTGTCATCCATGGCAGTTGATTGATAACTGAAAACTCAATTTTTCAGTTATCAAAATCAGATTTTGAAAAAGCATAAGTAATTATACATAGCTTGAAAAATTACGAAATTTCATATGTATAATACTTACAACCAATACAATGGGTGAAAAATATTGGAAAGATAATTTACCCATAAAATAGTGAAATTGACATAAGGTTCAAAACCATTGAAATTTTCAATGTTTTGGCCCTACTTTGTATCAACTTCATCAATGGTGATTGCTATCAAAAGATAGACTTCACCAAGATTTTCTAAAATGATTTTAAAATATTTTTAAAACCTTATTTTAGATCATATTCTTTGGGCTCAATGTACATGACTTGTACACAAGTTTTTCCAATGATCCACCTTTAGTTAAAGATGAGTTTTAGTTCATCTAGATGCAAAAACTATGCACCTTGAACTTAACTCATATCCTAGCATATCACATGTATCTAGGGTGTATAAATACACATACATGCCAATTTAATGTGAGATGTGAGTTTTGGTTCATCTTAAACTAAAGCCTCATGCATTTTCTAAGGCAACACTACTTGATTCCCTTATAAATGGGACTTCAAGTCATGTCATTGTCCTTAAATCAATTTAAATCAAATTAAATGCACGAATGATCATGACATAAATGATAGCATAATTAAGTATGACCAATGATCATGATGTCATGACATATGATACAATCTAAAAACACATGACATTAAATCTTAATCCTACACATAATCATGACATATAAATGATAAAAATAAATATGATATCATGACATATTATATGACAAATAAAGCATGACACATAAAATGTATAGGTATAATAATACCTAAAACTTAGTATTAATTGTCATTTGATACAATTAAATATATTTTGTCATATTATCACTTTTCTCCCAAGTATGCCAAAATGGTACACTATGACCTCTAAACCTAAAATGTGTCACTTTAATTGATTTTTCATAATTCCAAAAATATATGGGCGCATCCTAAAATCTTTTAGGATCATAATATAAAATCTATTTCCAAGGTATCCATAACCTTGAAAATTACCTAAAGTGTCACCTTTACCATGGTTAGGTTAACTACCCTTCCATTTAAAGTTGGCACATCCTAAACTCATTTAGCGTGAATCGATCACGCTCTTAGGATCCCAAAACCTATTTGAGCTTCTAGGGTTTACTAGGTATTTCTTAGGGATAACCTCCCTAGATACCTTCCTAATGACCCTCCTAGGCTTAGAAGCCTTGGTTATTTGAGTCTTGCCATGGTTAACTCTAGGGGTGACTCCCCTTGTAACCTTCTTAGTGGTCACCCTAGGTTTCTTCGAAACCCTAGCCACTAGGCACATTCCTTGGTCAACCTGAGGGATGACTTCCCTATTGACCTTGGTCTTCCTAGACCTAATTTGTATTCCATAATCAAATGGAAAACTATGATAAGTCACCTTAGGCTTAGGTTTGTGACCCAAACATTTCTTGCCCTTGGTTGACTCTTGTCTCTTAGGCCCTAGGTGTTGACTCTTGGACCTAGACCCTTGACTTTGACCATTTGACCCTTTTATTTGATTTTGCATAATTTTAAGGGTCTTTTCTAATTTCTCAAGCCTTGACCTCAAGGCTTGATTTTCCAATTCTAATTGCCCAATTTTTGAATTTTGATTTATTCCTTGGGCATTGTTCTTTCTAGGCTTATGTCTAGAACTCTTGGGATTAAAACCTAGATGGTCTTCAATTCTTCTAATAGATGCATTAGGTAAAATATTTTTAGGGACATTAGTCTCAAATTTCTCCTTATTCCTAAGGTTGACTTTCTTAGCTTCTAAATAATATTCCCTATTTCTAGCATGCTCTTTATGATAAATTGCAAGAGAATTAAAATTCCTAGCATACTTTTGCCTATAAAAATCAGAAGGTGCATTATTGAAATATACTTTAGGATTAGCCTTAGCTCCCCCTACATGAGATGCTCCTTCCTTTCTCCTAGGACATTGGCTCCTATAGTGTCTCAGTTGTCGACATTTGAAGTACACCACGTGTCCCTTGCTCTTCTTGGTGGGGACACCGGCATCCTTGACTTTTTCGTTTACTTTTAGTGTCGGAGGAGCTTTCTTTACTTTTTTTGGGCACTTGATCTTGTAGTGTTTAACTTCCCTACACTCAAAGCATATAATATTAATTTTATTATTAATTGACATGCTTGAGTTACCTAGTTCGGCGGTGGTGATCGGAGTGGGTTCTTCATCCCTCCCGGAGGTTGAGGCTTCTTCTTTATTTTGCTCCGGCTCCGGTGTGGATGATCTCTCCTCCCCCTCAATCCTAGAGGTGGAGGCGTCTCCTACTTCTTCTTCCACTGATTCGGAAGTTGACTCCTTCTCAACTTTCGACTCCTCACTTTCTTGTGAGGATGATGATGATTCTTCCTCGGCTTCTTCCTCTTCTTGAGCTGATGACGATTCTTTTTCTTCTACTTGTGCCAAGTGAGGCTTCTCATGGAACTTGGCCAATTTGTCCCATAGCTCCTTAACATCTTGAACTTCACCTAAACTAGATAAAATATCATTAGGTATCAAATCTTCTAAAATTTTTGTTACCTTGACTTCGGTCTTGAACTTTTGGCGTTGCTCTTGGGTCCACATTTTTAACTTGAGGACATCTCCCTTCTTGTCCCTAGGAGGTTCAAAGCCTTCCATGATGATGAACCAATTCTCTATGTCCATCATCAAGAAATTCTCCATTCTAGCCCTCCACACCAGAAAATCTTCTTGGTCGTATGGTGGCGGAGTGTTGATATCCCATCCTAATGCTTCTTGGAATTCCATCTTTCCCTCTAGCGTCTTTAGCTCCCGACGGTTAGTCTGTAGAAGAGCCCCAGGCTCTGATGCTAATTGTAGAGGAAACGGTGACCGTTAGAGGGGGGTGAATAGCTCGTTTCGATACGTCTATGAAATTCGTTCTGTGTTCGTCTACAAATCTCATTAGCACAGCGAAAATAAAAATAATAGCAATAACGAAAGCGAAGACAAACACAAATACACCAATACACAAGTATGTAACGTTGTTCGAAACCGAATGGTTCACACTCCACAGATCGAGTTCTAAAGAGCTCTAGTGATGCACACGCAACCACTAATCACAAATAACTCCTTCTCGGAACAATCCGGAGGTGGAGAAACCTCGTACAGATATTCTTACAATAATAAGAATAAAAAACAAGCAAGATACAACAATATAATGCAATACAAGTAAAGAAAATAACTTTACAAGAGCTTTTGGATTGTTTGCTTTGTGGTTGCTTGAGTTGCACTTAGAGACCCTGAATTACACTAGCAATTCGCCCCAAAACTCCTCAAGAAATGCTGATGATTTCCTCCTCCACAAGCTTCCTTTAAAGCTACTTCCTAGGCTAAAAATCGCTGATCATTCGACTGCTCGGGACCATCAGTCGACTGATGTCACTGTTGTCGTGAGACAATGGCTAGATCCACGCTAGAAAAATCCAACGGATCCATCATCGGTCGACTGATGGAGCCTTCACTCAACTGTTGACCCGCAATGATCAGTCTCGACTCCATTCGCGTCTACCCTCGAAAGCACCGGCACGACCGATCACGGTCGATCACCGATCGCTCGAGCAGCGTGATCGGCCGATCGCCCACCTTCGCAGCGATCACCGGGATACTTCCCGCAGTCAAACCCTAGTTGACTCGCACCAGTCGACTGCCATATGACACTAATCGACTGGCACACCTCAAACATGAGGTTTTATCCCAAGTATGGTGCCCCCATACTTGCTAGACCACCCGTAGCCTAGACCTAAGCCTTCTAGTCATCTCCGTCAGCCTCGCACCTATCGGATCTCTCCAAGTCATCCATGACTTGTTCATCCATACGCTAGCCTTTAGGTGCTTCCATCGGCTATGTCATGCTAACAGTGTCTACACCGCCAAGGCACATTGGATTTACGCTACCAAGACTCCGCTTAGACTTTACGCCGCCAACTATTGGACTTATGTTGCCAAGACTCCCGCTTAGACTTTACGCCGCCAATATCAAACCCCTTGGACTTCTCAAATGCCAAGACTCAAGCTTGGACTTTCCCTTGCCAACCCATGTTGGACTTTCCATGTCAAGACCCATGCTTGGACTTTTCCTTACCAAGACCCATGCTTAGACTTTACATGCCAAGTACTCAAGACTCATGCTAAGGTTGACTTTCTTAGCTTCTAAATAATATTCCCTATTTCTAGCATGCTCTTTATGATAAATTGCAAGAGAATTAAAATTCCTAGCATACTTTTGCCTATAAAAATCAGAAGGTGCATTATTGAAATATACTTTAGGATTAGCCTTAGCTCCCCCTACATGAGATGCTCCTTCCTTTCTCCTAGGACATTGGCTCCTATAGTGTCTCAGTTGTCGACATTTGAAGTACACCACGTGTCCCTTGCTCTTCTTGGTGGGGACACCGGCATCCTTGACTTTTTCGTTTACTTTTAGTGTCGGAGGAGCTTTCTTTACTTTCTTTGGGCACTTGATCTTGTAGTGTTTGACTTCCCTACACTCAAAGCATATAATATTAATTTTATTATTAATTGACATGCTTGAGTTACCTAGTTCGGCGGTGGTGATCGGAGTGGGTTCTTCATCCCTCCCGGAGGTTGAGGCTTCTTCTTTATTTTGCTCCGGCTCCGGTGTGGATGATCTCTCCTCCCCCTCAATCCTAGAGGTGGAGGCGTCTCCTACTTCTTCTTCCACTGATTCGGAAGTTGACTCCTTCTCAACTTTCGACTCCTCACTTTCTTGTGAGGATGATGATGATTCTTCCTCGGCTTCTTCCTCTTCTTGAGCTGATGACGATTCTTTTTCTTCTACTTGTGCCAAGTGAGGCTTCTCATGGAACTTGGCCAATTTGTCCCATAGCTCCTTAACATCTTGAACTTCACCTAAACTAGATAAAATATCATTAGGTATCAAATCTTCTAAAATTTTTGTTACCTTGACTTCGGTCTTGAACTTTTGGCGTTGCTCTTGGGTCCACATTTTTAACTTGAGGACATCTCCCTTCTTGTCCCTAGGAGGTTCAAAGCCTTCCATGATGATGAACCAATTCTCTATGTCCATCATCAAGAAATTCTCCATTCTAGCCCTCCACACCAGAAAATCTTCTTGGTCGTATGGTGGCGGAGTGTTGATATCCCATCCTAATGCTTCTTGGAATTCCATCTTTCCCTCTAGCGTCTTTAGCTCCCGACGGTTAGTCTGTAGAAGAGCCCCAGGCTCTGATGCTAATTGTAGAGGAAACGGTGACCGTTAGAGGGGGGTGAATAGCTCGTTTCGATACGTCTATGAAATTCGTTCTGTGTTCGTCTACAAATCTCATTAGCACAGCGAAAATAAAAATAATAGCAATAACGAAAGCGAAGACAAACACAAATACACCAATACACAAGTATGTAACGTTGTTCAAAACCGAATGGTTCACACTCCACAGATCGAGTTCTAAAGAGCTCTAGTGATGCACACGCAACCACTAATCACAAATAACTCCTTCTCGGAACAATCCGGAGGTGGAGAAACCTCGTACAGATATTCTTACAATAATAAGAATAAAAAACAAGCAAGATACAACAATATAATGCAATGCAAGTAAAGAAAATAACTTTACAAGAGCTTTTGGATTGTTTGCTTTGTGGTTGCTTGAGTTGCACTTAGAGACCCTGAATTACACTAGCAATTCGCCCCAAAACTCCTCAAGAAATGCTGATGATTTCCTCCTCCACAAGCTTCCTTTAAAGCTACTTCCTAGGCTAAGCTGATCATTCGATCGCTCGGGACCATCAATGATCGATGTCAGTTGTCGTGAGACAATGGCTAGATCCACGCTAGAAAAATCCAGCGGATCTCATCGATGATGGAGCCTTCACTCAGCTATTGACTTCGCAATGAGTCTCGACTCCATTCTGCCCCAAATTCTCGAGCACCGCCGATGATCACACGATCGATCGATTGCTCAGCAGCGATCGGCCGCCCACCTCGCGGCGGTCATTCTGATACTTCCCGCAGTCAAACCCTAGTTGACTCGCACCAGTCGACTGCCATATGACACTAATCGACTGGCACACCTCAAACATGAGGTTTTATCCCAAGTATGGTGCCCCCATACTTGCTAGACCACCCGTAGCCTAGACCTAAGCCTTCTAGTCATCTCCGTCAGCCTCGCACCTATCGGATCTCTCCAAGTCATCCATGACTTGTTCATCCATACGCTAGCCTTTAGGTGCTTCCATCGGCTATGTCATGCTAACAGTGTCTACACCGCCAAGGCACATTGGATTTACGCTACCAAGACTCCGCTTAGACTTTACGCCGCCAACTATTGGACTTATGTTGCCAAGACTCCCGCTTAGACTTTACGCCGCCAATATCAAACCCCTTGGACTTCTCAAATGCCAAGACTCAAGCTTGGACTTTCCCTTGCCAACCCATGTTGGACTTTCCATGTCAAGACCCATGCTTGGACTTTTCCTTACCAAGACCCATGCTTAGACTTTACATGCCAAGTACTCAAGACTTGGACTTTCTATGACAAGGTCAACTCCAGTCAACCATCAAAATCACCTCGAGTCAAACTCGAGTTCGGTCAATCATGACCCGGGTCGATTGTGCCAACAATCTCTCCAAAACATTATCAAACATCAATGTCAAACCTTCATGTCAAACATCAAAACATCGCTCGAGTCAAACTCGAGTCCGGTCAATCGTGACCTTGGCCGATTGCACCAACATGGTCAAGTCTTGTAAAATTTGGGTAATCTCTTGATTTTTGTCATTGATATCATTATCAATGGGGGATTTCTTAGGGTAAGTGGTAGAGGTTTCATCAAATTGAACATTTGAGGATTCCTCAATCTTTTGAGTTCTCTTATTATAAACTCTATACCCTTTACTAGTGGACGAGTATACAACTAAGATTCCCTCATCCGCTTTGGATTCAAATTTACCTAAATTGTCTTTGGTATTTAAGATGTAGCCTTTGCATTCAAAGACCTTAAAATAGTGAATTGTAGGAATTGTGTCATTCCATAATTCAAAGGGTGTTTTCCTAAAAACCTATGTATGAAAATCCTATTTTGGATATAGCAAGCAGTATTAACCGCTTCCGCCCACAAGTAGCTAGGAAGTGAATATGCATTAAGCATAGTCCTAGCCGCTTCTTGTAGGACACGATTTCTCCTTTCCACCACCCTATTTTGTTGGGATGTTCTAGGATAAGAGAATTCATACTTGTGCCCTTGTTCTAAGAAAAATTTGGAGAAATTAGAATTCTCAAATTCTCCACCATGATCACTACAGATCCGGTTAATTTTGAGACTTCTTTCATTCTCTACTCTTTTACTAAAACCTATGATATTTCTAGGGTTTCATCCTTATGTTTCATAAAATATACCCATGTAAATCTAGAAAAATCATTAACTATAACTAAACAATATTTACTATCATTTAAAGGAGTACTATGTCAATCAAATAAATCTAAATGCAAAAGTTCTAAAGGTAAAGACGTATTAATTAAGATTTTACCCTTGTGTGATGACTTTGATTGTTTTCTTTCTTGACATGCATCACACATCTTGTCCTTGAGATACTTGACTTTTGGCAAACCCTTGACTAGCTCCATCTTGGCTTTCTTGGCAATATTTTTCATGTTGATGTGCCCAAGCCTCCTATGCCATAACCAACTTTCTTCTTCTTTTGCCATAAGACACTTAGGGGAAATGTTAGAAGCATAGGATAAATCAACATAATAAATATTTGATTTCCTATATCCTACTAACATGCAATCATTTAATGTCTTATGTCTTATAAAGCATTTAGAATAGTTAAATTGAACATCAAAGTTGGCATCACATAATTGACTTACACTAAGCAAGTTGAATTTCATATTTTTAACTAACAATATATTATGAATAGCAAGATTTGGGGATACCTCAATTGTGCCTTTTCCAAGAATTTTAAGTTTTCTACTATTTTCAAAAGACACGGTCCTCTTGCTATTGTGGTTGATTGTGGAAAATTTACTCTCATCACCAGTCATATATTTTGAACAACCATTATCAACAATCCACAAGTTTGGTCCTTCTACCTATACAACATGAAAAATATAAGTCTTAGGCACCCAAATCTTTGAACCGGTAGCATTAACTACATAGCTCTTGGGAACCCATGCCTTTCTAACCTTGCTCCTAATGGTTGATTTCCTACTAACAAGAGAGGTAAAGACTACTTCCTTCTCCTTAGGCCTATATCCTATTCTGGCCTTATTGTAAATAGCCCTTTGATCTCTAAGTATCATATCTAGGTATTTGGAGTCATTTGTAAATTTTTTTAAGCATGCTCTTAGTTCATCTATTTCTTTTCTTAGTTCATCATTTTCATTCCTAAGTGAACATGCATCATCACAAGAAATTTCTACATCCTTAATTGTTTTAATTTTTATTTTTAAATCTTTAATCCTAGATTTTGATTTATTTAGAGCATTTTGAAGACATGCAATGATTTTATAAAGCAATTATATCTTAGGGGAGTCTTTTACCTCATCGTCACTAGAGGACGATTCGTCGCTTGAGGGAGATGATGACTCCTCACTTGAGCTATCTTCTAGGGTCATGAGTGTTATATTTCTTGTGATGTGGCAAAGTTCTTCGTCATCGGAGGAATCTTCTGTTGGTCAATCGGCCCAGGTCATGATTGACCGGACTCGAGTTTGACTCAAGTGATGTTTTGATGTTTGACATGAAAATGGTATGTTTTGATGTTTGACATGGAAGTATTGAACATGGAGGTTTGACATTGATGCTTGACATTGATGTCTGGTAATGTGTTGGAGAGATTGTTTGTGCAATCGACCCGGGTCATGATTGACCGGACTCGAGTTTGACTCGAGGGGGATTTTGATGGTTGACTGGAGCTGACCATGTCATGGAAAGTCTAAGTCTTGAGTACTTGGCATGAAAAGTCCAAGCATGGGTCTTGGCAAGGAAAAGTCCAAGCATGGGTCTTGGCATGGAAAGTTCAACATGGGTTGGCAATGGAAAGTCCAAGTTTGAGTCTTAGCATTTGAGAAGTCCAAGGGATTTGATATTGGCGGCGTAAAGTCTAAGCGGGAGTCTTGGTAGCATAAGTCCAATGATTGGCTGCGTAAAGTCCAAGCGAGAGTCTTGGCAGCGTAAGTCTAATGTGCCTTGGCGGTGTAGACACCGTTAGCATGACATAGTCGATGGAAGCACTTGAAGGCTAGCGCAATGGATGAACAAGTCATGGATGACTTGGAGGGATCCGAGAGGTGTGAGGCTGATGGAGGTGGCTAGAAGGCTTAGGTTTAGGCTAAGGGTGGTCTAGCAAGTATGGGGGCATCATACTTAGGTTAAAACCTCATGTTTGAGGTGTGTCAGTCTACTGGTGTCATATGACAGTCGACTGGTGTGAGTCAACTAGGATTTGACTACGGAAAGTGTCCCAACAGTCAACTTCCAGAGGTGGGCAGTCGACTACTGGCTCGAGCAGTCGACTGATCGTGTGATCAGTCGACTGGTGCTCGAGAATTTTGACACAAAATGGAGTCGAGACTCGACTGTGGAGTTAGCAGTCGAGTGAAGGCTCCATCAGTCGACTGATGGACATGATCAGTCGACTGATGTCCTATCCATTGGATTTTTTCAGCGTGGATTACACCGTTGTCTCACAGTAACTCTGTCATCAGTCGACTGATCGGCGATTTCCAGCCTAGGCAGAAGCTTTAAATGGAGCTCGTGGAGGAGGAAATCAATAAGGTTCTTTGAGGTGTTTTGGGGTGAGTTGTTGCTGCAATTCAGGGTCTCCAAGTGCTACTCGATCAACCTAGCAAGCAAGCATTCAAAAGCTCGGTGTAAAGTTTTCTTTACTTGCATTTTAGTGTAGTTGCTTGTATTCTTATTGTATTACTTTTGTAATCACTTGTAAGGGGTTTCTCCACCTCCGGATTGTTCCGAGAAGGAGTTGTTTGTGATTAGTGGTTGCGTGTGCATCACTAGAGCTCAATCCGTGGAGTAGGAACCGTTCGGTTTCGAACCACATTAAATACTTGTGTAATGGTGTGTTTGTCTATTTCGTTATAGCTTTATTATTATTCCGCTGCGCGCTAACGAAGATTGTAGAGACGAACACGCAACGAATTTCATCAACGTACTAGCGCGACGCTATTCACCCCCCTCTAGCGATCGACATTTCCTCTATAATTGGTATCAGAGGCCGGGGCTCTTCTATGGACTAACCGCCGGGAGCAAAGACGCTAGAGGGAAAGATGGAATTTTAAGAGAAACTAGGATGGGACATCAACACTCCACCACCATACGACCGAGAAGATTTTCCAATGTGGAGAGCAAGAATGGAGACATTCTTGATGATGATATAGAGGATTGGTTCATCCTCGTAGAAGGCTTTGAACCTCCTAGGGATAAGAAGGGAAAAGTCCTCAAGTTGAAAAGGTGGACTCAAGAGCAACGCCTAAAATTCAAGACCAAAGTCAAGGTAACAAAGCTTTTAGAAGATTTGATACCTAATGACATTTTGTCTAGCTTAGGTGAATTTCAAGATGCTAAGGAGCTATGGGACAAATTGGCCAAGTTCCATGAGAAGCCTCACTTGGCACAAGTAGAAGAAGAAGAATCTTCATCGGCTCAAGAAGAGAAAGAAGTCGAGGAAGATTCATCATCATCCTCACAAGAAAGTGAGGAGTCGGAAGTTGAGAAGGAGTCAACTTCCGAATCAGTGGAAGAAGAAGTGAAAGAAGCCTTCACCTCTAGGATTGAGGGGGAGGAGAGAATTCCCACACCGGAGCAAGAAGAAGAATCTTCAACATCCGATCAAGATGAAGAAGCTCTCACTTTGGCCACCACCATTGACCTAGGTAACTCAAACACTTCAATTTCAAATAAAAATCATATTATGTGTTTTGAGTGTAGGGAACATGAACACTATAAGAGCAAGTGCCCTAGGAGAGTAAAAAAAAGTCAACCGACACCGAAATCTCAAGAAAAGACCAAGGAAGCCGGAGCCCCGACAATTAAAAGCAAGAAGCACGTGGTGTGCTTCAAGTGTCACCAAGAAGGGTATTATAGGAGTCAATGCCCTAAGGGGAGTAAGAAGACTCAAGAAGAAGCTACACATGTAGGGGGGCCTCTAAGGTAAATCCTAAGGTAAAATTTAATAATGCTTCTACTTTAATTTATAGGCAAAGCATGCTAGGAATTTCAATTCTCTTGCAATTTATCATGAAAAGCATGCTAGGAACAATAAATATTTTTGCCTAGGAGCTAAGAATATTCATTTTAATAATAAGGAGAAATTTGGGACTAATGTCCCTAAAATAAATTTATCTAAAGACAAATCTAGGTCAAATAATTCTAGACCAATTCTACCTAGGGAGACGATTAGAAAGGTACAAGAGCACCTAGGCTTAAACCCTAAATGGACTAAGCATATGCCTAGGAAGAACCATGTCCAAGGATTAAATCAAAATTCAAAAATTGGGCAATTAGAGGTTGAAAATCAAGCTTTGAGGTCAAGGCTTGAGAAAATGGAAAAGACCCTTAAAATTATTCAAAATCAAACAAAATGGTCAATTGGTCAAAATCAAGGGTCTAGAAGTCAAAGTCAAAACCTAAGGCATAGGAGACAAGAGTCAACCAAGGGCAAGAAAGGTTTGGGTCACAAACCTAAGCCTAAGATGACTTATCATAATGTTCCATTTGATTATGGAACTAAACCTAGGTCTAGGAAGACCAAGGTCAATAGGGAAGTTATCCCTAAGGTTGATCAAGGTAGATGCTTAGTGGCCAAGGTTTCCATGAAACCTAGGAAGACCACTAAGAAGGTTACTAGGGAGGCAATCCCTAAGGTTAACCTAGTTAAGACCCAAATGACCAAGGCTAACAAGCCTAGAAGGGTCATTAGGAAGGTATCTAGGGAGGTTATTCCTAAGGAATACCTAATTAACCCTAGGAGCTCAAATAGGTTTTGGGTTCCTAAGAGCGTGATTGATTCACGCTAGATGGGTTTAGGTGTGCCAACTTTAAATGAATGGGTAGTTAACCTAACCATGGTAAAGGTGACACCTTAGGTGATTTTCAAGGTTATGTGATACCTTGGAAATAAGTTTGAATTTTAATCCTAAAGGATTTTAGAATGTGGCAATAAGCCTTGAGAATTGTGAAAGATTTGATCAAACTCGACACATGTAGAATTAGAGGTATTGGTGTGCAATTTGGGGTTTTGGCACACTTTGGGAATTAGTGTATCAAGAAAATTGTCTTAAGACTTAGAAATTATATTTAAGATTGATACTCAAGTACTATGCATCTTGATGTTTCATACTTACCATGCTTCATGTGTTTTACCATATGTTTGTATGGAAGGAATGTTTATGGTGTATTGCATCTCACAAAATAGATCATTCACCTTGATTGTGTATTTCAACACTTAGAAAGGGCGAGATGCTAGGATTTGAAACTATTGTGTGTTAATGCTTGTGAAAATGAAATAAAATACCAAAATACATTAACAAATGCATAAACATAGGCATAACACTAATATATTCGATATACATGAATAAACATGGTAAAATGAAACAAATTGAGTGAAGAAATCGAAATTCACTTAATTTCAGACTCAATCGATTTGTACATCATCGACTAGACACCTTAATCACCGATCGCTGGTACTGCTTCATCGGCGTAAGAGCCAATAGTCGAGTCTGGTCACATCGCTTGATCGACGACCACTACTAATCACCAATCGATGTTATCAGCTCGTCACAGAACATTCGATAGTCGAGTGCCGAGCCGGAGCAGTCAACTGTCGGTTCGGTGAACCGTTCACTAACCCACTATCAGTCGACTAATTTCACACATCAGTCGACTGACGTCGCGATTTTATAATGCCGAACTGTTAGGGTTCGACGTCTTCACACCTTCTTCATGCGACTCTTCTTCTCCGATCGCCTCCAAACTTCTCCGACCAGCCTTCCCGCATCCACGCCGGCGACTAAAAGCCCTAGGTTTGGAAGCCATCTCTCCCATTCATGTTTTTGATCTCTCTATAACTCAAATGGCATCTCACAGCCGTTATTCTTTCTCCGACGCTAGGGTTCCGGTGAGATTTTTTTTCTGGCGATCTTCCGACATTCTCTCCAACAAATAGGTTGTCCAGTTAGGCCCTCACAACCATAAGTCTAGTAATGACACCAAAGTATATTTCTATACCCTTTAAACCCTAATTTTTTTTACACCACATTTTGATCTAATCATGGTATTTGTGTTATTACATTGCATTGCATTGCATTCATCATATAATCATATAGAAGACAGCGTAGGAATGACCCAATTGAGGGTGGATCGCGTTTGTACCAACCGATGGCGGTTAGGTACATCGATGATCGATTTTTAAGACACTTCTGTGGCGATGTCATTGAGATCTTGCTGCATTATCAGCTGATGAAGATCGCCCTGTGCAATCATGCTATTAATGATGATCTCCTCAAGGAATTTTACCAAAACTTGAGGAAGGTAGACAATGGTCCTACCTACACCACTCGCGTTGCAAAACACGACCTGGAGTTCACTTCTGCGATCTTGCAGGAGTTCCTGGATTGTAGGGCATCGGATGATACCTTCATCTTTTATCCTACTTTTGATGCACCTCTTCCTGCTCCTTTTGACCACATTTCATTAGATTCCATGCATGAGCACTTCTTCTGCCATCCTCGCCCATTAGCTCAAAACCTTTTTCCTATCAGTGAGTTATCTGCACCTGACAATGTTCTTTACAAAGTCATTGTTCGGTGTTTCCTTCCTATTGTGACTCGGGGTTTGGCCAAGATTCGGCATCCCCATCTTTTTCTCATGTATGCCATGTGCCATAGGTTAGACGTGAATATTGCATTGAACATGTTTCATTGCATTGCCCATTTCATATCCCCTGTACAAGGGAAAGTTCATATGACTTTTGGACATATTATCACTGCATGGTTAGAGTCCATCGGCATTAACATAACCAGGGGATCATTGAGGGCTCTTTTCGAGGTATACGACTGCATCTCAGTGCGTTACTTCACATTGGCTGGGCTGCAGACTGGAGATGGACAGATGGAGCTGATACCTCGACCTCAGCCCAGGGCACATGGGGAACCACCTCTAGTGCCTAAAGAGCCTACAGGACAG
Source organism: Wurfbainia villosa (assembly GCA_025175895.1). NCBI lineage: Eukaryota > Viridiplantae > Streptophyta > Magnoliopsida > Zingiberales > Zingiberaceae > Wurfbainia > Wurfbainia villosa. Next base: position 135,161,555 of record CM045986.1, on the reverse strand, counting down.
TATGAGGGGCCCGATGCTGCTGACGAGAATGACCATATGCCAGCAGATGCACCAGCAGTAGGTCTTTTAGATCGTGTTGCACGGCTAGAGGTCAGTTTCGAGGACTACCAGCAGTCTGTTGACTCACAACTGATCGAGATCATGTCGGGGCAGTCCTCCATGAGTCAGCAGCTTAGTCAGATGGAGGAGTGCCACAGCAGGATGGAGGAGCGCCAGAGCTGGATGGAGCAGCGCCAGATTGATATGTACGAGATGATGAGGACCTGGACGCTGAGCCAACAGCCTCCTCCGCCTCCACCATCTGCCGGGGATGACAGCTAGAGGATGTTTAGGGATTCTATTTTTAGTTTCTTAGCGAGGGTGAGAGTTTCAAACTTCTATTTTGCTTGTAAAAACTAAAGTTATATTTGAATGAAATATTTTGTTTATAAAAAATTATGTGCTTTTGTCTGATTATATGTGTGTTAATGTGTTTATACAAATTTGTCATGTCATGACATCAAATTCTATTTTATCATATGACATATCATGATATTGTTTAGAATTATTTTCTATGTCATATTTAGAGCCTATTCATATGTCATGACATCATGATCATTGATTATGCTTATTTATGATTATCATTTATGCCATGATCATTCATGCATTAATTAAAATTGAGTTAAGGATTATGGCATGATTTGAAGTCCCATCTATAAGGGAGTCAAATAGAGTTGCCTAGAAAATGCATGAGGCCATAATAACCCTAATCACACATCTCACAATTACTTTGACTTGTGTGTGCTTAATTCATCTTAGATACATGTGAGATGTTAGGAAAATAAGTTAAGTTCAAGGTGCATAGATAGTGCATCTAGATGAACTTAAACTTATCTCAATCATCAATATGAATCATGAGGAAAGCTAATGTGCAATTCATGTACATTTAGCCAAGAGTCCATGGTTCAAAATAGGTTTTTCAAAAACATTTTAAAATCACTTTAGAAAACCTTGGTGAAGTCTATCTTTTGATAGCAATCACCATTGAAGAAGTTGATACAAAGTAGATCAAAAATATTAAAGTTTTAATGGTTTTTGAACTTTGTATCAATCTCCTATTTTAATGGGTAAAATATTTTTCTAATATTTTTCACCAATTGTATGTGTTATAAGTATTATACGTATGAAATTTGTGATTTTTCAAGCTATGTATAATTACTTATGATTTTTCAAAATATGATTCTGATAACTGAAAAACTGAGTTTTCAGTTATCAGTCGACTGCCACTGTTTGGCAGTCGACTGATGAGGCGACAACTGCCCTAGTGGAAATCGCCCTAGCGGCAAAATCGCCCTGATAAAATTGCCCTAGCGGCAAAATCGCCTCGCGTAAATCGCCTAGCGGGCCCTTACTGGCGCGATATCGATCATTGTTTGGTGCCGGATCGATGGGCACCGATCGATTTCTGAAGGACTCGACTGATTGGCTGATTTTGGGAAAAACAAGGTTGTTTAGTCCATTTTCAGTCATGGTAAAGTTCCCTAACCACTCCTAACCCTAGGATATGCTTTGGGAAGCATTATAAAGGGTGAAAATTCATTGGATATGGATTAGGAGAAGTGTTAGGATGATGTATCAAATTTAAGGTGTGGAGAGTTCATGTTTGAACTTTGAACCTTATTTTTGATGGTTTAGAGTTCCTATTGGCTTAGGAACTTTCCAAGGACATTGTTGGTGCAATGGTCAAGGGGGAGCAAGCCTTTACGGGGAGGTATCCATCAAGGGATGATGGATGATATTTTTCTTCATGAGGGGGAAAATGGGATTTTGAGATAACCAATTTGGAAATTGGGAGAGTGTATAGGATTGCCTCTCTTAAGTAATATGAGACTTATCACTAGGAAGATGGTAGGCATCTTAGATATTTTTGGACCAAGGGGGAGATTGTAAGATCTCATTGGGACATGAGACATTGACCTCCTTGGAGAGAAAACCTTTTTGATGTTAGTTAAAAAGGGGGAGAATATTTTGGGGGAGAATGTTATGGATAGTGTTATCAATTGATGTTATCAATTGCCAATTCGGAGAATTGGGGAGAATGTTTGGGATTACCAATTTGGGATAATTAGTAAGGAGATTTGAGTTAGTGTTCTAACTCAAAGGTATGTGTTTTTGTCAAACATCAAAAAGGGAGGAATTGTTGGTGCAATCGGCCCAGGTCACGATTGACCGGACTCGAGTTTGACTCGAGTGATGTTTTGATGTTTGACGTGGAAATGATATATTTTGATGTTTGACATGGAAATGTTGAATATGGAGGTTTGACATTGATGTCTGGTAATGTGTTGGGGAGATTGTTGGTGCAATCGACCCGGGTCATGATTGACCGGACTCGAGTTTGACTCGAGGGGGATTTTGATGGGCGACTGGAGCTGACCATGTCATGGAAAGTCCAAGTCTTGAGTATTTGACATGAAAAGTCCAAGCATGAGTCTTGGCAAGGAAAAGTCCAAGCATGGGTCTTGGCATGGAAAGTCCAACATGGGTTGGCAAGAGAAAGTCCAAGCTTGAGTCTTGGCATTTGAGAAGTCCAAGGGGTCTGATATTGGTGGCGTAAAGTCCAAGCGGGAGTCTTAGCGGCATAAGTCCAATGGTTGATGGCGTAAAATCCAAGCGGGAGTCTTGGCAGTGTAAGTCCAATGTGCCTTGGCGGTGTAGACACCGTTAGCATGATATAGCCGATGGAAGCACCTGAAGGCTAGCACAATGGATGAATAAGTCATGGATGACTTAGAGGGATCCAAGAGGTGTGAGGCTGATGGAGGTGGCTAGAAGGCTTAGGTCTAGGCTAAGGGTGGTCTAGCAAGTATGGGGACATCATACTTGGGTTAAAATCTCATGTTTGAGGTGTGCCAGTCGATTGGTGTCTTATGACAATCGACTGATGTGAGTCAACTATGGTTTGATTGCATGAAGTGTCCCAACAGTCAACTGCCAAAGGTGGGCAGTTGACTGCTGGCTCGAGCAGTCGACTGGTCGTGTGATCAGTCGACTGGTGCTTGAGAATTTCGGCACAGAATGAAGTCGAGACTCGAATGCAGGGTTAGCAGTCGAGTGAAGGCTCCATCAGTCGAGTGAAGGCTCCATCAGTCGACTGATGGACATGATCAGTCGACTGATGTCCTATCCGTTAGATTTTTCCAGCGTGGATTACACCGTTGTCTTACAACAACAGTGTCATCAGTCAACTGATCAGCGATTTCCAGCCCAGGCAGAAGCTGTAAATGGAGCTCATGGAGGAGGAAATCAATAAGGTTCTTTGAGGTGTTTTGGGGCAAGTTGCTACTGCAATTCAGGGTCTCCAAGTGCTACTCGATCAACCTAGCAAGCAAACATTCAAAAGCTCGGTGTAAAGTTTTCTTTACTTGCATTTTAGTGTAGTTGCTTGTATTCTTATTGTATTACTTTTGTAATCACTTGTAAGGGGTTTCTCCACCTCTGGATTGTTCCGAGAAGGAGTTGTTTGTGATTAGTGGTTGTGTGTGCATCACTAGAGCTCTTTAGAGCTCGATCCATGGAGTAGGGACCGTTCGGTTCCAAATCACGTTAAATACTTGTGTAATTGTGTGTTTGTCTATTTCATTATTGCTTTATTATTATTCCGCTGTGCGCTAATGAAGATTGTAGAGACGAACACGCAATGAATTCCATCAACATACTAGCACGACGCTATTTACCCCCCTCTAGCGGTTGACATTTCCTCTATGTCTTCTACACTTTGTGTATCCCATGTTTGAGCTACCATGACTTCCTTCTTCTTCTTCTCCTTCTTTTCCTTCTTCTTCTTTTCTTTCTCCTCCTTTAGGTCCGGGCAATTCGGCTTGATGTGCCCTTTCTTGTTACAACCATAACAAATTACGTTAGTGTTTAAACTTGAACTACTAGAGGATTTACCTTTTGAGGATTAGAACATCCTCCTTACATCCTTCTTGGTAAGCTTCCTTGACCTCTCATCAAACTTCTTCACATAGTGAGCCACCTCACTTGCCAATAGCTCTTCATCACTACTAGATGGCTCCTCCTCAGATTCGGATAAAGAAGAGACTTCTTTCTTCTCCTTCTTCTTCTTGTTCTTCTTCCCTACAACAAGAGTTATACCTTTTCCTTTCGAAGAAGTATTAGCTTGCTCATGCAACTCAAATTCACAAAATAGTTCATCTATCTTAACTAAAGAAAGGTCCCTAGAGACTTTATATGCATCGACCATTGATGCCCATAAAGTTGTTCTAGGGAAATCTTATAGGATATACCTTACAATGTCTCGGTTTTCAACCTTCTCACCTATTATATGTAGTCCATTGACTACCTCCTTGAAGTGACCATGCATTTGGCTCACAGTCTCGTTGGTCTTCATGTTGAAACTTTGGAGTTAGCCTATCAAAAGGTCCCTCTTTGCTCTTCTTGTCTCCTTTGACCCTTCATTTAGTTCGATGAGCTTCTCCCAAAGATCCTTTGCGGATTCAACAAGAGCTATACCTTTTTCTTTCGAAGAAGTATTAGCTTGCTCATGCAACTCAAATTCACAAAATAGTTCATCTATCTTAACTAAAGAAAGGTCCCTAGAGACTTTATATGCATCGACCATTGATGTCCATAAAGTTGTTCTAGGGAAATCTTATAGGATATACCTTACAATGTCTCGGTTTTCGACCTTCTCACCTATTATATGTAGTCCGTTGACTACCTCCTTGAAGTGACCATGCATTTGGCTCACGGTCTTGTTAGTCTTTATGTTGAAACTTTGGAGTTGACCTATCAAAAGGTCCCTCTTTGCTCTTCTTGTCTCCTTTTACCCTTCATTTAGTTCGATGAGCTTCTCCCAAAGCTCCTTTGCGGATTCGAAGGGTCCTACTTTGGATAGTTTCTCCTTTGATAGACCACATTGGAGTGTGGTCGTTGCTTTTGCATTTGCTTGCGCCTTCTTTGACATTTCCCTTGTCCAATCCTTGGTTGGTAGTGGTGCTCCAAACTCATCGACCGACTTCTCGAACCCATCTACAACACTAAATCAATTCTCAATATCGTTCATAAGGTAGCATTTCATCCTACCTTTCCAATATCTAAAGTCATTGCCGTCAAAGAATGGATGCCTCGCCGTGCTATACCCCTCTTGAAATGTCATCATGCTCCGGTTGATTGTTAGATCTTCCGATGCGATCCGAGCTCTGATACCACTTGTAGGGGATCTTTGGAAGGCTAGAGGGGGGTGAATAGCCTCTTTTTGTTTCTACACAAATGGTTAGCGAAAGAAAAAACAAAAATACTAAAGAAACAAAGATAAGCGCTAACAAAGACAATTTACGTGGTTCGGAGATTAAGCTCCTACTCCGCGCCGATCTATAAGGTGGATCAACCCAAGTCAATCTTCACTAAGAACTCCTTGGAGATGGAGAAGTCTTCTTTACAAATGAACCTCTCTTCTTACAAATGATAGAAATGAAATTAGAGAAGAAGAGGTTAGAAATCACTTAGAAAGCTTTAGAACACTTGGGGAGCTTGAGAGTATGAGTATGAATGCAAGCACTAGCCTCATCAAGCACCCCATGACCTCTTTTTATAGAGAAGAGATTGATTTTTCCGTTGAGCCTCGATCAGTCGATTGATGGTCTCCATCAATCGACTGCTGCTATAGCCGAAGCAATCCAACGATTTATGATAAGCCGGATTCACGATCGTCACTACCCAACAGAAAGTCGATCAATCAACTGATCATATCATTAGTTGATTGATTGAGTAACCAGTCGAGTGCTCCAAGCGATCACTCGACTGGAGAACCTTCTATGCCGACGTCCACTTATAGCAGTCGACTGATGGGTGGATCAGTCAGCTGCCAAACCCTAGCAGTCGACTGTTCGACCACAGAATCAGTCATCTTTAGTCGAGTGACTAATCAGTCGACTGGAACAAGTCACCAGTCGACTGGCACATTTCAAGTATGATAAATTCATACTTGAAGTCAACTCCCTAAACCTAGACTCAATCTTCTAGCTCTTTCTTCAGCCTTACGCCTCCAGGATTCCTTCGAGTCCGCGACTCCTTCATCCTTGCGCTTTCTTCCAAAAGCTTCCATCGGTTTCGTCATGTCTTGGGTTTCTCTTTTGCCAAAGGACCGCTTGGACTTTACGCCGCCAAGACTACTTTCTTGGACTTACGCTGCCAAAACCTTGCCTTTGGTCTTCCTTTGCCAAGGTTCGCTTGGACTTTACGCCGCCAAGACTACATGCTTAGTCTTACGCCGCCAAGACCTTCCTTTGGACTTCTTTTGCCAAGATCATACTTGGACATTCCTTTGCCAAGTCTTTACACTTGGATTTCCTGACTTAACACGTTCACGGTTAGATCACAAAATATTGTCTAACTATAGATGATTATCCAAACATCAAAACATATAAATGCTTGGGACATTTTGCACCAACAAAACATATTATCAAACATAAAAGGAAGAGATTATTGTGTAATTAACCACTAGTTAAGGTTGACTAAGCTTGAGTTGAGTTTTTATATTTAAGAAATATATGGTGATGACTGAATGATACTCTTTAGGTTGACCAAGGGTGACCAAACTCAGTATAGAATATTGGTGCAACAAGCCCCGAGTCAATGTTCACCAAACTTAAGTGGGGCTCGAGTAGTATTTTGATGGGTTGATAATGGGTCTGACCATTGTTCAACTATATAGTCTGACTATATGTTAACTATATAACTAGTGGATGATTAGGATATCTAAAGTCATATGAGGGAGATTATTTGGAGGAGATTGTTGGAGCAATCAACCTCGAAAGTCCAAATTTGGATACTTGACAATGAAAGTCCAAATATAGATATTTGGTAAGGGAAGTTCAAAAGTATAGTCTTAGCATCATAAGTCAAAGTGTGTAGTCTTTGCGACATAAAATCCAAGTGAACTTTGGCAATTGAAAAGTCCAACATGGAGTTGGCAAAGAAAGTCCAAGCATACTCTTGGCATGGAAAGCCCAAGTATGGTCTTAGCAACTGGAAAGTCCAAGTCATTGGTACTTGACAATTGAAAGTCCAAGTCATGGGTACTTGGCAAAGTGAAAGTCCAAGGGTGTAGGTTTGGTGGCATAAAGTCCAAGCATGAGTATTGGTGGCATAAGTTCAAATGGATCTTGACAATGTGAAAGTCCAAGGATATAAGTTTGGCAGCGTAAAGTCCAAACATAGGTCTTGGCGACATAAGTCCAAATGAATCTTGGCAAAGGACCCAGTTAGCATGACAAAAGTCCAAATGAACCTTGGCAAAGGACCCAGTTAGTATGACATAGCTAATGGAAGCACCTGAAGGCTAACGCAAAGGATGAAGAGTCGTGGACTTGAGAGATCCAAGAGGCGTGAGGCTGATGGAGGTGGCTAGAAGGCTTAGGTTTAGGCTAAAGGTGGCCAATCAAGTATGAGGGGATCATACTTGAGTTAACTTCATATTTAAGGTTTACCAGTCAACTGGGGTTATGGACCAGTCGATTGACCGAGTGTTTGACACTCGAGAGCCTAGTTGACTTGGAGCAGTCAACTAAGATTATGACCGGTTGACTGGTCGGGTAGTCAATTGAGCTTCAACTGCTCAACTTATGTTTGGGCAGTCGACTGGTCCATGGAAGTCGATTGCCAATGATGGACAATCGACTAGTGGTGGTGGACACGAGCACAGAATGTCTCGTAGTCAATTGGCCAGTCGACTACTGGGTTGACAGTCGACTACTAGGTTGACAGTCAACTATTGGTAAGGGCAGTCGACTGCTAGGGTATATGTTGGAGTAATCCAACGTGGATTAAGTTCGTTGTGAGATAACGACATTGTGGATAGTCGACTGATACCTTTTGGCAATCGACTATCAAGCAGAAATCTAGGTCGTGCGTGACTTAAAAAGAGCTCGACGGGAAGATTGGAAGTCGCCGATTCTTGAGGGATTTGAAGAGAAGTGCTGCTACAATTCCAAGTCTTCAAAGTCATTCAAAGCAACCAAAAAAGCAAAGCGATCAAAAGCTCTCATTTGTAAAGTATTTTCACTTGTATTTCTTTATTTATTTTTGTATTTCATTTTTAATTGTATTATTGTTGTAATTCATATTGTAAGTGTTTTCACCTTCAGATTGTATTCCGAGAAGAAGTGATTTAGTGGAGTAGACACTAAAGTCCGACCGTGGAGTAGAAACCACAAGTTCTGAACCATGTAAAATCTTGTCTTGTGCTTGTGATTATTTTGTATATTTTGTTTCTATTTGTATTTCATATTCCGCTGCACACTAATATCTTGTAGACGAGCACGAATGTGATCGAATCCATGAAATTGCAAAAAATACTATTCACCCCCTCTAGCGCGGTCACCGATTCCTCTATAATTGGTATCAGATTGAGGATGCTCTTCAAGGATTCACAACTGAGGGAACATCGCTAGAGGGCAAGATGGAGCCAAGTATTAGACTAGGCGACGTCATCACTGTTCCACCCACTTTTGACTGTGAAAAGTTTGCATATTGGAAAGATATGATGGAATAATTTTTATTGTGTGATATATAAAATTGGTTTGCTATCATAATAGAATTCGATGCTCCGAGGAGCAAGAAGGGAGGAATCCTCAAGATGAAGAGGTGGACCGAGGAGCAACGTCAAAAATTTAAGACAACCGTTAAGGTAACAAAAATGTTAGTAAATCTAATACCTAACGATATTTTATATAGATTAGGAGAGTTTAGGGATGTTAAAGAGTTGTGGAACAAGTTGGTCAAATTCCACAAAAATCCCTTACCGGTCCAAATACAAGATAAGGAGAAGTCCATGGAAGAGTGCTCCTCATCTCAAGCTCATGAAGACTCGAAAGTTGAGAGATGCTTAACATCGGAAGAGGAAGAATCATTATCATCATTCCAAGAGCTTGAAGAATCGGAGGTTGAGAGGTGCTCAACGTCCTAGGCATAAGAAGTCTTGGAAGCCTCCACTTCAAGGATTGAGGGAGAGAAGAGACATTTGACACCGAATTCGGAACAAGAGGAGCCATCTACCTCCGGAGCAAATGAGGATCAAGCTCAAGATTACTCTATAGGTAACTCAAGCATAATTGTTAAAAATAAAAATTATATTATATGCTTTGAGTGTAGGGAAGTAGGACACTACAAGAGCAAAAGATTGATCAAGAAGAAAACTCAAGTGTCATCTAAGGCCAAGGAGAAGGTGAAGGAGGCCGAAGCCCCAACACGCAAAGGCAAGGAGCACATTGTGTACTTCAAGTGCCAACAAAGGGGTCACTATAGGAGCTAATGTCCTAGGAGGAGTCACTCCAAGAAGGACAAAGTAGGGAGCTCAAATGTAGGGGGAGCTAAGGCAAACCTTAAGGTATCATTTAATTATGCACCTACTAGTTTTCGTAATAAAAATAAGCATGCTAATAATTTTCTTGCTATTGTTAATAATGAAAAACATGCTAAAAATAAATATTTTTGCTTAGGTGATAAACATGTCAATTTTTCTAAGGACAACTCTAGGACTACCACACCTAAGGATAGAAAGGTAGACAACCTAGGCATAAATTCTAAGAAAAATAGACATATGCCTAGGAAGAAGAATTCTCAAAAGGTCAATGAAAAATCAAAAATTAGAAAATTAGAAAATTAGAAATGGAAAATTAAGTCTTGAGGTAAAGGCTTGAGAAATTGGAAAAACCCTTAATAAGATGAAAAACTCAATTAAAGGGTCTAATGGGCAAACCTTAGGTGTTATAAGGCAAGATTTACCTAAGGACAAGAAAAACTTGGGTCACAAGCCTAGGTCCAAGGTAGACAAGCCTACCTACCACAATGTCCCATTTAACTATGGAACAAACCATAGGTCTAGGAGTACCAAGGTCACAAGGGAAGTCATCCCTAGAGTTGACCGTGGTAAGTGTCTAGTGGCTAAGGTTTCAAAGAAACCTAGAAAAGTCACTAACAAGGTTACAAGGGGAGTTACCCCTAAGGTTAATCTAGATAAGACTAAAATGACCAAGGCTTCCAAGCCTAGAAGGGTCATTAGGAGGGTAGCTAGGGAAGTTATCTCTAGCGAGTACCTAGTTATCCCAAGGAGCTCCAATAGGTATTGGATTCCTAGGAGCGTGATTCCATCACGCTAGATGGGTTTAGGGTGTGCCTACCTTGAATGGATAGATAGTTAATCTAACCATGATAAAGGTGACACTTTATGATATTTTTGGAGTATTGTAATACTTTTAAAATGGAGTTAGATTTTAATCCTAAAAGATTTTAGGATGTGCCAATAGAATTTAATAAGTTTGAAAAATTGATCAAAATTGACACAATTATATGTTAGAGTCATAGTGTGCTATCTTGAATTTTTGGCACACTTAAGGGAATTTAGGTATATTATGGCAAAATAGATTTAATCCTAATAAATGTCAATTAGATTTGAAATCTAGGTATTCTTATACCTTTATATTTTATTTTTCATGTCTTGTTTGTCTTGCTATGTCATGACATCATATTTCATTTGATTATTTAAAATGTCATGATAACGCTTAGGGTTATTATGTCATGTTTGTATTTAGGTCATTTTTATGTCATAACATCATGATTATTGACAAATATTTTAATTTATACAAGAATTATATGCCATGATTATATTTCATGCATTAAGGTTAATAAAATTGAATTAAGGACAATGACATAATTTGAAGTCTCATGATAAAAGAATCAAATAAAGTTGCTTAGATAAAATGCATGAGACCTTAGATTAGGAAGAATAAAAATTCACATCTCACAAAAATATTAAATTGATATGTGTGTGTATTAATACACTCTAGACACATATGAGATGTTAGGAAAATGAGTTAAGTTCAAGGTGCATAGTTCTTGCATCTAGATAAACTCAAACTCATAATATGACATTGAGGAATCATGAGGAAAGATAAAGTACAAGTCATGTACATCTAGCCCATAGAACATGGTTCAATATAAGGTTTTAAAAATATTTTAAAATCATTTTGAAAAATCTTAGTAAAGTTTATCTTTTGATAACAATCACCATTGAACAAGTTGATACAAGTTAGGCCAAAAACATTGAAGTTATCAATGCTTTTAAACTTTGTATAAATTTTACAATTCAATGGATATTTTAATTTAAAATTATTTTTCGCCCATTGTATTTCATGTAAATAATGTACGTATATAATTTCAAGATTTTTAGAAATACATAAATTTACTTGTGATTTATCAAAACTCATACTGTGAAACTGATTTATGCATTTGTAGAAACTAGTTGACTATCACTTTGGATAGTCGACTGGTGGTAGTTTAGTCGACTGATAGCTGAAACCAATCGACTGTTGTGTCTGATATTGACTAAACAAGATTGTTTATCCATTTATCAACACCCTTAAGTATCCTAATGTCTCCTAACCCTAGGATATGTTTTGGAAAGTATTAGAATGGTGAAATAATTATTGTAAATGATTATGAGATTTTTTAGGGTGGAGTATCAAATTTTAAGGGAAGCTAAAGTTTAAGTTTAAACTTTTACCCTTATTTTCGATGGTTTAAATTTCCTATAGGCTTAGGAACTCTCTAAGGACATTATTGGTGCAATGGTCAAGGGGGAGCAAGCTTTTAGGGGGAGTGTGTCCATCTTGAGATGATGGATGAAATTTTTGACCAAAAGGGAGAAGTGAGGGGTTGGTAAACTTTCATTATGGATTGTCTCTCATTTAGTGATATATTATTTTTCACTAGGAAGAGTAAAGACATCCTAGATGTTTTTGGACCAAGGGGGAGAATGTAGGATCTCTTTGAGAGATGAGGCATTGAAAACTCTTAGTAGGCTTTTTGATGTATGTCAAAGGGGAAGAAGCGAGGTTTAAGTTAGGTAAACCATTATTATGCTTTTCCATTGAAAGAGTTAAGTTGGGTTATTATTAGCCTAACTTAAAAGTATTGTCAAACATTAAAAAGTGAGAGATTGTTGGTGCAACAAGCCCTAGGTAAATGTTTACCAAACTTGAGTGGGACTCGAGTAGTGTTTTGATGTTTGACAATGGATTTGATCATTGTTCAACTATATGGTTTGACCATAAGTTGACTATATGACTAGTGGATGATTAGAATATCCAAAGTCATATGGGGGAGATTATTTAGGGAGATTATTGGAGTAATCAACCTCAGAAGTCCAAGTTTGGATACTTGGCAAGGAAAGTCCAAATATGAATACTTGGCAAGGAAAGTCCAAAGGTATAGTCTTGACAGCATAAGTCCAAGTGTGTAGTCTTGGCGACGTAAAGTTCAAGTGAACTTTGATAATTGGAAAGTCCAAGCATGGTCTTAATATGGAAAGTCCAAGCATGATCTTGGCAATTGGAAAGTCCAAGTTATGAGTACTTGACAATTGAAAGTCCAAGTCATGAGCATTTGGCAAAGTGAAAGTCCAAGGGTGTGGGTTTGGCGGCGTAAAGTCTAAGCATGGGTCTTGGAGGTGTAAGTCCAAATGGATCATGGCAATGTGAAAGTCCAAGAGTGTAAGTTTGGTGGTGTAAAGTTCAAGCATGCGTTTTGGTGGCACAAGTCCAAATGAATCTTGACAAAGAACCCAGTTAGCATGACATAGCCGATGAAAACACCTGAGGGCTAACGCGAAGGATGAAAAGTCGCAGACTCGAGGGATCTGAGAGGCGTGAGACTGATGGAGGTGGTCAGAAGGCTTAAGTCTAAACTAAGGGTGGTCAATCAAGTATGAGGAGATCATACTTGGATTAAATTTCATGTTTAAGGTTTACCAGTCGACTGGGGTTATGGATCAGTCGACTGACCGAGTGTTTGACACTCGGGAGCCTAGTTGACTCGGAATAGTCGACTGGAGTTATGACCAGTCAATTGAATTTCAACTGCTCGACTTATATTTGGATAGTCGATTGAGCATACAAATAAGATTGAATTGATTTTTTAAAGAAATATTTGATTTTACATCACAACTAGTCACTTCTCCCCTCTAGCATATGCCACAAATGATTTTACACAATTGATATGCATTATTGTAGGCTTCCTTGTATGCTTTGTCATAATCCTTATTTTTTTTTAATTATTATGATCATGATCATATTTGCATATCCTTATTTATGACATGTTTTATTTCCATGTGTGGCAAACAAAGAGAAAATGTAGGAGTTAGTAAATCTCTCTCCAATTATAAAATAAAAGATCACTTCAAAGGTGATTCAACTTAGGGATGTTATCCCTAACTGAGAGGGAGATTAGGTTGAAGGTGAGCTAAGTTTTTAATTATGTCATTTCATATTGTTACCATTACCTAACTTAAATGGATTATTGAAATCACAAAGGGAAAACTTGTTAAGGAAACAATGTTTCCTTGTGGTTGAGTTTAAATATGTTATTTTGATGTATCGACAATATGGTTTATGTGTTGTCTTTATGTGATGTGAGCATCAGCTTTGTGGAACTTTAGGACATGGAGTATTGAGTGGTGGAATCACATGCATAGAGGATTAGTTGGGCAAAACAAGATTGAGGGAGTTTGGTGCATTTGATGGCTTGGTGGCCTTGAGTGAGGTGGACTTGATGTCATGTAATATCGGTCAAGTAGTTTGGAGAGAGCTCAATGAAGTTTGGTTCACTTGATTTCAAGTGACTTGACAACTATGAGAGAGGGAGGCTCAAGACATGGACACATGAGAGTTTTTAGATATTACAAGAATGAATGTAATATTAGGACTTTTGCTTTTGGCATCATCATGTTGTAATGGCGTGTGATTAAGAGGTAGGGGTAGGCTGCCTATCAGTTTGGTTGTGAAGAATTCGATTGGGGAGGTGTATGTCCTAAATCATAGTTTGTTAACTAGCTTAATCCTAACCTTTGTCTAGTCTCATGATGCAATATCAGTCTAGGATGCTAGTTGACTAATGAGTTGATTGGGTAGAGGGTTTAAGAAAATAGATTGATTATGTTCCAACGACAATTGTGTTGGTTAGGAGAAAGCGCTAGAGAGGGGGAGGGGGTGAATAGCACACGACAAACTTTCGTTTTGTTCGATATAAAATAAAACGTAGAGTAGAAATGCAGCGGAAAGTAAATTGACATAAATTATTTTTTACTTGGTTCATAGCCTACCGGCTGCTAATCCAAGGCCCTAGCGGTCCTAGACTGCGTACGGAGGGCAAATCACAAAAACTCTCCTCCTCGTTGGAGGTAGGAGATGACGAGTACAAAATACGAAAAGCTTGAGGAAGAGAGACAATCTCTCTCTCCTCGTTACGATAAAAACCTCGAAAAGGAAGACAATTACAATAATTTAGACAATAAGATTAAGGTGATTTGATACCGACGACTCGAAGATTGGAGGTCGAGCTTGTGTCATCAGCGTTTCGACAGCGCTTCGGCGTCGTATGATTATCGTAGAGCAGTGGCATCGTGGAGACTTTTGGAGATCTTAAATTATGACCTAAAGGGGTGAAACCCCCCTTCTTTTATATCCTTCCAACCCTCTAGATGTTGAGCTCAAGTTCTATCACCAAAGGCCACCTCACCCTAAGATAAGGGGATGAAGTTTGACTCTCCTCAAAGCTAAAATTTGAATGAAAGTCGACTGTTCACCCTTCAGCAGTCGACTGATATAAGCCATCAGTCGGCTATTGGCTAGGGTTCTCGACTGCACCAAAGAGTTAGCTTGAAATAACAACAATATAAGTGAATTCGACGATCACTTACCGTCTGATCTCGATCTAGACCTTCCATGGGAAGTCTTAGTTGGATCCATGCCTACGGATGTCCTCGTACGGAGGACCCGACCTTGCATTCACTCACACACACGAGCTTACCTCGAGCTTACCATACGTCCTTGTGACTTGTAGCTTTGCTTCAGGTCTCCACTTGGGTTCTTTCACTCCTTCTGAAGTTCTCCCGGTGTCGTCCGACCACCGTGATTTCTCAACACGAGATTCTCTGGGTGTCGCCGACCTTCAACTTAGCTTAATATTCCTGCACACTTGGTTCCTCTCGTTAGACAACAATATGACCTTAGCTTTGGGTCTTTGCCATAATCAAAACTTAGGTTCGATTATCTGGTGCCTACTGCACCAACAATCTCCCCCTTTTTGATCTATGGCAAACCGATACAAAGTTAAGGAAAACATTTAAAGCATTAAGTACATGAATAGAATGAAGCATGAATATTCATAACTTAATAAGTTAGTGTGAGTAACTTAGTAAGTTAGCTTAAGTAGGAGTAAGAGTAAAATTCTTTTTCAAGTCCTTCCCCTTGAGGTAGCCCTTTACCATAGGTGAGTACTTGAAAAGGTATCTTAGTTCTCCCCCCTAATGTTTGCTACTTTAAAAAGTTAAGTAATCAAGATTACTTAACATAGGCCTAATAGTTTAAATTAATTTTAAGTTAAGTTATCAAAAAAAAATGATCACCTTAACTTACCTTAACTTTGGCCTTTTCTCCCTCTTTTGCCATAAATCGAAAAGAGCGGGGGGTTTTGGAAAACATATTTAGAATTTGCCATAAATTAAGTTTAAGTCGAAGCATATTCCCAATAGATTTTGAAAATAATAGTTTAAACATAAACTCATCTATTTGTATGTTCAACTCTATTTGACTTGATTGATATAGAATGATCAATAAGTCCTGATTAAAGTTGGTTAATTTAGATAATTATACTCCATGGTTCATGTTGATGCACTAGATCTACATCTGGAACCAGGAGTAAGGTCCTAACATCTCACGCCCATCTACGTGGCTAAGTACACAAACATATTAGTCCTATGTGTTGTGAGATGTGTTGGCTCCTTAAATCTATAGGTGCATGCTGTCTAGGGTAAGTCCTGGGCTAGTTCCATTTTGCATGAAAAGTAAAGTAGAGTATATATGTAAAAAAAATTGAAGTCCTACTCTATTATGCACATGCCTAATTTACATCTAAGTAGACTAAATTCGGCTTCGGGTAAGGGCTTGGTAAATAGATCTGCTAGGTTCAATTTGGACTCCACGTATTCGAGTTGTATGGTCCCATTTTCTACATGTTCTCGAATTAAGTGATGTTTTACTTCTATATGTTTGGTTCTAGAATGACATATAGGATTTTTGATTAAATTAATTGAACTAATGTTATCGAAGTAAATTTTAGTGTTGTTAAAATTTAAGTTAAAGTCTTGGAGAGTGTGCTTCATCCAAAGAAGCTTAGTTACACACTCACCCATTGCGACATATTCGACTTTGGTGGTAGATAAGACAATACAGTGTTGCTTTCTACTGCACCAACTCACTAGACTCGAGCCGAGAAGTTGACAACAACCACTAGTACTCTTTCTATCGAGTTTACTACCAGCATAATCTAAGTCGGAGTAACCGATTAGTTTGAACTCGGTAGATCTAGGGTACTAAATTCCTACGTTTAGTGTACCCTTTGAGTATAAGGATACATTTAACTAACGTTAGGTGCGACTCCTTAGCACAAGTTTGGAATCTTACGCACATACTTACTGCGAATAATATATTGGGTCGGCTCGCAGTTAAATACAGGAGACTACCTATTGCACTCCTATAGTATTTAAGGTATATTGGTTTGTCTTCTAAGTCTTCTCCTATATTAACATTTGTAGCCATTGGTGTATTAATTACCTTAGCGTTTTGCATTCCGAATCGATTAATTAATTCCTTAGCGTATTTATGTTGGTGAAAGTAAATTCCCTCTTTAGTTTATTTAATTTGTAATCTTAAGAAAAAAGTTAATTCTCCTACTAAGTTCATTTCAAATTCACTTTCTATTAGTGAAATGAACTCGCTTAGTAGGATTGAGTTGGTTGTTCCAAATATTATATCATCTACGTAAATTTGGGCAATAAAGATTTCTTTACCTACGGATTTTACAAAGAGGGTTGGGTTGACTAAGCCTTGGCTAAACCCTTTAGACTTGAGGTAAATAGAAAGCCTTTCATACCAAGCTTTAGGAGCTTGTTTTAGTCCATATAAGGCTTTCTTAAGTTTAAAAACATAGTCGCGTTTGTCTAAGCTTTCGAATCCTGGGGGTTGGCTAACATAGACCTCTTCTTTAATAATTCCATTTAAAAATGTTGACTTCACATCAATTTGAAATAGTTTAAATCCTCGATGCGCAACATAGGCTAATAACATTCTGATCGATTCTAGTCTAGCTATGAGGGAATAGGTTTTGTCATAATCTAACCCCTCTACTTGACTAAAACCTTTAGCGACTAGTCTTGCTTTATTTCTAACTACTTCACCTTTGTCATCGAGTTTGTTCCACCTTGTTCCAATAATCGATTTATCTTTAGGTGGTGATACTAATTCCCAAACTTCATTCCTAGTGAATTGAGCTAGTTCTTCTTGTATAGCAATAATCCAATCGGGATCAAGAAGATCTTGTTTAATTGATTTGGGTTCGATTTTCGAGATTAAAGAGATTTGACTAAGGTTTCTGTATGATGCTCTAGTTTGAACCCCTAGGTTGAGATCACCTATCATTTGATTAATAGGATGATTTGATTGTAACCTAGACTGACTTGGGTTAGGATTTGCACTAGACTCAATTTCATGGTCAAATTCGTGTCTAGTTTGAATTGATTCATCAATTGGTTCTACTTCGGGTTTTATGGTTTTATCTCCTTCATCGAATACTACATTAATGGTTTCTTCGATTTTTTGGATTTCATTATTGTAGACTCTATAGGCTCTACTTGTGGTTGAGTATCCTAGAAGTATTTCGGTATTTGTTTTAGAGGTGAATTTGCCTAGGTAGTCTTTAGTATTTAGGATATGTACCCTACATCCGAATACCCTAAAATATTTAATGTTAGGTACTTTATCATGGTAGATTTTGTATGAGGTCTTAAGGTGCCTCTTGACTAGTCGGATTCTATTTTGGACATAACAAATCGTACTAACGACTTCTGCCCAAAATCTATCGGGTAGTTTGTACTCGTTCAACATGGTTCTAGCGGCTTCTTATAGGGTTCTATTTTTCCGCTCGACTAGAGTATCTTGTTATGGGGTTCTAGGACAAGAAAATTCATGGTGGTATCCATTTAGGTTACAGAAGTCGGTGAACCTATGATTTTCGAATTCACCACTATAATCGCTTCTAAATCTTTTAATCTTAAGGTTCTTTTGGTTTTCGATTAGCTTACACAAGTTGGTGAGTTGGTCTAAGGTATCACTTTTGTGTTTAAGGAACCTAACTCAGGTAAGCTTAGAATAGTCGTCAATTATGACTAAGCAAAATTGACTATCATTTAGTGACTTGGCTCCATGAGAATCGAATAGATCCAAATGTAGGAGCTCAAGCACACTTTTGATTTGTTCTTGGTTAGTTAGTTGATGGTGTGCCCTAGGTTGTTTACCTTGTTAACAAGCATTATAGATTTTATTTTCCAAGTTATTAAGGTTAGGAAAACCTTTGACTAAGCCACTCTGACTCATCTTGTGAATGAGTCTTAGGTGCGAGTGACCGAGTTGTCAGTGCCACAACCAAGATTCCTCTTGTTGTATCATAAGACACTTGATTGAGGAATTGGGTAAGTTAATTGAGTAGATGTTGTTATTCCTAGTTCCTTTAAATATTGTTTTAGAGGTTTCATTGGTTTTAATTAAGCATTCATTTTCCAGGAATATAACCTTATAGTTGTTGTCACACAATTGACTTACACTAAGTAAATTATACTCAAAATTTTCGACTAATAAAATATTTTGAATTGTAAAGTCGAAGTTTAGCTCAATATCACTTGATCCGATGATTTTGAGCTTGTCATTGTTTTCGAAAGCTACCGATTCTTGACTTTTGAATCTGAGTTTCGAAAATTTTAGTTGGTCCCCGGTCATGTGTCGGGAGCACCCATTGTCCAACATCCATTGATCCTACACATATAGTAGTTGGATCGGACATTGGAATTTTAAAGTTGATTGATTATTTTAGCCTAATAGTCATCTCACCCTTTCTATATGACCAAACATGTTAAACTTATATGTTTTTGTGAGATGACTTCAATTTTACTTATTTAGATTTAGTGAATTGAAACTAATCAACCTTGGGTTAGATTCGGATTTAACCATTCGCTCGTCAAGTAACCTTTTCGAGAAGTTGGCTTCTAGGTCGTGGCGAGGCATAGATGCCTTCTTTGATCGGAACAACGATCACTTCCTTAGACAAAGCCAAATTCAAGAAATTGATTACTTGAGTCACTTAAGATTACTTCCTGATCTAACTAGTTCAACTCAGTCGAGTGCACCGAACTAGATACGCCTTATCTAACTTGGACACACAGGACTTCATTTCCTTAACGTACTATCATCGAGTCGTATCCTAGTACTATATTATCAAGAATTGACTAGTTAAATATCCTATCTAAACATTCTAAAAATTAAAACAAAATACCTAAGCATGCAAAGTCTAATTTCAAGGAATAGCACAAATAAATTTTGTACTGGCTCTCCCTAGACCATTAAATCGATTCGGTCTTTCCACGTAGTGGATTTGGTCCTTCGGTACCCAGTATTTATTAGATCATAGTTGAGAAATCAAAGTGGTCTTTGGGACCCATGCTTGGATTTGTTTTTTATTACGATTTACAATCGACATATACGACTTGTTAATCATATTTGGTCTAAATCCAAGTCCGGCCTTGTTGTACACGGACCTTTGTGATCCAAGTAAAAGGTCAAGTCCCTTGGATCCCAAAGTAAACCTTTTCAACGTATGCCTAAGATCTTCGACTTGTCCTTTCCAAAGTGAGTTCTCAATTTCGAGCTTTTCAACTCGAGTTGAGTCCTCCTCTTGAACTTGACTAGTCAAAGAGGTTAGGAAGACTTCGTGTTTAAGGAGTTTGACTTCCTCAACTAAAGTCTCGACCTTGGACTCGGACTTAGCTAATTTTCTAGTTAAGAATTTGATTGCATTATAAAACATACTAATTAAGGACCGACTTACCTTAAGTGAACCTTTTTGAACCGGATGCGGATTCGTGGCTTGTCTTGAATAGTGATTCATCGTCGAATCTGGAATCGGAATCTTCCTCGGGTTCGGACTCTTGCTTAGGTTCAGTCGGGTTGGCCATGAAGACGAGGTTGTCGTCTTCCTCCTCCGATGATTCTTCCCATGTGGCGTTGAGTGCTTTCTTGAACTTAGGTGCTTTGTTCTTGAGTTTCGGACATTCCGACTTGATGTTTCTGAACCTGTTACATTCATAGCATCTAAAATTAGAATTCGCTTTAGCCTTACCTTCTTTGGATCGGCTGACGGGTCGTCTTCAACTTTTGATCATCTTCCGAACTAGATTTACTAGTTTGGTTTCCATCTCGGCGTCTACCTCCGACTCGTACTCATCTTCTCCTTCGGGGGTGGTTTACTTGTGGGTTTCTTCTTTGGTCCTGCAAATAAGGCAATACCTTTCTTGGGAGCCGAATTAGACTGTTCATGTAACTCAAATTCAGAAAATAATTTGTCTAATCTAATCTTGGAAAGGTCCTTAGAAACCTTGTAGGCATCGACCATGGATACCCACAAGGTAGTCCTAGGAAAAGCATTGAGAGCATACCTTATAAGGTTCCGATTTTCGACCTTCTGTCCGATGGAGTGCAGGCTATTGACGATGTCTTGTATGCAGGCGTGTAGTTGGGTTGCTGTCTCATGTTCTTGCATCTTAAGGTTATATAATTTATTGAACAAGAGGTCTCTTTTCATACCTTTGCGTCGTCAATTCCTTCGTGTAGCTCTACGAGCTTATTCCATAGGTTCTTCGAACTGATGAAGGGGTTGACACGGTTGAGCTCCTCTTTGGACAACTCACACTGTAGAATTTGTATAGCCTTTGCGTCGGCTTCCATTTGGCACTTCATGGCATTTGTCCATTGATCGTAATCCAACAATTCACCATCTTCATTAGTAGGAAGTGTGAACCCGATTTGGATTATGATCCACATCTCTATTTGGGTTTTTAAAAAGCACTCCATCTGACTCTTCCAGTAACGGAAGTCATCTCTATTGTAAAACGGAGGTCAGACGGTGCTGAATCCTTCGAGATGGGTCATTTAGAGAGAAAAGAAAACCTTGCAATGACAAAAACAACACAAGAGTGCCAAAACTTTCGTCTTTGATTAGTAGTGCGGGAGAAAGAAATTAAGCGAGCCGAAAATTTACGAATCGAAAGACACTTTGTGAAAAAGGAATTAAAATACAAAACGAAAATCAAAACCAAGTGCTACATCGATGGTTGCACCAGATCGTTGCGCCCCCGCTCTGATACCAATTATTGGATCGGAGAAAACGCTAGAGGGGGGAGTGAATAGCGCATGACAAACTTTTGTTTCGTTCGATATAAAACAATGCGTAGAGTAGAAATGCAGCAGAAAGTAAATTGACACAAATTGTTTTTTACTTAGTTCATAGCCTACCGGCTGCTAATCCAAGGCTCTAGTGGTCCTAGACCGCGTACGGAAGGCAAATCACTAAAACTCTCCTCCTCATTGGAGGTAGGAGATGACGAGTACAAAATATCAAAAGCTTGAGGAAGAGAGACAATCCCTCTCTCCTCATTACGATAAAACCCTCGAAAAGGAAGACAATTACAATAATTTAGACAATAAGATTAAAGTGATCTGATACCGACAACTCGAAGATTGGAGGTTGAGCTTATGTCGTCGGTGTTTCGGCAGCGCTTCGGTGTCGTATGATCATCGTAGAGCAGTGGCGTCATGGAGGCTTTTGGAGAGCTTGAATTATGACCTAAAGGGGTGAAACCCCTCTTCTTTTATAGCCTTCCAACCCTCTAGACGTTGAGCTCAAGTTCTATCACCAAAGGTCACCTCACTCTAAGATAAGGGGATGAAGTTTGACTCTCCTCGAAACTGAAATTTAAATGACAGTCAACTGATTGAAGCATTAGTCGATTGATATAAGTCATCAGTCGACTGTTGGCTAGGGTTCTCGACTGCACCAAAGAGTTAGCTCAAAATAGCAACAATATAAGTGAATTCGACAATCACTTACCATCTGATCTCGACCTAGACCTTCCATGGGAAGTTTTAGTCGAATCGACGCCTAAGGACGTCCTCGTATGGAGGACCCGACCTTGCATTCACTCACACACACGAGCTTACCTCGAGCTTACCTTATGTCCTTGTGACTTATAGCTTTGCTTCAGGTCTCCACCTGAGTTCTTCGGCTCCCTCCAAAGTTCTCCCAGTGTCTCCCGACCACCACGGTTTCTCAACACGAGATTCTCCGGGTGTCACCAACCTTCAGTTTAGCTTAATATTCTTGCACACTTGGTTCAGCTCGTTAGACAATAATATGACCTTAGCTTTGGGTCTTTGCTATAATCAAAACTTAGATTTGATTATCTGGTGCCTACTGCACCAACAAATTGATCAGATTATGATGACTAATCTACATTAATTAGCTTTCAATGCTAATTTTGGTGTTCTAGTCCACTAGAGGTATTATCCAATTGATTGAAGGTGACCAAAAAAGAGCAATTAGAGTTCTTAAAGAGTTTTAAGCTCTTGGAGACGTTTAAGCATTAGATATTGCACGAAAATAGTCTCTCAACTCCCAAAATGAATTCTTAAAGAGTTCAAAGATCTCTAAAGGCTTCGATCAAGATTAAAAATTTTGATTGAAAGTCGTGATTCGGAGAGGCTTGTCCATTACACTTGTAAGGGGTGTTTTGTTAAAGGATATGAAGGTATGATAGAACTCACACATCATAGATTATGGAGTAAGAGGGGGATCTCCGAACCACATTATACCTTCTTATTGGCAATATGTAAGAATCAAATGAATTGGGCTCATTGTGCATTCACCCCCTCAACTAGCTAGGCAAGATCATCTACTTTGATTATACATAATCTTCCCTTTGCAGCTTTGCTTTCCATTATTTTACTAAGATGTAGATGATACATTTTGACAAATTAAAATGGGATTAAAGTAATATAAAACCAAGGAGTGGCACACTTTGATTTACAGTATAATGTGGAAACAAAACTAGATTAAAATATTTCAATTTTGAAAATTTAAACTAAACCAAATTGTAATATCTTGATAGAAAACTAAATGACGTCCTTTCAAATATTGATAGTTTATTTATGCTCATTCAATATATACAAAATTAATTAAATAAATAAATTTGAATGAACAAATATATATATATATATATATATTCAATTCATTAATATTTATGAATATGAATTATTTGTGAATAATATTCATTTGAACAAATAAAGGTGTTCATCAATAAATTTTTTTTATCAATATGATAAATAAATAAAGAAATTTTTAAAATAAACAAACAAGTTTATATTATCAAACTTAATAATCAATTAAATAAGCTTAAAACTATAAAAATTTTAAACAATGTACTAAGAACTTAATAACATCTAAATGAATTAAGCTCAAGCTTATAAAATAGAGATCAAATCAAGTTTAAATAATAATTTTAACAATTTAGTTCATTTTAGATTTGTCTTGATTTAGCTCAATTATCTCATGAGCAAACAAACTTATATTATCAAAAAGCACCTTTATTTTTAAAAAATTATCAAAACAACACTCCCCTATTTTTTTTTTACCTAAAATACCTTCACAATAGCACCATTTGAACTGTACAAAATAGCACTACTTAGAGGTGCTTACACTAAAACTTCTGTTTTAATCAAAATAACTCTGAGGTATTTTTTTATTAAAGGTTTCTATTTTATTTTTATTTTGTAATTATAACTAGCTGTTAAAAAATATAAAATAATTTTCACATGCTTTTAATTTTATTTTTAAGGTTTCCCATTTTCTTTTCTTTCTTTTTCTTTTTTCTCATCTAATTAGCATATTAAAAAACAAAAATAATAAAAATAAAATAAAAATGAAGTTACTTTGAATAAAATAATAAAAGTGGAGTTGTTTTGATTAAAGTAATTCTAACAAAAGTTTATTTTAGTTAACGCACTCCAATGTTGATTACAGAGATATTTTGAATAGAAAATTATGAGTAAAATATTATTTTGATAAAATTTTAAAATAAGCATCATTTAACGATATGAACAATTTCTTTTTAAATTTTTGCTAATATTTCTACTTACTTTTGGAACCAAACTATAAATTTCAATTTAGGAATAGGCCGATTTTAGTTTAAAATAATTAACTTTAAAATAAATCAATTAAAATTTAATTTCCAAATGATAATTTTATTGAAATTGTTAATAAAAGTTATTATATTGATTAGAGAACTTAAAAAATAATAGTAAAAAATTATAATAATCAGCATGCTAATTTATCTATTTGTTAAAAATTAAGGGTTTAGTTCAATATTTGCATTAATTGATTTCGAGAGTCCTAAGGGAAAAACTAAGATATTAGTTTAGCAGAGACATAATATAATATAATTAATAAAATAATAAAATTTTTACTGTCAAAATTTAAATAAAATAAAATTAAAAAAAAATTGGAGTCAGTGTGGTCAGCATGTAAACTCCGTCCCTGTAATTCGGGTTATTCATTGTTAATATTAGTGAATGAAAAATATAAAAGAGAACCCACATTAATTATATGATCTCATTTTATAGTTATTTTAATTTTTCTATAATTTCATATGGAGTTTTTCTTTTTTTACAATTATTTCATCTTTGTTTCCACTAAAGACTCAAACGAACACAAAATTATAACCATTTCTAACCCTAAAATCTAAGTAGTCTATTCGATGAGAAAATAAAAAAAATAAAAAGATGTCTTTTTATATTTATTATTATTAAAAGAACACCAAATTTTATATAAAAGGATGTCTTACATCTCAAAAATATTTGTTTTAAATATTATTATAACAACTGTAGTTAAAATTGTTTCAACATGTTTAAAATAATTTTTATTTAAAATTACTCAAATATTAATGAAAACTACTTTAATTTAATGAAAAATTAGTCAATTTAATTAAAATTGATTAAAGATTATTATAATAGTTTTTGATGATCTTCTCATCCGAATCCTCTCCATTTTCTCTGAAAATATGAGGCTCACAGCTACTGAGTGGAATAAGTTAAAAAAAAAAAAAACTCAAATATGAGAAAAAAATCATATCCTTAATTTGTCTTCGTAGCTTACCTCTTATATATGGGAAGAAGCAAGGCTCCACGTAGAACGCCACATCTATCCTGAATCATCTAGGATGACAAAGAAGTGTTGTTTCGTCGAACAATTACAGAAGTCATAATGATTATTCAATCATTTTCATTCTTGTGGCCAATGACGATGCATTCGCTCCAAATATTTTTATCGTCGATTCCACGGTTATATGAAGAAAAGTAAATTATAAAAGATATTTTTGTTCAATCAAAAATTAATATGACGGGAGGATAGACACCTTGAAAAGTTTTACAATTCTTGAAAATTGACCATTGCTCTTTCGGACAATTTTACTGTCTATGTTAGCCATTAAATTCTCTCGTGGGGACTCTAATCATTTTCATTCTAATCATTAATAAATGTGTTATGTCGTTGAACATTCATTCTTGATCGTTGTCGTTAGCGAGGAATCATCGAGAGTGACTATGGAGGGAATGCATCTATCAGTATAAAATTCATTGGACGAGATATGAGCTCAGTTGATCTGACCTCTAGATAAGAGCATCCCCAGTGAGGCTCCCATGGGGTGACATGGTCTCCCTCCCACTCTCGATGGGTCAAGAGTGGCTCTCCATTTGGGAAGTTGCTCATTCTTTTTTTTTTAATAAAATAATTTTAAAATATTTGTTTTTGTTTATTTATGGAAAAATTTAATTAATAAAAAACATTGTTGAATGGTCAAAAATGAGTCATTTAATAATGGCTAATCCTTGAACCATAGAACAACGATTAGTTTTTATTTTTATTTTTTAAAATAAAATTTATCTATAAATACATCTTTATTTCTTTTTTTTTTTTTTCATTCATCCTATAAATTTTTGCTTCTTTGTTCTTGAGATCATGTAATTTTCTGCTTCTTCTTTCTTAAGATGGATGAAAATTTCAGTTATTCTTTTACAAATCTTTTGAATTCTTCAAGTGTGGAAGAAACTAAAACTTCTCAAAATCTTATATTCATTCATTACAAAAATAATGGTTTTTGGCGACGAATTTTGCAACGAAATTTAATTTGCAAAAAAATTCGTTGCAAAATTTTTTTGCAACGAAATTTGCAACGAAAAAATTTTCGTTGCAAATAATTCGCCGCTAAAATATACAACGAAAAAAATAAAATTCATCGTCAAATTACAACGAAAAATTTTTTCGTTGCAAAATTCGTCGCCAAAATTGGCGACGAATAAATGTTTCGTCGCCAATTTGGCGACGAAAATAAGATTCGTCGTAAATTTTTGCAACAAATAATACTTTTCATCGCCGAATTCGGCGACGAATTATACTTTCGATGCCAAATTAGCGACGAATAAATTTTTTTGTTGCCGAATTTGCGACGAAATATTTATTTGTCACAAAACTCTCGTATGCATCTCCACCAAATATAATGAAATTTGGCGATGAATATTTTTTCGTCGCAAATTTGGCGACGAAATATTTTTTTCATCGCAAAATTTACAACGAAAAAAATATTCGTCGCCAAAATCTCATGAACATAATTAACAAATAAAATTAAATTTGGCGATGAAAAGAAATATTCGTCGCAAAAAATTTCACTATCAGTCGACTGATGTATTCATTAGTCGACTGATCGTTGAGGATCGAAAATGGCTACTGACGCTCGTGAATTGCTAAAGATGGTAGTCGATCGATTATATCCATCACCGACCGCCAGTGAGTAGTCGATCGTCACCGATTACGGCCGCTCAGAATCACATATAAGACATCAGTCGACTGATAATGTTTACCAGTCACTGATGCCCAAAATAATTCGGGATTACGCAATTTCTCAAGTATCAGTCGACTACTTGTTTACATTAGTCGACTGATACATATAATTTTGCAACGGAAATTATATTTTCGTTGCAAATCTGGAGAAAAATGAAAAATATATATTTTAAATTATTCTTTTTTTCCTATTTTACAATAAACACACAACAATATTAACAAAATTATACAACAAACATTAATATGGACATCAAACAAATTTATACATATAACAAATACATCCAAAGGTCTACCATTATCATCAGATAACATTTAAATACAACAAACTTATAACAACATAAATATCGTATATGTCATAAGTCAAGTAGCTAAAAATTAAACTTTCACAAATACAGTCAAAGATAAACCACCATCATCAAAAAATATATCATCATTGTCTCCATGACAGGGATCAGGAGGAGGAGGAGCAGAGCCAGAAGGAGGAAGTTGATTTGAGCTAGACGTTAACTGAAGATGTTGCATAATAAATATTTGTTGCCTTTGAAATTCATTCATATTTTCATTTAAGTCTTGAACTTTCTATGCGTTCTCTCTCGATTCAGTTTCCTTCTGCGCTAGTAACTCTCTCAAATGATTAACCTCTTCGGTTAATTGAATTACTTGGGCTTTTGATGCTGGAGAGGATGAAGAAGAAGCACCAGGGACTCTATAGGATCGGCTCAAAGAGCCGAGTCCAAGTATTCTTCCACTTTTTGGTCCTCCAGATGCTTCGAGACATAAATTTATATTGCTAACAGATTGC
This sequence comes from Wurfbainia villosa, assembly GCA_025175895.1. Lineage (NCBI taxonomy): Eukaryota > Viridiplantae > Streptophyta > Magnoliopsida > Zingiberales > Zingiberaceae > Wurfbainia > Wurfbainia villosa. Next base: position 135,133,861 of record CM045986.1, on the reverse strand, counting down.
TCCGATTCGACTCCATCATCACTTGCACCCGAATTTCTTTGTGAAAGTTAATCGTATTTCTCCTATTGTGAAAGAAAAAAAATTAAATAGTAACATAAGAAATTAAATTTTTACAATTACACACCTTTATTGTTCTCCCACTCCATGTTTTATCCTTTTTTTGGAATGTACGGGTGAAAGTGTCAATAAATAATGACTCAGTTCCCGTCTTCTTGGCCTAAACAAATTAAACAGTTAATATTTATAAATTAGTGAGTATTAGATTACAAAATCATAAATTGAAAATACTCACCAATCGATGTCTATGCTCATCGATATTTATGGATCCTCCCGCATACGTGACAGACATAACGCCGGAGTTACAATTCTGATTTTGCTTATTCTATTCACTCCTCCGTTTACTTTCCTCAGATCCCCAATGCGCAATAATTTTATTCCAATTCTCCTCAGTTATACAGTGCGGTTTCTTATTTCTAGTTTTGGCATGATTTAGTATGTTTCTAATATGATCACCACACTTTTTCTTAAAAATCCTCCTAATCTCTAGTGTTTGACTCTCTTCCCAAATAAATACCCGCTGCAGTAGAGAAAAATAAAAATTAATTATATTAACTTGAATTTCATATACTAAATGATTGAAATAAGTTACCTTGAACTCATTCCACCACAGAACTTTAATTTCTTCCGGCGTGCTTATATAAGTCATAGAAGCGCCGCCCCAATGGTTATTTACTATTTTATTCGCCTCGTGAATAACATGTACAAAATTTGTAAATCTAACATAAACCAAAAATAAACCCCGTTATATACTTATAAAAAAACATATTGTATTAAAAATTAAATATAGATATTCTAAAACTTGAATACTTATGAATCTCCGCGCAGAGATATAAACTCTCTCGTATCTTCCCTCTCCACGAGTGATTGTTGTACTGGGGAAGATACATTAGCAGGTATATGCTGAGAATCAGAGGATCCTGCAACTGGGGAAGAGGTGGAGGACACATTTCCTGCAAGAGCATCAGAATGTACGGGTGCTGAAGCAGAGGAAGACTGTGATCTTCCATCACTACTACGTCTATGACCGCCACGTCGAAACTAACAATCATGATTATTAGCAGAATATTACAGAAAAAAAATACAGTTGCATATCGAATTTTTAATAGGAACAATATGAAAATATTACCATATTCATAGCAACTAGATGACCCTAAAAAAAAAGAATTCATTAGTATATCAAATATATAGAATTTCGAATTACACAGTGAATTAAAACATAATTGGTACTTAAATAAAAGTAAATTATCAATAATTAGAAATCGAAGTCTGCAATAAAATTTTTGACTTGGTAATGCGTCTAATCATTATCGTCATCTTCATCGTCATCATCATCGTCATCCTCATCCTCATCCTCATCATTGAAATCTTCATCTTTATACTCATTCAATTCACTTGCATCAACGTCTATTACTATGCCGTTGGGATCTCGTAACGTTGAAATATTATACTCTTCGATATGAAATATATTGACAACTTCATCTTGTTGATATGCTATGTCTTCCCAATGTTCCTCAATTTTATTATGTGCTTTTGTTTTACAAACTGCCCACCAATCACTTTTGTCTCGTCTCAGACTAGGATATGAAGCATAAAATACTTGAATATCTTGTTGTACTAATACAAATGGTTCGTACCTCTTGTATATTTTTTTGTAGTTAATTTCAACTAAATTAAACTACGGATGCACCCTCATGCCTTTGATAGGGTCAAACCAATGACACATAAATAAAATAACTCGCAAATCTGAGCCTGGATATACTACCTCTAAAATTTCAACTAGTAAACCGTAAAATTCATTCCTTGCACCCCCATCAATAGATGACTGAACACAAACTCCGCTATTCATTGTAGTTTTCCCAGTTCCATAAGCTTGAGTATGAAAATTATATCCGTTTATGAAATATGCCGACCAAGTTTTAACCATTGAATTTGGACCCCATGACAGATGTTTTATTAGGTCTTGCTCAATGTGACCGTGATTATCAAGAACCTAAAGTAAAATAAATATGTGTCATCAGACAAGATTTATCAAATTTACTATCATGTACTACTTACATAATTTTTGAATCATTGTGCAAATTCTTCATCACATAAATTATTAAACTCATGCTCTGGAAGCTTCGAATATAAAGTTTGAAAAATCCTACAATATAATTAAATAAAACATGAACAATATTTTATAATATACGAAATATTTAATATAACTATTATATACTTACTCGAAATACGACATTACTTTTTGACAGTTCAATAAAATATATGTATGGGCTGCCCGCCACTCCGGACCAGTTAAGTATCTACTTGTACAAGATCCACTTGGTCGACCAAGATAATTAAAAATTGAGAATGCCCTGAAATTTGGATCAATGGGACCCTCATCGTTTCTTCCTGTTTTCGACTCTTGCATTAAACGTGAGGTTCAAAGTAATATGATACAAAAGTTGTAACTTCCTCCACAATATATGCATTAACAATAGAAGCTTCAACATGAGCCTTATTTTTCACTTTCTTTTTCAAGTGATAGAAGAATCTAAGAGTAATATAATAAAATTTATTAGCAAATAAATTAGACTAAATTTGACCAAATGAAATAACAATGAGAAAAAAGTCAAAAAAAATCACCTTTCAAATGGATACATCCATCGAAATTGAACAGGACCTCCAACTTTAGCCTCATATGGCAAGTGAACCAAAAGATATTCCATTGAATCAAAAAATGCCGGTGGAAATATCCTTTCTAAGTTACACATAATAATCGGAATGTCTCTCTCTAATGTCTCCATGTGTGAATGACTCAGTACTGTCGAGCAGATATCATGAAAGAAAATGTTTAATTTTGTAATTGCACCCCAAACAAAATTTGGTAACAGTTCCTTCAAAGCAATAGGAATTAATCTTTCCATGAATATATGACAGTCATGACTTTTAAAACCCATAAATTTGCATTCCTTCAAATCAACGCATCTACCAAGATTTGGGATATAACCATCAGGAAATCTCAATGATTTCAACCATTCACAAACAATCCGTTTTTGATCCTTATTCAATGTATAAACTGCTTTCGATTTTGGTCCCCTACTATTTGCATCAACATCAAGGGTGGGTCGTTTACATATGAGATGCAAATCTTTTCTTGTATTCAGATTGTCTTTTATTTTTCCAGTTATATCCATCACCGTATTTATCAGATTTTCAAAAACATTCTTCTCAATATGCATTAAATCAAGATTGTGACGAATCAAATTACTCTGCCAATACGGTAAATCCCAAAAGATACTCCGTTTTGTCCATTTATGCGTAATTCCATAGTCATATGTTGTAACATTTGGGTCTTCAATAACAGATGGAAAGTTAAGCACTCTTTGCCATAAAATTTGACTGGTGAATTTCAATGGTGGAGGTGTTCTTTCAATTCTATTATTAGTAAATTCTTCTTTATTTCTTCTGAATTTATGATTTGGCGGTAAAAATTGTCTATGACAATCAAAATAACTCGGTTTCTTTCCATGTTTCAATCTGAATGACTTTGATATCTCCATACATATTGGACATCCTAAACTACTCTGGCAGATAACATCCCATAAGCAGTAAAATCATTTATGGTCCAAAGAAGTGCAACTCTCATTGTGAACAGCTTATTAGTATGGACATCATATGTGGAAACACCCACGTCCCATAGTTGGATCAACTCGGCAATCAACAGTTGCATGTAAACATCTATTAACTTCTTCGGATTATGAGGGTCAGGCACAATCAATGTTAAAAACATATAAGGTGTTTTCATACACATACCAGGAGGAAGATTGTACGGAGTTACGATAATTGGCCAACAAGAATACGTTCTTCCTGATTTGCCAAATAGAGCAAATCCATCAGCACATAGCCCCAACCTGATATTTCGGGTCTCATTTGCAAACTCAGGATATGTTCGATCAAAATTTTTCCACGCCTCTGCATCAGATGGATGACACATTAGCCCATTCTCTGTTTCATGATTTGCATGTCAAGTCATGTGTTCAGCAGTCACCTTTGAAGCATAAAGCCTTTGCAATCTAGGAGTTAAAGGCAAATAGAACATTTGTCTAAATGATTTTAATCGCTTATTACGATTTGATCTCGTGGTACTCTTGTACCTGTATTGACTACAAAATTTGCAAGTCTCTAAATCTGCATTATCTCTCCAATATAGCATGCAACCATTTCTGCAAACATCAATTCTTTGCACCGGAAGACTCAAATCTTTCACAAGTTTTTTCATACTGTAAAAATCATTCGGCATTATGTGATCACGCAACAATACTTCTCCAATAACTTAAACAAAATTATTAAAACATTCTTCGGACACATTATGCTCAACTTTGACATTCAATAATCTTGCGGTGAGAGATAATTGTATGTGACTGTCACAACCGGACCACATGGGTTCATCTGCAGCTCTCAATACTTCTTGAAATTTTATATATGACTCATTGTACACATTTTCATTACCACTAGTAATTTCTACCTCCTCCAACGGTGTTGAATAATTATTATACATGTGTTCATGTGCTTGAGGATAACTAGAACTTGCCGCGTTTGGTTCACTATTTAAATTATGACCAACTGCATCAACTATCATCCTTTAGTACGGATTGAATTGATCGTAATATACTTGCTCTCCACTAACTGTCCTTTGTATGTTTCGTCCAACCTCTTCATCGGATATAAACAGTTCACCATGACAAGTCCAATTATAATAATTTGGCGTAAAACCAATTCTACAAAGATGTTCTCGAACTTTATCACATTGGAAAAATTTACCATTATGATATTTTTTGCACAGACACCTTAATTAATTTCCATCCATAAACTCAACATTATGATTAGCAAATCTCAAAAATTGTTCCAACCCAATTATAAATTCATCGGTTAAACCACGACGTTTTGGTAAATTCTTTTTATACATCCAACTTCGTTCTCTCTCCATCGATCCTGTTTTCTAAATTATATCAACGATTAATTTTAATTTCTTCCAAATTAATTTCATCCATATATATATCAATCTAACCATAAATTTATACTCAACATTAATTAAATTTTTCTAATACTAAATATGATTTTGTGTGATATTTAATTACAAATTATAATATCATTTCGAACAATTATGATCTATTAACCGTAATTAAATTACTTAAAATCAAACATTAAAAATAAAAATTATAACAGAATTAATAATACTGTAATTAATGTTACAAACACGCGTACCTGTCCAAATGGAAACAACGTGCGGATAAGCTCACGGCTAGATGAACACTTGATGAACACCTTCAAAGTAGAATAACATATGAAAAAAATATTGTATTTAGATTACGACACACTATTATATATATAGATTTATATAATTAATTTAAATAACATTTGAGACGTGAGGGGCATGCACGCGACGGTTGTGAGCGCAAGGACACGCGCGCGGCCACGCATGTGGCGAGCGCGAGGGCACGTGCGCAACGCCCGCGTGGACAGGCGTACGACGCCTACGTATAATGCCGCCACACTAGCTAAGGCACGCGCGCGGCGGCGCCGCCGCGACCACGCGCGCGCGGGAGCGCCACCATGAGCACGCGTGACAACTAGCACCGCTGCGAGCTCGCGGCGGCGCCTGCTAGCCGCGCGCGATCTCGCGGCAGCACCTAGCTACCGCCACGTGACAGGTGCTGCCGCGAGTTCGCGGCGGGCGCGACCACGGCGGTGCGCCGCGCGGCTCGCGGGCAGATCGTCACGCGAGCTTGCGATAGGATCGCCGCGAGCTCGGCAACAACACTTGCCACGCGGTACGGCAATGACGACATTACCACGAGCTCACGGCAGCAGACCGGCGTGGCATGAGCATGCGCGCATTGGCCGCCCGGCGACGGCGCCGGAAGGGAGGGAGACGTACGGACGGGGCGGCGGTAGGAGGACGAGCGCGATCGCGGAGGAAATGGAGAGATTGGGTGTGGCGGGATAATTAGGGGAAATTTAGCGACGAATATTTTTTCGTCGCTAATTTCGTCGCCAATTTGGCGACGAATCCTATATTCGTCGCCAATTTGGCAACGAATCCTATATCCGTTGCAGATTTTGCAATGAAAAATAATTCATTGCAGAAATATGCAACGAAAAAAAATTCGAGTATATTTGCATTTAAATATTTTGCGCAAATCACGATTTAAAATATTTTCGCCGCTAATTCATGACTAATTTTGCAACGAAAATTAAATGTTGGAAATTTTAAAATTTTTGTAACAAATTTTTTTGTTGGAAATTTTATTACAAATTTGTGACGAAACATAAAATTCGTCGCAAAATTCATTGCAGATTTGCAACGAACTATTTTCGTTGCCAAAGTTCGTCGTCAATTTCATGTTTTTTTGTAGTGATTCAAATGTCTAATATTCTCAATTTTTGTCCCATACACAATACCCTCTAAAATTTTAAAATATTCCATATGTTCTATAATATCCTCTAAATTTCTTAAAATTTTAAAGTGTTCAAAATTTTTTGATGGATCCGAGTAACACGACACTAGCTTTGTTTCATATATATTACCCCCAAGATTGATCGACCATGGGTAGTCAAATTGGGATGTCAACTCCGTTGTATGTATTATTTTCTCCTTAACCATCAGTGATGCCTTCGAATGAATCAAGAAGAGCTACTGTTGTTGCAACTCTTAATGACAAAGGACCCGTAATACCATCATCTATTTTAGAAATTCAATGGTCACTACACTCATCATAGATAGAATCTGAATACAAACTAGAGATAGATGACTCAAAGTGAGCAATTTAAACGTGGTCCCTGCAAAGCCATAAGTCACTATCAACACTAATGCAGTCATTAGTAATGCCCAGAAGGATCAAACTTTTAGAAACTGTATCGCTGATTACTACAACAATCATTGGTCTGTTAGAATGGTATTGAGAATTTGAAAGCAGTTAAAATTACATTATAAGTTTGCACTAATAGTAAATAATTTTTTTTTACCTACTATAATAATTTTTATCCTCATCGTCAAAGCAGTTGGAGTGATGAGAATGTATTGAAAAATACTCTTAATACGTGGAAAGTCAACAATAATAACAATGACTTCAAGTATAACATGTATGGAGTGTTCTTAGATAGTGTGAGAAATATATTCCATAATCAATTAGTCATCACTCCAGCAAAAAGGTAAGAACATTCGAATCAGGAGGGTACATTTCCAATTCGAATCTGAATATGAGTATTGATGTGGATAACTATGAACTCCACATTTGAAAAAAGACAAATTTAAAGTCAAATAAAGTGATAAAATGGAATACAACATTGACATAAATTGACAAGAAATTAAAGAATACCGAATAAAAAAAAGCTTTGTGAGGAGATCTTTTATAAGGATTATGAAATTCTTACGAAGGATATCAATAAAATAATACTGAACAACTTTGTATATATAAGAAAATAATTAAAAAAAATTAAACAAAGACGCTATTAAATGTAAATTATATATTATTATAATTTATATTTTTATTTGATGTACTTATGTAATTTATTTTTAAATTATTAATATCATTTGATATTAGTAATTATATAGATTTAATAATTAATCGTTATAAAATAATCATTATAAATTAATTAATATATTATTTATATATAATGTAAAATATAAATAAATGATAAAACTCTGGTGTAAAATGTTGGAATCCGTAAATCTAGCGACCCCTATCAATTCACTTCTGGACCATCGTAAGAGAGGTAAATCACGATAGACCTTTGACTTTTAAGACTAATAATTAGTGTACGGAGAGATGACACTTTCATATTTACGAGAAATAAATGATAGAACTCGTACCATGAAAATGAGCTCTTTAATAAATTCCACTTGGAGATGTCCCAAGTCAGAAGAATGTCATCTGAAGGGGTAATTTACACAGCAGCTTTGACCAAAAACATTTTTTTTATATAGTTTGAGGGAAGTTATTATCGCGTATTAGATTTTTTTTTCTTCAAAATATTGAGCGCTTTTTAAATAAAAATATCTTTTAATAACTAAAAAAAAAAATTCTCCCATATAATTCGATTTGTATAGAAAAAAGAATTTAGGATATTTATCATTTCCTTCTGGGCCTCAAAGAGCCACCTCTCTCTCTTCGTTTTCTCCAACACGACGACCTCATTATCCGTTGTTGCTCCGTACCTCACCCGAGGGCAATTCCGTCAAATCACACTGCGCATTTGCCTACCGCCGCCATCCTCCTTGTCTTAGCCCTCGTCTCCGTCCAACGGGAAGCTAACCCACCGTTGAGCTCCGGCAAATGGCGACGGCTGCGGCTGCTGGCTTCTTCTCCAGCCCTCTCCACCTCAAGAAAGCCAAATCGCTCTCCCCGCTTACACTTTCAACTTCCATTCATGCCCCTCTCGCAATCTCCGGTCTCCGCTTGATCTCTCCGCTCTCTCTCTGCATCCTCACTTCGAAGAACCCTTCCCACCGAGGCGTCTCTTCCCGATGCTCAGTGGAACAAAATGCTTTATTGGAGAAGGAGGAGGAGGAGGAGGAGGAGGAGGAGGAGAGAGAGCTTTCGACAGCCGACGAGGGGAACACTGAGACGCGGCGGAAACTTTATGTGACCAACTTTCCGTGGGACATATCCGCCCCGCAGATCGAGGAGCTCTTCGCCCAGTGCGGCACTGTGAAGGGCGTCGAGGTACCGTCTCTACTCCGTCCCATTTTTTTCCCCTCTTCATACTTTGGATCGTCGCCATTGGTGGATGTATAAAGTCACTCGTCTTGGCTGATTGAGTACAGATAATCAAGCAGAAGAATGGATCGACTAGGGGCTACGGTTTCGTCACGATGGCCTCCGGAGTGGAGGCACGAGCAGCTGTGGAAAAATTGGATTCATATGTAAGGAGAAAGATCACATTTGTATTGGCCTCTTCTGTTCTTGTTTATCTGTGTGCTAGAATTAGGGTTTTGCTATACCATGTGGATTTAGTGCCTTATCATGCGTTACATCCCCTCTGTTGCAATGCCCTATGCTGCTTTCATAGTAAAATTCAAATTCCTTTGTGTTTTGTCTGTTCTTAATCATACATCTGATTTCACACCAAATGGCTAACCATTGAAAATATTTGGTAAGCATAGTAAAGGAATGCTTTTTCATGTTTGTAGATGTTATTTTGTCTATTTTTTACACTTTGTATGGTCAAGCAAATAACTTGATTTAGCTACGATGTAAAAAAATAACCACTATGATGTATTCAAAGAACCTCTTATACATCTTCTCGAATGAATTATGCCTAATTTAGTTGCTGATCGTTTCATTTATTTCCAGGAATTACAAGGGAGAATAATCAGGGTACAGTTTGCAAAGCGTTTTAGGAAACCGCCGCCACCTCCTCCACCAGGTTTTGTCCCTAGAGAACCTGTTCACAAGATCTATGTATCTAATCTCGCTTGGAAAGCCAGGTCATCCAACTTGAAAGAGTTATTTTCTGAGAAATTCAATCCACTCTCGACAAGAGTAGTTTTTGAAAACCCAAATGGGCAGTCTGCTGGATATGGTTTTGTTGGTTTTGCCACAAAATTGGAAGCAGAAGAAGCTATTTCTGAGCTGGATGGAAAGGTACTGAAGATCAAGTCTTCACTCGTACTTTTTCATTTTGACACGATATTTGACATTAAGATCTATTTTGATCCTCTCAGAGGGAAGGGATGGGGGATTTAGTATGCTGCCATCTCTTCATTCTTAGTGAATATCTACTGATAAATGATTTAATGCATTCTTAAATTTTAGATGCCGGTGATCCTTTAGTCTTTACCAAAATCTTAAGCAAGTAATAATTGATCATGCTATATAGAAGTTCCACTTCCATTAGACTAGCATTTAGTAATATCAAGGTGAACTCATGTGCTTACTAATGTTACTATTTGCCACACATAAGCCACTAGAACCATTCCCAATACTTTCATTTATTGTTTTAACTTTCAAAACGAACTGATTTTCGTATGCAGCTGCTGAATGTGTAGAAAGTTCAAATAGCTTAATGTTTCTCCTTCTTCCAATGATCTTGCTGGGTAACAATCTATTGTCTCCTATCTTTTTGTACAATAACTTACTGGATGTCTCTGCATTTTTTTTAGTAACTTCCTCTATTCGTTACCATGTGTGCCTTTTGAAGTCTGCAATCTTCCGTAGTTTATCGTCTTGCAAGCTAATTAAGATCTTTGATCTTCCACAAACCAAATGGTTTGGCAGGATCTTCAAACTTCCTAAAGTTATTGTCATGTAGACTTAGCTCCTGAATCTTAGTTTATTGTTGGTTAGGCTTGTTAGGATCGAAGATCTTGCATGGTTTGTTTCCACAGGTGTAAGCTTATGTAATCTTCAATCTTCCTTGGCTTATAGCCTTGCAGACCTTGCCAAGATCTTTGATATTATTCGGTGTCATTTAACATAGGCTTTTCAAGATGTCCAAGAGGAAGTCTGGGCTACTTTTGCTCCAAATTCATTGGAGTTTACTTTGGTTGTCCAGTGATCGACCTGGATAATTTGTCCTATACTTACCGAGTCAAACATTGAGTCTCTTCTATGATCCATGTTATTTTCGAAGAAAATCATAATGATCTGATTTAGGTTCTAGGATTCAATTACTTGGATGAAATAGATGTGAGAAAGAATCATAAAATTTCATAAGAAACTTCATCATTTATCATTTTTATACATTTTTGTAATCTTTTTCCTCCTTTCCCTGGTATATTCCATTCACCAAATTCAAGTTTCACTTTTAGATGTTCAACTTTGAAGTGTTCTTGGAATTTATCACATGAAGTCAAAAGGCCTGGGAATTTTTCTTAACATGTACTTATACATAACGATTCATTTTGACGTTACAGGAATTAATGGGAAGACCTATCCGTTTGAAAATAAGTCAACGAAATCAAGTGAAAGCTGAAAGTGAAGCTGAGGAAGGAAAGTGAGCAGATGACAATCGGTTTATGTTGAGCCTCTTTGTTTATTGAACAGAAGACTGTGCATGCATTTACCTGTCATGTACAGCACTAATGGAGAAAACATATAGGCTTTTTTTCCCATTTCCTCATGTCTATTTGTTAAAATAGAAAACTAGTAATAGAATTAAAGTTTACAAAAAAACAAAAGTCAACCATTAGTTTTTTTAAGGATTGTAATGCCAAGTATAGGATTGGAAATGCATGATTAAAAATAATAAAGAAAAGTCAAGATCAGTGGAAGTGGTTATGAACAATAATCTTGAGATCACACACTTATTTTGATTTCAGTTGATATTAGGGTGCAGTGCACTTTAAATATTCAAGGTCATGAACTTACTTTACGTCCATTTCTTGATAGTTGAACTACTAACTTCACTATTGATGAAAATATTTTACAATTCTCTTTACCTACCTCGTTAATCAAACATGTTAACATACATTTGGTTAGTCCACAATTTGATGATAAAAAGTTTATTTGTACTAAATTTGTCAAAAATATCCAATTACGATTCTATACCAACTATGATATTTTCAGTCCTCCAATCACATTAATACAATCATGGGTGTGCCCTTTAAACCATAAGAATATTCATCTCATTTTGGGACTTAATTTTTTGGTAGCCATAGACCATGAAGTCTTACTAAGTGATGCAGGCTTATCCAATAACTTGATCGGCTTTTATCATAAGATGCAATTTCACTTTTTTCTAAATCATAAAAAGGAGAAACTGTGTTCCAAAATAAATATTTCAACACCTCCATGGCCTCTTGACATGAATATCCTTTATTTTAGATCGGAATGAGACATAAAGGAGTTCCTAGAGGCTACTACAACTTACCCATGGTCACCACTATGGACGTGGATCATTCCATGGCTCGACATAGGACTTCCAGTAGGGATTACGATATGTCCGTGTTCCCCACTACGGTCATGGTCCTCACTACGATCTGATCGTGGACTAGTCCACGATCATGGTTACCACCATGACCTGACCGTGGACCAGACTACAGTCATGGCGCATTGTCGTTATTATTTAAAATTTTCATAAATATTTTATTTGGTTCGAATTTCCTATTTAATTTTAAATTTTTTAGTTTTAAAATTTTTATATTTACTCTGTTTCGTTAAGAAATGTTTTATAGTTTGTTTATTTTTTTTAACTTTCTTACTTGTTAAGAAATTTCTATTAAAGTTAATTTTTTTTTTAACATTAAGAAATCTTCTCTTTCTAAGTCTATTTAAATATAAGTTTAGGTTCTTGTAAGATATTCAGTTTTGATTAATAATATTCTTTTTTTGTTTAAATAAAGAGGTGATCCTCTTTTGTTGGTGAATTTTCCCTCGCCTTCGATTTTCTCTGCCCCCTTTATTCCAACATCATGCACAGAAGGTTTTTAGTGTTCACCTAGCTACACCACTTGCGTCAATTGGTATCAGAGTCCTAGATCCATGGAAGGTCGACGAGGACATGATTATGGTCATGATCGACAGGTTCCGATTGAAGAAGCCATACCCCAGGATTAAAGTACCTGCGAGATCATCAATCTACAGAGACCAATCATGGAGCTATCTCGGTGATCCATGAATGATTGTCATGGTCATGGTTATGGACGTGATCGACAGGTTCCGATTGAGGAAGTCATATCTCAGGATCGATGTTCCCAAGAAATCATCCTCGTTTCCAATTTGAAGGGGATAGTTGTTGCTTTCCAGTCCTTCAAGGCTAGTCTAAGACGATCAATAAGCAAACATTCAAAGTAACCATTTGTAAAGTTTTCTTTACGTTATTTGTTGTATTCACTTTGTATTTACTTGTTGTATTTTGTTTATTGTTGTAAACTTTTGTATAAGGTTTCTCCACCTTCGACTTATTGTCGAGGAGATTTATAGTGTGTACATAACTAGAGCTCAACCTTGTGGAGTAGGAATCCTAAGATTCCGAACCACGTATATCGATTGTGTATGTATGTGCTTGTATTTTTTTTTATTTTTTCTATATTCTGTTGCATACTAACAATCGTAGACAAGCACGAACGAATTCCATCAAGTCAACGAAGATGCACCATTCACCCCCCTCTAGCGCTCACCGAATCCCCAACAGTTAACTTGCAAGTTGACTGCCTGGCATCAGTCGACTGCTAGTAAGGGCAGTATCCTGATGAGGTATCCATTTGAGTTTTTCCAACGTGGATAGAGCCATTGTGAGACGACGACATGAAGGCCAATCGACTGGAAGACGAAAATCAGCTTGAGTTGCAGCTTTATAAGGAGCTCGAGAAGGAGGATTTTGGCAAGCATTTCTTGAGGAATTTGAAGGGGAATTGCTGTTGTATTCTAGACCTTCAAGGCATTCCAAAAGCAACCAAAGATCAAGCATTCAAAAGCTCACATTTGTAAAGTATTTTCTTTACTTGTATTCATTTGCTTAGTGTAATTACTTGTATCTTTTGTATTATTATTGTAATCACCTTATAAGAGGTTTCTCCACCTCCAGAGTGTTTTTCGAGAAGGAGAGGTTCATTAGTAGTGGTGTGCATCATAGAGTTCACTTGAGCTCGATCCGTGGAGTATGAACCCTAGGTTTCGAACCATGTTATATCATCTTGTTGTGCTTGTGTATTTCTGTTTGTATTTTGTATTGTATATTCCACTGCGTATAACGCTTTTGTAGATGAGCACAACACGAACGCGATCGAATCCATCAAATGACGAGAAATTGTTATTCACCCCTTTCTAGCGATGTCAACCGATCTCCAACAAATATCCCTAGTGAGTACCTAGTTAACTCAAGAAGCTTAAATAGATTTTGGGTTCCTAGGAGCGTGATCCTCTCACGCTAGATGGGTTAGGGTATGTCAACTTGATTGACGAGTCGGTGTCGGAGTATATGCTAATCGGAAACGAGGAGGAAGCCATGGAAGTTGCACAGAGACATAAGGGTCTCGAGGGAGATATTTATAGAAGGGAATAAGTGTTAATTTTCCTTTCTTGGAAAAAGAAGAAGAAGGCGAAGGGTTGAATGAAGTAACTGAAGGATTGGTGTCGGGAATCGTAAGAACATTAACCATAAGGCGACTAGTCATATCCTTATTTGGTTAAGGGGATAAAAGTTACTTGAGATTGATCTGGCTGCGGTGTGGAATAATTGGACAGTGGTAGGTCCCTCTTACTCGAGAAATGGCTCGGGATAACGTGGACCATTCTATTCCCTGAATTGACCCAGATGACTCCCTAGGGGAAGTAAAGTATCAGTCGACTGGCACCAGGAGAGTTTTTGGTTAGGGGTAGTTAGGTGTATTAAAGGGGAAATATCCATTTGACTCAAGGAAAAAAGAAAGAATTGCAAGCTATTCTATCAAATGTCAATATTTTATATTTATAAATCCTTCAGTATAGTTCCCAGAGATTAAGAATTATAACTCAAAGACCTCGTTGGGATATTTTGCCATGGCGGCGTCCACATCTAAATAACTAATGTCTGTCCCTGGAGAAGGATGGCCCTGGGCGACATGTTGTTCGTGGGACCCTTCGAAGCCTAACATGAATAGTTTCGGCCCTTTGTCGGTGCACTTTGTCCTCAACTCTTCCTCTCGCTCTTTCTATTGAGTTTCATTGTTGACCACCTGATCGGCAAGAGCGTCTCTTTCTTTGGCAACCGCTATAGTGTGTTGGCCCCATGGAGGTTATGGCTTCAAAGTGTTCCTTTTGCAGTGCCCGTAGTTGTTTTGTAATGTCTGTCAACACCCCAAGAAAGACAGATACTTTAGAGGAGAGACTTTCCACTTTGGTTCGACATGCTGATAAGGAAGCCTCCAAAGCTTCATTAGTCGATTGAGCTTGTAGGAGGGCAGCCAAGGATTGGGATGCTCTAGCCTCTGCCTATTTGATTTGAACTTTGTGCTCTAACAGTTCCTGGGCCAGAGCGTTGACATGTTGAATCTTGTCGGTTTGCAGGAACAACTGGTGATGAAGGGCATTGTTCTTCAGAATTTCTTCCCTTTCGCGCCCAGCTGCTGTTAATTGGGTCGTTAACTCTTCACAATGAGTAGCTAAAGCAGCCTTCCGCTGTTTACTTTCTGCTAGTTACTGAGCTAGCTTTTTCTACTGAGCTTGGGAGGTGCTATGGCGAGTAACCATCGTAGACTGGTAGTTAGCCAGGTGTTGCATTGTTTCATTATAATCGGCGACTATCTAGGGAAGAGGAAAATATGTTGTGAAGGTGAGTACCAGAGTATCTTAAGTACAAGGAGGGTAAGAGATTATACCTCTGATATGTGTTTTTGCATGTGCTCGTAGGGGCCTTGCATGCCTGATTGAAGAAAATTTTTTACCTCCTTTGTACTACAGATCTTGAGCACATACCCTAAAGTAGTAATAGGAGGGTTTAAAAGGAGAATATCTCCCATGGGAAGAGAAAGTTCTTCAGCAAGAATGGGGAGGTCAGAAGGAGCAAAGTTAGAGGGGGGAAAAGGTGAAGGAGATAACTCTATAGGGGCTGGCAGAGGAGAAGAAGATGTAGGAGGGTCAATTCCCCTACCCGGAAAAGAAGGAGAGGAAGAAGTGGGTAGCAAAGGAGAATGTTCTTCGCGGGTAAGTGAAGGGAGGACCGGAGATTGGATGTCCTCCCCCGTGAGTTCAGAAATGATAAGGTGGCGGTGTCTATTAAGTTTTAAGGGAGGAGGAGTAGATGAATGAGAGGAAGAGGACATTGGAAGGGTGGAGGAGCTGGGAGCACTCCCCTTGTATGGGCGGAGCTTTTTGAGGGGAGAAGGGGATAGGATGATTTTCTCCTGGCCTATTTCTTTGAGGGTTTCTTGGTAGCAATCTTCTCTCCGCTGGCCAGGGCCTTCTGCATCTGGTCGTCTACAATATAAGATATCCATAACAATAGTTAGTAGCAGTAAGAGTTAGTAGGTAGTGTATACTAAGTGTAGGCAGTGTCCTATCTATGACGACCAGATCATCCAGGGGAAAGGGGGACATCTCGTTGTAGCTCAGGAGGTGAGTGTCCAGTAGGTGGTCCGAGTTGTAGTGGTGTTCCTTCAATACCTTGTAGACCTCCATAAAAGGGTATTGGAACCTACAATCTTGGAAAGAGGGCAAGTCTGGAAGGGTCGTCTTCCAAGTTGCAGAGTAAGGAAGGGGGATAGGAAGCTAGGCGAAGAAGTATAAGTTCTTCCAACCTTTGTGGGAAGAGGGTACGTTGACAAGAAATTGGCATTCAGGGTGGCTAGCAAAATAAAAGGTGCCCTCTTTGAAGGATTTCAATTGGAAAAGACCGTGAAATAGTAACGGGGACAAGGTGAGCCTAAGTGTTTAAAAACTATTACAACACCTGTTAATATCCGGAAAGCATTAGGGGCTAACTGGTTAACAGGTAATTGATAGAAATCTAATAGCTCAAAGTAGATAGAGGGCACAGGCAGGCGAAGGCCATTTATTAACTGCTCGGAGAAGAAGCAGTGATAGCCAGGGGGGACGATGTGGCCGGAAAGAGTCAGAAATGAAACGATAGTTTATAGTAGGAGCTATATATGAGTCTTTGTCATCGAAGAAATAATGGTGATTGCTTATGTGCGTGACGGTACTTCGTACTAGGGGATTGGTCTAGAGTTTTTCGAAGCCATAGTCGGGAAGCAAAGAGAGCATTTGTGGTTGAGAAGAGACGTTCGTTTGAAAGAAAGAAGACTCCTAAGGGCTAGGAGTTTAAGCGCAGGACAGTCACCGACGAAAATCGTCGGACGGAAGAAGAAGAGTCGAGGTTAGGGAAGAAGAAATTGTCGCGTGAAGACTAACTTATCAAAGAGTTTTAGCTTTTAAACTTCCCTTTGGAAATGGAGAGCGGGGCCCATTAGCCCACTAAAACATTCAATATACTTAAGATAAAGTAGGGAAAAGTAAAATCTTGGCCCGATAAACTACCGGTAGGAAGATGAGAAGTTGAGTGAGGTAGGGCTAAAAAAAGGTGGTGGAAAAGGTGGTTTCTCACTTCGGAAGTCAAACCCAGAGTTTTGTTTGACTATTTTGGGGGGTGGCTAATGATATTGCTATACCATGATTTAAGAGTTGGAGAAAGGAACTATGAGTGGTAAGGTAAGGTATAAAAGAGGGAATGTAGTATAAGATATACAATCTAGTCTAGGTAGACCTAACTAGGGGAAATAGACCGAGTTGATGAGGTTGCAACCTAGGGTAGGATGGATAAGCCTGATGGGTTGAAAGTAACCCGGGAAAATGAGTCAGGAACGACTCGGGAATCGATTCGGGAAATGACTCAAAAAAATAAGGAGGGTGTAAGTGCGTGGGCCTGATGGTCAACACAGGGCCAAATGTCAACTCGGCGGGCTGAGTTGAGTCATATGTACCTTAGTTTAAGTAAACCAGAAGGGTACAACGAAATACGCCGGGAAAGTAAGCCAAGGGTCCTTCGGGAAATAAGGTTGAGTTGATGGAGAAGTTAGAAGAGGTGACTAGGGAAAATAAAGACCTTTAGGCGAGGAAGAGAGGATAAAGAAAAGGGGAGGACGATCCTCGATATGCTTGCTCATAAGAGTTTGTTACGCGGTATAACAAACTAGGACCCCACATAAGATTCTCATGAGTCTCCATTTACTATCTTCTTAATAGAATTATTCCTCAGGCAAAGGGGGCCCTCCACGTGGACGGTGATCTCGGTGGTTTGTTGCATCACAATTGACTCCAGGGGAGCAGGTATAAAGGGGGAAAGAAGGAAGGAAAGGGGAGGAATTTCCATTCAAGGGACTTCGACTTCTTCGAGGAGAAAAGGGGAGGGGCATTCAATTGGAGCGACATCTTGAACGGAGAGGGAGGAGATTGGAGAAGGAAGAAGAAGGCGGAGGGATATTTCAATTTCATTCATCTCTTTGCTTTGTGTATATCTTGACTTATAAGGGGTTTTCCCCACCTCCGGAAGTGCTTCCGAGAAGGAGGGATTTTATAGTCGAGGTGTTTAGTACCGTAGTTCACTCTAGAGCTAATCTCGTGGAGTAGGAATTGAGATTCCGAACCACGTTAAATCTTGAGTCATCATTTTCTGTTGCTTACTTCACCATTATCAACCTTTACTGTTGTGGTCGGAGAGGACCCTAAGCCTCCTTAACGTCATCATCTTCTTCAAAAGGAGGTAAAAAAAATCCATGCCACATCACAAGCAATTAACAATCTATGCATTGTATAATAGAAATTAAGTATGTTATCTCCTTGAGCAACAATCTTGGCTATTTTCTCAGGAAATTTTGCTTTAAAAGATTCTTAGGATGCTCTGGCTACATCACCTAAATATTTTTTCCCTATTCTTATCATAGTCTCACCACTCTCAATATTCATTTCATGTCTTATATGATAATCTCATTTAACTGAAACAATCCATTGTTCTAAGTAAGTGTCATATAATTGGGGATCACATTCAGTTATATTAAGTAAAATTGAGTTTTTCTCGAAGAAAGTTATTTTAGGGGCCTTCTTTTTCTTGTAGTTCATAATAAAGAGTTATTATTAGTATATGAGGTTACTTCACATCTTGGGGGATGCCCTTGTCTATAATCCATGGCTCATAATACTTTCCAAATATTGGACGTCATAAGGGGGTCTAAAAATTGTCAATTCAGCAACATTCATAAAGTTCTTTTCACTCATTACTATTTGAAGTTCTTGGGTAATAATATTATGCTCTATTTTTTTAGCAATAATATTATGTTCTTTATAAAAGTGTAAAAATCAATCCTTATCAAGTTTGTTATGAACTTTGTTAAAATGTTCTAATTCCTTATGTTTTTATGTTGTAAGACTCATTGCTATTTCTGAAGGTAGGTAGACATATTATTCTAAGTTATTAAAGAAAGAATCATTTGTTGGTGGAGGGGCACCAGATGATCGAATCTGAGTTTTGATTATGACAAAGGTTCAAAGTTAAGTTATATTGTTATCTTATGTGGTAAGATAAGTTTGTAGGAATTGAGTAGCCTTGGCCAAAAGTGTCAAGACAATCAGATGCTAAGCAACAGGTAAGATGGCCAAGGTACGCTCCGTGTGAGGAGCGATGGTGAGGACACACCCTTGGTAAGGGGACAACTCTAGGCTGTTGGTGCAATCGATCCAGGTCACGATTGACAAAACTCGAGTTTGACTCGAGTGGTATTTTGATGTTCGACAAAACGTATGACAATGTGATTGTCATGGGAAGTCCAAGTCTTGGGTACTTGGCATGGAAAGTCCAAGCATGAGTTTTAGCAATGGAAAAGTTCAAGTCTTAAGTGTTGGGGATCGATTGGCCGGCTAGAGGGGGGTGAATAGCTCTCTTCCTTTGGATGTTGGAATTCTCTCGTTCGTTTGCTCGTCTACACAATCGTTAGCGCAAGCGGAAGCATAAACAATAAAAACAAAGCGATAAACGAAAATACAAACGCTAACAAAGGATGTAACGTGGTTCACGGCTACGCCGCTAGTCCACGGTCCCCGATTCGTCCTCGGTGAATCACTCCGCTAAACCAATCCACTAAATGGTCTCTCCTTTGCACCAAGCTAGGTGGAGGTAACCTTTACAATCAAGATCACTCTTCTTACAAATAGAATGAAGTAAAAGCAAGTAAGAAGAGTTTAGAACTTGTGGAGCACTTGGAAGATCACTTAGAGCACAAGCATTAGCCTCCCAAAGCTCCACACTCTCTCTTTTTATAGAGAGGGATGATTTCTTCCCGTTGGCCACCACCAGTCGACTGCTGCCCTTGGAAGTCGACTGTCGCCACTCCAACGGCCTCCGAACACGTCGGATCCCGACCGTTGTAGTCCAACGGATGACAATGATCGATGGACCTCATCGGGCCGATCGCTCTCGTAGTCGACGCCCGATCGGCTACGAACGGTTCTGGCGAAAACCCTATTGACTACCGATCGCTGCCTTGGCCGATCGATTGTCTTGGCAATGAGCCCACGATGGCGCATGCGCCAATCCGGTCGATCGGATACTGAACTACATTCGACTCAGCGATCGGCCGCCATGACATGGCGATCGGTGTCGGGAAAACCCATCCGACACTTGGCCAAATGGCCAAGTTTCACCTAAGAGCTACCCCTCCCCGGGTTACAATCGCTCACTCTCATCTCTCGGAGTCCCTCGCCTTCGAAGTTCTCTTCGTTCTCGGCCACGTCCCTCGGCAGCATCAGGCGCACGGCTCTGCAATGCTCCTTCGCGTCTCTTGCCTCGAAGTCTACTTCCTCCGGCTTCACTCCAAGCTTCTCGTCCGGCGGTCCCTCGGATGCTCCAAGCGCATGGCTTCCGCAAAGCTATCCTTCACCGACTCAAGGCACGAGTCATGAGATGTGAAACTCGCCACGGCTCCATGTGCGAATTACTAAGTCCTGCACGACTTCAACGCACATATCAAATCAACATAATACACTAACTTAAACCCTTTGCCACACCATCAAAACCATATTACGACAAGAGATTGCCCTAACAATCTCCCCCTTTTGATGTGTGGCAATCCGTTTAAGTTAGGTAAAAACATTTGATATAAATTTTAAAGGAAAGAAAGCATGTAAACATAAACATGATATAGCAACATGCAACTCCCCCTTAATCCATGAAACTCCCCCTTAATTTCTCCCCCTATCATAATTAACTTAAACATAATCATTTCTCCCCCTTTGACACTATCAAAAAGATTATCACTAAGTCAAAAGCACATGACATCAAGTCTAATAGAAAGAAAATACCACAAGTTGATTTAAAATCGGAATTCAGCCTTTACTGGTCTAATATTCAGGTCATCGATCTGTTCGGACTACCGATCGCACACTGCTTTCGGATTTCGATTTAGTGAATTTCAGAAATGTATTAAAAATTCCAGAAAATTTGAAAAATCATGAAATTTGGGGAACACATTTCTTTTAAGTATATCTATCAGTGAAAAATATGTTTTCATGAAAAATCATTATATTTCCACGTATTTGCCAAAAAAACCAAAAGCTTAAAAAACTACTAGGTTTTTGATCATAAGAGTATCCATTTTAACACCTAGTCTTGCATCCAATTGTTTCAAAACATGAATACATGTATTTTAAAGTAAGAAATTATTTTGAAAATATATGAAATATCCAACCATGATCTTTGGGCAATATGTCTATGAATTAAACATAAGCCTTCCCCATGATTGGTCTATTATTGCTATTTTGATACTTTAAATGACCATCTAAATGCCATAGGCATTAGTGGACATTTGTATCATCCTAACATCTCACTCATGCTAAGTTTTCAATCAAGGTAGCCTATGGTGAGTGTGAGATGCATCCTAGGGGGTATTTGTATATACTTAACCCTTGTATTCATGCAATTCTATCATGGTTAAGTATCAACCCAACAACCTATATGATCATAATGACATATATGAATTAATTTCACATTATGATCATGAAATACATGTTTTCATCAAATTATAATTATGTATTAAGTATTATATGATGATAATAAACAAAGTATCATCTAAAGCATGATTCAACCCTATTTCTCATGATTACGTGACAAATATTAAAATCATAAATCATGATTTCAAATATTCATCGTAATTACATTAATCATCATGATTTAAGCATTATTATCTATTTGTGGGCACGTTATCATCACCCAACACTATTTAAAAATGTTGTCCCGCCATCCTAAGTCAACCAAAATATAATATAGGTCAATTGCATATGGTTGACTACCCTAGAGTTATCCTAACCTTTAAGGATGGATTTTGCAACCCAAAATAAGTTCTTTCCTATTGGGTTCACTAAGTATTCCTTGGGGATCCATTTCCTAGCTATTACTTTCTTCTTATCTTGTCCCCTAGCTATTAGGCATTTGTAGGCCTTTTCATTTTTCTTTTCCTTGTAGCCTAGGCCATTTTTGTTGAAGCTAGCTCTTTGGCTCCCTAAGATCATGTTCAATGTGTTGGAGCCAATTGTGAATTTTTTTAGGGCTTTTGTTAAATAATCTACCTTTTCCCTTAAAGCCCTATTTTCATTTATACATGCATCACTAACATCTAATGGCACATAAAGGTCATGTGAGCATGCATCATTTAAGCTAGAAGAAATATTATCATTTAAGCATGCATTTTCTAGCTTATTTTCCAATGCCTTAATTTGATTAAGCATGATTTTATTTTTCTTTTTCATTCCAAATAAGTCCTTAGTTAAACTAGAAATTATGGAAACTATTTTCTTAGGAGAGGCTTTCGTTACCATAGTTTCCATATCCTCTTCTTCTTCTTCGGATGAGGAGGATGTAGAAGCTCCCCCTTCACTTGAGCTCTCTTCTCTTGAGCTTGATCCTTCATTTTCGGATGAAGAGCAATCCAAGTCATCAAAGGCCATCAAGGCCAAATTGGTGACAAAGGCATTCTCCTCATCCGATGATGATGAGGAGGATGAGGATGGGTCATCCCAAGTCCTTGCCTTTAGAGCTTTGGTCTTCCCCTTTTCTTTTGTCTTCTTCTCCTCTTCCTTCTTTTTCTTGCTCCCCTTTTTCTTCTTCTTTTCTTCTTTCTTTTTCCTCTCTTCCTTGCTCTTGTTTAAGAGAGGACAATTGTCCCTTATGTGCCCCTCTCCTTGGCAATTGTAGCATATGACCTTCCCCCTTAGTCTTCTATTCCTATCATGAGATTTATCAAATCTAAAATTCTTAAATGCACGTCTTACCTTCCTTACCATATAGGCTTCTTCGGTGCTATCCATGGAGGAGGAGGAAGATGCTTCATCATCGGAGGAGGAGGAGATCTATATCTTCTTCTTTCCCTTATTTGCCAACAATGCTACTCCCCTTGAAGGTTGTATTTTTGGCTCTTCTTGTATTCCTTTAAGCCTAGATTCATGTAATTCCATAGTGGAGAAAAATTCATCTAGAGTACTTACTTCTAGATTCTTTGAAATGTAAAATGAGTCCACCATTGAACTCCACTTGGATGATCGGGGGAAAGCATCTATGACCTTCATTATCATATCGCAATTGGAGAGCCTTTCTCCTACACTTGTTAGTCCATTTAAAATTTCTTTGAATCTAGAATGCAAAGAAGTTACCTTTTCTCCCTTTTCTAATTTAATGTTGGATAGTTGGGAGCGGAGAAGATCTCTCCTTGCTAGCTTTGCCTCGGATGTGCCTTCATGAAGCTCAATTAGCTTCTCCCACATCTCCTTGGCGCTTAGGCATTCTCCTATTCGGTTGATTTCTTGTTGGGGGAGCACATTGAAGAGATGATGCTTGGCTTTTGAATTTGCAAGGTGCTCTTCCCTTTGCCTTTTGGTCCACCTAGATTTCTCTATTGGCTTCCCCTCTTCATCCCTAGGCAAAACGAAACCGGATTCCATTGTAATCATAATATCAAAATCCGTTTCGAAAAATACCTCCATTCACTTCTTCCACCAAGCGAATTCTCCTTCAAACTTCGGAGGATGGATGTTGGAGCCGGCCATTTCGAAAATTGCTTGTTGTGGCGGTTAGTCCTCGACAAGCTTTCCTTTGCTCTGATACCACTTGTTGGGGATCGATTGGCCGGCTAGAGGGGGGTGAATAGCCCTCTTCCTTTGGATGTTGGAATTCTCTCGTTCGTTTGCTCGTCTACACAATCGTTAGCGCAAGCGGAAGCATAAACAATAAAAACAAAGCGATAAACGAAAATACAAACGCTAACAAAGGATGTAACGTGGTTCACGGCTACGCCGCTAGTCCACGGTCCCCGATTCGTCCTCGGTGAATCACTCCGCTGAACCAATCCACTAAATGGTCTCTCCTTTGCACCAAGCTAGGTGGAGGTAACCTTTACAATCAAGATCACTCTTCTTACAAATAGAATGGAGTAAAAGCAAGTAAGAAGAGTTTAGAGCTTGTGGAACACTTGGAAGATCACTTAGAGCACAAGCATTAGCCTCCCAAAGCTCCACACCCTCTCTTTTTATAGAGAGGGCTGATTTCTTCCCGTTGGCCGCCACCAGTCGACTGCTGCCCTTGGCAGTCGACTGTCGCCACTCTAACGACCTCCGAACACGTCGGATCCCGACCGTTGTAGTCCAACGGAACACTTGGCGATCGATGGACCTCATCACGATCGTCACGCTCGCTGTCGACGCCTACCGGCTACGAACGATTCTGCGGGCTAAAACCCTATTGACTACCGATCGCGCCGAATGATCGATTGTCTTTGGCAATCGAATGCCCACGTATGACAAATGATCGCTAGCCACAATCCGGGCCTCGGATACCACCGAACTACATTCGACTTCAGAGCGATCGATCGCCATGACATGGCGATCGTGTCGAAAACCCATCCGACACTTGGCCAAATGGCCAAGTTTCACCTAAGAGCTACCCCTCCCCGGGTTACAATCGCTCACTCTCATCTTTCGGAGTCCCTCGCCTTCGAAGTTCTCTTCGTTCTCGGCCACGTCCCTCGGCAGCATCAGGCGCACGGCTCTGCAATGCTCCTTCGCGTCTCTTGCCTCGAAGTCTACTTCCTCCGGCTTCACTCCAAGCTTCTCGTCCGACGGTCCCTCGGATGCTCCAAGCGCACGGCTTCCGCAAAGCTATCCTTCACCGACTCAAGGCACGAGTTATGAGATGTGAAACTCGCCACGGCTCCATGTGCGAATTACTAAGTCCTGCACGACTTCAACGCACATATCAAATCAACATAACACACTAACTTAAACCCTTTGCCACACCATCAAAACCATATTACGGCAAGAGATTGCCCTAACATTAAGTACTTGGTATGGAAAGTTCAAGCATGGGTCTTGGCAATGGTAAAGTCCAAGTCTTGGGTACTTGACAATGAAAAGTCCAAGCATGGGTCTTGACATTTGAAAAGTCCAACATAGAGTTGGCATGGAAAGTTCAAGGGTATAGTCTTGGTCATGTAAATCTAAGTGTGTAGTCTTGGCAGTGAAAGTCCAAGTCATGAGTACTTGGCAATTAGAAAGTCTAAGCATTGGTCTTGGCAACGTAAGCCCAATGTTTCTTGGCGGTGTAGACCCGATTAACATGACAATAGCCAATGGAAGCATCTGAAGGCTAACGTATGGATGAATAAGTCATGGATGACTTGGAGGGATCCAATAGGCGTGAGGCTGACGGATGTAGCTAGAAGACTTAGTTCTAGGCTAAGGATGGTCTAGCAAGTATGAGTGCATCATACTTGGGGTTAAACCTCATGTTTGAGGTTATCAATCGATTGAGATTTTGTACCAGTCGACTGGTCAAGTGTTTTGACACTTGGCAGCTGAGTCGACACAGAGTAATCGATTGCCATGAGTCGACTGGCGATCGACTGTGGTCGAGTTACGACCACACACGCAAGGCGCCTCGACTGGCACCTCGATTGGAGTCTGGAGTCCCAGTCGATGTGACGTCTCGACTGGCCTTGAGCAGTTGACTGCCATGGAGGGTAGTTGATTGCTGGGTTTAGTCATGAGCGCAGAAATCTTGGTAGCCGACTAAGTAGTCGACTACGAGCTTGGCAGTCGACTGATGATAATGACAGTTGACTACCAGTGTATCCATTGGCTGGAATGCTGATGTGGATTAAGTTGTTGTGAGACAATGACTACAGGAGCAGTCGACTGATGGGTATGAGCAGTCGACTGCTAGACAAAAATTAGTCTAGTTGCAGCTTTATAAGGAGCTCGAAGGGGAAGTTTTTGGCAGCGATTTCTTGGGCGATTTGAGGCGATTTGCTGGTGCAAGTTAGGGTCTTCAAGTGCAGCTCAAGCAATCAAACAAGTAAACATTCAAAGCAATTGTTGTAAATTTTTCTTTACTTGTATTTCATTATTGTCTTTGTATTTGCTTGTATTTCATTATATTACTTTTGTAATCACTTGTACGAGGTTTCTCCACCTCTAGTGTGTCACCGAGAAGAAGATTTATTAGTGGTATGTGCATCACTAAAGCTCGTTGAGCTCGCCCTATGGAGTAGGAACCCTAAGGTTCCGAACCATGTATATATTGTGTATTGTGTGCTTGTAGTGTGCTTTTATTTCTATTAGTATATATTCCACTGCGTATACTAATATATACGTGGAATATATTAGTGTACGCGATCGAATTCCATCTACGTCAACGAGATGCTATTCACCCCCCCTCTAGCGACGTATGATCCCCTACATAGGTGTCGATCCGACTAAAGCTTTCGGAGGAAGGCTGAAGTCGAGATCGGACGGTCAAAGGACTGTCACTTTACTTACCTTTAATAGATTTGCTAATCTTGTAATACAAGTGAAAGCCTAAGTGAGAACCAGGAACATTTGCCAAGCTCCTTGCAAACAATCAACTGAACAAAGTTAACAGTTGACTGGAGTTGCTTCTTTTCATCCGAACCAAAATACAAAGCGCAATAAACTGGGAGGATCAGTAGTCGATTGACAATAGGAGCAGTCGACTGGTGTACGCGTGAAAAGCCAAGTGCCACCTCAAGGATAAGAAATTTGGATAGAACTTTATCTAGATCTAGATCTAGATCTTGACAAAAAAAAGTGATCTTGAAGGCTTAGAAAGGTATATAAAAGGAGGCTCAATGGAAAACCCTAGGGACTAATACTTCTAAGTGATCTTGCTCTCCAATTGTGCTCCTACGTACAACTACAATACACTAATCGTGCTACTTCCTCATAGTTGTTGTTTGTCAGTATTGTCTTATTTATTTTTGTACTTAATTTTCTATAGGGTATGGTAAAGTTGTTATCGTATCCCTTACATTCTTGTAATTACCGCATCTCTTACCTTCAATGAGTAAGAGAGTAATTAGTGAATTGCCCTTACGAAAGTAATCAAAGATCACACAAGCCATGGACTAGCAACCATTTGGTTGTGAACCAAGTAAAACTTTCTCTTGTGTTCTTGTTCTTATTTTCCATTGCATTTTTATCTTATTTTGTTTTATGAATTTTACAAAAGAAAGTAAAGTTTTAAAATGCTATTCACTCCCCCCCCCTATAGCATGTTTCTTAGTCCTTCAATTGGTATCAGAGCCAGGGGTGCTCAAAATTGGTGCAACTATCTTTTTGAGCAATTTTATTTTCTCTTTATTTCTTTCTTTTTTTGGTTAACTTTTGCTCTTTTGTCCCGCACTACTAATCCAAGACCAATTCTTGGAATTTTTCTTTGTTGTTCGTGTTTTTGCGAGGTAAATTAATGACCCATCTTGAGGGATACAATACTCTCTGGCCTTCATTCTTTAATGGAGATGACTTTCGTAATTGGAAGGTTTGGATGGAATATTACCTTAAGACGCAAGTCGACATGTGAATCGTTATCCAAATGGGTTTCGATCTACCGATTAATGATCAAGGAGAGTTCTTGGATTGCAACAAGTTGAAGCCAATGCAAAAGCCACTCAAATCTTTCAATGCAACCTATCTAAGGAGGAGCTCAACCTCATTGATCCATTCATCAGCACCAAGGATCTATGGAATAAGCTCATCGAACTCCATGAAGGGACGTCCAACACGAAGCTATGTAAGAGAGATTTATTGGTCAATAAATTGTATAATTTAAAAATGCAGGATGTTGAGACCGTGAGCGAACTCCATGCTCATATACAAGATATCCAAAACGACCTTCACGCCATCGAACAGAAGGTAGAGAACCGCGACATCATAAGGTATGCTCTAAGAGCTTTTCCTAGGATTACCTTGTGGGTATCCATGGTTGATGCCTACAAGGTATCTAAAGATTTATCTAAAATTAGGTTAGATGAAATGTTTTCTGAATTTGAATTACATGAACTCTAATTCGGCCCCGGTCGAGAAGAGTATTGCTTTGTATGCAGGTCGAAAAAAGGGGAAAAGCAAGTCTCCTCCTAAGGAAGATGAGTCTGAATCATAGTTAGATGAAGAGATGGAGACTGAACTAGTTAATCTAGTTCGAAGATTGATCAAGCGTAGAAGGTGACCGATCAAGCCAACGAAGGAGAAGAGATCCGACACAAGTCAAAACTATAAGTGCTACGAGTGTAATAAGAAGGGACACTTTATGTCCGAGTGTCCGGAGCTAAAGAATAAGCAACCATAAACCAAGAAAGCACTCAACACAACCTGAGAGGAAGAAGGAGGAAGAAGAATACCAAAGCAACAATTTGGTTTTCATGGCAAGACCGTTTAAGTCTGAATCCGAGTCTGAGTCCGAAGACAACACCGAGTCCGAGTCCGACACCGAACCCGAGTTCAAGTCAAGCCATGGATTCGTAACCGATTCAAAAGGGTCAATCAAGGTGAGTCATTCTTTAATCAAAACTTTATACGATGTGATAAAATTTTTAAATAAAAAGTTGTCTAAGTTCGAGTCTAAAGTCGAGTCTTTACTTAAGGAGGTTAAAATCCTTAAACACAAGCCTACCATAATCTTTTCAATTAGTCGAGTTCAAGAGGAAAACTCAACTCAAGTCAAAAAACTTGAAGAAGAGAATTCTCTCTTGAAAGGGCAAGTTCAAGAGCTTAGGACATTGTTGGAAAGGTTCACATTGAGTTCTAAGGGTCTTGACCTAATACTTGGATCTCAAAGAGCCGTGTACGACAAAGTCGGACTCGGTTTTAGATCGACAAATAGATCATTTCTTTCACTTATTAATCGAAATCGTAGACCTAGTCTAAATAATCAAGTAGGTTTAACCAAGTATTGGGTTCCCTAGGATCAAATCGACTATGTGGATAGACCGTATCGATACATTGATCCAAGGGGAGTCAATACTAAACTTGTATGCATAATTACATGATTGATTTAGTTGCTAATAATTGCATGCTTAGATTAATTTACTTGCTTAACTTAGAATGGACTAGATAGGGAACAAAGTTAGTTAAACTTGACCAACCTAGTACTAAGGCAAAGTGAACTGATAGTAAGTTAGGGAATCTCTTCGAAGTGCATGTCTAGGTTAGATGCATCCTACCTGGTGCACTAAGTTGAGTGGAACTAACCGAAGCTAACTCACTTAGTCTTTTACTAGTTTGACCAAAGGTTAGTCTAAAGCAAGTCTAATACTTAATTCCTTAATCAATTTTGTCTAAGGAAGTAGTCCACTTAATATCCAAGAAGGTCATATGCCTCGCCATTATCTGGAAATTGATTTTGGAAAATTTATTAGACTAGTTCAAGCTAAACTTGAATCTAATACAAGTTTAAATAACTTTAATTTTCATTGAAATTAAAAAGAAAGAATGAATCCCCATCTCACAACACCTATAGGATAACTTGATTGATCGTGTAGAAAGGGTGAGATGAAAACTAGATTAAAAAAATACTAAAACTTATTCAAACTCCAATATCCGATCCAACTTCTTTGTGTGTAGGATCAATGAATGTTGGGCAGTGGGTGCTCCAGACACATGACAGGAGATCGACTGAAATTTACGAAGCTGGGATTCAAAAATCTTGGGTCGGTAGCTTTCGGAAATAATGGTAAACTCAAAATCATTGGATCGGGTGATATTGAGCTAAACTCGAATTTTATAATATGTAAAGTCTTATTAGTAGAAAACTTTGAATTCAATCTTCTAAGTGTTAGCCAATTGTGTGATACTAATTATAAGGTTATTTTTTCACCAAATGAGTGTCTAATTAAGAATAATGATTGCTCAAAAATCATACTTAGGGGAGTTAGAAATAATAATATTTATACAATAGGCCTACCCAACTCCTCAATTAATTGTCTAATAACATAGCAAGATGAATCATGGTTGTGACACAGACGACTGAGCCACTCCCATCTATGACTTATCTATAAAATAAGTCATAATGAACTAGTTAGAACCCTACCTAAACTAGGTAATTTAGAAAATAAAGTTTGTGATGCATATCAACAAGGAAAATAAATTAAAACTTTACATAAGTTGACTAATAGAGAAAGAACTAAAGGTGTGCTTGAGCTCCTGCACTTGGACCTATTTGACTCGCATGGAGCTAAGCCACCAAATGG
This sequence comes from Wurfbainia villosa, assembly GCA_025175895.1. NCBI lineage: Eukaryota > Viridiplantae > Streptophyta > Magnoliopsida > Zingiberales > Zingiberaceae > Wurfbainia > Wurfbainia villosa. The sequence continues at coordinate 135,103,824 of CM045986.1, read as the reverse complement.
GAGTCAATACTATTTAGTAATAGTAGATGACTACTCTATATTTACTTGGGTCAAATACTTAAAACATAAAAATGAAACTCTTGATCAATTCACTAATCTATACAAATTATTAGAAAATGAAAAGAACTTAAAAATTAAAAGAATTAGGAGTGACAATGGGGGAGAGTTTGAAAATCATAAATTTACTAAATTTTATAATCAAAATGGATATCACTATGAATTCTTTTACCCTAGGACTCCTCAACAAAATGGGTTAGTCGAAAGGAAAAATAGGACTTTACAAGAGAGTGTTAGAACCATATTAAATGAATATATGTTACATGATAGGTTTTGGGTTGAAGCAATAAATACCGCTTGTTATGTCCAAAATAAAATCTTAATTATTAAAAGACATAATAGAATACCCTACGAAACATACTATGGTAAAATACCCAACATTAAATATTTTAGAGTCTTTGGTTGTTGTTAAAATATTCTAGGGATAATTTGATATCTCTAAATATGGTTAGGGATAATTATTTTATCTCTTAGGATAGAGTTTAATTTATTATTTTATTTCTTAGAATAGACTTTGATGGGATAATTTGATATCCTTAAATATGGTTAGGGATAATTATTTTGTCTCCTAGGATAGAGTTTAATCCATTATTTTATTTCTTAGGATAGAGTTTGATCTATAGGTTCTATACTTTATAAATAGGATTTCTTTCATGTAATAAACAAGTTCTTTTCTTTACAAAATAACAGTTGTAAAGTACACATACTAAACACTAAGGACTACTTAGCAAAATTCACTTCAAAAACATCAAGCTGTATATTTTTAGGTTATTCAACCACTAGTAAAGCCTATAGGGTTTATAATAATGAATCCTTAAGAATTGAAGAAACAATTAATGTAGTATTTAATGAAGAAAACAATCCTTCAAAATCCGAAGTGAACATTGAATTAAACAAAAAAAACTTAGAAAATGAAGTTAGACTTGAACTTAACTCACAAAATGTATCAATCTTAAACACTAATTCTATGAAACTATCCTTAGGCTATAAAGACCTCACTCTGAAAAATATAGAATCGCCTCTCCTCTCCCAGGAGCATAAAATAGATCCGGTCTGAGATTGATGAGAGAGCCCCTATAATCATTTGATACATACCTACCTACTTTCGGAGTACATGACCCAATAAGCAGAGAGATAATCCCCACAATATAATCATTTGATATTTACAGAAGAGAGATAGAAAGTCCACTATATTGTAATTGAAATCTGAATTGCACTCAAACTAAAAATCTTGCTCAAGAGTATATTCAAGAATAGGAGGTGATTAAGAACACCTTGACTCCTGACTCCCTACCTTTTAGGAAAAGCTAAAAATCAAAGTTGCATTGGTTGATAGAAAAAACAAAGCATGTGCATAGTCAAGGAGCCCAATCACATTAGTAAGAAAATGTTTGTTGAGAACTCCGATCATATAAGTGAGAAGATGACAGTCGATGAGTTAGACCATATAAGTGGGAAGATGTTAGTCGGGAATCCCAACCATATAAGTGAGAAGGTGCTAGTTGGGGAGCCTGACCATGTTAGTAAGAAGATGTCAGTCAGGGAACCCAACCATATAAGTGAAAAGGTGCTAGTCGGGGAGCCTGACCATATAAGTAAGAAGCTGTCAGCTGGAAATCCCAACCATATAATTGGGAAGGCGCCAGGCGGGGAGCTTGACCATATTAGTAAGAAGATGTCAGTCAAGGAACCCAACCATATAAGTGAGAAGGTGCTAGTCGAAGAGCCCGACCAAATAAGTAAGAAAATGTTAGTCGAAGAGTCCAACCATATAAGTGAGAAAGTGTTAGTCAAGGAGCCCGATCATATAAGTAAGAAGATACCTATCGAAGAGCACAACCATGTAAGTGAGAAGGTGACAGTCGAGCTCGGTCAGGAAGCTCGACCATATAAGTAAGAAATACCAGTTGGAGAGCTCAACCATATAAGTGAGAAGGTGCCAATTGGGGAGCCCGACTATATAAGTAAGAAGATATCAATCGGGGGCGGAGAGCCCAACCATATAAGTGAGAAGGTGCCAGTTGGAGAGTTCGACCATATAAGTAAGAAGATGCCAATTGGGGAGCCCAACTATATAACTGAGAAGGTGACAGTCGGGGGAACCCGACCATATAAGTAAGAAGACGCCAGTCGGGGAGCCCGACGACATAAGTGAGGAGGTGTTAATCGGGGAGCCCGACTATATAAGTAAGATGTCAGTCAAGGAACCTGACGACATAAGTGAGGAGGTGCTATTTGGGGAGCCCAACCATATAAGTAAGAAAATGTCAGTCGGGGGAACCCGACGGCATAAGTGAGGAGGCCTGAGGGATCTAATTGAGCACCATGGGGGAGCTCAGAAGATGTAGCTTGGAGGTTGGTATAGAGGAGTTCAGAGGCTATGATTGTATATTATAACACTTAGGCTGTTATAATATATTCGGAGGCTCTTTTTTAATATTATAACACTTAGGTTGTTATAGTTTGATGCAGGGCTGAGAAGATCTACTTAGCCCTTATAGTGATTGTTATAAGTGACCTGGAGGCTATGAGGTGGTAATATAGTACTTAGGCTATTATAGTTTAGTGTTGGGTCGGTTGATATATACTATAGCGCTTAGGTTGTTATAGTGCTATCGCAGGGGTAAACTGTGAAGATATACTAACACTTAGGTTGTTATATTTTAGCACTGGACTGATGGGTATATAATACCTAATCCTTAGGTTGTTATAAGGGGAGGCTCGTGGAGGCGGTCTTGTAATATTATAGCACTTAGATTGTTATATCTTAGCATGGGCCTGCACAGATAGGTGAGAACCTTGAGAGTGTTAGTTTGACAGAGCAAGATGCTGCATGAGAGCATATGCTCTATCTCGAATCTCCCCAGTGAAAACCCATGCACATAATAATAAGTGATAGCGGTTGACAACTCATAGTCAATCAAGTAACATGACCATGTCATAATGAAACTGTCAGACTAAGAAGTAAAGTTTGAAAAATACAATGCTAAGAACATGAGTTAAGTTATGGATTATAACTTTCATTCAAATAGAAGTAAACCTATAATATTGGAATAATAACAAAATTCAGACTTATCTGTAAATGGCTTGGGCAAATAATCTTAAGTTGATAGCCTTAGAGATTCTTAGTTCCTTTTGTGATAATGTTGACATTGGAAACCAAACTCTAAGAAGTGGTTGGTAGGTCCTCATACCTTGACTCACCGAATTGAGATTTCCAGGCGCCCCACCACCCCATTGTACTTGGCAACTATTGCGGAGATCAATGAAGATGGATCTCATTCGGGTGAGATGGAGATGAGAGTATCCTACGCAAGTGAGATAGAAAAGATCCCGAATACCAACAGGGATGTTCCCTAGAAAATCAAATAGGATGACAACCTACTACTACCACCCCGAGCTGGGCCATAGGCATCAGGAGAAAATGATGGAGTTAATCCCTCGAAGAGGGAGAGTCCGTTGCTATTAATGGAGAAAAAGTCCAATCCTGCATCCCTCGAACTTCCACGGAGTTGGAGAAAGAACAACTGAATGTCACTTCATTATCTTGAAGGGAGAGAGTAATAAAGAAGACCATATGCCTCAACCCTTTGACTTAGAAAACCAATAAATTCCAAGAGAGAATAATATGGAATACTGCCTCAATCCCTCAACTCGTAAGACCAATGAAATCAAAAAGAGGATAATATGAAAGACTGTCTTGATCCCTCGGTTCGAAAGACTAGCAAAATCGGAGAGAGGATAATATAGAAGACCACCTCGATCTCTCGGCTTGAAATACTAGTGAAATTGGGAGCGAATAATATGCTCAATTCTGCAACTTCCCGGTATCTACGGAGCTGGGGAGAGCAGAATAAAATATCACCTTGAACTAATAAAGAAAACCATGAATTTAGAAATAAGGTAGTGAGCTTAGAAATAATGTAAGAAGGTCAAATTTCAGGTTAAATTTCACTCTTTATCTTAAAGACTAGTGCAGCTTGATAGGGAATAATATGGAATACCATTACTAGCCCTTGGCTTGGAAAACCAACAATGTCGAGGAAAACATATTAATGAAAACCATCTTGATCATTTAGCAATGAAATTCTCAACAAGAATAACTCAATCTTGACGGAGGGGTCAGATAAGAGAACTCAAGAAAAGGCTCGATTTGAGCTCAATGAGAGAGAACTCGATCCCGAACGAGAGGCTGAGAGAGAAAGATGGAGCCCAATTGAGGGTCAAGCATTGAGTGACTAAATTTTGGAACACTATTGGTCGAGAGCCAAGCACCGAGCGGGATCGGGAGAGAAAGAACTCTTCTCGACCCACTAACTCGATACACTTAGAGCCAAATTTACGGCACCAAGAATGATGCCAAATCGAGTGGCAAGAATGCTTCTAGTAAACATGAAATATAGGAAGCCACCAATAGCAAGAAAGCAACCATAAGGAATTACAAGATAAAAAATACCTGACAAAGGAAATATTATTTGATTTCTCCACTGAAGCATAAACTTCCCATATTTCCCTAATTGAATTAGGATAATTCTTTACTGTTGCAAATAGATACTCCTGTCCTTTATTCGAGATTTCCTGATCTATTACACTTAGATCTTTTTGTGCTTTATTAGCTTGAATTTTGAGCTTCTCAGATGTTCCCATCAACGTTTCTATAGCTTTCTTTGAGTAAACCTCATATGCTTCTTCGAATACATCTTTAACTTTTAAGGCTTCCATTGTGAAGTGTTTAAGTGCCTCCTTCCATGATTCCTTTTGCCTTCCATTTTATTGGAACTAGAATCAATCCTAGACCTTTCCTGGTCAATAGGGTGCAAACCAGAACCAACCCACGAGGGGTAGGAGTCGAAGGAAGAAGACGATGTGGTAATGGAAATGAATTAGATGTCATAGAAATTAAAGTTAGCAATTCGAAGGAGAATGATCCAGGGAGAGAGGCAACTACTAGAGATCGCAAAAGTACAAGAAGGGTGGATCAGTCGGGAGGAACAACTCTTCCTAGCCGAGCAGCCAGAAAAGAAAGGCTCCTCGGCCTAAGCAGGTGAGGGAGAAGAGCTTCTTAGCCCAAGCAGCTGGGGAAAAAGGCTTCTCCCGGCTGAGTGAAAGGGAAAGAAGGAGCTCTACTTGGTCAAGTAGCCAGGCATAGAGGAAGCTTGTATCGGCCGAATGGTCAAGCGAGAGGGAGCTTTGTCTGGTCGAGCAAGCCGGGAGAGGGAGTTCATTCCTGCCGAGCGACAGGGCGAGAAAGAGCTCATCCTAGTCGAGCAATTGGGCGAGATAGAGCTCATCCCAACTGAGCGACTGGGGGAGAAGAGTTTATCAACTCAAGAGACAAAGGAAAAGGGATTCTCCCGGGTGAGTGAAAGGGAAAGAAGGAGCTCTACCTAATCGAATGACTAGGCAGAGAGGAAGCTCGTATCGGCCGAGTGGTTGGCAAGAGGGAGCTTTGCCTGACTAAGCAGGTCGCGAGAGAGGGAGTTCATTTTGGCTGAGCGGCAAGGAAAGAAAGAGCTCATCCCGTTCGAGCAGCTGGGCAAGAAAGAGCTCCTCCCGGCTGAGTGGCCGAGAGAGAGGGAGCTCATCCTAATCGAGCGATAGGGCATGAAAGAGCTCATCTCGGTCGAGCGATTGGAAGAGTGGGTGTAGGGACCAATTTAACATGAGCTAGAGGGGGGAGGGTGAATAGCGTCACTTCGATTCTTCGATTGCATTCGTATGCTCGTCTATAAATAATTAGTACACAGCAGAAATACAAGCATACACAAAGTGAAATACACAATTGTTGGTGCAACAAGCTTCGGGTCAATGTTGACCAAACTCGAGTGAGACTCGAGTAGTATTTTGATATGACAATGGATTTGACCATTGTTTGATAATATGGTTTGACCATATGTTGACCATATGACTCGTGGGTAATTGGGATATCTAAAGTCATATGAGAGAGATTATTTGAGGGAGATTGTTGGAGTAATCAACCTCGAAAGTCCAAGTTTGGATACTTGGAAAAGAAAGTCTAAATATGTGTTGGTGCAACAATGCCCCAAGCATTTATATGTTTTGATGTTTGGATAATCATCTAAGTTAGGCAATACTTTGTGATCTAATTGTGAACATGTTTAAGTGACAGGAAAATCCAAGTTTGAAGACTTGGTAAAGGCAAAGTCCAAGTATGATCTTGGCAAGAGAAGTCCAAGGAAAAGGCTTAGCGGCATAAGACCAAGCATGTAGTCTTGACGGCGTAAAGTCCAAGCGGACCTTGGCAAAGGAAGTCCAAAGGCAAGTCTTGGCAGCGTAAGTTCAAGCATGTAGTGTTGGCGGCGTAAAGTCCAAGCGCACTTTGGCAAAGGGAAACCCAAGACATAACAAAACCGAAGGAAGCTCTTGTAAGCAAGCGCAAAGGATGAACAAGTCGCGGACTCGGAGGGATCCTGGAGGTGCAAGGCTTAAGGAAGAGCTAGAAGGTTGAGTCTAGGTCTAGGGAGTCAATTCAAGTATGAATTATTCATTCTTGACGAGTATCAGTCGACTGATACGATATAGCAGTCGACTGATAGGGTGCTCGACTGAATCAGGCTGAAAAGCTAACGAATAGTCGACTGCCTAGTCGTAGCAGTCGACTGATGGTGACATTAGTCGACTACCAAACAGTGTCAGTCGACTGATCAAGTCAAACCCGAGCACAGAATAGAGTCTCACTCGACTGCGCACGTGATCACTCGACTGATCACTCCATCAGTCGACTGATGGAGGGATCAATTGACTGATAAGCATGTCGTTGGATGATGACGCTTATGAATCCCGCGAATCCGGCTGTTCATAAGCTGTTAGCCACGACGACAGTTGACTGATATTGTACATCAGTCGACTGATAGTGGCCCAACGAGAAAAATAACCCTTTCTCTATAAAAAGAGGGTTTGGGATGATTGAGAGGGTTAATACTTACATTCTGATCATTCTCTCAATCCCCCACAAATTTTCTAAGATTTCTAAGTGTTTTAATTCCCCTCCTCCTCTCTAATCTTCATCTTTTGTAAGAAGAGGAGGGTCTTTGTAAAAGAGAAAGCTTCTTAGTGAAGATTGGTTGATCCACCTTAAGGATCGTTGTGGAGTAGGAGCGTTATCTCCGAACCACGTAAAGGCTTCCATGTTAGCATTGTATTTTCGTTTCTATTACTATTGTATTTGTTGTGCTTCCGCTAACTATTTTTGTAGAAATAAAAAAAAAGGCTATTCACCCCCCCTCTAGCCTTCCAAGGATCCCCAACAAGTGGTATCAGAGCCCGGATCGCGTCGGAAGATCTAACCATCAACCGGAGCATAATGGTTTTTCAAGAGGGGTATAGCACGGTGAAGCCTCCATTCTTCGACGACAACGATTTTGGCTACTGGAAAGGTAGGATGGAATACTACCTTATGAATGATATTGATAATTGGTTTAGTGTTGTAGACGGATTCGAGAAGTCGGTCGATGAACACGGAACGCCCATACCGACCAAGGATTGGACGAGGGGCATGGCTAAGAAGGCTCAAGCTAACGCCAAAGCAACAACCACACTTCAATATGGTTTGTCAAAAAAGAAACTAAGCAAAGTGGGGCCTTTTGAATCGGCGAAGAAGCTTTGGGAGAAGCTAATTGAGCTCAACGAGGGATCGAAGGAAACAAGAAGAGCCAAGAGAGATCTCTTAATAGGCCAACTCCAAAGCTTTTCCATAAAGACCAACGAAACCGTGAGCCAAATGCACGCTCGCTTCAAGAAAGTAGTCAACGGACTACATGTGATAGGTGAGAAGGTCGACAACCGAGACCTTATAAGGTACATTCTCCAAGCTTTCCCTAGAACAATCTTGTGGGCTTCAATGGTAGATGCCAATAAGGTCTCTAGGGATCTTTCTTTGGTTAAATTAGATGAACTCTTTTATGAATTTGAATTGTACGAGCAAGCTAACACTTCATCAAAAGAGAAAGGTTTAGCTCTTTTTGTAGGGAAGAAGGACAAGAAGAAGAAGAAGAAGAAAGAAGTTTCTTCCTCATCCGAATTCGAGGATGAGTCATCAAGTAGCGACGACGAGCTATCGGCTAGTGAGGTAGCTCACTATGTGAAGAAGTTTGGTGGGAGGTCAAGGAAACTCACCAAGAAGGATGTGAGGAGGATGTTCTAATCCTCCAAAGGTAAAACCTCAACTAGTTCAATTTCTACATCTAACGTAACTTGTTATGGTTGCAACAAGAAAGGGAATATCAAGTCAAATTGCCCGGAACTAAAGAAAAAGGAGGAGAATGAAAAGAAAAAGAAGGAAAAGAAGGAAAAGAAGGAAAAGAAGAAGAAGGAGGCAATGGTGGTACAAACATGGGACACACTAAGCTTGGAGGACTCTTCCGATGATAAAGAAATGTGTCATGCCACCCGGAACCTAGCTCTCATGGCCTTGGAGGAGGAAGCCGGAAGCTCAAGTTAGGAGTCTTCATCCTTATCCTCAAGCGACGAATCATCATCAAGTGATGATGAGGTAAGAGACTCCCCTAGGATAGATTTACTTTATAAAACCATTGAATGCCTTCAAAGTACCTTAAATAGATCAAAAGCTAAGATTAAGGACTTAAAAGTAGAAATTAAATCACTTAAAAATGTAGAACCGCCTTATGATGATGCATGTACACTTAGGAATGAGAATGATGAACTTAGGAAAAAATAGGTGATTTACATGCATGTTTAGAAAAGTTTACAAATGGGTCCAAATATCTTGATATGATTCTTAGGGATCAAAGGGTCATTTATAACAAGGCCGGCATAGGATATAAGCCTAAGGAGAAAGAAGTAGCCTTCACCTCTCTAATTAGTAGAAAACCAACCATTAGGAGCAAGACTAAAAAGGCTTGGGTCCCCAAAAGTTATATAGTTAATGCTATCGGTCCTAAAATTTGGGTGCCTAAGGCTTGCATTTTTTATGTTGTATAGGTAGAAGAACCAAGCTTATGGATTGTTGATAGTGGTTGCTCAAAATACATCACCGGTGATGAGAGAAAATTTTTTGCCATCAACCACACTAGCAAGGGGAAGGTGTCTTTTGGAAATAGTGGTAAACTTAAGATCCTAGGAAAAGGCACAATTGAGGTATTCCCAAATCTTGTCATTAATAAAGTGTTATTAGTTAAAAATATGAAATTTAATTTGCTTAGTGTAAGTCAACTATGTGATGCCAATTTTGATATTCAATTTGATTCTTCAAAATGTTTCATAAGGCACAAAACTTTAAATGATTGCATGTTAGTAGGCTTTAGGAAATCAAATATATACTATGTTGATTTATCCTATGCTACTAATGATTCTACTAAGTGTCTTATTGCAAAAGAAGAAGAGAGTTGGCTTTGGCATAGGAGGCTAGGGCACATCAATATGAAGAACATTGCCAAAATAGCCAAAATGAAGTTAGTCAAGGGGTTGCCAAAAGTCAAGTATCTCAAGGACAAAATGTGTGATGCATGCCAAGAGGGGAAGCAATCAAAATCATTACACAAAGGTAAAACTTTATGTAGTACTGCTTTACCTTTAGAACTATTGCATATGGATTTATTTGATTGTCATAGTACTTCTTCCATGATTGGTAGTAAATATTGCTTAGTGATAGTAGATGATTTTTCTAGATTTACTTGGGTATTTTTCATGAAACATAAGGATGAAACTCTAGGAATAATCATAGGATTTAGTAATAGAGTAGAGAATGAAAGGAAACTCAAAATCAACTGGATCCATAGTGATCATGGTGGAGAAATTGAGAGTTCTAACTTCTCAAACTTTTTCCTAGAACAAGGGTACAAGCACGAATTTTCTTGTCCTAGAACACCCCAACAAAATGGGATTGTGGAAAGAAAAAATCGTGCCCTACAAGAAGCGGCTAGGACTATGCTTAATGCATATTCTTTACCTAGCTACTTGTGGGCGGAAGCGGTCAACACCGCTTACTATATCCAAAATAGAGTTTTAATTCATAGGTTTTTAGGAAAAACCCCATTTGAATTATGGAATGGTACAATTCACTATTTTAAGGTCTTTGGATGCAAAGTCTATATTTTAAACACTAAAAACAACCTAAGTAAATTTGAGTCCAAAGCAGATGAGGGAATCCTAGTTGGATACTCATCCACTAGTGTAGAGTATAGAGTTTATAATAAAAGAACTCAAAAGATTGAGGAATCTTCAAATGTCCAATTTGATGAAATCTCTAATACATACCCTAGGAAATATCCAAAAATTTCAAGATTTAACTTTAGGGGGTAATGATCAAGGGGGAGAGTTAAATCAAGGGGGAGTAAGAGGTGATTCCGATGATGAAAGAAGGGTTGAGGATAATCATGATCAAAATTAATTTAATACACCTCCTAGAACAATAAGAGTTCATCAAAATCACCCTCTAGATCAAATTATAGGTGAATTATCTCAAGGTGTTAGAACTAGGTCATTTCATAGAGATCCCTCTAGTCATATAACACTAATATCTCAAATTGAGCCCAAAATAATCAATGATGCATTACTTGATCCGGATTGGATCTTAGCAATGCAAGATGAATTGGCTCAATTTGAAAGAAGTCAAGTATGAGAGTTAGTTCCTAGACCTAATGACAATACCATCATTACTACAAGATGGGTCTTTAGGAACAAACTAGATGATCAAGGCAATATAACTAGGAATAAGGCAAGGTTAGTTGCAAGGGGCTTCAATCAAGTTGAAGGGCTTGACTATGATGAAACATATGCCCCGGTTGCTAGGTTAGAGTCTATTAGGATCCTATTAGGGTATGCCTCTTACATGAGCTTTAAACTCCATCAAATGGATGTAAAATCGGCATTCCTAAATGGGTTCATTAAGGAAGAGGTATATATAGAACAACCTCCCGAGTTTGAAAATATGGACTATCCAAACCATGTATACAAGCTTAGGAAAGCTTTGTATGGTTTGAAACAAGCTCCCCGGGCTTGGTATGAAAGATTATCATCTTTCTTAATTTCTAAAGACTTTAGGAGGGGTAATATAGATCAAACTCTATTTATAAAGTCAACATCAAAGGACATCTTTGTGGCTCAAATATATGTTGATGACATTATCTTTGGGTCAACAAATGATGAACTCCTTCAAGACTTTATCAAGAATATGGAAAATGAGTTTGAGATGAGTCTAGTTGGGGAACTAAATTTCTTCCTATGATTATAAGTCAAACAAACAAGTGAAGGAATTTATATTTACCAAACCAAATATGCTAAGGAAATGATTAAGAAATTTGGTTTAGAAAATGCTAAAGTAGTGTCAACCTCAATGACAACTAATACAAAAATAGATAATGATCATGAAGGAAAACAAATTGACCTTACACTCTATAGGAGTATGATTGGTAGCCTTTTGTACCTAACCGCTAGTAGACCCGATATATTATTTGCGGTTGGAATTTGTGCTAGGTATCAATCATGTGCCAAAGAATCTCATTTAGTTGTCGTTAAGAGAATCTTAAGATATATTAAATGCACACTAAATGTAGGACTATGGTACTCTAGGACTAGGTCTTTTGATTTGATTGGGTACAACGATTTCAATTATGCCGGTTGCAAATTGGATTGGAAGAGTACTAGTGGTGGATGTCAATTCCTTGGGTCCTCCCTAGTTAGTTGTAGTAGGAAGCAAACTTGTGTTGCCCTATCCACCACCGAGGCCAAGTATGTGACTATGGGTGGTTGTGTAGCTCAACTACTATGGATGAGACATACTTTGGAAGACTATGAGCTACTTTACTCCAACATAAAAGTATTTTGTGATAATGCGAGCACCATAAATTTGATCAAAAATCTGGTACATCACTCTAGGACCAAGCACATTGAAATGAAATATCACTTCATTAGAGATCATGTGGCTAAGGGAGACATTGAGCTCAATTACATTGAATCTAAGTCCAACCTAGCCGACATCTTTACCAAGACTCTCCCCGAAGTAGAATTTTCATCACTTAGGAGAGAACTTGGAATGTGCTTAGTTGAATAAAGGTGTAGATTTGCATGATCCTATAGAAATTCTAGGATTTATACCTTTAAGCATCTCACAAAACACCTAAGAAACCATGATTTTTGTATTGAGCCACTTAGACAACATATGAGATGTTAGGAAGATGCACTTGGTTCATCATGCTTGTTATGATGCATTATTATGAACCAAAGTGTCATCTAGAGACATTAATCCTTCATTGGACCAAACATTGAGAAGGCTTATGCACAATTAATGTGCATATAGCTCCAAGAATATGATTGGAAATGTCAAATAAAATATAATTTAAACTATCTTTATCAAACTTTGAAAAATAGTTTTCAAGTGGAATACAAAAGTGATACAAAGTTTGCAAAATACTTAAAGTTTTTGCTAGGTTTCAAAATTGTATCATTTTCGAAATTTAGAAGAAATATATTTTTTAAATTATTTTTCCTTGATATAAAATGATTTCAGAAATATGTACACAAAATTTCATGATTTTTAGATGTTTCTAGAATTTTTGGCGCATTTTAAGTTAATGAAAAATCAAAATGGAATTTGGCGTAGTGATCATTTGCATCAGAATCCAGTCAACTGATACACTGTGTTTTTTGAAAAATAGCCATATTTCCTGGTTTTAAGTGTATTTTTGAATGTCCTAAAACTATGGTATGATAATTTTCAGTATAAAGAAGTTTTTAGGACTATTTGATGCAATGTTTTAGGGGGAGTTTTATAATATATCTCTTTTCATCCCCTAAACTTATATTGTTAGTGCAAAGTTAGGATTTAACCTCCAATATTTTGTTAGGCTTTGCTCCACATGTTATTCACACATCATAAACCATATCTTGGATTAAGGGGGAGCTTAATTTCAATCTTATACCTTAGTTCAAGATACAACAAATTTAACTCTTTCATGAAATTTATGAATCTTTCTCTTTTTGATGTATGTCAAAGGGGGAGAAGGAATGTTTAAGTTAGAATTCATATTGGAAATATGATTATGTGCATGTGTTAAAGACCTAACTTAAATGATTGTCAAACATCAAAAAGGGAGAGATTATTGGTGCAACAATGCCCCAAACATTTATATGTTTTGATGTTTGAATAATCATCTAAGTTAGGCAATACTTTGTGATCTAATTGTGAACATGTTTAAGTGACAGGAAAATCTAAGTATGAAGACTTGGTCAAGGCAAAGTCCGAGTATGATCTTGGCAAGAGAAGTCCAAGGAAAAGGATTGGCGACATAAGATCAAGCATGTAGTCTTGGCGGCGTAAAGTCCAAGCGGACCTTGGCAAAGGAAGTCCAAAGGCAAGTCTTGGCAGCGTAAGTCCAAGCATGTAGTCTTGGCGGCGTAAAGTCCAAGTGCACTTTGGCAAAGGGAAACCCAAGACATGACAAAACCGAAGGAAGCTCTTGGAAGCAAGTGCAAAGGATGAACAAATCGCGGACTCGGAGGGATCCTGGAGGTGCAAGGCTTAAGGAAGAGCTAGAAGGTTGAGTCTAGGTCTAGGGAGTCAATTCAAGTATGAATTATTCATACTTGACAAGTATCAGTCGACTGATACGATGTAGCAGTCGATTGATAGGGTGCTCGTAGTCGGTGAAAAGGTGAGCGATCATTGCCTAGTCGTGGCGATCGTGATGGCGATATCGATCAAGCGCCAAATAGTGTCGATCGGTGATCAAGTCGAACCGCACGCAGAATGGAGTCTCACTTTCATTGCGCGTGTGCACTCGGTGATCACTCCATCGATCGGTGATAGAGGATCGGTCGGTGATAAGTGTGTCGTTGGATGATGATTCTTATGAATCCCATGAATCCGGCTATTCATAAGCCGTTAGCCGCGACGACAGTCGACTGATGCTGTATATCAGTCGACTAATAGTGGCCAAATGGGAAAAACATCCCTCTCTATAAAAAGAGGGTTTGGGGTGGTTAAGAGGGTTAATGCTTACATTCTGATCATTCTCTCAAGCCCCCACGAATTTTCTAAGCTTTCTAAGTGTTTTAATTCCCCTCCTCCTCTCTAATCTTCATTTTCATCTTTTGTAAGAAGAGGAGGGTCTTTGTAAAAGAGAAAACTTCTTAGTGAATATTGATTTGGGTTGATCAACCTTAAGGATTGCCATGGAGTAGGAGCATTATCTCCGAACCACGTAAAGGCTTCTGTGTTAGCATTGTATTTTCGTTTCTATTACTATTGTATTTGTTGTGCTTCCACTAACCATTTTTGTAGAGATCGAAAAAGAGGCTATTCACCCTCCTCCCCCTCTAGCCTTCCAAGGATCCCCAACAATATGAATATTTGGCAAGGGAAGTTCAAAGATATAATCTTGTCAGCATAAGTCCAAGCATGTAGTCTTGGCGGCGTAAAGTTCAAGTGAACTTTAGCAATTGGAAAGTTCATCATGGAGTTGGCAAGGGAAGTCCGCATGGTCTTGGCATGGAAAGTCCAAGCATGGTCTTGGCAATTGAAAAGTCCAAGTTATGGATACTTAGCAATTGAAAGTCTAAGTCATGGGTACTTGGCAAAGTGAAATTCCAAGGGTGTAGGTTTGGCGGTATAAAGTCCAAGCATGGGTCTTGGCGGCATAAGTCCAAATGGATCTTGGCAATGTTAAAGTCCAAGGGTGTAGGTTTGATGGTGTAAAGTCCAAGCATGGGTCTTGGCGGTGTAAGCCTAAATAGATCTTGGCAAGGAAGTCCAAGGGTGAAGTTTTGGCATTGTAGAGTCCAAACATGGAGTTTTAGTGGCATAAGTTCAAATGAACCTTGGCAAATGACCCAGTTAGCATGATATAGCCGATGGAAGCACCTGAAGGCTAACGTGAAGGATAAACTGAAGGCTAACGTGAAGGATAAAGAGTCATGGACTCGAGGGATCCGAGAGGCGTGAGGCTGATGGAGGTGGCTAGAAGGCTTAGGTCTAGGTTATGGGTGAGTATCAAGTATGAGGGTATCATATGTTTGAGGTTTACCAATCGACTGAGGTTATGGACCAGTCGACTGGCCGAGTGTTTGACACTCGGGAGCCTAGTTGACTCAGAGCAGTCGACTAGAATTATGACCAGTTGATTGGTCGAGGAGTTGACTGAGGCTCGACTGCTCGACTGAAGTTGTGGCAGTCGACTGCCATGTATGGGCAGTCGACTGCCATGGATCGACAATCGACTACTGGCACTATAGTAGTGCACAGATTGTTATATAGTCAACTGACCAATCGACTATGGGGCAGCAGTCGACTGTTGGTAAGGGCAGTTGACTACTGATCTATCCTTTGGGAAGATTTCAGTGTGGATGGAGTTGTTATGAGACAATGGATAGGCTAGCAGTTGATTAGTGCCTTTTGGCAGTCGACTGCTAGGCCAAACTCCAGCCCGATGCCAGCTTTATAAGGAGGCTTCATGGAGGATTTAGAGTTGTCGATTCTTGAGCATTTGGGAGGGGTTTTGCTGCTGCATTCTAGACCTTCCAAGATGTTCAAAGCAACCAAACAAGCAAGCGATCGAAAACATATTTTTGTAAAGTGTTCTTTTTATTTCCTTTGTATTTACTTTTGTATTTATTGTATTTGGTTGTATTACTATTGTAATTCATATTATAAGAGGTTTCTGTAGGAACTTCGGTGAGTGCTAGAAGGGGGCAGGGTGAATTGCGTATTTTTGTTCATCGACGGAATTCGATCGTGCTTGCGTGCTTGTCTACAATATTCATTAATATGCACAGTGGAAATAATAATAAAGCATAAATGAAATACACAAACACACAATACACAAGATATACGTGGTTCGGAACCTTAGAGTTCCTACTCCACGGGGAGAGCTCAATGAGTTCTAGTGATGTACACACCACTAATAAATATCCTTCTCGACAACAAGTCCGAAGGAGAGAACAAGAAATACAAGCAAATATAAGTAAACTACACAAATACAAGAAATGAAATCTTTACAAATGTGCTTTTGAATGCATGTTTGTTGATCGCCTTGGAGTAGCCTTGAAGGACTGAAAAACAACAACTATCCTCTTCAAATCACCCAAGAAAATCACTGTGGAAATCCTCCCCGTCGAGCTCCTTTTATGCCTCCATGCGACCTGGATTTCCGCTTGACAGTTGACTGCTAACAATGTCATTGTCTCACAACGGACTTGATCCACGTTGTCATTCAAGCTAACGGATAAACTGACAGTCAACTGCCATTTCTAGCAGTCAACTGCTCAGCCGACCACCGAACATTCTGTCCTCGCGACCAAACCCAATAGCGATGCCTTGCCCTCCATGGCGCGATCGCATTGGCTCACAATCGTATCTAATGCGCCGATCATGATCGCCAAGGTCACTGCTTGATCGAATGCCCGATGCTCATCGATTTCATAATCCTAGTCGATTTTTCAGTATCGACTTAGCTGCCAAGTGTCAAAACACATGACCAGTCGACTGCTAAACCTCAACTTTGCTAGACTACCCTTAGCCTAAACCTAAGCCTTCTAGCCACCTCCATCAACCTCACGCCTATCGGATCCCTTCAAGTCATCTATGACTTGTTCATTCATACGCTAGCCTTCAGGTGTTTCCATCGGCTATTGTTATGCTAAGCTTGTCTACACCGCCAAGGCACATTTAAGCTTACGTTGTCAAGACACACGCTTGGACTTTACGCCGTCAATATCAAACCTTGGACTTCCCAAATGCTAAGTATCCATAACTTGGACTTTCACCGTCAATACTACACACTTGGACTTACGTGGCCAAGACTACATCCTTGGACTTTCCTTGCTAACCCATGTTGGACTTTCTAATTGCCAAGACTCAAACTTGGACTTTCCCTTTCCAAGACCCATGCTTGGACTTTCCATGTCAAGTACTCAAAACTTGGACTTTACCATTGCAAAGACTCATGCTTGGACTTTCCATGCCAAGTACTCAAGACTTGGACTTTACCATTGCCAAGACCCATGCTTGGACTTTCCATGTCAAGTGTCCCACTTGGACTTCTCTATCATATGGTCAACCCCATATCAACCATATATTCAACTCATTGTCAAACAATGGTCAACTCATCATTAAACATCAAAATACTACTCGAGTCAAACTCGATTCTGGTCAATCGTGACCTGGGTCGATTGCACCAACAATCTCCCCATTTTTGATGTTTGACAAAAACCAAACACCTTTGAGTTATAACACTAACTCAATCCAATCCTCTCAATTTTCCAAATTGAAAATTCTCACATTCAATTCTTCTCCTTTTTGACATACATCAAAAAGGCTCTCCCTAAGGGTATCAATGTCTCATATCCCAATGAGATCTTACAATCTCCCCCTTGGTCTAAAAATTTCTAGGATGCCTTCACTCTTCCTAGTGATAAGTCTCATATCACTAAAGAGAGGCAATCCTTCAAACTCTCAATTTTCAAAATTCTCCCCTCATGAGGAAGAACATATTCATCATCCCATGATAGATAACCTCCCCCTAAAGGCTTGCTTCCCCTTGATCATTGCACCAACAATGTCCTTGGATAGTCTCTAATCCTATAGGAACACTAAACCATCAAAATTAAGGTCAACAGTTCAAACTTGAACTTTCACGCACCTTAAAATTTGATACAAACAATTCTCCTAATCCATACTCAATGAATTTTCACCCTTTATAATGTTTTTCAAAGTATATCCTAGGGTTAGGAGCAGTTAGGGTAGCCTAACATAGCTGAAATTAGGCTAAACAAATCTCGTTTACCCGAAATCAGCATTGACAGTCAACTAATTTCTACAAGTGCAGAAATCAGATTCATAAACTGAAATTACAAAGTTCAAAAACAAGAAAAACTTTATTGTTTTGAGCCTACTTTGTATCAACTTCATCAATGGTGACTTTTATCAAAAGATAGACTGCACCAAGGTTTTTCAAAATGATTTTGAAATATTTTTAAAACCTTATATTGAACCATGATCTATGAGCTTAATACACATGACTTGTACATAAACTTTCCTCATGATTCATCCATGGTATATGATGAGTTTGAGTTCATCTAGATGCAATAACTATGCACCTTGAACTTAACTCATTTCCTAACACCTCACATGCGTCTAGGGTGTATCAATACACACACATATCAATGTGATGTGAGATGTAGATTTTGTTCATCCTAAACTAAGGTCTCATGTATTTTTCTAAGACAACACTATTTGATTTCCTTATACATGAGACTTCAAATCATGTCATAGTCCTTAAATCAATTTCAATTAGCTTAAATGCATGAATGATGATTATGGCATAAATGATATCATAATTAAAAATATGTGCCAAAAATCATGAGGTCATGACATATGAAGACAATCTAAATAACACATGATATAAAAACTAACCCTAAGCATGATCATGACATTTTAAATGATTAAAATGAAATATGATGTCATGATATGACATATGACAAACAAATCATGACAAATAAAATATGAAGGTATAATAATACCTAAGTTTTAGTATTAATTGTCATTTATTGAGATTAAGTTCATTTTGTCATATTACTCCTCATCTCCCAAGTGTGCCAAAAATCCAAAATGACACGCTATGACCTCTAAACGTAATTGTGTCAATTTTGATCGATTTATCAAACTTCTCAATTTCTATTGACACATCCTAAAATCCTTTAGGATTAAATTCAACCTTATTTTCAAAGTATCTGATTAACTCAAAATATCCTAAAGTGTCAACTCTACCATGGTTAGGTTAACTACCCATCCACTTAGGGTTGACACACCCTAACCCATTTAGCGTGAGGTAATCACGCTCCTAATAACCCAATACCTATTGGAGCTCCTTGGGTTAACAAGGTATTTACTAGGGATGACTTCCCTATATACCTTCCTAATGTCCCTCCTAGGCTTAGAAGCCTTGGTCATTATGGTCTTGCCTAGGTTAACTCTAGGGGTGACTCCCCTTGTAACCTTCTTAGTGGTCTCCCTAGGTTTCCTTGAAATCTTAGCCACTAGACACCTACCTTGGTTATCCTTAGGGATAACTTTCCTAGTAACCTTAGTTTTCTTAGACCTAAATTGAGTTCCATAATCGAATGGAACATTATGGTAGGTCTCTTTGGACTTAGGCTTGTGACCCAAACCTTTCTTGTCCTTAGGTGGACCTTGCTTCCTAGACCCTAGGTTTTGACTCCTTGATCCTAAGTTTTGACCATTTGACCCTTGCATTTGATTTTGTATCTTTCTAAGGGTCTTTTCTAATTTCTCAAGCCTTGACCTCAAAGCTTGGTTTTCTAATTCTAATTTTCTCAATTTTAATTTTTCATTAATCTTTTGGGAAAGATTCTTCCTAGGCATATGTCTATGGTTCTTGGGATTAATGCCTAGGTGATCATCTACCTTCCTAATGGACTCCCTAGGTAGAGTGGGTCTAGAGTTGTTGTTTCTAGATTTGTCCTTAGGTAAATTAGGTCTAGTATGATCCTTAGATCTAAAATTACAACTCTTAGTACCTAAACAATAGAATTTATTATTTCTAGCATGCTTGTCATAAACAATAGCAAGATTATTAACATTACTCCTAGCATTCTTTTTGACATGAAAATTTGAAGGTGCATTACTAAAATATACCTTAGGGTTTGCTTTTAAATCTCTCCCTACATGTGATGCTCCTTCTTGAACTTTCTTCCTCCCCCTAGGGCATTGACTCTTTTAATGCCCCCTTTGATTGCACTTGAAGCAAATTACATGATCTTTACTTTTCATAGTGGGGACACCAGCATCCTTGACCTTTGGTTCCGGTTGAGCCTTCTTGACCTTCTTAGGGCACTTGCTCTTATAGTGCTTATATTCCCTACACTCAAAACACATAATATGATCTTTATTATTAATTAAAGTTCTTGATTTACCTAGGGTGGTGATAGGAAGAATTTTGTCCAATTCTTAATGGCTCCCGGAGGTAGATGCTTCTTCTTGTTGCTCCGACATTGAAGATGACCTAATCTCCTCCCTCTCAATCCTAGAGGTGGAGGCTTCCTCCGATTCTTCCACTTCTTCTTCCTCCTCGGATGTCGAACACCTCTTGACCTTCGACTCCTCACTTTCTTGTGAGGATGAGCTTTCTTTCATATCCCCTTGGATCGATTGGTGCTTTTCATGAAATTTTGTCAATTCGCTCCAAAGCCTTGGCATCCTTATATTCACCTAAACTACGCAAAATATCATGATGAATTAAATCAACTAAGAATTTTATTACCTTCTTATTTTTCTCGAATTCTTGGAGTTGTTCCTCGTTCCACTTCTTCATCTTGAGGAAACCTCTCTTTGGCCCTCTTGGATACTTGAATCATTCCATCAAGGCGGACCAATCTTCGATGTCCATCATCATCATGAAGTCTTCAATCCTTGCCTTCCATTGATTGAAGTATTCTCGTCCATAAAACGCATATGAAATTGGAGTGTTGATATCCCACCCAAAACCATCGTTGGGCAACTCCATCCTCTAGCGTGTTTGCTCCCGGTTGTTAATCCGTAGAAGAGCTCCTATCTCTGATACCAATTGTAGAAACTTCGGTGAGAGCTAGAGAGGGGGTGAATGGTGTGTTTTCGTTCGTCGATGGAATTCGATCGCGCTTGCGTGCTTGTCTACAATATTCGTTAATATGCACAGTTGAAATAATAATAAAGCATAAATGAAATACATAAGCACACAATACACAAGATGTATGTGGTTCAGAACCTTAGGGTTCCTACTCCACGGGGCGAGCTCAACGAGCTCTAGTGATGTACACATCACTAATAAATCTCCTTCTCAACAATAAGTCGGAGGTGGAGAAATCTCGTACAAGTGTTTACAATAATAAACAAGAAATACAAGCAAATATAAGTAAACTACACAAATACAAGTAAAAAAAACTTTACAAATATACTTTTGAATGCTTGCTTGTTGATCGTCTTAGACTAGCCTTAAAGGATTGGAAACAAACAACTATCCCCTTTAAATCGCCCAAGAAAATCACTGTGGAAATCCTCTCCGTCGAGCTCTTTTTATGCCTTTGCACGACTTGGATTTTTGCATGGCAGTTGACTACCAAAAGACCCCAGTCGACTGCCAACAGTGTCATTGTCTCACAACGGACTTGATCCACATTGGCATTCAAGCCAACAGATACAATGGCGATCAAGCCATTTTCGATCATTGCTCAAACTCGTAGTATTTCGCTCGATTGCTCACCGAACATTCATCCTCGCGACCAAACCCAAAGAATAATGCCTCCATGGTAGGTGACTGCTCATGACCAGTCGATTGTCTAATGCTGACAGTCGACTGCCAAGGCAACTTGCCATAGTTGAACGCCAGTCAACTCATGGCAGTCGACTAGTCATAATCCTAGTCGATTGCTCAGTGTCAACTCGGATGCTAAGTGTCAAAACACATGACCAGTCGACTGGTCCATAACCCCAATCGACTGCTAAATCTCAACCATGAGATTTAACCCCAAGTATAATGCCCTCATACTTGCTAGACCACCTTTAGCCTAGACCTAAGCCTCCTAGCCACCTCCATCAGCCTCATGCCTATCGGATCCCTCCAAGTCATCCATGACTCATTCATCCATACGTTATCCTTCAGGTGTTTCCATCGGCTATTGTCATGCTAAGCTGGTCTACACTGTCAAGCCACATTTGGGCTTACACTGCCAAGACACACACTTGGATTTTACGCCGCCAACCATTGGACTTATGCTGCCAAGACTCCACCCTTGGATTTTACGTCGCTAATATCAAACCTTGGACTTCCCAAATTCCAAGTGTGCATGACTTGGACTTTCACCGTCAAGACTACACACTTAGACTTACATGGCCAAAACTACACCCTTGGACTTTCCTTGTCAACCCATGTTGGACTTTCCAATTGTCAAGACTCAAGCTTGGACTTTCCCTTGCCAAGACCCATGCATGGACTTTTCATGCCAAGTACTTAAGACTTGGACTTTACCATTGTCAAGACCTATGCTTGGACTTTCCATGCCAAGGACTCAAGACTTGGATTTTACCATTGGCAAGACCCATGCTTAGACTTTCCATGCCAAGTGTCCCACTTGGACTTCTCCATCATATGGTCAACCTCATGTCAACTATATAGTTAACCCATTGTCAAACAATGGTCAACTCATCGTCAAACATCAAAACACTACTCGAGTCAAACTCTAGTCTGGTCAATCATGATATGGTCTAATTGCACCAACAGTTTCTTCAACTCCAAATTGTATTCCGAGAAGAGGAGAAGGTTTAGTGGAGTAAAGTCTGACTATGGAGTAGGAACCCTAGTTCTTAACCACGTAAAATAGTGGTATAGAGCTTGTGTTGTTTTTGTTTATGCTATTTTGTATATTCCACTGCACATTACTAATGATTGTAGATGAGCACGACACGATCGAGTGAAGAAATCACAAAGTCACTATTCACCCCCTCTAGCACGATCACGATTCCTCTACAACAATCACACGCACAACATGGTATTTTACATGGTTCGGAATCTATAGTTCTTACTCCATGGTCGAGCTCTAGTGATGCACACACCACTATCAACTTTTCCTTCTTGGAAACAATCGGGAGGTGAAGAAATCTCGTACAACAAATTTATACAATGAAATACAACCAAATACAAAGAAAATGAAAGAGTACAAAAATAAAATACTTTACAAGTGCACTTTTGATTGCTTTGAAAGACTTTGAAGACCTAGAATGCAGCAATAATTTCTCCTCAAAAGCTCCAAGAATTGACAAATCCAAATCCTCTACGAAGTCTCCTTATAAAGTTGAGCTCGGACTAATTTTCCACTTAACAGTCGACTGTCAAAAGGCTCCAGTTGATTGCTCGCCTATCCATTGTCTCACAACGGAGTAATCCACGTTGACATACTCCCAACGGATACCCTAGCAGTCGACTGCTCTTACCAGCAATGGACTGCCAAGCCAGTAGTCGACTGACCAGTTGACTACCAGACATTCTGTATTCTGATCACCTATGACTAGTCAACTGCTCAACCCTAGCAGTCGACTACTAGTGATCAGTCGATTGGTAAACCCTAACAGTCGACTGCCAAAGCCATAGATAGCAATCGAGCTTTAGTCGACTACATGATCAACCGACTAGTAATAATCCCAGTCGACTGCTCGAGTCAAATTAGGCTCCCAAGTGTCATGCACTTGGCCAGTGGACTGGTCCATAACCCTAGTCGACTAGTAAACCTCAAACATGAGGTTTAACCCAAGTATGATCCCCTTATACTTGATCGACCACCCTTAGCTTATACCTAAGTCTTCTAGCCACCTCCATTAACCTCACACCCTCAAGGTCCATCTGAGTCCTCCATGACTCCTTCACCCTTCACATTATCCTTCAGGTGCTTCCATTGACTATGTCATGCTAACCAAGTCTTCTTTGCCAAGGTTCATTTGGACTTATACTATCAAGACTACATGCTTGGACTTTATGTTGCAAAACCTCACTCTTGTGTTGGAACCTGTGCGCCCGCTAGAGGGGGGGGGGTGAATAGCGCGTTGTCGTACGATGATGGAATTTGATCGCGTGTTCATCTCAAAAATTTTGTTAGCATAGCGGAAATAGAAAAGTAATAACGATAACCAAATGAACAACACGCTAACACAAGGATATAACGTGGTTCGGAACCAAAACGGTTCCTACTCCATGGATTGGGTTCGTACGAACCCTAGCGATGCCAATCACACACCACTATGACAAATACTCCTTCTCGACACAAGTCGGAGGTGGAGAAACCTCTTACAATAAGATTACAACTATAATCAAATAACAACAAGCAAATAAAATGAGATACAATGCAATATAAGTAAAGAGAATGCTTTACAAATGCCTTTCGATTGCTTGCTTGTTGATCGCTTGAATCGTGGTTGAAGACCCAGATTTGCAGCAGCAAATCGCCTCAAAAATGTCCAAGAAATCACTGCTAAAAACCCTCCCGTTGAGCTCCTTTTATCCTTGTGTGCGACCTGGATTTCTGCCTATCACCGACGCCATAAGTCACTCGATCGATGCCATCGTTGTCGTGGAGACAACGGCTCGATCCACGCCGAAAAACTCCAACGGATCTTGATATGATCGCTAACATTGGCCGATCGATCGCAGAGTCGACCGCTCAATGGCCACGGAGCATTCTGCGGTCGCACCAACTAGCCGATCGTCGCCCTTGGCAATGATCGACATCGAACCGATCGCTTCCAATGAGCAATGACGCCGTGAGCAATTTCACTCTAAACGTAGTCGAACTCTGTCGACTCACGCAATGAACCGGCCATAATGTCAGTCGACTGCCAACCTCAAAAATGAGGTTTTAACCCAAGTATGGTGCCCCCATACTTGCTAGACCACCCTTAGCCTAGACCTAAGCCTTTTAGTCACCTCCATCAGCCTCACGCCTCTCGGATCCCTCCAAGTCATCCATGACTTGTTCATCCATCGCGCTAGCCTCCAGGTGCTTCTCTCGGCTATGTCATGCTAACGGTGTCTACACCGCCAAGGCACATTGGACTTACGCCGCCAAGACTCCGCTTGGACTTTACGCCGCCAATATCAATCCCCTTGGACTTCTCAAATGCCAAGACTCAAGCTTGGACTTTCCCTTGCCAACCCATGTTGGACTTTCCATGCCAAGACCATGCTTGGACTTTTCCTTGTGACTTTCTCAAATGTCAAGTACCCATGACTTGGACTTTCCATGCCAAGTACCCATGACTTGGACTTTACCTTGCCAAGACCCATGCTTAGACTTATCATGCCAAGTACCCATGACTTGGACTTTACCTTGCCAAGACCCATGCTTGGACTTACCCTTGATCACATGGTCAACCCTAGTCAACCATCAAAGTCTCCCTCAAATCAAACTCGAGTCCGGTCAATTATAACCTGGGTCGATTGCTCCAACAATCTCCCCAACATATTAACCGACATCAATGTCCAACATCAATGTCAAACCACTTTGTCAAACATCCTATGTCAAACATCAAAACATCACTCGAGTCAAACTCGAGTCTGGTCAATCGTGACCTAGGCCGATTGCTCCAACAATCTCCCCCTTTTTGATGTTTGACAAAATAACTTTGAGTTAGGCCCCTAACTTAAATTCTCTTACCAATTTTCCAAATTGATAATTTTATCTTCTCTCCCTTTTTGACATACATCAAAAAGGTTATCTCTCCAAGGAGGTCAATGTCTCATGTTCCAATGAGATCTTACAATCTCCCCCTTGATCCAAAAATACCTAGGATGTCTACCATCTTTCTAGTGATAAGTCTCATATCACTCAAAAGAGGCAATCCTATACTCTCTCCCAATTTCCAAATTGGGTTTCTCAAAATCCCATCAATTTTCCCAATTGATGATACTCTCCCAATAACTTCTCCCCCTTCAAGAAGAGAAACACATCTATCATCCCAAGATGGATAACTCCCCCTAAAGGCTTGCTCCCCCTTGACCATTGCACCAACAATGTCCTTGGAAAGTCCCTAAGCCAATAGAAACTTTAAACCATCAAAATTAAGGTTAAAAGTTCAAACTTGAACTTTCCACACCCTAAATTTGATACTTTGACCTAACACTTTTCCTAATCCATATCCAATGGATTTTCACCCTTTATAATGCTTCCCAAAGCATATCCTAGGGTTAGGAGTGATTAGGGACCTTTACAATGGTTGAACACGAGATAAACAACCTTGTTTTCCCGAAATCAGACTGCGATCGACTCGACAGAACGATCATTGCCACTCTAATCGATCAGCCACAATTAAGGTCATTGATCGATAAATTTCTGAATTTCAACTATCAGAATCCAATTTTGACAATTCATAAGTAATTCTACGTATTTTGAAAAATCGTAAAAATTCATACGTACATTACTTATAAGCAATACAATGGGTGAAAATTATTTTACCCATAAACTATCGAAATTGATACAAAATCCAAAAGTGAAGAAAAACTTCAATGTTTTAGCTCACTTTGTATCAACTTCATCATTAGTGATTGCTATCAAAAGATAGGCTTCACTAAGGTTTCTAAATTGATTTTAAAGTGTTTTTGAAAACCTATTTTGGATCATATTCCTTGGGCTCTATATACATGACTTGTACACAAGCTTTCCCAATGATCCACATGTTGAGTTAAGATGAGTTTGGGTTCAACTAGATGCAAAAACTATGCACCTTGAACTTAACTCATATCCTAGCATCTCACATATATCTAGGGTGTATAAAATATACATACATGTCAATTTAATATGAGATGTGGGTTTTGTTCACCCTAATCTAGGGTTTCATGTATTCTCTAAGGCAACCCTACTTGATTCCCTTATAAATGGGACTTCAAGTCATGCCATAGTCCTTAAATCAATTTCAACCAAATTGTCTTAAATGCATGAATGATTATGACATTAGAAATGATATAAATAAGCATATGCTCATAATCATGATGTCATGGCATAAGATGAAATCTAAAACACATGACATTTAAATTCTTAAACCTAAGCATAATCATGACATATAAAATGATTAAAATAAACATGATGTCATGACATGTTATATGGCAAACAAAGCATGACATATAAGATATATAGGTATAGTAATACCTAAATTTTAATATTAATTGTCATTTGATATAATTAGATATTTTGCCATATTATCATTAATCTCCCTAGTGTGCCAAAAACCCAAAATGGCACACTAACCTCTAAACCTAAATTGTGTCAATTTAATTGATTTTTCTTAATTTCAAAAATGCATTGGCACATCCTAAAATCTTTTAGGATATTGATTCAAATCTATTTCCAAGGTAACCATAACCTTGAAAATATCCTAAAGTGCCACCTTTACCATGGTTGAGTTAACTACCCATCCAATCAAGGTTGGCACACCCTAAACCCATCTAGCGTGAATCAATCACGCTCTTGGGAACCCAAAACTGATTTGAGCTCCTAGGGTTAATTAGGTATTCCTTAGGGATAACCTCCCTAGATACCTTCCTAATGACCCTCCTAGGCTTGTTAGCCTTGGTCATTTGGGTCTTACCATGGTTAACTTTAAGGATTGCCTCCCTAATAACCTTCTTAGTGGCCACCCTAGGTTTCCTAGAAACCCTAGCCACTAGGCACAACCTTTGGTCAACCTTAGGGATGACTTCCCTATTGACCTTGGTCTTCCTAGACCTAATTAGTGTTCCATAATCTAATAGAACACTATGATAAGCCACCTTAGGCTTAGGTTTGTGACCCAAACCATTCTTGCCCTTGAGTGACTTTTGCTTCTTGGGTCCTAAATGTTGACTTTGAGATTTGGACCTAGACTTTTGATCATTTGACCCTTTAAATTGGTTTTGTATATTCCTAAGGGTCTTTTCTAGTTTTTCAAGTCTTGACCTCAAGACTTGATTTTCCTTTTCTAATTGCCCATTTTTTGAGTTTTGATTTAAAACATGGGCATTGTCCTTTCTAGGCATATGCCTAGTCTATTTAGGGTTAAAACCTAAGTGTTCTTGTATTTTCCTAATAGATTCCTTAGGTAAGGTTTTTCTAGGGACATTAGTCCCAAATTTTTCCTTATTTTCTACATGGACTCTCTTAGCTCCTAAATAAAATTCCTTACTTCTAGCATGCTCTTTATGATAAATAGCAAGACTATTGAAATTATTCCTAGCATGCTTTTGACTATAAGAATTAGAAAGAGCATTACTAAAATATACCTTAGGGTTAGCCTTAGCTCCCCCTACATGTGTAGCTCCTTCTTGGGTCTTTTTGCTCCCCCTAGGACATTGACTCCGGTAATTCCCCTTTGAGTTGCACTTGAAGCATATGATATGCTCCTTGCTCTTTTGACTTGGGGCATCGACATCCTTGACTTTTGGTGCCGGTGGAGCTTTCCTAACCTTCTTTGGGCACTTGCTCTTGTAGTGCCTGGCTTCTCTACACTCAAAACATATGATATGATTTTTATTACAAATTGATATGTTTGAGTTACCTATGGTGGATGTGGTGATTGGAGTGGATTCTTCATTCCTCCCAGAGGTTGAGACTTCTTCTTGAATTTGTTCCAGCTCCGGTGTGGAAGTTCTCTCCTCCCCCTCAATCCTTGAGGTGGATGCTTCTTCCACCTCTTCCACCTCTTCTTTCTCCAATCCGGAAGTCGACTCCCTATCAACTTCCGACTCCTCAAGCTCTTTAGATGGGGATGTGCTTGCTTAAGCTTGAGAGGGTGAGCACTCCTCTTCTTCTTCTTCTTCTTCTTGGATTGATGATGGATTTTCATGAAGCTTGGCCAAATCGCTCCATAGCTCCTTGGCATCCACATAGTCACCTAGGATACACAAGAGGTCATTAGGAATTAAATCAAAAATGAATTTGATTACCTTCTTGTTTTTATCGAATTGTTGGAGTTGCTCCTCACTCCACTTCTTCTTCTTGAGAAACCCTCCCTTTGGTCCCTTAGGATATTCAAATCCTTCCATCAACGCGAACCACTCCTCAAGGTCTCTCATCATCAAAAAATCTTCAATTCTCGCCTTCCAAGAAATGAAACCTTCTCGTCCATAGAAGGCATACGGAATTGGGGTGTTGATATCTCATCCCAATTGTCCTTAGACTTCCATCTTTTCCTCTAGCGTCTTGACTCCGGGTTGTTAATCTATAGAAGAGCCCCGGGCTCTGATACCACTTGTTGGGACCTGTGCGCCCGCTAGAGGGGGGTGAATAGCGCGTTGTCGTACGATGATGGAATTTGATCGCGTGTTCGTCTCTACAATTTCGTTAGCACAGCGGAAATAGAAAAGTAATAACGATAACAAAATGAACAACACGCTAATACAAGGATATAACGTGGTTCGGTACTAAAACGGATCCTACTCCACGGATTAGGTTCGTATGAACCCTAGCGATGCCAATCACACACCACTATGACAAATACTCCTTCTCGACATAAGTCAGAGGTGGAGAAACCTCTTACAATAAGATTACAACTATAATCAAATAACAACAAGCAAATAAAATGAGATACAATGCAATATAAGTAAAGAGAACGCTTTACAAATGCCTTTCGATTGCTTGCTTGTTGATCGCTTGAATCGTGGTTGAAGACCCTAATTTGCAGCAGCAAATTGCCTCAAAAACGTCCAAGAAATCGCTGCTAAAAACCCTCCCGTCGAGCTCCTTTTATCCTTGCGCGCAACCTGGATTTCCGCCTATCAGTCGACTGCCATAAGTCACCAGTCGACTGATGCCACTGTTGTCGTGAGACAACGGCTCGATCCACGCTGAAAAAACTCCAACGGATCTATTGGCAGTCGACTGCCAACATTGGCGATCGATCAGGTACGTCATTCGGCCGATCGGCTCGGGCGATTCTGTGCTCACTGAACTAGCGATCGATTATGTCGTCCCTTGGCGATCATTGCATGCGACTATCGATCAGCTCCAATGAGCAGTCGACTGCCAGAGCAATTTCAGCTCTTAAACGGAAGTCGAACTCAAGTCGACTCACGGCAGTCGAACCGGCCATAATGTCAGTCGACTGTCAACCTCAAAAATGAGGTTTTAACTCAAGTATGGTGCCCCCATACTTGCTAGACCACCCTTAGCCTAGACCTAAGCCTTCTAGCCACCTCCATCAGCCTCACGCCTCTTGGATCCCTCCAAGTCATCCATGACTTGTTCATCCATCGCGCTAGCCTCCAGGTGCTTCCCTCGGCTATGTCATGCTAATGGTGTCTACACCGCCAAGGCACATTGGACTTACGCCGCCAAGACTCCGCTTGGACTTTACGCCGCCAATATCAATCCCCTTGGACTTCTCAAATGCCAAGACTCAAGCTTAGACTTTCCCTTGCCAACCCATGTTGGACTTTCCATGCCAAGACCATGCTTGGACTTTTCCTTGTGCCAAGTACTCAAGACTTGGACTTTCCCAAATGCCAAGTACCCATGACTTGGACTTTCCATACCAAGTACCCATGACTTGGACTTTACCTTGCCAAGACCCATGCTTAGACTTACCATGCCAAGTACCCATGACTTGGACTTTACCTTGCCAAGACCCATGCTTGGACTTACCCTTGATCACATGGTCAACCCTAGTCAACCATCAAAGTCTCCCTCGAGTCAAACTCGAGTCCGGTCAATTATAACCTGGGTCGATTGCTCCAACAATCTCTCCAACATATTAACTGACATCAATGTCCAACATCAATGTCAAACCACTTTGTCAAACATCCTATGTCAAACATCAAAACATCACTCGAGTCAAACTCGAGTCTGGTCAATCGTGACCTGGGTCGATTGCTCCAACATCTTGGACTTTCTTGCCAAGATCCACTTGGACTTACACTGCCAAGACCACATCCTTGGACTTATGCTGCCAAGACTACACCCTTGGACTTTCCGATTGTCAAGCCATAATGCCTGGACTTTCATCGCCAAGACTACACACTTGGACTTACATGGTCAATACTTCAAACTTGGACTTTCCATGCCAAGACCATTCTTGGACTTTCTATGCCAAGTATCCAAACTTGGACTTCCCCTCAAGTCTCACTCAAGTCTAGTCAACCTTGACCTGAGGTTTGATTGCTCCAATAATCTCCCTCAAATAATCTTCCCCATATGACTTTAGATATCCCAATCATCCACTAGTCATATGGTCAAACCATATCCAACCATATTGACAAACATCAAAATACTACTCAAGTCCCACTCGAGTCTGGTCAACATTGACTCGGGGCCTATTATACCAATAGAGGGAGTTCGTCTCGACCAAGCGGTAGGGTGAGAAAGAGCTCATCCTTGTCAAGTGGCTGGGAAAAAGGGGGCCAGAAAGAGCTCATCCCGACTGAGCAGGCAGGAGAGAGGGAACTCATCCCTACCAAGTATAAGGGCGAGAAAGAGTTCATCCTAGCTAAATGATAGAAGAGAGGGAGTTTATTCCAACCGAGCAATAGGGAGAGAAAGAGTTCATTTTGGCCGAGCAATCGAGGGAGGAAGAGCTCATCCTGGCTGAGTGGTCAGGAGAGTGAGAGTTCATCCTGGTCGAGCAGGTAAGCGAGAAAGAGCTCATCCCGACTGAGCGACCGAGGAAGAAAGAGCCCATCCTGACTGAGTAGCCGAGAGAGATGGAGCTCGTCTCGATCGAGCGGTCGGGAGAGAGGGACAACAAGAAATAAGCTTGTATAATAATCATGAGAAGCTAAGAAATCAACAAGTACTAAGCCCATCATAAAGAGAAAGAACCCTGAGCTAGGAGAGGCAACCCGACCAAGCGGCCGGGAGAGAAGCCTAGAGAAACACAAACATCAGAACATCACTGTAAAACCCATCATAAAGAGGAACGACCCTAAATTAGGAGATGTGACCTGGACGAGCAACCAAGAGAGAACCAACTACTTCTGATCGAGTGACCGAGAAAGAGGTAACGTTGACCTTAGATTTCTATAGCCCCATCGCATGTCCATCATCAAATGGAATGATGTGGTGAATATCAAATCTCATGCATCTATTAGCTTGACAAGTTGATCAACAACACTTTTATTATCATGATAAGATTATCAACAATACTTTCTCCTAGGAACAATGTTGACCAAGTAGTAACTCAGCAAGTACACAACCTATTTACTGTTAGTATTAGCCCTAAGTGTCAATTATGAGATGATTGGTAAGAGAACTTTTGTATCATATTTCATAATAAAGGCAAAGTTTACTATTATTATATTTACTTCATTGATGTGTCATTTGAATAAATATAATAATATCCAAGGATAGTTAGTTCTAGTCTATGACATATCAAGTTGGTGACTTGATAGTGGGATACTATAGATATATAAAACACTACTCATAACTGTTCCTAGTCAAGTATTAATACACAAGGATAATATTAATATGTTAAGACTAGCATGTAGGTCAACTGATGACTTAATCTCACAAGTCATGGATATAGAATATCAAGTTGACACATGGGTATATATTAGAGAATATGTACTGAACTAACCCACCATGAGAATATTTCATGGATCATCATATGAGTGTCATAAACATTCTCATAGTGACTATTGGTATGAATAGTTCTTAGACCTGAAATCGCTACGGTTCCCCATATAAGAAGTTGTATACTTTGGTATCGTCAAACATCACCTGTAACAATGTGGACTATAAAGTCGATCATTGAGTATGCAATGAATTATGTGAAGGGATGTGAGTGATGTAGATGGGATCTATCCCTTCTATATGACGGAAGTGATGTCTGTGGGCCCCTTGATAAAGTAGGACTACTAAAATGCATGACCATGCTCAAATAAGTTAATATGAGATATTGAGCTCATTACCAACCGGGATTCACTTTTAGACTCAAGTCCCCCATGCATAGCAATACGTAACCGAACGAAGTTGCCTCATTGATCAATCTAGATATCAAGGATAGAAGGATTGAGTCATACAAGATAATAGTCACAGAAAGGTGATGTCGGATCTCAACATTCTCGTCACTTGGGTAGCAATGATGCATTGCTAGATGTCACTCATTGCTTATGTTTCTAAAAGGGATTTTAAAGACATTGCCAATGTTATGAGAACCTATTGAATCACACACTAAGAACATATTATTTTGGAGATGGGGTTCATTTTAGTTTGACTAAATGAACCATTAGGCTATTTAATTGGATTCATTGAGTTAGACTCATTGATTGGGCCAAAACTTGAGTTAGACTCAAGTTGGATTAATTTGAGTTAGACTCAAATCAAATCAATTGAAGAAGATGAAGGGTTATGAATTCATCATGCATGATTAATGTGAATTAATCATGCATGGAAGAGGAAAAACCAAAGGTTGGAAGAAACCTCTTATCATGCATGATTAATGTGGATTAATCATGCATTGAAGAGGGAATACAAAAGGATGCAAAATCTTTCATATTCATAGGATGAATATAAAAAAGGGGGCTTTGGATCATGATGCTTAGTAGAGATTGCCTTTGTTCTTCATCTTCTTGGCCGAAAATCCTTCTTGGCCTAGACCCCTTGTGTGGTGTTTCTAGCACAACTTTTATTCTCCAAAGTGTGTGTTCGTGTGGATACCATAGAGGCATGACCATCCTGATCGCGCTGAGATCCTTCGAAGAAAAGTTATTGCTGGGATTGTGAAGGGCTACGCATCAAGGGTAATCTCTCAAGTAGATGTAGTTGTAAGAACGATTAGTTTTGTGTATACAAATGGATCTCTGGAGGGATCCAGTTTTTCCACTGCATTTTGCAATTCTTTTTCACACAAGATCCCTACAGTGGTATCAGAGCCACTTGTGTAAACATAAAACATCCTTCTATTTCTCTTTTATATGAGACATAAATCTACATAAATTGTTTATTATGAGTGCACAATTGTATGGATGGTTTTGTGCGACAAAACTAGTCGGGCAACACTTGTATGTCAACAGTGGCTACAAGAGTCTTGGGTTCATTCAGACCGTCATAGAGTAGTGGCTTATAAATCATGTTTTGCATCATAATAAACGTTACATGTCATATATATTTGTGAATGATGTATACCATGGTGCATGGTTATGACCCCTTACCCCCAATGAGATTGGATGTATGTGTGTGTATGCATGTTGAAATTCACAATACGGCCTATGTGTCATACCTTCCACTTATATATATTTCCGATTGTACTAATAATTTATCCTCGAATGTAACTCGAGGTTTCTCCATTGTAATGTACATGTAAATTAGTATTAGTCTACTAGATGATGATGAGAAAGGAAGACGTAGACAACAACACATGACAACCAAAGGACACACTTGGAGAAGATGCTATCCCTAGGTTGACCCATCGATCTTCTCATTGGCTTGAGAAGATCGTAGATTATGGGTCATAACCATGTCACATTTTTTATTGTTTTCTGCATATATGTGATATATGTCATGATAATGATTGTATGTGATGCATGTATACTTAATTATCAAAATTAGGTCATTTTTCATATGCCTACCAAAGTTTAGTACTCATGACTACCTCGATCAATCGTAGTCAAGTTTGTCAAAGTAAAGTGACTTGATTTATCTTAGTATAGTGCGACTGGACAATTGTGATGTCCGACTATTAAACTTTGGGTATGACCTAACTAAATTCTCTCAATTAGATTGAAAAACTTAGAGACATAATTTGTTATCATAATTAGGTCGATAATATATGTCTACCATGTTGGTGCAATCGGCCCAGGTCACGATTGACCAGGACTCGAGTGATGTTTTGATGTTTCGACAAAAACATATGACAATGTAATTGTCATTTGGTAAAGTCCAAGTGGGACACTTGGCATTGGGAAAAGTCCAAGCATGGGTTTGGCAATGTAAAGTCCAACATGGGTTGGCAAGGAAAGTCCAAGCATGGTCTTGGCATGAAAAGTCCAACATGGGTTGGCAAGGAAAGTCCAAGCATGGGTCTTGGCATGGAAAGTCCAAGCATGGTCTTGGCATGAAAAGTCCAACATGGGTTGGCAAGGGAAGTCCAAGCATGGTCTTGGCATGGAAAGTCCAACATGGGTTGGCAAGGAAAAGTCCAAGCTTGAGTCTTGGCATTTGAGAAGT
Organism: Wurfbainia villosa; assembly: GCA_025175895.1. NCBI lineage: Eukaryota > Viridiplantae > Streptophyta > Magnoliopsida > Zingiberales > Zingiberaceae > Wurfbainia > Wurfbainia villosa. The sequence continues at coordinate 135,069,120 of CM045986.1, read as the reverse complement.
CCAAGGGTTTGATATTGGCGGCGTAAAGTCCAAGCTGGAGTCTTGGCAGCATAAGTCCAATGGTTGGCGGCGTAAAGTCCAAGCGGAGTCTTGGCGGCGTAAGCCCAATGTGCCTTGGCGGTGTAGACACCGTTAGCATGACATAACCGATGGAAGCACCTGAAGGCTAGCGCGATGGATGAACAAGTCATGGATGACTTGGAGGGATCCGAGAGGCGTGAGGCTGATGGAGGTGGCTAGAAGGCTTAGGTCTAGGCTAAGGGTGGTCTAGCAAGTGGGGAACCATACTTGGTTAAAACCTCATGTTTGAGGTGTGCCACCGACCGTGTCATGTGCGATTGACCGAGTCAACTAGGGTTTGATCATGGGTTATGTAGCAAATGATCGCAGAGGTGGGCAATGATCGATGAGCTGAGCAATGATCGATCGTGTGATCACCGACCGTGCTCGAAATCGCCGCCACGAATCGGAGTCGAGACTGATCGTCGAGTGAGGACTCCATCACCGATCGATGGTCACAATCACCGATGATGAAGGTTCCGATTGGACTTATCCAGTCATGGATCTAGCCGTTGTCTCACGACAAGGGCATCACGATCGATGGTCCCGATCACCGATCGATCGATTTTTCCAAAGACAAAGTTGAAGCTATATATGGAGCTCGTGATGGAGGAAAAGATAGCGATTTTCTTGAGCAAAATTGAAGGGGGAAGTTGGTGCTTTCCAGTCCTTCAAAGCTAGTTCAAGGCAATCAAAGATCAAGCAATCCAAAGCTCTTGTAAAGTATTTTTCCTTTACTTGCATTTGTGTTTCATATTGTATTTGCTTGTATTTACTTGTTTATTGTTGTAAACATTTGTACGAGGTTTCTCCGCCTCCGACTTGTTATCGAGAAGGAGTTTATTGATTAGTGGTGTTTGTGGCATCGCTAGGGTTCGTACGAACCCGATCCGTGGAGTAGGAACCGTGTGGTTCCGAACCACGTTATATCATTGTGTTAGCGTGTTGTGTATTTCGTTATCGTTATTACTTTTCTATTTTCGCTGCGCTAACGAAATTGTAGACACGAACGCGAAAGAATTCCATCGACGTACGGTCAACGCTATTCACCCCCCCCCCCCTCTAGCCGTTGGAAATTTCCCCAACAAGTGGTATCAGAGCCCGGGGCTCTTCTACGGATTAACAACCCAGAGTCAAGAAGCTAGAGGGAAGAATATGGAAATTGAGGAAAGATTGGGTGACGACGTCAACATCCCACCTTCCTTCAACCGCGAACATTTTGCGTATTGGAAAGGTAGGATGGAATATTTTCTAATGACGAATATAGAAAATTGGTTTGCCGTGACTATAGGTTTTGATGCTCCGAGAGGAGAAAACGGCAAAATCCTCAAGATGAAGAGATGGACTGAGGAGCAACGGGAAAAATTCAAGACAACTGTTAAGGTAACAAAAATGTTGATTGATTTGATACCTAACGACATTTTGTCCAGATTAGGAAGCTATAGGGATGTCAAGGAGTTGTGGAACAAGTTGATCAAGTTCCACGATAATCCCGAATCGGTCCAAGAAGACTTGGAAGAGGAGGAGACCGAAGAAGAATCATCATCATCCTCACAAGAAAGTGAGGAGTCAACTTCCGGGTCGGAAGAGGTGGAGGAAGTGGAAGAAGCATCCACCTCAAGGATTGAGGGGGAGGAGAGAACCTTCATACCTAAACATCGAGAAGAAGAAGCTTCCACATCCGGTCAAGATGGAGAAGCTCCAACTCCGGCACCCACCACCACAAATACCCTAGGTAACTCAAACACTCAAGGTTCAAATAAAATTCATATCATTTGTTTTGAGTGTAGAGAATCCGGACACTACAAGAGTAAGTGTCCAAAAAGGGTCAAGAAGGCTCAACCGGTTCCAAAGGTCAAGAAGACCGGTCCCCCAACTATCAAAGGCAAGGAGCACATCATATGCTTCAAGTGCAACTCAAAGGGACATTATCGGAGTCAATGTCCAAGGGGAAAGAAGAAAGGGTAAGAAGGAGCAACACAAGTAGGGGGAGCCTCCAAGGCAAACCCTAAGGTAAAATTTATTAATGCACCTTCAATTTCTAGGGATAAGAAGTATGCTAGGAATAATTTTAATAGTCTTGCTATTGTGCATGAAAAGCATGCTAGAAATAATAGATATATTTGCCTAGGAGCTAAGAGTGTTCACTTAGGAAATAAGAAGAAATTTGGGACTAATGTCCCTAAAAATATATTACCTAAGGAAAGCATTAAGAAAATAGGAGAACATCTAGGCTTTAATGCTAAGAAATCTAGACATATGCCTAGAAATAAAAATATCTCAAGAGAAAATGAAAAATCAAAAATTGAGATATTAGAAAAGAAAAATCAAGCCTTGAGATCAAGGCTTGAAAAACTTGAAAAGACCCTTAAGGTTATGCAAAATCAAATGCAAGGGTCAATTAGTCAAACTTCTAGGTCCAAAAGTCAAAGTCAACACCTAGGACCTAAGAGTCAAAAGTCAACCAAGGGCAAGCAAGGTTTGGGTCACAAACCTAAGCCTAAGGTGGCTTACCATAGTGTTCCATTTGATTATGGAACACAAACTAGGTCTAGGAAGACCAAGGTCAATAGGGAAGTCATCCCTAGAGTTGACCATGGTGTGTGCCTAGTGGCTAGGGTTTCTAGGAAACCTAGGGAAGCCACTAAGAAGGTTGCAAGGGGAGTTACCCCTAGAGTCAACCTAGGTAAGACCCAAATGACCAAGGCTAATAAGCCTAGGAGGGTCATTAGGAAGGTATCTAGGGAGGTTATCCCTAAGGAATACCTAATTAACCCTAGGAGCTCAAATCGATTTTGGGTTCCTAAGAGCGTGATTGATTCACGCTAGATGGGTTAGGGTGTGTCAACCTTAAATGGATGGGTAGTTAACTCAACCATGGCAAAGGTGGCACTTTAGGTTATTTTAAAGGTTATGGATACCTTGGAAATAGATTTGAATTATCATCCTAAAAGATTTTAGGGTGTGCCAATATTATTTGAGAAGCTTGATAAATTGGTCAAATTGGCACAATTTAGGTTTAGAGGTCGTAGTGTGTCATTTTGGGTTTTTGGCACATTTGGGAAAATTTAGGTTAATATGGCAAAATATACTTAATTATATCAAATGACAATTAATATTAAAATTTAGGTATACTTATACCTATACTTTTTACTTGCCATGATTTGTTTGTCATATGTCATGCCATGACATCATGCTTATTCTTAATCATTTTATATGTCATGAATATGCTTAGGTTAAGGATTTAAGTGTCATGTGTTTTTAGATTTTATCATATGCCATGACATCATGATCATTGGTCATGCTTAATTATTGCTATCTTTATGCCATGATCATTTCATGCATTTAATTAATTAAAATTGAACTAAGGACAATGGCATGACTTGGAGTCCCATTTATAAGGGAATCAAGTAGAGTTGCCTTAGAAAAATGCATGAAACCCTAGTTTAGGGAGAACAAAACCCACATCTCATATCCAATTGACATGTATGTGTATTTATACACCCTAGATACATGTGAGATGCTAGGATATGAGTTAAGTTCAAGGTGCATAGTTTTTGCATCTAGATGAACTAAAACTCATCTAATTCTATTTGTGGATCATTGGGAAAGCTTGTGTACAAGTCATGTGCATAGAGCCCAAGGAATATGATCCAAAATAAGGTTTTGAAAACATTTTAAAATCATTTTAAAAAACCTTGGTGAAGTCTATCTTTTGATAGCAATCACCATTGATGAAGTTGAAACAAAATAGGGCCAAAATATTGAAAATTTCAATGGTTTTGAGTTTTGTATCAAATTCACTATTTTATGGGTAAAATAATTTTAAAATATTTTTCACCCATTGTATTGGTCATAGGTATTATACGTACCAAATTTCGTGATTTTTCGATATACGTATAATTATTTATGATTTTCTGAAATTCAATTCTGATAATCAAATTGAAATTTGATTATCGATCGCTTCGAGTGGCCGATCGATGAGTGTGGCAATGATCGTAGCTGACAGAGTCGACTGCCAAGGCTGATTTCGGGAAAACTAGGTTTGGTTAGCCCGTGTTCAGCCATGGTAAAGGTCCCTAACCACTCCTAACCCTAGGATATGCTTTGGGAAGCATAATGAAGGGTGAAAATCCATTGGATATGGATTAGGTGAAGTATTTAGGGTTTATATCAATTTTAAGGTGTTGGAAAGTTCTATATTGAATTTCTAACCTTAATTTTGATGGTTTAGAGTTCCTATTGGCTTAGGGACTGCCCAAGGACATTGTTGGTGCAATGGTCAAGGGGGAGCAAGCCTTTAAGGGGAGATATCCATCTTGGGATGATGGATGTGTTTTTTCTCCTTGAAGAGGAGAAGTTATTGGGAGAATATGACATCAATTGGGAAATTGATGGGACTTTTGAGAGACCCAATTTGGAAATTGGGAGAGTAAATGGGATTGTCTCTCTTGAGTGATATTGGACTTATCACTAGGAAGATGGTAGGCATCCTAAGTATTTTTGGACCAAGGGGGAGATTGTAAGATCTCATTGGAACATGAGACATTGACCCTCTTGGGGAGAAAACCTTTTTGATGTTAGTCAAAAAGGGGAAGAATGTTTGGGGGAGAACATTTGGAGAGTATTTACCAATTTGGGATAATTGGTAAGGGATTTGAGTTAGTGTCTAACTCAATGATTTGTTTGGTTTTTGTCAAACATCAAAAAGGGGGAGATTGTTGGTGCAATCGGCCCAGGTCACGATTGACCAGGACTCGAGTTTGACTCGAGTGATGTTTTGATGTTTCGACAAAAACATATGACAATGTAATTGTCATTTGGTAAAGTCCAAGTGGGACACTTGGCATTGGGAAAAGTCCAAGCATGGTCTTGGCAATGTAAAGTCCAACATGGGTTGGCAAGGAAAGTCCAAGCATGGTCTTGGCATGAAAAGTCCAACATGGGTTGGCAAGGAAAGTCCAAGCATGGGTCTTGGCATGGAAAGTCCAAGCATGGTCTTGGCATGAAAAGTCCAACATGGGTTGGCAAGGGAAGTCCAAGCATGGTCTTGGCATGGAAAGTCCAACATGGGTTGGCAAGGGAAAGTCCAAGCTTGAGTCTTGGTATTTGAGAAGTCCAAGGGTTTGATATTGGCAGCGTAAAGTCCAAGCTGGAGTCTTGGCAGCATAAGTCCAATGGTTGGCGGCGTAAAGTCCAAGCGGAGTCTTGGCGGCGTAAGTCCAATGTGCCTTGGCGGTGTAGACACCGTTAGCATGACATAGCCGATGGAAGCACCTGAAGGCTGGCGCGATGGATGAACAAGTCATGGATGACTTGGAGGGATCCGAGAGGCGTGAGGTTGATGGAAGTGGCTAGAAGGCTTAGGTCTAGGCTAAGGTGGTCTAGCAAGTATGGGGGAACCATACTTGGGTTAAAACCTCATGTTTGAGGTGTGCCAGTCGACTGGTGTCATGTGGCAGTCGACTGGACCGAGTCAACTAGGGTTTGACTGCGGGTTATGGCCTAGCAATGATCGCCGAGGTGGGCATCGATGGCTCGAGCGAGGCAATGACCGATCGTGTGATCACCGATCGGTGCTCGAAATCGGCCACGTATCGGAGTCGAGACTCATCGTCGAGTGAGGACTCCATCGCTGATCGATGGTCACAATCACCGATCGATGAAGGTTCCGCTGGACTTATCCAAATATGGATCTAGCCGTTGTCTCACGACAACAGGGCATCACGATCGATGATCCCGATCACCGATCGATCGACTTTTCCAAAGACAAAGTTGAAGCTATATATGGAGCTCGTGATGGAGGAAAAGATAGCGATTTTCTTGAGCAAAATTGAAGGGGGAAGTTGGTGCTTTCCAGTCCTTCAAAGCTAGTTCAAGGCAATCAAAGATCAAGCAATCCAAAGCTCTTGTAAAGTGTTTTTCCTTTACTTGCATTTGTATTTCATATTGTATTTGCTTGTATTTACTTGTTTATTGTTGTAAACATTTGTACGAGGTTTCTCCGCCTCTGACTTGTTGTCGAGAAGGAGTTTATTGATTAGTGGTGTTTGTGGCATCGCTAGGGTTCGTACGAACCCGATCCGTGGAGTAGGAACCGTGTGGTTCCGAACCACGTTATATCATTGTGTTAGCGTGTTGTGTATTTCGTTATCGTTATTACTTTTCTATTTCCGCTGCGCTAACGAAATTGTAGACACGAACGCGAAAGAATTCCATCGACGTACGGTCAACGCTATTCACCCCCCCTCTAGCCGTTAGAAATTTCCAACATACTGTAGTTTAGTATCGGCATACACTCTCGATAAAGCAAGCCGCGTTGCCAAAGAAAAGTACCTGATTTATCTTGTAGAGTGCGATCGGAGAATCGCGATATCCTCGAGATTAAATACGCAACTGGAACGAACCGAGTTATCTCAATTAGATTGAAAAACTTAGAGGTATATCTCATACGATGGGTAAATGAACAAATAGTGTTGTTCCAATCAAGAGTTACATGGTGTAATTGGTACATAGTGCCTACCTAAGTTAAACTAGTCTTGGACAATTAGCCAAAGCTAACTCAAGATAAAGTATAATATGAATCTTTCTCTACTTGTGAAGTGAAATCTCATTTAATTAAAGACCTAATTAAATGATTAAAATATGATGCTTATTTCTACATTTCCTTTTGTAGAATCACCATGTCAACAAATACGTTGAATACTTTCTCTCTGTGATCTGTCCTTGAAAAGGACAAGCTCAATGGAGCTAATTTCCTAGATTGGTACAAAAACTTGAGAATTGTTCTCAAGCAAGAATGAAAACTATATGTCCTAGAGTAACCCATTCCTGAATCACTCGCCACTAATTCCACTTGTGCTAATAAGGATGCTTATAAAAAGCTTCAAGATGATGCATTAGATGTGTCATGTCTTATGCTTGCAACTATGAACTTTGAGCTTCAAAAGAAATATGAGAACATGGATGCTTTTGATATGGTTGCACATCTTAAACAATTGCATCAAGGGGAGGCAATACACGAGAGATTTGAGGTGTCAAATGCATTATTTGGATGTAAAATGAAAGAAGGAACTCCTGTAGGAACTCATGTACTCAAATGATTGGGTACGTTGAGAAACTTGAAAGATTAGGATTTCCATTGGGTCAAAAATTGACCACTGATCTTATTCTACAGTCATTGCCTATAGGCTATAGTCAATTTGTCATGAACTACAATATGAATGAAATTGACAAGCCTTTGCCTGAGTTGTTAAGCATGTTGAGAACTGCTGAAAGCAATCTTAAAAAGATCCAACCTAGTAATGTACTCATAGTTAAAAAGGGCAAAGGAAAAAAGCAGCTTAAAGGAAAGGGTAAGACCCAAGATAAGGGCAAGGCCAAGACATTGAAGCCAAAAGGCGGGGTGTCTAAGGAAGGAACCTGCTTCCATTGTGATGAGATCGGACATTAGAAGAGAAACTACAAAAAGTACCTAGAGGAAGTTCAGAAAAAGAGAAGTGCGACATCTACCTTAGGTATATATGTTATATAAATTAATCTATCTATTTCTTCTTCATGGGTATTAGATACTGGTTGTGCTTCTCACATTTGTACTAATGTGCAAGGCCTGAGAAATAGTAGATCATTGATAAAAGGAGATGTGGACCTACGCGTAAGCAATGGTGCAAGAGTTGATGCTATAGTTGTAGGAACATATTCCTTATCTTTGCCTAGTTGTTTTATCTTAGAAATAGAAGAGTGCTATTATGTACTTATTTTAGGAACGTTGGTGACCGCTAGAGGGGGTGAATAGCATTTTTGTTGATGAAGATGGAAATCGATCATGTGCTTGCTACAAGTGTTAGTGTACGCAGCGGAATATATAATGATAAAAATAAATACACAACACAAGAACACAATACACCAAGATATAACGTGGTTCGGAATCTCAAGGTTCCTACTCCACGGGTTGGGCTCGAATGAGCCCTAGCGATGCCAAACACCACTAAACCAAAACACTCCTTCTCGACAACAAGTCGGATGTCACGCCCCGAGAGCATGCCGTGCCGAAAAACAAACGGACAGCATCTCCCCTGTACGTGGCAACATATCGGGTTAATACAAGGCCCGTAGGCCCACAACAACAATATGATATACGCAGATATCATCATATCAAACGTAATAAACACAGCGGAAACAATACAAACAGATCAACAAGATACAATGACCCAACTGTGCACTCCGGAGTGACTTGACACAACAAGAAACATAATAGCAGCAACAACGAAAGCCAAATACATACAATACGTCCGTATATCACAGATACGGAAACAATACAGGTTAAAACCACAATACGACAATCCATAGTACTACAACAATACGGAAAACAGGTCCATTCGTCCGGTGTGAGATGGGATCGGTGGGCGAGCTCGAACGTCCCAAAGAGTCTTCTACATTATCCGGCGCGAAGCGGTCCAGGGGTGGTGAGTATAAACTCAGGGGTAATATATAGAAGTGCATGAACAACATATAAGGATAGATCTACAAGTATACATGTGAAGATCTACAGGTATACAGCATGAGACCAATAGACATACAGTCCTAAGCATAGTAATCAGTAATCACAGATATGTCCTACTCATAGCATAAACTGAACTGATCAACTGACATAAAGTAATGTACGTGCACGGCTCATCCTCCATATGATAGATCATTCTGAACAGGTATACTTATAACATAACCATATAACATACTAAGTCAATCTCATACCTGACCAATACGCCAACATATGAGCGATATGATCACTGTAATAACAACCCGGTCCCATACCACACTATGACATGACACTAATCAAATGCATACATCGGACAAACACACATATATATCATGCTCAACACATAACAGAATATAAAATGCAAATGACATGTATAATGATTTACAAGCATGTGAAACAATCATAGCTCAATCAAATGCAGCATCTCAAAGTCATATGTAAAACATATATCAAATACATGCATACATATATATCAGCAATGCATATGCATGGTCATGCTCACGTACCCAACTCGCTACCACGACCCGGTGTGGCCTGGGTGTACGACATGACAACTATCCAGGCTCCGGTAGCCACCACTCTCGGGTGGCCGAGTTGGGTAGTATGAAGCGATAGCTAGCCCGCTATAGAGCTATATGCTACTCACTCACGGGGGTCCCTGGCGCTAGCGCTCCGTCCCTACCCATGAGTAGGCGAGCCTTGCACCGGGACTCGCATCACACGACCACCATCTATAGTGGGTGAGTGCGCTAACTACCACTCCGCACAGTGGCCAAGTGCGCATCTCCAGCTACCACCATCCCTAGTGGCCGAGAACGGCACGCACACAATGCTCTGCCCTTAACCCTGCAACCACTACCCCGAGTGGCCGAGGAGGCAGGATGACTGACGACTCGTCTCAACCACAAGGCATACCCAGTCGTCAGCATGCATGAAATGTAATGATGCATAGCTCACACACAAATCCTCGCGACACTCCCTAACTCACGGGGAGACCTAGTCAACTGAAAGTCAACCATGCAAGGACTACAATCCATAAGACTCTCTCTATCACACAAAGAGTCATACTCATCTGACAGTCAACCACACTAAGACCTCTAGTCAGTAGCGATATACAATCGACCGTCCATATAACCATACACAGGCACAACAATCCATAAAGAATATACCATCACGCTAGGACCTCTAGTCCATGGTCACATACTGACAACCATACACTTATCTATACACAGACAACTAGATCCATCATAAATGCACCACTAATACGGATATGATATAACAATCGACTCCATAATCCAAACCATCACCTAACCCTAGTGATGTAATACAGTAACCCAATCTGAAGTCACAAAGATAACCCTAACCACATGTACTTACTGAACATCTATCAGCTAATACATAATAGGGTTTATAGTTCCTATCCGTGCTAGATAATCAATGAGTAATAGAGTATATATCTCAAAGGTCAAGGCAGTACAAGCATGTGATTAAATGAGAGTGGATCTAAGGTAAACATGTATATACATATATCCAATATCATGCACTGGAATTGATCAAAACTACCAGACCAGGTAGATATTACCCACCTGATACGAAGCTCGAATAATCCTCACGGTCACGGACCTGCTTCGTATCCCAAACCTGCACATAATAGAAACTATGGTTAAGTACAATCACCAGACAAATATACGAACCAAACACTACTCGTTTCTATGTTCGTATTCTTTCCTTATCTACGAGTTAGATACTCGACTATCCTAATCTGATACATCATAACCAAACTCACGGTAGCTCACCAACATCCACAAGATCAATTAAGATAAATAGATCTAAACACCACTCCAAAATAGGGTTGTCGGTTTACCACTGTTAACAACCACCGATCTCACTGACTATAGCTCCTCACACCCGACACAAACAGAACACCCCCTGTTCAACAATGACAGATCCATCAACATCCACCACTTCCATTACATATCTGGAAACTCATGGACAGAACAAGATAAAGGGAATAAAACAGAGATTATACCAAATCGGACTTTACCGGCCAATCCTATCCCCTATGAAGTTCTATTCACTGGATCTACAGCCCCCCTTTCTGCCTACAACGACTCAAGCTACCATTTAAACAATCGACCGAGAACACTCATAGCAAGAACAGATCCATCATCATCCAGAAATCACACCGACACACCACAACGCATAACAATTAATAATCCTTAAAACAATCATAGTAATTACAAACAGAACAGAATTATATCTACACCAACAGCCATTCTTGCCTCAAACACAATCCATATCTTCACAGATCATCGGATCAATCCCAGCTGACCAACAATGCCCAAAACCATAGTCATATCATTCCAACCGTAGCTTCTTCTTCCCCTCACAGCCGGCACAGCAACCACTCCACAACCAGATCAATCAACAACCCAAACACCATCGTTCACAGCTCTTCACAACTGAAATCACTCCAAGAAACACTACACAACACCTAATCTATAGGATTTTACTCCAAACAGCCACCACCCGACGATCCTTGGACAGAACCTATCGAAATCTCAATAACATTGACAAATTCATACCGCACAGAGAAAAATGAATTGATCGACTTACCACACCGAAGATTCCTCCAACTCTGCTCCTCCTGCTCACCGCAACTGATCCAAGCTCACCACGAGCTCAGCACTCCCGAAATCTGTCGACGGAAGGTAACCTCCGCAAACACCGATCGACTGAAATCCCCAATCTTGATTGGCAGCTCGCTGCCGCGACAACGGCGCCGCCTGCCCGCTGGGTGTCATCGCGATTGTTTCCCAGGCGAAACCCTTTGATCCTTGGCCGGAGATCAGTCCCGTGGAGGCGCCGTCGAGCTGCTCGCACCGGACGCCGACGAGCGGAGGTCGACGTCGCGATCGGGTGGAGTGGAAGGAACGAGGCGGAAGAGAAACAGAAACAGGGATCGCGAAGGTTTTGAGTCGTTCGGTGGCTTTTAAAAGCCATTCAACTGATCCGGTTAACCCAGCCAACTTTAAGCCCAATCTGATTGGGTTCAGCCCAGCTGGTTCAGCCACTTGACCCAAATCAAATCTAATCCGAGTTCAGTCCAAATCCAAGCCCAATTTCAGCCCAAGCCCATTTCAGCCCAAGCCCAATTCTAATTCAAGCCCAAGCCCAAGTCCAATAGCTTTAGCCCAATGGATTTGGCCCAATGGCTCAGTCCAAATTTCAAGCCCATTTCCAGCCCAATTAACCCACTAATTAAATCCAAATTAATTAAAGGGGTTAATTTAAATTTTTTTTTTTCGTATTTTACATTCTCCCCTGCTTATAAAAAATTTGGTCCCCAAATTTCCGACTCACGTACGAGTACGAGATGTCACAACAACCATCCCACGTATCCGGAGAAAAGTCACACCTCAAGTGACTAAGTGGGGTACTGAGCTCGAATATTACATTCCAGCTCTTATATACCCTCTCAACCGACCTCTTAAAGGTAAACAACTGTACCAAAGTGGAGCTCTATATCCGTAACCGATGGGAGACTTTGCCAGAATCGTAAGGTGAATCATAAATCACTATCAGAAATGATATTCAAGGTTATTCCAGGGATATAATTCCATCAAGCGATCTAACGGAATCCATCTTACGGCTCGGAAGAAAATGAGCGGACCTAGCTAATCGATCATCGACTACCCAAATCCTATCAAGCCCTTTCCGAATTCTAGATAATCTCCCAACACAGTCTAACGTACTAGGCTCCCACTTATCACGGTACATAACCCTACCGATCACCATATTCCAACTTTGCTTGTTGGCATACCCAACATCAACCTACGAATCAACCATGTCCCACATATCGTTCCACCAACCGGAACGTCTCAATACTCACTATTTTCGGATACACTCCGAATAAATCATCACTCTCGAATGAAGAGCCTCCTGAACAACTCTTCCTAAATCGAAATACCACTCTATAACCCACTATTCTCCTCGGAAATGGAGAATTACTTTCTCACAAGAGAAACCAATCTACTGTTCCAAAATTCATTATATCACCCAGAACTGAAAGTAACTGGAAGACTATAATGACTAATCTCGCTGATTCCTTAACCAGCATACACATAATATACGTCTCATTCAACTGCATCAGGATCGCTCCTAATCCCTGAAATGATGCATCTACGTACAATACCCTTCCATCCATATCGAACGGATTAACTAACACTGACCCAAAAGTCAGTCACCTTCTAGGCCTTGAAACCTAACTTCCCAACTTCCGACCAGGTGATTTCCATCACCTTCTTGGTCCAACAAGTCGGCAGTATAGTATCGCTAGAACATCCTATCCTTATCTATGGTAAATACCAAATCAATCTAAAGAAACATAACTTCCCTTAAGATCGTGAATATATCTCAAAATATCCTCCACATATATGATGACAATCGATCCCAAATACTCCAAGAGTACTTGATTCCTCAAATCCATGAACAACTAAATCGTCGATAAGTCTAATAACATTATCAACATCTCCTAAATTCATACCAAGTATGAAATATCATCTTCTACACACCTGTATCCATTTTTACTCTAAGCTACAGATAGCTCAATCATCACACCGACAATGATAATTGTATGACACTAAGTAACTACAATATCAAGCATCCAGTCATAGACCAACCCTAGGATATACACAGGTGTCATTTAGCTGATCTAAACAGATCATCTATCCATGACGAAGGATACTCATTCTCAACTACTGCATTCCATCATCGATAATCGATGCATAAACTCAAGGTCTGACTCTCTTCTAACAAAGAGTTACAAGTCTTCTCAAGAAGAAACATTGAGGCAAACAAATCTCCCATAGTGTTTAGCAACACTGATACCCATAAAATCATCTCCCGGTATGAGGTCTCAATATCGGAACTATTTCTGAAATCACCCTCCAATCGCATATTCCTACTTGCCCATGCAGTGACAAGCCCAGGAGTTCATCCGAAACTATATCCGAATACTCTCAGATTATACGTACATCCGAGAGTCCTAGTATACTAACGCTCCAACAATCCAACTATCCGTAAGGATATGTCTATAGTAGAGGTATGTCTAGCAAAGGCTAAGGGTATCCCTTGACTTCTTGGTTGTTGATCAACATCTCACCTGACGGTAGAGAAAATCACCAACCCACCAGTCGATAGGAACCCTTCAAACCCTATCCAAGAATGTTCTAGACAAAGATACTTGTAAACTACCAGTATCTCTCGATATATCCGCAAATAGGATAACCTAAAGTAATACCCCGAAGGACTGATCCTTCGGTCTTCCATATTTTTTTTCTCGAGTAATCATGTAAACTCATCCAACATCTGTTCTGGACGACTGAGCTCAAGTAGCTACAAAAAATCTGCCATGGAGGAAATGAAAATCGAGGTAGAAATCAAAACAATCGACGGAGATGATAACCACTTTTGTACTGGCAAAAGATACACATCCGGCTGTAAAATACTGAAGAATTGTCAACATCGTAGCACGCTCCAACTCTGCGAAAGGTACTGCTGCAACTGAAGAATACCGCATAGATACGACCATCGTCGTATACTCTCTCTCCTCTGAACAAATCATAACTACGCCTGGGAAGGTAACAGTTGTTGTCTGAATGTCTGAATCTTCTGAGATGTCTTCGGCTGATACTGCTGAGTAACTTACTTCTTCCGGATGAAAGTATCAAAGAGCTCCAACTATATCTGAGGTAGTAGATCGTTGCTGATGTGATAATCCAATCTTCTGTAATAATCTCGACTTTCGAGGTTGTGGATCGTCCGCTCGAAAGCATCATCCATAGTCTTCAACTGAGTCTTCAAAATACATACTCTCCTCGTAGATACCATATCGCTTATAGTAGAAACAGATACAATGGTCCATCGAACCCGTGATCAAGACACACACATAATCTCCTTCTGAGTCTTTCCTCCGAGTTCACTGATAAACATGAGAAGCCGCGACAATCTGCAATCGCCTTCTATGATCGAAAACTCCAATAGTCGCCGACTTACTTAATTTTAATCTTGCTCCTTTTATCCAACATTTGGAGATTTCGAATTCCAATAATTTGACTCACAATATCTGCTTATCAAATCTCCAACTCTTTAAAACACTTACTACGGAGTCATTTCTATACACATGACTCGGTCTATACACTTCCGGTAGGATCTGGTAGGAGATCCAAACATCCTGATAAAGATGTCAACCGATAACCTGTGGGTGGCCAAAACCAACCCAATCACATTCTCGAGCTATTAGGGGGGTCGTAACCCTCACGAGTCTAACGACTCTGCATGGTACTTTCGTCACCAGACGATCACCCAACCTGAAGCTCAAGAATTCCCTGACGATGAGTCAAAAAAATGACATGGGAAAATACCCTCTCACAACATCACTACACCGTGGCCAAGTGATGTGTGATTTCCCGAAGGTTATTTCCTATCTCTTCCACCAAGTACCGGCTAGATCCGGATAATGGTATGCAGTTAACTTAGTTTCCTCTGTATAATACGAGTTAAGTACTCAAAAGTACCCTCGACGTTATACAACCTAGAACAACCAACTCAGGGATCAAAATCCCTATGAATATCTCCACTAATTTTCTACTATCTGCATCCGCAATAGTATACTCGCGTAGTTCATTACCCCATAGGTAATGATCTGACTAACATAATTAGTGAAAATCTTAGGACCGTAATCCTTGATCTCCACAAGAGATGTGACTACCAAACTCCTGTTTTCTGACTCGGTATCAGTCGGCTCTCAAAGGTAATTACCTTTTCGATAGCAGGTACATGTCTAATAACCTCAACATATCGTTCCCGTGGTCATCTCAAACCACGGTTACGAATACTGATTAACATACTACAAGTCATGCACTATTATAAGCAACTAAATGCATAACCAATAGAAGGATATGTAATAACAATTAGCATACCTTAAACCTTGTAGCTCGGAGATGTCCGCAACAGCCAGATCCCAGAACTCACAAAACCAAGACCGAGTAAAGCAAAACTCGATGTCCGAACGAAATCAAATCCGAAAATGGACTCCGCAACCTAGGGCTCTGATACCAATAAAATTGTCACGCCCCGAGAGCATGCCGTGCCGAAAAACAAACGGACAGCATCTCCCCTGTACGTGGCAACATATCGGGTTAATACAAGGCCCGTAGGCCCACAACAACAATATGATATACGCAGATATCATCATATCAAACGTAATAAACACAGCGGAAACAATACAAACAGATCAACAAGATACAATGACCGTGACTTGACACAACAAGAAACATAATAGCAGCAACAACGAAAGCCAAATACATACAATACGTCCGTATATCACAGATACGGAAACAATACAGGTTAAAACCACAATACGACAATCCATAGTACTACAACAATACGGAAAACAGGTCCATTCGTCCGGTGTGAGATGGGATCACCGGCGGAGCTCGACGTCAAAGAGTCTTCTACATTATCCGGCGTGAAGCCGTGTCCAGGGGTGGTGAGTATAAACTCAGGGGTAATATATAGAAGTGCATGAACAACATATAAGGATAGATCTACAAGTATACATGTGAAGATCTACAGGTATACAGCATGAGACCAATAGACATACAGTCCTAAGCATAGTAATCAGTAATCACAGATATGTCCTACTCATAGCATAAACTGAACTGATCAACTGACATAAAGTAATGTACGTACCTGACGGTCTGTCCTCCATATGATAGATCATTCTGAACAGGTATACTTATAACATAACCATATAACATACTAAGTCAATCTCATACCTGACCAATACGCCAACATATGAACAGTATATGATCACCTGTAATAACAACCCGGTCCATACCACACTATGACATGACACTAATCAAATGCATACATCGGTCAGGACAAACACACATATATATCATGCTCAACACATAACAGTATATAAAATGCAAATGACATGTATCATGGTGTACAAGCATGTGCAACAATCATAGCTCAATCAAATGCAGCATCTCACAGGCATATGTAAAACATATATCAAATACATGCATACATATATATCAGCAATGCATATGCATGGTCATGCCTGCGTACCCAACTCGCTACCACGACCCCAGTGTGGCCTAGGTGGCACGACATGACAACTATCCCGACTCCAGCCGCCACCACTCTCGAGTGACCGAGTTGGGTAGTATGAAACAGTAGCTAGCCCGCTATAGAGCTATATGCTACTCACACGGGGGTCCCTGCTGCTAGCCGCTCCGTCCCTACCCATGAGTAGACGAGCCGCACCGGGACTCTGACATGCACATCACACGACCACCATCTATAGTGGGTGAGTGCGCTAACTACCACTCCGCACAGTGGCCAAGTGCGCATCTCCAGCTACCACCATCCCTAGTGGCCGAGAACGGCACGCACACAATGCTCTGCCCTTAACCCTGCAACCACTACCCCGAGTGGCCGAGGAGGCAGGATGACTGACGACTCGTCTCAACCACAAGGCATACCCAGTCGTCAGCATGCATGAAATGTAATGATGCATAGCTCACACACAAATCCTCGCGACACTCCCTAACTCACGGGGAGACCTAGTCAACTGAAAGTCAACCATGCAAGGACTACAATCCATAAGACTCTCTCTATCACACAAAGAGTCATACTCATCTGACAGTCAACCACACTAAGACCTCTAGTCAGTAGCGATATACAATCGACCGTCCATATAACCATACACAGGCACAACAATCCATAAAGAATATACCATCACGCTAGGACCTCTAGTCCATGGTCACATACTGACAACCATACACTTATCTATACACAGACAACTAGATCCATCATAAATGCACCACTAATACGGATATGATATAACAATCGACTCCATAATCCAAACCATCACCTAACCCTAGTGATGTAATACAGTAACCCAATCTGAAGTCACAAAGATAACCCTAACCACATGTACTTACTGAACATCTATCAGCTAATACATAATAGGGTTTATAGTTCCTATCCGTGCTAGATAATCAATGAGTAATAGAGTATATATCTCAAAGGTCAAGGCAGTACAAGCATGTGATTAAATGAGAGTGGATCTAAGGTAAACATGTATATACATATATCCAATATCATGCACTGGAATTGATCAAAACTACCAGACCAGGTAGATATTACCCACCTGATACGAAGCTCGAATAATCCTCACGGTCACGGACCTGCTTCGTATCCCAAACCTGCACATAATAGAAACTATGGTTAAGTACAATCACCAGACAAATATACGAACCAAACACTACTCGTTTCTATGTTCGTATTCTTTCCTTATCTACGAGTTAGATACTCGACTATCCTAATCTGATACATCATAACCAAACTCACAGTAGCTCACCGACATCCACAAGATCAATTAAGATAAATAGATCTAAACACCACTCCAAAATAGGGTTGTAATAGAAGCTTACCGCAAGATCAGTTTACCACTGTTAACAACCACCGATCTCACTGACTATAGCTCCTCACACCCGACACAAACAGAACACCCCCTGTTCAACAATGACAGATCCATCAACATCCACCACTTCCATTACATATCTGGAAACTCATGGACAGAACAAGATAAAGGGAATAAAACAGAGATTATACCAAATCGGACTTTACCGGCCAATCCTATCCCCTATGAAGTTCTATTCACTGGATCTACAGCCCCCCTTTCTGCCTACAACGACTCAAGCTACCATTTAAACAATCGACCGAGAACACTCATAGCAAGAACAGATCCATCATCATCCAGAAATCACACCGACACACCACAACGCATAACAATTAATAATCCTTAAAACAATCATAGTAATTACAAACAGAACAGAATTATATCTACACCAACAGCCATTCTTGCCTCAAACACAATCCATATCTTCACAGATCATCGGATCAATCCCAGCTGACCAACAATGCCCAAAACCATAGTCATATCATTCCAACCGTAGCTTCTTCTTCCCCTCACAGCCGGCACAGCAACCACTCCACAACCAGATCAATCAACAACCCAAACACCATCGTTCACAATTGAAATCACTCCAAGAAACACTACACAACACCTAATCTATAGGATTTTACTCCAAACAGCCACCACCCGACGATCCTTGGACAGAACCTATCGAAATCTCAATAACATTGACAAATTCATACCGCACAGAGAAAAAATGAATTGATCGACTTACCACACCGAAGATTCCTCCAACTCTGCTCCTCCTGCTCACCGCAACTGATCCAAGCTCACCACGAGCTCAGCACTCCCGAAATCTGTCGACGGAAGGTAACCTCCGCAAACACCGATCGACTGAAATCCCCAATCTTGATTGGCAGCTCGCTGCCGCGACAACGGCGCCGCCTGCCCGCTGGGTGTCATCGCGATTGTTTCCCAGGCGAAACCCTTTGATCCTTGGCCGGAGATCAGTCCCGTGGAGGCGCCGTCGAGCTGCTCGCACCGGACGCCGACGAGCGGAGGTCGACGTCGCGATCGGGTGGAGTGGAAGGAACGAGGCGGAAGAGAAACAGAAACAGAGATCGCGAAGGTTTTGAGTCGTTCGGTGGCTTTTAAAAGCCATTCAACTGATCCGGTTAACCCAGCCAACTTTAAGCCCAATCTGATTGGGTTCAGCCCAGCTGGTTCAGCCACTTGACCCAAATCAAATCTAATCCGAGTTCAGTCCAAATCCAAGCCCAATTTCAGCCCAAGCCCATTTCAGCCCAAGCCCAATTCTAATTCAAGCCCAAGCCCAAGTCCAATAGCTTTAGCCCAATGGATTTGGCCCAATGGCTCAGTCCAAATTTCAAGCCCATTTCCAGCCCAATTAACCCACTAATTAAATCCAAATTAATTAAAGGGGTTAATTTAAATTTTTTTTTTTTTTTTTCGTATTTTACATCGGAGGCAGAAAAACCTCTTACAAGAGATTACACAAGTAATACAAAAATATAACAAGTAAACAAATGAAATGTAAAGAAAACTTTACAAACTAGGGCTTTGAATGCTTGTTGATGTGGTTACTTGAATGAGTTTGAAGTACCCTGAAATGCACCAGCAATTCGCCTTCAAATTGCCTCAAGAAACCCCTCAAATAACCATGGCAAAAACCTCCACGAGCTACTCCTTTTATACCTGCATCGGGCTCGATTCGCATCTGGCAGTCAATTGTCATAAGGCCCCAGTCGACTGCCAACAGTACCGTTGTGAGACAATTGCTTAATCCACGTCGACATTCAAGACAACGATTACATTGTGATCATTGCCAAAACCATAACCTGACCCGATCGGCTCAGAAATTCTACTCCCACTGACCCCGACCGATCATGCCCAATGCTAGCGATGACTACGGGCCATTTCTGCAGTCGAACACCAATTGACTCTGATCAGTTCAACTGACCATAATCCCAGTCGACTGCCAAGAGTCAACTTGGTTGCCAAGTGTTAAAACACTTGACCAATCGAATGGTCCAAAGCCCCAGTCGACTGATAACCTCAATCATGAGGTTTAACCCCAAGTATGATGCTCTCATACTTGCTAGACCATCCTTAGCCTAGACCTAAGCCTTCTAGCTACCTCCGTCAGCTTCACGCCTATCGGATCCCTCCAAGTCATCCATGACTTGTTCATCCATACGCTAGCCTTCAGGTGCTTTCATCGGCTATTGTGATGCTAAGCTAGTCTATACCGCCAAGGCACATTGGGCTTACGCTGCCAAGACTACCACTTGGACTTTACGCCGCCAACCATTGGACTTATGCTGCTAAGACTCCTGCTTGGACTTTATGCCACCAATATCAACCCTTGGACTTCCCTTGCCAACCCATGTTGGACTTTCCATTTGCCAAGACTCAAGCTTGGACTTTCCCTTGCCAAGACCCATGCTTGGACTTTCTATGTCAACCCATGTTGGACTTTTCATTTGCCAAGTGTCCCACTTAGACTTTCCATGCTAAGTACCCATGACTTGGACTTTCCATTGTCAAGTACTCAAGACTTGGACTTTCCCATTGCTAAGACCCATGCTTAGACATTCCATGTCAAGTACCCAAGACTTGGACTTTCTATGCCAAGTACCCATGACTTGAACTTTCCATTGTCAAGTGCTCAAGACTTGGACTTTCCCATGACAATCACGTTGTCATACATTTTGTCTAACATCAATGTCAACCATCAATGTCAAACATCAAAACACTACTCGAGTCAAACTCGAGTTCGGTCAATAGTGACTTGGGTCGATTATACCAACAATCTTTCCCTTTTTGATGTTTAACAAAAACCACGGACACCTTTGAGTTAGGCCACCTAACTCAAATCTCCTTACCAATTCTCCCAAATTGGTAATTCCCAAATTCTCTCACAAATTCTCTCCCTTTTTGACATACATCAAAACGGTTCTCCCCAAGGGTGTCAATGTCTCATATCCCAATGAGATCTTACAATCTCCCCCTTGGTCCAAAAGCACCTAGGATGTCTTCACTCTTCCTAGTGATAAGTCTCATATCACTAAATAGAGGCTTCCTATGAACTCTTCCAATTCTCCCCCTCATGAGAAAGAACACATCCATCATCCCATGATGGATAACCCCCTCCTAAAGGCTTTCTCCCCCTTGACCATTGCACCAACAATATCCTTGGAGAGTCCCTGAGCCTATAGGAATACTAAACCATCAAAATTAAGGTTAAAAGTTCAACCTTGAACTTTTACACACCTTAAACTTGATACACACCCAAAAAACTCTCCTAATCCATATTCAATGGATTTTCACCCTTTCCAATGCTTTCCAAAGCATATCCTAGGGTTAGGAGTAGTTAGGGTAGCCTATCATAGTTGAAATTAGGTTAAACAAACCTTGTTTACCCAAAATCAGGCTTGGCAGTCGACTTTGATAGTCATCAGTCGACTTCCCTTGATACTAGTCGACTGCCATAAGCGACAGTCAACTGATGTCTGCAAATGTAGAAATTCAGCTTCAGAAACAAAAATTGAGAAATACATAAGTAAGAGTATGTATTTTGTAAAATCTTAAAAATTCATACATACAATAATTAAGTTAATCATAATGGGTGAAAAATATTTGAAAAATAAAATACCCATAAAATAATGAGATTGATATAAAGTTCAAAACCATTGAAAAGTTTCAATGTTTAACCCTATTTTGTATCATCTCCTTCATTGGTGATTGCTATCAAAAGATAGACTTCACCAAGGTTTTCTAAAATTATTTTAAAATATTTTTGAAAACCTATATTGGATCATGATCAATGGACTCAATGCACATGACTTGCACATTAGCTTTCCCCATGATCCACCAATGGTATAAAATGAGTTTGAGTTCATCTAGATGCAAGAACTATGCACCTTGAACTTAACTCATTTCTTAGCATCTTACATGTGTCTAGGGTGTATAAATACACACACATGTCAATGTGATGTGAGATGTGAGTTTTGATTATACCTATACTAAGGTCTCATGCATTTTCTAAGGCAATACTACTTGATTCCCTTATATATGGGACTTCAAATCATGTCATAATCCTTAACTCAATTTTATTAATGCATGAAATATGATATGACATAAATGATAGAATAATTAAGCATGTGTTAATAATCATGATGTCAGGGCATAAAATATAACCTAAGTATACATGACATAAAAACTAACCTAAGCATGATCATGACATATAAATGATAAAAATAAATATGATGTCATAACATGACATATGACAAATAAAGCATGACAAATAAAATATAAGACATAAGAATACCTAAATTTTAATATTTATTGTTATTTGTTATGATTAATTCCATTTTTCCATATTACTACTAATTCTCCAAGTGTGCCAAAAATCTAAAATGACACACTATTACCTCTAAACCTAATTTGTGCCAATTTGATTAGTTTTTCAAACTTCTTAAAATATATTGGCACTTCCTAAAAACCTTTAGGATCATGATAAAAACTTATTTCCAAGGTATCCCAAAATCTTGAAAATGACTTAAAGTGTCACCTTTACTAAGGTTAGGTTAACTACCTATTCATTCAAGGTTGGCACATCCTAACCCATCTAGCGTGAGTCGATCATGCTCCTAGGAACCCAAAACCTATTGAAGCTCCTTGGGTTTACTAGGTATTTCTTAGGGATAACTTCCCTAGATACCCTCCTAATGACCCTTCCAGGCTTAGAAGCCTTGGTCATTGTGGTCTTGCCTAGGTTAACTCTAGGGGTGACTCCCCTTGTAACCTTCTTAGTGGCCTTCCTAGGTTTTCTTGAAACCTTAGCCACTAGGCATACTTTATGGTTAGCCTTAGGGATGACCTCCCTAGTAACCATGGCCTTCTTAAACCTAGGTTTAGTTCCATAGTCAAATGGAACATTATGATAAGTAGGCATTACCTTCTTAGACATAGGCTTGTGACCCAAACGTTGCCTCCTAGATGATTCTTGCCTCTTACACCATAGGTTTTAACTCCTAGACCCTTGAGTTTGATTTTGCATATTTCTAAGGGTTTTTTCAAGTTTCTCAAGCCTTGACCTCAAGACTTGGTTCTCTAACTCCAATTTTTCTATTTTGGTGGGCCCATTATTTCTTTGATCATTTTTGTCCTTTCTAGGCATATGTCTAGATTTCTTTGGATTAAAACCTAGATGGTCTTCTATTTCCTAATACTTGCCTTAGGTAGGATTTTCTTAGGGTTGTTAGTCCTAAATTTCTTCTTATTTCTAATATCAATATGTTTAGCCCCTAAACAATACACCCTATTTCTAGCATGCTCTTTATGATAAATTGCAAGTGAATTAAAAGCATGCTTTTGATTCTTACATAAAGAACGAGAATTATGAAAATATACCTTAGGATTTGCTTTATAAGCTCCCCTTATATTTTATGCTCCTTCTTGAACTTTCTTATTTCCTCTAGGGCATGAACTCCTATAATGCCCCGGTTGTTGGCATTTGAAGCACACCACTTGCTTCTTACTCTTAATGGTTGAGGCACCGGGTTCCTTGGTCTTTGGCACGACTTGTGCCCTCCTCTTGACCTTTTTCGTACACTTTCTCTTATAGTGTCCGTCTTCCCTACACTCAAAATATATTATATGAATTTTATTATTAACACATGTGTTTGAGTTACCTAGGTCAACGGTGGTCGGCGCCGGAGTTGATTTTTCACTTCTTCTAGAGGTTGAAGCTACTTCTTGCTCTTGCCCTTGCTCCGACGATCTAATCTCCTCCCCCTCAATCCTAGAGGTGGAGACTTCTTTTACTTCTACCTCTTCTTCCACCGATCTCAATCCGGATGTTGATTCCCTATCAACTTTCGAATCCTCACTTTCTTGTGAGGAAGAGCTTTCTTCTTCTTCGAGCTCTCTCTCTACTTGAGTCATGGATGATTTTTCATAGAGCTTGGCTAATTTTTCTCATAGATCCTTGGCATATAGAAATTCACCTAACCTAGACACAATATTGTTAGGTAATAAATTTAATATCAATTGCATTACCTTATCGTTTCTCTCGAAGGCTTGAACTTGCTCTTCGGTCCATCTCTTCTTCTTGAGGTATCCATCTTTTGGACCTCTTGGAAATCCAAATCCCTTCACTAGGATCATCCAATCTTCAAAGTCCATCACGAAGAAGTTCTCCATCCGTGTCTTCCATTGTTCGAACCCTTCTTGTCCATAGAAGGTGTATAGAATTGGGGTGTTGATATCCCATCCCAATTTTTCTTTAAACTCTATCTTATTCCCTCTAGCGTGCTCCCTCAGATGTGAAGCCGATGAAGAGCTCCTAGCTCTGATATCAATTGTAGGAACGTTGGTGACCGCTAGAGGGGGGTGAATAGCGTTTTCGTTGATGAAGATGGAAATCGATCGCATGCTTGCTACAAGTGTTAGTGTACGCAGCAGAATATATAATGATAAAAATAAATACACAACACAAGCACACAATACACCAAGATATAACGTGGTTCGGAACCTCAAGGTTCCTACTCCACGGGTTGGCCTCAAATGAGCCCTAGCGATGCTAAACACCACTAAACCAAAACACTCCTTCTCGACAATAAGTCAGAGGAGGAGAAACCTCTTACAAGCGATTACACAAGTAATACAAAAATACAACAAGTAAACAAATGAAATGTAAAGAAAACTTTACAAACTAGGGCTTTGAATACTTGTTGATGTGGTTGCTTGAATGAGCTTGAAGGACCCTGAAATGCACCAGTAATTCACCTTCAAATCGCCTCAAGAAATCCCTCAAAGAACCATAGTAAAAACCTCCACGAGCTGCTCCTTTTATGCCTGCATCGGGCTGGATTCATGCTTGGCAGTCGACTACCATAAGGCCCCAATCGATTGCCAACAGTACCGTTGTGAGACAACAGCTTAATCCACGTCGGCATTCAAGCCAACGGTTACACTGGGAGTCAACTGCCATTACTCAACAGTTGACTGCCAGGGTCATAGACGACTTATCAGTCGGCTACCGAGCATTCTGCTCCCGCAACCCTGACCAGAAGTCGACTGCCATCCATGGCAGTCGACTACTCAAGCCATTAGTCGATCAATGATGATCATGTCAGTCATTTTCTACGATCGAATACTACCAACTCGATCGATTCTGATCGACCATAATCCTAGTCGACTACCAAGAGTCAACTCGACTACTGAGTATCAAAACACTTGACCAATCAACTGGTTCAAAGCCTCAGTCGACTGATAACCTCAATCATGAGGTTTAACTCCAAGTATGATGCTCTTATACTTGCTAGACCACCCTTATCCTAGACCTAAGCCTTCTAGCCACCTCCGTCAGCCTCACACCTATCAGATCCCTCTAAGTTATCCATGACTTGTTCATCCATATGCTAGCCTTCTGGTGCTTCCATCGGCTATTGTCATGCTAAGCTGATCTATACCACCAAGCGACTTTTCATCACTTGGACTTTGCACATTGGACTACGCGCCAAGACTCTTGACTTTTCCAAGATCTCCCCGGACTTCTCAAATGCCAATATCAAGCTTGACTTCCCTTGCCCCTTGCCAACCCATGTTGGACTTTCCATTTGCTAAGACTCAAGCTTGGACTTTTCCTTACCAAGAACCATGCTTAGACTTTCCATCATGTTGTACTTTTCATTTGCCAAGTGTCCCACTTGGACTTTCCATATCAAGTATCCATGACTTGGACTTTCCATTGCCAAGTACTCAAGACTTAGATTTTCCCATTGTCAAGACTCATGCTTGGACTTTCCATGTCAAGTATACAAGACTTAGACTTTCCATGTCAAGTACTCATGACTTCGACTTTCCATTGTCAAGTACTCAAGACTTAGACTTTTCCATGACAATCACGTTGTCATACATTTTGTCGAATATCAATGTCAAACATCAATGTCAACCATCAATGTCAAACATCAAAATACTACTCGAGTCAAACTCGAATCTAGTCAATAGTAACCTGGGCCGATTGCACCAACACCTGTTATAACTAAGAACATTATCTCTATTTCTTGTTTGGACAAGAGAGGTTTCTCATTTATAATAAAGGACAAAAGTTGTTCTATTTATTTAAATGAAATGTTTTGTTGCAGTGCACATCTTGTGAATGGACACTATGTTCTAGATTTTGATAACCCAATCTATAACATAAATATCAAACGGTTCAAATCTAATGTACGAATTAAACATATCTCTGGCATTATCGCTTGGGTCATCTAAATGAGAGTCGCATATCCCAACTCCATAAGGATGAACTTTTGGACTCATTTGATTTTGAATCATATGAGGTATGCGAATTTTGTCTACTAGGCAAGATGATAAAGACTCCTTTTAATGGACATAACGAGAGAGCTAATGTTTTTTAGGACTCATAC
The DNA here is from genome assembly GCA_025175895.1 of Wurfbainia villosa. Classification (NCBI taxonomy): domain Eukaryota; kingdom Viridiplantae; phylum Streptophyta; class Magnoliopsida; order Zingiberales; family Zingiberaceae; genus Wurfbainia; species Wurfbainia villosa. The sequence continues at coordinate 135,042,575 of CM045986.1, read as the reverse complement.
ATACTGATGTTTGTGGCCCTTTCAAAGTAGCAGCTAGAGGAGGCTTTCATCACTTCATTATATTTACTGATGATTTCAGTAGATATGATTATGTGTATCTTATGTAACACAAATTTGAATCCTTTGAAAAGTTCAAAGAATTCAAGAATGAAGTACAAAACCAACTTGATAAGAGTATTAAGATACTTCGATCAGATCGAGGTGGAGAATACCTTAGCCAAGAGTTTTATGACCATCTAGTTGAGTCTGGGATAATATCTCAACTCACTTCACCTGGAACACCACGGTGAAATGGTGTATCAGAAAGGAGAAATCGTACTTTATTAGATATGGTACGATCAATGATGAGTCAGACAGATCTTCTTTCTTCCTTCTGGGGATATGCTCTAAAGATCGATGCTTTCACTCTTAACCGTGTTCCATCTAAGGTAATCATAAAGACATCATATACGATATGGACTGGGAAGAGTCCCAAGATATCTTTTATGAAGATTTAGGGTTGTGAAGCTTACACTAGACGACAAGTCTCAGATAAATTTGGACCCAAATCAGATAAGTGTTATTTTGTTGGATATCCCAAGGAGACTAAGGAATATTACTTTTATAATCCCACACAAGGCAAAGTATTTGTTGCTAGAAATGGTGTTTTACTGGAAAGAGAATTTATTTCTAAAGGAATTAGTGGGATTAAAGTCAATCTTGAAGAAATTCAAGATACACAAGATAACTCTGAAGCCTTAATGGAAATCGAACATGCACCATAAGCTGGTGAAGATTATATATGAATCTATAACACTGCATGTAGTTGTGGCACAACCTGTTTGAGTATACCATGCTCTGCACATATCTGATAGGATACATTGTCACCCTGAGAGATACTCTTTTCTTATGTGTGACTACGGTGATGTAATGCTTGTTGATTTCAATGAGCCTACAATCTATCAAGAAGCTGTAATGAGCCCAGATTCTGAGAAATGGCTAGAGGCCATGAGGTCCGAAATGGAATCCATGCACACTAACCAAGTATGGACTTTAGTTGACCCACCTGAAGGGGTCAAACCCATTGGGTGTAAGTGAGTCTTTAAAAGAAAGACTGACATGAATGGTCATATTCATACCAATAAAGGGCGATTGGTAGCTAAAGGATTCAAGAAGATTCATGGTATAGACTATGATGAAACCTTTTCACCAGTTGCGATGCTTAAATCTATTCGGATCATGCTTGCTATCACAGCTTACCATGATTATGAAATCTGACAGATGGATGTCAAAACTGCATTTCTTAATGGAAATCTACTTGAGGATGTGTACATGACACAACCTGAGGATTTTGTAGATCCAAAGGATGCTGGAAAGGTATGTAAGTTGCATATGTCCATTTATGGTTTAAAGCAAGCTTCTCGAAGTTGGAATCTTCGATTTGATGATGCGATCAAAATGTTTGGTTTCATAAAGAACGAAGATGAACCTTGTGTCTACAAGAGGGTTAGTGAAAGCATAGTCATTTTTCTCATCTTATATGTTGATGACATACTACTCATTGAAAATGATATTCCTATGCTGAAATCTGTGAAGACTTAGCTTGGTAATTATTTCTCAATGAAAGACTTAGGAGAAGTAGCCTATACATTGGACATCAAGATCTATAGAGATAGATCTAAGAGATTGCTTGGCCTAAGTCAGAGTACATATATTGACAAGGTGCTTAATCGTTTTGCTATGCAAAATTCCAAGAAGGGATTCTTACCAATGTCACATGGTGTAAGCCTTTCGAAGGCTCAATGCCCTTCTTCTAAGGAAGAAAGGGATCACATGGATTGGATTCCTTATGCATTTGCTATAGGGTCTATCATGTATGTCATGTTATGTACTCACCCCGACGTCTCGTATGCGTTAAGTATGATGAGCAGATACCATTCAGATCCAGGTGAAAGTCACTGAACAACAGTCAAAAATATTCTTAAGTACTTGAGAAGAACAAAAGATTATTTCTTGATATTTGGAGACGAGGAGGAGCTCGTTGTAAAGGGTTATAGCGATGCAAGCTTCCAAACATACAAGGATGATTCTAGATCGTAGTCAAGGTATATATTTTGCTTAAATGGTGGTGCTTTAAGCTGGAAGAGTTCAAAGCAAGACACAGTAGTTGATTCTACTATAGAGGCCAAGTATATTGCTGCTTAACTATAACAAAAGAGGTTGTTTGGATCAAGAAGTTTATTTTTGAGCTTGGTATTGTTCCTAACATATTGAGCCCCATAGACCTCTATTGTGATAACAATGGGGCTATTGCACAGGCTAAGGAACCTCGCTCTCGTCAGCGATCCAAACACATACTACGGCGGTTCTATCTTATTCGAGAGATCATCGATAAAGGAGATATGAGGATATGCAGAATACTGACTGATGCTAACATTGCGGACCCTTTAACTAAGGCTTCGACACAAAGGAAGCATGATGGTCACACTAGGTCATTGGGTATTAGATATCTCAGTGATTGGCATTAGTGTTAATGGGAGATTGTTAGTATTAGCCCTAAGTGTCAATTATGAGATGATTAGTAGGGAAACTTTTGTATCATATTTCATAATAAAGGCAAAGTTTACAGTTATTATATTTACTTCATTGATGTGTCATTTGAATAAATATAATAATATCCTAGAGTAGTTGGTTCTGGTCTATGACATATCAAGTTGGTGACTTGATAGTGGGATACTATAGATATATAGAACACTACTCATAACTGTTCCTAGTCAAGTATTAATATACAAGGATAATATTAATACGTTGAGACTAGCATGTAGGTCAACTGATTGTTGGGTTTCCGGCACCGCGGCGTGTGTGTGTTCGATCATGTTTCGTAAACATGAGCACAGCGGAAGCAATTAAAAATAATAAATCTATATTTATTACAACACACACAACACATGCATGCATATTACAACAAGTGTAGACATAACCGTAAATTAAAATTTGCAATAAAAGAAATTTATCTACGTTATACCTTTCGTATGACGTGTAGCGAGAACGACATCAACCGGAACGATCCTCGTAAGAATCATCTCTATCCGTATCCACGCCGAGCTCCTCGGGATGACTTCTCTAAGTCACGAGCTTCGTCTTCGTACGGGTTACTAGCCTCGTGTTGAAGACGACGTGATCGAGAGATGATCACGATCCGAATCCAAATTCGGATCCTAAAACGAGTTCTCAAAACTCGCTTCTCCGGAGAGCTATTCGTCAACCGTTTGACGAATCCTTCGTCCCCCACCTCAGAGGATTACCGGAGATCAAATCCCCGGTAAGTTAGCCGCTGTCGGAGCACTAACCGTCGTCCAAACGATGCTCCGACAACAAAGAAACAAGCTGTCCAGAAAAACTGGACAGCTTTTGGTGGAGGAATAGAGGCCGGCTAAGGAAAGATGGAAGCTCACCTTATCACTGAACCCAAAGGAGATCGCCGGAGGGTCGCCGGAGGTTCTCCGGCTGAAGCTTGGACGCCGACAAAGACTTGGATGATAGCACACAAGCTGGGCGGTGGCAGCTTTAGGGTTGGCGCCAATTAACTCCAAGGTGGAGGTGGGCGGCAACTCAAGGGGGGCTAGGGTTTTGATTAGGGCTTAATTATCCCTTAAGCCCTCTTTTATAGAGAACTACTTCTCTTAATGGTTATTGGATCATAACCATTAGGTCCGTTAACCCGTTCCATTAGGATAAGTTAAAATAAACCAAACCATGATGGTTTATTTTAAGTTAAAATGAACCGAACCAACTTTTGGTTCATTCGTTTAAAATAAACCAAACCCTTTGGTTTATTCTCATCCATTGGATTAGAACCAAACCATTTTGGTTCATCCATTATATCTTCATAAGATACGGCCCATCCACGCTTCCATTGCGACTGAAACAATTTCATGCTCACTTTATGTTTGGTCCAACCAAACATAGTTTCTCTCGGTCTGAGAATCTCATTCTCAAGCTCATTTTAAATCCTTTGGATTACACTCGTTGTGCGTGTGACCAAATAGGTTCTCGATTTATGTTGGCCGTCTATAATTAACCATTAATTATAGAACGATCATGAGTGGCACCTAGTAGTACATCATGATCCTCAATTAACCGAACAGATCAACGGTTGATCCAGAACTATTTCTGAAACCCTTCAGTAGCTCGAATGAATCGTGCCCCATTCCCTTCACTCATCTTATACCCACTTGGTTCAGGACATGGTCTATAGTGCCGATCCCACTAAGCACTGACTCGTCACACCTAGCCCAAGTATCATTTCCTGCGTCCTACAGTTCTAGTTACTCACATGTCGAAAATGTACCTTACTCTAAACATGTAATGCTTTGGCCAAAGACTTTAGTAACAATCCGACGAGAGGCCATGGGTATACATCTCCTCGCAAGGAGTGGTGAATCCTTTATAGGCTATTCAATCACCTTCGATCACTTCGACTTATACCCAATCATCCCGGGTCCACATCTCCTTAGAGATGTTTGCTTAAGATGTCAAAGCATAAGTCTCCATGATCAAGATGACTTGAATACCGCAAGTCAAAGGAACCTCGCACTTAAGCCACAGTAAGAACTTCATTGACATATCTATATATGCAGAGAACCATATGAAGTCTTACGGCTGGTCACTCCAATGAACTAGTTACCATAACTAGCATCCACGATTAACTCCGGACATCACTATGTCTCCAGCCAGTGAGAATCAGCTGCTTGGATACACCAAGGAGTATACCTCGTGCTAGTCTCGACAGAATTGATGGTGTCCAAATCCATCAATTCATCGACTAGGGATAATTTCGATACATCACAATTACACATGTAGAGATACTCACTAGTTGTGATCCAATCACAAATTCTCTCATGCTGTGAATCGTATCGTGGACATTCAGTAAATGAGTTTAAGATCCAATCAAATACATAAAATATGTATACTCAAATAGTGAATCTTCATTTATCATATAAATGGTTCATACATAAGGCGATTGCCTTAGGACATCTCTCATATATTACTAACAGACTCCCACTTGGCCTAATGCCAATCGCTACGGTATCCAATACCATAAGCTCGAACATGACCCTCAAACTTATTTTGAGGTAATGCCTTAGTCAAGGATCCGCTAAGTTCCTATCAGTGGTATTTTCTCGATTTGTATTTCGTTCCTCGATGATCTCTCCGATAAGATGATAGCGAAGCACATGTTTGGATTCTTGATGAGACCTTGGCTCTTTCGTGCAATTGCTCCATTGTTGTCGCAGAGACCGGATTGCTTCAACAATGGCGAAATCACACCAAGTTCATGAGCGAACTTTTGATCCAAACCGCTTCCTTTGCTTTGCCGACGCAATGTATTCTCGCCTCGATGGTAGAATCGCTCTGATCTCTTGTTTGGAACTTTTCCAACTCATGCGCCCCATTCAAGGTGAACACGTATCCGCATCGAGACTCGAATCATCCTTGTCTGCGAAGCCGCATCCGTATACCCGCGTATCACCATGTCCCTTCTCCATATATTAGGAACACATCCTTAGTTCTTCTCAAGTACTTAAGGATCGTCTTAATGACCGAATGATCCATTCCTGGATCGGACTGGTATCTGCTCGTGACACTCAGAGCATACGATACATCGGGTCTCGTACATAACATAGCATACATGATAGATCCTATTGCGGATGCATAGGGAATCTTACTCATGCAGATCCTCTCGTCTTCTGTGCGCGGACACATAGACTTCGAAAGGTGTACCCCATGCCTGATGGGTAGGAAACCTTTCTTGGATTCCGACATGCTAAACCTCTTTAGCACTCGGTCTATGTAGACTGCGAAAGACCAAGCAACCGTTTCGATCTATCTCTATAGATCTTAATCCCGAGGATGTAGGTTGCTTCTCCCAGGTCTTTCATGGAGAATGTCTTGGATAACCAAACCTTCACTGACTGTAAGATTGAAACATCGTTTCCTATAAGTAGTATGTCGACATACAATACTAGAATACGATCGCACTCCCACTAACCTTCTTGTACACACAAGGTTAAATGCGGATTTTGCGAGAAATCAAACTTTTGATCGTCTCATCAAAACGGATATTCCAGCTCCTGGATGCTTGCTTCAATCCATAAATGGACCGTCGCAATTTGCATACCTTGGTTTTATCAACCGATGTGAAACCCTCAGGCGGTATCATATACACGTCCTCGAGCAGGTTTCCATTAAGGAAAGCTGTTTTCACATCCATCTGCCATATCTCATAATCATAATGAGCCGCTATGGCCAGGAGCATCCGAATGGATTTAAGATAGCTACGAATAGGTTTCGTCATAATCAACACCTTGTTTTTGACGATATCCTTTCGCCACCAATCTAGCCTTATAGGTAATCACATTACCATCCATGTCGGTTTTCTTCTTGAAAACCCACTTGCACCCTATAGGCTTTATCCCTTCAGGTGGGTCAACCAAGTTCCAAACTTGGTTTTCATACATGGAATCCATTTCCGACTTCATGGCACCAAGTCACTTATCCCTTTCTGAATTTGTCAGCACTTCTTCATAACTGGTTGGCTCCTCATCATCAATGAGTAACACGTCGTTCGATTCGCTTACGAGAAATCCATATCTCTCAGGAATATTGCGTGTTCTACCAGATCTACGAAGATGTGGTGTTACAATAGGTCCAGCCGATTGCTCATCATTATGAGTTGTCGACTGTTGTGCTTCACCAGGTATCTCATTAATGTCTATTTGAGTCTCTCGAGCCTCCTCAAGCTCGACGACACTCCCACTGTTTTCTTGCAAGAGAAACTCTTTCTCTAGAAACACAACATGCCTTGAAACAAACACCTTTTGTTCCACAGGATGATAGAATTGGTAACCCCTTGTTTCCTTAGGGTATCCAATAAATAGATATTTATCAAACTTAGCATCCAATTTGTCTGATACTGTCCGCTTCACATAAGCAGGACAACCCCATATCTTCAAGTAAGATACATGAGGTTTCTTACTATTTCATATCTCATATGGAGTAGTTGAGACTACCTTGGTAGGCATTCTGTTTAACAAGTAAACAGCTGTCTGAAGTGCATAGCCCCAAAAGGACTTGGGAAGAGTTGCATGATTCATCATTGACCTGACCATGTCCAACAAGGTCCTAAGATTCGCCTCTCGGATACACCATTATCTTTGTGGTGTATAGGGCGGAGTCCATTGAGACAATATGCCATTGTCTCTTAGATAATCAAGAAACTCTTGACTTAAGTATTCACCACCTCGATCCGATCGAAGTATTTTAATACTCTTGTCATGTTGTTTCTCTACTTCATTTCTGAATTCTTTGAACCTTTCAAAGGCTTCAGACTTGTGTTTCATCAAGAACACATACCCAAACCGTGAGTGATCATCGGTGAATGTAATGAAGTAGCTATAGCCTCCTAATGCTTGAGTTGACATAGGTCCACATACATCAGTATGTATTAGACCTAGTAACTCTCCCACTCGTTCACCTTTTCCAGTAAAAGGTAACTTAGTCATCTTGCCTTTTAAGCATGATTCGCATGTATCGTATGAATCCAATTCAAACGATTCCAGAATTCCACATCGGTGTAATTCGGACATGCATTTCTTGCTTATATGGCCAAGACAACAATGCACATATAGGAGTCTATTTGATTATCCTTTCGAGCACGCGTGTTGCTCGCTTCGATATTGAAAATGTCACTGGATACGTCCAACGTATAAACATCATTGCTTAAAGTTCGAGTCCCATAAAGAACTCCATTCAAAGTTATGTAACAACAATTGTTACTAAAAGTCAAATGGTACCCATTTCTATTTAAACAAGAAATAGAAATGATGTTCTTTATCAACGAAGGAACATAAAAGCAATTGTCCAGTTCTAAGACAAGTCCTATAGGGAGTTCCAACAAATACGTTCCGATGGCGAGTGCAGCAACCGTTGCTCCATTCCCAACACGTAAATTTGACTCTCCCCTTGACGAGTCTTCTTCTATTCCTTAGCCCATGTATGTCATTACATATATGTGAGCCACACCCAGTATCGAATACCCAAGTGTCTGAGGAAATAGAATGACAATCAATAAAGAAGATTTCTGAAGAAGATGGGGCATCCGATGTCTTATCCTTCTTCACGGACTCAAGATAAATCTTGTACTTTCTTCGCAAATGGCTCTCCTTGCCATAATGATGGCAAGTTTCCTTTTGTGCTAGTTCTACCTTCTTAGCCCTTCTCTTCTTTCCCTTCTGCTGTTCCTTTGACTTCCTCTTAGAACCTTTCTTTGAGGAATCAACTAATAGCACTGTCCCCTGCTCATGCTTCTCAGAAGACTCCACAGTCTTCAGCATATTGAGCAGTACCACAGATGAACCTCCTAGAATCTCAGAGGTGAAGAGGAGCTTTGAGACTTCGAACCTTTCGAATCTCACTTGCTCATCAACCAACTCACAAAGATGAAGGACTACGATATGAGCATCCATATGCTCATGCTGCTTTCGTAGCTTGGGTTCCATCGTGGCTAAGCATGATGATGCAACTCATTTGTTCAGAATCACTCACATGTTTCTGATAGGCCAACAATTGGTCCAGAGTTGCATCGTCACTAGGACGGGCGGGAAGAGGCGCTTCGAGGACATTTGCAAGCTTTTCAACCTTGAGAACAATTCTCAAGCTTCTAAGCCAGTCCATGAAGCTCGGCCCAGTCAATTTATTCGAATCCAAAATGGAACGCAAATTCAAACACATCATGATCAATCTTAGAAATACAAAACGAGCATATATGATAAAGATGATTTTAAAATGCATCAATATACATTTATAAATCCCATTCATTTTTCGAATTTCAAAAACCCCAAAATCACTTCGGGAGATCGTAGGTCCATCTTCAAATGGGCTGATATCCATCATAGTTATGAACAACCTTGGAGAGAGTCCAACAAGCCATTCATAACTACGACGGTAGGTATCATCTATACCGATTGCATATCCCGTATATGCAACTATCACAATGTGCTATCAACTAATTGAATGTTCACACATACATCGGGTTGTTAACACATTAACAAGTATGCATCATATGCATAGCACCCAACTTCACCTCCCTTTACATCGACCTTGGAGAGAGTCCAACAAGCCGATGCTCCAGGTTAAAGCCAACCCATTAATCGGGACATAGTTTTAATATGGTTAGAGCGCATTCAACCAATTAGCCCAGCTTAGAGAGAGTCCAACAACCAAAGCTAACGATTGACCTCTGACTCTTACCATATTAGTATTAAACTATTCCATGGTTTGAACATATTCAGGTTCGAGCCGGGCTTGGAGAGAGTCCAACAACTCAAACAAGAAACAGAACTCTGGTTCTAACCATATTAATGGAAGGTGTAGGCTTTAATATTGATTAAGGGTTTTTATGTCTCATCCTCTTTGCATGCAAATAACTATTATCTACATGACATGGCATACATGGCATACATCTACATGTCACGACACGCATGGCATAATGTTATGCATCTAATGCAATTACATGGCATACAATTATGTCATGTATATAATTTCCTTATCTGTCATAACTATTTATGGAAATAAAATATGTTTAAGATTTGATTCTCCAAATCAAATCATAATTAAATTAGGAAACAAATTTCCAAATCTAATCACATATTTTATTCATGGAATTATTTGATTAAGGAAAATCTATTTAGGAAACTAATTTCCTAAATCATTAAAACTACTTATGGAAATAAAATATTTTAAGATTTGATTTCCCAAATCAAATCATGATTAAATTAGGAAACAAATTTCCAGAATCTAATCAAATATTTTATTTATGGAAAATATCAATTTCCATAAATACTTCCAACTTTCCAAAAGTGGAAGATTTCCATAAATACTTCTAGACTTTCCAAAATTGAAAAATTTCCATAAATACTTCTAAATTTCCAAAATTAGAAAATTTTCAGAAATACATTATGACTATCGTAAAACCATTTTTACGATTATGTCGAAACACAACCTGGGCTCTGATACCACTGTTGGGTTTCCCGCACTGCGGCGTGTGTGTGTTCGATCATGTTTCGTAAACATGAGCACAGCGGAAGCAATTAAAAATAATAAATCTATATTTATTACAACACACACAACACACGCATGCATATTACAACAAGTGTAGATATAACCGTAAATTAAAATTTGCAATAAAAGAAATTTATCTACGTTATACCTTTCGTATGACGTGTAGCGGGAACGGCATCAACCGGAACGATCCTCGTAAGAATCATCTCTATCTGTATCCACGCCGAGCTCCTCGGGATGACTTCGCTAAGTCACGAGCTTCGTCTTCGTACGGGTTACTAGCCTCGTGTTGAAGACGACGTGATCAAGAGATGATCACGATCCGAATCCAAATTCGGATCCTAAAATGAGTTCTCAAAACTCGCTTCTCCGGAGAGGTATTCGTCAACCGTTTGACGAATCCTTCATCCCCCACCTCAGAGGATTACCGGAGATCAAATCCCCGGTAAGTTAGCCGCTGTCGGAGCACTAACCGTCATCCAAATGATGCTCCGACAACAAAGAAACAAGCTGTCCAGAAAAACTGGACAGCTTTTGGTGGAGGAATAGAGGCCGGCTAAGGAAAGATGGAAGCTCACCTTATCACCGAACCCAAAGGAGATCGCCGGAGGGTCGCCGAAGGTTCTCCAGTTGAAGCTTGGACGCCGGAAAAGACTTGGACAGCAGCACACAAGCTGGGCGGCGGCAGCTTTAGGGTTGGCGCCAATTAACTCCAAGGTGGAGGTGGGCGGCAACTCAAGGGGGGCTAGGGTTTTGATTAGGGCTTAATTATCCCTTAAGCCCTCTTTTATAGAGAACTACTTCTCTTAATGGTTATTGGATCATAACCATTAGGCCCGTTAACCCGCTCCATTAGGATAAGTTAAAATAAACCAAACCATGATGGTTTATTTTAAGTTAAAACGAACCGAACCAACTTTTGGTTCATTCGTTTAAAATAAACCAAACCCTTTGGTTTATTCTCATCCATTGGATTAGAACCAAACCATTTTGGTCCATCCATTATGTCTTCATAAGACACGGCCCATCCACGCTTCCATTGCGATCAAACAATTTCATGCTGTCGCTTATGTTTGGTCCAACCAAACATAGTTTCTCTCTGCCCGAGAATCCCATTCTCAAGCTCGTTTTAAATCCTTTGGATTACACTCGTTGTGCGTGTGACCAAATAGGTTCTCGGTTTATGTTGGCCGTCTATAATTAACCATTAATTATAGAACGATCATGAGTGGCACCTAGTAGTATATCATGATCCCCAATTAACCGAAAAGATCAACGTTGATCCGAACTATTTTCAAACCCTTGATGGCTCGAATGAATCGTGCCCCATTCCCTTCACTCATCTTATACCCACTTGGTTCAGGACATGGTCTATAGTGTCAGTCCCCACTAGGCTGACTACGTCACACCTAGCCCAAGTATCATTTCCTCGTCCTACGGATTCTAGTTACTCCACATGTATCGAAGAGTACCTTACTCTAAACATGTAATGCTTTGGCCAAAGACTTTAGTAACAATCCGACGAGAGGCCATGGGTATACATCTCCTCGCAAGGAGTGGTGAATCCTTTATAGGCTATTCAAACACCTTCGATCACTTCGACTTATACCCAATCATCCCGGGTCCACATCTCCTTAGAGATGTTTGCTTAAGATGTCAAAGCATAAGTCTCCATGATCAAGATGACTTGAATACCGCAAGTCAAAGGAACCTCACACTTAAGCCACAGTAAGAACTTCATTGACATATCTATATATGCAGAGAACCATATGAAGTCTTACGGCTGGTCACTCCAATGAACTAGTTACCATAACTAACATCCACGATTAACTCCGGACATCACTATGTCTCCAGCCAGTGAGAATCAGCTGCTTGGATACACCAAGGAGTATACCTCGTACTAGTCTCGACAGAATTGATGGTGTCCAAATCCATCAATTCATCGACTAGGGATAATTCCGATACATCACAATTACACATGTAGAGATACTCACTAGTTGTGATCCAATCACAAATTCTCTCATGCTGTGAATCGTATCGTGGACATTCAGTAAATGAGTTTAAGATCCAATCAAATACATAAAATAGTGAATCTTCATTTATCATATAAATGGTTCATACATAAGGCGATTGCCTTAGGACATCTCTCATATATTACTAACACTGATGACTTAATTTCACAAGTCATGAATATAGGATATCAAATTGATATATGAGTATATATTAGAGAATATGTACTGAACTAACCTGCCATGAGAATGTTTCATGGATCGTCATATAAGTGTCATAAGCATTCTTATAGTGACTATTGGTATGAATAGTCCTTAGACCTAAAATCACTACGGTTCCCTACATAAGGAGTTGTATACTTTGGTATCGTCAAACGTCACCTGTAACAAGGTGGATTATAAAGTCAATCACTGGGTATGCAATGAATTATACGGAGGGATGTGAGTGATGTAGATGAGATCTATCTCTTCCATATGACAGAAGCGATTTCTGTGGACCCCTTGATAAAGTAGGACTACTAAATGCATGATCATGCTCAAATAAGTCAATATGAGATACTGAGCTCATTTGATTGGGGTAGTCTACTTGGGGATCAAGAAACACAAAGATTGATAAGAGGATGACATGAGCTATGCCTCATTTATCAATCTACATATCAAGGATAGAAGGATTGAGTCATACAAGATAATAGTCACAGAAAGGTGATGTCGGATCTCGACATTCTTGTCACTTGGGTAGCAATGATGCATTGCTAGATGTCACTCATTGCTTATGTTTCTAAAAGGAGGTTTGGAGACATTACCAACATTACGAGAACCTATTGGGTCACACACTAAGAATATGTTGTTTTGGAGATGAAGTCCATTTTAGTTTGACTAAATGAACTATTAGGCTATTGAATTGGATTCATTGAGTTAGACTCATTGATTGAGCCGAAACTTGAGTTAGACTCAAGTTGGATTAATTTGAGTTAGACTTAAATCAAATCAATTGAAGAAGATGAAGGTGTTGGTGCAGGGGCACTAGATAATTGAACTTGTGTTTTGATTATGGTAAAGACACAAAGTTAAGTTTACATCGTTATCTCACGAGCTAAATCGAGTGTGCAGAAAAACACTAAAGCTGAAGCTGAAGGCTAGCGACACCCGGAGGAAGCCGCGGTGGTCGGGCGACACTCGAGTGACTTCGGAGGGAGCCGAAGGAATCGAGTGGAAGGCCAAAAGCGAGAGCTACAAAGTAAGTATCGAGGTAAGCTCGTGTGAGTGAGAGATGGTAAGGTCGTGTCCTCTGTACAGGGATGACCGTAGGCGGTGATCCGACTAAGACTTCCTGTGGAAGGTCTAGGTCGAGATCGGACGGATGGAAACTGTCGCATTTATCATTTTCTGAGCTAACCTCTTACTGCAGGAAAGTGGCCAGGCTGGAAGTCGACTATTGGACATTGGGCAGTCGACTGATGCTCAATAGTCGACTGATGGGAGGCATCAGTCGACTGATGGCGACGAATCAACCTTTGTGCTAGGTCAAAATGGATAACGTTTGACGCGGCCACTTCGCGATAAAATTTGGTCAACTTCGTGATCTGTTTCGAAAGATGAGGAGACAAATTCAGAGGCCAAAATATATAAAAGGAGGGGAGGATTCCAACTCCAAAGATCATCAAGTTTATTCTCAAGTGCTCCTACAACGCCAACGCTCCAACACCGTCATAACGCCGACGTGACAACAAGTTCTGATCTTCTTCGTCAGCAGCAACATCAAGTAATATATTTTGATATTGTATTCTTTGTTTTTATTCATAACGAGGTGAGGTAGGCTTGTTGCTATTGGTGCAAGGGCACTAGATAATCGAACCTGTGTTTTGATTATGGCAAAGACACAAAGTTAAGTTTATATCGTTATCTCACGAGCTATCGAGTGTACAGAAAAGTATTAAAGCTGGAGCTGAAGGCTAGCGACACCCGGAGGAAGCCGTGGTGGTCGGGCGACACTCGAGTGACTTCGGAGGGAGCCGAAGGAATCGAGTGGAAGGCCGGAAGCAAGAGCTACTATCGAGGTAAGCTCGTGTGAGTGAGAGATTGTAAGGTCGTGTCCTCTTTACGGGGATGACCGTAGGCGACGATCCGACTAAGACTTCCTGTGGAAGGTCTAGGTCGAGATCGGACGGTTAGAAACCGTCGTATTTATCATTTTCCGAGCTAACCTCTTGCTGCAGGGAAGTGGCCAAGCTGGCAGTCGACTGCTGGACATGGAGCAGTCGACTGATGCCCATCCCGATCGATGGGAGGCATCGATCGATCGATGGCGACGATTCGACTTTTGTGTTAGGTCAAACGGATAACGCTTGACGCGCTTCGCGATAAAAATTTGGAAAAATTCATGATCCGTTCCAAAGAAATAGGAGACAAATTCAGAGGCTAAAGTCTATAAAAGGAGGGGAGGATTCATCTCCAAAGAACATCAATTTTATTCATCAAGTGCTCCTACAACGCCAACGCTCCAACACCGTCATAACGCCGACGCGACGCCAAGTTCCAATCTTCTTCGTCGGCAGCAGATTCAAGTAATATTTTTGATATTGTATTCTTTGTTTTTCTTCATAACGAGGTGAGGTAGGCTTGTTGCCTCATCCTCGTATATTCGGTTTTGTGATCGTTGTCTCCTACCTCCAACGAGGAGGAGACGTTATAGTGCTTTGCCCTCCGTACGCGGTCTAGGACCGATAGGGCCTTGGAGTAGCAACCGCCGGGTTGTGAACCAAGTAAAATAAACGTGTCATTTTATTTTCCGCTGCTTACTCGCTTACTCGTGCCTTAACGAATGATTACGAACGAAAGATTTTCGATCGCTATTCACCCCCCCTCTAGCGACGCTTTTCGATCCAACAGTTGCCTCATCCTCGTACTTTCGATTTTGTGATCGTTGTCTCCTACCTCCAACGAGGAGGAGACATTATAGTGCTTTGCCCTACATACGCAGTCTAGGACTGATAGGGCCTTGGAGTAGCAACCACTGGGTTGTGAACCAAGTAAAATAAATGTGTCTCTTTATTTTCCGCTGCGCTTACTCGTGTATCGAATGAACGAACAAAAAGATTTACGCTCGCTATTCACCCCCCCCCCTCTAGCGACGCTTCTCGATCCAACAATTGGTATCAGAGCGGGGACGCTAAGATTTGGTAAAACTACCAATCTAGCACTTTTTGGGTTTCTGTTCGTATTTTTCAAGTCGCATTTTCTTTAGTATTTTTTTTCCTCCCGCACTACTAATCCAAGACGAAGTCTTGGTACGCTTCTTTTGGTTGTGTGTTTGCAAGTATTCTATTTTGGAGTAGTCGATGGTAAAACGACCATATCTTTTTGCACAAGAGGACTCTCAAAACGATCTACCTACCAAATCGAAGCTCTCTGAGAGATCTATATTTCTTACCAGGGTTTACCCTCGTAACAAGTTGTTTCCAGTCCCAAAATCTAATGTTTAGTACCCTTTCGGGGACATCAAAGGTCGTAAGTTTCTAGCTTTTGTTAGTTTCTTATTCTTCTTATTTATTTCTGTTTATTTCCTATTATTTCCCGCACTACTAATCCAAGACCGAGTCTTGGAATTTCCTTTGGTTTTTATTCGTGTTTTGCAAGAGACTTAATGGCCCACATTGAGGGGTATAGCACCACCCGACCTCCGTTCTTTAACAAAAATGATTTCCATTATTGGAAAGGTCGGATGGAGTGTTTCTTGAAAACACAAGTCGAGACTTGGATAATAATCCAAACCGACTTTGCTCTACCCACCAATGATCAAGGGGAGCCCTTGGATTTTAACAAATGGACGAATGCAACCAAGAGGAAAATCGAAGCCGATGCAAGAGCAACCCAAATATTACAATGTGGCTTGTCCAAGGAGGAACTCAACCGCATCGGACCATTCATTAGTGCCAAAGACTGCTTGGAACCCAAGGAGCCGTGTACAACAAAGAGCCGTGTACAACAAAGTCGGACTCGGATTTAAGTCAAAGACTACGAATATATCATATATGTCTATCATAAATTGTAGTCATCAAAGAGTCCAAGCATGGGTCCCAAAAGTTTTACTGAACTCACACATAAGGACTAATAAGTATTGGATTCTTCAGGATCAAGTTCATTACTTGAATAGACCATACTAGTTCAATGGTCCAGAAGGAGCTAACACTAAAATAGTATACCCGCTTACTTAACAAAACCATTGCATGTTTTATTTTAATTTTTAGAACGGCTAGATAGGGAAAGTAGTTAGTCAACTCTTGACAACATAGTATCAGGACGCGGCGAGATGATAGTACATTAGGGAAACAAAGTCTCGTGTATTCGAGCTAGATAAGGTGTATCTAGCTTGGTGCACTTGACCGAGTTGAACTAGCAGAAGCTACCTCGTCGTATCCTAAACTAGTTAGACCAGGAAGTAACTCTAAGTGACTTAAGTGATATTTTCTTGAATTTGTCTTTGTCTAAGGAAGTGGTCGTTGTTCCGATCAAAGAAGGCCCCTATGCCTCGCCACGACCTGGAAGCTAGTTTCTCGAAAAGTTACTTAACGATCTAAAGGTTAAATCCGAATCTAACCCAAGGTTGACTATCTTTAATCAATTTAAAATCATCTCACAAAACATATAAGGTGAACAAATTATGAGACACATAGAATGAGTGAGATGTTAAGGATAATTGAAATATACTTAAAATAACCTTTTCAAAATACTACTTATTTTCTCAACTATTGTATTTAACAACTCTTAGGCCAAAGTTTAGCGCCCTCTACATCTCTTATACTTCATACATTTGACTAACGGGGAAAGCAAACTAACCCTAAGGGTTATATTACAAACCTTTAGATTATTGGTGCAGAGGGACACACCTCGAACCAATCTATCTAACTACTGCTAGATGCATGCTTGGACTCATATTTCATTTATCTTGATGCATGCATAAACGATATTGTTTTTAAACCCCTATTTTATACAAAAACCCTAAATTTTTTTTATTTATGGCAAAAGGGGGAGAAGAGCAAAAGTTAAGGGGAAGTAACACGATTTTGAAAACTAAAGTATCTCTTTCAAAACTCACCTAGGGTTAAGGGGAAGTATGTTCTCGGATGAGCTACCGAATGAAACAACTTATCTCGACCGAGTGGCCGGAGAGAATGAAGTATGCTCTCGGCTTGATATGCAGTCAAGTTACCAACTAAGTATGTACGACTAAGAAACACTAGAATGCCGAACTAAATGTAAACTTGTAAGATGAGCATTAAATGCTGAGATAATTAAATTTGAGCTTTTAAGATATCCTAAGTCCATATATAACCATATTGTTTGTTCTCTAAATATGTCTCATGTGATATATCTTCAATAGATAAAATTTTAAATATAGCTAGAGAAATGGCAAGGTATAAAAATGCAACAAAATATTAAAGGTAAGTATTTATATACATACTTACTGAATTTAACAACATGGAGGATTGATGTCTTCCTCCCATCGCAGAGTCATATTCAATAGGGAAGCATCCCAGTCAGATAGTTGTATTGTTCTCTCAACGTCTTACTCAAAAGTTCCCACAGACGGCGCCAACTGATGCGGCACGGATTTTTCATCTTCCCCGATCTTGTGCCACCGAGGAAGGGGTCCTTTCTGACCGCATCAGTAAATTTGAATTTGTTCCGAAAAAGTTAACACATATTAAACCTCCGCCGGCCTACCCGGCGACGGCACTCCGATGCTTAAGTTAGGCCGGACATTAATGAAAGAAAATGTATTAAATGCAGTAAAAATAATATAGAATAAAAGGAAAGAAACGTATCTCGTGTGACGGTAGATGAATATTCAAGAAGGAAGGAAGACATCCAGATTAGCCTTAATGTAAAATAGTCCTCCCAGCTCCTTCTTGGGTGCAAATGAAGTCATACCATGTACCCTTCTTGAAGACGTGCTTGAGATGATTCATGGGATTTTGATCACTTGAATCGTTGAGCTTATAGACAGAACCATACGCTTCATAAACCTTGAATAACTGGATTTATGGGGACTAATGCATTGGAGCCTCCAAGTTGCCCAATTCTAACAATGTAGCATGATATCCAAATGGAGAACATAACCACTGTGCTTCCCACAAGTGGGTTTCAACGAAGATAAAAGCATCCCACGGTTCTTGCTCGCTCATGATGAAGTAAAACCAGATAGCGTCATCCAACACCAGGGCTCTCTATGACTTGCACACAGAGCTGGTCCACACGACATCCCGAGGTCCGAGCAACAAGAGGATCCCCCTTACAAAGCTGAAACTTGTTGATTGCAGTCCAACGATCTCTACTGAGGCTCTCGCATATTTCTCCATCTATTTATTTGGATCTACTCCAACAATATAACGATTAGAAGCACCAGTGCCATACCAGAAGTTAGGACCAGTGCCAACACCAAACTCTAACACTTTGCTAGCTTCTCCTGACAACTAAGTAAAAAAGCTTCTCCTTGTATACTGCAACCTCAGATTCATAGATTTTCATCCATTGATCCCATCGCCTTAGCATAAACCTCCTCGTACCAATCCGGCCTCAACGGACGAACCCTCTTCAATGTGGCATTGGTCTCGAAAGGGGATCTGGCACCGGCGTCGAAGGCAGGAAGAAAAGGAAGCACCACGGTCAAAGCTCCCAAGACTCCAAGATGCCTCTTGGTCACTGGCCGGCAGCATGGGCAAAACATCGCCAAAGGGGGTGAAAGCGATCACATAGGAGAAATATGCAGCCGGCGAAGCAATGTGCGTCGTGAGAAGATGGAATGACCCCAATGAGAAATAGAAGCTCCGGAAGAAGAAACAACTTCTCCCTCTTTTCCTCCCAGATCCCTCCATGAAGACCGAAAGAAAGAAGACCCCTCTTTTCTCTAAACCCTAGGAATCTTTTATTCCCCTTCCAATGGGCCAGGCCTCTGTTCCATTTCATGGACCCATATTTACCCCATATCATAGGTAACCCCCCTAAACAGTCAGACGAGTCATTCTGACAAGTCTGACTTTAGTCTTATCATTTCAGCGTCTCGAATCAAATCATACCTCTACTCCTTGTTCATATATTCAGAAATATCATGCACATCTATGACATCCAGAGATCTGTCTTGACTGAATGAAAAATTTGTCGATTCGAGGACTTACGAAAAATAGCCTCAGATGAATAAGAGAACAAGATAATACTCGAAGCGAGGACTTACGAATTGTCTCAAATAGATATAAGAGAAGGACCTCCGAATCCCAACTGAATAAAATGATACTCACCTTAAAATACTTAGGCTGAATAAAATAAGAGAATACCGAAAATACCTTAACCGAATAACATAATGTCCATTTTAGAATACCTTGGATGAATAAAATAATGTCTGACATATCTCGGCTAAACTGAGTAAAATAATGTCCGCCTCATAATACTTCAATAAAATAAGAATTATCCCACTTCACCTGGCTGTACTGAATAAAATAATATACACCTTGCAATACTTCAATAAGATAAGAATTGTTCCAATAACATCTGGATTGAACTGAATAAAATAATATACACCTTGCAATACTTCAATAGAATAAGAACTAGCCCGTCAATACATGAGCTGCCTCAGAACACATTAATAGAATAAAGTAATAACCACATTTAAATGTCTCGGCTGCTTAATAACACGTGGATTGAATAAAATAAAAACTCCCTCCATATCAACATTTCATAAGTAGGCAAATGAATACCCCTCTTCTCGATCAACTGAATATAAAATCATACTCCTCCCGCTTTACCAGTGCCCGGGGAATGTAAACTTCAGTTAATGTCGAGCTGAATAAAAATGTAGACCGATTGGAGGACTTACGAATTGCCTTTGCCCGCCGTGATAATAAACTCCGTCGTTCTTCCGAAGTGCGTCTTATCTTAAACTCAACTCCTCCGATCCGCCATCACACGGAGATAATAATAATACAATCGAGTGAAGACTCAACTCTTCCGATCTGCCCCCACACGGGGATAATAATACAGTTGAGTGAAGACTCAACTCTTTCGATCCATCACCACACGGGGATAAAAATAATATATAATTGAGTGAAGATTCAATTCTTCCGATCCACCACCACACAGGGATAAAAATAATATATAGTTGAGTGAAGACTCAACTCTTCTGATTCACCACCACACGGGGATAAAAATAATATATAATTGAGTGAAGACTCAATTCTTCCGATCCATCACCACACGGGAATAAAAATAATATATAATTGAGTGAAGACTCAATTCTTCCAATCCACCACCACACGAGGATAAAAATAATATATAATTGAGTGAAGACTCAATTCTTCCGATCCACCACCACACGGGGATAAAAATAATATATAGCTGAGTGAAGACTCAACTCTTTCGATCCACCACCACACGGGAATAAAAATAATATATAGTTAAGTAAAGACTCAACTCTTCTGATCCACCACCACACGGGGATAAAAATAATATATAATTGAGTGAAGACTCAATTCTTCCGATCCATCAACACACGGGAATAAAAATAATATATAGTTGAGTGAAGACCCAACTCTTCTGATCCATCATCACACGGGAATAAAAATAATATATAATTGAGTGAAAACTCAATTCTTCCGATCCACCACCACACGGGAATAAAAATAATGTATAATTGATCAATGAACCCAACTCTTCTGTTTCATGGGGATAAGAATAAGATATAGTTGAGGAACGAACTCAACTCGTCCGTTTCACGGGGATAAGAATAATAGATAACTGAGGAGACCTCAGTTCTTCCGTTCCACCACCACATGGGGATAAAAATAATAGATAGTTGAGGAATGAACTCAACTCTTCCGTTTCACTGGGATAAGAATAAGATATAGTTGAGGAATGAACTCAACTCTTCCGTTCTGCCACCGCACGAGGATAAAATAATATATAGTTGAGGAATAAACTCAATTCTTCCGTTTCACGGGGATAAGAATAATATATAACTGAGGAGACCTCAGTTCTTTCGTTCCACCACCACACGGGGATAAAAATAATAGATAACTGAGGAGACCTCAGTTATTCCGATCCACCACCGCCTGGGGATAAAAATAATATATAATTGAGTGAAGACTCAATTCTTCCGTTTCACGGGGATAAAAATGATATATAACTGAGGAGACCTTAGTTCTTCCGTTCCACCACCACACGGGGATAAAATAATATATAGTTGAGAAGTAAGCTCAACTCTTCTATTTCACGGGGATAAAAATGATATATAACTGAGGAGACCTCAGTTCTTCCGTTCCACCACTACACGGGGATAAAATGATATATATAGTTGAGAAGTAAGCTCAACTCTTCCGTTTCACGGGGATAAAAATTATATATAACTGAGGAGACCTCAGTTCTTCCGTTCCACCACCACACGGGGATAAAATAATATATAGTTGAGAAGTAAACTCAATTCTTCCATTTCACGGGGATAAAAATGATATATAACTGATGAGACCTCAGTTCTTCCGTTCCACTATCACACGGGGATAAAATAATATATATAGTTGAGAAATAAGCTCAACTCTTCCGCTTCGCGGGGATAAAAATAATGGAAATATATAATCGAACGAAAGCTCGGTTCTTCTGCTCCGCCACTGCACGGGGATAACGGCTTCGGCTTATGCTGAGCCACAAAAAGTGTGACGACCTGATCCAGGGCTTTGCCCCATCAAGTCGGAATAATTTTTTACCCCGCCATTTTTCACAAAGTGTATTCTACCTTAAACCCTACTCCTCTGTTTCACCACCACACGGGGATGACGACTCTGGCTAATGCCAGACCTTAAGAAAAATAAAATATAAATCTTCATGGGGCCACATCTCTGCTCTGATGCCCAATTTCTTCGTTCTTCCGCTATGCGGGGATGACGACTCCAGCTGAGTAGTTGAGTGCAAATAATTACCCTAGCCGAGTGGTCGGATAGGATGAGGTATGTTAACTCAGTCGGATGACCAAGTACAAGTAATGACCCTGACCAAGTAATCGAAAGGGATGAGGTATGTTAACTCAGTTGGATGACCGAGTACAAGTAATGACCCTGACCAAGTAGTCGAAAGGGATGAGGTATGTTAACTCAGTTGGATGACCGAGTACAAGTAATGACCCTGACCAAGTAGTCGAAAGGGATGAAGTATATTAACTCAGCCGAAGGACTAAGTGTAAATAATTACCCTGACCAAATGGTCGAAAGGGATGAAGTATATTAACTCAGCCGAAGGACTAAGTGTAAGTAATTACCCTGACCAAATGGTTGAAAGGGATGAAGTATGTTCTTGGATGAGCTATCGAAAGGAAACAACACTAGAATGTTGAACTAAATGTAAACTTGTAAGATGAGCAATAAATGCTGAGATAATTAAATTTGAGCTTTTAAGATATCCTAAGTGCATATATAACCATATTGTTTGTTCTCTAAATATGTCTCATGTGATATATCTTCAATAGATAAAATTTTAAATATAGCTAGAGAAATGGCAAGGTATAAAAATGCAACAAAATATTAAAGGTAAGTATTTATATACATACTTACTAAATTTAACAACATGGAGGATTGATGTCTTCCTCCCATCGCAGAGTCATATTCAATAGGGAAGCATCCCAGTCAGATAGTTGTATTGTTCTCTCAACGTCTTACTCAAAAGTTCCCACAGACAGCGCCAACTGATGCGGCACGGATTTTTCATCTTCCCCGATCTTGTGCCACCGAGGAAGGGGTCCTTTCTGACCGCATCAGTAAATTTGAATTTGTTCTGAAAAAGTTAACACATATTAAACCTCCGCCGGCCTACCCGGTGACGGCACTCCGATGCTTAAGTTAGGCCGGACATTAATGAAAGAAAATGTATTAAATGCAGTAAAAATAATATAGAATAAAAGGAAAGAAACGTATCTCGTGTGACGGTAGATGAATATTCAAGAAGGAAGGAAGACATCCAGATTAGCCTTAATGTAAAATAGTCCTACCAGCTCCTTCTTGGGTGCAAATGAAGTCATACCATGTACCCTTCTTGAAGACGTGCTTGAGATGATTCATGGGATTTTGGTCACTTGAATCGTTGAGCTTATGGACAGAACCATACACTTCATAAACCTTGAATAACTGGATTTATGGGGACTAATGCATTGGAGCCTCCAGGTTGCCCAATTCTAACAATGTAGCATGATATCCAAATAGAGAACATAACCACTGTGCTTCCTACAAGTGGGTTTCAACGAAGATAAAAGCATCCCACGGTTCTTGCTCGCTCATGATGAAGTAAAACCAGATAGCGTCATCCAACACCAGGGCTCTCTATGACTTGCACACAGAGCTGGTCCACACGACATCTCGGGATCTGAGCAATAAGAGGATCCCCCTTACAAAGCTGAAACTTGTTGATTGCAGTCCAACGATCTCTGCTGAGGCTCTCGCATATTTCTCCATCTATTTATTTGGATCTACTCCAACAATATAACGATTAGAAGCACCAACGCCATACCAAAAGTTAGGACCAGTGCCGACACCAAACTCTAACACTTTGCTAGCTTCTCCTGACAACTAAGCAAAAAGCTTCTCCTTGTATACTGCAACCTCAGATTCATAGCTTTTCATCCATTGATCCCATCGCCTTAGCATAGACCTCCTCGTACCAATCCGGCCTCGGCGGACGAACCCTCTTCAATGTGGCATTGGTCTCAAAAGGGGATCTGGCACCGGCGTCGAAGGCAGGAAGAAAAGGAAGCACCACGGTCAAAGCTCCCAAGAGGAGACGCCTCTTGGTCACTGGCCGGCAGCATGGGCAAAACATCGCCAAAGGGGGTGAAAGCTATCACATAGGAGAAATACGCAGCCGGCGAAGCAATGTGCATCGTGAGAAGATGGAATGGCCCCAATGAGAAATAGAAGCTCCGGAAGAAGAAACAACTTCTCCCTCTTTTCCTCCCAGATCCCTCCATGAAGACCGAAAGAAAGAAGACCCCTCTTTTCTCTAAACCCTAGGAATCTTTTATTCCCCTTCCAATGGGTCGGGCCTCTGTTCCATTTCATGGACCCATATTTACCCCATATCACTTAACTTAGTGAGTGAGAAGGTTTACCAAAATATTCTGTGGTTTAACATACCTTTGGCAAACACCAAGAATTATATGAATATAAGTCAAACCTCTGAATAATTGGTAGATATAAAGCTTCACATAGATCAGTGTCATTCATTGATTCACACTACTGTAATGCCTTAGGACACGATATAACATTTCAGGCACATACTCCATGACTAGGTTAAGAAAAAGCTCATCTCTACTAGTGGTAGAGAAGAAGTAATGCTTTAGGGAAATCACATTTGGATGATCTATGGAGTGCATCAACTATAACTCACGGTTTTTGTACTCCCTATCCTGTAAAACCTTCTTTATAGCAATAGTCTCCCCTATTTCCAAACATTTTGCCTGGAATACAATTCCAAAAGAACCCATCCCAACAACATGCTTTTCCATGTAGCTAATAGTCTGTTCAGATTCACCATTCTTGCCTCCTATTATGGTAGAAATGATATGATTGTTTACTACATCGCTCCCCTCCATAAAAGATGCTTGTTGCTTGTCTCCAACTGTCTGGAATGTAGGGGTGGTGGAGTTAAGGAGGTCTTTCTCCGATGGAGGCGGACGATGTGGTCCTTGTGATAGCGAAGCCATACCGATGTAGTGGAGGGATAAAGACTTATGGTGTATCCTTAGCTTGGAGTGCTTGTGACTTTTTGCTCAGTTTCTCATAGATGGTACCATTTTGATGGGTCTTTTTTCAGCACACTCGGATTCCTCCTCTTTCGTCTTCTCTAAAGAGCAGAATGACTTAGCTTTCATAAATACTGTCATGACTCCCGATCTACAAGTGAAAAGAGCAATAAAGGTGGGTCAATTTTACCAGCGCAACTCCTCCAATGCTCAAGTCAGTATCCGAAGAAGGGAAGAGAAAGACATATAATCGAGAAATATGAAGAACAAGTGGAGAAAGTTTAGGGAAGAAGAGTTGTCTCCGGATACCATAATAGAGAAAAAATCATCCCCCTTCTCCTTTATCTTCGATGACCTTATATGGTATCTCAAGCACTAGCTTGTCTCCTAAGTTTGCCCAATTGTAATATTCCTTGGAGGATTATTAGGGAAAAACCGTTACATAGAGTCTCCATCTGCTCTGACAAACTCTTTTTTTTTACACATTAAGGGGACCAGATCATTCCCCATAGATCGTCACATGTGACATACAAGTCACAGGTCCGAGAATGGAAGCTTGGGAAAACAGATGGTACTCAAGAAAAATCAATAGTGTTCAGCTCAGGAAGACCAGTAATACTCAGGAGAATAGATAATGTTCGGCTCGGGAAGACCAGTAATACTCGAGAGAATAGATAGTGCTCGGCTTGAAAAGGCCAATAATATTCAAAAGAATAGATAGTGTTCGACTCAAGAAGACAGATGGGCCTCAAGGAAAATCAATAGTGCTCGGCTCAGGAAGGTCAGTAATACTCAGGAGAATAGATAGTACTTGGAAAGACCAATAGCGCTTGAGTGAGTAGATAGAGGCCGAGAAATCAATATATCTTAGGCAAGCAAATAGAGTATATAGATAGAAACAAGTCACTATCCGAGAGTACTAACTACCATATATATGAAAATGTTATCCTACACAATTCATCCGTGAACATTGGTGCGATCCTCTATTATCCACCATTTGAACCCCTAAGATTCAAGGTTTGGGCTATAGTATGTAAGCGATTGGACGGTGGATAATGGAGGTGCACACGGGTGCTCACGGATGAGTTATGTAAGATAACATCTCTCTCTCTCTCTTTATATATATATATAGCATCCACTTCCCATGCCTGACCTCCTTTCCCATGCCCAATGCCAAGCACTCGCTATTGCTCGGCATTGTCGCCGAGCAGTGGGATTCCATTCGCGATCATCTGATGCAGTCTGGTCGCCATCGGAGTCCGATCGAATTTTAATTGGAATATGTTGAATTGTGACTGCAACACTGGCGACCACAATCCGACTGAAATTCGGCCGCAATCCAATCAGACTTCGAGCTCGGCCAAGTCGCGATTAGATTTTGGTGGGATCACAATCAGAATTCAATGTGATTGCGGCGCCAGTGGCCTGCAATGCTGGCGGTTGCAATTCGATCAAATTTTGATCTCAATCTGATCGAAATTCGACTGTGGTATATATGAAAAATGACTAAAAATTTATCTCATTTGTCGTGATGACACAAGTCAGGAAGATCAAATTATTAAGTTGGGAAGGTCCATTTGTTCTCTTTTCGATAAAATTTAAAGGCTTAGCTGGGCATCTATTCTTAAGATACGACGACTTTACCACATTAGCAATCAAATACTAGCCATTTGTGAAGAACTGAATAGTATCCAAATGCTCTCATTAGAAAAGTGAAGAAAGGAACCTTCTTTAGGCTTGAAACCTTACTAGTCATTAGATCTACTGATTAATCGTCATTACTCGAACATTCACTACCTCTATTGGCTGAGTCGAAATGCCAACAACTAACAAAATATGACCAACTATTCAACCATTTTAGGTCGGTCATGAATGTGTTAACTGAACTTAGTATAATTTGAACCTTGAATTTGCAACCCCTCTCTTATAGAGCGGTGAGGAGCAATCTTTCATTATTTAGAATATTAACAATTGTGATTTAATATAAACTAACATGTTGTTCTAAAATTCTTAATATGAAAATAAACTCTCATTTATATTAAAGTGATTTTCATCTATTCTTTATTTCCAATGCGGACCAATTTTCTAACACATTGAAATCAATTTTCCATTTATTTTTCGAACATATTCACACTACAAGGTTCAACTCTTTGTGTTAACTCTTTCTCAATTCAAACACTTCACTCTTAAGTTGTTAGAAAATGATTACCATAAATCTATGCATGAGTATTTATAAAACTCGAAACACTTACAATTCTTTTTTAATCTTCCTCTAACCTTGTTGTTCTGCGAAGAAGAAGATCCTACGATCTTTTCTCGCTATCCGAAGAGAAATTACGAACTCGAAAAGAACTTCTTGGTTCACAAACCAAATTCCAATAGTGCCTCGGATGTTTCTATGCGAGTCACGTACATCACGCTCTCACTGCGCAACCTGATCTATCTTTTTTTTCATCACGTCAACTCCTTCTTATAACTTGGATGGAGACCATTCCGAAACCTCTTGGAGACCTTTCATCTCCAAGAATTAAAACTTTGGCTGTGCAACGTATGCGCAACCCATCAACATCATATTAATGCCAGAGACTTTCCATCTCCTTCATCTTTATCGGTTTCACGTAGTAATGAGCATATTGCACAATAAAGTGCAATTAATTCTCACATCTCCCACTCGTCCAAGTTATGCTACAAAGGCAAATGGTCATAAATACCAACAAGAATAGAGATTTATAGTCATATAGACTAATAAGAATCGAGATTCAGTAGTCACAGAGATTCATATTCACAAAGACTAATTCAGAGCCTCCAATTCATACTTAGGAAGCATGGTTCGTACGACAGCAAGCATATTGAGTATTAAATACTAAGAAAGTTGTTACACCTTACATAGCTTCTCATTGAGCGATTATCGCTAAGAAAGTTATTACACTTTTCTTAACCGCTCACTAAATGGTACGCAACCACTATATTGATGGCCCATAGCCATTCTCCAGGTGGTATACAACCATTCTCTTGGATACATTAATGTCTTGCTATTTACCCAGATTAAATTATTTACATCAATATGAACATATGTAATCCCTCATAATGATCATTATGCCAAGAGCATGTTCCATATTTTGATATTCACAATTCATTTTTGTACATAACAAAAATGGATCGACCAATGAATAACATTCAAAGATGTAAATATTTTTAATCATCTTTTTTAGTTTGTATCTATCTATTTTAATCAGTCGCTTTTCTAGTCATGTTCCATAGACTGAATCATGCATAGTCAATAGGTTTACATGCTAAAGTAGTGGACCCTAATTAAAACTTCAAGTAGATAACTAAATAGTCACTTAAGGTAAATACTGGGATTAACATATAATCTCAATGGCTCACATAGTATAGAAGCAGAGATCCATTCTCCTACTACCCTTATTGTCACCATAACACATGTGGTATGAATCATATGTTATGATATTATTCTCTTTACCAAAAAAAGAGTGCATGTTTTCCTCAAATTAACATTGTACAGATTTCGATCTAGACATTCCCAATGCCTAATCCTGAATTCAACTCATGAATTCTAATCTGGCTATAAACAAGTTTAGTAAATGGTGGGTCTATTTACTTTGATCATAAATTTACAAATGATCTCATCTTGATACAATTATCAAAGTGACCCCAACTTACAGGTATGTCTCTATTTACATATAGCTATGTACATAAGCTATCCCATAAGCACCGATCTTACCCCTATTCATACTCAACAAATAGAGATGATTGTCCATGTGAGAGGACTAATCTTAACCTGCTAACATGCTTACTAAGATCTTAATAGAATGTAACTTAACATATACATTGAATAGATTATGACATTTTTTAATCAAATTATCTCATAAAATTCGATTGTTATTACAACTTTGTTACATTCTTCAAAGTCCCATGAACTTTACATGTTCATAAAATGACTCTTTAGTCATTGGCTTAGTAAAAGGATCTGTAAACATAATACGGGTAGGGATATACTCAAGAACAATTTTTTTCTTAGCAACAATATCCCTTATAAAATTATACTTTATAGCTATGTGCTTGCCCTTGTTATGATATTTGGGATCCTTGAAAAAAGCTATAGCAGCTTGACTATTACAGTAGACAGTAACTGAACTCCCACTGTCCTCAGCAATCTTCAGATACTTCAGGAACCTTCTTAACCAGACTGCTTCTTGCACAATTGCTGAACATACCACATATTCAACTTCCATTATCGACAAGGCTACACAAGCCTGTTTCTTGCTGTTCCAGAAGACGGTACCACCATTCAGCAAGAACGCATAGTCTGATGTGGATTTTCTATCATCCATATCCCCAACCCAATCTGCATCTGAATAACCCTTTAGGGTCATATCTGATCCTTGAAAATAGAGACAATAATATGTTGTCACTTTCAAATATTTGAATATCCTCTTCACCGCCTTCCAGTGTCTCTGTCCTGGGTTTGACTGGAACTGGCTGACTAAGCCAACAGCATAGCTGATATTGGGACGTGTATACAACATAATATACATCAAACTACCAACAACACTAGCATATGATTTTCTTTTCATTTCGGCTATTTCTTCAGGAGTCTTGGGACACATATTCTTGCTCAACACAATACCTTTCGCTATAGGTGTCTGTTCTATGTTGCAATCAGATATGCTGAAATATTGTAACATCTTATTTATGCAAGTCTCTTGGGACATATCCAAAAGTCTTTTCGATTGATCTCTCACGATCTTTACACCTAAGATGTATTCAGCTTCTCCCATATCTATTATGTCAAATTATGATGTTTTTACTTCTATCACAAACCTTATGTCATTTTCTGCTATCAGCATATCATCAACATATAATAATAAAATGACATACTTTTCTTTTTTCCTTTCTCAGGAAAACACAATGATCCTCATTGATCATTTCGAAACCATAAGATAAAATGACTTCGTTAAATCTTATGTTTCATTGTCTTGACGCTAGTTTTAGCCCATATATAGACTTTTTAAGTTTACATACTTTACCCTCTTGGCCTTCAGCAACAAAACCTTTTAGTTGTACTATATAGATTTCCTCGTCAATCTCACGATTAAGGAAAATAATTTTTACATCTATTTGATGTAACTCCAATTCATAATGTGCTGCAAAAGCCAAAATGACTTAGATTGACACAAATTTCACTATGGGAGAAAATTTCTCTTCATAGTCAATACCCTCCAATTGGGTATATCCTTTTGCAACCAAGCGAACTTTGTATCGATTAATAGATCCATCATCTTTCCTCTTAATTTTGAGAATCCACTTATTCTCAATAGCCCTTCGACTGGGAGGAAGATCGACTAAATCCCAAACATGATTCTTCATCATTGACTCCATCTCTTCTTCCATTGTTGTTTCCCATTTTTCTCTAACACTACATCCCAATGCTTCCTTAACGGATTGAGGTTCATCATCGTCAACTGGGAGTGTCATCATTGCCTCATTCTCGACATCAAATCTCTTCTTAGGTTTGAACTTATGAATACTTCTTTGTTAGTTGTGGGATTGAGAAGTCAACTCATGACTTGGAAAATTACTCCCACTCGGTTGACTAGACTTGGGCATCCCTTGTGACACCTCTTTTGTTGATAATATCTCATCCTCCTCAAACAGAGGAACTATTTTATCAACATCACCTCTAGCTGGGAACTCTGTTTCAAGAAAAGTTGCATCTCTCGACTCTATTTCAGAGATTGTTCCATCTTGCTTCTCACCAATGAAAACATAACCTTTGGAATTCTCATAATATCTTATAAAGATACATTTCTTACCTCTATAACCTAGTTTTCCATACTTGTGAGAACTGTCATGAATGTAGGCAGTTGACCCCCAAGGTCTCAGATTACTCAAATCTAATTTTCTGTCTGTCCAGCATTCATATGGGGCAGATAAAATTGATTTAGAAGATACTCTATTAAGTATATAGGTTGCTACTAATAATGCATCTCCCCAATAGGAGATTAACAAATTAGCCTGAGCTATCATAGACCTAACAATTTCAAGAAGAGTCCTATTTCTTTTTTTAGCAATCCCATTTTGCTATGGAGTTCTTGGGATTGTTAGTTGTCTAATAATTCCTTTATCATTACAAATTGTCTTGAACAAATCAGATAAATATTCACCTCCACGATCAGTGCGTAAAGTCTTAACCTTACATTCTATTTGATTCTCAATTTTATTCATATAATGAATGAAGCAATCCAATGCTTCAGATTTATGAGGAATCAATACACATAATCGAAACGAGTGAAATCATCAATAAATGTAATGAAATAGGAAGCTTCATGTCTAGCCTTCATATTCATCTAACCACAAATATCCGAATGAATTAAATGTAATAAAGAATCAGCCCTAATAGTCTTACCAAATGGTTTCTTAGTTGTCTTTCCAACAAGATAATGCTCACATATAGTCAAGTTAATCTTAGCACGAGTATCCAATAAGCCCTCTCTCGCTAACCGATTCATACGTTCTTATCATATATGTCCTAATCTAGCATGCTAAACATCATCAGAGATATCCGCATAACTAGTAAGAGTAATGTTTGAAAGACAACTATTATTTCTATTGATGTCTGGTTCCACATCAAGAACCATGAAACCATTAGTAAAAAAAACATATCCTATTAACACAGAGTCAATCTTTAGTTCTACACAATGGCTGTAAAAATTTATACAATAACCCAAACTAAGAAGACAATTAATGGAAACTAAATTACATCGAATCTTAGGAGCATATAGGACATCATGTAAAAATAGGATCCGTCCACCACGAAGGTTGAGTTTGCTAGTGCCAACTCCTTTGACTTCAACCCTTGCATTGTTTCCAATATATATCCATTGGTTGCCAGCTGGTACCCGACGGTACTCCACGAATGTACCTCACTCCCGAGCTACATGGTTGATTGCTTCTAAATCTATAATTCACAAAGGATAAGAATTAGTTAACAACACAGAACTAGCAACATAATGCTCAGGAAAAGAATACATACTTGGATTTACCTTTTTAGGCTTGGTACATTCCTGAGCGAAGTGGCCCTTCTTGCCACAGTTATAGCAAAACAACTTGCTTTTCGATTTCTTTCCAGTCTTCTTTCCTTCCTTCTTATTTGGGCCTTACCCAACAACAGCAACTTCCTTTCCCTTTCCCTTTCCTTTCTTGTACCATTTTTTCTTTTTGGATCCAAATGATCCAGCAGAATCGATAGCTACATAAGCTTGTCTTGAAATCCTTGCGGATTTGACTCTCTCCGCCTCTAACTCCACATGGCATGAGACATCAATGAAAGTTTTTATACTTTCACTGTGAGTCAGGTTCTACTTCATCATTTCCCAAGACTCAGGAAGGGAATGTATAACTGCTTGAACCTGTTGTTCGTCGGTTAACTCATGACCAACAGTTTTAAGCTCTCGAATCATGTTCGACATCTCTCTTAGATGTTGAACCATTGAAACATTTGGGCACTTCTTATAGCTGTCAAACTTAATTGTCAACTATCGAAGCTTGCTCAGACTAAGTCCACTTTATCTCTATCTAAGGGCTACCCAGACTGCATGAGCCGTTAGATACGACTCATACTCAAAAATCAGGTCATCCACCATTGAACTAATCAATATGCCCTCATTAGTGGAGTCCTTTTTCTTTCATACCTTATAGGTATCAAGATCTAATCTATGTTGTACAGTTGTACCATCAACAGGTTCCGTCATTACCTGATGTATAGCCTCAAGAACATATTGTATCTTAAGGTGCCAGATTTTGTAGTTTTCCCCGTTTAATTTTTCACCCTTATTGAGTTCTGCTATGATGTTTCTAGTTGTCATAATCTACATAAATAAACATATTATTTAGTTATTTAGTGTAAATTCAATGTATGCAATTTCTGATTAACTCAATGTAAATTTGAATTGTTTACAAAATCAAGTGACAACTTTGTTTCCACTCATCATTCGTATGTTCCGATCTAACAGACATTGATCAAACTATATCGCATATATCCCATGCAATGAACTAATCATTAATATATCATATGAACTAATCATGATTTAAAAGAAACTGAACTAATCATTTCTTATTTAAAAGTTTGTTAACTTATAACATACTTTATAAAAAAACTATTAACATTTAACATTCTTTTATTCATAACCTAAACAACTCTACCGGAAAAGATATGTAATATAGAAAAAAAAAACTAATAATAATAAAAAAAATATACGTGTGTATATATATATATATATATATATATATACACACGTATATTTTTTTTATTATTATTAGTTTTTTTTTCTATATTACATATCTTTTCCGGTAGAGTTGTTTAGGTTATGAATAAAAGAATGTTAAATGTTAATAGTTTTTTTATAAAGTATGTTATAAGTTAACAAACTTTTAAATAAGAAATGATTAGTTCAGTTTCTTTATATAAATTCTATATTTCATAGTAAAACAAAATAATAATAATAATAGTAGTATTATATAAATTCTAGTTATTTAATAGAAATTTTCGGGATAAAATCATTAGGACTTGGTTAAGTGAATTAATCAACGTTGATTAATTCGATGAAACCTAAGTTATAAATAAGCCTAGGTTTGGATTTACATAATTAATTTCCTTTATCGTTGGCCTCCACCCACCTCCTAGGCTCCTACCACAGCGCCTTCCACCGTGCCCACTCCTGCCCATTTCCCACGTGCACGCACCCCGAGCGCCTGCCTCTGCGATCATCACTGCCATCGTCGGTCGCCTTCCAGCCAGCTTTCGCCGCCATGACTTGCCCCACATCACGTCGCCAAACCTCCGCCCACTGCTTGCCGCAACGTGCGCCATTTGCTGCCAACCATAGCAATCGTCGTCGCTCCCCTGCCTCTTCCTCTTTCAATCTCTTCCTCTTCTCTCTCTGCCAACGAATCCATAGCAGAGGTGGCGAGCGAATCTGAGTTGGGAGGGGTTTTGTTGTGAGGAAGGGAGAAATTGATTGCTTGGTGTTTGATTTCGAGGGTCGATGCCTTTGTAATTGAAACTATTCAGGTTTTCCCAAATCGATGGATTCCGATCTCTAGATCTCTTGCCTTGCAGCCGCAAAGAAGCATTACTCGACCCATCATCAGCAGAATGTTCAATCAGATCGTTTGAGCTTTGACAAATTCGAGATGGAGGAGGAGGTCTGTCCTGATTTCACCTGCCCGGATTGCTACGAGGATCACAACATCATGTCGCTGTGTTCCCCATCTTGAAGAGGAGCATGCGTACAAATCTACTGTCACTGTTTGTCGTATCTACTCTATTAAGATTGCAAAAGGCATGCTGAATCATATCACTTTTCAACATGGGCATATATTCAAGATGCAGAGACGACAAAGGTTACGCAGATTTGCCATCCCTAGCAATAAGGCACTTTCTCTTTTGGGGAGGGACTTTCATGAGGCTCACCTGCAGATTCTTTTGGGAAATGTTGGTCATAGAACAAACAACAATGAGGTGTCCAACATAGCTTCTGATTCATTTCTTTCATTGCTTATGAACTTTCCAGCATTTGAGGCAGAAGAATCATCAAATCCATCCACTGATGGCGATGCATATTAGCAAAAGGACTCACATTTAGCCTCCTCTTTCATATCTAGAGTTGGGAAGCTGGATTTGAATTGGCAGTGTAGTTTGATTGGCTTGTTCTGATTTGAGTTCAGACTTCCAGAGAGGCTATGGACAATTGAATTGGTGTGAGATCAAGAAGCGGTGCAATGGAGGCGAGGCAAGGACTATGGGTTAGAGATAGATGCTTGTACATGTGGATAGTTAGCACGAGCTACATATTAGGTGGGTGGTTCCTTCTTTGACCTCTTTAGATCTTAGTGCATGATTATTTTGGTTACGTTATTTACTCAAGTTATATTATCTTTCCACTCTATGTTCTTTTTAGTATTGCTTTGGCCTTATAATTGTTTGGCCTTTTTTTTATACTTGGTTTCTAGGTTGCTTCTCATCATTAACATGTAGTTATTTATTCTAGTGTTTGATTTGTATTACGATTATGTGTTTATTCATTGCTTCGGTATAAATTAGTAGATGTTACTGGTATATGTTTATTTATTATTTCGGTTGATATTGTGATTAGGACTAGTAGAGATAGTATGATTAAGATGAGATTATTCCTTAGAAAGTATATAATGTTTCTCATATATCGACTACGAACTGTCTCCCATTCGTGGTTGAGAGAGTTTGTAGTAGAGTTTGCTTACTTTCGAATCATGGTTGCATTTGTATATCTGTGGTCGATCATGTCTCCCATTCGTGGTTGAGAGAATCTACCATAGAGTTATACTATTGGACTACCCATTTGAAGTTAGTGATAGTTGGTTTTGTGTGTCATCTATAGCTAGATAGCTACCTTACATCTTAACTATCCACGAGACTCGTTCGTGGTAGCATGTTATTGCGTGCATGATTGAACTGGTAGAAATGGTATAATTTAGATGAGATTATTCCTTATAAGGGAATGTAAGGAATGAAACAACATTTATGGAACACGTGCTTATTAGTAGATTTATTATCTTTATCAGCCTTGATAGTTAGGCATCTCATGTTAGATGAGTTGGAACCCTAGGCTTAACCACCTTAACGTGCTTATTAGTAGATTGATGATCTTTATCAACCTTGATAGACGTTTAATGCTAGATGTGTTGGATAACTCTAGGCTTAACGACCTAGGATAATCGATTGTCCACAAGACCCATTCGTGGTAGCATGTTGTTGTGTGCAGTCAATAGCTAGATAGCTATATACTCTGTCTGCCCATAATACTCATTCGTGGTAGCATGTTGTTGCCCGCAGACATTGAGTCTTTATATTGTCTGTCTACCCACGAGTCTCATTCATGGTAGCATGTGGTTGCTCATAGACAGTGCTCTGTATATTGCCTATCTGCCCACAAGTCTTGTTCGTGGTAACATGTTGTTGCCCGCAGATAGTTCCCCTTTGTATTACCTCGAGAGTCACGAGGCTTTATCGCTATATCTTGATGTATATTTCTTGCAGGTTTATCATTGGTTGTGCATGTCACAGGTGCATTTATTATATGGATGACCAGGTTAATTGAAGAATGATATTGATACTCTGAGATTTGGGTTACTCGGGTTTACTTCCTTTGACCTCCATTATATTTATATTATCATGCACTATCTTCTATACACCCACTGTGTCACGCCCCGGAGGAGTCTCCGTCAGACAAAAATCCTGCAGCATCTCCTCTGTATGGGTGACAATACCGAACTTACATACAAGGCCCACACGGCCTACTATACATCGGTCAACACGACCGGAATAAAAATCACACACGCAGGTCATAAATAGGCCTCGAGCCAACACTCAACGTAAATAACAAAAGTCTACAATCTAGACTTACCCCTTCTGCCATCTGAGCAGGAATACTCAACCAAACCAATCAAATAAAAGTCCGAATAGAAGTCCATAAGGACATAACAACTATCACCAAAACATCCACAAGTCCTACACCTTTCATCTAGTCAAAAACCGAAACCATAAGACCAACAAAAACAAATCCATTTCGACGAGGGGGATTGGCAGCTGGACTCTTCTGGCAGTTTCATCCTGAAAAAGATATAAAGCAACGGGGTAAGTTCAATGAACTCAGCGGATAATAGTCGATATGGATAGTAAGATATAACTAACAATAATAATCATGTCAGTACAGTCTCCTAATCAATAATAGAAAATGCAAGAAAGAAATGCAAAAAGACTATACTTACCTGAATCTCCTATCCTGACATAGGAGCATGTGTCATACTAGCAGAAATAAGGTCGTCTAACCAAATACAAAAAAGTATCCTGTATGCATGTCAATCATATGCAACATCCAAGGCAGCAACCAAAATGCAACAAACACAATACAAATGCAATCCATGCAATATGCATGCGATGCAAATGACATGGTCACCCCTGATGCCAGTCAGCCGCCTCACACGCGATGGTGAAGCCGAGTGGGTAGGGCTATGACAACTGTGCACTCTGCCATCACTGCTCCTGAGTGACCGAGTGGACAGAATGTTGTCGGAGTACACCTATCCTCTTGCCCCAAACAGAGTGGGGGAGCAATGCTCTCATCTTCCGGTGTCGTAGACCAGAGGAGGGATCCCTGCCCGCTACCACGCTGCCTCACCATTACCCATGAGCGGACCAACGGAGCCTGACAGAGCTACTGCACACACCCTCCTGATGTACCACTAACCCATGAGTGATTGTGTGTGCAGATCATGTAACTAGCTGCAGGCTCAACTATAAAGGAATCCCGTCCAGCCAGCATGCAATCATGCAAGATGGTGTATGACACTAAAGCATGTAACACCAACCAAAATACGTCTCCGAGTAATATGCACAAACAAATGGGTACATATCAATGACCTAGGTAAAACAGGGAAGGTATAACTAAAAGCTAATCCAGTGCATGTCACAACTCCCAAAATAAGTATACATGGCAAGTATCAAGATAATATCGACTAAGATATAAATGCATGCGTCAAGTATGACACATTGACATATAAGACAGATAAGACATAAAAATTACTGTGAGCTATAGCTAACTAAGCATATCAACCTGACAATATCTAAAAGATAAGTCAGAGTACCCGCCTGCTACGAAACTCGTGACAACTATCTTCACGCTCATGGACCTGTCTCGTGATCGAAACCTGCATATAACAGACATTTTGATTAAGTGCTAGCGTACAACAAATGATCGAATCCAATCCTACATCGACTTCGTATCCGATCAACTAGATTGATTTAGTTATCCTATTAACCTAATCAATCCTCCATATCAATCCCTATCGACCATTCACAAAATACGCAACCCCCTTCAAGCATACCTCAATGAAACATCCCCTTCACCAAAACGGTCACATTGTCGTATACAAAACCTAATAAAAACACATAGCTCAACCCAAATCTTACCTCAAACTCGATCCAACACTTCGATTCCACAAATTGGCACCCACAGTCCATTTACAGCCATTAACATCCTACACAACCCGTTCTATTCACCGGAACATCCCACTTGCGTCTTCTCCTCTCACTCACAGCCGTAACAACAACACATGCTCTATTCATAGCCCATAACCGAGCCACTCTCAGATCCATCAACCATTAACACAACATAACCACCCAAAATCTAGCAATTTACAACTAAAAGAGAGGCTAGATTAAGCTTACCAGCCTTGGAAGTCTCTCGGCAGCCCTCTTCCTCCTATCCTCTATTCACCGACGCCGAATCACTGCCCTATTGACAAATCAAGCTCAGTGAAGGAAAAATCTCATCCTAAACCTAGATCTCATCTAAAATAAGGAGAGGATTTCTAGCTTACCTAGCTTCCACGAGAATTCCTTGTCCCAAACGAGCACCCAACCAAAAATCACACGCCACCTCCCGCTCACCGTGCTCACCCGTGGTCTCGTCAAGGTCGTGCCGCCGCTCGCCGCTGCGAGGAAGGCGAGCGAGAGGGAGAGGTCGGCTGCGGCGAGAATAGGGCGCAAGAGATGAGTCGCGAGAAGGAGGATCGCAAGGAGGAAAACTCGCATGTGACGGCCTGTGGGAGCAGAAGAGGCGCCGACGATGTTGTGGGTGGCATCGCAAGAAGAGGCGGTGGTGGCCAGAGGTGCGGCTGTGGATGGCGAAAGGGGTGACATCATTGAGATCGGGAGAGAGACAGTGGGTGGCAACAGTTCGAGCTCACAAAAAGGGGTGAAGGCGCCGGCGGTGCTGTTGGTGGCGACGCGAGGAAGAAGGTGGCGGTGTGGCCGCATGAGGAGAAGGGGCTCAGGAAAGGGGATGCGGTGGGGGAAACGCGACAGGAGTAGGAAAAAAACTAGGTTTTCTAACTTAGGCTTTAATTAAACCCTAACATAATTAAATTAATCGAGATAATGATTAACATTTTATTAGAGCTCGTCCAATCTAATAAAATTTTATCCCGAAACTAAATTACTAAATTCCTTTTAATAAAATACA
This sequence comes from Wurfbainia villosa, assembly GCA_025175895.1. Classification (NCBI taxonomy): domain Eukaryota; kingdom Viridiplantae; phylum Streptophyta; class Magnoliopsida; order Zingiberales; family Zingiberaceae; genus Wurfbainia; species Wurfbainia villosa. The sequence goes on along the minus strand of CM045986.1, from coordinate 135,003,615 downwards.
TATATTTATTTTATTTATTTCATTTTAAATTTTATTATTATTTTATTTTTTCAGTATCTTACACACTGAGTTATTTATACTCACTCCCTCTTTTCTTAATTTGGCCTCCAGATTAGCTGATAGAGGATGTGTCCTGTTGACCTACCTTCGCGTCGCTCAGAGAGTCCCTTGATGTGTTGATCCCACTGCATCGTCGAGATGTCATTTGTTTTTCTTTATTGTTATCATATTTTATGGACGCACTTTGATTTTGTCGCAATTTGATTTGGTGTCATAAATCTATTTTACTTTTAATTGATTTATACTTTAGTCGTGCATGCATGCAGTTAATAAAATAATTGTATTTTATATTTCTGATTATTTTAAAGTTTTACCATATCAGGTTCCAGTAATGTATTTTGGAATATTGTCACTAAGGGGCTCCTCCGTCTTTTGATGATGAATATGCCCCCAGGGCTTGACAAGATAGGTTATTACGACTGCCACTATGACAAAGACTAATGCAATGGTAATAATTTCAAGCTCTATCTTCCATGGCTCCACTAGGGTAGATTCAGGCTAACCAGTAAGCTGACCATTTACAGAACTCTCTTCAATCTCTTCGGGATCAGCCTCTACAGGATTCTCCTGAACCTTGTGCTCCAGCAGTTCCCATCACAACTCAGCACATGTTATCTGCCCTTCATAGCGACCCCATATGTGATGTGCAACTACTATGAGATTGTTTGATAGAGAGTGCACCAATGCCCAAATCCGATAGTTGTCGAGTATCGGAAACTATTGCTGCTCAAGTCTCCAAAAAAGACCATCGAGCCTTCCTATGTGCGCGATGACCCCACCATTAGGATTAAAAACTATCTCTTCGATATATTCCCTCAGTTGGTTTCATAACACACTATGACGGGTCATTGTAGTGATCGTCCATGCTATCTGAAATTGAAATAAATCAAGTCAGTACAAAACCGACTAACTAGTACGAAACCGACTCAATTCAATTTATAAGGGCATAGACATAACACAAATAATCAAGAAAAGTAAGCCTCTTGATTTTAGGAGTTTTTCGATTGATAGGTCCAACCGACCATTCGACTCAACTGACAACTATTAACTTTGGAAGTCAAATTCCAAATTTGTTTGGGCATCCTCAGATAATTCTGAATCAGCTTTAGCCAAGAATCAATTTGGTTGACACCTTTGTGTTTTATCTCCCTAGTATGAGTTGTTTATATCGAGTTCAAGTTGTTCTAACAACTACTCGGTACTTTGCTCAGTTATGAGATTAGTTGACCATTGTCAACTGAATCATGTCAGCCAATGTTGACTATCGAGTACTGTGCTTACTCATTAGAGGCCTCTGCCGAGCTGCTTCTACTGAGTTGAGCTGCTCTGCAGAGTTGTGTTGCTCTGTAGAGATGAGATGAGTCGCTTCATAGAGTCGCCTCACCGAGCCGCTTCTACCGAAAGCCGCCTTTATCGAAGTTGTTTTTGAGCCGCTTCTCGCCGAGCTACTTCTCATCGAGCCGCCGCTAAATTGCTCTATGCCGAGCCGCTTAGCCGAAGGTCGCCGAACTAGAGCTACTCAACTAAGCCGGCTACCTCAATCGAGCTACTTTTGAACTGATGTTTCCTACTCGGAAAACATCGGAAAAAAGTCGAGCACTTCACGCTCCTGCGTCCCAAACACACAAAGTGCTTTGAGCGACACTTTTCTCATGGCAACCACCTGACGGAAATCCTATTTTCTAGATTTCTCATACTGTTTATCTTCTTTCTCGTGAAGAATCCGTGAACATTATTTCATGCATAAAGAAAATGTAATCTAATCTAACGAGCTCTGATACCAATGTTAGAAAATGATTACCATAAATCTATGTATGAATATTTATAAAACTCAAAACACTTATAGTTATTTTTGAAGCTTCCTCTAACCTTATTGTTCTGCGAAGAAGAATATCCTATGTTCTTTGCACGCTATCCGAAGAGCAATTACGAACTCGAAAAGCACTTCTTGGTTGACAAATCAAATCCCAATAGTACCTTGGATGTTCCTCTGCGACTCATGTACACCATGCTCTCACTACGCAACCTAATCTATCTTTTTTTTCATCACATCAACTCCTTATAACTTGGACAAAGACCATTCCAAAACCTCCTGGAGACCTTTCGTCTCCAAGAAATAAATCTTTGGCTGCGCAACGTATGCATAGCCCATCAACATCATGTTAATGCCAGAGACTTTCCATCTCCTTCAGCTTTATCGGTTTCGCACAGTAATGAGCATACTACACAATAAAGTGCAATTAATTCTCACAAAAGTCATTCAAACATTTTTTTCAATCCCATTTCATGTTCCATTGGTCTCCTAAGCTTTAAGTCTTATTTTCAAGTTGATTTTGTATCACTAGCCTACTCATTCAATTCATCATATTAAATACTTATCTAAATTAAACTATATTGTGAATGCAGTTGAACACTATGGTTAAGCCCAATCACAAGGAAGGAACAATCATTTTAATGAATATACAATTTAATGCAATGAACTCACTTCTAGTCCTCTAAATACATAACTCATGAAATCAAAGGTGGGATTAATGATAATGAAGTAGTAATCACCACTTATAAAAGCTTAAGAATCATCGAATCATGACCACATGTTGCAACAGATGATGACCCTCAACCCAGGGGCTCCTCAATTGCCAGTCTCAAGGCATGTGGAAGGGTGGTAAATCATAGTATCGAATTACCTTCTAGGTGGAAAAGTCAGTTGTCTCTAAAAGAATGAATTCTAAAGGAATACTCTTGCTCTATGTTGCAAATCTACCACCCTAGGAGAATCATTACCACATGTACAATTAGGAAGAGGAGAAATAGAGTAGCTTCTAAAGCAAACAAATGTAGGGAAGTCCACTCTGATCTCGTTCCGATCAAACTTTGTTGATCTCAACTTGACTCAACCTACCTTAGGATGCTCTTGAGCACCTTTGTAGCTTAGGGTCCACCTAAGTTGATCTCAACAAGCATCCTAAGCATTTCGTTGTACATAGAATCGATGATAAAATTAGAGGGATGAATAGTCAATCACTTTGTTTTGTTTATCCATCTCAACAGATGTGTTAGTACATGTTGAATGTTGAAAATATAAAGACAAACACAAAAATGCAAGAGCACTTTTGTAGCTTATAGTATTTAAAAAGAAGAAATAAATAACAAATTTAATAGCATATTCTAAAGGATATTTTGAAGGAGTTATTTGAATATGTATTTAGGGAACATATCAAAGCATGTCAAAAAGTGGCTGAATGCAAGGATAGAATTAGGGTTGCTATTGCAAATTGGAGTGATCACCTACAAGCTCATGAACACATTGGAAGGGTTGGAACGAAGCTCCACAAAGCTCCTTCAATTCCCGAAGGATCCGCTTCACCATAGGGTTCTTATAGGTGTACTTATCCTTCTCCATGTCCATCGAAAAAATATATTTGACGAATTCACATCCATTGGCAATAATGATCACTGACAGCAATTTTAGGGAGCGAATGAAGCGGAGGGGTTGAAAAAGAGGGTGCTATGCAATCTGCTTGATTATTACAACTATAAGATAAACTTACCTCTTTAGAAATTTTTTCATTTTGGGAAAAAAATCTTTTTCCATATTAAATTTATAAGTGTAAATAAATAAATAAAACATTATAAGTGACTCATTAATTAATTAAATACTTTTCTACCCAACTGATTTTAGTTATTATTTTTGGAAGAAAAAAACATAGACATCTCAAATTCATACTAGATGAGTATTCATTGCATTCTCGATGTTTCTAAAATCTATCTATGTTATTTATCGAATACTTTTATCCTAAAATGTTTTTTGGATTTTAAAATGACATATGTTTGTTAAATGAAGACTATTGTTGTTAGTAGTTTCCTAAGTCCGGATATGCATTTTTTTAAAAACAAAATTAACTTTTATAACCGACATACACCTTTAATTTAAAATAAAATAAAGTTTAGATTCGTACCGAATATACACTAATGCACTCCATAGTTTCTTAAGTTCGTATATGCATTTTTTTTTAAAAAAAATTATTCTCAAGGATATATAACAAACAAAGATATTTAATAGCGTTAGACACTTTAGATTTTGTATTAAATGTGCATTATTGCACTCTCCATGATTTTCTAAGTTTGCAAATAATAGTTTTGAAATTAAAAGTAATTAATTACTTAAAAAAATTTAAATTCATGTTAAATGACCTTAGATTCATTTTAAATATACATCATCACAATTTTTGTGATTTATTTAGTTTGTAAACATTTTTTTCTCTTCTTTTCTTTTGTGTTTGGCCTTACTTGATAGTCCAATACTAGACAAAAAAAAAACTTAATTATTAGCAATCAATTAAAAAAACATTCGATTGCTAATTAAGCAAAGATGATTTAGGCGTGTCTCATAGCTTTATATATAGTTGTATTAGTAAAACTCTTAGAAAAATAATAAAATAAATAAATTTTTAATTCTAATATAAAAGTCAATTTTTAAGCGATTACAAATTATATTCTAAATTTATTTGATAGGGACAAAGCCCTAATAATTGGATTATAAAAAAATAATTTAGATAAAGCAGATTAAATAGAAAGAGGTGTTAAAATATAGTGCATTCTTTATGTAACCGTGAAAGATGATTATATTGTGAAAGAGCTCTCAGTCATCGTGAAAGAGCTCTCAGTAGTAGTTTTCTCCCCCACCAATTAGAGAGAGAAGCTCTTCCTTCTCTCTAGGATTTCCCTGGAGAGAGGGTGGTTGGCGGTTCGTCAGAAAGCAATCTTGAGGGTTTAGGATTGCTCCGGGGCTCTTCCCTGGGAGAGTGTTCTCACGTGGTGGCTCGGTGGAGGTGGGCGCTCACTCCGGCGAAGGTGGACAGGCGGTGCACCGGTGGTGCATCGGCTGAGCGTTGAGGCGTGGTGTGTGCGCAAAGGGCAAGGCGTTAGGGTGTGTGCGCATGGGGTAGTGGTGCAGGGCCGCGGCGGTGGCTCGTGGCTCATGCTGTGCATGTGCGTGGGGCAAAGTTACGGGTGGGCAGTGTGTGGTGATTTGTTTCTATGGTGTGGCATGGTGGGCAAAGCTCAGTCAGGCAGCATTTCTGCGGTGTGACGTGAGGAGCATTGGTGTTGGGTGTGGCGTGGTTGTGGTTGAGACGAATGTTTACTGAAAATCTTCTTTTTCCGGTGAAGCTGTGGAGTTTTCGACGAACATAGAAGGGATCTCCCGCGAGGCTAGACACAAGGAAGATTGGGCGGCAAGGATTTCGAAATTTTTCAGAAAAGGAAAGTCTGCAGCAGCTATTATTACATTAATTGTTGTTTTAATACCTGCTTCAATTGGTGGCTTTGCTTCATAGTTTGGAGATTGTTTTCCACATTTTGGGGGCAAGGATTTCGAATATTTTCAGGAAAGGGAAGTCTACAACAGCTTTTATTACATTAATTGCTGATTTAATACTTACTTCAATTTGTGGCTTTGCTTCCTAGTTTGGAGATTGGTTTTCACACTTGGGGTGCTTATTAAATGGCTAAACATAAGAAGCGGAGGGCTGAGATTAAAGATGTCGATCAACCTGTCCAAGGTGGCAAACACGTGGCAAATAAGGACAAAGGAAAGGTTCGAATAGTGCAAGAAAATAAACATGTGGCAGCTGATGATAGGGCGCAAGACCAGGAGGTGCATGTTGTCAAGGACGTGGCAACTAGTGGCAAAGGGAAGGAGATTGCAATTGATGATGCGGCGGATGCTAATGTGGCATGTGCGGAGGTAGAAAAGGAAATGGCTGGGGTTGTCGAAGAGGAGAAGACAGAGGTGGATAAGACGGTGCAAAAGACTGGAGCTACCAAGGAGGTCCTGCCCAAACAATGGGTTAACCTCTTCCGTGAAAATCGACATGCTGGCTTGGCGATACCTCTGGAGCAGCATGTGGCGACGGGCAAAGCAGTGAAGATAAATTTCACAGACATTGACACTGTGGAGCAAGCTATGGGATTCTGTCTGGTAGGATGCTTCATGGGGTGTCATCCGGGGCATAAAGGAGTGGAGGCTGTCATCAAGAACTAGAAATCGACATGTACCTTTCATTTACATAAAAGTGGCTAGGTCATTTTCAAATTTGATACAACAGAGGATCGTGACTCCATTCTACATGGAGGTTTGAATTTTGTTTTTGGCATTCCGCTTTTTCTTAAAAAGATGTCTCCGTGTTTCTTGTTTGAGGAAGATGGGCATTTTGCTCCGGTATGGGTGAATATCCATGGACTCCCGCCTGATTGTTTGATGGTGAAGGTGCTCAGCCGCATCGGTTCGGAAATTGGACGACCGCTCTACACGGATAGGCTCACATGTACGCGCGAGCAAATTGCTTATGCTCGGATGCTAGTGGAGATTGATATGATGAAGGATCGAGTTGTACGGGTTCCGGTGGAATTGTCAACGGGGGTGAGTGTTGATCTTGTAATCGGATATGAGGTTATACCACCTTTCTTCAAGATATGTCAGCGTCTAGGCCATCGCGAGGACTTGTGCAAGGTGGTAGCCCAAATAAAAAGGCATACACTTGGTGGAGATGGTAATGTGCAGCAAGGTATGACATATGGAGGGGCTGATGGTGCACGGCAGATCCCTGGGGACAATGTACAACAATTGCAAACTAATGTTACGCAGGAAGGTCGTGAGACAGGCATAACGACGCGCGCAGTCGCGGCGCCGGAGCAAATGGGAAAAGCTGGTGCACCGGTCATAGTTGCTAATGGCGTGGATGGTGCACAGGCGCAGGATGCTGAAAAGGCAGGAGACCAGGCTCAGGCGCAGGATAGTCAGCGACGTGTTGGGTCAGATAAAGCTGTGCAGAAACAACCGACTATGCAAGGCGCAGAACAGGTGAGCAGCCCCCCGCGTGAGGTTGTTGGCAATGCACATTCTGAGCCGCAGAGTGCTTCTAGCAGCACAGATTCCACGGAGCAAAGCGTGACTTTAGGCTCAACGGACACGAGGACAGTGGATTGTGGTGCGAGTTGCAGCAAGACAGGCCCCCGTGTCACTGATAGTGGGGGGGGGATGATTGGCAGCCAGTTGGGAGACGACGGGTGCGAGCAGCCCCCGAGCAATGTTCATGAAGATAGAAAGTTGGAATATAAGGGGTTTTCACAAGCCCCTTAAACAAGAGGGGGGGGGGGGGGGGGGGTTAAACACCTCCTCACAAGTAAGAAGATACAAGTAATGACACTTCTTGAGACAAAACTAACGGTGGAGCAACTCCCTTCTATACTTCACCGATGTTTCAATGGTATGAGGTTTAAGCACAATTTTGGAACTTCTAACCGTGGTCGAATTTTGATATTATGGGACATGAAACGAGTAACACTAGATGTCATGGAGGTGGCGGAGCAATATATTCACTGTCGGTTTCTTTGTGTCGTCACCAAAAGGACTTTATTGGCTACATTTGTATATGGGTTTCACTCCATTGTTGAACGGCGACCACTATGGGACTCTCTTCTGCGGCTTGGAGATAGTATTTGAAGCCTTGGATCCTCTTAGGTGATTTCAATTCTATCCTATCCATTTAAGATAAGGAAGATGGTTCACCGATGACTAACTATGAAATAAGGGACTTTAGGGCATGTGTTCAAGTGTGTGGGTTGGAGGACCTCCGTTCCATTGGATGTCGCTTGACTTGGACAAATGGTATCACATCCTCTAAACTCGATCATGCTTTGGTTAATAATTTTTGGTTAACTGATGACTATGATAGCATTGCGGAGTTCACACCCTCGGGGTGTCTTTCGGACCACTCAAGTTGCATAGTTTCGATTATGGCACATGGGAATGGTCCTAAGTGACTATTCAAATTCTACAATATGTGGACTCTTCACAAGGATTTTCATGATTTAGTGGCAGACACTTGGATGGAATCGGTTGAGGGGCATGCACAATTTAGCCTCAAAGCTAAGCTCACAAGGCTTAAGGGGCAATTGAGGGCCCTTGATCGGGAACATTTTAGCCACATTTCAGAGCGGGCACGGCGAGCAAAGGAGTTGTTGGAGGCTGAACAATGTGCATTGCTGGGCAAGGGCACATGGCACAGACGTGGCTCGAGCAGTCACCGCACCAGACATAGCAGATTTTGCACCGCTGAGGGATGCAGGCAGAACACTTGACGGAGCTTCTGGCACATGCGTGGCTCGGACAGAATCTGCACCGCGCATAGCAGAGCGGTTACCACAGGAGGAAGCAGGCAGGACACTTGACGACGTCTGTGGCATGAGCATGGCTCAGGCGACGGTGCACCACACAGTGCAGAATGTGTGTCGTCAGACAGAACAGTTGACGACACTCATGGCATGTGCGTGGCTCGAGGAAATAATACACCATGCACAGCAGATGCTGAGCACCAAGACAGGTGGAGCAGAACAGTTAGCGGAAGTCTTGGCATGCATATGGCTCAGACTGGCAGCACACCATGCACAATAGATTCTGCACCGCAGGACAGGCAAGAAAGAATACCTGACGGAGCTTGTGGCACATGCGCGGCTCAGACAGACTGTGCACCATGCGTGGTGGGCAGTGCACTGCAGGACATGGATGAGACTGCAGACTATGCAGCTTTGCGATGGTGTGCCACATTGCTTGCAAATGCGGAGATGCTTTTCTACCAGCAAATGACTCATGGGGCGTATCTCCGAGGGAGTGATCGCTGCACATGGTATTTTTTTATGATTTGGTGAAGCGGAATAACAAGAGAAATGTCATACTTAGCATTGCCAAAGCATCTGGGGAGTTGATGGAAAGCATAGATGAGGTTGCAGAGGAGTTTGTGGACTACTTTCGCACTTTATTGGGCACCACAGGGGGCTGTAGTCCACTGGACAGCGCTGCCATGCCTGGGCAGCGCATCAGTTTGGCCCAATCTGCAACCTTGGAGGAGCCTGTCACTGTTGAGGAGGTGCGGGCTGCCCTTTTTGACATTGGAGGAGACAAGGCGTCGGGATCGGATGGATATAGCTCCAAATTCTTCACCTCAGCATGGGACACGGTAAAAAAGGATTTCATTGATGCAGTGCAGGAATTCTTTCGCACAGGACGACTTCTCAAGCAATGAAATCACACCCTTATAGCGTTGGTTCCAAAGGTCGATCATGCCCGACGGTTAATGATTATCGGCCTATCTCTTGTTGCACGGTCTTTTACAAGGTCATCTCCAAGATCATGGCGGAGCAGCTATCGGAAGTGATGGACGATTTATTGGATCCGGCACAAGCAACTTTTGTTAAAGGGCGCTCGATTGGTGAAAACATACATTTGGCACAAGAGCTACTTTGGAAATATGCACGGAAGTGGATATCTCCTCGGTGTATGCTCAAGGTGGATCTTCGAAAGGCTTTTGATACGGTCGATTGGGGTTTCTTGATGTTGGCGCTTGTTGGTTTTGGTTTTCCCCAACAATTCTGGCAATGGATATACATGTGTGTCTACAGTCTCCTACTCCGTTAGCATTAATGGAGCAATGTATGGTCATTTTAATGGACGGTGGGGACTTCGGCAAGACGATCCTTTATCTCCTCTACTGTTTGGCTTATGCTTGGAAGTTCTCTCCCAGAATTTGAAGGTGATAGCGCAACGACCCGGCTTTCACTACCATCCCATGTGTGGAGAGGTAGGGGTCACCCATTTGGCATATGCGGATGACCTGTTATTATTTGCTCGGGCGGATACTACTTCACTTATGAAGATCTCTCGGTGCTTGGGGGAATTTGGAGATATAGCGGGCCTACGGGCAAATCCTTTGAAGTCCAACATCTATATGGGCAGGGTGGATGATCGAGTAAAGGAGGACCTCCTCCGTATTACGGACTTCCAAGAAGGCACTTTTCCTTTTCGATATCTTGGTGTACCATTGGCAGCGGAGAAGCTTCGGATTTCTAGCTATGATCCCTTACTTGATGCGGTGCGACGGAAGATAGTTGGATGACCTAAGCACACTTTATCTTATGCGGGGGCGGCTTGAACTTGTGCAATCGGTGCTCCAAGGAGTGGAGTGCTATTGACTTTCTATCCTTCCGGTTTCGAGTGGCGTGGTGGATAAGGTGTATAGTATTTGTCGTTCCTTTGTGTGGTCTACTAAGCATCCCATGGTGTCAGGGGAGACCTTGTGCCTTTCAAAGGAAGAAGGGGACTATGGCCTCCGGGACTTGCGAGCATGGAATTCGGCTCTACTTTGCCGAGTATTATGGAACCTACAACGGAATGCGGAGTCTTTTTGGGTGAGATGGATTCATCATCAATATCCCAAACACATGGATGTTTGGCATTGGCAAGGGAGGACTTCGGACTCACCTTTGATGAAGAAGATAGGGCAAATTTGGGACATCATATTACAATGGGCGAGGAGGCCAAAACACCAACGACTGTATCGAGGAAGATGTACCATGTGCAGCCCGGTGTCACTAGACGGTGCAGATGGGGTTACTGATGATCGCATGCAACTTGGATGGTGGCCGTGGTGTGGCTCGGCAGAGCACCATGGGGCCGCAAACCGACAGCAGTGTAAAGTGGGCCGGGTGGAATTGCACAGCGCGCTCGAGCGGATGCGGCACCGCATGGCGTATGGGCGCCATCGAAGCGTATTCATGCGATACCTCGACGGTGGATCGCGGGTATGCGCTCGGCAAAAGTGCACCACGACCGGATGGCCAGAAGACTGTGCACTGCTGACGGTGATCGTGGGTAATGTGCGTGGCTCGCAGATGGAGCACCATGCACCGGGCGAACAGCGTATCGCCGAGACTACGACATGATTGTGGTACATGTGTGGCTCGGATGACAGCCGCACTGTGCATCCGGTGACAGACACCGCTATGGGTCGCCGACGGTGATCATGGCACATGTGTGGCTTGGACAGACGGTGCGCCACGCACTGGGTGGACAGGCAGAATGTAGCAGTCTGCTGATGGTGATCGGGGCACATGCGTGGCTCGGACTGGCAGCGCACCATGCACTGGTTGGACAGGCAGCCTGCTATGGGTTGTTGACGGTGATCATGACACATGTATGGCTCGAGCAGATTGGGTGCAGTTGGATGATCCTCTGTAGGGGGCTGACGGAGGGTTGTGGTGCGGTTGTTCAGTGCATCGCAGTGCGCATGGCAATGGGCGGATAGGCAAGCCTCCATCGGAGGATAGTGGAGCCCTGTGGTGTGGACCGCCAGCGCATCACGGGGCACATGGCACTGGACGGACTGACGAACCTCTATCTTGCGGTAGGCGGGCGTCAGCTACTATGGCGTACAGATATTTTCAGCTGCGAGGTACTGCGGTACCTTGGGTAGTGGCGGTGTGGCGGCCAAGCATTATGCTTAAGCATCGCTTCACATATTGGTTAGCGACACATGGGAGACTGCGCACGGCGGATCGCATGGTGTATGAGCCAAGGAAGGAGTGTGCACTATGTCATTCGGCGGAGGAATCCAATGCCCATATTTTCTTCCAATGCTCCTTCACTAGGCGACTATGGGATATGGTGCGGAGATGGCTACACATATGACCCCAGATATATACGATGTCTCGCCTCTTCCGAGCTTTCCGACGTGAGATTCGTGGGAAAGGATGGGTGAGTAAGGTGCGCGATTTGGCTATATCCTGTATGATTTTTCTTGTATGGTAGGCTCGTAATCGGAGTCGTTTTGAGGACCGTGAGTCTAGTATTGAGAGGTTGTTCCTTAAAATACAAACACATGTTTATCGCTTTGTAGAAGCATAACTTCTGTACTTCTCCACATTTTCATATATACATATTTACCATTCCCCCAAAAAAGTGAAAGATGATTATATTTGTTTCTTTATCGTCGATTTTTTGATGATGATAAGTATAAGTAAATTACGAAGTCGATTTTTTGATGTTGATAAATAAAAGTAAATTACGAAGATTATATCCTTGATCCATTGATCAAAATAATTAAATTCGAATGAAAATTTTAGGTGGCGTTTGGTTGGAAGGTGGGAATAGGAATGAGAATGAGTTTGATAGTAGACGGGAATTGGAATGAGTTTTGTCATTCCAATAATGTTGTTTGGTTTATAAGTTGGGAATGGTAGCGATTGACGGTGGCCGTGATCGGCCAGTCAACGATCGGCGGCAGCCGTCGACGATCTGGCGGCTGACGGCCAGCGGCTATCAGCGGCAAAGCGGCGATCAGCGACGGCCGTCGGCCGTACCGATGATGGCGACCGGCGGCCGGCAACGCGGTGAGCGGCAATTTGTTGATTCTCAATTATTTAGATTTGATTCCTAAACCCTAATTCCTAAAACCATTAACCAAACACTCTATAAGATTCCCATTCCCATTTCCTCATTCCAAATCCACCAACCAAACGTCACCTTAAATTATAGTGTATTTTTATACTACTATACTATGAATAAAAAGATATTTTAATAATAAATTTAATAAATTCTAATTTTATAATACTTTTTAAAATATATTTTGCTAAAAAACTATTTCTATTGTTTTCGATTTGTCACATCGATAAAAGATACTAAAGTTATAAAAATTATTTTATTAGAAGTTTAATTTAAATTTTGAAATAAATGTGGGTTATGGAGTTGGGTCGGTCTCCGGCCCAGCCATACTGGCACTGCCCCGCTGGACACATCTGATCGTACGATTGGGAATAAAATTTATAATAATAAATAATTTAAATAATAAATAATAAATAATACAATTTTTTTTGATGAAATATAATAATATAATACATGAAAGAGGCTTCTCCAAGAACCGGCCGCATACAGGCGCTGGTAAGTTAGGGTTAGAGGCGGAAGTAGACGGAGTTCCTTGTTGCCGTTCTCTTCTTCGGTGCTCGGATTGAACTCTAGATTTAGTCCTCGTCGAGGAGGCTCGATAGGGGAGAGAGAGAGAGAGAGAGAGAGAGAGAGGAGACGGAGTTCCTTGTTGCCTTCCTCTTCTTCCTTGCGCGTCGACCTCCAGTTGCAGAGACGCTCACAAATTCCCAAGTGCGATGGGAAAATCACGCAAGAAGCTTAAATGTGTTGATGTGGAGAGCCGACATATGGCAGAAGAAGAGAGCGATTCTGATGGTGGGATGGGCTTTCCTTCTAAGAGAATGGAGCAGCAACTAGGGGATGAAGACGGTAGCGCATCTGAGGATGAAATTCTTTCAGAAGATGAATTGGTAATTTGGTTCTAATTCTTTTATCCAGTTATATCTTGTCTGTTCTGCTTCTGCTTATTTGATGTTTGCGAAACTTGAATTCTGCCCTAGCAAGAGGATGAGGATGATAATGAAACAAGTGATACAGAGCAAGATAGGAGTCAAATCGACGAAGAGATGGATGGATTCGAGGATGAAAATGAAGCAAGCTCTGCAGAACAAAATGAGAAGCAAATAGATGAAGAGATGGATGAACTTGAGAAGCAATATCAAAATCTTCGCAGTGAGGAACAGTAAGTTTTCATCTGATGCAGGCCTGGGTTGTCATTACCTTGATCTATTAGTTTGACGAATAAAAAAGGAGATTTTTACGAACTCAGAGCACTTTCTTAGGTGATTTATAGTAAATCACCTATAACAGGGATGAAAACAGCCCCACTTCCTTGTACATATGAATGTTAAGTAATGCTCAGCGATTGTAATGCCGGAAAGGCCAATTAAAATTACCACGTACTTGATACTATTATAGTTGCTTAATTCTCTGGAGAAAATAGGATTGTACTCAGAAAATCTGAATCAAACTCAACAAGTCTGATTGGGATTGATCAACCTTGAGGATTGGAAAAGTATGGTCATAATGGTCACATAGATTGTAGGGTTAAAACTAGGAAGTCAGTAGCTATGTTGTTGATTAATTGATTCGTGATATGTTTGACTCAAAAGTGAAAAAAATATGATTTTTAGTGAGCTGAATAAAAATTTATCATCATTCCTTTGACAAAGGAAAAACTCAGTTTCTTCTTTATGTTTGCTTTTATTTGACCTTATAGTGGAAAACGCCAAGTAGATACTAATAGATCCTTTTATAGGTTACATTTATTTGCTCATAATTCTACCATGTGTGTGTGATTTTTTGGAAGAAAGTCAGGCATAATTCTAATATCCGGGTGTTATAAATACTCTATGCATGTATTATTTGTACATATGAAATGCTTTTCATAATCATATTGTCTGAAACAATTCGTGCACTATAGTTTTATTCAACCAATGCTGGTTGAACTAATGCCTTGGGCAGAAGTTAATACATTTTTATCTTTCTTATTTGTTTTTTTTTTGCTGAAAGTTTCAACTATCTGAATAGTTTGTTTCCCTCTGATACTTTTCTTTTGTCAGATAAATCAATTCATACTCATATACATTTTAAGATCATCTTGTTTGAATTTAATGTTGATCTCATTTTTTTCTCTTCATCTATCTCGATATTAGGAATCTTTTGAAGAACTTGAAACGCCAAAAGGATGAAGATGCTGTAAAAGGTCATGCGGTAAAGAACCAGAAGGTATGTTCTTGTTTCTGTAATCACATTTGCGAACACATGAGAAGATTTTAGCTGCAGCAGTTGATAAAATTTGAGAAATAATTGTGATAATATGGATATGCTTAAAGATGAATGATACATTTGTATTTACACTAGTCGAATCAATCTGAACAAGAGTAAACAGAGACCAAAGAAAATTCTACTTATCAAATATTAACAAGCAATCTGACCTCACATAAAAACTAATGATGGTCATCAAATATTAACACACAATCTAACTTTACATAAAGATTAGTTATGGATAAAATTTATGTAATTGATCTCTGGGACAACTAATAATTGTTATATGGTTATCCACAATGTGTTTTAATTATACTATTAGTGGTTTTATAGCAGCTTCAATATATAATTGCTTTCTAATGTATAATTAAAATTGGATTACACTATAGTTTGCATAAATTAGATAAAGGAAAAATGCTTCTTTGCACTGCACATACGTTTTTTTTGAAGTTTTTGTTTTTATGCTTAATTGTCTGAATGCCCAATGATTACTGGAAGAAATATTGTCTAGCTTGGTGTTCAAGGAACTATAAATACCTGTAGGTGGTATAATTTATGAATCAATTATATGTTTGAAATTCCATGTATGTATTATCAGCACTGATGTATAACAATAATCATCTAAAGGTATTATGGGACAAGACTTTGGAGCTGAGATTCTTACTGCAAAAGACATTTTCAAACTCAAACAGGCTTCCACAGGTATGCAAATTTTAAGAAGAAATTTACAAAATTTGTGAAGCAATCTCACTCGTACATAGATCGACAGATTTGATAGCCTTGTCTAATGCATTCATCAGGAACCTGAAAGGTCCTTATTCTGCAGTTCGGCTGAAGATGTTGATCAAGCATATTCTGACCTTGTGCTTTCTTCAAAACAAACATTGAGTAGCATATTGAAGTTTCAGGAGGTAAAAATTGTGTTCTTCTGTGATATACTTCTTACACGCACATTGACTTTTTTTTTTTGGACAATATACTTCATATTTGTCTTATTGATATTTTGCTTTTAGGCTTTGCTTGAGAAAAACCCTTCTATACTTCAGAGTCTAACTGGTAAGATTCTTGATATTACGTAGATGGATTTTTATTCTTAATGTTTTGTCATTTGATGTAGATAACAAGCTTATTGAGCTTGCACAATTGTTGACCTTAATTTGCTGCAGGAAACAAAAAAGAAGCTTCTAAGAACGAGGATTCTTTTAACAAGTTGAAGGAAGATAATGATGAAGAATGGTCACAAATAAGTAATATGCATTCGAGGTTTGTTATCAAGTGAAATGTGATGTGCGTTATTTCTAGATTTATGTAGTTCTTGCAAAAATAAAGCAGCATATAATAATCATTAAAGTTTTGATTGAGGCATCATGGTGAAACAAATTAGCAGTTGGTGACAACTGACAAGTACATTGATTAGAAGCGTCCTTAGCTTACCCACAATTATCTAGAAAATATGTTGGCTTTTTCTACTACTTTTTTAATCTAAATGCCTAAATATTTGGTTGATCTCGAACCTATTTGTCTATTAAAATAGGTTTCTCAAGATTAGCCAAAAAATTTGTTGCACAAACAAGGTTGAAACTTAGATATTGGTCTATCATAGGATCCCTCAGTTTTCCCAAGGACAGATGTTGTTTAACAATTGAGGGTTGATGGATATGACAGGGTCCAACATCTTGTTTTCTTCAGCTGATTGCACAGTCATCACCACGATCATATCGTAATTTGTTCTTGCTAGTTGGGGCCAGTTACATAATCATATCTCTCTTCCATTCGTTGCGAGACTATATCACTATTAAAATTCAAATCAATTAAGTCGTTTTTTGTTACACTGATTAATTGTTTTGGTAAATTATCTACTTCTCGTACCATCCAGTCTAATCTTCTAACTGATCTTACATTGCATTGTCTCACAGTTTTCTCAAAAAGGAAAATAATGATACATATATATGTTGAATTTATCGTATAAACAAGTGTTAACATAACTATTATGTTATATTACAAATGGTATGCTATTACTTAGTTATATATTATCTATAGTTATACAATACAACTACATGCTATGAACATTATAATATCAAATTAAATATTTATCAGTAGTTTCTTAGTTTGATTTCATTTTATGGCACATCACTATGGATTGCAAACTGAAAAAGGTGTGACATTCTCTTCTTCACATTACTAGGGCCATGCAAGATTCCATGGACCAAATGCATTGTTAGAACAGCAAAATGAATTCTTTGAGTTCTTAGTTTCTGTTATTTATGGTTCTTATCAAAGATCAGGGGCTTAGCTGGGATGATTAATGTAATTGATTCTGAACACTTGTTACCATTGGCAGAAATATAGATTGATCTAAATTTGACAAATGAACCTTATTAGCAAATCTGGCATTAGTGTTGGATCTTCTTAACTAACTCTATTCTATTCTTTCCATATTCTATATTTACACAGCAAAAATGTCATCAGACCAGTGCATATATTTACTGAAGTTAGCGAAAGTCATTTACCTGCCATCTTAATATTAGGAACTCTTTTATGGATTGTCCAGATCACAAGTGCTAAGCTAGTGTAAAATTACCACTTACGAACTTATAATGCAATGATTGAGCTCTCTCAGATCTGCTATTAGTATAAGAGATTGTTGCTAGATTCCCAAATAATGATGATTGCGACTAATAGTAATGTTAAAAGGGGTAATCCGGTGCACAAAGGTCCCATTAATGCAGGGTCTTGGGGAAGGATCGGATCACATTAGGTCAATTGTATGCAGTATTACCCTGCATTATAAGAGCTTGTTTACGTCATTCGAACTCGTGATATTAAGGTCACACGACAGCAGCTTTGCCATTGCACAAGAATTTATAAATTTTATTTTCCTTAAGCACTTCGAATTGGAATCTCATTTTTGTCAACACTTTTTTTATTTTTTTTATGGAAAGTGTTTGCAACTGATATCCCTGCTGCTTAGATATTTCTACTATACATATCTTGCTAATAATTAACCACACTCTCTGTTTTTTTGGCATTATTTACAGAATAACACCATTCAGGAACAGCTCAATAGACAAGTGGCATAGAAAGACACAAGTCATAAGTGGTGCGGTTGCTTTTAAAGGCAAAATGCAGGCGTTTAATCAGGTAGGTCATGGGGAATTTGGGAATGCTTTAGCATTATTCAAACATTTTTGCTTGGATGGTGCTATTGCTGTTTGCTGACCTTTTTCTTCTGCATTTGTAACCTGAAGAACATTAGTGAACAAGTAAATGGTTATATGAGAGATCCAAGCAGAATGATTAGGAGGATGCAGCTAAGGAGATCTTCTGTTGGTGTATTTGGAGAAGTAAGTTCCAATGTCTTAATAAGTCAGGCTTAAACAAATTTATTTAACGAATATGGAAATCATAAAGTGGTCGTAACTTGGTTGTTTTATAATACAGGTTCCTGAATCAACAGAAACAGAAGATCACAAAGAAGAGGTTTTAATATTACCTTGCTTTCCTCATTGTATATGTTCAATTTTTCAGTGTTGAAATAAGCATCAGAGTTGTTGATTACATTTTGTTGAACAATATAAACAGTACAAACTATTTGATTAAACAGTAAAGGACTGCTCCAAAGAACTTCAAGTTGTGGTAGATTTTTATCTGAGCATAGATTTCATTTTAAATATCAATTTTTTGCATGCGGTTGCTTTCTCTAACATGCTTGAAACTGAATTTTATTTCACAAACTTTAGATGTTTGTGAAAATTGGCGACCGGAGATTAATTGTCTCTCTCTTTGCTTGGTGCTCTCTCGTCTCCTTTTCCTGTACTTTTCTTCCTTTTCCCTTTGTTTGGTACCAATACGCTACATTGCGAACAGGCTCAAGAGTCCATAGTTTATAGCACTGGTATTTTAAATGTTGAATCATATACTTTTTTTATAGTATCCTCTCCTTTGCAGCAAACATCTCAAGCCATGTTAATCCCAACTATTTGGGATTGGCAATATGGGTATATGGGTCTTAGCCTTTTGTGAGAATATATTCAAGATTACTCACTAACTAGTATTCAGTTCTTTCAAATTTTCCATAAGATGACAACAGTGATGAGACCAGCTCTCAGTTTGACATTGTGTTTAAATAACTCAATGCACAATGATGACAGTGCAAAACGCTTGAGAAGAGGATTTGGTAAGAAGGTATTGCTCCAAACACACAGCAAGTATGTTTTTGCAACTTATGGACTCTTGGGCAGAGACTGAAGTATAAACCTATGATAATAGCCAGCCTTCTAGAATTCATTTACGTATTATTAAGAGCTTTTAACAAAAAACAGATGGAGATGTTTCCAATGACAGTTTATGGTACACATTCACTTTAGTTATATATTTCTTTTCTAATTTCATTGAGGTTTCGTTTAAGTTTGGTTTACCATTATTTGTTTATTAATGGTATGGATGCCTTGTGGAGGCTAACTGACCAGTTTTCACAAGTTAGTGGTTACCTGTACTGGTCTTGAAAGTTTGTTATGCACCACAGTTCATGCATGCTTTCCAGATTGAAGCTCATTGTGCTGATTTATTGATTTATTTCAGGCAAATACTTTGGATGAACATGTCAATGGTGACCCGGAGTTACTTGAGGATTCTGAATTTTACTCGCAGCTTCTCAAGGAGTTCTTGGAATCTAATCTTCAGTCAACTGGTTAGTTTTTTCCCCATTTGATGCCCTGGCTGATATCTGTTTCACAGACAACTTGATTTCTTACTCTTTGGTAATCTAATATTGGTTTTTCTGTTTTTGAACTACTTGGTCGATTTGGTCAATATCTAGGAATTAAATCTTCTAAAGTAATGTTCTTCGGGCATCTAGTATCATACCAATCCTTCTGTTTGCTTAGTTTGTTCTTGGTCTCTTCCAGAGACACTTTACTATTCTCTGAGAAAGCTGCAGCCCAAAAAGCGCAAGGCAGTCGACCGCAGAGCCTCAAAAAGCCGCAAAATAAGGTATACTCTAATCTTGAAATACTTTTGCAAGAACTCTTTTGTATACTAATTCAGCGATTTTATCTTCAGATACAATGTACATGAAAAGATTGTCAATTTCATGGCTCCATTGCCAATGCAGCTTCCTTCTATGGCTCCAAAATTATTTGAAAATTTGTTTGGCACTAAAAAACAAGAAACCAAACTCTGATGTCTAATCTGTTCTTCAGGGCCATCGGGCACCTTAAGTTGCAAAATCTAGTCAAATGCAGTCTCTGCAGAGCTGAAAGTGTTGTAGGCAAATCTTGTTTCACATTTTTTTGGAAAATATATGAACTTGTGGCCTAATTTATTGGCTAGTTCATGTTTTGCCTTCTCCATTGGCATATATTCTGAATGCAAAATTTGTGTTCTAGATTTGTACCTTTTCCATTTGCATAAATTTGTGGGATAATGTATGAGAACAGACCCAGGCTTGGTTGGCCTGTTTAGCGGTTAGCGTAAAAGATGAGCATCTCAGGGCTTGTGCCCGAGTTAAATTTTGTATTGTTTATGTTTGTCCAAATCAAATTAAGTCAAGCTTGAGTTAAGTGTTTTTTTTTGTTTACTTTGGAGCTTCAGCTTGGTTTAAATTTGATTTAAAAAAAAATATAGAAGTACCACGATAATGGTCCTATGATTGTTTCACATCGGAAGGAGAAAAATAAATTAGAAAATATTTACGTGGACAGTTTCAATTTATTTATTGTCATTTCATTCAGAATTTTTTTTTTATAAATTTATCAAAATTGAGGATCAAATTGTAGGTGTATGAGAAAGTTAAATTGAATGTCATGCTATGCAATTTTTTAAATTTGATTTAACTTCGTTTAGATTTCATTGAATTTTTAATTTGACTTTCGTTGATCGGGTAAATATTATAAATTTGTTTGTTTGTTTGTTTTGAGAGAAAAGTTTGCTAAAATTTTTTATATGAACAGGATTTAGAAGTTTTATTCTTGAATATTATGTATGAACATTATTTAGGAATAGTTTATAATTTTTATCTATGAATATTAATGAGTTGAATATATTTTTAAATTATTTGTTTAATTTAATTTAATTAATCTTTTACATACTGAACGAACAAGATAAATTTTTATTTTTTAAAATCAACATGTCGAGCCCCGATATACAGAGGCCTTATAGCAGTCTTTGCTGCCTCTTTAAACCAACACAGGTTTCATCATCATCTTTTTTTTATTGATACTAATTATAATTACTTCTTGGAATCAGAAGATAAGGATTGAGAATTTTTTCGGAAGATCGTATTACTCAAAAAAGAGAAGATTACCCTAGTTCTTCTTATGCCAACAGATAAAAACAAAACAAACTACTTCATCACTTCACAAACTCAAAATTTACAAGAAAAAAAATAGAAACTTAAAAGACTTGCAGGCAAACTTCTTCCAATGCACATACTCTCACACTCTAGACTTTTATTATCACACTTACAAACTCTTCTCTTCTGCCTTTCACGTACATCCTTCCTCTCCTTATATAGAGGTTGAAGGGAATCTATTATAATAATTAGAAAAGACGGGTTGAGTTGTTGCTAAGTCAGAAAGTTTTAGTGGCATCTCTTGTATGACAGACAAAGATGAGTGTTTGTACTTACAGTAAATTCACCAATTGAAAGTGATTTCTTTTTCACTAAGTACTTTACTTAAAGTAGATTCGCTAGCCGTAAATTAGTTTTACTAGAAGTAAGTGGTTTCTGACGTCGTGGAAGACATTTCATATCTCCTTTAAATTATTCATATTATATTCTTCGATGGGAGTTTCAGAAGTGCTAGCTAGTTTCATGTTGGCTCTGTAGCATCTAGCTGTTCATTGTCTTTCTTTGTAATTCAATCCTCGTATATTTTCTAATAATGGTTGCAGAAGATTTCATGTTGTATGGTAAATTTAAACAGAAAAAAGATTGTACCAATAAGGACTGACCAATAAATTTTTTCGATGTAGGTTTCTACTGCTAGTATGTATTCTATATGGTCTTGATATAGATCCCATTGCCACATGCTGCCTTGTACTAATGGTCTCCAGTGCTTGATTTGTCTGCTGGGGTGCTTAGAGCTTCTAGTCTTTGTTTAAGTTTGTTGGATAAACTTTTTCAATTATGTCTTTTGGCTTGATAATTTCTTGAACTTGTAATTTAATAAGATGTGGGGCAGGCTCAATCTTAAGATCGATCTACTCAGGAGGAGAACTGTCTATTATGCATACTACGAAACTTTCGAAAGTTTCAGCTTCAGTCAAGTACCTAATGCAATTTCCCAATTTATAGGGAAAATCTTTTGTTAAGTCCAGGTCTTGAACCCATAGTTTGTGCAGGAGTCCATAGTCCAGAAGTAAGAAAGGAGTGATTAATTTTCTCTTGTATTTCAGGGGAAGGTATGTGTTTATGCCTATATTGACTTTTCTAATAGTCTACAGGAGATAGCATCTACATCCATAATTGCATGACTCTCTGTATATTGGAAATCTATCTTGGCATCTAAGCTTGCAGTTGAATTCTACCTCGTAGCAGATTGTGATGCATTGTGGGTTTTTGTGAAGCCATTTGAGAGTTTCCCCTAGCATGCAGAAGTTCATCCAAGTGGAATTTTCACCTGTTTTAATCTATGTGGATATTGTTAGGGCAATCTCTTGCCGTGATAAGGTTTTGATGTGTGTGGCAAAGGGTTTAAGTTAGTTTGTTATGTTGATTTGATATGTACGTTGAAGTCGTGCAGGACTTAGTAATTCGCACATGGAGCCGTGGTAAGTTTCACATCTCATGACTCGTGCCTTGAGTCGGTAAAGGATAGCTTTGCGGAAGCCGTGCGCTTGGAGCATCCGAGGGACCGCCGGACGAGGAGCTTGGAGTGAAGCCGGAGGAAGTAGACTTCGAGGCAAGAAACGCGAAGGAGCATTGCAGAGCCGTGCGCCTGATGCTGCCGAGGGACGTGGCCGCGAACGAAGAGAACTTCGAAGGCGAGGGACTCCGAGAGATGAGAGTGAGCGAATGTAACTCGGGAAGGGGTAGCTCTTAGGTGAAACTTGGCCATTTGGCCAAGTGTCGGATGAGTTTTCCCGACACCAGTCGACTGCCATGTCATGGCAGTCGACTGCTCTGAGTCGATGGTTCGATCGACTGGTATAAGACCAGTTTAGTGCTTGGCAGTCGACTGCCATAGGTAGTAGTTGGTGATGACGACAGTCATTGCCGAGGAATGACAATGATCGATGGCACTGTGCACGGGCACAGAATGGAGTCGACTCCATTGAGCACTCGACTGATCGAGCATCAGTCGACTGATGGTAGGATCAGTCGACTGATGCCAGTACCGTTGGATGAAATCCAACGTGGAAAGCGGCCGTTATTGAGCAATGGCTACAGGACCAGTCGACTAATCGAGGGCATCAGTCGACTGCTCCTGTGTCAATGAGAAGAAATCCTCTTCCTCTATAAAAAGGAAGGGGATGGGGCTTTGGGAGGCTAATGCTCATGCTCTAATACTCTCCCAAAGCTCCCTAAAGATTTCCATCCTCTTACTTAAGCTTATTTGCATTATATTTGTAAGAGGAGTATTTTTGTGTAAATAGGTTATCTCCACCTAGCTTTGTGCAAAGGAGAGATCTAGTGGATAGATTGCGGAGTGATTCACCGTGGACGAATCAGACCGTGGATTAGCGGCGTAGCCGTGAACCACGTTACATCTCGGTGTTTGTATTAGTTGTTTATTTTCTTGTCTTTATTTATTTGTATTTGCATATTCCGCTTGCGCTAACGCTTTGTAGATGAGAGAATTCCGACATCCATCGTAAGAGGGCTATTCACCCCCCTCTAGCCGGCCAATCGATCTCCAACAAGTGGTATCAGAGCAAGGTTGCTTGTCACCGGACTAACCGCCACAACAAGCTCTACATCAAAAATAGCCGGCTCAAACATTCATCCGCCAAAGTTCGAAGGGGAATTCGCTTGGTGGAAGAAGCGAATGAAGGTATTTTTCGAGACTGATTTTGAAATTCTTTTAATCATGGAAAATGGTTTCGAATTGCCTAGGAACGATGATGGGGAGCCTTTGGAAAAATCGAAATGGAGCAAAAGACAAAGAGAGGAGTATTTGGCAAATTCAAAGGCCAAGCACCACCTCTACAATGTGCTCCTTCAATAAGAAGTAAATATGTTAAATACCGAAATTTAAAATACGAAATTAAATGGCCAAAATTTCGGGGAAATAATCCTAGGGATTATTTTCGAGATTTTTAGGAATTTTTAGGGATTTTTCCGGAATTTTTCTGGATTTAAACGGAGGTCGTACGAGGTATTACGGGGATAAAATAGATAGGCTTTATTTAAGGGGTATTAACCTAAACCGGAAACCCTAATTTCTATTTTTTTTATTTCCCTTTTTCCTTCCCCGCCGCGACCTCCTTCGGCAGTTTCCTTCAGCCGAGCCTTCTCTTCCCCCGCCGCGCCCTCTTCTTTCTTCCTCGCGGCAGCCGTGCGCCGACCGCCTTGACCACCGCCGGCGCCCTGCCGTCGCGACTTCTCTCTTTTCGCAGCCCGACGCCAGCGCCCGCCTCCTCCGCATCTCCATTGCGACAGCAAGCGAGAGGCACCGAGTTCTTTCCTTTCGCGTCGACCATCGTAGACTTGGGCCGTGGCCGAAGTCACCGAGTCTTCTTCCACCACGTCGCACCGCGCACTGCCGCCTGACGTGACACGAGCCTCACTCTTCCTCATGCCGGACTCCTCTGCCCTTCTCTCTGGTGGCTGCCGGAGCAAGCGATTAGGGCAAATCGGGTGAGATTGTTGCCGGTGGGGGAGCTACCCCTCTGGCCGTGCATTGCCGGAGCAAGTGATTTAGGGCAACAAGGGAATTTGCCGGCGAACTGAGCAGTTGGGAGGTTCCAATCGCAGGTATATCTCGAGCTATCTCTTGTTTGGTTTTGATTTTGTTGGGGGTGGCTGTGGGTGGATAAGGTCGGGTGTGAATTTTGGAAATGAAGTTGGGAATCTGATTTGGGGGAAGGATTGGTTGTCGGTGGGATTCTAAGGCCGGTAAGTATGATTCCGGTGTTATTCGGTTGATCGGTACGGTATTCGGAGGATATGGGATTTGGGTGATATTGTTTGATCTTGAGGATATTTTTATAGGTGATGAATTAGGTTAATTGATTTGGAATTAATTGGGCTAAATTAATTGTATGGATATTTGTGGACAAGGAAAATTGGAAATAGTTTGGGTTAATTGGGATATAAAGGAAATCGATTAATTATTCGATTTGTCGTTGAATTGTATTTTTGTGCTTGACTATAGTCATGCTTTATGTAGGTTTCGGTCACGAGGGAGGTCCCCGGTCGTGACGTTTGCATTCTTACGGATATATATTCAGGCGGGTATTTTGACTTAACTTTTAGATTAAGTCAAATTGATATGCTAGTTAGGATAGCTTGCAATAACTTTTTCATGTTTATATGCCTGGTATGATTTTGGTGCCTACTAGATACATGCATGTGATAGAATATGATTATATTTCCCTGTTTGATTTGGATCATAGTACATGGATCAGGGATATGTACATATTGATTGTACATATTATTCGGATAGGTATTTTGAGTAGGATTTACATGCTTTAGTATCATGCACCATTTTTGCATGATTACATGCTGGCTGGACGGGGTTCCATTATTGTTGAGCCCGCAACCAGTTACATGGCCTGCACACACTACCACTCATGGGTTAGTGGTACATCAGGAGGGTGTGTGCAGTTGCTCTGTCAGGCTCCGCTGGTCCGCTCATAGGTAGCGATGAGACAGCGTGGTAGTGGGCAGGGATCCCTCCTCTGGCCTATGACACCGGGAGATGAGAGCTTAGCTCCCCCACTATGTTTGGGGCAGGAGGATAGGTGTACTCCGACAACATCCTGTCCACTCGGTCACTCAGGAGCAGTGATGGCAGAGTGCACAGTTGTCATAGTCCTACCCACTCGGCTTCACCATTGTGTGTGAGGCGGCTGACTGGCGTCAGGGGTGACCATGTCATTGGCACGGCATGCATTTTGCACGGATTTCATTTTGTATTGTGTTTGCTGCATTATTGTATTGATGCCTTGGATGTGCATATGATTGTCATGCATACAGGATACATGTTTATATATGGTCAGGACTCTATTACTTCTAGTCAGGCACATGCTCCTATATCAGGGTAGGAGATTCAGGTAAGTACAGTCATTTTGTATTTTTTTTGCTTGCATACCCTATTTATGTGAGACTGTACTGGCATGATATTTTTATTGTTAGCTATACCTTACTTTGCATATCTACTATACCCGCAGAGTTCTTTGAACTCACCCCGTTGATTTATATCTATTTCAGGATGAAGCTGTCAGGAGAGTGCAGCTGCCGGACCCCCACTCGTCGTGAATGTTTTATTTTGGATATTTGCTTTATGGTTTGGATATTTTGGTTAGAGGACATGTATAGGTTTAGAGATTGATTTTGTATTTGGATTTTTGGTGTCCGTATGGACCTTATTCGGATTTTGGTTTGATTGGATTTTGGTGAGTATTCCTGCCCAGATGGCAAAAGGGGTAAGTTGATTTATGGTAGACTATTTATCATTTATTTTGGTTGATGGCCTGAGGCCAAATTATATAACTGCGTGTGAGTTTGGATTTCGGTCGTGTTGACCGATGTATAGTGGCCGTGTAGGCCTTGTATGTAAATTGAGATTGTCACCCGTACAGGGGAGATATTGCCGGATTTTCGTCTGGCGGGGTTGTTGGATCGAGAAGCGTCGCTAGAGGGGGGGGGTGAATAGCGATCATAAATCTTTTCTTTTTCGTTCGTTCAATACGCAAAGTAAGCACAGCGGAAAATAAATGAACACGTTTATTTTACTTGGTTCACAACCCAGCGGTTGCTACTCCAAGGCCCTATCGGTCCTAGACCGCGTACGGAGGGCAAAACACTAAAACGTCTCCTCCTCGTTGGAGGTAGGAGACAACGATTACAAAAATCGAATACACGAGGATGAGGCAACAAGCCTACCTCACCTCGTTATGAAGATAAAAAACACAGAATATAATATCAAAAATATTACTTGAATCTGCTGCCGACGAAGAAGATCTGAGGTTGTCGTCGCGTCGGCGTTATGACGGTGTTGAAGCGTTGGCGTTGTAGGAGCACTTGATGAATAATTGATGTGATTTGGAGATGAATCCTCCCCTCCTTTTATAGACTTTAGCCTCTGAATTTGTCTCCTATTTCTTTGGAACGGATCATGGATTTTTCCAAATTTTATCGCGAAGTGGCCGCGTCAAACGTTATCCGTTTTGACCTAGCGCAGTGCCGAATCGCCGCCATCACGATCGGATGCCTCTCATCGATCGATGATACGATCGATGATGCATCTCATCGATCAGCGATAATGATCGCCCAATGTCCGGTGATCACACCGGCCACTTCTGCAGTAAGAGATTAGCTCGGAAAATGATAAATACGACGGTTTCTAACCGTCCGATCTCGACCTAGACCTTCCACAGGAAGTCTTAGTTGAATCGTCGCCTACGGTCGTCCCCGTAAAGAGGACACGACCTTACAATCTCTCACTCACACGAGCTTACCTCGATAGTAGCTCTCGCTTCCGGCCTTCCACTCGATTCCTTCGGCTCCCTCCGAATTCACTCAAGTGTCGCCCGACCACCACGGCTTCCTCCGGGTGTCGCTAGCCTTCAGCTCCAGCTTTAGTACTTTTCTGCACACTTGATTTAGCTCGTGAGATAACAATATAAACTTAACTTTGTGTCTTTGCCATAATCAAAACACAGGTTCGATTATCTAGTGCCCCTGCACCAACAGGGGTCTCCTTCGGGGCGTGACAAAATAGGATAGGGGAGTGTTCTAGTGCGAAGGAGATGTGGGAGAAGCTAGTGGAGCTTCATGAAGGCA
Organism: Wurfbainia villosa; assembly: GCA_025175895.1. Taxonomy (NCBI): domain Eukaryota; kingdom Viridiplantae; phylum Streptophyta; class Magnoliopsida; order Zingiberales; family Zingiberaceae; genus Wurfbainia; species Wurfbainia villosa. The sequence goes on along the minus strand of CM045986.1, from coordinate 134,976,079 downwards.
CCTCGGAAGCCAAACTTGCAAGGAGAGACTTCCTCTGCTCCCAACTATCCAACATAAAATTAGAAAAGGGAGAAAAGGTAACTTCATTGCATTCTAGATTTAAAGAAATTTTAATTGGGCTAACGAGTGTAGGAGAAAAGCTCTCCAACCGGGATATGGTAATGAAGGCCATAGATGTCTTTCCCCGGTCCTCAAGATGGAGCTCCATGGTGGATTCGTTTTACATCTCCAAGAACTTAGAAGTAAGCACCTTGGAGGAATTCTTCTCAACAATGGAGCTCCACGAGACAAGGCTTGAAGGAATACAAGAAGAGCCTAGAATCCAACCTTCAAGAGGAGTAGCTTTGATGACAAATAAGGGGAAGAAGAAGATGGAGATCCCCTCCTCCTCCGATGACGAAGCATCCTCCTCCTCTTCCATGGATAGCACGGAAGAAGCATATATGGTAAGGAGGGTAAGACGTGCTTTAAAAGGTTTTCATTTTAATAAATCTAATGATAGGAGGAAAAGACCAAGAGGAAAGGTGATTTGTTACAATTGCCAAGGAGAGGGACATATAAGGGATAATTGTCCCCTCCTAAACAAGAGCAAGGAAGAAAGGAAGAAGAAAGAAGAAAAGAAGAAGAAAAAGGGGAGTAGAAAGAAGGAAGAGGAGAAGAAGGCAAAGGAAAAGGGAAAGGCCATGACGTTCAAAGCAAAGACATGGGATGACCTTGCTTCTTCCTCCTCATCCGAAGAAGAGGAACAAGTCTATTCCAACCTTGCATTGATGGCCTTCGATGACTTGGATTGCTCCTCCTCCTCAAGTGAAGAATCAAGCACAAGTGGGGAGAGCTTAAATGAAGGGGGAGCCTCCTCTACATCCTCCTCATCCGAAGAAGAAGAAGAGGACATGGAAGCTATGGTAACGAATCTAACTCCTAAGAAAATAGTTTCCATGGTTTCTAGCTTAACTAGAGATTTATTTAGAGCTAAGAAAAAGAACAAAAGCATGCTAGATCAAATTAAGGACTTAGAAAATAAACTAGAAAAAGCATGCTTAAATGATGATAATATCTCTTCTTGCTTGAATGATGCATGCTCACATGAATATATGCCATTTAATGTTAGTGATGCATGTATGGATGAAAATAGGGCTTTAAGGGAAAAGGTAGACTATTTAACAAAAGCCCTAGAAAAATTCACTATTGGCTCCAACACATTAAATATGATCATAAGGAACCAAAGGGCAAGTTTTAATAAGAAAGGCCTTGGATACAAAGAAAAGAAAAATGAAAAGGCCTACAAATGCCTAATTGCTAGGGGACAAGATAAGAAGAAAGTAATAGCTAGGAAATGGATTCTTAAGGAGTATCTAGTGAACCTCATAGGCAAGAACTTATTTTGGGTTCCAAAATCCATCCTTAAGGGTTAGGATAACCCTAGGGTAGTCAACCATATGCAATTGACCTATATCATATTTTGGTTGACTTAGGATGGCGGGACAACATTTTTAAATAGTGTTGGGTGATGATAACGTGCCCATAAATAGATAATAATGCATAAATCGTGATGATTAATGTAATTGTTACACACGTTTGCAATCATGATTTATGATATTGATATTTGACACATAATCATGAGAAATAGGTTTAAATCATGCTTTAGGTGATACTTTGTTTATTATCATCATATAATACCTAATGCATGATTATTATTTGATGAATACATGTGTTTCATGATTATAATGTAGAATTAATTGATATATGCCTTTATGATCATGAGGATTGTTAGGTTGATACTTAACCTTGATAGAATCGCATGAATATAATGGTTAAGTGTATACAAATACCCTCTAGGATACATCTCACACTCACAATAGGCTACCTTGATTGAAAACTTAGCATGGGTGAGATGTTAGGATGATACAAATGTTCACTAATGCCTATGGCATTTAGATGATCATTTGAAGTATCAAATAGCAATAATAGACCAATCATGGGGAAGACTTATGTTTAATTCATAGACATATTGCCCAAAGATCATGGTTGGATATTTCATATGTTTTCAAAATAATTTCTTACTTTAAAAACTATGTATTCATGTTTTAAAACAATTGGAACCAAAACTAGGTGTTAAACTTGATACTCACATGATCAAAAACCTAGTGGTTTTTAAAACTTTTGGATTTTTAGCAAATATCAGAAAATATAATGATTTTTTCATGAAAAACTATTTTTCATTGATAGATATACTTACAAGAAATATGTTCCCCAAGTTTCATGATTTTTTGAATTTTCTGGAATTTTTAATGCATTTCTGAATTTCGGTCCGAAAATAGGAATTCATGAAAACCTTGTGCCAGTCGACTGGTAGTCTGAACCAGTCGACTGGTGGCCTGATATTCCGAACAGTAAAGGCTGATTTTAGGTTTTAACACAAGTTTTGGTATTTTTCTCTTATTAGACTTGATGCCATGAGTTTATAACTTAGTGTTAATCTTTTTGATGGTGTCAAAGGGGGAGAAATAATTATGTTTAAGTAAATTGTGATAGGGGGAGAAAATTTGTATGAGGAGTTTCATGGATTAAGGGGGAGTTGCATGTTGCTATATCATGTTTATGTTTACATGCTTTCTTACCTTAAAATTTTTATCAAATATTTTTACCTAACTTAAACGGATTGCCACACATCAAAAAGGGGGAGATTGTTAGGGCAATCTCTTGCCGTGATAAGGTTTTGATGTGTGTGGCAAAGGGTTTAAGTTAGTTTGTTATGTTGATTTGATATGTGCGTTGAAGTCGTGCAGGACTTAGTAATTCGCACATGGAGCCGTGGCGAGTTTCACATCTCATGACTCGTGCCTTGAGTCGGTGAAGGATAGCTTTGCGGAAGTCGTGCGCTTGGAGCATCCGAGGGACCGCCGGACGAGGAACTTGGAGTGAAGCCGGAGGAAGTAGACTTTGAGGCAAGAAATGCGAAGGAGCATTGCAGAGCCGTGCGCCTGATGCTGCCGAGGGACGTGGCCGCGAACGAAGAGAACTTCGAAGGCGAGGGACTCCAAGAGATGAGAGTGAGCGAATGTAACCCGGGAAGGGGTAGCTCTTAGGTGAAACTTGGCCATTTGGCTAAGTGTCGGATGAGTTTTCCCGACACCAGTCGATTGCCATGTCATGGCAGTCGACTGCTCTGAGTCAATGGTCGATCGACTGGTATAAGACCAGTTTAGTGCTTGACAGTCGGCGATGATGATGGCGTCATTGCCGAGGAATGATAACGATCGGCACGTGCGGCACGCAGAATGGAGTCGACTCCATTGAGCACTCGACTGATCGAGCATCAGTCGACTGATGGTAGGATCAGTCGACTGATGCCAGTACCGTTGGATGAAATCCAACGTGGAAAGCGGCCGTTATTGGGCAACGACTACAGGACCAGTCGACTGATCGAGGGCATCAGTCGACTGCTCCTGTGTCAACGGGAAGAAACCCTCTTCCTCTATAAAAAGGAAGGGGATGGGGTTTTGGGAGGCTAATGCTCATGCTCTAATACTCTCCCAAAGCTCCCTAAAGCTTTCCATCCTCTTACTCAAGCTTATTTCCATTATATTTGTAAGAGGAGTATTTTTGTGTAAAGAGGTTACCTCCACCTAGCTTTGTGCAAAGGAGAGATCTAGTGGATAGATTGAGGAGTGATTCATCGTGGACGAATCGGACCATGGATTAGCGGCGTAGCCGTGAACCACGTTACATCTCGATGTTTGTATTGGTTGTTTATTTGCTTGTCTTTATTTATTTGTATTTGCATATTCTGCTTGCGCTAACGCTTTGTAGACGAGAGAATTCCGACATCCATCGTAAGAGGGCTATTCACCCCCTCTAGCCGGCCAATCGATCTCCAACAGATATGTCTTCTGGTAGGTTGTTCATCTTTTAATGGCTTTTTCTATGTCTGTGTTTGTTGCAAGTTCTTGTGCTTTGTTTGGAACACTAATGGCTTCCATGTAAATTTTGTCTACAGAGGTGAACCTCTGAGTTTTAGAAGGAATATTTTTTTCTTTCAAAGAAGTGCTAATAAAATAGTTTGGTCCTATGCTAATTTGTACAACTGAAAGAGTTTCTTCAAGAGAATAGTATCCCTTGAAAGAGACTCCTTTTTCACTATTTAGTACAATTGTTCTTGTTTCTTCCCATGTCATGTATACACCTACATGAGGTCTAGAGAGTATAGCATAGCAAGAATATTCTTTGCCTTCCGATTTTTGGATAGTTGTTAGAAAGTAATTGGATATGGCATTTTTGACTACTATTTTATATGCCACTATTCCTGGAATAGTTGGAATGCTCCACACCTTGTCAGTTAGATAATTCTAGATTTGGTTTAGCTGCTATCAGTTTTCAAAATGAAATTGTTCTTCATATCTTGTGTACTGCTTTAGTTCTTGAGTTCCAAATCTCATTGTTTTCTATCTAGGATTGTAGTTGTGGTTTGGCTCAAACATTCTGACTTTTAGCTGTCTTTCCATTTTCCTAATTATGGTGAATCTGTTGGACAAAAAGTTTAGACAATGTATTTGCTAACGAGTTATTTATTCCTTTAATATGTTTTCAATGTATTTTTAATTTTTTATTAATTATTGTATTTGTAAATTTTATCCATCTTTTTGTGAATAGAATATTTCTTGTTCCTTTTGTTTGGTTATTATACTTTATGATCACTTTACAATCTATTCTGATCGTTATTTCCTTTTTATCACAAATAAAATATAAATACAATATCTAAGCAGTAGATTATTATCAGGATTTCAAAATCTAATGATGTTAAATGACTCTTTTCTTTATATTTGCGAGGCATACCTATAGAGAGATTCTGTAGTGCAGCAAACTCATAATGAAAATGACTATAATTCATGAATTAAATACAAAGGACCCTTTTAACTCAATAGTAGAGTAACGCCATGGTAAGACATAAGTCATCGTTTCAAATCTGATAAGGGGCTTTTTCTGCTAAATTAAAATTTTAGTCTTCGTTTTCGGTGTAGAATAGAGATACTTTTATTATCTTTGGGTCATATTTTGAGGCTTTTCTAAATAGTGTGCCTTCCCATTATGCTTCACAATCATATGTTTCTATGACTAAATAATCATGTTCTAGGGGGAGAGTTAATGTTTGGAGTGTTTTTACCATACTCTTGAATTTTTTTGATTAGTTTTACGTCCTATTAGTAAAGTACTTTGCCTTCTTAGAGAGGTTTTATTGTACAATGGTCCACTTATCTCTTCAATGTCTTTAAGGTAAGGCCTAGCATAATTTAGGAGTCCTAGGAAGGCTTTGAGTTTCTTTATATTTTTAATTTTATTAGGAAAATCTAATATATTTGTCTAAATGTGGGGTTGAAGCGAAATTTTCCTTTGTCCTATTTCTGCTCCAAGAAATTCTATATGTTTTGTGACCAATTTCGTTTTTTTTCTAGATACAACCAATTCGTATTTTTCGAATAGTGTAAATATCATATGCAAATGTGCATAATGCTCTGTTTTTGTTTTAGAAAATATTAGTATGTCATTAATATATATGCATGTAAATTTTTTCGTATCTTTGAATACAATATCCATTTTTCTCTGGAATACTTGTGGTGCAATTTTAACTCCGAATAACATAATTAATCATTTGAAATGCCCTTTTGGGCATGTGAATACCATCCAGTTAATGGATTTTGGATGCATTCTAACTTGTCAGAATCTTGAATTTAAGTCAAACTTTGAATATCATTGTAAATTTTTTATTTTATTAATTAGTTATTCTTTGTCTGGGATTTTATATCCATCATCATGACAATTGTCATTTAGCCTTCAGTAATTAAACACCATTCTCGATTGCTTTTTTTTTCAAAGCCCTTATTTACTATAAATGCAGAGCTTCTATGTTTAGATATAGATATTTATATTAACTTGAGTTCTAACAGTTGTTTGATATGCATTTTCTACTCCTAAATTTCTCAATTTGTATATTTAAAATCTTGTGCCTTATTGTTATATCTAAATTAATGATGCCTAGCTTACAATATGTTTGTTCTAGTTCCCATTACTTAGTAGGATTTTCTCCCAAAATTTCTAATTTCTTTAGTTTGGAATTTATTAATTACTTTAAATAGGCTTAATATATATGAGGGTTCACTGGATCTATAGGAAATTCTCCTAAATCTTCACCTAAGTCTTCTAGATCACTTGTGTCTAGGTCTATCGTTGGGCTTGTGCAACAAGTGTTACTCGTTTCCTTGATTGTGTATGTAACTATTGCATTTGGTATAAAATTTCAAGTGCGTATTTTTGACATATTTATAGCACACTAATTTTTTACCATCAAACTGTGTACTTATTAGTAGTTGGATTATATGTTTAATAATGCCTACTAGTAAAATAGAAGTTAAAAGTGTTTCATCAATTGTCGAGTTAGTGGCTTCACTGTCTATGAATACATGTAAATTAAGTTCGTATCCATGGATTACTATGGTGCTCTGGACTCTTAAGTTGATCGATCTACCGATGTTACAAATACTAGGCACTCTAATAAAAACCATATTTGTGTATGTATTTTTGTGTCACGCCCTGAGAGTATGACGTACTGAAAAGTAAACGGACAATATCTCCCCTGTACGTGACAACATATCTAGTTAATACAAGACCCGTAAGCCCACAACAACATAATAAGTAAACATGAAAATACTAAACACAACGGAAACATACTGACAGATAAACGAGATACAAAAATTCAACTGTGCACTCCGGAGTGACTTTGACACAACAAGAATCATAAAAAAAATCACATCAAAGACCAAATACATTATCACATCCGTATATCGTAAATACGGAAACAATACAGGGTAAAATCTCAAAACGACAATCCACAAGAATATAACAATAAGAAATAAATATCCATCCGTCCGGTGTGAGATGAAATCAGCTGGCGGAGCTCCGAATGTCCAAGGAAATCTTCTACCTGTTACCTGGACGATAGGAAACCCAGGGTCCGGGGTGGTGAGTATAAACTCAGAGGTAATATGTAGAAAGTGCATGAATAACATATAGGATAACGAGATCTACAAGTATACATGTAAAGATCTACAGGTATATAGAATATGTCAAATAGACATACAGTCCTATCCAAATCTAATAACAAGTAACCACAGTATAGTCATACTCAATGCATATACTAAACTGATCAACTAAACATGCAGTAATGTACCAATGTACCTGACGGTCTGCAACACCATAAACTATATCATCCTGAACAGATATACAATAACATAACCCATATAACGTACAAAGTTAATCCCATACTTGACCAACACTCAGACAGATGAACAGTATATAATCACATGTAATAACATTCCGGTCCATAACACACTATGACATGACACTAATCAAATGCATACAACAGTCTAGACCAACACATATATCATGCTCAACACACAGCAATATATAATATGCAAATGACATGTATCATGATGTACAAACATATGCAGCAATCATAGCTCAATTAAATGCAGCATCTCACAGGCATATGAAAAACATATATCGAATACATGCATACATATATATCAGCAATGCACATGCTTGGCCATGTTTGCGGACCTGTCCAACCATGACCCCAGTATGGCCAGGGTGGCATGACATGATAACTATCCCGACTCCAGCCGCCACCACTCTCGAGTGATAGAGTTGGGTAGTATGAAATAGTAGCTAGCTGCCATAGAGCTATATGCTACTCATACGGGGGTCCCTGTTGCTAGCCGCTCTGTCCCTACCCATGAGTAGACGAGCACCGCACCCAAGACAACTACACATCACACGACCACCGTCTATAGTGGGTGAGTGCGCTAACTACCACTTCACATAGTGGCCAAGTGCGCATCTCCAGCTACCACCATCCATAGTGGTCGAGAACGGCACGCACAACAATGCTCTGCACTCAACCCTACAACTACTATCCTAAGTGGCCGGGGAGGTAGAATGACTAGCGACCCATCTCAACCATAAGGGAGACCTAGTCGTCAGCATGCATGCAATGTAATGATGCATAGCTCCATACATGTATCCTCGCCACACTCCCTATCCCACGGGGAGTCCTGGTCAACCAAAAGTCAACTATGCAAGGACTACTATCCACAAGACTCTCTCTATCGCACAAAGAGTCATACACATCTGACAGTCAACTACGTTAAAACCTCTAGTCAGTAGCGAGATACTATCGACCGCCCATATAACCATACATAGGCACACAATCCATAATGAATATGCCATCACACTAGGACCTCTAGTCCATGGCCACATACTGACAATCACACACTTATCTATGCACAAACAACTAGATCCACCATAGATGCACAACTAATAAGTATACGATACAACAATCGACTCCATAATCTAATCCATCACCTAACCCTAGTGATGTAACACAGTAACCCAATCTGAGGTCACAAAGATAACCCTAACCACCTGTACTTATTGAACATCCATCAGCTAACACATAATAGGGTTTATAGTTCATATCCGTGCTAGATAATCAATGAAGTAACAACAATATATCTCAAAGGTCAAGGCAGTACAAGCATATGATTAAATAAGAGTGGATCTAAGATCAAAGTAATAGCATAAGTCCAAATTCATGCACCAGATTCAGATTAAACTACCTGACCAGGGTAGATATTACCCACCTGATACGAAGCTCGGAATAATCCTCACAGTCGTTGACCTGCTTCGTATCCCAAACCTTCACATAATAGCAAATAATGATTAAGTACAAGTGTCCGACCAATATACGAACTAAACACTACTTCGTTTCTATGTTCGCATCCTTTCCTCATCTATCGGTTGAAAGCTCGAGCACAACCGCTCGTAACCCCAAATCTACATTCATCCTTGGTCGATTTACCCAACCAAGCTCTCTCCCACCTCAACAAGATCACCCTATAGATCTAAGCAACACTCAAAATAGGATTGTAATAGAAGCTTACCACAAGATCAGTCCACCACAGCTAATCAATTCAATACATCCACCGAATGGGTCACAACCCCAACAACTTATCTAATCATCTAAATCACAATCGGATACCACTCCAAACAACCACAATACAATGATCCATGGGCAGAACCCACCGAATCTCAACAACCTTGGCACACCACTCAATCCACAAAACAACTAAATTTACACACATAATCAACATCTATCACAGCTCCTCATTACCGAATCAATAACAACAAACCTCAAACACTGCAATCAACAACAACAACACTGATTACACCCCAAATCACCATCGGACACACTCCAATCTCAGCCGCCAAACACCAATCTGCAACTTCTTCTTCCACACACACCCGACATAGATCAACAACTCCACAACGTCGAAGGAAGGACATGGCTTACACCTTGCTGCTTCAACTATACAACCGACACTACACAACATCACCCATCGACAAAGCCATAGATTCCAACAAATGAACGATTTCAACCTCAATGCGATCCATAGCCAAACCAATCAACATCGAACAGAAAACCACAACCAATACAGCAATTACCATAGGAAAACCAAGAGAACTCGAAGCTTACCGAGCTTAGCTCTCCCCCGGCAGCACCCCTTCCTCGTCCTCTATCTATCGACAAAATTTGAGCTCCAATCACTGCCCAAACCATGGATCCAAGCTCAATCAAAACCCGCATCGAAATCTCATCTCACAAGAGGAAGAAGATTGACCCTTACCTATCCTCGACAGGAATCGTGAAGTCCCACTCATGATCGGAGACCCGACAGTTCCACCGCCGACCCTCGGCTCCCAGCAAAGACTCTTCGCCGGAACTCTTGCTTGGAAACCCATGATCGAAGGTCTTCCAGCGAGGCGATCCCGTGTGCGTCGACAGCGGCTAGCGTGTAGAGGAAAAGGAACAGAGAAATCGCGATCGGGAAAATTAGGGAGGAAGAACTCGCGACTGGAAACTTTGAGGAATCAGAATCGGGATTTAAGGCTGACCCAAAATCGCTTGAGCTAGCCCAAATCTAACCTAAAGCTAATCTAGGTTTAACTCAAACACCCCATTAAACTTTAACCTTCCTCATATGGATCCCTTTTGAATCCAGAAAAACTTCTATGAACTCCTGAGAAATTTTATAAGACAATTTCTCCATTAACAAGGGATATTTTATATTATTATTATTTTATTTTATTTTTTTTCGTATCTTACATTCTCCCCCACTAATAAAAATTTGGTCCCCAAATTTCTGACTCATGTACGAGTACGAGATGTCACAACAACTATCTCAAGTATCTGGAGAAAAGTCACACACCTCAAGTGACTAAGTGGGGTACTGAGCTCGAATATTATATTCTAACTCTTATATACACTCTTAACCGACCTATTAAAAGGTAAATAATTGTACCAAAGTGGAGCTCTATACCCATAACCGATGGGAGACTTTGCCAGAATCGTAAGGTGAATCATGAATCACTATCGAAAATGATACTCAAGGATACTCCATGGATATAATTTCGTCAAGCGATCCAACGAAAATCATCTTACAGCTCGGAAGAAAATAAGCAGACTTGGCTAATCGATCACCGATTACCCAAATCACACCAAATCCTTTCCGAATTCCAGATAATCTCCCGACACAGTCCACCAAACTAGGCCCCCACTTCTATCTAGGTACGTAACCCTACTGGTCACTAATATTCCACCTTTGCTTGTTGGCATACCCAATATCAAACTACGAAATCAATCATGTCCAAAATCCACTCTATCACGCAACACTATAAGTGACTGGGAGACCGTAATGACTAATGTCCCCAGTTGCATCTATCCGTGTTCTAACAACCCTATAGCAGCTACCCAGTAGCTAGCCAAAACTCCCCTGAGCACTCCTGCTCTATACATCTACTACTCAAGATAATAACTGCTAAGCTCCACATCATATATATGACAGATTATCTCGCAGTTCCTCAACTGACGTAGGCATAAGACACGTCTCATACAACTGCATCGGAATCGCTCCAATCCCTGAAATGTTGCATCTATGTGCAGTACCCTTCCATCCCCAACGGAAGGACTAACTACACTGATGCAAAAGTCAGTCACTGTCTAGGCCCTGAAACCTAGCTTCCAACAACTTCTGACCAAGTCATTTCCATCACCTACTTGGTCCAACAAATTAGTGGTATAGTAATGCTAGTAACATCCTATCAACCTCTATGGTATCGACCAGATCAATCCAGGGAAACCACAACTTCCCTTAAGTTTGTGAATATATTACAAAAATATATCATCCACAGATATGATGACAATCGATCTTAAATACTCCAAGAGTACTTGATTCTTCAAATCCATGAACGATTAAATCGTCGATAAGTCTAACAACATTATCAACATTTCCTAAAATTCATACCAAGTATGAAATGTCGTCTTCTACACACCTACATCCTTTTACTCTAAGCTGATGATATATCAATCATCACACCAACAATGATAATTGTATGACACCATATCACTACAATATCGACACTCCAATCATAAATCAACCCTAGGATATACCCTGGTATCCTTTAGCTGATCTAAATAGATCATTTATCCACAACGAAGGATATCCATTTCCAACAACTACTACATACCACCATCGATAATCGATGCATAACCTCCAAAGTTCATCTCTCTCTTAATAAAGAGTTATGAGTCTTCTAAAAAAGAAACACTAGGAAAGATAAATCTCCCATCCAATACCTCATATAATCGCAACTTACGTTCTTCCAATTTCCACAGTGTTTAGCAACACTGATACCAATAAAATCATCTCCCGATATGAGGTCTTCCATATCGAAACTATTTCCGAAATCACCCCTAATCGTATATTCCACTTGCCCATGCAGTGACAAGCCCGAGAGTTCATCCGAAACTACATCCAAATACTCTCGAATTATATGCACATCCGAGATACATGTTATACTCTCATTTCAACAATTTAACTATTCGTAAGGATATGTCTATAGTAGAGGTATTTCTAGCAAAGGCTAAGGGTGTCCCTTGACTTCTTGGTTGTGGATTAATATATCATCTGACGGTAGAGAACAATCACCAACCCACAAGTCGATAGGAACCCTTCAAATCCTGTCCAAGAATATTCTAGACCTAGCTACCTGTAACTACCAGTATCTCTTAATATATCCGCAAATAGGGTAACCTAAAGTAATACCCCGCATGACCAATTCTTCGGTCTTATATACCTCCTCTCGAGTAATCATGAAAACTTGCCTAACATCTGTTCTTGACGGCTGAGCTCAAGTAGCTGCAAAAGTCTGCCATGGAGGAACTGAAATTAACTGTTGAACAGAGATACAATACCCCAAATGTCTGCAATGGAGATGGTAAACACTGTTGTATTGACAAAGGGTACACATTCGGTTGTAAAATACTGAAAAACTATCAACATCGTAGCACGCTCCAACTCTGCAAATAGTATAGCTGCCACTGAAGAATGCAGAATAGATACGACCATCGTCGTATAAGCTCTCCTCTGTACAAAGCATAAGCACGCCTGGAAAGGTAACAGTTGCTGTCATCTGGAGAGGTAACAATTGTTGTCTGAATGTCTGAGTCTTCTGAGATGTCCTCTGCTGATAGTGCTGAGTAACTCGCTTCTCTCGGCTGGAAGTATCAAAGAGCTCTAACTATATTTGAGGTGGTAAATCGCTGTTGACGTGATAACCCAATCTTCTGCGATGATCTTGGCTTTCGAGGTTATGGATCGTCCTCTCGAAAGCTTCATCCATAATCTTCAACTGAGTCTTCAAAGTACATACTCTCCTCATGGGTACTGGTTGCTTATAGTATAAACGGACAAAATAATCCATCGGATAATCTGACTTTGGTGTCGTCGTGACCCACACTTCACGCACATAATCTCCCTTCGGAGTCTTTCCTCTGATTTGATTGATAAACATAAGAAAATGCTGACGATCTACAATCGGTCTTCTATGATCGGAAAACTCTCCAATAGTCGCTTGTGACTCATGACTCTAATCTTGCTCCTTTTGTCAAACATTCGGAGACTTCTGATTCCAATAATTTGACTTGCAATATTTGCTTATCAAATCTCCAACTCTTAAGACACTAGCTACGGAGTCACTCCTATACACATGACTCGGTCAAAGGACTTCCAGTAGGATCTAGTAGGAGATCCAAACATCTTGATCAAGATGTCAACCGATAAACCGTGGGTGGCCGAAATCAACCCAATCAAATTCTTGAGCTATTAGGTGGTCGTAATCTTCGCAAGCCTAACGACTTTGCATAGTACCTTCATTACCAAACGACCACCCTACTTGCAGCTCAAGAATTCCCTGACAATGAGTCAAAGAAGATGACATGGGAAAATACTCTCTCATAACATCACTACACCGTGGCCAAGTGATGTGTGATTTCCCGAAGGTTATTTCTTGCCTCTTCCACCAAGTATCAGTTTGATCCCGATAATGGTATCCAACCAACTCCACTTTCTTTGTATAACACGAGTTAAGTACTCAAAAGTACTCTCAAAGTTATACAACCTAGAACGACCATCTCAGGGATCAAAATCCCTATGATACATCGCAAACAAATCCTCCATTATCTGTATCAATAATAGTATATAAGTTTGTTCATTACACCACAGGTAATGATCTGACTAACACAGTTAGTGAAGATCCCTAAGACCGTAATCTTTGATCTCCATAAGAAATGTGACTACTAACCCCTACTTTCCGACTCGGTATCAGTCGGCTCTCAAAGGTAATTACCTTTTTGATAGCAGATACATGTCTAATAATCTCAACATGTTGTTCCCGTGGTCAACTCAAACCATGGTTACGAATAGTGACTAAAACACTACAAGTCATCCCTGTTATAAGCAACTAAATGCATAGCCAATAGAAGGATATGTAATACCAATTAACATACCTTAAACCTTGCAGCTCGGAGATGTCCTGCAACAGTCAGATCCCAGAACTCACAAAACCAAAACCAAGTAAAGCAAAACTCGATGTCCGAACGAAATCAAATCCGAAAGTGGACTTCGCAACCTAGGGCTCTGATATCAATAAAATTGTTACACACCGAGAGTCTACCGTGCCGAAAAGCAAATGGACAACATCTCCCTTGTACGTGGCAACATATCTAGTTAATATAGGACCCATAGGCCCACAACAACAACATAATAAGCAAACATGAATATACTAAACACAGCGGAAATATACTGAAAGATAAACGAGATACAAAAACTCAATTGTGCACTCCGGAGTGACTTTGACACAACAAGAATCATAACAGAAATCACATCAAAGACCAAATACATATATCACATCCGTATATCGTAAATACGGAAACAATACAGGGTAAAATCCCAAAATGATAATCCACAAGAATACAACAATACGGAATAAATATCCATCCGTCCGATGTGAGATGGGATCAGCTGGCGGAGCTCTGAATGTCCAAGAAAATCTTCTACCTGTTACCTGGACGACAGGAAACCTAGGGTCCGAGGTGGTGAGTATAAACTCAGGGGTAATATGTAGAAAGTGTATGAACAACATATAGAATAACGAGATCTACAAGTATACATGTGAAGATCTACAGGTATACAGAATATGTCAAATAGACATACAGTCCTATCCAAATCTAATAACAAGTAACCACAGTATAGTCATACTCAATGCATATACTAAACTGATCAATTGAACATGCAGTAATGTACCAACATACCTGACGGTCTGTAACACCATAAGCTATATCATCCTGAACAGATATACAATAACATAACCCATATAACATATAAAGTTAATCCCATACCTGACCAACACTCAGACATATGAACAGTATATAATCACATGTAATAACATCCTGATCCATAACACACTATGACATGATGCTAATCAAATGCATACAACAGTCTGGACCGACACATATATCATGCTCAACACATAGCAGTATATAATATGCAAATGACATATATCATGATATACAAATATATGCATCAATCATAGCTCAATCAAATGCAGCATCTCACAGGTATATGTAAAACATATATCAAATACATGCATACATATATATCAGCAATGCACATGCATGACCATGTTTGCGGACCCGTCCAACCATGACCCCAGTATGGTCAGGGTGGCATGACATGACAACTATCCCAACTCCAGCTGCCACCACTCTCGAGTGACCGAGTTGGGTAGTATGAAATAGTAGCTAGCCGCCATAGAGCTATATGCTACTCACACGGGGGTCCTTGCTGCTAGCCTCTCCGTCCCTACCCATAAGTAGACAAGCACCGCACCCAGGACAACTGCACATCACACGACCACCGTTTATAGTGGGTGAGTGCACTAACTACCACTCTGCACAGTGGCCAAGTGCGCATCTCCAGCTACCACCATCCATAGTGGCCGTGAACGGCACACACAACAATGCTCTGCACTCAACCCTGCAACCACTATCCTGAGTGGCCGGGGAGGCAGGATGACTAGCGACCTGTCTCAACCACAAGGGAGACCCAGTAGTCAACATGCATGCAATGTAATGATGCATAGCTCCATACATATATCCTTGCCACACTCCCTATCCCACGGGGAGTCCTGGTCAACCAAAAGTCAACTATGCAAGGACTACTATCCACGACTCTCTCTATCGCACAAAGAGTCATACACATCTGACAGTCAACCATGCTAAGACCTCTAATCAATAGCGAGATACTATTGACCGTCCATATAATCATACACAGACACACAATCCATAATGGATATACCATCACACTAGGACCTCTAGTCCATGGCCACATACTGACAATCACACGCTTATCTATGCACAGACAACTAGATCCACCATAGATGCACAACTAATAAATATATGATACAACAATTGACTATACTTACTGAACATCCATCAGCTTGTTAGTGCAATCAGGCCCAGATGATGTTTTGGTGTTTGACAAGGGTTCAAGTCTAGGTGATAATTATGTGTTATCTCATGCGGTTGGTTGAGATGTATTTTCAGGAAATTCCATGTAGGTCGAGGACTGGATGCAAGGTGGTGAAGACCCGGACGAGGAGTCCTGGCAAATGAAGACTCGGACGAGGAGTCCTGGCAAATGAAGACCTGGACGAGGAGTCCTGGCAAGTGAAGACCCGGACGAGGAGTCTTGGCAAGTGAAGACCCGGACGAGGAGTCTTGGCAAGTGAAGACCCGGACGAGGATTCCTGGCATGAAGACCCAGACGAAGAGTCTTGGCACGAAGTCTTAGAAGTGATTCTTGGCACGGAAGGCCTATGAACAGTGGTTCACAGGCATCAAGTAAAGGGTACAGAGTAGACCCTCTCTTAGGAGTGGTTTCGACTCTAGACGAGCGATCAAGAGTCGAGGCGTAACCTCATTTGGGTTGCAAAAGCCGAGAAGATCGTAGAGGCGACGCGACGACCGGGTTGTTCTCACTAATGTATAAGCCGTAGTCGATTAAGGCCTCGACTGCGATCTGTGTGTTCAAAGGAAAAACCCCTCAGCAGTCGAGGCAACACCTCGACTGATGCTTGGTTCAACGAAACATAAGCAAGGGACTATCGACTATGAGCTCGACTGTTGCTCTGTTTGGATTGAAACAGAAGCAAGGGAGTTTCGACTGAAGGCTCGACTAAAGCCTACCAATCGAGGCGATGAACCATCGCCTCGACTGGACCTAAGTTACAAAGGACAAATAATGTTAATTATGGTGGAAAACTTACTGTTGGAAGCTTATTAAATGCGAGTTAATGCGCTAGTCGAGGCGACTCGACTGCACGGGCTAGAAAAGCCCTAATCAGGCTCGATTTAAAAGGCTTACACGGCTGGGTTTCATAAAGAAGAAGAAAAGAAAAAGACTTACTGCTAAGTGAATCGAAGAAGCTATTACTCAAACGAGGGTTCCTGCATCCTCGAGGTTTTTGATCTCAAAGGCAATTACAGGTTCTGAAAAGAAGAAGCAATCTAGTTTTCACTGCAATCATTGTAATCGGTTCCTTCTTCATCTCCTACTACTGTAAGTTTCATGTAAATTTTTGATAAACTGTGTTAAGAGGTTTATCCACCTCCGGTGTGTCACCGAGAAGGAGACGTATTATAGTGGTGGTGTGCATCACTAGAGCCGACGAGGGGCTCAACCGTGGAGTAGGAACTTGAGTTCCGAACCACATAAATACTGTGTTTTGTTCTTGTTGTATGTTGTTGTGCTTGTATTCGAGTTTTCCGCTGCGCATTAACATTGTAGATGAGCACAATGAATCGAAGAAACGAGTATCGCTATTCATCTCCCCCTTCTAGCGACGCCAACGGTCCTACAAGT
Organism: Wurfbainia villosa; assembly: GCA_025175895.1. Classification (NCBI taxonomy): domain Eukaryota; kingdom Viridiplantae; phylum Streptophyta; class Magnoliopsida; order Zingiberales; family Zingiberaceae; genus Wurfbainia; species Wurfbainia villosa. The sequence continues at coordinate 134,958,704 of CM045986.1, read as the reverse complement.
GGTATCAGAGCCTGATGCTCTTCTCCGGACTCACAACCGCAAGAGCAAGTTCAAATGACGATGCAAGAAGGCTACAACACAAACATGCCTCCTTTCTTTGATGGAACAAATTTCCAATATTGGCGAAGCCGAATGGAGTACTATCTCATGACTGAGATAGATATATGGTTTTCGGTGACCGAAGGCTTCACAGCACCAATGGATGTAGAAGGCAAAATACTTGAGTATGGAAAGTGGACTGCAGAGCAAAAATTCAAGGCGCAAGCAAATTCTAAGGCCACAGTAACTCTGCAATGTGGTTTGGCAAAGGACCAACTCAACAAGATTGATCCGTTCAGTAGCGCGCAAGATCTCTGGAATAAACTGATAGAACTCAACGAAGGCACAAGAGACTCGAGAATCGCAGAACGTGATCTCTACATGAACCAGCTACAAAATTTCACTATGAAAGATGGCGAGACTATTGGCGAATTGCACGGAAGGTTCAAGGAGGTGTTGAATGGGTTGCATTCAGTTGGAGAAGGTTTGGAAAACAGATACACTATCAGGTATGTCCTAAAATCCTTTCCTCGAAATGCTTTGTGGTCATCTATGGTAGATGCCTACAAAGTATCAAGGGATTTATCTACTATAAAATTGGATGAATTGTTTTGTGAAATGGAACTACATAAGCAAGCTAATAAGTGTCCAAAAGAGAAAGGTATTGCATTTGTTGCAGGTGAGCAATACAAGGAGAACAAGAAAAAGGAGAAGAAGAGGGAATCATCTTCATCCTCATCCAAGACAAGAAGTGACAGTGATGATGAGTCATCATCCAGTGAGATAGCAAATTTTGTGAGGAGGATGATGAGGAGAAGTAGAAAGTACAATAAGAAGGATGTGAAGAAAATCTTCGCAGACAAGAGGAAGGGTAAGTCATCACATAAATTTAGAGGTAAAACTGATGTTGTTTGTTTTGAGTGTAACAGGAAAGGGCATATCAAAAGTGAATGTCCTGATCTCAACAAGAAAGAGGACAAGCCCAGGAAGAAGAAGGCATTGAGGGCGACATGGGATGAGTCTTCTTCCAGCTCCTCAGAAGATGAAGACAAGGCAAAAGGGACTAAGCATACTGCGCTAATGGCGTTTGATAACTCAGATTCAGAGGAAAATGAAAGAATGAATCTTCACCGGAGGACACATCATCATCATCTGATGGTGATGAGGTAACATCTCCTGAGTTAGATAAATTGTATGAAATAATAGAATGCTTGACCAATGCCTTGAGTAGATCAAAAATGAAAGTTAAGATGTTGAAATCGGAGGTAGAGGAACTTAGGAATTAGAATTCTATTTCTGCAGAAAACAGAACTGATACCTTTGAAATTGAAAAACTTAGAGAGGAAAACAATTCCATGAGAGCACAAGTTGATGATCTCAAGTGCACACTTGAGAAATTCACAAGCTCTCAAACCCTTAACATGATTTTAGATGCCCAAAGGGCAGTCTACAACAAAGCCGGGATAGGCTATAAACCGAAACAAAGGGAATTCAGTTTCATGTCATTAGTTAGTAGAACTCATGTTGTTAAGGCAAACGTAACTAAAACTTGGGTTCCTAAACAATATGTTGTGAATGCTAATGGACCCAAAATCTGGGTTCCAAAAGATCTTGTATTTCGTGTTTGATTAGGTACCGGTCGAGGGGGAGTGTCTGATGATGTGGGTTGTGGATAGCTGATGCTCCAAGCACATGACCGGGGATTCCTCAAAGTTTGCTTCATTTAAAAACAGGAGTAAAGGTACTATCTCTTTTCTTAGGACCTGTGCGCCCGCTAGAGGGGGGGGGGTGAATAGAGCGTACTCGTACGTAGATGGAAATCGTTCGTGTGCTTGTCTACAATTTTCGTTAGCGTAGCGGAAACAAAGATAATAAAACAATAACGAAAATGCAAACACACAAACGCAAGGATATAACGTGGTTCGGAACCAAACGGTTCCTACTCCACGGATTGGGTTCGTACGAACCCTAGCGATGCCACAAACACCACTAAGCACAATAAGCTCCTTCTCGACAACACGTCGGAGGTGCAGAAACCTCGTACAAAGATTACACTAAGTAATACAAAGTAAGACAAGAAAATACAACAATAATACAACAATCTATGCAAAGAAAACTTTACAAATGCTCTTTGGATTGCTTGCTTTTGGTTTCCTTGGACTAGCCTTGAAGGACTGGAAGAGCACCAACTATTCCCCTTCAAATCGCCCAAGAAAATGCTAGCTACAAACCCTCCACGAACAGCTGCTTTTAACCTGCGTTGGGCTAGATTTCCACCAATCAGTCGACTGCCATAAGTCACCAGTCGACTGATGCTACTGTTGTCGTGAGACAACGGGTTGATCCACGCTGGAAAAACTCCAACGGATCTCTTGGCGATCATGCCAACATTGGCGATCATTGTCACCACGTAGTCGACGCCTGACCACGGAGCATTACTGCTCGCGGTGGACTAGCGATCATTGCATCGACATCAATCGATTGCTCCAATGAGCAGTCGACTGCCAGAGCAATTTCAGCTCTAAAACGATAGTCGAACTCTAGTCGACTCACGGCAGTCGAACCGGCCATAATGCCAGTCGACTGCCAACCTCAAAAATGAGGTTTTAACTCAAGTATGGTTCCCCCATACTTGCTAGACCACCCTTAGCCTAGACCTAAGCCTTCTAGCCACCTCCATCAGCCTCACACCTCTCGGATCCCTCCAAGTCATCCATGACTTGTTCATCCATCGCGCTAGCCTTCAGGTGCTTCCATCGGCTATGTCATGCTAACGGTGTCTACACCGCCAAGGCACATTGGACTTACGCCGCCAAGACTCCGCTTGGACTTTACGCTGCCAACCATTGGACTTATGCTGCCAAGACTCCACCCTTGGACTTTACGCCACCAATATCAAACCCCTTGGACTTCTCAAATGCCAAGACTCAAGCTTGGACTTTCCCTTGCCAACCCATGTTGGACTTTCCATACCAAGACACATGCTTGGACTTCCCTTGTGCCAAGTACTCAAGACTTGGACTTTCCCAAATGCCAAGTGTCCCACTTGGACTTTCCATGCCAAGTACCCATGACTTGGACTTTACCTTGCCAAGACCAATGCTTGGACTTTCCCATAATCACATGGTCAACCCTAGTCAACCATCAAAGTCTCCCTCGAGTCAAATTCGAGTCTGGTCAATTATAACCTGGGTCGATTGTATAAACAATCTCCCCAAAATATTAACCGACATCAATGTCAAACATACTATGTCAAACCACTTTGTCAAACATCAAAACATCACTCGAGTCAAACTCGAGTCTGGTCAATCGTGACCTGGGTCGATTGCACCAACATCTTTTGGTAATAGTGGCAAACTAAAAGTCATAGGAGTAGGAGATATAGTTATTTCTGAACAATTTAGGATTAAGAATGTTCTACTAGTTAAAGGAATGGTTTTTAATTTGTTGAGTGTTAGTCAATTATGTGATGAAGGATATAGAGTAGAATTTTATTCAACTAAATGCTTAATTAAACATAATGAATCAAATACTATCATGCTAGTAGGGACTAGGAAGGAAAATATCTATCAAGTTCAGTTTAGTAGTGCTACTAACATGCGTGTGAAGTGTTTTTTGTCCAAAGAAGATGACTCTTGGCTATGGCATCGAAGACTCGCACACGTCAACATGAAGAATATTAAGAGGTTGGCCAAGGAAGAGCTTATGCGAGGTCTACCATTGCTCGAGTACGAAAAGGACAAGCTATGTGATGCATGTCAAAAAGGTAAACAAATAAGAGCATCACACAAAAGAAAAAACACTGTAAATACGTCAAATGCTTTAGATTTATTGCATTTGGATTTGTTTGATAGTAGCTCAACTAAATCTTTGAATGGTAGTAGATATTGCTTGGTAGTAGTAGATGACTATACTAGATATACATGGGCTTTCTTTCTCAAACATAAGGATCAAACGTTAGAAATTTTTATTTCCTTTTGTAGAAGAATTGAGAATGAGAAAAATGCAACAATTAAAACAATTAGAAGTGATCATGGAGGAGAATTTGAAAACATGAGGTTTAAGGATTTTTGTTTAGAAAAAGGGTATAAACACGAATTTTCCACTCCTAGGACACCACAACAAAATGGTGTGGTAGAGAGGAAAAATAGAGTTTTACAAGAAGCTGCGAGGAGTATGCTAAATGAGTATGCTCTTCCTAGTTACTTGTGGGATGAGGCAATTAATACTGCATGCTATGTTCAAAATAGAGTTTTGATACATAGGTTTTTAAGAAAAATGCCTCATGAACTATGGTTTGGAAAACCACCAACAATCAAACATCTTAGGGTATTTGGTTGCAAGGTATTCATTTTAAACACTAAAGATCATCTAGGAAAATTCACTGCAAAAGCAGATGAAGGTGTTCTTTTAGGATATTCTCTCACCAGTAAGGCGTATCGAGTTTATAACAAGAGAACGAAGCTGGTTGAGGAATCGTCAAATATAGTTTTTGAAGAATGTAAAGAGCAAGTTGACTCTAAGGATAAGAGCGATGAAGTTGAGTTTGAACTCAAGAGATTGTGGTTGAATGAGAACACTAATGTAGGGGGAGTTAAATCTGACTCCGATAATGAAAAATCTAAGTCAGAAGGGTCATCACTTGAGCTTGTGCCAAATTGTGAGACATCTCAAGTACCAAGATCCACAAGAATGGTCACTAGTCATCCCCTAGATCAAGTTGTTGGAGACATCCATCATGGGGTGAGGACGAGATCATTCTTTAGGAGTGAAGTGAATCAAGTAGCATTAATCTCTGAAATTGAACCAAAAGTAATCGATGAAGCTTTGCTTGATCCGGACTGGATTATTGCAATGCATGATGAATTGGGACAATTTGAGAGAAGTCAAGTTTGGGATTTAGTTCCAAGACCTGATCAAGCTACCATAATAGGGACAAAATGGGTATTTAAAAACAAAATGAATGATAAGGGAGAAATAGTTAGAAATAAAGCTAGGTTAGTTGCCAAAGGGTACAATCAAGTCGAGGGACTTGATTATGATGAAACTTACGCACCTGTGGCTAGATTAGAATCCATAAGACTAATGCTAGCATTTGTAGCATATAAAGGATTCAAATTATATCAAATGGATGTTAAGTCAGTATTTTTAAATGGTTTTATAAAGGAGGAAGTATATGTTGAACAACCACCGGGATTTGAAAATTCTGCATTTCCAAATCACGTGTATAAACTTAAGAAGGCTCTTTATGAGCTGAAACAAGCACCTCGTGCTTGGTATGAAAGGTTGTCAACTTTTCTAGTTGAAAGGGGCTTTAAAAGAGGTCAAATTAATCCCACACTATTTCTGAAAAGAAATGGTGAAGATATATTTGTAGCTCAGATTTATGTCGATGACAAAATTTGTGGTTCAAACAATAGGGATTATCTCAATGAATTCATAAAACACATGGAGAGTGAGTTTGAGATGAGTCTAGTAGGAGAATTGACATTTTTTCTTGGACTACAAATCAAACAAACCAAAGAAGGAATTCATGTCTATCAATCAAAGTATGCCATGGAGAATGTTAAGGAGGCTCTCACTCCAATGGCACAAAACACTCACTTGGATAGTGATATAGATGGAAAACCTATTGATTTAAAGCTTTATAGGAGTGCCATAGGTAGTCTTTTATACCTTACAGCAAGTAGACCTAATATAGTATTTGCTGTAGGTATGTGTGCACGATATCAATTGTGCACGAAAGAGTCTCATTGGGTTGCTGTTAAAAGAATTATGAGATATCTTAAAGTAACCATTTCAATTGGACTGTGGTATCCCCGAACTGAGTCTTTTGATTTAGTAGGCTATACAGATTCAGATTATGCGAGATGCAAACTAGATAGGAAAAGTACTAGCGGGGGCTATCAATTCTTAGGTTCAGCATTAGTGAGTTGGTCAAGTCGAAAGCAACATTGTGTCGCTCTCTCCACCACTGAGGCTGAGTATATAGCCATGGGAGAGAGTGTGTCACAATTGTTATGGATGACTCACACCTTGGAGGATTATGTTTTTTCATATAAAAATGTGCAAGTGCTTTGTGATAATATTAGCACGATAAACTTAACGAAAAACCCAGTCCATCATTCCAGAACAAAACACATTGAAGTGAGACATCACTTCATTAGGGATCATGTAGCAGGAGGAGATATAATACTCAATTATGTTGAGTCTAAGGCTAATCTTGCTGATATTTTAACAAAACATCTTCCAGAAAATGAATTTAGTTATTTAAGAAGAGAATTGGGAATGTGTGTCGTTGAGTGAAAACTCTCCTTGATCATAAGGCCTAATTCATAAGTACAAAAGAAATGGAAAATTTATTTTTGAGATATCCTTGGGGAAACATCTCACACAAACCATAGGATTAACTATGCTTGTGTATTGCTAGATAGGGGTGAGATGTTAGGAACAACCAAGTTACTCAAAATGTTTGTTATGATGTATGACTTGAGTAATAAGGTTGAAAATTACATAAATCATTAAGTTGACCAATTATGGGGAAGACCATTACACAATTCATGTGTATTTGGTTTTAAAATCATAATTGGACATTCCAACCAAGTCAAATTGGTTGGACACCTTAAATGACGATAAAACTCAAGTGTACTGTCACTTGTAAAATGGTTTAGGGACTTTAATACAACGAATTGAGGACTTAAAATACCTAACAAAATGAAATTTTAGAAAAAACAGTCGAGGCATTTTAGCATTGGCCTCGCCATTCTTCGCGAGCAAGCGAAGCGAGCGCACTTGGAGACACCTCGTGACACTCGTTTGCGACCACGTGACGAGAATTGAGGCACGCTCGACTGGCGCCTCGATTGGACATCTTAAAAGGGGACTTAAGAAATTCAGACCAGTTTTCGCAAGTCCAGATGAGTTTTCAAACAAGTTTTCGAAATTCCAGACAAGTCTTCGCAATACCAGACCAATTTTTTGGAAATCCAGACCAGTTGTTTGAAAGTTAGAACACTTTTCGAAATTTTAGACTGGTTTCCAGGGTAGTTAAGAAGTTTCAGACTGGTTTCCAGGGTAGTTAAGAAGTGTTAGACTGGTTTCCAGGGGACTTAAGGAATTCCAGACTACGTTAATCTCAGATTGGTTTAATCCCAGGGTGGTTTAATGTCAGGGCAGTTTAATTCCAAGCCGGTTCTATTCCAGGCCATTTTTATTCCAGGCCGTTTTTAATCCCAGACTGGTTGAAGTCCAGACTGGTTCGATTTCAGGATGGTTTAAAAATCAGGATGGTTTAGATTTCAGGGTGGTTTGGAAGTCAGGACGGTTTAAGAAGTCAGGCCGGTTTAAGAAGTTAGGAACAGAATCGAGGTAAACTCGACCCACGCCTTGACTGTTTGTCTGGATGAAAGCACAGAAGCGAGGCACAATCGACTGGCGCCTCAACTGATTTAATAGTTGAGGCGTTCAACTTATTGCCTCGACTGATCAATTTGGACTATATAAGGAAACCCGCTTACCGCTTCTCCTAGACCCGATTTTTGCTTCGATTGTTCTCGCTGCGATTGTGATCTTGTCGCCCTCACCGTCGCCTCTCTCGTTTCTGGAAAGATCGATGATAACCAAAGCTTAAACGACCTCCATTGAACCCTAACTTGTTGGATCGAAGCAGATCGCTAGAGGGGGGGGGGTGAATAGCGATAAAACTTTTTCGTATGAATTCATTTCAAAGAAATTAAGTGCAGCGGAAAGATAAATAAAAAAAATAAAAGAGACAAGTAGATTTTTTACTTGGTTCGTAGCCTTCGGCTACTACTCCAAGGCCCTAGTGATCCTTGATCATGCACGGAGGGCAAATCACTAATGAACTCCTCCTCGTTGGAGGTAGGAGTTAATCGGATACAAAAACCACGAAAGAGACTCGAGATAGAGGGACACTCCCCCTCTTCTCATTACGATAAAACCACAATAAAAAGAAGTACAGAATGGAATTAAACTAAGATTATACTGACGACTCATAGATGAAAAGATGAAACCCTAGTCGTCGTGTCTACAGAGCTTCGTCGTAGGAATGTCGGAGACTCATAGCGTACCGGAAGCACTTGGAAGCTTTTGAATTGATGAAAAACCCTAGGATAAGCCCTCCTTTTATAGCCTTTGAGCCCCTCATCGAATGGGTCTTCAACCAATAGGAATTGGGCACAAGACTCCTTGAAAAATAGTGATAAAGATCGATCTCGATGGTCGACATCCCGATCGTGATGGCGATCATCGATCGATGGCTCGATCCGAAGGCCGACCGCAGACGGCCTCGGTCGATTGACGGTGAGTCCTCCGCGATCGATCGATGCTAGGCCGCAGCAAAGTTAGCTTAACAAAAACATTATTTCGACGGCCGCCGACCGTCTGATCTCGACCTAGACTATCTATAGGATGTCTTTGGTCAGATCTATGCTTAAGATCATCCCCGTAAGAAGGATACGACCTCTCTTACTCTCACACACACGAGCTTTACCTTGATACTTACTATGTCACTTTCGCTTCCGGCCTTCCACTCGATTCCTTCGGCTTCATCCGAAATCACTCGAGTGTTGCCCGACCACCGCGGCTCCCTCCGGGTGTCGCTAGCCTTTAGCTCTAGCTTTAGCACTTTTCTGCACACTCGATTCAGCTCGTGAGATAATGATATATCCTTGACTTTGCGTCTTTTGCCATAATCAAAATACAAGTTCGACTTAGGTGCCCCTGCACCAACATAACTGACCTCGAGTAAGTCCTCTAGCCTCTCATTTCGTTTCATAGTAAACCCTAACCCTAATCGCAAGTTTCTCCAAACCTAGGGTTGCTCGATGTTCCTATCGCAAGAGAAGGTCATTTCACAGAGGGTTCTTGTGTCTTCCACATCACTCAAGATCTCACCCTTTTCTGATCAATGAAAATGGCACCAAAGTAAATTTCTAAACCCTTCTCTTTGGTTTCACGATTTAGATATTATCTGGGTTAGCTAATCGGGTATTGGTCTTTGTCATTCATCATACCATCATATGACATTCATCTTGCATTTTGGACATAATTTTGACATCCTTAGGCAAAAACGGAAGATAGCCGAGACTAGTAGGAAGGAAACACCGAGGGAGAATCCATCTTCGGACCCACAATTTCCTTTTGAACATCATCAGCACACTTACATGACCCATAAGTTCAAGCTGATGGCTACTCATTCTTTGGATAGGAAGTTTTTTGACAAATTTGCTAATAATGTCAAGCATGTAGTTAATCATTACGACCTCAGTAAGTTAGTCTATTGTGACCATGACATCAATATAGACTTAGTTAGTGAATTCTATAATAACCTACAGGCTACAAGCAATAGGTTCATTTATAAAAGTAGGGTAGCCAGGAGGGATATATCATTCACTCCTGATATTCTTAGGGCATTTCTAGAGTGCCGAGAGTCGAACTCAGCTCTTGAGTGCTATCCAAGCATTCAAGAACCAGTTGAGGGATACTCTATCAATGCCATACATGAGTACTTCTTTAGGAAACCAAGACAACCTGGCCTTAATCTATTTCCGGCCATGGCATTAGCTACTCCTGATAATGTTTTATATAAGGTCATTGTAGGATGCATACTTTCCATTGCCACTAGGGGGCAAGCAAAAATACGACCACATCATTTACTTGCATTACATCTCCTAAAAAATCGTCTTGACTTTAACATTGCATTGAACATGTTTCTCTGTATAGTCCACTTCACCGTCCCTGTCCAAAAGAAAATTTACATGCCTTTTGGACATATCATCACCTTTTGGTTAGAATCCATAGGCATCAATACAGCCAGGGGCAAGGTTAAACAGATGACGGACTTTGATTTTATCAAGTGGCGAAACTTTTCATTGGCTGGAATGGCTCAAGTAAATGGGAACATTGAGTGGGCCGATGGACACCAGGCTGGTGAGAGGTGGGACATGGGACCTGAAGAAGGCGAAAAAGAACCTCCAGCCCAAGCTGATGAACCACATTCCTCGTATGCGAGCAATTTAGAAACTGGGCAAAGATTATGCTGAGTTCGTGGACTCAGTTGATACAAAATACAAGGACCTTAGTACAACAATTGATACCCAACACAAGGACCTTAGTACGATGATTGATACTCGATTCAAGGAGCTTCAAACCAGGATGGATACCCAGTTTTCAGAAGTTTTTGCCCAGCAGGAGGAGATTCTTACTCTTCTACATGCCATGATGACGGATTCGTCGGGTCCATCGTCGCCAGCTATATAGTATTGGGACAGTGATTCTCTTTTATATATGTATTAAACTTTTGAATTCAAGAAAAATGTGTATATCAGGATGGTTGGCTAACACTTGAGTTATATATTTAAATGTGTTGACTGCATATATTTTGATTGAATATGACTGTTCTTGTGTATTTAGTTTCTGTATTTAGATATTATGAACCGGTTTATTACAACCATTTTTAAGGGAAATTCTGCCAAATTTTTTTGGTTGTCTATACCTTTCAATATATATGCACGATTGATATCTACTTGTTGAAATATATTGTTGGTGAATTGGATAACTAAGGGCAATGAATTCAGGGGGAGTGATCCTATAGACTGCTCTTTTTGTGTGTTTGTCAAAGGGGGAGAGATGAGTAGGTTTTAAGTTTAAGGTGGTAAGATAAGTGGAAGATAAGTGGAATAAGTGGAGCTATATCTCGTTTTGAAAATAATATGAATTATAAATTTTCTAAAATGTCAAACATAGTGCAAATCTATATTTCTTTTGAAATGAAAATCTTATTCCATATCTTGATTTGATGACCTGATGAAGTTCTTAATCAATTTCGAGTATATCATAATTGTGCTATAATTTAATCACCTAAAACTTAAACCATGTTATCAAACATCAAAAAGGGGGAGATTGTTAGTGCAATCAGGCCTAGATGATGTTTTGGTGTTTGACAAGGGTTCAAGTCTAGATGATAATTATGTGTTATCTCATGCGGTTGGTTGAGATGTATTTTTAGGAATTCCTTGTAGGCTAAGGATTGGATGCAAGGTGGTGAAGACCCGGACGAGGAGTCCTGGCAAATGAAGACTCAGACAAGGAGTCCTGGCAAATGAAGACCCGGACGAGAAGTCCTGGCAAGTGAAGGCCTGGACGAGGAGTCCTGGCAAGTGAAGACTCGGACGAGGAGTCCTGGCATGAAGACCCAGACGAGGAGTCTTGGCACGAAGTCTCAGAAGTGATTCTTGGCACGGAAAACCTATGAACAGTGGTTCACAGGCATCAGGTAAAGGGTACAGGGTAGACCCTCTCTTAGGTGTGGTTTCGACTCTAAACGAGTTGAAACGGTCAAGAGTCGAGGTAGCACCTTGACTGGCTTGCAAAATGCTGAGAAGGCCGTAGCAGTTGAGGCGACGCCTCGACTGGGGTTGTTTCTCATGAACAGAAGCAAGCCGTAGTCGATTAAAGCCTCGATTGCGGTCTGCGTGTTCAAAGGAAAAACCCCTCAGCAGTCGAGGCAACGCCTCAACTGATGCTTGGTTCAATGAAACATAAGCAAGGGACTGTCGACTGGGAGCTCGACTGTTGCTCTGTTTGGATTGAAACAGAAGCAAGGGAGTTTCGATTGAAGGCTCGACTAAAGCCTACCAGTCGAGGCAATTGTTAGTGAAAGCCCTAGAGTCAATCATGCGATGATTGTTGTATGGACTTTATTGTATTATATTCCTATTTATAAAGGCATGGTTATTATATTTACTTGTATTGGTGCCAAATAACTAAATATAATAATGTCCTTGAGTAGTAGGTTCTTATCTATATCAGTCGATTGGTTGAATCGATAATGAGATGATATAGAGAACACTACTCTTAATCATTCCTAGTCGAGTATTAACATTCAGGGACAACGTTAATGCATAGAGACTAGCATGTAGGTCAACATGATGACTTGATCTCACAAGTCATGGATATGAGATATCAAGTTGACACATGGGTATGCATTGGAGAATGAATACTGAATGACCCGCAATGAGAAAGTATCGTGGATCGTTATATGAGTGTCATATACTTTCTCATGTGGCTATTAGTATGACTATTAGTCCTTAGACCTGAAGTCACCATGGTTCCCTACATAAGGCGTTGCATACTTTGGCTTCGTCAAACGTCACCCGTAAATGGGTGGACTATAAAGGCGATTACTGGATATGTAACAAATTATGCGGAGGGATGTGAGTGATGTAGATGAGATCTATCCCTCCTATATGACGGGAGAGACATCGATATTCTTGATAGAGTGAGACCACGAAGTGCATGGCCATGCCCAAATGAATCAATATGAGATATTGAGCTCATTTGATTAGAGTGAGTCTACTTGGAGTTCAAGATTTAGATTGTACCGAGGATGACACGGTCTATGCCTTGATTGGTCAATCTAGATGTCAAGGATAGAGGGACATTGTCACATATTGTGAGAGTCACAATTAGTAGTCACAAGGGTGATGTTGGAGCTCAACATTCTTGTAACTTGGGTAGCAATGATGTGTTGCTAGATACCGCTCATTGCTTATGTTCCTAAATCGGTTTAGAGACATTGCCAACGTTACAAGAACCTATAGGGTCACACACATAAGGGCAATTAGATGGAGATTAGGTTCATATGATGAACCATGAGGATTAGGTTCATGGGATGAACCAAATTGGATTAAGAGTAATCCAAATTAGACTAATTGAGTTAGACTCAAGTTGATTCAAGTGTTGAATGAGTCTAATTTAGATTTGATTCATCAAATCAATTTAAATTAAATGAATAGAGATTCATTAAATTAAATTGACTTGAATCAAATGGTTGGATTTGATCAACCATGGGAGATAAGAGGTCAAGTTTGACTTGACTTGAGAGGGAAGATGAAAGGTCAAGTTTGACTTGACCAAATGTCATGTCATGATAATGACTTGGCATGGCTGGACAATGATGATGTTCCACATCATCATGGACACATTATGGGGTGCCACCTCATGAGGGAGACCAAGAGCCATTGTCTCTTGGAGTTACATGCATGCATGTAACCCCCTTATAGTGGGTTATGGATGATGTGAAGTTAAGTTGTGTAACTTCATCTTCTTCCTCTTCTCTTCCCTCAAGCTCTCTCTTCCTCATCTAGCCATGAACGTCCAAGGGTTGCTAGCACACTCTAAGGTGTTTTTCTCCACCATTTGTCTGTGTGGATACTTGTAGAGGAGTGTACACTTGACACTCTTGAGTTCCGACAAAGCGTTTGGACGAGCGGGATAAGCGAAGGGCGTCGCTACGAGGGTAATTCTCTCACCTTCTAGATCTAAGGTAGATATAGGTTTACTTAAGCACATACATGTTTTTATTTTTATATACCTTCGCACGGATCCGTGGCCGGGCTTCCGAGGTTTCCGCAACGCAAAAAAATGGTTTTTGCGGCTCGGAAAGTCCAACAGTGGTATCAGAGCCACGTGCGAAGCATGTATGTGTTTCGTTTTTGTAATTTTTGTATTAGATATAAAAAATTACAGATTTATATGTTTCTGTAAATTTTCTATTTTTATAGAATTTTTGGGTATTTTTCTCGAAGAATCGAAGCAACGAGTTTTGGGACACTTGTAGGCTTCAACCGTCGAGAAAAACTCTCCGAAACGACGAGTTCTCGCTTTAGGTTTTTGGGACAGTGACTTAAGTCACTGTAAGATCATTGTAGGGACACTCACAAAGTTTATTTTGTGAGTAGGGGCGCTGCCCCTATCCTCGAAAGGGGCCTTGTCCCGCGATCGCACCCGAAAACCGCTTAGCGGGACCGTTACAGAGAGGTGACTCATAAAATTAAAAAAAATAGGAAAAATTATAGAAATTTTCTGTAAAAATACATAATTTAGAATTATGTATAATTCTGTGATTGTCATGGCCTAATAACCCCAATATGATTGGATGTGATGTGTTGTAATTCATAATACGGCCTGCGTGCCGTTTTGTGGTTGTGCGTGTTGTATAGTGTATGCGACCTGCGCGTCGTACCTCTTCTTTTGATATTCTAGTTGTAAATAGTTTTAGACTCGAATGTAACTCAAGTTTTATATTTGTAATGTATAAAATGGAGCGGTGGAAAGTCCACTTGAAGACGAGGTTACAAGAAGCGTGATGACGACACATGGCGATCAAAGGAAGCGCTTGGAGAAGCCGCTAGCCTTAGGTTGACCGTCCGATCTTCTCATTGGCTTGAGAAGATCGTAGTAGGGCCATGACTACATCACATTTAATTATATATATATATATGTTGATATATATATATATTTAATTGATTTTGCTTGTATGTATGTGATGCATGCTAGTAGAATAATGCTTGTATGTATATGATGCATGCTAGAATAATTTTCTTGTATGTATATGATGCATTCTAGAATAATGATTGTATGTATGTGATGCATGCTAATATAAGATAATAAAGGCCTAAATGCGTATAAGATACACATTTCGATTAGATTAGATCATAATCGAATCAACTCGAAAATGCCTACCGAGCCTTGATACCCATCACTACCTCGATCATTTGTTGTTGTTGAATCTGCCAAAGCAGAGCAACGCATATTATCTTGGTAGGGTGCGGAGGGAAAATCTTGGTCCCGCCTATCACGCTTGGGTTAGAGTAAGATCAATTAGATTGAGCAAAACTAGTTAACTCAATTGGATCGAGTAGAACTATAGGCATATTCCAATCGTTGGAAAGATAGGTTAAGATCGCATTTACACTAAATCTTGGGCGATTTAGCCAAAGCTAACTCAAGGTCTTTTGTAAATGTGGGTCTTGATCCTATAAACAAGAGTTGCATAGAGATGTAATTGGTAATATGTTACCCACCGATCGTACTAAGTCTTGGGCGATTTAGCCAAAGCTAACTCAAGGCTTAGTATGATGTGGATCTTGTCCTGCAAGAATTATAGCTAGTTTGTATGAATCTAGTAAAGTGATTTGACCACATCCATAACTCGATTCTATAAAATTCCTATAATTCAGTGGGAGCATCATTTGATTAAAGGCCTAATTAAATGATAAAAGGAATATGATATTAATTCTCTGCATTGTATGTTGTAGATAACTATGTCGACAAACACGAACACTCTCTCTCTCTGCGTTCTGTCCTTGAGAAGGACAAGCTCAATGGAGCAAATTTCCTGGACTGGTACAGGAACCTGAGAATTGTTCTCACCCAAGAAAGGAAGTTGTACGTCCTGGAGCAGCCCATTCCGGAGGCACCTCCTGCCACGCGCCGCGGTGACAAAGATGCTTACAAGAAGCATCAAGATGATGCATTAGATGTGTCATGTCTAACGCTCGCGACCATGAACTCTGAGCTTCAGAAGCAACACGAGTTCATGAATGCTTACGATATGGTTGGACATCTTCGTCAACTATATCAAGGATAAGCAAGGCATGAGAGATATAAAGTCTCTAAGGCATTGTTTGGGTCCAAAATGCAAGATGGGACTCCCGTAGGTCCATATGTACTCAAGATGATTGGGCACGTAGAAAACCTACAAAGACTGGGATTCCCACTTGGCCAAGAGCTGGCCACTGACCTAATCTTGCAATCTTTGCCGCAAAGCTACAATCAATTTGTCACGAATTACAACATGAATGAAATTGATAAGCCACTGCCTGAGATGCTCAGCATGTTGAGAACTGCTGAGCTCAACCTTAAGAAGGGAAAATCTGACGCCATTTTGATGGTGCAAAAGAAGAAAGGCAAGGGCAAGCCTAAAGGTAAGGGAAAGTCCCAAGCCAAGGGAAAAGGCAAGGAATTGAAACCCAAAGGAGGGGTAGCAAAGGAAGGGGCTTGCTTCCACTGCAAGGAAGCTGGACACTGGAAGCGTAACTGCAAGGCATACTTGGAAGATCTTAAGAAGAAGAGAAGTGAGACTTCTACTTCAGGTATAAATGTTATAGAAGTCAATCTATCTATTTCTTCATCATGGGTATTAGATACCGGATGTGCATCTCACATTTGTACCAATGTGCAGGCGCTGAGAAATAGCAGGGCATTGACAAAGGGTGAGGTAGACCTACGAGTAGGCAATGGAGCAAGAGTTGATGCTGTTGCTGTAGGAACTTATGATCTATCTTTGCCCTCTGGGCTTGTACTAGAATTAGATGAATGTTGTTATGTGCCTGCCTTAACTAAGAACATCATTTCAGTTTCTTGTTTGGACAAGAAAGGATTTGTATTTATAATAAGGAACAAATGTTGTTCAGTTTATTTAAATGACAAGTTCTATTGTAGTGCACCTCTAATGAACGGACTCTACTTTCTAGACTTAGAGAGCCCTATCTATAACATAAGTACCAAAAGGTTCAAGTCAAATGAGTTGAACCAAACCTATCTCTGGCATTGTCGCTTAGGTCACATAAATGAGAGTCGCTTATCTCAGCTCCATAAGGATGTTGGATCGAGAAGCGTCGCTAGAGGGGGGGGGGGTGAATAACGATCGTAAATCTTTTTTTTTTCGTTCGTTCGATACGCAAAGTAAGCACAGCGGAAAATAAATGAACACGTTTATTTTACTTGGTTCACAACCCAGCGGTTGCTACTCCAAGGCCCTATCGGTCCTAGACCGCGTACGGAGGGCAAAGCACTATAACGTCTCCTCCTCGTTGGAGGTAGGAGACAACGATCACAAAACCGAATATACGAGGATGAGGCAACAAGCCTACCTCACCTCATTATGAAGAAAAACAAAGAATACAATATCAAAAATATTACTTGATTCTGCTGCCGACGAAGAAGATCGAAACTTAATGTCGCGTCGGCGTTATGACGATGTTGGAGCGTTGGCGTTGTAGGAGCACTTGATGAATAAACTTGATGTGATTTGGAGATGGAATCCTCCCCTCCTTTTATAGACTTTGGCATCTGAATTTGTCTCCTCTTATTTTGGAACGGATCATGAAGTTGTCCAAATTTTATCGTGAAGTGGCCGCGTCAAACGTTATCCATTTTGACCTAGCGCAAAAGCTGAATCATCGCCATCAGTCGACTGACGCCTCCCATCACCGATCGATGATGGGCATCGATCGCTTCTCCATTTTCCAAAGAGCGATCGCACCGGCCACTTCCCTGCAATAAGAGGTTAGCTCGGAAAATGATAAATACGACGGTTTCTAACCGTCCGATCTCGACCTAGACCTTCCACAGGAAGTCTTAGTCGGATCGCCGCCTACGGTCATCCCCGTAAAGAGGACACGACCTTACAATCTCTCACTCACACGAGCTTACCTCGATAGTAGCTCTCGCTTCCGGCCTTCCACTCGATTCCTTCGGCTCCCTCCGAAGTCACTCGAGTGTCGCCCGACCACCGCGGCTTCCTCCGGGTGTCGCTAGCCTTCAGCTCCAGCTTTAACACTTTTCTGCACACTTGATTTAGCTCGTGAGATAACAATGTAGACTTAACTTTGTGTCTTTGCCATAATCAAAACACAGGTTCGATTATCTAGTGCCCCTGCACCAACAAAGGATGGGCTGTTAGACTCATTTGATTTTGAATCATATGAGACATGCGAGTTTTGCCTTTTAGGTAAGATGACCAAGACTCCCTTTAGTGGACACAGCGAAAGAGCAACAGACTTGTTAGAACTTATACATAGTGATGTATGTGGTTCTTTCAATGTTGCTACTAGAGGTGGTTACAAGTACTTCATTACATTTACTGATGACTTCAGTAGATATGGTTATGTGTATCTCATGACACATAAATCAGAATCCTTTGAAAAGTTCAAAGAATTCAAGAATGAAGTACAAAATCAGCTTGGCAAGAGTATTAAGATACTTCGATCAGATCGAGGTGGTGAATACCTTAGCCATGAGTTTCGTGACTATCTAGCCGAGTGTGGGATTCTATCCCAACTCACTCCTCCTGGAACACCACAGTGGAATGGTGTATCCGAAAGGAGGAATCGTACCCTATTAGATATGGTACGATCTATGATGAGTCACACAGATCTTCCTATATCCTTTTGGGGATATGCTCTAGACACAACAGCCTTTACCCTTAACCGTGTACCATCCAAGGCTGTGATAAAGACACCATATACGATATGGACAGGGAGAAATCTCAAGATGTCTTTCATGAGGATTTGGGGTTGTGAGGCTTACGTTCGACGTCAAGTCTCAGACAAACTGGGACCCAAATCCGATAGGTGCTATTTTGTTGGATATCCCAAGGATACAAAGGGATATTACTTCTACATTCCCAGTCAGCACAAAGTGTTTGTGGCAAAGACTGGGGTTTTTCTAGAAAGGGATTTTGTTTCTAGAAAAACTAGTGGGAGTACGTTCAATCTTGAAGAAATTCAAGATAAGGACCATAGCACTGAGGCCTTGATGGAGGTTGAACAGGAACCACAAAGTGTTGTGGGCGATGAGGTTGTTGCACAAAGGGTTATGGAACAACCACCTGTTTAGGTAGACCTACCTCTTCGCAGATCTGATAGGGTACGTCGTCAGCCTGAGAGATACTCATTTCTCTTGTCTAACCATGATGACGTAATGCTCATTGAGAATGAGCCTACCTCCTATCAGGAAGCTGTGATGAGCCCAGATTCTGAGAAATGGCTAGAGGCCATGAGATCCGAGATGGAATCCATGTACACTAGCCAAGTATGGACTTTGGTTGATCCACCTAAAGGGGTCAAACCCATTGGGTGTAAGTGGGTCTTTAGGAGAAAGACTGACATGGATGGACTTACGCATACCTATAAGGGCCGATTGGTGGCTAAAGGTTTCAAGCAAATTCATGGTATTGACTATGATGAAACCTTTTCTCCAGTGGCGATGTTTAAGTCTATTCGGATCTTGCTTGCTATTGCAACATACCACGATTATGAGATCTGGCATATGGATGTCAAAACCGTGTTTCTGAATGGAAACTTACTCGAGGATGTGTACATGACACAACCTGAGGGTTTTGAAGATCCACAGCATACTGGGAAAGTATGCAAGCTGCAAAGGTCCATTTATGGGCTAAAGCAAGCTTCTCGGAGCTGGAATCTTCGATTCGATGATGCGATCAAACAGTTTGATTTCATCAAGAATGAAGATGAACCCTGTGTCTACAAGAGGGTTAATGGGAACACAGTTGTCTTCCTTGTATTGTATGTGGATGACATACTACTCATTGGGAATGACATCCCTTCGCTACAGTCTGTGAAGACTTGGCTAGGGATGTGCTTCTCAATGAAGGACTTAGGTGAAGCAGCCTGTATTCTAGGCATCAAGATCTATAGAGATAGATCTAAGAGATTGCTTGGCCTAAGTCAGAGTACATATATTGACACAGTATTACTACGGTTTTCCATGCAGAATTCCAAGAAGGGACTTCTGCCGATGTCACATGGTGTGAGTCTTTCGAAGACTCAAAGTCCCTCTTCTAGAGAGGAGAGAGACCGCATGGATAAGATCCCTTACGCATCTGCTATAGGATCTATCATGTACGCCATTCTGTGTACTCGTTCTGATGTCTCATATGCTTTGAGCATGACGAGTAGGTACCAGTCAGATCCAGGTGAGCGTCACTAGATAGCAGTCAAGAATATTCTTAAGTACTTGAGAAGGACTAAAGAATATTTCTTGATATTTGGAGGCGATGAGGAGCTAGCTGTAAAGGGTTACAGCGATGCCAACTTCCAAACTGACCAGGAAGATTATAGATCACAGTCAGGGTTCATGTTTTGCTTGAATGGTGGCACTGTGAGCTGGAAGAGTTCCAAGCAGGATACAGTTGCTGATTCTACAATAGAGGCTGAATATATATCGGTGCTTCCATCTCATTCGAGAGATTATCGATAGAGGAGATGTGAAGATTTGCAGAGTACCCACAGAGGCTAACATCGCAGATCCCTTGACCAAGGCTTTGGCACAGAAAAAGCATGATGGTCACACTAGGTCATTGGGTATTAGCTACTACGGTGATTGGCACTAGTACTAGTGGGAGATTGTTAGTGAAAGCCCTAGAGTCAATCATGCGATGATTGTTGTATGGACTTTATTGTATTATATTCCTATTTATAAAGGCATGGTTATTATATTTACTTGTATTGGTGCCAAATAACTAAATATAATAATGTCCTTGAGTAGTAGGTTCTTATCTATATCAGTCGATTGGTTGAATCGATAATGAGATGATATAGAGAACATTACTCTTAATCATTCCTAGTCGAGTATTAACATTCAGGGACAATGTTAATGCGTAGAGACTAGCATGTAGGTCAACATGATGACTTGATCTCACAAGTCATGGATATGAGATATCAAGTTGACACATGGGTATGCATTGGAGAATGAATACTGAATGACCCGCAATGAGAAAGTATCGTGGATCGTTATATGAGTGTCATATACTTTATCATGTGGCTATTAGTATGACTATTAGTCCTTAGACCTGAAGTCACCATGGTTCCCTACATAAGGCGTTGCATACTTTGGCTTCGTCAAACGTCACCCGTAAATGGGTGGACTATAAAGGCGATTACTGGGTATGTAACAAATTATGCGGAGGGATGTGAGTGATGTAGATGGGATCTATCCCTCCTATATGACAGGAGAGACATCGATATTCTTGATAGAGTGAGACCACGAAGTGCATGGCCATGTCCAAATGAATCAATATGAGATATTGAGCTCATTTGATTAGAGTGAGTCTACTTGGAGTTCAAGATTTAGATTGTACCGAGGATGACACGGTCTATGCCTCGATTGGTCAATCTAGATGTCAAGGATAGAGGGACATTGTCACATATTGTGAGAGTCACAATTAGTAGTCACAAAGGTGATGTTGGAGCTCAACATTCTTGTAACTTGGGTAGCAATGATGTGTTGCTAGATACCGCTCATTTCTTATGTTTCTAAATCGGTTTAGGGACATTGCCAATGTTACAAGAACCTATAGGGTCACACACATAAGGGCAATTAGATGGAGATTAGGTTCATATGATGAACCATGAGGATTAGGTTCATGGGATGAACCAAATTGGATTAAGAGTAATACAAATTAGACTAATTGAGTTAGACTCAAGTTGATTCAAGTGTTGAATGAGTCTAATTTAGATTTGATTCATCAAATCAATTTAAATTAAATGAATAGAGATTCATTAAATTAAATTGACTTGAATCAAATGGTTGGATTTGATCAACCATGGGAGATAAGAGGTCAAGTTTGACTTGACTTGAGAGGGAAGATGAAAGGTCAAGTTTGACTTGACCAAATGTCATGTCATGATAATGACTTGGCATGGCCGACCAATGATGATGTTCCACATCATCATGGACACATCATGGGGTGCCACCTCATGAGGGAGACCAAGAGCCATTGACTCTTGGAGTTACATGCATGCATGTAACCTCCTTATAGTGGGTTATGGATGATGCGAAGTTAAGTTGTGTAACTTCATCTTCTTCCTCTTCTCTTTCCTCAAGCTCTCTCTTCCTCATCTAGCCATGAACGTCCAAGGGGTGCTAGCACACTCTAAGGTGTTTTTCTCCACCATTTGTCTGTGTGGATACTTGTAGAGGAGTGTACACTTGACACTCTTGAGTTCCGACAAAGCGTTTGGACGAGCGGGATAAGTGAAGGGCGTCGCTACGAGGGTAATTCTCTCACCTTCTAGATCTAAGGTAGATCTAGGTTTACTTAAGCACATACATGTTTTTTATTTTTATATACCTTCGCACGAATCCGTGGCCGGGCTTCCGAGGTTTCCGCAACGCAAAAAAAATGGTTTTTGCGGCTCGAAAAGTCCAACAGCAATGAACCATCGCCTCGACTGGACCTAAGTTACAACGGACAAATAATGTTAATTATGGTGGAAAAATTACTGTTGGAAGTTTATTAAATGTGAGTTAATGCGCCAGTCGAGGTGCTAATCGAGGCGACTCGACTGCACGGGATGGAAAAACCCTAATAAGGCTCGATTTAAAAGGCTTACATGGTGGGTTTCATAAAGAAGAAGAAAAGAAAAAGACTTACTGCTAAGTGAACCGAAGAAGCTATTACTCAAACGAGGGTTCCTGCATCCTCGAGGTTTTTGATCTCAAAGGCAATTACAGGTTCTGAAAAGAAGAAGCAATCTAGTTTTCACTGCAATCATTGTAATCGGTTTCTTCTTCATCTCCTACTACTGTAAGTTTCGTGTAAATTTTTGATAAACTGCATTAAGAGGTTTCTCCACCTTCGGTGTGTCACCGAGAAGGAGAAGTATTATAGTGGTGGTGTGCATCACTAGAGTCGATGAGGGGCTCAACCGTGGAGTAGGAACTTGAGTTCCGAACCACGTAAATACTATGTTTTGTGCTTGTTGTATGTTGTTGTGCTTGTATTCGAGTTTTCCGCTGCGTACTAACATTGTAGACGAGCACAACCAATCGAAGAAACGAGTTTCGCTATTCATCCCCCCTTCTAGCGACGCCAACCTACACAGCTAACACATAATAGGGTTTATAGTTAATATCCGTTCTAGATAATCAATGAAGTAACAACAATATATCTCAAAGGTCAAGGCATTACAAGCATATGATTAAATAAGAGTGGATCTAAGATCAAAGTAATAGCATAAGTCCAAATTCATGCACCAGATTCAGATCAAACTACCTGACCCGGGTAGATATTACCCACCTGATACGAAGCTTGGAATAATCCTCACTGTTGTGGACCTGCTTCGTATCCCAAACTTGCACATAATAGCAAACAATGATTAAGTACAAGTGTCCGACCAATATACGAACTAAACACTACTTTGTTTCTATGTTCGCATCCTTTCCTCATCTACGGGTTGAATCCTCGAGCACAACTGCTCGTAATCCCAAATCTATATTCATCCTTGGTCGATTTACCCAACCAAGCTCTCTCCCACCTCAACAAGATCACCCTATAGATCTAAGCAACACTTAAAATAGGATTGTAATAGAAGCTTACCACAAGATCAGCCCACCACAGCTAATCAATTCAATGCATCCACCGAATGGGTCACAACCCCAGCAACTTATCTAATCATCTAAATCACAATCGGATACCACTCCAAACAACCACAATACAATGATCCATGGGAAGAACCCACCGAATCTCAACAACCTTGGCACACCACTCAATCCACAAAACAACTAAATTTACACACATAATCAAAATCTATTACAGCTCCTCATTACTAAATCAATAACAGCAAACCCCAAACACTGCAATCAACAACAACAACACTGATTACACCCCAAATCACCATCGAACACACTCCAATCTCAACCGCTAAACACCAATCTGCAACTTCTTCTTCCACACACACCCGACATAGATCAATAACTCCACAACGTCGAAGGAAGGACACAACTTACACCTTGCTGCTTCAACTATACAACCAACACTACACAACATCACCCATCGACAAAGCCACAGATTCCAACAAGTGAACGATTTCGACCTCAACGTGATCCACAGCCAAACCAATCAACATCGAACAGAAAACCATAACCAATACAACAATTACCATAGGAAAACCAAGAGAACTCGAAGCTTACCGAGCTTAGCTCTCCCCCAGCAGCACCCCTTCCTCGTCCTCTGTCCACCAACGAAATTTGAGCTCTGATCACTGCCCAAACCATGGATCCAAGCTCAATCAGAACCCGCATCGAGATCTCATCTCACAAGAGGAAGAAGATTGACCCTTACCTATCCTCGGCAGGAATCATGAAGTCCCACTCACGATCGGAGACCCGGCAGTTCCACCGCCGACCCTCGGCTCCCAGCAAAGACTCTTCGCTGGAACTCTTTCTTGGAAACCCGCGATCGGAGGTCTTCCAGTGAGGCGATCCCGTGTGCGTCGGCAGCGGCTAGCGCACGGAGGAGAAGGAACGGAGAAATCGCGATCGGGAAAATGAGGGAGGAAGAACTCGCGACTGGAAACTTTGAGGAATTAGAATTGGGATTTAAGGCTGACCCAAAATCGCTTGAGCTAGCCCAAATCTAACCTAGGTTTAACTCAAACACCCCATTAAACTTTAACCTTCCTCATATGGATCCCTTTTGAATCCGGAAAAACTTCTATGAACTCCTGAGAAATTTTATAAGAAAATTTCTCAATTAACAAGGGGTATTTTATATTATTATTATTATTATTTCATATCTTACATTTTGTGTATATTAAGTATTTCTTTTTGTCTTAGTGTAGTTTGATCTTCACATTCTTCATACTATTGATTATTTAGTCTAAAATTATTGATTTCGGATTCTAGTAAGTTCTAGGATGGATGCTCATGTTTCTATTGAATCTAATTCGTTATAGGTTCATCCTTAATATTCAATAATTCACAATATGCAAATAGATTAATCAAATTATTTGATTGAATTCAAATCAATATAGTACAACTGAACCTGTTAGCTATCGAATTGAAAAATCAAATACAGGAGTATGACTTCGGCGTTGGACTTTGTTCAGGGATGATAAAATTGTGGAGTCCGGAATAAATTGTGAAAAAGCTACGAGTACTTTCCTAATTTACTCTTGGTAGCCGGTAGAGACTACTTGCGCTCAGCTGTTGGCGAGACATCTTGAAGATCCGTAGGACAAGCTCGATCACTCTTAGGGATTAGTCGGACCAAAGATTCGAATATAAAAAAAAATGAAAAATCAAATACAAGGAGGAGCTCAATCGTATCATTCCATTCATCAGCGACAAGGACCTTTGGAAAAAGCTCACTGAACTCCACGAAGGGGACATCCGACACGAAGGTTGTTATGTTTAAGAGGTCGATTGTAACCCAACAAAGGTATGTAAGAGGGATCTTTTGGTTAATAAGTTGTATAATCTAAAAATACAGGATAATAAGATCACCAACCAACTTCATGCTCACATTCAAGATATTTTAAATGACCTTCACGCCATCAGACAGAAGGTGGAGAACCGTGACATCATAAGGTACGCTCTAAGAGCTTTTCCAAGGACTACTTTGTGGGCATCCATAGTTGATGCTTACAAAGTATCAAGAGACTTATCTAAATTTAGGTTAGATGAAATATTTTTTGAGTTTGAATTACAAGAGTAGTCTAATTCGTCCCCAGTTGAGAAGAGTTTTGCATTATTTGTAGGATGAAAGAAGGGAAAAAGCAAACCTCCTCCTGAAGATGATGAGTCCAAATTAGATTTAGATGAAGAGATGGAGACCAAACTAGTTAACCTAGTTTGAAAGTTGATCAAGTGAAGAAGGCGACCATCCAGTTCAAAAGGATTAATCAAGGTAAGTCACTCCTTAGTTGTCCGAGTCTAAGGTTGAGTCCTTACTTGAGGAAGTTAAAATCCTTAAGAAAAAGGCTAGCCTAACCTCTTTAACGAGTCAAGTTCAAAAGGGAAACTCACATCAAGTCAAAAAACTTGAGGAAGAGAATTCTATCTTGAAAGGGCAAGTTCAAGAGCTTAGGACAACATTGAAAAAGCTCACATTGGGTTCCAAGGGTCTGGACCTAATCCTTTGACCTCAAAGAGCCGTGTACAATAAGGTTGGACTCGGATTTAGGTCAACGAATAGATCATTCATTTCGCTTGTTAATTGTAATCGTAGAAGAATCCAAGCATTGGTCCCTAAGACAAGTTTAAAATCACAACTAGGTTCAACCAAGTATTGGGTTTCCAATGATCAAATCCACTATGTGGATAGACCGTATTGATTCAATGGTCCAGAGGGAGCTAAACAAAACTTGTTTGTATGATAACTTGATTAGTTTAGTCTTTAATTTTGCAAGCTTAGCTTATTTTAATTGCTTAAAGTAGAATGGTTAGATAGGAAATGGTTAATTAATCTTGACAACATAGTATTAGGATATAGTGAGATGATAGTACATTAGGAAAACGAAGTCAAGTGCATTCGGGGGTAGATAAGGAGCATCTAACTTGGTTCACTTAGCTAAGTAGAACTGGCTGAAGCTACCTCACCACATCCTAAACTAATTAGATCAGGATTTGACCTGAAGTCAATTAAGTGTGTAATTTCTTAAGTTGGCTTTGTCTAAGGAAGTGGTCATTGTTTCGATCAAAGAAGACCCTTGTGCCTCACCACGACTTGGAAGCTTTCTTTCGAAATGTTCACTTAACTAATTGAAGGTTAAATCTGAATCTAACCCAAGATTAATTAATTTTTAAGTCATTAAAATTAAATAAGTAAAATTGAAAGTCATGTTACAATACATATAAGGATAACCTAATTGATCGCGTAGAAAGGGCAAGATGGAACCTAGGATAAAATATGCAAACCTATTCAAAATTCTAAAATCCGATCCAACTACTTTGTATGTAGGATCAATGGATGCTGGACAGTGGATGCTGCAGACATATGATCGAAGACCAACAAAAATTTACAAAGCTAAGCCTAAAAAACCTAGGGTCGGTAGCCTTCAGAAACAATGGTAAACTCAAAATCATCGGATCAAGGTGATATTAAGCTAAACTAAAATTTTATAATATGTAAAGTTTATTAGTAGAAAATTTTGAATTTAGCCTTCTAAGTATTATCCAATTATGTGATACTGGTTATAAAGTTACATTTTCATCAAATGAATGTCTGATTAGAAACATTGAATGCTCAAAAATCATACTAAGAGGAGTTAGGAAAAATAATGGTTATACAATAGATCTACTAAATTCCTCAATTAAGTATCTTATGACACAATAAGAGGAAACATAGTTGTGACACAGACGACTGAGCCATTCCCATCTAAGACTTATTTCTAAAATAGGTCATAATGGACTAGTTAGAGGCTTACCCAAATTAGGTAATTTAGAAAACAAAGTGTGTGATGCATGTCAACTAAGAAAATAAACTAAATCTTCACATAAATTGACTAATATAGAAAAAACTAAAAGTGTACTTGAGCTCCTACACTTGGACTTATTTGACTCACATAGAGCCAAGTCCTAAATGTAAGTCAATACTGTTTAGTAATAGTAGATGATTGTTGTAGGTTCACTTGGGTAAAATTCTTAAAACATAAAAATAAAACAATCGATCAATTTACTAATCTATTCAAATTATTAGAAAATGAAAAGAACTTAAAAATTAAAAGAATTAGAAGTGACCATGGTGGGGAATTTGAAAATCATAGGTTTACCGAATTTTGTAATCAAAATGGATATCACCATGAATTCTCTTACCCTGGAACTCCTCAACAAATTGAGTTAGTTGAAATAATAAAATAGAACTTTACAAGAAACTACTAGAACTATATTAAACGAGCATAGGTTACCCGATATGTTTTGGGCAGAGGCGGTGAATACTGCTTGTTATGTCCAAAATAGAACCTTAGTCATTAAATGATATAATAGAACACCTTATGAGTCATATTACAATAAGATACCTAATATTAAATATTTTAAAGTCTTTGGTTGTAAAGTACACATACTAAATACTAAAGATTACTTATGAAAATTTACCTCTAAATCATCAAGTGACATATTTCAGGTTCACTTGGAAGCCAATATTATTGTCTAATAGTAATAGATGACTTCTCTATGTTCACTTGGGTTAAGTTCCTAAAACATAAAGATGAGACATTTGGTCAATTTACAAGCTTATGTAAAGTCTTAAAAAATGAAAAGAACATAAAAATTAAAAGAATTAGAAGTGACCATGGTAGAGAATTTGAAAATCATAGATTTACCAAATTTTGCACACAAAACGAATATTATCATGAATTTTCTTATCCTAGAACCCCCTAACAAAATGGGATAGTAGAAAGAAAAAATAGAACTTTACAAGAAGTTGCAAGGACTATGTTAAATGAATATAACCTACTCGATAAATTTTGGATTGAGGCAATAAATACCTCGTGTTATGTCCAAAATAGAATTTTGATAATTAAATGACATAACAAGACATCTTATGAGTCATACTATAATAATATACCTAATATTAAATACTTTAGGGTATTTGGATCTAAAGTACACATACTAAATATGAAAGATTACTTAGGAAAATTTACTTCTAGATCAACGAATGATAAATTTTTAGAATATTCAATCACTAGTAGAGCCTATAGGGTATATAATTATAAGACTAAAAATTGAAGAAACCACTAATATTGTATTTGATTAAGGAAAAGATCATGCAAAACCTAAGCTAAATATAGAATCAACCAATGAAAATGCAGATGATGACATTAGACTTGAGGTTAACCAACAAAGAGAATCATGTAGGGATCTTGTGCAAAAAATAATCGTAAAATGTAGTGGAAAAATTGGATCCCTCCAGATATCCATGTGTATACATAAAACTAATTATTTTTACAATTACATATAGCTGAGAGATTACTCTTGATGCGTAGCTCTTCGCAATCCCAGTAGCAACTTTTCTTCAAAGGTTCTCAGCGCGATCAGGATGGTCGCACCTCTATGGTATCCACACGAACATACACTTTGGAGAATCAAAGTTGTGCTAGCAACACCACACAAGGGATCTAGGCCAAGAAGGATTTTCGGCCAAGAAGGATTTTCTGCCAAGAATATGAAGAAGAACAACAAAGCCAATCTCTACTAAGCATCATGACCCAAAGCCCCCATTTTATATTCATCCTATGAATATGAAAGGTTTTTTTTGCATCATTTTGTATTCCCTCTTCAATGCATTATTAATCCACATTAATCATGCATGATAAGAGGTTTCTTCCAACCTTTGGTTTTCCCTCTTCCATGCATGATTAATTCACATTAATCATGCATGATGAATTAATGATGAATCCATAATCCTTCATCTTCTTCAATTGATTTGATTTGAGTTTAACTCAAATTAATCCAACTTCTGTCTAACTCAAGTTTCGGCCCAATCAATGAGTCTAACTCAATGAATCTAATTCAATAGCCTAATGGTTCATTTAGTCAAACTAAAATAAACCCCATCTCCAAAACAACATGTTTTTAGTGTGTGACCCAATAGACTCTCGTAACGTTGACAATGTCTCTAAAACCCCTTTTAGAAACATAAGCAATGAGTGACATCTAGCAATGCATCATTACTACCCAAGTTACGAGATTGTCGAGATCCAACATCACCTTTCTGTGACTATTATCTTGTATGACTTAATCCTTCTATCCTTGATATCTAGATTGATCAATGAGTATGTGTTTGGATCGCTGATGAGAGCGAGGTTCCTTAGCCTGTGCAATAGCCCCATTGTTATCACAATAGAGGTCTATGGGGCTCAGTATGCTAGGAATAACACCAAGCTCAGAAATAAACTTCCTTATACAAACAACCTCTTTTGTGGCAGCTGAAGCAATAATAAACTCGACCTCTGTAGCAGAATCAGCTACTGTGTCTTGCTTTGAACTCTTTCAACTCACAACACCATCATTTAAGTAAAATACATACCCTGACTGCGATCTAGAATCATACTTGTTTGTTTGGAAGCTTGCATCGATGCAACCCTTTACAACAAGCTCCTCTTCGCCTCCAAATATCAAGAAATAATCTTTTGTTCTTCTCAAGTACTTAAGAATATTCTTGATTATTGTCTAGTGACTTTCACCTGGATCTGACTGGTATCGGCTCGTCATGCTTAATGCATACGAGACGTCAGGACAAGTACACAATATGACATACATGATAGACCCTATAGCAGATGCATAAGAAATCTGATCCATGCGATCCCTTTCTTCCTTAGAAGAGGGGCATTGAGCCTTAAAAAGGCTTACACCATGTGACATTGACAGGAATCCCTTCTTGAAATTATGCATAGCAAAATGATTAAGCACCTTGTCAATATATGTACTCTGAATTAGGCCAAGCAGTCTCTTAGATCTATCTCTATAGATCTTGATGCCCAATATATAGGTTGCTTCTCCTAAGTCTTTCATTGAGAAATAAATCCCAAGCCAAGTCTTCACATACTGCAGTATAGAGGTATCATTTCCAATGAGTAGTATGCCATCTACATACAAGATGAGAAAAACAACTGTGCTCCCACTAACCCTCTTGTAGACACAAGGTTCATCTTCATTCTTTATGAAACCAAACATTTTGATCACATCATCAAATCGAAGATTCCAGCTTCGAGAAGCTTGCTTTAAACCATAAATGGACCTATGCAACTTACATACCTTTCCAGCATCCTTTGGATCTACAAAACCCTCAGGTTATGTCATGTACACATCCTCAAGTAGATTTCCATTAAGAAATACAGTTTTGACATCCATCTTCCAGATTTCATAATCATGGTAAGATGCAATAGCAAGCATGATCTGAATAGATTTAAGCATCGCAACTGGTGAAAAGGTTTCATCATAGTCTATACCATGAATCTGCTCGAATCCTTTAGCTACCAATCACCCTTTATAGGTATGCATATGACCATCCATGTCAGTCTTTCTTTTAAAGACCCCCTTGCACCCAATGGATCTGACTCCTTCAAGTGGATCAACCAAAGTTCATAATTGGTTAGTGTATATGGATTCCATTTTGGACCTCATGACCTCTAGGCATTTCTCAGAATCTGGGCTCATTATAGCTTCTTGATAGGGTGTAGGCTCATTGAAATCAATAAGCATTACCTCACCGTGGTTACACAAGAGAAAAGAATATCTCTCAAGTTGACGACGTATCCTATCAGATCTGCGTAGAGCATGGTCTACTCAAACAAGTTGTACCACAACTTCATGCGGTGTAATAGATTCATAATCTTCACCATCCTGTGGTGCCTGTTCGATTTCCATTAAGGCTTAAGGGCTATCTTGTGTATCTTGAATTTCTTCAAGATCAACTTAATTTACTCCCACTAATTCCTTTAGAAATAAATTATCTTTCTAGAAAAATATCATTTCTGGTAACAAACACTTTGTCTTGTGTGAGATTATAAAAATAATATCCCTTAGTCTTCTTGGGATATCCAACAAAATAACACTTATTTGATTTGGGTCCTAATTTATCCGAGACTTGTCGTCTAACGTAAGGCTCACAATCCCAAATCTTCATAAAAGACATCTTGGGACTCTTCCTAGTCTATATCGTATATGGTGTCGTTATGATTGTCTTAGATGGAATGCGGTTAAGAGTGAAAGCAACGCTCTCTAGAGCATATCCTTAGAAGGAAGAAGGAAGATCTGTCTGACTCATCATTGATTGTACCATATCTAATAAAGTATGATTTCTCCTTTCTGATACACCATTCCACTGTAGTGTTCTAGGTGGAGTGAGTTGAGATATTATCCCATACTCAACTAGATGGTCATGAAACTCTGGGCTAAGGTATTCCCCACCTCGATCTGATCAAAGTATCTTATTACTCTTACCAAGTTGATTTTATACTTCAATCTTGAATTCTTTGAACTTTTCAAAGGATTCAGATTTGTGTTTCATAATATACACATAATCATATGTACTAAAATCATCAGTAAATGTAATGAAGTACTGATAGCCTTCTCTAGCTTCTACTTTGTGTAGGGGATCCTTGGATGGCTAGAGGGGGGTGATTAGTCTCTCTTGATTTCTACAATTAGGTTAGCGGAAGAAAAAGAAAATATTAAAGAAATCAAAAGACAAAAATAAATTCGCTAACAAGGAAGTTTAACGTGGTTTGGAGATTATGCTCCTACTCCACGGCGATATGTAAGGTGGATCAACCCTAGCAAATCTTCCACTAAAAGCCTCCTTTTGATGATCACACCAAGGTGGAGAAATCTTCTTTACAATACACTCTTCTTCTTACAAATGATGAAAATTAAGAATAGAGAAGAAGAGATTTAAAAGCACTAAAAGACTTAGAGAAAAACTTAGTGAGCTGAGAGCAGAGTTTGGAATGAGAGCATTATCCCTCTCAAGCTCCTCAAGGCCTCTTTTTATAGAGAAGAGGCTAATTTTCTCGTTGGGGCTGCAGCAGTTGACTGATCAAGCCATCCGTCGACTGCTGCTGTAGCTGACCTCATCCAATGACTTCTGATGAAGCTTGATCTGTGGTTGTCACAACCTAATGGGACTCTGATCAGTCAACTGATCACACTAGCAGTCGACTAATCGAGCCATCAATCGATTTCTCCAAGCAATCAGCCGACTACAAATATTTCTGTGCCCGTGTCCACTTATAACAATCGGTTACTAGAGTATGACAGTCAACTGATGGTGGACCAGTCGACTACCAAACCTTAGCAATCAATTGTTCGACCACAGAACTCAGCCGACTTCAGTTGACTGGCTAATCAGTCGACTGCACACTTCAAGTATGATTAATTCATACTTGAAATCAACTCCCTAGACCTAGACTCAACCTTCTAGCTCTTCCTTTAGCCTTGCCCCTCCAGGATCCCTCCGAGTCCGCGACTCCTTCATCCTTGCGCTTGTTTCCAAGAGCTTCCCTCAGTTTCATTATGCCTCGGGTTTCTCTTTTATCAAAATTTGCTTGGACTTTACACCGCCAAGACTACATGCTTGGACTTACACTGCCAAGATCTTGCCTTTGGACTTCCTTTGCTAAGGTCCACTTGGACTTTACGCCGCGAAGACTACATGCTTGGACTTATGCTGCCAAGACCTTCCCTTGGACTTTTCTTGCCAAGATCACACTTGGATTTTCTTGTCACCTAACACATTCACGGTTAGATCACAAATATTGCCTAACTATAAATGATTATCCAAATATCAAAATACAAAAATGCTTGGGGCATTATTGCACCAACAATCTTCCCCTTTTTGATGTTTGACAATCATTTAAGTTAGGTCTTTAAATATGTGCACAATAAACACATCATATATCCAAATATGAATTCTAACTTAACCCCCCCCCCCCCCTTGACATACATCAAAAAGAGAAGAACCCATAGAAAATAAGTTCATGAATGAATAAAATTTGATCATGCCTTGAACTAAGGTATAAGATAGATATAGGACTTTCCCTTATTCCAAGACATAGTTCATGATGTGTAAAGAACATGTTGAGTAAAGAATGAAACAATAGATAAGAAATGTATCCTTACTTTGCAGCAACAATAAACAAAATATAGATTTTGGGGATGAAAAAGATTGCATAATAAAACTCTCCCTAAATCTATGCATCAGTTAGTCCTACTCCCCCTTATTTGCTGTGCTTAACATACCATAGGGTTAGGACACCTAACATTAGACTCAAGGCAAGAGTCAAGGCTGATTTTGCAGAAAAATCAGTGTGGCAGTCGACTGAATACTGAGGCAGTCGACTGCCAACCCTGAAATGCCAAGTTCAGGTTTTTAGCCTAACTTCAGAAATGCATTAAAAATTCAAGAAACATTGAAAAATCACGAATTTGTGGAAACATTTCTAAAGTCATTATTTATCAAGGAGAAATAATTTGAAAAATATATATTTTCCAGATTTCGAAATTGATACAAATTTAAAAACTAGCAAAAACTTTAAGGTTTTTCAAAACTTTGTGCCACTTTTTCTTATTAAGTGAAAATTGTTTTTCAAAATATGATAAACATAGTTTAAAATATATTTTGTTTGACATTTCCAATCATGTTCTTAGAGTTATATGCACATTAATTGTACACAAGCCGTCCCAATGATTGGTCAAATGAAGGATCAATGTCTCTAGATGACACTTTGGTTCATAGTAATGCATCATAACAAGCATGATGAACCAAACGCATCTTCCTAACATCTCACATGATGTCTAAGTGGCTCAATACAAAAATCATGGATTCTTAGGTGTGTTGTGAGAAGCTTAGAGGTATAATCCTAGATTTTCTGTAGGATCATGCAAACCTAAACCTCTACTCTACTAAGCACATTCCAAGCTCTCTCCTAAGTGATGAAAAATCTACTTCGGGGAGAGCCTTGGTGAAAACGTCGACAAGGTTGGACTTAGATTCTATGTAGTTGAGTTCAATGTCCCCCTTTGCCACATGATCTCTAATGAAGTGATGCTTCACTTCAATGTGCTTGGTCCTAGAGTGATGTACCAATTTTTTTGTCAAATTAATGGTACTCACATTATCACAATAAATTTTAATGTTGGAGTATTGTAGCTCATAGTCCTCTATAGTGTGTCTCATCCAAAGTAATTGAGCTATACAACCACCCTAGCCACATACTCAGCCTCGATGGTGAATAAAGCAACACAAGATTGCTTCATACTACTCAAACTAACTAGGGAGGACCCAAGAAATTGGCATCCACCATTAGTATTCTTCCGATCCAACTTGCAACCCGCATAGTCGGAATCGGTATACCCAACTAAATCAAAAGACTTTGTCCTAAGGTACAAAAGTCCTACATTTAGTGTGCCTTTGATATATCTTAAGATTCTCTTAACGACCACTAAGTGAGACTCTTTGGCACAAGATTGATATCTTGCACACATGCCTACCACAAATAACATATCAGGTCTACTAGCGGTTAGGTATAGTAGGCTACCAATCATACTCCTATAATGTTTTAGGTCAATTGATTTACCTTCATGATCATTGTCTATTTTAGTATTAGTTACCATTGGGGTTGATACTACGTTAGCATTTTCCAAACCAAATTTCTTGATAATTTCTTTGGCATATTTGATTTGATATATATAGATTCCTTCATTAGTTTGTTTGACTTGTAAACCTAAGAAGAAATTTAATTCTCCAACTAGACTCATTTCAAACTCATTTTCCATATTTTTGATGAAGTATTGAAGGAGTTCATCATTTGTTGACCCAAAAATGATGTCATCAACATACACTTGGGTCACAAAGATATCCTTAGACTTTGACTTAATGAAAAGAGTTTGATCTACTTGGCCCATTCTAAAGTCCTTAGAAATTAGGAAAGAAGATAATCTTTCATAGCAAGCCCGAGGAGCTTGTTTTAACCCATATAAAGCTTTTCTAAGCTTATATACATGGTTTGGATAGTCTACACTTTCAAACCTGGGAGATTATTCTACATACACTTCTTTGATAATAAATCCATTTAAGAATGCCAATTTTACATCTATTTGATAAAGTTTAAACCCCACGTAAGCGGCATATCCTAATAGGATTCTAATTGACTCTAACCTAGCAACCGAGGCATAAGTTTTATCATAGTCAAGTCCTTCAACTTGATTGAAACCCCTTGCAACTAACCTAGCTTTGTTTCTAGTTATGTTTCCTT
Organism: Wurfbainia villosa; assembly: GCA_025175895.1. NCBI lineage: Eukaryota > Viridiplantae > Streptophyta > Magnoliopsida > Zingiberales > Zingiberaceae > Wurfbainia > Wurfbainia villosa. Next base: position 134,923,518 of record CM045986.1, on the reverse strand, counting down.
GATTATCTAACTTATTCCTAAAGACCCATCTTGTGGTAACAATAGTGCTATCATTGGGTCTAGGGACTAGCTCCCACACTTTACTTCTCTCAAATTGAGCTAATTCTTCTTGCATTACTAAAATCCAATCTAGATCAAGTAATGCATCATTGATTAATTTGGGCTCAATTTGGGAGATGGGAGCTACTTGACTAGTAGGAGCTCTATGAAAGGACCTAGTTCTCACTCCTTAGGATAGTTCTCCTACAACTTGGTCTAGAGGATGATTTTGATGAATCCTTATTGTTCTAGGAGGTGTATCAAATTGATTTAGATCATGGTTATCCTCTTTCCTCCCTTCATCATCGGAATCTCCTCTTCCTCCCCCTTGATTACTACTTCCTAATCCTCCCCCTTGATCATTAGCTCCTAAGGTCAAGTTTTGAATCTTTTGGGTAATGTCTTGATTTTTTATTATTGATATCTTCATCAATGGGAGATTTCCTAGGGTAAGTGTTAGAGGTCTCATCAAATTGAACATTAGAGGATTCCTTAACTTTTTGGGTCCTCTTGTTGTAAATTCTATATCCTCTATTAGTGGATGAGTATCCAACTAGGATTCCCTCATCCACTTTGGACTCAAATTTTCCTAAGTTGTCTTTGGTGTTTAAAATGTAGGCTTTGCATCCAAAGACATTGAAATAATGAATTGTAGGAATTGTGTCATTCCATAATTCAAATGGTGTTTTCCCTAAGAACCTATGGATTATGACTCTATTTTGGATATAGCAAGCGGTATTAACCACTTTCGCCCATAAGTAGCTAGGTAGAGAATATGCATTAAGCATAGTCCTAGCCGTCTCTTGTAGGACACGATTTCTCCTCTCCACCACCCTATTTTGTTGGGGTGTTCTAGGACAAGAGAACTCATGCTTGTACCCTTATTTTAAGCAAAATTTTGAGAAATTAGAATTCTCAAATTCTCCACCATGATCACTATGAATCTGGTTGATTTTGAAATTTCTTTCATTCTCTACTCTTTTTCTAAAACCTATGATTATTCCTAAGGTATCATCCTTATATTTCATAAAGTAAACCCATGTATACCTAAAAAAATCATCAACTATGACTAAACAATATTTACTACCATTCAAAGAAGGAGTACTATGACAATCAAATAAATCCAAGTGCAAAAGCTCTAAAGGTAATGAAGTATTAGTTAGGGTTTTACCTTTGTGTGATGATTTTGATTGTTTTCCTTCTTGGCATGCATCACCCATCTTGTCTTTAATGTACTTGATCTTTGGTAACCCCTTCACTAACTCCATTTTAGCTACCTTGGCTATGTTCTTCATATTGATATGTCCTAACTTTCTATGTCATAGCCACCCTTCCTCTTCTTTTGCCATAAGACACTTAGTGGAAATGTTAGAAGCATAGGATAAATCAGCATAATAAATATTGGATTTCCTATATCCAACTAACATGCAATCATTCAATTTCTTGTGTCTAATAAAACACTTTGTGAAATTAAATTCAACATTAAAATCGGCATCACAAAGTTGGCTAACACTAAGTAAATTGAATTTCATGTTTTTAACTAAAAAGACTTTATGAATAATAAGTTTTGGGGATACCTCAATTGTGCCTTAACCTAGAATTTTGAGTTTACCACTATTCCCAAAAGACACGGTTCCCTTGCTAAGGTAGTTGATTGTGGAAAACTTGCTCACATTTTCGATCATATGTCTTGAGAAACCGCTATCCACAATCCACATACTTAGTCCACCTACATAAACAACATGAAAAGCAAATTCCTTAGGTATCCAAATTTTTGGACCGGTAGCATCAATCAAAAATCTCTTGGGAACCCATGCCTTCTTGACCTTACCCTTAGTTGTTGCCTTTCTACTAATAAGGGAGGTATATGCTACTTCCTTGTCCTTAGGTATATACCCTATGTCGGCCTTGTTATAAACGACCCTTTGGTCCCTAAGTATCATATCAAGGTATTTAGACCCAGTAGTGAATTTTTCTAAGCATGTCCTTAGTTCACAAACTTCATTTTGGAGTTTTTCATTTTCCTTTCTAAACATGCAAAAATCATTACAATCATTACATGAAGGTTCTACATTTAATTGCCTTAATTTCTACCTTCAAGTTTCTAACCCTAGATTTTGATTTATCTAAAGCATTTTTAAGATATGCAATGGTTTTATATAATAGTTCTACTCTAGGGGAGTCCTTTACCTCATCGTAACTAGATGACGATTCGTCACTTGTGGAAGACTCTTCTTGGCTTGATGCTTCGGTGTCATCTTCCAAGGCCATGAGTGCCACATAGCATGTGATGTGGCATAGCTCCTCCCCATTGGATGAGTCTTCAATACTTTGTGTGCCCCACATTTGTGCTACCATGACCTCTTTCTTTTTCTTCTCCTTCTTTTTCTTTTCTTTTTCCTCCTTCTTCTTTAGTTCCGGGCAATTTAGCTTGATGTACCCCTTTTTATTGAAACCATAGCAAGTGACATTAGTGGTAGAAATTGAATTACTACTTGATTTACCTTTAGAGGATTTGAACATCCTTCTTGGTGAGCCTTCTTGATTTCCCACCAAACCTCTTGACGTAGTGCGCCACTTCACTTGCCGATAACTCCTCATCGCTACTTGAAGACTCATCCTCTGACTCGGATGATGATGAGACCTCCTTCTTCTCCTTCTTCTTATTCTTCTCCTTCTTCTTATTCTTCTCCTTCTTACCTATAACAAGAGCTATACCTTTCTCCTTTGATGAAGTGTTAGCTTGTTCATGCAACTCAAACTCACAAAATAATTCATCTAATTTAACTAAAGAAAGGTCCCTAGAAACTTTATAAGCATCTACCGTTGATGCTCATAGAGTTGTTCTAGGAAAGGCTTGAAGAGTGTAGCTTACCAAATCGCGATTGTCCACCTTCTCACCTATAACATGTAGTCCATTGATGACCTCCTTGAATCTACCGTGCATTTGGCTCATGGTCTCGTTGGTCTTCATACTAAAGCTTTGGAGTTGACCTATCAATAGGTCCCTCTTGGCTCTCCTTGTCTCCTTGGATCCTTCATTAAGTTCAATGAGCTTCTCCCAAAGCTCTTTTGCGGAGTCGAAGGGTTCTACTTTGCTCAATTGCTCTTTAGACAAACCACATTGGAGTGTGGTTGTTGCTTTGGTATTGGCTTGAGCCTTCTTCGCCATCTCCCTTGTCCAATCTTTAGTTGGTAATGGTGCTCCAAATTCATCCACCGGCTTCTCGAATCCGTCTACTACACTAAACCAATTTTCGATGTCATTCATAAGATAATATTCTATCCTACCTTTCCAATAGGCGAAGTTGTTGCCGTCGAAGAAAGGTGGTCGCGTCGTGCTATAGCCATCTTGAAACATCATTGCTTCGGTTGATGGCTAGATCCTCTAATGTGATCTGGGCTCTGATACCACTTGTAGGGGATCCTTGGATGGCTAGATGAGGGTGAATAGCCTCTCTTAATTTCTACAATTAGGTTAGTGGAAGCAAAAGAAAATATGAAAGAAATCAAAAGACAAAATTACAATCGCTAACAAGGAAGTTTAACATGGTTTGGAGATTATGCTCCTACTCCATGGCGATCCGTAAGGTGGATCAACCCTAGCAAATCTTCCACTAAAAGCCTCCTTTAGATGATCACACCAAAGTGGAGAAGCCTTCTTTACAATGCACTCTTCTTCTTACAAATGATGAAAATTAAGAATAGAGAAGAAGAGATTTGAAAGCACTAAAAGACTTAGAGAAAAACTTGGTGAGCTGAGAGCAGAGTTTGGAATGAGAGAACTAGCCCTCTCAAGCTCCCTAAGGCCTCTTTTTATAGAGAAGAGACTGATTTTCTCGTTGGGGCTGCAATCGTAGTCAGCCTGATCGGCATGCCATCGACTAATGCTATTGTAGTTGACCTCATCCAACTAACTTCCGACAAAGCTGATACCGATGGTCGTCACTAGCCCAGCAGACTCTGATCAGTCGACTGATCACACTAGCAGTCGACTGATCGAGCTATCAGTCGATTGCTCCAAGCAATCAGTCGACTAAAAATATTTCTGTGCCCATGTCCACTTATAACAATCGACTGCTAGAGTATGACAATCGACTACCAAACCCTAGTAGTCAACTGTTGGGCCACAGAACTTAGCCGACTTCAGTTGACTGGCTGATTAGTCGATTGGGACAAGGCCGCAGTTGACTGACACACTTCAAGTACGATCAATTCATACTTGAAATCAACTCCCTAGACCTAGACTCAACCTTGTAGCTCTTCCTTCAACCTTGCGCCTCTAGGATCTCTCCGAGTCCGCGACTCCTTCATCCTTGCGCTTGCTTCCAAGAGCTTCCCTCGGTTTCATCATATCTCAAGTTTCTCTTTTGCCAAAGTCCGCTTGGACTTTACACCGCCAAGACTACATGCTTGGAATTATGCTGCCAAGACCTTGCCTTTGGACTTCCTTTGCCAAGGTCTACTTGGACTTTATGCTGCGAAGACTATATGCTTGGATTTACGCTGCTAAAACCTTCCCTTGGACTTCTCTTGCCAAGATCACACTTGAATTTTTCTTTACCAAGTCTTGACATTTGGATTTTCCTGTCACCTAACATATTCACGGTTAGATCACAAATATTGCCTAACTATAAATGATTATCTAAACATCAAAATACATAAATGTTTGGGGCATTGTTGCACCAACACTTTGAAAGGGCCACAAACATCAACATGTATGAGTCCTAACAAATCATTAGCTCTCACGCTATGTCCATTAAAAAGAGTCTTTGTCATCTTGCCTAGTAGACAAGATTCACATACCACATATGATTCAAAATCAAATGAGTCTAAAGTTCATCCTTATGAAGTTGGGATATGTGACCCTTATTTATGTAACCCAAGCGACAATGCCAGAGATATGTTTGATTCATATCATTAGATTTGAACCATTTGGTATTTATGTTATAGATTGGGTTATCAAAATCTAGAACATAGAGTCCATTCACCAGATGTGAACTGCAATAGAAAATTTCATTTAAATAAACAGAACAACTTTTATCTTTTATTATAAATGAAAAACCTCGTTTGTCCAAATAAGAAATAGAGATAATGTTCGTAGTTATAGCAGATATATAATAACACTCTTCTAGTTCTAAGATAAAACCACTGGGCAAAGATAAGGAATATGTTCCTACAGCTATAACAACAACTCTTGCGCCATTGGCTACGCGTAGGTCCACATCTCCTTTTGTCAATAATCTACTATTTCTCAGGTCCTGCACATTAGTACAAATGTGAGAAGCACAATCGGTATCTAATACCCATGAAGAAGAAATATATAGATTAACTTCTATAACATATATACCTAAGGCAGAAGTCACACTTTTCGTTTTCTGAACTTCCTCTAGGTACTTTTTGTAGTTCCTCTTCCAATGTCCAATCTCATAACAATGGAAGTAGGTTCCTTCCTTAGACACCCCACCTTTTGACTTCAATGCCTTAGCCATGCCCTTATCTTGGGTCTTACCCTTTCCTTTGGGCTTCTTTTTGCCTTTTCCCTTTTAAACCATGAGTACATTACCAGGTTGGATCTTCTTGAGATTGCTTTCAACAGTTCTCAACATACTTAATAACTCAGGCAAAGGCTTGTCAATTTCATTCATGTTATAGTTCATGACAAATTAACTATAGCCTTCAAGCAATGATTACAGAACAAGATTAGTGGCCAACTCTTGACCCAATGGAAATCCTAATCTTTCAAGTTTCTCAACTACCCAATCATTTTGAGTACATGAGTTCCTATAGGAGTTCCTTCTTGCATTTTGCATCCAAATAATGCCTTTGACACCTCAAATCTCTCATGCCTTGCCTGCCCTTGATACAATTGTTTAAGATGTGCAACCATATCAAAAGCATCCATGTTCTCATGTTTCTTTTGAAGCTCAGAGTTCATAGTAGCAAGCATAAGACATGACACATCTAATGTATCATCTTGAAGCTTTTTATAAGCATCCTTATCAGCACGAGTGATATTAGTGGCAGGTGATTTAGGAATGGGTTTCTCTAGGACATATAGTTTTCGTTCTTGCTTGAGAACAACTCTCAAGTTTCTGTACCAATCTAGGAAATTAGCTCCATTGAACTTGTCATTTACAAGGACAGATCGCAGAGAGAGTATTTGATGTATTTATTGTCATGGTGATTCTACAAAAGGAAATGCAAAATAAGCATCATATTTTAATCATTTAATTAGGTATTTTAATTAAATGAGTTTTTCCACTTGACAAGTGGAGCAAGATCCATATTATACTTCATCTTGAGTTAGCTTTGGCTAATCACCCAAGACTAGTATAACTTAGGTAGGCACTATGTACCAATTAAACCATGTAACTCTTGTTTGGAACAACACTATTTGTTCATTTACCTATCGTGTGAGATATGCCTCTAAGTTTTTCAATCTAATTGAGACAACTCAGTTAGGTCACACCCAAAGTTTAATAGTCAGACATCACATTTGTCTAGTCGCACTCTACTAAGATAAATCGAGTCACTTTGCTTTGACAAACATGACTTCAATTGATCGAGGTAGTCATGAGTACTAAACTTTGGTAGACGTATATTATTGACCTAATTATGATAACAAATTATGATTCTAAGTTTTTCAATCTAATTGAGAGAACTTAGTTAGGTCACACCCAAAGTTTAATAGTCGGACATCACAATTGTCCAGTCGCACTATACCAAGATAAATCAAGTCACTTTGCTTTAACAAACTTGACTATTATTGATCGAGGTAGTCATGAGTACTAAACTTTGGCAGGCATATGAAAAATGACCTAATTTTAATAATTAAGTATACATGCATCACATGCAATCATTTTCATGACATATATCACATTTATACAGAAAACAAAAAAAATGTGACATGGTTATGACCCGTAATATACAATCTTCTCAAGCCAATGAGAAGATCGATTGGTCAATCTAGGGATAGCATCTTCTCCAAGTGTGTCCTTTGGTTGTCGTGTGTTGTTGTCTACATCTTCCTTTCTCATTATCATCCAGTAAACTAATACTAATTTACATATACATTACAATGGAGAAACCTCGAGTTACATTCGAGGATAAATTAATAGTACAATCAGAAATATATATAAGTGGAAGGCACAACACGTAGGCCGTATTATGAATTATAACATGCACACACACACATACATCCAATCTCATTGGGGGGGTACGGGGTCATAACCATGCACCATGGCATACATCATTCACAAAGATATATGACATGTAACATTTATTATAATGCAAAACACGATTTATAAGCCGCTACTCTATGGCGGTCCGAATGAACCCGAGACCTTTGTAGCCACTGTTGACATACAAGTGTTGCCCGACTAGTTTTGTCGCACAAAACCATCAATACAAATCGTGCATTCATAATAAACAATTCATGCAGATTTATATCTCATATAAAATAGCAATACAATGATGTTTTATGTTTACACAAGTGGCTCTGATACCACTGTAGGGATCTTGTGTGAAAAACAATCACAAAATGCAGCGGAAAAACTGAATCCCTCCAGAGATCCATGTGTATACATAACACTAATCATTCTTACAACTGCATCTAGTTGAGAGGTTACCCTTGATGCGTAGCCCTTCGCAATCCCGACAGTAACTTTTCTTCGAACGATCTCAGTGCAATTAGGATGGTCACGCCTCTATGGTATCCACACGAACACACACTTTGGAGAATCAAAGTTGTGCTAGCAACACCACACAAGGGGTCTAGGCCAAGAAGATGAAGAAGAAGAACAAAGGCAATCTCTACTAAGCATCATGATCCAAAGCCTCCTTTTTATATTCATCCTATGAATATGAAAGGTTTTATGCATCCTTTTGTATTCCCTCTTCAATGCATGATAAGAGGTTTCTTCCAACCTTTGGTTTTCCCTCTTCCATGCATGATTAATTCACATTAATCATGCATGATGAATTCATGATGAATCCATAACCCTTCATCTTCTTCAATTGATTGGATTTGAGCCTAACTCAAATTAATTCAACTTGAGTCTAACTCAAGTTTCGGCCCAATCAATGAGTCTAACTCAATGAATCCAATTCAATAGCCTAATGGTTCATTTAGTCAAACTAAAATGAACCTCATCTACAAAACAATATGTTCTTAGTGTGTGACCCAATAGGTTCTCGTAATGTTGACAATGTCTCTAAAACCCCTTTTAGAAACATAAGCAATGAGTGACATCTAACAATGCATCATTGCTACCCAAGTGAAGAGAATGTCGAGATCCAACATCACCTTTCTATGACTATTATCTTGTATGACTCAATCATTCTATCTTTGATATCTAGATTGATCAATGAGTCATAGCTCGTGTCATCCTCTTATAAATCTTTGTGTTTCTTGATCCCCAAGTAGACTACCCCAACTAAATGAGCTCAATATCTCGTATTAACTTATTTGAGCATGACCATGCATTTTAGTAGTCCTACTTTATCAAGGGGCCCACAGATATCACTTCCGTTATATGGAAGGGATAGATCCCATCTATATCACTCACATCCCTCCGCATAATTCATTGCATACCCAGTGTTCGACTTTATAGTCCACCTTGTTACAGGTGATGTTTGACGATACCAAAGTATACAACTCCTTATGTAGGGAACTATAGTGATTTCAGGTCTAAGGACTATTCATACCAATAGTCACTATGAGAATATTTATGACACTTATATGACGATCCATGAAATATTCTCATGGCAGGTCAGTTTAGTACATATTCTCTAATATATATCCATGTGTCAACTTGATATCCTATATCCATGACTTGTGAGATTAAGTCATCAATTGACCTACATGCTAGTCTCAACGTATTAATATTATTCTTGCATATTAATACTTGACTAGGAATACTTATGAGTAGTGTTCTATATAAATCTACAGTATCTCACTATCAAGTCACCAACTTAATATGTCATAGACTAGAACCAACTACCCTAGGATATTTTTATATTTATTCAAATGGCACATCAATAAAGTAAATATAATAACCGTAGACTTTGCCTTTATTATGAAATATGATACAAAAGTTCCCTTACCAATCCTCTCATAATTAACACTTAGGGCTAATACTAACAAATCAAACATTGATCTCAATACAAGAACACCAAGAGTAAGACTTGATCATCCAATAGATCGAATTCTAGGTGATCCTAATCTAGGTCTTGAAACTTGGGCCTCCTATAGAAATATAAGTCAGATTTCACTAATCTCCAAAATTGAGCCCAAAACCATAGACCAAGCTCTTCTTGACCATGATTGGATTATAGCAATGCAAGAAGGGCTCACCCAATTTGTTGGATCGAGATACGCTAGAGGGGAGGGGGGGGGGTGAATAGTGTATTAAAAACTTTCCTTTCGTTTCGACAAAACTCATAATCAAAGTACAATTGAAGTGGAAAACAAATAAAGAAATATCGAACACAAACACAAGTGATTTTTTACTTGGTTCACAACCGCAAGGCTACTAATCCAAGGCCCATGATCCTTGATCGCTTTCAGAGGGCAATTCACTATATGATCTCTTCCTCATTAGAGGTAAGAGACACGAACTTACAAAAGATAAAGGAAGTGGTAACAACCTTACCGCTCATTTTAGAAATTAAGTACAAGATAAATATCAAGTAAGAATATATCGCCAAAAAGAACTTAAGGTAGAAGCATGGTCAGAGTAGCATTGTAGCACAACGGATCACGGTGGGAGAGCAAGAGCAATTAGGAGAAAAATCATACTTAGGGTTTATGTCTAACCTTTCTTTTTTTAGAGCTTTCTAGGCCTTTAAAACCATCCATTTCATCCAAATGTAGATCCAGATCTAGATCTAAATAAACTTTATCTAAAGTTCTTATCTTTGAGGTGACAATTTGACTCTTCACGCACACACCAGTCCATTGATCCTATTGCTAATTGATTGGACCAGTCAACTGCTGATTTCTTCCAGTTGCCTGCTGCATTTGAGTTTCCATTTAGTCACCTGCATCACAAGATTAGTTCAAGCCATATAATAATAATGATCACGATAGTCTTTGACCATCCGATCTTGACCTTGGCATTCTTCCAGAAGCCTTAGTTGGATTGACGTCTAAAGTTGTCCCCATACCAAGGACGCGACCTTACCACCACTCCTCACACGGAGCTTACCTTTGCCAAACCCTTGGTCCTCTGACCTGTTGGACTTCTCTGCTTAGCTTTTGATCCTGCAAACTTACTAAGTCCTGCAAGCTTGACATATAATATAAGATAACAATATGACTTAATTTTGAACCTTTGCCATTATCAAAACTCAAGTTTGATTATCTAGTGCCCCTGTACCAAGAATCTTCCCCTTTTGATTTATGACAATATAATTCAATGTTAAGGAAATAAATACATTAATTAAATGTTTTTCAAAAAAATTCCCCCTTAATAATACCTCCCCTTAATATTTGATGAGTTTTTTTAAAGAATAATTAAAATTTTACCATCTTAACTTTTCTCTCTCCCCATTTGACATATATCAAAAAGACCGTAACACTAAGTTATTTTTAACTTCTGCATCAACAATGTTTAACCAAGGTTAAGATTTTACCTTCCAACCTTTAACATTGCTAAAAAAACATTGAAACTTAAGGTTCATTTAGATCTATGATTTTTTTTAAAACAATTTTTAAGAAATTAAAGGCACATTTAAAATTTAACAGGCTCAAGTCTAATATGTCTTATGCCAAACTAGAGGTAGCTAGAGATCTAAGATTTGTCTACCTTAAGTCTACTCTCCCCCTTGGCATAAAAATAAATAAATTTTTTTATTTTCATCAACAATGATTTACCGTTTGAAAATGTAATTTGAATATTTGAAAATAATTTTTTAAGGATTTAACGAAAATATTTTGAAAGCTATTTTTTTAATTGCAAAAATAATTTTCGAAGTGTAACGCCCATAAAATTCTAAGCTGTTCAAAGTGGTTATATAGATTATAACCCCATAAAAGGTTCAGAAATAAAAAAAAAAACATGGTTCGTTATAGCTAAGATTCGAACCATGAACCTTCCAATTGTGAGATCGCCTTGATACCACTAGGCCATAGGATAATTCTTGGCTAGGATATACAAAGAATATACAAAGAATATAAATGAGAAGATGAGGGTTGTTTCATCTCCCCATGAGAGGATGAAGAGTTGTTTCATCTCCCTAGGTATTAAAGAGGAAATTAAAGAGAGGAAAAAAAAAAACCTGATCTTCCTTCTTCATTCTTCCTTCTCCCTCATTCTTGGCTGAAACCTCCCCTCCTCCTTCCTCCCTCTCCATCCGAAGCTATAGGGCTTCTTGTGTTGGGATTATCAAGAGGGTTTTCAAGGGGATTTTTCTCACAAGGCTTAGTATATGCTAGAGGATCACTCCTAAAGCTAAGGAACAGGTGAAGATCTTCATCTCACAAAACCCTAGCGGTATATTAGTAGAGATAGCGAGAGGAAGTAAGTATTTTTCACCTGCAGTATAAGTAGCTCTTCGATTTGTATATCTAGCTTCTATTACCATGTTTTGTTCAGATTATATGTGTTCAGATTTATAGGTATATTTCTTTAAAAAAAGCAAGACATAAGATCACAAAGATGCTTCCCCTACGAGTTTTGGGGACAAAGAGCATGATTAAGTGTCTTGAAATGCTTCCTATATGAGTTTTGAGAGTAAGAGCATGTTAAGTGTTTGTTTAAATGGAAAAGTTAGTATGTCATATATAAAGAAAGTATTTTACTTTAAATGGCATGTGCCGAGCCATTAGATCACCCACGGGCCTCTAGATTGCCCTTAGTAAGTTTCCCTAATAGGTTCGGTGGCTAGCTACCCCGAATTCTATTAGGGATGCTCAGGCCTGGTTCAAGACATTAGAAAGTATAGTAGAATTGCTGGATTGGCTTGAAAATGAGAAAGTCAAATGTGCATCATTCTGCTTGACTGGAGATGCCAGAATGTGGTGGGAACGAGTAAAGACAAAAAGAGTGATTAATCAAATGACTTGGGCTAACTTTGAAACAGAGTTCTTTGAAGAGTTCTTCCATATGCAAGTCACGAATAAGCACTACGATGAGTTCATGGAGTTCCGACAAGGTGACTTGTCAATTAATGAAGCCATGAAGAAATTTAATAGACTAGCTCGCTTATGTCCAGAGCTAGTCAGCACTGAGCGAGAGAGGGTTAGACTTATGCTCAAAATGCTGAGACCTGAGATAGCTCTGAATGTGGCCAGTGGAATTAATAGACCGCAGACTGTAGAAGAGTTAATCAGTAATGCTTTAATCACGGAGCACTACCTGAACAACATCAAGCAATAAAAATATGCCTCGACTGAAAATAGAAGTCATGGAAGTTTGGGAGGTCAGAAATCTCAGAGCAATAATTCTAACTGGAAGGGAAATAACAACGGCAAGAGGAAGCAATGGAATAACTGTAAAATACCGGAGAAAAAAAAATATTCCTTGGTAATTGATAAAACATCTTGTGGGATTTTTCAGAAATTTTTAGAAATTTTTCTGGATTTAAACGGAGGTCTTATAAATATTTCATGGGGATAAAACAAACAGACTTTTGTAAAGCCTGTTTAGATTATCTGCTAATGGGGTATTAAATTGCTCAATTAACCCGATTCCTTCATTTCCTGTCGGTTCCTTATCGCGACACTGATTTCTCTACGGCCGTTTCTCTCAATCGCACACGACCCTTCTCTTCTTTCCGATCCAGTCGATTTCTCTTCTTCTTCCACCGTTCTTCGTCGCCGCGCCACAACACGCCGCCGCCCTTGCACGTCGGCCGACCATGACCACGACTTTCGAGCTCGCCGCTGGCCTCTCTTCTTCGATTTCACTCATGCGCGCCGCCCTTGCGCGTCGGCCGGCCACCGCACACTCGCCCGGCGCCCGTCTGCCTCTTCTCGCTCGTCGCCGCCTAGGGCCGCCTCATTACCACCGCGAGTTTGATGTTGCGGCCGTCACAGTTCCTCAGACCACTGTTTTAGCCGGCGGCAAAGGGTCGCGCCGCCCAAATCATGATCTCCTCCCTTCACCGTCGCGGTTGGGTTCTTTCCTCTCTGCCACAAAGCCGACACCTCTGCTCCCTGGATTGTTGGTGAGTAGCTTCATTAGGTTGCTTGTCTTCTTCCTCCAAGCAAGTGGTGGAGGTTTTGCACTTATATCGCCTCCTTATCGTGCTCTGCCTCTCCGTTCGATCAGCGTCGGTCAATGCCGCCTTCGTGTGATATCGTTGTCCCACGATGAAGCGGTGATCTTTGCTTGATCTCTATCAATTTTCACTTGAGTGCTAGTAAACCTTGATTGCTCACTCTGTGGATTGTTAATGCTAGGTGTGTTGATCAGTTTTTATTTGGTATCAGGGTTATGGCCAGAGATTGTGATCCATTCCTACGTGTGTGGGTTGCAGTTCAATTGGTAGATTCAGATGGGATATACTAAGCAAATGAAGAAGTTGGGCAAGAGTAGATAAGTTCGGTAAGTGCAGATCTAAATGTATATAAACACATATCGTTTGATTGGTATATTCACAGTTAATATTATGGATTGATACGTTGATGTATTGTAGATGAGTTGAATGTTGTAGGTTGGCTATGTTGTAATTAGGGATTTGATTTTTCTGGTGAACAGGACAATTGGGGGAAAATGCATGTCGGTGAAGATCTGGGCAGTAAGATCTGTTTACCCTTATTGTTTTCAATGGAAATTGCTATAAAGTGGGTAGTGAGTAAAGATCCAGTTTATCCAGAGGTTGTATTGATGAAATTTGAGTAAGTATGTTCAGGGTTGGAAACTTTATCAATATATAAAAATAGATATATTGCTTCGTCGTGTTGTGGTTGTGATGGTAGGTGGCTGTTATGGTCGAATCTATTTGGTGGTTATAGATTGCTACTTCAATAATGGATCATGATGCTTTGAAACGGAAGCTAAGCTAGGTAAGTTGTGATTTAAAAGCTAATGGAAGAAGCTATTCAATTAGTTGATCGAGATACAAAGTTGATGTAAGATTTGATTCGATCATTGGATATGTGATGGTACTTAACTGTATCCTATTGTCACAGGACTTTGATTGCGATAGATACATGGACGTGAAGATGGATAGCACGGATTACATATCAGGTAGGTAATTTCCTACTGGTCGGGTAGATGTAATGATTTCCAGATTTAGATATAGATATGAACATGCTAGGTGTTCATATTACCTTGATCATGCTCTGTTTATCGTATGCTTGAACTTACCGTTGATATATATGTGTGCTCGATTATTGATAACACATATTCCCTAGCATGATCTAGAACTTACAGATGTGATGTAAGTAGTTCTAATGGTTTAGTAGGGTGTAGATGTTAGAGTATGGAGGATGACCTAAATTGTAAATTTGGCAAAATGATCCTCTGTGGATAAGTATGGCCCTAGATGTAGGAATTATTCCATACCTGTATGTGGCACATTTATTCACCAACCACGGGTGGTGTGAATGGTCATGTGAGTCGTGGACAGTGTGTCGCTACGGACCGATGGTCCTAGCTTGTCATGATCAGATGAGTGACTCTCTGCTGCAGAGAGTGTATCGATCAATTGAGTGTGACTCTTGGTTGCGAGAGAGTCTAGGGTAGATGTTACGTATGTGAGACAAGACCTCATTTCATTGCATGCATATCGACGACATCGCCTCCCTTGGGGTCGAGAGAGTCGTCCAATATCCTGCCTCCCAGTTACTTCGAGGAGTAATCGGTGAGGGCATAGCATTTGTTGTGCCGCACTCTCCCATTATTGACGATGGTTGTTGGAGTTGCGTGTAGTTGTCCTGGGTGCGTGGCACTCGACCGCTCATCGCGGTCGGTGGAGTGGCGGGGACCCCGTGCGTAGCGAGCTACTTACGCCATATGCTACTTGATCATACTACCCAACTTGGTCACCGAGTGGTGGTGGTCGAGTCGGGATAGTTGTCGTCGTGCCACCTAGGCCACACCGGGTCGTGGGTAGCGAGTAGGGGTGAGCAGCATGACCATGCATGTTGCATTCTGATCATACGATGTTTGCATATGATTATATATATATACATACCGCTTGTATATATATATATATGGATGATGGTGATTGGTATACATACTGAATACGCCTATATGTATACTCACTTTGATGATGCATTTGTATGTACTATGCTTGTTGCATTTGTTTGTACATATTCATACATGCTATTGCATATTCTGTATGGTAGTAGGTTGATATTTGTATACCTATCTGGATATTCACGGTGATACCCTTGACTCAAAGTTAGGATATTGTGTTAATACTATAATGTTATACCCTATGATGTGATTATATGCCCGAGTTGGATCGGGATAGAGTAGTAGCCGATCGTCAGTATGTCAGCATCGTTGATGTTCAGTTTATTTAGTATATGCATGCATATCTATAGTTATGCTGATGTATACTTGTTGTACGAGTAGATTAAACTGTTGAATGACATGTAATATTGATACATATATTTACATGTTTTCTCGACCTTGAGTTTTACTCACCACCTCGACCGGGTTTTTCTATCGCCTGAGTAACAGTAGACGACTTCGTGATTTACTTGGAGGCTCGAATCGATCCATCCCATCTCTGTTTTTCGAGTCTCCCGAGGAGTTCGTTTTTGGTTATGTATGGACTTGTTTATGTGTTATGGATTTTGGTCCTATGTCATGGACCCTTGTTTTGTTATGGACTTTGTCGTGATGTCGTCGTTTTATTTACGGTTTTATTACTGTGGACTTGTCAGGTGGTGTACACCTGCATATTTTGTTATCTATGTTGTGGGTATGGGGGTTTTCATTTCCGCTGCTATTAATATGTTATATTATGTTGTTGTTGTGGGCCTACGGGCCTTGTATTAACCCGAAATGTTGCCACGTACAGGGAAGATGTCGTCCGTTTGATTTTCGGCTCGGCATGCTCTTGGGGCGTGACAACTTTAGTGGTATCAGAGCCCAAGGTTCTGCGATGCCATACAATGTTGTTTTGTGTCGAGTCTTGGATTCTCGGGAGTCGATTTATTCGGTTTTGGTTTTTGAGATGAGATGGACAGCGGCCTGAGCTCCAAGCAGCACGAGGTAAGAATTCTTGAAAACTTATGGTTTAGTAGATATTTATCTAAACTGGATCAGTAGGTGTATACAATAGAGTTATGACACCTGTGCAGCCTTGTAGTAGGGGTCGTCCACCGAGGCGACCAACCGGAGTGACCTTTAGGGTTGATACTCCCGGTTATGTTGACTATGCTTTTAATGCTAATAACAGGGAATAACCTGTAGTGAGTTGGTTATTTTTCGTAGCCGTGGTATGAGTTGACCCCGGAAATGACCTGTTGAGTCTGTGAGTCTTGAACCTGTGTTGAGAAGGTAATTTACCTTTGAGAGCCGACTGATACCGAGTCGGAAAACAGGGACCAAGTCGTCACATTTATTATAGAAATCAGAGACTACAGTCTTAGAGATTTCCACTAACTATGCTAGTCAGATCATTACCTATGGGTAATGAACAGACTTGTAGACTATTGTTGATGCAGATAGCGGAAGGCTAGGTTATGGAGTTTCATAGGGATTTTATCCCTGAGTTGTTTGTACAGAGTTATAAACTTTGAGAGTACGTTTGAGTACTTAACTCATGTTATACCGAGAAAGAAGAGTTGTTTGCATACCAGTATCGGGATCAAGCCGGTATTTGGTGATAAATGTAGAAAATAAATTTCGGGAAATAAAACATCACTTGATCATGGTTTAGTGATGTTGAAAGAGAGTATTTCCCGGTGTCACTTTTAGTGACGCATTGTAAGGAATTCTTGAGCTTCAAGAAAGGGTGATCAGTTAGTAATAGTGTACTGTGCATAGTCGTGAGACTTGCAGAGGTTACGATCACCTAATAACTCAAGAAGATGAATGGATGATTTAAGCCACCCAGAGTTTGGCTTATAGTTGGATTAGGATGCCGGGATCTTCTACCAGATCTTGTCGGAAGACGTTGAATGAGACAGGAGTTTAAAAATGACTCCGTACAAGAGTTTAAGAGTTGGAGATCGGTAAGCAAATATTGCAGGTAAACTTATTAAAGTCAGAAGTCTCCGACTATTGGATAGAAGGAGCAAGATCGGAGTTATAGGCTTTGAGCTATTTTCCGATTATAGAAGACCAATCGCAGATCATCGGAAGGTTCTTGTGGATATCAGCAAAATCAGAACAAAGACTCCGAAGGGATTGTGTGCGTGCAGTGCAGATCACGAAGACACGCGAAGTCAGATTATCTGTTGGAACAATTCATCTGTTGCTATTGTGAGCAACTAGTACAGTGGAGGAAGTGTACCTTGAAGATTCAGTTGAAGACTACCAATGGTGTCCCGGGAGGATGATGCACCGTCTCGACAGCAGAGATCAGCACAGAAGATATGAGTTACCTGTATCAACCTACTACCTCAGGCATGGTTGGAGTTCCTTGATACTCCCCTTCAGCAGAGATCAGCACAGAAGCAGCATCAGCAGAAGACATTATAGAAGGCTCAGCAGACAACAACAAGTAGTTATCCCTAGATGTGATTTGATTAGTATAGAGGAGAGAGTATACGACGATGGTCGTATTTATTCAGTATTCTATAGTTGTAGCTCGTAGGATTAAGGGATGGATTAGATGATCTAGGAAAAATCCTTGGATCATTCATCGCAGAAATGCGACCATTTTGTCGCGGACTGTTGGATCTGATCTTATTCTCTTCGGAGAAAGGCCGAGACCTGCGCGGAGCCTTTGGGATCGGATCGACAGATATTTCATTGTTCAGGGTATTACTCTAGTTTTACCCTCTGGGTTAATATGTTGAGAGATGCTTGTAGTTACGGGTATCTTTGTCTAGAACATTCTTAGTTGGATTAGAAGGGTCCTTTACATCGACTTGTAGGTCGGTGGTATCTCTACCGTTTGGTGAGAAGTGGACCAACAATTAAGAAGTCAAGGGAGACCCTTAGACTCGGATAGACATATCTTTACGGTAGACATATCCATACGAATGGTCAAATTGTTGGAAGTATGGTACGATATGTCTCTCGGATGTGCGTATAATCTGAGAGTCTTCGGTGTTGCATTTTTAATATAAATCATACAACATCAAAAAGAATTATAGAAAACACATATATACACTGGCACTTGTAGCAATGTAAAGTACAAGGTCACATTACATTTTAAATGATCACTTTTACCGATATATATTAAAAAGTACTGCAGCAAAACAACTACACATCATATGCACCAAAAGTATTTGCATAGCAAAACACTTATAGAATGTAACCAAAAGATGTATGTACACTTAAATCTCTCCTAATCATCAGATATGTGATCTTGTATGCAATCAGCCCACTCCGAACGTACTTCATCAATTTCCTTTGCAGCTATCACAGAATTTGCGAACTGCATGTGAAAAAATGAAAATGTAATTAAATGCTATGGTATCAATAAGAAAATTTGAAAATATATCTAATATTACTATTGATCGTAGGGAAGACTTGTCAAAGGATGCGACGCCTTCAATTATCTCTCTCATATATCGTAAAACAAAATACCCGCATTGAGCTCCATCCGGTTGAAGGGGAACCTGTGATGGAAAAAAATTATAGTAGTTATTCTGATAGTAAAATTTGATACATAAATTATACACGACATAAAAAAAGTTGGCATAAGGGAAAAAATTGTCATTAATTTCAATTGTTGCATTTGTTTTATTTTCAATTATACATCTAATAACCTCCTTAATTTCCCTACTCGAGTTCAAAAAAAGCTGGTAGTTATTCCTTGAGCAACATTTAGTACGAGTAAAAGTCTTTTGGAATTTAACTCCTCCTTGAGCTTCACTGGTAACCGTTGTCAGATTTTGTGACGCTGCTTGAAGGCCATAGACCATCTAGCCATGGCATAGGTTGAGATCTAGCACTCTGTTTCAGTACATTGGCATAGGTTGATACCTGACATCAGCACTAGCCATGCATTATTCTAGTAAATCCTAAAACACTGAGTATGAAACTGTCATGGTTGAAAGTGGTATTCTCTTTAGGAACTAGATGCCATTTGCTATCATAACACTGCAACAAAGTGAGATTTATCTGAGTTTAATAGAATAACTAATGACAAGATCTAGAGCAAAGAAGAAGATTTGCATATTTCTTTTAATGATTTAGTAAAAGTTATGACAGGCCTACACAACCTTTGCTTACATTGAAGTAATAATAAATTTGTAATAAGAATTTACTTTTACGATAGTCCTACACAACTTTTATCATTTATTTTTTTCCTCTTGCAGGAGAATACAGGATGTAACCAGTTTACATGATCTTTCCCGAAATTCCTTGTGCCATAAAGTCACCTGATCACATGATGATTTTCAAGCTGGATTCTATTTTAAAAAATGCAACAATTAAGAGCGATAGTGAGAAAATTATTGCAATGCAAATTAGAAGGGTACTACCAGTATCGCAGGCAATTCAGAGCACACTGTCATTTTGCTCCAGGAATAAGCATCGCAGCCAATTCAGAGCACAATGTCAATTTGCTCCAGAACACAATGTCGATTGGTAAAACACTCCAGAATAGATTGGAGTAAGTAGGCCGATCATAGCACAATGTCAATTTAGCCACAGTCAAGAAGCAGATCAAGGCAAAACAAAATGTCGGGGAGGAGGTCAGATTAAGTTATGCTTAACAAAAATTAAGGAATTTGTAGATCTAACTCGAACTAATTTGATACCCACCTCAGCCAATTCCAGAATAGATCGGAGTTATCTGAAGATTATCAAAATGTCACTAAATAATTCACAAATAACTTGATTATATAAATGTCACTAAATAACAAATAACTTGATTATATAAATGTCACTAAATAATTCAAATTATATAAGCTTCCCACGATGTAAAACATACCTTGATTATTTCC